>OY728156.1:894540294-897040294 GCA_963277665.1 Viscum album
TTTTCACTCTTAAAGGATTATAATTTTAATTATAAGGTAAAAATTGGATTATAAATGGAAAAGAGATGATAATTTAGACCATTTTTAATCCTAATTGTACTCTTTCAAAAAAAATATGATTTTTAAATAATTTAATAAAATATTATTTTTCGTAAAATATTTGATACTATTCACATAATTTGAGTTTTAACACAACATGAAAGTAATGTAATTCGAATAAAAACATTTCAAAACAACTCTAATATGTTGTATTTATCTAAAAAATTCATGTAACATAATAATTCATCCAAATTGTATTATTTTTAATATTTTTAAAACCATTTATTTCGTTTTTCTATTAATTGGATAAATATTGTATTGGTGTTGCGTAAGCATTTAGGGTAATTGTTAAATCACTAAAAATTAAAAAAACTATGATAAATTGTAACACCCCAAGCTTCCACGTACGTTTCACTTCGAATAATGCAATAGCGTGTGTTGTACGCAACTTTGAGTTCTAAAACACCGCGACTAATCAAAGTAGTCGTTATGAATAGTAATAACCACTTTTTAAAATTATAGAAATTTTAAATTTCAAAATGGACTTCATTTTTGAATTCGTAATATCGAAATTATCCTAAGTTGAGTTTTTTGTAACTTTCTGAGAACTTCCAATTTTTTTATGAATAGTGAAAAATACTTAAAACAACTTTTTTAATCAAAATAATTTATTGTGATAAATTATACTATTTAGTGGTTTTAAAGTATAATTAGAATATATTTTTACCATTTTATCCAATGGTGGTCATTAGAATTAATTTAACATTGAAATTGGACATAAACAATTGTCAATCTTTTGATATAAATTGTTTCTTAAAAACACGCTATTTGTTGTGACAGCGGGAATTAATTATAAAATTAATTAATGCAACTTATATGTTTTGAATTTTGAAAAATAGACATCATTTTTGAATTCGGAATATCAATTATAGCTTAGGGTGAAATTTTGGCCTTATTCTGAAAAACTTCAATTTTTGATGAATAGTGAAACCACTAAGTGGTTGTTAAAAACTGATTTTTCGTTAAAATGAAATATTACCACTTCTGTGATTTGATTTTCAAAAATCCGAAATACATGGTTGTCATTAAGAAGTAAAATGTGGTTCAATGAGATTAAAATAATTTTTTGGTGAATAGTAACTTTTAAGTTCTTAATCGCGATTAGAGGTGATTAGTGTAGTTTAAGGTAAAAATAATGTTTTAATAATATGAGATGAGCTTGACACTTGTCCTACTCCTATTGGATGAGTCATGGCCGACCAAGACAACCCATGGGTCAACTTGGGGACCCCATGGAGCCACTTTAGTTGGAAAATGACATTAATATATATTTATTTAATGTTAAAATTAAATTGACACAAACATGAGTTGTTTTACTAAAACAGTTTTTAAGTGGGGTTACACAGATCCAAATATTGACTATAAATATTCATTAGAAATATAAAAGGATTTCCTACATCATGGTATTTTTTTCATAATTTTTAGACATTAAATAAATTAAATTATTTATGACATCATTATGATGCAGCGATGACCTCATTATTTAACGATTTAAATAAAATGAGAAGATAATGCAAAATCCAAGGCTTACACTTGTCCAAAGCCTATTGGATGAGGATATTTCGAACCCTTATCACCTTATCCACGAATTATATAAGTGTGGGACCTTTATAATCCGAAAAGCATTGTATAATAATGTAACATTTCAATCTTTTCAAAGGAGCCCCTCCTCTCCTCTTAAAAAAGACCCCCACCTCTCCCACCTTATTCACACCTTCAACCCATTTGGCTCGTCCAACCTCTGCCCAAATACTCTCCCAACTTCCCCCTATTACTCCTAGAAGCCTCACTTTGGGCAGAACTCTTCTCAAGGAAGCCTTTGGCTCAAATCAAAAAGAGTTACCCGATTTTGAGGTAATGTCTTCTCTAATGTTGTTTTGTTTTATTTTTCTTCTCCAACCCCCTAAACTCTTTTTATTAATTTCTTTTGTAACAACACAAGTATCCTCAATATACTAGGATATTTTTATAAGAATTATTAGAGCTACACTTACACACACCTACATCTAATGGTTAAAGAACATACGGTTTCTGTGGATGGCGAATTTCTGCCTCACGAAACGATGATTGTTCAACACTCATATAACACCTTCAAAGGTGGCCATTAAGATGTCACTATTTTTATATATGATATATAATATGTTTATGTTTTACTTATGATTCTTTATTTCTCATTTATGGCATACTTTATGATTTCCATTATGGGTAAAACGCGATAATTTCATTTTAGGAAGTGCGGACTACCGCCCCCTCAAAGTGATTTGAATCGTTAATGCCATATGTGGGATGTATAAAGGATGGATTAAATGGTATTATACACTATATTATACTTAATTATATTATAAATTTATATCATTATGATTTCATTCCATTAAATACGAAATAGAAATGAAAGTAGCGTTCATGCGTACGTACGGCTTACCGTCTCCATGAACGGTGCATTCCATTTCTTACCTCTAAATGTTACGTGACATTATGAATGAATGTATATACTATATATATATGATATATATGATATCTACATAATGAATATAATTCTAGATATAATGGATATTTCACCGCATGAACAACTTGTAATTATAAGAAGTTTATTTTTGACTCAAGTACCAAAGATCGACAAAACGACCGTTATTAACTTAAATAATTAAATAATGTTCATAACATGGTAATAAGTGATATAAATGGAATAATGAACATTAAAAAGGTTCTTAAGTAAATAGAAATTAACTCTAGTTTATTATTCATGAGGTTAAATAACGGTCGAGTCAGGACAGAACGCAAGGTAAGGAAACTTCTTAACCCAATTTCCATTCTTTGGGTTAATCTCCTACTTTCAAATTATGTCGTGATATTATTATGTCTTATTTTGTATTTTTACTTTCTTTATGTGTACCTATAGTGAATACACATAATAGATCTACTTTATTTTAAAAATGATCTTTTTAAGGACTTCGTCTCAATCTCCTTTCATTGAGTCATATTTGGTTTTATACACAACTTTCTTTTATACGGTGTATAAACCCCTTTGACTTTTACGTTTATTCAAAAGGAATCTTTTTTATACGAATCGTTTTACTAAACGACAAAAAGGGAATGTTTTTCTTTCTGTACTTATGCGGCGACAATGACTTCTCCACCGCCGTGACCATTATTTGAGTTTCGGCTTCCTCTACAAGCCATCATTTTTTTTAATGAAAAATAAATACAAAGTTTTAACTTTCTTTTATTTTGGTATTGAAAATGGTTTTGAAAGCATTTTTATTATATCAATGTGTTGTATTGATATCTTGTGATTGAAATGTGGAAATTTTATGTTTCCTTTAGGCATGTTTTATGTGATACGATTATGTTATGGTTTATGATATGTTTAAACCTATTCATATGAGGAATGCATTGGACTTAATAAGTGACGGGTGGAGCCCGCTATAGCTCCTCGATGCATCGGCAGGTCTCATGAGACAAACTAGTGTCTTGGCACGAGGCCTTGACAAAATCTTATTTTTGGTCCTGGCACGAGGCCTTGGCTACGTGGTTATGATAGTCTGGCATTATGCATTCCATCATTATGAAAGTGGTTATTGATATTGCATGTGATTATTCGACCAGTATAATATCCATGTGAAGAAGTGAATGGCATTATCTCATTTTACTTTTGCCATATTATGTTGAAGTTCAAGTTTAAAAGGCTTTTGTTTTAGTTATACATTGCCTTAAATGTTAATGTTTATTTGTGAAAGCTTCCGCTATATTGTTAACCTTACTGAGCATCTGAGCTCACCCCTTTCAATGTTTTAATATTTTTCCAGGATGTGAAGAAGTATTTTATGAATGACCTGCAGGGGTAGTCAGAAAGGGATATGATTGTGGACTATGAAGACCATGTTATTGTAGTTTGTTTACTTTTTGATGTAATGAAAGACTTATGAATGTATCTAGTGTTTCCAAGGCTACTAAACTAATCAGTCTTTCGAGAATTGATCTTTTGTGATCATGCCAATGTTACGAAGTAATGCACCGACTCTGGGTAGCTGGGGTCGGGGCGTTACAGTTGGTATCAGAGGCAGTTTAGTACTAACCTTGGAAGCTAGATTTAGATAAACTCTGATTAGAGCACATAGCCCAAAGATAGACTTTGAGGATTAGTATAGAAGAACTTCCTAGAATTTTGGTATTATAGAGATGTTATGAGTTTTCCGAGCAATACATCCCTGTCTGGATACGAGCAGGTAGAGGTGGCTCTGGCACAGATGTACCTAGGGGTAAAACCCGAAAACACCGCTTTGAGCTAGACTCGAACGGGAACTGGTGCACGACAACGGGCCTTGTTGCACTCTTGGTTACGACACTCCCGGGGGATATGCTTAGGATAATTCTCATTTTCTTTACAAACCACTATGAACGGTTATGAGTATATACTTCTTCAATGAAAACCTTTTTATGATTATGGATTATATCCATAAATAGTTCAATTTATGTTAATTATTTTATAAGTATGGAATTATGTATTTCGATTCATAAACTAACCTAGTTTATGGCATTGTATAGAAATGGCGCCCAGTAGAAGGAATGTGAACTCCATCAATACGTATGATCCAAAGAGTAAGAATGATCATATCTTTCATGGTATTAAGCCAACATTGAGAAGGGAAATATTCTCCCATGTGTTATCAACATATGAAGAAATAGTATCATGTGTTAATAAGATAAGTAGAGAATTCTCTGGGTCTTATGGATTTGAAGGGATGAAAGAGAAGAAAAGGATGGAAGAGAGAATGATGGATAAAGGGACGAGGGAAAAGAAGAATTTTCCAATATGTGATAACTGTGGGAAGAAACACCTTGGAATTTGCCTGAAGGGAATGGGAGTTTGTTATAAGTGTGGAGAAAAAGGACACCACGTGCGTGACTGCAAGGGTAAGAAAAAGGTTTTAAATGTACAATGCTTCATCTGCAAGGAGTGGGGACACTACGCAAACCAATGTTCAAATCATCAGAGTATGCCCCAAATGATGTTATTGGATAATAATCAAGTTATGATACTACCACAGATGAGGAGGAATGATTAGAGTTCTTATGTTGTTATTAAAGAATTTTGTAATTTGAGTGTTGTATCAATGATGTACTGGTTATAATAATTATGGAGTATATAAGGATTGTACTGCAGTACTATTTCATCTAGGACTTGAGATTGTGTGGAACCAAGAAAAGTGACTCCACAGTAGGTTAAATTTTTGGAAAATATATGGTTGAGAGAAAGATAAACCATAATATGGTTCTAATACCGAGATAGTGATTTTGGAATAATACATGATTGATTCGGATAAATTATGTTGGATATTCTTAACATCCTTGAAACTGATTAATGATTTGTATACATTTTTGGATAGAAGGAGTATATATAGTTTTCTATAAGGAATAAGGGATCATGAATGTAATCAATAAGGATTTATGTTAATTTAGTATGTTGTAGTGTTTTAAAAGAATACATGATGAAGGTGTTCACATGTTGTTACGCAGAAAAAAAAGAGCTTCATTATGTTTACCTTCCTCATAAAATTTGGACTGTGAGTTGGACAGAAGAATTTTGGATAACTATAAAGGTTTGAATGGATAATATTTTACATTGGATACTATTGTTAAGGTTATTTTTGGATATTTATAAAAAGGACAACACGCAGACCGAGTGACAACCCATCGCGTCGGACAAAGCTGTGGGAATCGAACCCACAACCATAGTGCGATTGGGATTAATCGCCTACCACTGGACTACGTGAAGTCCCTGGTTATTACAAAATAGTTTTTCTAATCTAAATGGTATGTGTTAACATTTAGAACCTTATACAATTAGGATAGGTATAATATTTTTGAGTTCTATTATCTTTTTGAGTGAAAGATGAGTTGAAGGTTGAAACTCTAATTGTCAATCATAAATATATATATATCTATCTCTTATTCAATGAATAAATTAGTTCTTAAACTTTATTAAAGGGATATTAAAACAAAAAAATGTGTTATCCTAATACCTTATGTCTTGTTGAACTGATGATATTTTAAATCAACATAGATTGAAGGCTTTGAGGCCCTCAATTTGACAGTTGATTGTGATTGATGACCTCAATAACTCTCTATAAATATTTACATTTTTCCTCTAATTATATGTCTCTAATTGCCACCAATGTTCTCCTAATCGAGATCATAATTGGGTGGTGACTTTTTCATTTCCCTTTCCCTCTTATTAAGGCTAAATTTTATTAATCTTATTTCCGATGTGGGTTTTCCTCAAAGGTATTTTCTCTTTTCAACCTTTTATTTTCAAAGAAAAATTTCAAATTGCGAGGACGCAATTTATTGAAGGAGGGGAGAATGTAACACCCCAAGCTTCCACGTACGTTTCACTTCGAATAATGCAATAGCGTGTGTTGTACGCAACTTTGAGTTCTAAAACACTGCGACTAATCAAAGTAGCCGTTATGAATAGTAATAACCACTTTTTAAAATTATAGAAATTTTAAATTTCAAAATGGACTTCATTTTTGAATTCGTAATATCAAAATTATCCTAAGTTGAGTTTTTTGTAACTTTCTGAGAACTTCCAATTTTTTTATGAATAGTGAAAAATACTTAAAACAACTTTTTTAATCAAAATAATTTATTGTGATAAATTATACTATTTAGTGGTTTTAAAGTATAATTAGAATATATTTTTACCATTTTATCCAATGGTGGTCATTATAATTAATTTAACATTGAAATTGGACATAAACAATTGCCAATCTTTTGATATAAATTGTTTCTTAAAAACACGCTATTTGTTGTGACAGCGGGAATTAATTATAAAATTAATTAATGCAACTTATATGTTTGGAATTTTGTAAAATAGACATCATTTTTGAATTCGGAATATCAATTGTAGCTTAGGGTGAAATTTTGGCCTTATTCTGAAAAACTTCAATTTTTGATGAATAGTGAAACCACTAAGTGGTTGTTAAAAACTGATTTTTCGTTAAAATGAAATATTACCACTTCTGTGATTTGATTTTCAAAAATCCGACATACATGGTTGTCATTAATAAGTAAAATTTGGTTCAATGAGATTAAAATAATTTTTTGGTGAATAGTAACTTTTAAGTTCTTAATCGCGATTAGAGGTGATTAGTGTAGTTTAAGGTAAAAATAATGTTTTAATAATATTAGATGAGCTTGACACTTGTCCTAATCCTATTTGATGAGTCATGGCCGACCAAGACAACCCATGGGTCAACTTGGGGACCCCATGGATCCACTTTAGTTGGAAAATGACATTAATATATATTTATTTAATGTTAAAATTAAATTGACACAAACATGAGTTGTTTTACTAAAACAGTTTTTAAATGGGGTTACACAGATCCAAATATTGACTATAAATATTCATTAGAAATATAAAAGGATTTCCTACATCATAGTATTTTTTTTATAATTTTTAGACATTAAATAAATTAAATTATTTATGACATCATTATGATGCAGCGATGACCTCATTATTTAACGATTTAAATAAAATGAGAAGATAATGCAAAATCTAAGGCTTACACTTGTCCAAAGCCTATTGGATGAGGATATTTCGAACCCTTATCACCTTAGCCACGAATTATATAAGTGTGGGACCTTTAGAATCCGAAAAGCATTGTATAATAATGTAACATTTCAATCTTTTCAAAAGAGCCCCTCCTCTCCTCTTATAAAAGGCCCCCACCTCTCCCACCTTATTCACACCTTCAAGCCATTTGGCTCGGCCAACCTCTGCCCAAATACTCTCCCAACTTCCCCCTATTACTCCTAGAAGCATCACTTGGGGCAGAACTCTTCTCAAGGAAGCCTTTGGCTCAAATCAAAAAGAGTTACCCGATTTTGAGGTAATGTCTTCTTTAATGTTGTTTTGTTTTATTTTTCTTCTCCAACCCCCTAAACTCTTTTTATTAATTTCTTTTGTAACAACACCAGTATCCTAAATATACTAGTATGTTGTTATAAGAAGGATTCGAGCTACACTTACACACACCTACATCTAATGGTTAAAGAACATACAGTTTCTGTGGATGGCGAATTTCTGCCTCATGAAATGATGATTGTTCAACACTCATATAACACCTTCAAAGGTGGACATTAAGATGTCACTATTTTTATATATGATATATAATATGTTTATGTTTTACTTATGCTTCTGTATTTCTCATTTATGGCATACTTTATGATTTACATTATGGGTAAAACGCGATAATTTCATTTTAGGAAGTGCGGACTACCGCCCCCTCAAAGTGATTTGAATCGTTAATTCCATATGTGGGATGTATAAATGATGGATTAAATGGTATTATACACTATATTATACTGTAATTATATTATAAATTTATATCATTATGATTTCATTCCATTAAATATGAAATAGAAATGAAAGTAGCATTCATGCGTACGTACGGCTTACCGTCTCCATGAACGGTGCATTCCATTTCTTACCTCTAAATGTTACGTGACATTATGAATGAATGTATATACTGTATATATATGATATATATGATATCTAAATCATGAATATAATTCTGGATATAATGGATATTTCACCGCATGAACAACTTGTAATTATAAGAATTTTATTTTTGACTCAAGTACCAAAGATCGACAAAACGACCGTTATTAACTTAAATAATTAAATAATGTTCATAACATGGTAATAAGTGATATAAATGGAATAATGAACATTAAAAAGGTTCTTAAGTAAATAGAAATTAACTCTAGTTTATTATTCAAGAGGTTAAAGAACGGTCGAGTCAGGACAGAACGCAAGGTAAGGAAACTTCTTAACCCAATTTCCATTCTTTGGGTTAATCTCCTACTTTCAAATTATGTCGTGATATTATTATGTCTTATTTTGTATTTTTACTTTCTTTATGTGTACCTATAGTGAATACACATAATAGATCTACTTTATTTTAAAAATGATCTTTTTAAGGACTTCGTCTCAATCTCCTTTCATTGAGTCATATTTGGTTTTATACACAACTTTCTTTTATACGGTGTATAAACCCCTTTGACTTTTACGTTTATTCAAAAGGAATCTTTTTTATACGAAGCATTTTACTAAACGACAAAAAGGGAATGTTTTTCTTTCTGTACTTATGCGGCGAGAATGACTTCTCCGCCGCCGTGACCATTATTTGAGTTTCGGCTTCCTCTACAAGCCATCATTTTTTTAATGAAAAATAAACACAAAGTTTTAACTTTCTTTTATTTTGGTATTGAAAATGGTTTTGAAAGCATTTTTATTATATCAATGTGTTGTATTGATATCTTGTGATTGAAATGTGGAAATTTTATGTTTCCTTTATGCATGTTTTATGTGATACGATTATGTTATGGTTTATGATATGTTTAAACCTATTCATATGAGGAATGCATTGGACTTAATAAGTGATGGGTGGAGCCCGCTATAGCTCCTCGATGCATCGGCAGGTCTCATGAGACAAACTAGTGTCTTGGCACGAGGCCTTGACAAAATCTTATTTGTGGTCCTGGCACGAGGCCTTGGCTACGTGTTTATGATAGTCTGGCATTATGCATTCCATCATTATGAAAGTGGTTATTGATATTGCATGTGATTATTCGACCAGTAGAATATCCATGTGAAGAAGTGAATGGAATTAT
This sequence comes from Viscum album, assembly GCA_963277665.1. Taxonomy (NCBI): domain Eukaryota; kingdom Viridiplantae; phylum Streptophyta; class Magnoliopsida; order Santalales; family Viscaceae; genus Viscum; species Viscum album. Next base: position 894,550,075 of record OY728156.1, read on the forward strand.
CTCATTTTACTTTTGCCATATTATGTTGAAGTTCAAGTTTAAAAGGCTTTTGTTTTAGTTATACATTGCCTTAAATGTTAATGTTTATTTGTGAAAGCTTCCGCTATATTGTTAACCTTACTGAGCATATGAGCTCACCCCTTTCAATGTTTTAATATTTTTCCAGGATGTGAAGAAGTATTTTATGAATGAACTGCAGGGGTAGTCAGAAAGGGATATGATTGTGGACTATGAAGACCATGTTATTGTAGTTTGTTTACTTTTTGATGTAATGAAATACTTATGAATGTATCTAGTGTTCCCAAGGCTACTAAACTAATCGGTCTTTCGAGGCTTGATCTTTTGTGATCATGCCAATGTTACGAAGTAATGCACCGACTCTGGGTAGCTGTGGTCGGGGCGTTACAGTTGGTATCAGAGGCAGTTTAGTACTAACCTTGGAAGCTAGATTTAGATAAACTCTGATTAGAGCACATAGCCCAAAGATAGAATTTGAGGATTAGTATAGAATAACTTCCTAGAATTTTGGTATTATAGAGATGTTATGAGTTTTCCGAGCAATACATCCCTGTCTAGATACGAGCAGGTAGAGGCGGCTCTGGCACAGATGTACCTAGGGGTAAAACCCGAAAACACCGCTTTGAGCTAGACTCGAACGGGAACTGGTGCACGACAACGGGCCTTGCTGCACTCTTGGTTACGACACTCCCGGGGGATATGCTTAGGATAATTCTCATTTTCTTTACAAACCACTATGAACGGTTATGAGTATATACTTCCTCAATGAAAACCTTTTTATGATTATGGATTATATCCATAAATAGTTCAATTTATGTTAAGTATTTTATAAGTATGGAATTATGTATTTCGATTCATAAACTAACCTAGTTTATGGCATTGTATAGAAATGGCGCCCAGTAGAAGGAATGTGAACTCCATCAATACGTATGATCCAAAGAGTAAGAATGATCATATCTTTCATGGTATTAATCCAACATTTAGAAGGGAAATATTCTCCCATGTGTTATCAACATATGAAGAAATAGTATCATGTGTTAATAAGATAAGTAGAGAATTCTCTGGGTCTTATGGATTTGAAGGGATGAAAGAGAAGAAAAGGATGGAAGAGAGAATGATGGATAAAGGGACGAGGGAAAAGAAGAATTTTCCAATATGTGATAACTGTGGGAAGAAACACCTTGGAATTTGCCTGAAGGGAATGGGAGTTTGTTATAAGTGTGGAGAAAAAGGACACCACGTGCGTGACTGCAAGGGTAAGAAAAAGGTTTTAAATGTACAATGCTTCATCTGCAAGGAGTGGGGACACTACGCAAACCAATGTTCAAATCATCAGAGTATGCCCCAAATGATGTTATTGGATAATAATCAAGTTATTATACTACCACAGATGAGGAGGAATGATTAGAGTTCTTATGTTGTTATTAAAGAATTTTGTAATTTGAGTGTTGTATCAATGATGTACTGGTTATAATAATTATGGAGTATATAAGGATTGTACTGCAGTACTATTTCATCTAGGACTTGAGATTGTGTGGAACCAAGAAAAGTGACTCCACAGTAGGTTAAATTTTTGAAAAATATATGGTTGAGAGAAAGATAAACCATAATATGGTTCTAATACCGAGATAGTGATTTTGGAATAAGACATGATTGATTCGGATAAATTATGTTGGATATTCTTAACATCCTTGAAACTGATTAATGATTTGTATACATTTTTGGATAGAAGGAGTATATATAGTTTTCTATAAGGAATAAGGGATCATGAATGTAATCAATAAGGATTTATGTTAATTCAGTATGTTGTAGTGTTTTAAAAGAATACATGATGAAGGTGTTCACATGTTGTTACGCAGAAAAAAAAGAGCTTCATTATGTTTACCTTCCTCATAAAATCTGGACTGTGAGTTGGACAGAAGAATTTTGGATAACTATAAAGGTTGGAATGGATAATATTTTACATTGGATACTATTGTTAAGGTTATTTTTGGATATTTATAAAAAGGACAACACGCAGACCGAGTGACAACCCATCGCGTCGGACAAAGCTGTGGGAATCGAACCCACAACCATAGTGCGATTGGGATTAATCGCCTACCACTGGACTACGTGAAGTCCCTGGTTATTACAAAATAGTTTTTCTAATCGAAATGGTATGTGTTAACATTTAGAACCTTATACAATTAGGATAGGTATAATATTTTTGAGTTCTATTATCTTTTTGAGTGAAAGATGAGTTGAAGGTTGAAACTCTAATTGTCAATCATAAATATATATATACATATCTCTTATTCAATGAATAAATTAGTTCTTAAACTTTAGTAAAGGGATATTAAAACAAAAAAATGTGTTATCCTAATATCTTATGTCTTGTTGAACTGATGATATTTTAAATCAACATAGATTGAAGGCTTTGAGGTCCTCAATTTGACAGTTGATTGTGATTGATGACCTCAATAACTCTCTATAAATATTTACGTTTTTCCTCTAATTATATGTCTCTAATTGCCACCAATGTTCTCCTAATCGAGATCATAATTGGGTGGTGACTTTTTCATTTCCCTTTCCCTCTTATTAAGGCTAAATTTTATTAATCTTATTTCCGATGTGGGTTTTCCTCAAAGGTATTTTCTCTTTTCAACCTTTTATTTTCAAAGAAAAATTTCAAATTGCGAGGACGCAATTTATTGAAGGAGGGTAGAATGTAACACCCCAAGCTTCCACGTACGTTTCACTTCGAATAATGCAATAGCGTGTGTTGTACGCAACTTTGAGTTCTAAAACACCGCGACTAATCAAAGTAGCCGTTATGAATAGTAATAACCACTTTTTAAAATTATAGAAATTTTAAATTTCAAAATGGACTTCATTTTTGAATTCGTAATATCGAAATTATCCTAAGTTGAGTTTTTTGTAACTTTCTGAGAACTTCCAATTTTTTTATGAATAGTGAAAAATACTTAAAACAAATTTTTTAATCAAAATAATTTATTGTGATAAATTATACTATTTAGTGGTTTTAAAGTATAATTAGAATATATTTTTACCATTTTATCCAATGGTGGTCATTATAATTAATTTAACATTGAAATTGGACATAAACAATTGCCAATCTTTTGATATAAATTGTTTCTTAAAAACACGCTATTTGTTGTGACAGCGGGAATTAATTATAAAATTAATTAATGCAACTTATATGTTTGTAATTTTGTAAAATAGACATCATTTTTGAATTCGGAATATCAATTGTAGCTTAGGGTGAAATTTTGGCCTTATTCTGAAAAACTTCAATTTTTGATGAATAGTGAAACCACTAAGTGGTTGTTAAAAACTGATTTTTCGTTAAAATGAAATATTACCACTTCTGTGATTTGATTTTCAAAAATCCGACATACATGGTTGTCATTAAGAAGTAAAATTTGGTTCAATGAGATTAAAATAATTTTTTGGTGAATAGTAACTTTTAACTTCTTAATCGCGATTAGAGGTGATTAGTGTAGTTTAAGGTAAAAATAATGTTTTAATAAAATGAGATGAGCTTGACACTTGTCCTACTCCTATTGGATGAGTCATGGCCGACCAAGACAACCCATGGGTCAACTTGGGGACCCCATGGATCCACTTTAGTTGGAAAATGACATTAATATATATTTATTTAATGTTAAAATTAAATTGACACAAACATGAGTTGTTTTACTAAAACAGTTTTTAAGTGGGGTTACACAGATCAAAATATTGACTATAAATATTCATTAGAAAGCTAAAAGGATTTCCTACATCATAGTATTTTTTTATAATTTTTAGACATTAAATAAATTAAATTATTTATGACATCATTATGATGCAGCGATGACCTCATTATTTAACGATTTAAATAAAATGAGAAGATAATGCAAAATCCAAGGCTTACACTTGTCCAAAGCCTATTGTATGAGGATATTTAGAACCCTTATCACCTTATCCACGAATTATATAAGTGTGGGACCTTTAGAATCCGAAAAGCATTGTATAATAATGTAACATTTCAATCTTTTCAAAAGAGACCCTCCTCTCCTCTTATAAAAGGCCCCCACCTCTCCCACCTTATTCACACCTTCAAGCCATTTGGCTCGGCCAACCTCTGCCCAAATACTCTCCCAACTTCCCCCTATTACTCCTAGAAGCCTCACTTTGGGCAGAACTCTTCTCAAGGAAGCCTTTGGCGCAAATCAAAAAGAGTTACCCGATTTTGAGGTAATGTCTTCTCTAATGTTGTTTTGTTTTATTTTTCTTCTCCAACCCCCTAAACTCTTTTTATTCATTTCTTTTGTAACAACACCAGTATCCTAAATATACTAGGATGTTGTTATAAGAAGTATTCGAGCTAAACTTACACACACCTACATCTAATGGTTAAATAACATACGGTTTCTGTGGATGGCGAATTTCTGCCTCACAAAACGATGATTGTTCGACACTCATATAACACCTTAAAAGGTGGCCATTAAGATGTCACTATTTTTATATATGATATATAATATGTTTATGTTTTACTTATGCTTCTGTATTTCTCATTTATGGCATACTTTATGATTTCCATTATGGGTAAAACGCGATAATTTCATTTTAGGAAGTGCAGACTAGCGCCCCCTCAAAGTGATTTGAATCGTTAATGCCATATGTGGGATGTATAAAGGATGGATTAAATGGTATTATACACTATATTATACTGTAATTATATTATAAATTTATATAATTATGATTTCATTCCATTAAATACGAAATAGAAATGAAAGTAGCGTTCATGCGTACGTACGGCTTACCGTCTCCATGAACGGTGCATTCCATTTCTTACCTCTAAATGTTACGTGACATTATGAATGAATGTATATACTGTATATATATGATATATATGATATCTACATCATGAATATAATTCTGGATATAATGGATATTTCACCGCATGAACAACTTGTAATTATAAGAAGTTTATTTTTGACTCAAGTACCAAAGATCGACAAAACGACCGTTATTAACTTAAATAATTAAATAATGTTCATAACAAGGTAATAAGTGATATAAATGGAATAATGAACATTAAAAAGGTTCTTAAGTAAATATAAATTAACTCTAGTTTATTATTCAGGAGGTTAAAGAACGGTCGAGTCAGGACAGAACGCAAGGTAAGGAAACTTCTTAACCCAATTTCCATTCTTTGGGTTAATCTCCTACTTTCAAATTATGTCGTGATATTATTATGTCTTATTTTGTATTTTTACTTTCTTTATGTGTACCTATAGTGAATACACATAATAGATCTACTTTATTTTAAAAATGATCTTTTTAATGACTTCGTCTCAATCTCCTTTCATTGAGTCATATTTGGTTTTATACACAACTTTCTTTTATACGGTGTATAAACCCCTTTGACTTTTACGTTTATTCAAAAGGAATCTTTTTTATACGAAGCGTTTTACTAAACGACAAAAAGGGAATGTTTTTCTTTCTGTACTTATCCGGCGACAATGACTTCTCCGCCGCCGTGACCATTATTTGAGTTTCGGCTTCCTCTACAAGCCATCATTTTTTTTAATGAAAAATAAATACAAAGTTTTAACTTTGTTTTATTTTGGTATTGAAAATGGTTTTGAAAGAATTTTTATTATATCAATGTGTTGTATTGATATCTTGTGATTGAAATGTGGAAATTTTATGTTTCCTTTATGCATGTTTTATGTGATACGATTATGTTATGGTTTATGATATGTTTAAACATATTCATATGAGGAATGCATTGGACTTAATAAGTGACGGGTGGAGCCCGCTATAGCTCCTCGATGCATCGGCAGGTCTCATGAGACAAACTAGTGTCTTGGCACGAGGCCTTGACAAAATCTTATTTGTGGTCCTGGCACGAGGCCTTGGCTACGTGGTTATGATAGTCTGGCATTATGCATTCCATCATTATGAAAGTGGTTATTGATATTGCATATGATTATTCGACCAGTAGAATATCCATGTGAAGAAGTGAATGGCATTATCTCATTTTACTTTTGCCATATTATGTTGAAGTTCAAGTTTAAAAGGCTTTTGTTTTAGTTATACATTGTCTTAAATGTTAATATTTATTTGTGAAAGCTTCCGCTATATTGTTAACCTTACTGAGCATCTGAGCTCACCCCTTTCAATGTTTTAATATTTTTCCAGGATGTGAAGAAGTATTTTATGAATGACCTGCAGGGGTACTCAGAAAGGGATATGATTGTGGACTATGAAGACCATGTTATTGTAGTTTGTTTACTTTTTGATGTAATGAAAGACTTATGAATGTATCTAGTGTTTCCAAGGCTACTAAACTAATCGGTCTTTCGAGACTTGATCTTTTGTGATCATGCCAATGTTACGAAGTAATGCACCGACTCTGGGTAGCTGGGGTCGGGGCGTTACATAAATACAATTAATTTGTATTTAAAATAAAAATTCATAACCAAACATAAACTCTCTTCACCCTTATGATAAAATATTAGAGATGTTAATGTCACGAGAGTGGCATTTTTGTATTTATTCTTTTCTTAAATTAATATAAAGTTCATAATCAATGAAATATGGCACCAAGTGGCCATATATTAGAGACTTGTATGGACATAGTAGAAATAAACACATCCAATATTATAAAGGTGCGTTTTAGAGAAATTTTAAATTCTTATACCAAAGTTTTAACCATGTTTTACATGTTTTACCATTACCAAGGTGATAAAACTTTACCATGGTTACTACTCATATTGACCAAAAATAAAAGGTATCTATTAACAAAATTTAAAACTCCTAATTATAATTATGGAATCCATTTTCAAGATTCAATTCATATAATTTTCATAAATTAATTTAATAAAAAATGATAAAATGAAACAAAAAAATAGTTTTTCAAAAAAAATGTCTTTTATGTATAAAAATGTTTTTATACCAAATTCAATCATAAAATTGATTCCAATGAACTTAATTGGATTATTCATAATAAAAGATAACTGATTTTACTTTTAAACCATTTTAAAATAAAATGTAACTTTTCAAATGATTGAAACAAAAAAAAACATAGGGTTTTGACATTTAGATCAATCTATAACCGAATGACCCCTTCCAACCATACCATTAAATAAAAAGATCCAAAAAGAGTTTTTAATTTGGATAAAATATTACTTATGTTCATAAAAGTAAATAATGAGTATTAATATTGAAAATAATGTTTTAAAATACATTATTTAACTTCTTAAACTTATATTTTGTTGAGATAAAGGTTTTATAATTTTTTAATTCATGCTTACATCCTAATAATGTCATAAAAGTAGAAGTATTTTGAAAAAAAAGTATTTTTACTTTTCACTCAAAAATCAATCTTTTTAGAAAAATTTCAAAAATTCATACTAAGAATATTGTGACATGATGATTTTAAAAATTATTTCCATTTTTTCAAATTCAATTTATAAAGGTGTTAAAAATAATTATAATATTCATGTACAAAAAACAATAAAAATCATTTTTGAAGAAAATCTATTTTTGAAGCATAAAATGAGTTTATTCTCGTTACTTTTCTAATAACCGTAATTAAATGAATTTTAATTAATTAAATTAGATATAAAATATACTTATTTTGTTATAATCATTTATCAATAGTGATAAACTTAATGTATTAAGATCAAAATACATTGCACACATAAAAATAGTTTTATGACAAATATATTTTTTACCTTCAAAAGATTTTATCTTTATCTCCAACCAATTAATAATAAATGTATGATTTATTATTAATTTTATTAAGTAAAATAATTCTACATATATTTTATAATATGATTATTCCTATTCATACCTGTCAAACTAGTGGTTGGGTCATAACAATTATATTTAAATAATAATATTATAATAGTATATTGCATTTCATTTTAAGCTTGGTATTGCATAGCCACACACTATTGAGAATATAATTTAAAGAAAATAAATTATAAAATCTCAGGGTGTTACAATCATATACTTAATAATTATTTCAAACTTTATCATAGCAATCATCACAAAAAATTTTGATGTGGCTTAAATAATATTCAAATAAGGCCACCTTTTATTTTGAAAAATTAAAAATAATTAATTATGAACAATTCATAATTCAAATATAAACATTTTATATTTTGTACATAATTCATAATTTATAACCCTTTATAAATTATCACTTATGATTTATAAATAAACACTTTTATTTCTAGATCATGAGCCATGTCATATAATTTTTTAAAAAGTATTTTAAATATTAACATTGAATATTTAAGGAATATTTAATAATAAATGTTCTATAAGTATTTTTTATTAATTAATTATAAATCCTTCATGATTAATTAATTAATTAACCCTTATTAATTAATAAATATCCCACAAAATAACTTTTATAATGATTTATAAACATTATATAAACCATTTAAATCAGATTATATGTTAAAAACATTTTTTAATGATTTTAAAACAATTTTTTTTACCCTTAAACATAGTAGTATTCCTGCATAAGGATAAAGTCTTCTACCCTTAAACAGACTATTTGGAAGCCCTTATATAAATATAATTCACTAATAACCTTCACACAGCTTAAACATAACATGTCATGTAAAGGTAATAGGGTGGTTATCTTTACGTAGGTAATCTACATAAAGGTTACCCAAGAATTCTAAAGCCAGTATAAAGGTAAAAAATCCACTACATTTACATTTCTCCTTTTAAAAAATTATAATCTTTATGAATGTTTTAAAATACTACCTAACCTTTAAAAAATGATAGAAAAACCATGATTACCCTTACGTGAACCCCTTCATGTAAAGTGTACCACCCCGACCCGAATCACTAGGTCTGAGTTTGAGTGTCACATGACCTCGATCTCACCTCTCAATATCCCAAAGTCTACTGACTAGTAGTGAGGGTCCACATAGGATCATGGGGATTCTATACCCTCAACTAGAGTGCACAATGATATATGAATAACCAAACATAATTATAGTATCTGGAAATGATAAGCATACCATCTGTAATGAATTAATGTGGAAAAAACGGACCCAAATAGTCATACCTGAATACAGGACACTAATCACCCACCAGGACAATCACATATACAAAATATAAAAGGATAAAGTACAAGTGGCTCTGCACCCCACTCCAAGACACACCTCCTCCCAGTCTCTAAAACTGTAGTGAAATACCCCGCTCAATGATCAAACTCAGACATCATCCCATCATGTACTTGCAACAAGTGAGGGTTTCTCAGGTACCCAAGCGTCATGGCCACCTGAGCAAGGTGTGGGTATAACTCAAAAGGTAATCACTAGCATGGTCTAGTACTTAACTGTCAGAATAAAATGTACATGCATGTGATAATCTCAATAAAAATTAAAAATTCAATATATAAACTATGAAAACATATCATATAATCTTCAATACATAAAATAAACAACACCTATATACTGAGTTATCATGTTCTCACTAAGACATCATGAACCCCGATCGTACCTGCTTCGGTTCTATGTTAGAAGGAATGTCTACCAGCTACCTGACACATCCCCCTCGATGGGATAGTCCAAAAACATGTTTGAGACATCCCCCTTAAAGGTATATCCCATTCACACACCAACCAATGTATGACACATACACATTAGGGGATAATCCATGTGGATCAACCACCACTCTCATATACAGAAGAAAAAGGAACAACACATGCAATATAAGAAATAGGATGATAGATCAAACATCATGTCATGCCAAGCAAGACTCATAGTCATCACAAAATAGCATGGGATGAAACATCAGGCTGGTATCATAGGCTAAACACACATGTGATCAAAGCATCAAACATGGTTTCACGGGCTACACATACACACAAATGTGATCAAGGAATAAAACATGATCTCATGGGATACACATGCACACACATGCGATCAAGGAATCAAACATGGTCTCATGGGCTACACACACATATGTGATCAAGGTATAAAACATGGTATCACAGGCTACACACACATGTGATCAAGAATCAAAGATGGTCTCATGAGCACTAAGTCTCATGTATCACAAACACACACCCATGGGGGTCCATGTAATATAATAATTTATTGGTGATCAAGCCTCATCCATTGACAGCTATCATCAAGCTAGTGCATAAGGGTCCATTGTGGCCCTTGGAACTTTGTTCGGTTACATTAGGCATGGTTCCTTTAATTAATTAAGACTTCAGGATCATTAATTAATTATTACATGTTATTCATAGCACATTTATGAATTAAGGTTCATTGGACCAAGTAGGCGGACCTCATATCACATGCCAATAAACTATGAAAAATATCATAGGGTGGAGTATACGAGACCACCTGCCTCAAATAGATCCAACTCCCAAATAAGCAAAGACCAGTAGCTTTGTCTGATCCATCCAAATCCATTGTGCCTCTATTGATATACACAAGGTTCTAACTCATGCCCAACCATTCCAAATTAATTAATCATAACTAAATTATAATTAATTAAATGATTATAAGGAACTTACAAACAAATCCAAAAGGAATTCTCACCGAAGGACTTATCAGGTATCAACACTAAATTGGAACCGTGACCAACCATTAATGGAAGGTCTATAATATACATTCGATGTTATTCTAGAAAAAAGAACTATCACTTAGAAATAATACAAAGGCTAATTTAATATAATTAAATTTGAACCTCTAGAATAATTCAATCAAATGATGCACTTTAGCTGCAACATCATCCAACAGAGTTCAAAAACTCCCAATACACTCCTGATTTTAAGGGATAAAAAATCCCCAATTCAATTCCATGGTCTAATAGCCGATTCAATTCAATTAAACCAAAAACCATGTAAGGGAACACCAAGGGACATACCTTCAATGAAACATTCAACAATGACATGAGTTAATCATCATAAGATATCCCCTAGCCATGCTAATTCAAAGCCCCATCGTTCGTGGACAACTCTATCAAGGACTGGTGGAATTATCATCTAATTCTTCAATTATTATCTAGATAATGATCAATTTACAATCAATATAATTAAAGAGAATAAGATTCAAGGATAATTGAGACATCAAATTATTGCAAGGACCAAGACTTACCAATATGATTCATCAGAAATGAATGGAACAATGATATTCCACTACACAAGGAAGAAGGATACCAAGATTTATAGAGAATAAATGGTCTTTCTCAGATTTTCCATTGGTTTTAATCTAAATCCACCCCAGATCAAAGGGAGCTCAAGGATAAAGGAAGGGAGGAGGGTACTGTCAAATGGACCTTAAAATTTTGAGCTAATAATCTTAATCCCAAGGGGGATAGATAATCAAAAAGACCAAAAGGGCCTTAGTAAACCATTTCCCAATGTGACCCACTAGCTAGTTAGTCAGGTTCCACCAGCTACTCGGGGTAGGATCACCGGCTGGCCGGTGAGTCCTGTTGGGAAATAGGGATGCTTTCTATCCCACAAACTAGTCAGTGGCTACAGAAGCATCCTTGAATTCTCTGGTCCTCCTTCGTTGATATATCAACATTTGATTCACCCTCTGAGCTTCTATTAAATTCTAAAAACACCTCTTTAAGATGCTCAACCAGGAAACATCTTGATTCAACACCTAGTTCTTCGAACGAGTCATACACCATATGAAAAGTTCAAACTTACTATGAAATAAAGACATGTAACAATGTGGGTCATTTCATAAAGGCAATCCATGGGTTACCTTCTCTTGACCACTCACATATATGTATCACCTTGATTAAATTTACACATAAAGGTAAGTTTATGTGAGCCTTTCATAAACCAATCTACATAAGGGTAAGGTGAGATGACCATTGTGCGGACTTCTTTGTGTAAGGGTAAAGCCTTGGTTGCCTTTATGTAACCTATTTGAGTAAAGGTAACACCTCAGTTACCTTTATGTAGCCTAATTACATAAGGGTAAACCGTTTTTCTATATTTTAAAAAATCCTAAAAAATGATGTTATGTTTTTGATTATTCTTCATTTCAACATAGGTTTTCACATATCTAAAACATGAGACACCTCTGATACCATTGAAGGGTTTCATAATCTATATTCCTCATATGAACATTCCATGCATGACATTCATATAAACCTATCAAAGCACTTCATTTCCCCAACTCTTTGGGCATGCAACTCTTTGCATCATAATGGAGCTCCTGGGTAGAGAGATGCACTCCATCACGCATTCATGCTTGAGAATTTCCATGAACTAGATAACCCTTTATCCTCTACTCTAATACCACTAAAGGGTTTTATTAGAGACTAATAAAAATTATTGGATGAAGTGAAAGTGATTTAAACTATTTTCTGAGGATCTCTCATGCAAGATAAATGAAATTGTGTATAAAATAGACAATAATATAGATTTAGTTTTATCTAGTGATAGTTAAAAGCATTGATAAAGGATACCTTAATCAATACTAAAAAATAATTAATAAAGGATGCCTTTTATTAGTGATAAAAATGCTAATAAAATATCACATTTATCAGCACTACAAAAAACGCTGATAAAGGATACCCTTTATCATCACTAGTTAAAATACTGATAAAACTAAAGTGATTAACGCCTATGAGACCCACATCCAACTTGAAAACATTTATCTGCTTCATTATATATGATCTCACAGCGTGATCACCTCAAAATTCTGTTGTGAGGATGGGCTCCTGCATACACGCTATACACACCTAAATGGGTTCGTGCCGACATGCACGGGCCCCCACAAGCCTTGGCCCACCCTATTCTCCTTACGCAGCATGTGGACCACTCTTCTAATGCCGCTTAGTAGGCTTTCCTGTTAGGTTATCCCTTCAGGTTGAGGTCTAATTGAGTTTCCCACTTTTTTGTCTAAAAATTCTAAAGCAATTTAGGTACAATTCCAACAGAATTTCATAATCAATTTTTTATTTCATATATAAAAATATATATTGGTATACACACACACACACACACTATTTATTTCTTTTTAATTGATATATTTTTATATATTAAATTTATTCATTTTTAATTTATTTTTTTAATATTTTTTAAAATTTTATTCTCTTTTTAATATTTATTCATAATTAAATTCTTATTTCATATATAGAAATATATATATTGATATATATATATACACGCACTATTTATTTCTTTTAAATTTAATATATATGTATATATATATTTGTTTGTTTGTTTGTTTGTTTAATATTTTTAATTTTATTCATTTTTAATATTTATTCATAATTAAATTCTTATTTCATATATAGACATATATATTGATATATATATACACACACAATTTATTTATTTTAAAATGATATATATATATATATATATTAAATTTGTTTTTAATTTTTATTTGTTTAATATTTTTTAAAATTTATTCGATTTTAATATTTATTTATTAACATTTAATATGTTTCTAATTGGTGAATTTTATTCATTTTTTATATTTAAATTCAATATATATTATTTATTAATTTTTAATATTTTTTTAATTTATTAATTTTTAATATTATTTATTCATTAATAATCTTGATTATTATTTAATATTTTTATAATTTATTCATTTTCAAATTTTCAATGTTCAATATTTTTTTAATTTTATCCATTTTTAATATTTATTTATATATAACATTTTATGTTTTTAATATGGTTGTAATATATGTGTGTGTGTGTGTGTCTGTATGTATGTATGTATGTATGTATGTATGTATGTATGTATGTATGTATGTATGTATGTATGTATGTATGTATGTATGTATGTATGTATGTATGTATGTATGTATGTATGTATGTATGTATGTATGTATGTGTGTATGTATGTATGTATGTATGTATGTATGTATGTATGTATGTATGTATGTATGTATGTATGTATGTATGTATGTATGTATGTATGTGTGTATGTATGTATGTATGTATGTATGTATGTATGTATGTATGTATGTATGTATGTATGTATGTATGTATGTATGTATGTATGTATGTATGTATGTATGTATGTATGTATGTATGTATGTATGTATGTATGTATGTATGTATGTATGTATGTATGTATGTATGTATGTATTTATGTATGTATGTATGTATGTATGTATGTATGTATGTATGTATGTATGTATGTATGTATTCATTTTCATTTTAACATATATTCATTTTTACTTTTTTTAGTAATCCATATAATTAATAACACTTATTCATTTTTCTAATTTTTTTGCAATCTATTGATTCTTTTAATTATTAGATTACATCTTTTTTTTACATTAATTCATTTTATTATTATTTAACATTGTTTATTCACTAATAATGTTTCTTATTTTTTAACTTTTCTTTATAATTTAATCATTTTTAATATTTATCCTTTTAATATTTTTGTAATTTATTTATTTTTAATATTTATTTATATATATTTATTCATTAACATTTAAGGTTTTTAATATAGTTATAATGTGCATATTTAATATGTATTCATTTCATTTTATAATATATATTCATTTTTAATTTTTTGAATAATTTATATAATTAACAAAACTCATTCATTTTTTTAAACATTTTTGAAGTCTATTCATTTTTAATTATCAAATATCACTCATTTATAACATTCATGCATTTAATATTATCTATTTAATAATAATGCTAATTAATTTTTACCTTTTTCGTTATATATTCATTTTTAATATATACTCATTTAATATTTTTTTAATTTATTTTATATATTTTTTATCAGCACTTTCCGAAGAGAGATGATAAATATAGGTTTTTTTAGTGCTAATATATATCCATATTTAATTTTTTTTAAATAATTTGTATAATTAATAAAAACATATCGATTTTTTAAATATTTTCAATGTTTATTCAATTTTAATTATTCAATTTCACTCCTTTTTAAAAAGTATTTATATAATTATATATAAATAATTATATATTTAAATAATTATAAAATTATAATAAATATATTTAAATAATAAATATTTTTATTATATTTATATATTAATAAATATATATAATTATATAAATATATATAAATATATAAATATATTTATAATTATATAAATATACTTATAATTATATAAATATACTTATAATTATATAAATATACTTATAATTATATAAAAATATTTATAAATATTTTTACAAATATATTTTTTATTTATAATTATATTTCTATTTATAAATACATATTTACAATTCTTTTAATATATTTAGAATTATATAAACAATTATTTATTTATAATTATATTTATTTATATTTATTTATAAATATATATTTACAATTATTTAAATATTTTTATAATTACATAAATATTTATTTATAATTACATAAATTTAAATTTTTTTAATTATATTATTAAAAATTAATTATATATATCTTTATTAACGCTGATAAAAATAGGTTTTGTTAGTGCTTTTTATTTTAGCACTGACAAAAACTATATTTATTGTCACTTTTTAGAATGCACTATTAAAACCATTACGATCTTTTAAATAGAATCCCAACAGAGTTCCTCATCTCTCACGTCATTCAAGATCTTGCAGAACTGAAGTTTTTCCATCGCTCCCCATTGAACATCTCTGACGAATCATCACTTTCAAAACTCAAGATATGCGACTTGTGATTTGTTGTTCAAGTTGTTGCATTATTTCAGCATTTTTAGTTCTTAATTGTCTATTTTAAATTTTTCCAAAGGGTTTGAATAATACTTGAAAACGGTCTTATTTTTCCTCAATCTACCTCTGTAATTCTCAACCCAATATACCTCCCTCTCCCTCTCCCTCATGTTTATTTTTCCTTGATCTACCTTTTAATTTCATGATCCTACGTCAAATTTGTGTCATGTTTGGCTACCAATTGATATGCCAACACACATCATCCCACTACCATGGTTTCTACTGGTCCTGGTGCATGCCTGGTCACCTACTTCTTTTCTAATACTCATTCATGCTTAGGTCTTTCTCCTCTATTGACTCCTTCTACACAGGCCTCTCTTGAGTGGTTTCCTTATCCATATTTAAACCACTTATTTCCCCCACTTAAAATATGTTTTTTCATTTTATATTTTCTACTTTTTTATGAAAAAGTATACAAATTTGAATGTATGTATTTCCTTCCATTTAAACGTCAAAATGCTCATCTTCTCATAGGTTTTTATTTGTTTACTCCTTACTCTACAATCCCCCATACCCACTATCCTTGATCCACTACTCTATATGACTATAATTGACCCTTAAAATTGGGAAGTTATTTTAAAATCCAAAAAATGTTGATTAGATAGAGATTAACCCAAATAGTTGATTCATTGTAATTTCTTTAATATTTTAATATGTACTTTAACTATTGATATATTCAGAAAAAAGTTTTACAAAATTCTATAATAACATATATAATATTAATCATGTTTATAAATATTTACAACTATTAAATTTATCATATTAATTTAATTTATACTAGTTAAAATATTTATTTATTACCCCATAAAATATTATAAAAAACTAGTTTTAAATTTGTATTTTTCTAATTTATATAGTGTGAACCTTTAAATTTAATGAAAATTATTTTTTAAAATCATGTTGATTAATTTCCTAAGAAATTTTCAAATCATTATCAAGTGACCTCATGGTGCAGCTCAGTGGTAGTTTCCCCTATGGGTATCGGTGAGGTCTCGAGTTTGATTATTTCCAAGCACTTCTATGCATTTGTGTGTTGCATGATTTTATTTATAATTTATCCACTTTTCCACATCAATGTAAATTCATATCATTATTAAGTAGGTTAATTCACCTGCTTTTTCATTTTTAGTTCCCTAGTTCTGTAAATTTTTACTCATAGTAATTATTTCCCTCCGCTGACCCCATTGAGGATTCCTTCCACTTTCATTTCAACATCGGTTCTAATTAATAAGTTGCTCTTTATTTTTAGTGTGTTCTTGTTTTTTTTCCCACTTTCATTCATTCTGACCACCATTGTAAATTTCTCACTCTAATTGCATGGAGCTTCTAATAGAATGAGTCTATGGATGAGATATAGAATCTTTCATCGATGAAAGGTCTGTCTTTGCATTACAAAAACTATGACCACTTATCATGCGCAAGGTGGTGATTTCAAATGATAAGTAGACAATATTTTTTCAGTGCACATATGGAAATTCACTCTAGGTTCCAGGTATTCTTCCTAATCCCGTGGATTAAAATCAAAGAAGTATTTCCATTTTCTTCTATTTTCAAGCATAAGAACCCCAATCCTTTTAATATTTTCATTGTCGTGACATCTATAATATAAATTCCGTAATACAAACCACTAACCTCATGTTAAGTTAAAAATTACTTCTTTTAAGAATGTTACCCAAAATTGAGTGTACACAAGAGAAAGTTTTGGATCATTATTAAGTAGACTTTATGTTTTTACTATAAGTAACCTTGGAAGAGATTTTTATACAAATAATTCATGGGAATAAGTCAAATTTTGATGTTAAATATTGAAAATCATAAATAAAATAACAAAATTAGAAGATTAATGGATTGAAATAAGAGGTTTAAATACTAAAAACTTGAAAATCTAAAAAACAAGAGAAATTTACCGAATTAATACTAAAAATTTAAGATTATGATAGAATCATTGATGTATTGACATCAATAGTGAAAAAAAGAGTAAGTGGAAAGAAGTTATAGGGTATGAAGTGACTATGAAAAGAAGAAAACTTGATTATAAAATAAGATTCTCCACTCCTCTTATGACATGTATAAAATTTATAAAATTTATAATGTTATCCAATGAAAAGTTGAAAGTAAAAAAATTAAAGGATCCTCAAGGATACTTTATAATCAACTCCTTCCACTATAAAAAATTATCCCGATTAAAAGGGTTTATTTTTTAGTTTAGAAGGGGTTATAACCCCCTCTAAACACAATAGCGGCGATTATGAGGAACCATTTTTAATGTGTCTTCCTACTATTGTTAGAGATAGTTTTGAAGAACTTCTAATGAAGTGATGAGTAAATTAGCGGTGGTTAGATTAGAGGGGGTTAATCCCCCTCTAATTTTACCACAGAATGTCAGAGTATAGGGGGTTTTAACCCCCTCTAATATGTTGACCATAATAGCGGTGGTTTGAAACTGCCACTATTTGAATAAAAAGTTACACATTAGAGGTGGATATTCATAATTGTCTCTATTTAATGCTAAATTAGAGGGGGTTTTGACCCCCTCTAATAGAGTACATATTAGAGGTGGTTCATAACCACCTCTAATTATTTATTTATATTTTTTTAATCATGAGGACACTTCTCCACTACACTCTAGTTCTCACGCCTCCCCCATACCCCTCCAATTTCCCACCAGTTATAGCTGTGTTCCCCAACCAGTTCCTCCATCCCCCCACTAGCCTCTCTCCCGATGCACTTCTCGCCTACTACTGTTATAGGTGGTTTTGAAGAACCACTATTAAAGTGATGAGAAAATTAGCGGTGGTTAGATTAGAGGGGGTTAAAACCCCCTCTAATTTCACCATGGAACATCAGAGTAAAGGTGGTTTTAACCCCCTCTAATCCATTGACCAAAATAGTGGCGGTTTTAAACCACCGTTATTTAAATAAGAAGTTACACATTAGAGGTAGTTATTCATAACCACCTCTATTTAATGCTAAATAAGAGGGGTTTAACCCCCTCTAATAGAGTATATATTAGAGGCAGTTCCTAACCACCTATAATTATTTATTTATATTTTTTAAAATTATGAACATACTTCTCCACTACACTCTAGTTCTCACGTCGCCCCTATACCCCTCCAGTTCCCCACCAATTCCAGTTGTGTTCCCCAACTAATTCCTACCGCATGCCCCCACTAGCCTCTCTCCCATCACGTCGCTCACCTACTATTATTAGAGGCGATTTTGAAGAATTTTTGGTAAAGTGATGAGCAAATTAATGATGGTTAGATTAGAGGGGGTTAAACCCCCTCTAATTTCACTACAGAACATCAGTGTATATGGGGTTTTAACCCCCTATAATTTATTGACCATAATAGAAACAGTTTTAAACCATCTCTATTTGAATAAGAATCTATACATTAGAGATGGTTATTTATAACCTCCTCTAATTATTTATTATGAGGACACTTCTCCGCTACACTCCAGTTCTTGTGTCGCCCCATACCCCTCCAGTTCCAGTCAGGTTCCCCAACTAGTACCCCCCTGACTAGCCTCTCTCCAACTTGTACCTGTCCCACGCCACCCTAGCCTCTCTTTCATTCTCCTGTTATCCCCTCTAATCTATTGACCAGAGTAACAATAATTTCAAACCACCGTTGTCTAAATAAGAAGTTACACATTAGATGCAATTATGAATAAATGCCTCTATTTAATGCAAAATTAGATGGGGTTTTAACCCCCTCTAATAGAGTACATATTAAACGTGGTTCCTAACCGCCTCTAAATATTAATTCAAATTTTTTAAAATTATGAGGACACTTCTCCGCTACATTTCAGTTCCTGCACTACCCCCATACCCCTCCAGTTCTCGTGGTACCCCCCCCCCCCCCACACACACACACTAGCCACTCTCTCATTCGCACCTATCCCACACTGCCCTAGCCTCTCTCCCATTCTCTCATTCCCTCCCTAGCCTCTCTCCCATTTCCGCTCGTTCCTAATTTCACTCTGGTCCCCCCTACCAAACCTATTCTTCAGTGTCGTGCCCACCCGTATGCATTTACACTGTGTAAAATTTTAACCCTCCTGGGTTTTGAAACTCTGATCGTAATGTTATACAGTCCGTTGTTTTTTCACTAAGGCAAACAATTTTTGATATATTTATTACACATTATTATATTTATATGTATTAAGAAGGTGATTCAAATACATATTATTTGAAAAAATATTTAAATAGGTATAAATATTTATATAATGTATATTTGTGTATAATATATGATGTATATATTTGTCTATAATATATATATATATATATAATATTAGATACATAGATATTAGATAATATATAATATATTTGTGTATAATATATATATGTGTATTATGTGTATATAATATATATATATATATATAATTATATTTACATATATAAATTTATATTTATACATATATTTGTAAATACTTTAATTTGTGTGTGTGTGTGTTTATGTATTTATATAATATTTATAGATATAATATAATTATAGTATATATATTTATATAATCATTTTTATATATTTTTTATATATGTATGTGTGTGTAGTAATAATATTATTAATTATTATTATTATTACACCTATTTTTTAAACTATAAAAATTATATGTTGGTTTTATAAATACTATACATTTATATATTTTATTATTTATATTATACATATATTATATTAAATACATTTATATTATATATTTATGTATGTGATTATATACATTTATATTATATCATATATATATATACACACACAAAACTAAATACACTCATATAATTGGAAATATATAATATAATTAAATGATATATATATATACTAAATTAATTTATAATTAATATGGTATAATAAAATATATAAAAAATAATTAATATATATATATATATAATTTTATTATTTATAATATAATCTACGTAATATAATCTATAATATATATATATATATATATGTATATATATTTAATTTTGTCTATATTATATATATATATTTGTATACATAATATAATATAAATGTATTTATACAAAAAATATACAATAAAAATGTATTTAATATAATATATGTATAATATAAATCATAAGATAAATGTATAGTATTTATAAAACCATATATAAATTTATAAATTTGAATAAATATATTTATAATTACATTTATATTATGTATACCAATATTTATATATGTATACATTTTTTATATGTATAAGTATTTATTTAAATTATTTATATAAGGTCTTTATATGTGTGTGTGTGTTTATAATGTATTTAAATACATTTATATAATGTGTTTATGTAATATATATACACACACATGTGCAAACACATATATATTATAAAATTTGAATTTATATAATATTTATTTTAAAAAATAAATAAAAATTTAGAGCGGGTTTAAAACCCCCTATAATCAAAGGGTTTAGCGGCGATTCATAACCCTCGTCAAATTTCTTGAATTAGAGGGGGTTCAAAACTCCCTCTAATATCATCAATTAGAGGGGGTTCAAACCCCCCTATAATTTCATCAATTATAGGGGGTTAAAAACCCCCATCTAATTTCTTAAATTAGAAGGGGTTCAAAACCCCCTCTAAAAACTAAGGGATTAGCGATGGTTCATGAACCCCCTCTAATATCTTAAATTATAGGGGGTTGTGAACCTCCAATATTTCCTTTTTAAATCAATTATATATATATATATATATCCAAATGAATATTATATATATAGCTCCTCTAAAATCCAACCGAGTATATAGCTCCACTAATTATTAAATTTCCATGGGCTTTGACATAACCGCCTCTAAAATCAAATCAAATACTAAAAAATAATGCTAAAAAATTTATAGGGGGTCATGAACCCCTATAATTTTTTTTATTATAGGGGGGTGTGCATAACCCCCTCTAAAATGAATTTAGAAGGGGTTTTGCATAACCCCTCTAAAATGAATTTAGAAGGGGTTGTGCATCACCTCCTCTAAAAAACTTCCGATAATCTATTGTTTTTTTGTAGTGTCACTCTTGTTGTACTTCCACTTAGAAAAGTTATAGAAACCATTTGAGAGTTATTGAATCAACAATGGTTATATTATTGAGATAACTTTGATGTGACTAAGGTGTAGTAATACTTACGTTTGTAAAAAAATTAGAATTGCAAACAGTATTAGTTTGAGATGAGGACTCCCAAAACTCTATTTAAATATCCACTCAAACTTTCCTTCACTCTTTAAATTGGAATCATAACCAGCATTCAAAACATCCATATCTACTTATGTCTTATTTAAACCTCACTTCTAGCTTCCACTCTAACATTTTTTCATATTTGATTCTCTCGATTGGTTCCACTGAGGTTGAGTTTTGTTTTTAGGTGATCCCATATAGATGGGCTTATACTCCAATCATTAATTTGATATGAGGATTTCTTATAATTCCACTAGGACACTTCTTCAACTTGTGTTAAAGTTTATTATTTCATCATTTGATAAAATATCATCCACTTTGGTTCCTAAGCACCCTAATAATGAAACACCACCTGGCCCACCATGTACCAAGTGAATAAATTAATAAACATCAACTATTACCTCTTATTATACCCCCACCTAGCATGGTTACAAAAACTATCCTAGAATTACCGCCTTTTATCCCACACAACATCAAATTGATAACCTGAACCAATAACCACATGTTTACCCTGGGTTTTTTCTTTTCATGTCACCCTTGTGTAAAATGATACCTTTTTAGGAATCATCATCGATAACATTCAAAATTTGGGTTCTCCATATTAGAATTATCTATAAATTTCTCCTTTTATTATGAATAAATTATGTGTATTTATGTATTTATTGTATAAAATTAATATTTTATAAACCTAATAGAATGTATATGAATTTAAAATGGATGAACACTAATCATATGAGAGTATGAATATGGAGTTAAAAATTTCATCAAGTTTTCAATAGAGAATGCATACGACCCTTCTCAAATCCTTTGTGTTTACATTGTTGTTATCCAAGAAAAATTAGTTTGGGGAGTTAGAAAAACATTTTATTTGTTATGTAATAGATCATAGTTATAAATGTTAGGCTAAACATGGGGAAAACTAATTTTTCACACCTATTGGGATGATATTGCAGTTTATGGATCATTTGATATGAATACTAGTGTAAATGATAATGAAGATCATATATATGAAATGGAAATTGAAATTGAATATGAACTTCATGATTGTCCAAAGTTGTTTGAGAAGTTAAATAGCTATGTTAATAGACCAATGTATATAGATTGTACTAAATACACAACATTTTCAGCTGTATTGAAGTATAATTTGAAAGCTAGTAGCAGATTAAGAAACACCATCTTTACATAACTACTTGTTATCCTGAATGATATGCTACCATAAGAAAATGAACTTCATTGTTAAACATATAATGCAAATAATATGTTATGTTAAATGGGAATGATCTCTAAAAAAATACACACTTTCCCAAATTATTTCATATTATTTTGCAAGGACCTTGAATTACCCATAAAATGCCCTAAGTATGGCATGAAACAATACAAGAAAAATGAATCAAGTCCTTTGAAAGTTGTATAGTACATTCCTTTCATTCCATGGTTTAGATGACTATATGGATATTAGTAAACCTCAAGATAATTTATATGGTACATGAATATAAGAATTAAATATGGGAAACTATGTCATCCAGCAAACTCTCCTCGGTGGAATAAAATTGATTATGAGTATCCTAAATTTGGAAATGAGCTGAGAAACTTAAATCTTGCGTTATCTACAGGTGGAATAAATTCTTTTCATGTATAGAGTAGTACTTACATTACATAGTAAGTTATGTTGGTAAATTATAACTTTCCACTATGGTTATACATGAAAGGAAAATACATTATGTTTTCTCTTCTTATATTTGGACCAAAACAACCTGGAAATGATATTTATGTCTATTTGGCTCCATTGATCGAAGTTCTAAAATTGATGTGGGGTACATGTGTTATAATTTATGATCCTCATATAAGTGAAGAGTTCACATTAAGGGTCATGTTATATGGGATGATAAATTACTTTCCTACTTATGGAAATTTTTCAAGCTATAGCATTAAAGGAATGTTGGGGTGTCCCATTTGTGAAGAATGCGCACACTCAATTTTCTTGAAACATTCCTTGAAGACTGTGTTTTTAAGACATTAGAAATTTTTACCTTGATGACATAAATACTGATCCTAGAAGACAACATTTTATGGGAAAACCGAACAAGGTACAACACTGTCTCCATTAATAGGTGATCAAATGCTCGATAAATTATAATATATTGACATTATTTTCAGTAAAAAAATAAAATAAAAATAAAAAAATTAGGTTATAGAGATATATAAATTTTATTTGAATTGACATACTGGAATTATTTTTACATCAAACATTTTCTTGATGTCATGCATGTAGAAAAAAATTTATTTGATAGTGTTATTGAAACATTACTGAATGTTCCTCAAAAAACAAAAGATGGCATCAAGTTTAGGTTAGACATGATTGACCTAGGGATAAGGGAAGAGTTGACACCGGTGAAGGGTAAAAGGTGGAATTTTCTTCCTCGAACAGCTTACACTCTATCCATATAAGAAAAATTAAATTTTTCAGTTTTCATAATGGTGTAAAAGTTTCAAATGGGTGTTCATCAAATATAAATAATATTGTTTCAATGAATAATTTGAAGTTATAGGGTAAAAAATAACACAACTATCATATTTTTATTCAACATTTGATGTTCATAAATTTACGTTGCATTTTTCCTAAAAATGCGAGATATACATTAACTGAACTCTGCTTCTTTTTCAAAGCCATATGCAGTGAAGTTATAGACCTGGTGAAGTTTTCAATCATGAATGAGGATATTATAGTCATATTATGTGAATTAGATATGTAATTACCACTATAATTCTTTGATATAATGGTTCATCTGATGGTTCACTTGGTTAGAGAGGTTTAACTATGTGGCCATGTTCATTGCAGATGGATATACCCCATTGAATGATATATGAAAATTTTGAAAGGGTACATCAAGAATCGAAGTCAGCCTAAACGTTGTACTATAGAAAAACATATTGTTAAATAAGCTACTAAATTTTGTATCAATTATCTATTATTTATTGATTGCATCGGTCTCCCAAAGTCTCATCATAGTAGATGCCTTATGGGTGAAGGGATTTCTGGAAGAGATGTTGTTACAATTACTATCATAGAGTGGGAGTAATATCACCTTTACATTTTACATAATAGTGAAGAGTTTTATCCATATTTTGAATCCCAAAAATCAATTCTTAGACATTTAAACCCATCAAGGGTTGAAGGATGGATATCAAATACACGTAATCAACAATTTATAGGATGGTTTTGAGATCGTATTTATAAGGATTTATCTGAAAATCTAAATTCAATTGTCTAATGACTTTGATGGATAGCTAGGGGACCAAATTAGAATGTTATATCTTATACTGGTTTTGTAATTAATGGTTATATGTTCTATATAAAAAAACATGATGGAAGTAGTATGATGCAAAATAGTGTAGTTACACTTGTGGTGAAAGTGATGCGCGTATCGAGTTCCAATAATAGAAATCCAATTTATGTGAATATGTTATATTTCAGCATCATCAAACAGATATACGATTAAGATTATACAACATTCCAAGTGTTTATTTTCCATTGCAAATGGGTTGACAATAGGAGTTTAGTTAAATTCAATGATATTGAGTCAATAAGTTTCCTTATGACTTTTTCATTCCTTTATGTTTTGTAAATCACAAACACATTTTCTTAAGGAAAATTCTATTTTTATAAGAAATATTTTCTTAAGGAAATTTTTTATTTCTCTAAGAATGGATTTTAATTTATCTATGGTTTCCAAAGCCTTATCTAATGTTTTCTCAAAACAAGTCTAACCATATTTCCTTAATTCAAAAAATAAGATCCTTATCTAACTCATAATCTTACAGTTCCTTTGAATCTGATTTCCCCAGAGTTGTGAATCTGATTTCTTCTGAAATCAGACTCCCATTTCTTCTGAAATCAGACTTTGATTTCTCCTGAAATCAGACTTTGGTTTCTCCTAAAATCTGACTTTTATTTCTTCTGAAATCATACTCCGATTTCCTCAGAAATCAGAATCCAATTCTCTATTATTTTATAATCTGATTGTCAATATTTCTAGACTTAGATTTTCATTATCTTAAGAATCTGATTAAATTTTTTTATTACTATTACCAAATTTCCTTAATGTAACATTCCATTTTATCGGATCCTAAATGTTTTAATGTTTCTTAAGCATCGTAATGTTTCTCATAGTTTGTTATATAAAATGATGTCGTCCAATCTGTTTTAACTTAAACTTTGCTTGAGTTCCACACGTATAGGTCCCTTTGAAATTCAAGGAAAAATATGAATTTTAGAGGATAATTAGACCATTGGATATTTTTCTTATAAATACCCATCTATTTTAATGTTCACGTTACAATGTTCAGTGAGAGTTAAACTCTAGAATTAAGTGATACTCTGTGAGAGCTCTGCTCAAACTCGCCTTGTGTAATGTTGTAAAAAACTTGTTTAAGTTGATAATATCTTTTTCAACCTACCTAGTGTGAATCCAATTATTTCCACTATCAATCGAGGGCTTCTGGGGAGAGAAAGACAGAGGTGTCGATCACTTTAGAGATTGAGGGCTTTCAGGGATAACAATACAGATACCAATCTTCATATCGAGGGCTTACCCTGGTGTGAGTAATACAAAATTTCTTGAAATTATAAATCAAGGGACCTTTATCCAAGGTTGTTGGATACCCTTCTCTTTGGGTTAAAATATTTATTATACTTTTTTACTTGTTGTTGTTTCAAGTTTTATTTCCTCTTTATTTTATTAAAGTTAGGAAGTGTAACTTTCTTACAATTTCTTATTATTATATACTCTAATATAGACAAAATTCTATATTATTTAAGGTATAATCATTCTCTAAGTAAACTTGTTTACATTTCTTTATCAAATCCATAATATCAAATCCTAAGTAAGTTATTTTCATTGTTAAGAACTAAAGAGGTATTGGGAATTCATCTTGTTTAACCTTGTTAAACATAGATTTTCTTAAGGATAAAAATAAAAAAATTTAAAACTACAATTCACCCCCCACACCCTCTTGTAATTGATAAATCTACTATTGGACTCACCTGTTTTGATAATCCCAAATCATGTTTTGATAATCCCAAATCTTGTTTTCATTTAAGTTAGAACCATGTTTTCATTATATGCTAATTATGTTTCATTAATGTTTCATATTTCTATAGAGTAATATTCATATACTCTCAATATCACTGCTTGATTGGTTAAGCTTACAGTGAAAAAATTATCTAAGTAAAAAGGTCACTGATACAAGGTCACTGTTACAAAGGGCACTGATACAAAGGTCACCATTACAAAGGTCACCAATACAAGGTCACTAATACAAATTTCACCATTACAAAGGTCACCGATACAAGGTCACTGTTATAAGGTCATCGGTACAAAGGTCGCCAATACAAAGGTCACTGTTACAAGGTCATTGATGCAAGCCTATTGTTGAAGGTCACCGCTAAAGGTTACCGATGGAAGGTTACAGTTGTAGGTTGTCGATGTGCACCTTCTGTTGAATCCTACTGATGTGAAGGCTACCATTACCAGTCTACCGATACCCTTACTTTGTCAAATTCATGATATTTTTCTAATGGTCATATTTTCTAACTTTAATGCTTTTGACTTAATTAATATTTGTTGTAGACATATCTAGAGACCATATCTTGATATTACAAGTTATGAGAAATATTGCATGTGATATACATACTCCTATTGTTGGACCTAAAATATGAAAGAAAAAGACCGAAGAAAATGAAGATATATATAGAGACACAGAGAAAAACAAAGTAGTGGCTAGAAGAAAAATTCATTACTGAAGAACAAGAAGAAGAACACTCCAGTGCATATACTAAAAATCCGAAAGCTTCACGAAGATATTTTGGAAGAACATATTCAAGGTTGTACTATTGTGGTTAAAATAAACCTTGTACCAAGAAGTTGAACATCTCAGTACCTAGAAGCCAGTACTGAAAGTTGTGACACTGTTTTTTGGAGGTGACTTGAAGAGAAGAACAAAAAAATCATTTCCTCAACTCCAAGAAGTCCAGAGCTAATATTTAAACATACAAATCATTCTAAACTCTATCCTAATTTCTCTGGCTCTACTGTGTTCCTTATTTTACATTTCTGAGCAGTGTGTGTCTGTTACACATGTAGTGTCTCTTGTGCTTTAACTGGGGATACTGAAAATCTCCACTCAAAATTCTCTCACCTTTGTTTCCCACGCATAACTATGGAAGAAGCCACGTGTGGTTTGGTTGATTGTTTTCTCACATAGAACTGTGGTATAGGTTGTAAAACCTAGACAGTTTGTAAAAACTGTTCTAAACCCCGATACAGGTTGTGTATCAAGTTTAATTATACAAACTTCTTGGTGGAAAGTGATCACCAAGTGGAGAGGATTAGGTCTCGTCTTGAGACTGAGCCTCTTGTTTATATTTTTGTGATAATACTCATATACTTTGTTTAATTTTATCTGCTGCTTTTATTTTTCAAAGATAGAAAACTGTTTTTACATTCACTCTCATAGTTAGTTTTGGTTAGTGTGTATATATGATTAATTTAGTAAACCTGTTTTAAAAGTTGAATTAGTGATTGAATTGATTCAACTGAGGAATAATCAACCTTAGAGAAACTTGTTGAGAAATTAAACATTTATATCTATACTACCTTAATTGACTGGGCTGTTTTGAATTTGGTGATTTTTATCATAAATTTTTTTAACAAAAATTTTAATTGGAACTCAATTCACCTCCCCCCTCTTGAGTATCCACTCCGAAAATTCATAAAGTTTTTTATGATATGGTAAAAATTTCAAGATCTTTAAATTCTAAGGAACTATGGAAACTAGATTTGAGGGTGATGCTACTAACAAGCCACCTTTCTTTAATGGTAATAACTTTTCTCAATGGAAATTAAAAATGAAAATGTATCTAGAGATCATGGGACCTGAAATTTGGGACACAATTGAAGAACAACATGTACTTCTTGCTACTGCTAAGGATACATGGTCTCAATTGACTAAATCCACATATAATAATAACTATAAATCAATGAATGCATTGTACTGTTCTCTAGGTGATGATGAATTTAATAGAATATCTTCTTGTAAAACTGCATATGAAATTTGGGATACTTTAGTTGTTTCTCATGAGGTAACAATCAATGTTAAAGAAATGAGATTAAATACATACACTATTAAATATGATAATTTTAAAATGAAGTTTGATGAACCTATCTCTAAAATGTATCTTAGGTTCAATGAAATAGTGAACACCATGAGTCTTCTTGGAAGACCAGTGGATAGCAAGGACCAAATCATGAGACTGCTTCGATGCCTACCTGACAGATAGAGGGGAACTTTTGTTTCTATTCGATAATCTTGTGACATAAGCAAGCTACTAGTAAAGGAACTAATTGGAAATCTTATGATGTATGAAGAAGATCTTAAGGTGAATCAATAAGTAGATGAAGAACCAAGGAAGAAGTCAGTAGCATTAAAGACTACTACCTAAAAGAGCAAAGAAAAAGGAAAAGTTTAAGTTTCTGCAGATACTTCCACAAGTGAAGATTCACACTCTGATAGTGATGATGAGATGGCTCATCTGGCAAGAAGGTTCAAAAAATTCTACCGAAAGAAGAAATTATTTAGGAATTCAAACTACAAGGTAAATTATGATAGTAAAGGAAAATGGAAGAAAGACATAAAATGGAATGACAACTCAAATGAAATAATCTGCTATGAGTGCAAACAAAAAGGTCATGTGAAGGTAGACTGCCCCAAGATGAAATTTAAGAAGAAATATGAAGATAAGGGAAAGATTTATAAAAAGGTTATGAAAGATACTTGGAGTGCTTCAGAAGACATCTCCAGTGGATCTGATGCTTCTGTTAGTAAATATAACAATCATGCCAACTTATGTTTCATGACAGAAACATATGAGGTAACACTTAATTCTCCTATACATAATGCCTATTATTATTGGAATAATAGTGAATCACATAATGATGAAGATATGACTAAGGATGAATTATTTTAATACTGTTAAATGATTGAGGATACCTTTAATGAGCTCAAGGAAAAATATAAATCATTAAAGAGACAGCATGCTTTAAATGCAAATTATAAGTCTGATTTGGATATTGAAAAAGAAAAATATGCCCAGTTGTTAAAAGAAAATATTGAACTCAAATTATCAAATGAGCAATTAAATAGAGACCTTGAGAAATTTACTGCCGTTAGAGATAACTTGACTCAGTTTCTAGGAAAACAGATTGCCCTAAAATATAAAACTGGTCTAGGATATCAACCAGGACATAGAAAAATTAGCAAAACCAAATTTTGTTCCAAAATCTGGACAGTTCACTACTAATTCCAGTTCTGGACCATCTTTTGAGAGACAATTTTCAAAAGGACCTAACAAATTATTTATGTCTCTGAATATGTATGTTGATGTTAGGAAACCTATAAAGAAAATATGGGTTCCCAAAATTTTACTTTCTAACCTCTCTGGACCCAAGAAAATCTGGGTACCAAAGTTACCCCATGCCTAACATGTTTTGTAGGGAATCTGCCTAAAGAGTTCCTGTAAGACCTTGTGGTACTTGGACAGTGGATGTTCAAGACATATGATGGGAGATTATTCTTTCTTAAAGATCCTAATCAAAGTTGATGGTGTACATGTAACTTTTGGTGATAATTTAAAGGTAAAAATCGTCAACTTAGGCTAGATTGGTAACCCTGATACAATATTAATTTCCAAAGTACTTTTTGTTGATGGATTAAATTACAATTTACTTAGAATCTCTCAGTCGTTTGGTGATGGTTTTAATTTCAAGTTTGAAAATGATGTATGTAATGTTTTCAATTCTAAAAATGATTTAGTATTCACTGCCTGTAGAAATGAAAATGTGTATATTGTTGATTTAAATTCCTTATCCAAGAAAAATGTTTCTTGCTTAAATTCTTTTCATAAGGAATCCTGGTTGTGGCACAAAAGATTAGGACACTGCAATGTGCACTCACTTAGGAAACTGACTAGGAAAGGTTTAGTTAGAGACCTACCTAAATTGGAATTCCCTCTAAAAAAAGTGTGTAATCCTTGTCAAAAGGTAAAATAACACAAATTTTATTTCAAACCAAAGAAATAAGTTCCTACTTCTTAATCGCTTAAGTTTGTTCACATTGACTTGTTTGGACCATCAAGAGTTTCAAGTTTAAATGGGAAGCACTATGTTTATGTTCTTGTAGATGATTTTTCTAGGTATACTTGGGTATACTTTTTGGCTCAAAAAAGTGAATCCTGTTCTTATTTTATCAAATACTGCAAGTCTGTAGAAAATCTTAGTGGACTTAGAATTAAGACCTTGAGAAGTGATCATGGTTGTGAGTTTGAAAATCTGGAGTTTGAATCTTATTACTCACACAATGGCTATAGTCACAATTTCTCTGCTCCTAGAACACCTCAACAAAATGGAGTCGTAGAAAGAAGAAATAAGACACTTCAAGAGATTGCCTGAACTATGCTTAGTGAGTATAATCTACCTATTTATTTTTGGGATGAAGCTGTAAATACAGCTTGTTATACCATCAATAGAGTCTTGATTAGACCTGTTCTTAAGAAGACCCCTTATTAACTTTGGAATAATAGGAAGCCTAAGGTTAACTACTTTAGATTTTTTGGCTACAAAGTATTTATTCTTTACACTAAGGACAATCTTGAAAAGTTTTCCTCCAAAAGTGATGAAGGAATTTTCCTAGGTTACTCAATCTCAAGTAAATCTTCTAGAGTATTCAATAAGAAAACCAAATGTTTGGAAGAGTCGATTCATGTAAAATTTGATGAGAATGATCCACATGAACCCAAAACCTCTCTTGAATATCTTTAGGAAGATATGTCAATTCTGGACCTTAATGATAATGATAGTAAACCCCCTATAAAAGTAATCAGTTTTGGGAATTTTCCAGAATCTGAACCTGTTGATTCTTAACCTATAAACAGCCATGAGGAGTCTAGTTCAACTCTTTCTAGAGGTATTAGAACTCTCAAGAATCATCCTTTAGATGTTTTAGTAGGTGATTTAAATAGAGGGACACAAACTAGAGCTTCTCGGATAAACGAGGTTGAACGTCAAGATTTTCTTTCACAACTTGAACCCAAAAATATTAATGATTCTATCAATGATGAATTTTGGGTGATGGCTATGCAAGAAGAATTAAATTAATTTGAAAGAAACAAAGTCTGGGAACTAGTTGAAAGACCTAAGGACGCTTTGACAATAGGCACTAAATGGGTTTTTAGGAACAAAGTTTATGAGTCTGGAAATATAGTTAGAAACAAAGCTTGGTTAGTTGCACAAGGATATAGTCAAGAAGAAGGAATATACTATGAGGAGACATTTTCACTTGTAACTAGGTTAGAGGCCATTAGGATACTACTTGCTTATTCAGCTCATCTGAATTTTAAACTTTATCAAATGGATGTTAAAAGTGATTTTCTAAATGGGTACATAGTTGAGTATGTGTTTGTTTAACAACCTCCTAGTTTTACATATCCTCATTTTCCAAATCGTGTTTTTAAACTTTCAAAAGATTTATACGGTTTAAAGCAAGCTCCAAGAGCTTCGTATGATAGGCTCAGCTCTTTTCTTATTTCAAAAAGTTTTACTAAAGGAATACCTGATCCTACTCTCTTTATTAAAAGAATTTCCAAAGATGTTTTGATAGTAAAAATTTATGTAGATGATATAATTTTTGGATCTTCTAAAAATTCTTTATGTACTGATTTTTCAAAAATAATGCAAAATGAATTTGAAATGAGTTTAATGTGAGAACTTAAATTTTTCCTTGGATTTCATATTTTTCAAAATAAAGATGGTATTATTTTAAATCAAAGTAAATATGTTAAGGATATTTTAAAATGCTTTGTTTTGGATGGTAGTAAAGGTAGTGATACACCTATGAGTACCACTTGTAAGTTGTATACAGATTAAGTTAGAGAACCAGTGAATCGAACCACTTACAGAGGTATGATTGGGAGTCTGCTCTATCTTACTACTAGAAGACCTGATATTATGTTCAGTGTATGCATGTGTGCTCATTTTCAATATAATCCCAAATAGTCTCATTTAAATGATATTAAAAGGATTTTTAAATATCTCAACTATACTATAAATTTGGGACTATTTTATCCAAGAGGACAGCCGTTTGATTTAATAAGTTATTCGGATGTTGACTTTTTTGGTTGCAAGTTAGACAGAAAAAGAACCTTTGGAACATGTCACATTTTAGGCAAGTCACTAGTATCATGGTGTAGTAAGAAACAAAATTATGTTGCATTATCTACTATTGAAGCTGAATATATAGTTGTTGGTAGTTGTTGTGCTCAAATTATGTGGATGAAACACACTTTACTAGACTATGGATATCAATTCAAACATGTCTCTATAAACTGTGACAACACAAGTGCTATTAACATTTCTAAAAAACCAGTATCTCATGCTAGGACAAATCATATTGATGTAAGACATCACTTCTTGAGAGATCATTATCAAAGAGGTGATATCACTCTTGAATTCATTGGCACTGAACATCAATTGGCTGATATATTCACAAAGCCTTATAATTCGGAGAGGTTAAACTACATCAAATATGAATTAGGGATGATTAATTTCAGTATAGGGCACCTCACCATTGTACCTCACCATTAGAACTGACCGATAGGACCTCACCATTGGACCTCACCATTAGACCTTACCAATGGGACCTCACCGTTAGACCTGACCGATATGACCTCACTGTTGGACCTCATGGTTAGACCGTACCGATAGGACCTCACTGTTATACCTTACCGATATGACCTCACCATTAGACCTTACCGATAGGACCTCACCGTTGGACCTCATCGTTAGACCTTACCGATAAGACCTCACAGTTAGACCTTACTGATAGGACCTCACCATTGGACCTCACTGTTAGACCTTACCGATAGGACCTCACCATTAGACCTTACCGATAGGACCTCACCATTATACCTTACCGATATGACCTCACCATTAGACCTTACCAATAGGACCTCACCGTTAGACCTTACTGATACCTCCTTATTGATAGACGACTTAAATCTGGGAATTTATGTTTTTGTGCTCTTAGACAGAAACTGAAACGTTTTCTACATTTTACTTATTCATTTTATCTATTTTTTTTCTTGATCCCTAAATGATAAAATTAAAACACGGATCACTTCTCAATCCACATCAAACCCTCTCCCGAACCTTTTTCTCCCCAATATCAGAACCTAAACCTCTATTGAAACCTTGAACCTCTCCAGATCGATGGTAATAATCAAAAGGTCATCGGTTGCTGATGAAGGAGATGCGCCAGATCCTAAGAGACTTAGAGCCGAGTCAAGTAGCAGAAGCCAGATAGTGGCAAAGGTGTTGAACCCGCATTTATCTAAGAGGGAAATAGTAGTTTAGAATTATTTAAGTTTATATTGGT
Source organism: Viscum album (assembly GCA_963277665.1). NCBI lineage: Eukaryota > Viridiplantae > Streptophyta > Magnoliopsida > Santalales > Viscaceae > Viscum > Viscum album. Next base: position 894,584,440 of record OY728156.1, read on the forward strand.
TGTTGTCGAGCCGGTCATTGGTACTTATAGCACTGAAATCTCAAGGTTGGGTTGAATGTTTTTCAAACAATAATGGACCCTATTACCCGAAGTTAGTAAAGGAATTTTATGAGTACCTCAAGTTCGAACAGTCTGAGGATGAGCACCGAATAATTTCCAGAGTAAATTAAGTAAGTGTGATATTCTCCTCTGCTAAATGGGTTGAATGATTGAGAGTTCCACATGAAGGGATTTTTTATTTTTACTCAAAATTGGTGCCTCCCACTAGTGAGTTCTTCTGCTATGATGAAGCATTAGTTGAACTAACAGGGAATGGAATTCCTAGGAAAGTCATTGTTTCTGAAATGGTAGGAGAAGATAATATGATTTTCAAGTTTATTCAACATGTTTTAAGTCCCAGGAGAGGGGAATTTGCAACTTTAAAGTATCAGGATGTCTTTCTCTTGTATCTGTTAAAGCATGAACAGAAGATCAACTTATGTAGGCTGTTGATGATTCAACTAGAAGATATGAACAATACTAGTTCCAAATCCAATGCCCTATTCCATTATAAGTTGATATACCTTATGTTTAAAGTGAAAGGAGTTGCTAGAGATAAGGAGGAAACTGTTTTTGTGCAAGATAACCATTGCATCACCAACGTGATCTGCAAGATGATGAAGATTAACTAGAATCCATGGATGAGGAGATGGGTGAATGATGAGGCTAAGGTGTATGAAGATTTTAATCCTATGACTCATCCTACTAGACCTAAGAATAAGAGAGACCCTGGTCTTAATCCTGATGAAGTAGATCCTACTTATTCAGATAAAGAAGGAGAAGAAGTTGTTGGTGTGAAAGAAAGAGAGGATTCTCCTATATATGACAGGAGTGACCCTGACCTTCCCTCCAATCCTCGTGCGAATATTGTATCCTTTGGTGAGAATATCCCACCAAAGATATTTCCTAGAAGGGAGACTATCCTAAGGGACAGTGATAAGGAAACCAGTGAAGAATAAGGAGCTGAAAATGTCTTAAGAGAAGTTAGAGATACCACAGATGAGGATGAGGACTCTGAATCAAGTCATGCTGACTTTGAGACAGTTGTTGCTGAAAATGAAGAGGAATGTATAAGTCTTAGTCCTTTAATAGGACATATAGAAAGGGTAGAAAGTAGAGATGAAGAAGTTATTGATTCAGTCGAAGCTGGACTTGTTCTAGAAGTTATTGAAGATTATGTGGAGGAAGTGGCAGTGAACCTTCTTATTGATGAAGTTGATCAAGGAGGTCAGATAGAGAAAGATGTGGTTGTTCAGGATCAGTTGTTGTTGCTCATGAGATAGAGGACTGGACAGAAGCTCCTGGCTTTGTGGTTTTAGGCCTAGATTATGTAAACTCTAAAGATGACCAGCCTATCTGAAGCCCTCCAATTCCTACTATCTCAGAAACAACAATTGTGCAGCCAGTGGTTTTGTTACCTCGACACTATGTAAAGAATGATGAATTGGATTATTTTAAATCAGAACTAAAGAGGTATATTGATGAGAAAAACACTGATATATCAAGAAAAATAGATCAAAATCAAGAACTCGTGACATTTGTAGTGGAAAGGATAGTATCTACCTCTCACTCAACTATGTTACATGAGGTCAAGGAATGTCAAAATCAGGTAAGAGATTTGGAAGAGTCTATGGAATCAATAAAATAGTCTATTTTCAGCTTAGATGAATATATGGCTTCAAGAGCTTAGGTGGATAGAGACCTTAGATATGTTAAAAGTGTGGTTCAGCAAATGGTCACAGTGTTTGATGATTTTAAGAAGTTTATGGAAACACATGTGAAAGGTCAAGATGATGATGTAAAAAGGCTAATTAGTGGGCTAACCAAATCATTTAAGGAGACTGTGTCTTTCTCTATGGCACCTCTAGGTGCATCTGCTTCCACTTCATCCTCTCCTCCATTTGACATTGAAGTTTTCAGGACCATTGTTAGAGAAGAAGTGGAAAAGTTCTCTAGTGATAATACCTCAGAATCTCAGGTCATTTCCATCACCAAGGAAATTCATAACCTTTTAGGAAATTGTTTAAGGGAAGATGCTCAAGATCAGAAGGCCATCAAGGATCAAGTTGACTTCTATTACAAACATGTTACACTAAGCATCAGATGGATGGCCACTTTAAGTTGTTGTTAGAGAACTTGGGGATTCCACCTGTCACTCAGGAATTTAAAGATCAAGTGAGCAAGCTTCGGGAGTTGACTCCTACTTTGTAAAAATTCATGGAGAATAAGGATGATTTTATTCCTGCTATGGAAAGAGGGGGAAGCATTATTATGGACTTCAGGAATATTCTCTTGCCTTTCCTCCATGTGGACTGCACTCCCATCATTGTTCCTCCTTCTTTGCCTACTTCTTCAGCTGCCTCAGGTTCCACCAGTACTGCTCCTTTGATGACTCCTGCCCAGGCCATCAGAAGTTTGACCCCAATGATTCCTCAGAGATCTACTCACTACAGGTCTACTGATGCCTCGGTGGATGCTCCTCCTACACTACTTACTGCCATCCCTCCACCTTCAGAACCTGCCTCCTCAGCTTCCAAGTCCAAAGCTCCAATGGAAATCTCTGATGTGGATTGAGTGTGGACTATCTTAATTGATAGGGATTGGTGTATCTATTTTTGTATATTTTACTTTTGTTTTATTAATAAAAACGCTCTCTTTTCATTTTTTTTGTTCTGCATGCTTTTTGTTAATCACAAAGGGGGGTAATATATTCAAAGGGGGACAAGATATTCAAGGGGGAGAAAATATGGAGAAAATATGGAGAAAATATTCAAAACTTGAATTCTCTCAGGGAAAGAAGTGTTTATATGTGTTTGTATATGTTCTGACCTAAATTTAGTGTTCTCCATAATATTTTTGTATTCTCACATCACTGACGACATTAGCAGATGTGTTTTACCTTGATTCAAAACTCTTAAATCTAAAAATTCAATGACATAATTTGTGATTATCAAAAAGGGGGAGATTGTTGGACTCACCTGTTTTGATAATCCCAAATCATGTTTTGGTAATCCCAAATCTTGTTTTCATTTAAGTGAGAACCATGTTTTCATTCTATGCTAATTATGTTTCATTAATGTTTCTTGTTTCTATAGAGTAATATTCATATACTCTCAATCTCACTTCTTGATTGGTTAAGCTTACAATGCAAAATTTATCTAAGTACAAAGGTCACCGATACAAGGTCACCGTTACAAAGGTCACCGATACAAAGGTCACTATTACAAAGGTCACCAATACAAGTTCACTGATACAAAGGTCACCGTTACAAATGTCACCGATACAAGGTCACCGTTACAAGGTCACTGGTACAAAGGGCACCGATACAAAGGTCACTATTACAAGGTCACTGATGCAAGCCTACTGTTGAAGGTCACCGCTAAAGGTTACCGATAGAAGGTTACAGTTGTAGGTTTCCGATGTGAACCTACTTTTGAAGCCTACCAATGTGAAGGCTATCGTTACCAGTCTACTGATACCCTTAATTTTTCAAATTCTTGATATTCTTCTAACATTCATATTTGCTAACTTTAATGCTTCTGACTTAATTAATATTTTTTGTAGACATATCTGGAGACCATATCTTGATAGTACGAGGTATGAGAAAGATTTCACATGATGTACGTACTCCTATTGTCGGACCTCAAATATGAAAGAAAAATACTGAAGAAAATAAAGATATATATAGAGACACATAGAAAAACAAAGTAGTGACTAGAAGAAAAATGCATTACTGAAGAACAAGAAGAAGAACACTCCAGTTCATATACTGAAAATACAAAAGCTTCATGAAGATATTTTTGAAGAACATATTCAAGGATGTAATTCTGTGGTTAAAAGAACCCTTGTACTAAGAAGTTGAACATCTTAGTACCTAGAATCCAGTACTGAAAGTTGCGACACTCTGTTTTTTGAGGCGACTTGTAGAGAAGAACAAAACAATAATTTCCTCAACTCCAAGAAGTCCATATCTGATCTTCAAAAACAAAGATCATTCTAAACTCCATCCTAATTTCTCTGGCTCTACTGTGTTCCTTATTTTACATTTCTGAGTAGTGTGTGTTTGTTACACACACACTGTCTCCTATGCTTTAACTGGGGATACTGAAAATATCCACTCAAAATTATCTCACCTTTGTTTCCCACACATAACTGTGGAAGAAGCTTTGTGTGGCTTGGTTTCTTGTTTTCCTATGTAGAACAGTGGTAGAGGTTGTAAAACCTAGAAAGTTTGTAAAAACTTTTGTAAACCCCGATACAGGTTGTGTATCAAGTTTATTTATACAAACTACTTGGTGGTAGGTGATCACCAAGTGGAGAGGATTAGGTCTCAGCTTGAGACTGAACCTCTTGTTTATATTGTTTTGCTAATCCTCATATACTCTATTTTATTTTATCCGTTGCTTTTATTTTTCAAAGACAGAAAACTGTTTTTACATTTACTCTGATAGTTAGTTTCGGTTAGTGTGTATATATGCTTAATTCAGTAAACCTGTTTCAAAATTTTAATTGGTGATTGAATTGATTCAACTGAGGACTAATCAACCTTAGAGAAACTTGTTGATCAATTAAACATTTATATCTCTACTTCCTTAATTGACTGGGCTGTTTTGAATTTGGGGATTTTTATCATAAATTTTTTTAATAGAAATTTTAATTAGAACTCAATTCACCCCCCTCTTGAGTATCCACTCTGACCAACATCTAGATATATATTTTGATCCTGCAAATGATAGGATCTTTATAAAGGTGAATTTCAATGTGTAAGGGTATATGGATGATCCATTCATAATGTCACTACAATAATTGCAGGTATTTTATGTCTCATATCCAGTAAATAAGAATTGGTCAATTTTCTTACTAGAGACTAAAATAACTACGGGGTCATATGAAAATTAAATTGAGGATGACCCTTTTATTAGGATATCACAATCATTTCATGGCATTCCCAATGTTTCTTGTACGTTAGAGGGGACCACAAAGAGGGGATTTGGATACTCAATAGTGGATTCAAATCCCTTCAACATTTTAAGAAAGTAAGGAGAGTTCAATGAGTAGGTTAAATTATTTTTAATATACTATATGTTTCCTTATAATATTATGTGTTATCTATTTCATTTATGTAATATAAATTAAATGTTTTAATACTCATACAGACAATGACTTTGAACATGATGATGTTACCAATCTCAGGAAAGAAAAAACGGTTGATGTTGAAATTGCATAATTATTAAGGGATCAAAAACATATTAATGAAAAAAATAATGATGTAACATCACTATGTTGAATAAAATTATCAAGATAATAAGCAGGGGTACAAAATTTAAGGTTGGTCAGAATCAACGTGACCAACTTTTTGACCCCAACAATTCAATGTTCATTAGTTATGTTGGGGTCACAATGAGAATGAACATGTCAATTGATATAGATACGTGGCACCATGTCCAGTCTGTAATGAAGGAAACCTGTTGGGAAGATATTAAGGTAATGTTATGATATACTTTCTCTATTTTACCAAAAAATTATATAATAAAACATTGATTTAATTTTCATTATCCCTTGCATAGTTCGTTTATTTTAGATGATTTCCATAAGAAATATGTCTTAATGGTCACTAGAGAATCCCATAGAGGCTTATAGATACTTCTTACCAAGATTCATCTTAGGGATGTTGAGGGAAAAGTAAAACCCCACCCACCGATTATGTATGCACACATTATAAAGCGGGAAACATAGAATGCTTTCATCAGTCATCGTGATGAGAAATCATTTTAGGTGCATTGTAGTCAATAATATATTATTTTAAATTATTTATTTTATCTAATTTGATTCAAAATTGTTAATTTGTGAAACAAAAAAAGAGTGAAGAAAATAAACAGTGCGCGTCAAAACCAATGTACCCCTATCACAAAGCAAGGATGGGGTGCGTTTTACTAGAGAAGAAAATGGTTTGTATTTTAAATCTATAATAAAAGTTTTATGTGATATGAAATAACGTAAGTTCATTTGTTTATATGAAGATTTATGAATTGAAATCTAAAGTCACTTTCATCCCATATCACGTGATATAGAAGGAGGTATGTGTAAATAAAGAGGGTAAAATAGTTGATGAAAACACACAAGCAGTATGAGAAGCATGTGTAAGTATGACATAATAATAATTCATTATACTTTATAACACTATTACGTAAAAATATATATTTATGTTTGTATGTTTTTTATATGGTTTAGACACAAGAATTAGTAGTGACAATACCTAAAGAAAAACTACTTTCAGTAGCTTTGAATCGGCCAGAACAAAATGGCCGCTTTAGAGGTGTAGGTTTTGGAGTGTCACCTCAAACATATTTCTAGAAGACAAAGCCACAAGAAGATACATATCAGATGATAAAAGGAATTTAGGAAAAAATAGAAGATTTACAAGATATTATTGTCTGATCTGGTTTGGAAGACCAATATATGTGGAAGGATTAAAGAGAACTGATAGTAGGACAAATATTGGTGCATGAAGAGCCAAATGAACCCACTAGCTTTGAGGATAATCATTACCCTCAACCGCATACCTTACCCGAGGTAATCAATTTTTATCATCACACTTTCTCCTAAATGTGAATCAAACAACTTTATATAACTTTATATTACTAAAATTCTACAGGGTGAAGTTGCATGTGATTTCTATCTATAAACACTCATGCACTACCTTGTTGTGAGGGGTATGGTGTATAATATCTCAGGAGACATTCTACACAACAAAGAAAACCCAAAATAATACATGAGAGTGTGTATTTAAGTAACTTAAGAGTCAAGTACTCAGTTTTCTATTCCAATTAATGATCAAGATATTACAATGGTTAATGATGCTATTGGAACTTTTGTAGCATGGCCGTCTAATCTTATAAAGATACATGAGGTATTTCCTTAAAAAATAAAATGAAAAACCCATAACAGTTGATGAAAAAAGGTATGAAATGAGGTATGGTATTATATATTGATATAATAATGGTTAAATGAAAGTTTGTATCAAGACAATCTAGTGAATCGATCCAGAAAACAAAAGGACCTTCCAGGAGTATATTCATCCCACCAGTTCCATTGCAACATGTTTTACATTATAAGTTCATGTTAAGAAAAATCTGATGATGAATTTGATGGTTTTCATGTGTTTTATTTTGTTTTCTAATAAGTTTTGAAGAAAGTAAATCACCGCTCTCTGTTTTGGAAAGAATCATAATAAGGTTTGGTTTCCAATGGAAACAGAACCTGTTTTTCGAAGGAATCAGAACCTATTTTTCAAGCGAATCAAAACCTATTTTTTTGATAGAATCAGAACATGTTTTTTGAAGGAATCAAAACCTATTTTTCAAAGTAATCATAATCTTCTTTTTGAGAAGAATCATATTCTGATTTTCAGTAGAATCGAAGCCTATTTTTTAGAAGAACCGGAGTCTGATTTTTAGAAGAATCGGAGCCTACTTTTTGAGTGAATCGGAATATAAGGCTTGGTTGTTGTGATGGAGAATCAGAGTTATTATAACTACGGTGTTCTAAGTGTGACGATGCTTTGATGATTTTTATTTATCATAGATCATGACTTAAAGTGTGAACTTTACATGCAAACCTGATGGAAGAAAGGAGGAATGGAAAAGTGGTACCGATGGATGCTAAAAACATGGTACCAATGGGCGTTGAAAATGTGGTACTGATGACCAATGAAAAATTTATGTCGTTGAAAGCGGTGTTGAGTGATAGAAATTCTGGTGAGAAAGCACAGTTCTAAGGGAAAAGTGGTGCCGATGGGAAAGTGGTACCGAGAAGAGATAATGCCGATTGGAAAGTAGTGCCAATGGGAAAGCGGTACTGAGAAGAGATAATGCTGATTGGATAGCAGTGTTGAGAAGAGTGAAGTTGTGTTGATGATAAAGAATCTATCATTGTAAAGTGATGTTGAGAGAAAGGTTGTATAGAATCATGATTATCGTAATAAAAAAAATCGTACCCAAGATGATCGGAACTAGATTTAATCATATCCTAGAAAATTATTACTCTTGTTGGTCTTCAAATGTCCTCATCAAGTGGGTCAAGAGATGTGAAGAATAAGTGTGTCTTTACCAAGTGGGTCAAGATAAGTGAATAAGAATTATGGTTTTCATCAAGTAGGTCAAGATAATTAAATAAGAATTGTGTTGTCTCAAGTGGGTCAAGATAGAATAAAAAGAGATGGAGATTTCTAAATGCTTTGACGAGGGGGAGTTGAACCTTCAAATATAATATTTTGATTCAAATTGATTCTAAAGAACCGGATTGAAAAATTGAAATGGGAGAATCAGAATCTGATGTTTTGACCCTTGTCTTCCTGATGATCATAATCATTCTCAGCAATCGGAGTCTGAAGAAGAAGTAATGAAGGTTTAAGAATCTTCAAGAAGAATCGAGAAGAGTTGATGAAGTCAAAATTGCTCAGAGATTTTAGGGGAAATGATGATTAGAGTGAATTTAGGTGAGTGGGAAATCTTTTTGGGATTCCCACCTAACCCATTTTGGTTCACCTATAAAAGGTGAGAAAGTGCATTGTACTTAGTGATGTATGCCAGCAGAGTATTGTTCATCATGGAAGAGAGAGAAGATTTGAAGGCTCAGAGAGAGAAAGTGATACTGGCTATCCTATATTGAATATATTGCAATGGGTAGAATGATGTGTTTGGATGATGGTAGTACCATGATGATCGAATTAGAACATAGTTGTCGTACTAGGATAAACTAATAGTAATGGGATTTCTGTATTGGGTATCACCGTACTGGGTATCTTGGACTGAGGAAGAATCGAAACAGGGTTTTCATACTGGGTTTTACCCTATTGAAGATTTCCAAACTAAGGAAGAATCATACTGAGTTTCAGCGTACTCAGGGATTGAAGTGGTTCTGATTCAGTTGTATCAAGGAGAATCGGATTCAGAGAATCAGACTGGGAAATCGGACTCTGATTTTCATAACTTAAGTCTAGGAAGTTCTTACCTTTCTTCTAGGTAAGGAATTGAAGAATTGTGTTACACATGTATACACTTGTTGAATTGAAAATAAGAGCAGGTAACATGAGCTATTATAAAATAATTTTTATTACCCTATTGTGCTAAGAGGGTGCATATGCACTAGTGGGATTGTTTCATAGTGATACATGAGTGTAAGGGTGCATCCTACTCATTGTAATCTAAGGATTTTTTTCTAGTGGATTATATGGTATTGGATTATTTCAAACCATACCAAGGACATAGTTATTCTTATTAAATAGTGAACCTTGTAAATATCTATGTTCCTATAGATGTGCATTTGTTTTTTTTTTTAGCAGGGAATTGAATTTTTAACAGGAGGTGAAGGTTGTTTCAACTGAAAGGGAACTTAAAAGAAAAATAGTATCACTGATTCACCCCCTCCCTCTCTCAGTTATACATTACACTGACTAGGAACTTACAAGTGGTATCAGAGGTGAAGGTTTCCTTCACTATTCTTTGATGATGGAGAACTTGAATTGTGTGAACTGTAAAGGTATTCTAGTCTTTGATTGAAATAATTATCATATCTGTAAATATAGAATGCTTCTATATCTTATGTCTATTATTTATGATATTCTTGAATCTGCAATAGTTGGGTTTCCCCCCCATTGATGATAAAGCTCCACTTACACCGATTGACAAGAGGTTTCTTGAGAATAATGGAAGGGCCAAGAATGCTATTTTATCATCACTTTCTAAAAGTGAGTTCTTGAGAGTGAAAGGTGTTGCCACAACCAAAGGTATATTGTAAAAACTAGAAAACATATACAAAGGAAATAAAAAAGTCAAGAATTCAAAACTTCAAATCTAGAGGTTAAAGTATGAAGTCTTGAAGATGGGTGAACATGAATCTATTGGAGATTTCTTTACCATGGTTAATTACATTATAAGTGCTATTAGATTCCTTGGTGAAAATATTAATGACTCTATAGTTGTTGAAAAGATCTTGAGAATCCTACCTGAAAAATTCAATAAAAAAATTTCTTCATTAGAAGACAGAGACCCTAAGACATTATCTATTGATTACTTTCATAGCACTCTTATTACTTATGAGATGAGAAGATATAAATATATGAATATCAAGACAAAAGTTGAAAGTGATATGTCTTTCAAGGATATGAATAAGGATAATTCTAAGAATATTCTAATTGAATAAGAATATAGTGATTCCAATTCTAAAAACAAGGTATGCAAAAATCTTAATGATATTTTATCCTTTTTTTCTAAGAATGTCAAAAGAAGTACATGGAAATACAAAGGGAAACTTCCTTTAAAGTATTTTGAATGTGGAGGTGTTGGTCACTTTGTGGCTAATTGTCCTCGAAGAAAAAATGAATAGGATAGTGATGAAGAAGAAATAAATTGAAGAAGATCATGGAAGAAATAGGGTGATAAAGTAAAGTTAAGGAAAGAAAAGAAATAATTTAAGCCCAGAAGAAGAAGTTTCCTATCTAAAAATGAAAAAGAAGAAGGAAGTGATGTTGAATCTGAAAATTCAGTTGAGTATGGTATTGAAAATACTTTCATTGCAATAGTGAATGATGAAGAATACGGAAGCAGCAGTTCTAAATAATAAGAATAAAATCAAATTGAAATGAATTTTAAAGGAGAGTTGAAGGAATGTTTAAGAAAGATTATAAGGCTTGAAAAGAAAAACAAAAAATTGGAAGATAAATGTTCTTCATTGTGCAATCAAGAAGGTCTTAAAGAAAATATTTTGAAAGATATTGATGATTTGAAGAAGACTCTTTAAGATGAGAAGAATCTTAATGAGCATCTGGAAGTGAAGCTGAAGGAAAAAGAAGAATATTTGGGACTTGTTCAACAAAAACGCTCAGAATCTGAATTGAGGAATACAAGTTTTTAAAACTCTATCACTGAGGCTGGTGAATGTTCTCAAAAATATAAACTGAAGAAGATTTGACAAATGTTACCCTAAAATGGTGATAAGAAGAATGAAATTGTTTCTATAAAGAATAATGTTGGGAAAGTTGTTTATGTGGCCAAGACCAATGATGCTGGAAATTCTGAAGTCTTAAGGAAACCTAAGTTTGAAATTTTTTTGAAACAATATGAATCTGGGAAGGTTTCAAATACTTTTTAATCCAATAAAGTAGAAAAGAAGTATAATAACCTTATTTATAACAGAAATGTTGGTGGATCATGAAAGAAAGTGGTTGAGAAACATATTCATGATTCTGATCAGTACATAAGTTTTAGAGGAAGATACTCTTTCTATGGGTATTGTTGGTATTGTGGTGGATTCGGGCATACAGCAAGTATGTGTTGGTTCAACCAACAACATTACTATTATCCCATAGATTATTAATGGTAGATATTGAGGGGGTTCAATCTAGTCAAATAAAGAATAATGAGAAGGTAGTTGAAAAAAAGTTTGAAAAGAATGGAATAAATATTGAAAATAGGTTCTAGCCCCTGGAAACTATTTGTGAGAGATGAAAACAACCTAGATATCTTTCAAAAGGATGTCTTTTTTTGTTTCTAACTCAACAAAAGATTATTAATTCTCAGAAGTCTAAGGTGAAGAAAGAAATGAAAAAAGAAAAATCTCTTGTTGAAACTACACTAAAATCCACAAAAGGATAACGACCCTAGATACTTGATAATGGGTGTTATTAACACATGATAGGAGTCTTGAAATTATTGAAGGATGTGAAAAATTTTAAAGAAGGTACTGTGACATTTGGAAATGATGAAACATTGAAAATCAAAGGTGTTAGGTTATCCATTATTGGGAAAGTGAAGATGAAATCTAAGAAAACATTGGATATTGATGGACTAAAGCACAATATGCTAAGTGTTTCACAATTGTGTGATGAGGGTAACAAATTTATCTTCCAGAAATATGGGTTTTTTGTAAAAATTGAAGAATATGGGAAGATTGTTACAAGAGTCCAACGTATAGAAGGGAATTTGTTTTAGGTTGGTGTTACATGAGCATAGTGGAATAGAATCAGTTGTGGAATAAAAGGCTTGGACACATGTGTCAGAGAAATATGAGAAATCTATCTATAAGTGACAGTGTTTGAGATATCCCTGATTTTCCAAGAATAAGATATTGGTGTTTCATTATCTTCCATAAAGGAAAGATTATGAATGTTGTGCATAAAAAAAGTTGATATTTTTTCAAAGAAACCCCTAGAGCTTATACATGATGATATATATGGGCCAATGAGAAAACAATAAATAAATGGAGATAAGTATTTCATCACTTTTATTGATGATTTTACTTGAATTACTTGTGTTATGTTTATGAAACACAAATCAGATGCTTTGAAAATGTTTAAAAGTTTTAGAAGAAAAGCTGGGAAAGAATGTAAGTATCTTGTGAAGAAGTTGAGAACTGATAATGGTGGTTAATATAGAAGTGAAGAGTTTGAAGACTCTTGAAAATCATGGAATTCAGCATGAGTATATTTCCCCATATACACCCCCAACAAAATGGGGTTGTTGAAATAAAGAACATAATTTTGGTGGAAATGAAAAGAACTATGTTACTTGAACATGGCCTTTCTCATTACTTTTGGAGGCAAGCCATGATTACTAATGTTTACATTCAGAAGTGGTGTTTCTATAGGCCTCAATCATATATGAATTCATATGAATTTTTTTATAACAAAACTCCAAGTTTGAAGCATGTTAGAGTTTTTGTGAGTCTATGCATTATAAAGAATAAAGGTTAAAATAGTTGTAAGTTTGAGAAGAAAGGTGAAGATGGAATCTTTATTGGCTATTATCTAGAAAGAAGAGGTTATAGATGCTTCAAAAAAGAAAAAAATAGAATTTTTGATTCTTTTGATGTAAAGGTTATCAAAAGAAGTGGGAAAGAAGAATGTGCTAAAGTTGAATAGGAAGTTGAGAAATTTGAAGAATAAATTTTTGATAAGGATACAGACAAGTGTATACCTTATCAAGAAGAAGAATAGGACATAGCTATTTCCATTGATGAGGAAGATAATTGGAAATCTCATCCCGATCTAAGTAAATAGGTGGAATCTAATAATATAATTGGTGATCAACATCAGAAAGTTCAACCAGAAGAACAACAAAATCTATTACACATTCTTAATTATATTCAAAAGTGGAACCAAATGATGTGATAGAAGCTTTTGAGCATTCGTAATGGGTTCAATCCATGAATCAAGAATTGGATAAAATTGAAAAGAAAAATACATGAGAACTTGTACCCAAGTCTGAAAACAAAAACATTATTGGCACAAAATGGGTTTTCTGGGACAAACTAAATGAATAAGGTGAAGTTATCAAAAACAAATCAATATTGGTTTACAAAGGGTATTCTCAGATTGAAGGAATTGATTTCGATGAAACCTTTGCTCTGATGGCCAGATTGGAAACTATAAGAATCTTTCTTACTATTTCTGCACAACGAGGTTACAAGATCTTTCAAATGGATGTCAAATCCATATTCTCGAATGGTGATCTTGAATAGGAAGTTTATATTGAACAACCTTGTGGATTTTTTGTTGGGAAAGATGAGAGTTATGTATGCATATTAAAGAAATCCTTATATGGGCTAAAACAATCTCCAAGGGCATGGTATTCTAAATTGGATACTTGCTTAAGGAAGATGAACTTTAAGAAAGGAAGAGTGGATAACAATATGTATATCAGAGAAAGTCAAGAGTTTTCCCTCATCGTGATAGTTTATGTTAATGATATTATCTTTGTTGGGAATGATGAAAGAAGTTGTGAAAAAATTGTTGAAGAGATGAAGAAGGTTTTTGAAATGTTCATGTTGGGGGAAATGAAATACTTTCTTGGGTTATAAATATTTATAAAGAAAGAATATATTTTTCTTTCCCAAGAAAATTATGCTAAGGAACTTCTCAAGAAGTTTGGCATAGAAAACTCAAAACCTGTCTCCACACCAATTTCAGTGGAAACAAAGTTGAGTAAAGATTGTGAAGGAAAGGAAGCTGATCAGAAAGAGTATCAGAAGATGATTGGAAGTCTGTTGTATTTGACTGCCTCAAGACCCGACATTGTTTATGTTGTAAACTTATGTGCAAGATTTCAGAGTGATCCTAAAGAATCACATCTTATTATTGGAAAAATAATTCTCAGATACATCAAAGGCACAACAAAATTTGTAATCAAGTATTGCATCTTGAATAGTATTGACATGTTTGGGTATTCATATAAATATTGGGTAGGAAATGTTGATGACATAAGATCCACATTTAGTGGAGTGTTCTTTATGGGAAAGAATTGTGTTAGTTGACATTCAAAGAAATAGGATTTAATAACTCTCAGTATGACTGGAGATAAGTATGCTTCTTCCACTCAATCCACTACTCAACTTATGTGGATGATGATACAGTTGGAAGATTTTCTTGTTGAAGTGAAGTTACCCTTTCTCTTGGGGTGTGACAATCAAAGCACAATCAAACTCACCAGGAATCCAGTTCAACATTCTCATTTGAAGCATATTGATATCAAATATCATTTCATCAAAGAGCATGTGGACAAGAATGAATAAAATCTTGAATATGTTTCAACATCAGAACAAGTGGCTGACATTTTCACAAAAACCCTTACCGAAGGAATCATTCTAAAAATTGAGGTTGAACATGGGTGTCCAACCTCTTTCTATTCAAGGTTAAGGTATGCTGTTTTTTCCCGTCTCTCTTCTTACCTTTGGATTGTTTTTTCAAGGGGTAGAATTGTGTTGTTTGATAAATCTATTTCATAAAATAGAGAGTTTTGGGTAATCTTTGAATTCAGAATTGTTTAGTGTGTGAACTATTCTAACTATTTGTTGTAGTGGTTATAAGAAATAAATTGTTTTGTGTTCCAAGAAGGGTGAAAAGGAGCTTTGAAAAAAAAATAGAGCAGGTTATAATCACTTCTTTTGGATAGCATGGTTTTTCTTTCAATGATTCTCATTTCCTAAAATGAGTTAGCTCACATAGGCTTAGAATTATTGATAAGTAATCCATTACTTTAGGATACAAAGTTCGGTGATTTATGAAAACATGGTTGACAAAAAAATCCACAGGGGGATATTTTTAGGACCAAACTGATGATGAAGGTGATGGTTTTCATGTGTTGTATTTTTTTTCTAAGAAGGTTTGAAGAAAGAAAATAACCTCTCTTTGTTTTGGAAAGAATCGTAATAAGTTTTGGTTTCCAATGGAATCGTAACACGTTTTTCAAAGGAATCAGAACCTATTTTTCAAGAAAATCAGAACCAATTTTTTGATGGAATCGGAACCTGTTTTTTGAAGGAATTAGAACCTATTTTTTGAAGGAATCAAAATCTTATTTTTGAGAAGAATCGGAGTCTGTTTTTCAAAAGAATCAGAGTCTGGTTTTCAAAAGAATTAGAGTCTGATTTTTAGAAGAATCAGAGTCCAGTTTTTTGAAGAATCAGAGTCTAATTTTCAAAAGAATCGGAGTCTGGTTTTCAAAAGCATCGGCGCCTAATTTTCAGAAGAATTAGATTCTGATTTTCAGAAGAAACAAATCCTACTTTTTGAGTGAATTGGAATGGAAGGCTTGATTGTTGTGGTGGAGAATCAGAGTCACTATGACTATGATGTTCTAAGTATTATGATACTTTTCTGATTTTTATTTCTCATAGATCATGAGTTAAAGTGAGAACTTGGGATGCAAGCCTAATCGAAGAAAGTAAGAATGGAAAAGTGGTACTGATGGATGCTAAAAAAAGTGGTACCGATGGGCATTGAAAATGTGGTATTGATAGCCAATGAAAAAGTGATGTTGTTTAAAGAGGTTCTGAGTGAGAGAAATTTCGTTGAGAAAGCACAATGTCAAGTGAAAAGAAGTTATAATGGGAAAGTGGTACTGAGAAGAGATAATGCTGATTGGAAAGTGATGTTGATGGGAAAGTGGTACCGAGAAGAGATAATGTTGATTGGAAAGCAATGCCGAGAAGAGTGAAGTCGTGTTGATAATGAAGAAGATGTCGATGGGAAGTGATATCGAGAGAAAGGTTGTCCGGCATCAGGATGATCATAATCAGAAAGAATTGTACCCAATATGATTAGAACCAGAGTTGATCATATCCTGAAAAACTCTTGCTCTGGTTGGTCTTCAAATGCCTTCATCAAGTGGGTCAAGAGAAGTGAAGAAGAAGTGTGTCTTTCACAAGTGGGTCAAGATAAGTGAAGAAGAAGTATGTTTTTCATCAAGTAGGTCAAGATAAGTAAAGAAGAAGTGTGTTGTCTCAAGTGGGTCGATAGAGAAAAAAAAGAGGTAGAGATTGTTGAATGCTTTGATGAGGGGTAGTGGAACCTTCAAATACAAGATTTTGATTCAAATTGTTTCTAAAGAATCATATTGAAAAATCAGCATGGGAGAATCGAAATCTGATGTTTGGATCCTTGTATTATTAATGATCATAATTAGTATCAGTAATTGGAGTCTAAAGAAGAAGTAATAAAGGTTGAAGAAGCTTTGAGAAGAATCGAGAAGAGTTGACGAAGTCAAAATTGATCCTAGATTTTAGGTTAAATGATGATTAGAGTGAATTTAGGTGAGTGGGAAATATTTTTGGGATTCCCACCTACCCCATTTTGGCTCACCTATAAAAGGAGATAAATTACATTGTACTTAGTGATGTCTGATAGTGGAGTATTGTTCATCAGGGAAGAGAGAGAATCTCTGAAGGCTCAGAGAGAGAAAGTGATACTGATTTTTCTGTATTGAATATATTGAAATGGGGGGAATGATGTGTTTGGGTGACTGTGGTACTGTGATGATCTAATCAAAACTTGGTTGTTTTACCATGATAAACTAATCGGAATGGGATTTATGTACTGGGTATCACCGTACTGGGTGTCTCGGATCGAGGAAGAATCGGAAAAGGGTTTTCAAACCAGTTTTTATCATACTAGAGATTTCTGGACTAAGAAATAATCATACTGAGTTTCAGCATACTCGGGGATTGAAGTGGTTCTAATTCAGTTGTATTAGGGAGAATTGGATTCAAAGAATCAGACTGGGAAATCGAACTCTAAGTTTCTTAACTTAAGTCCAGGAAGTTGTTACCTTTTTTTTTGGTAAGGAATTGAAGAATTTTGTTACACATGTATACACTTATTGAATTAAAAAGAATCACATGTAACATGAGTTATTACAAAATGCGTTATATTACCCTATTATGCTAAGAGGGTGCACAAGTACTAGTGGGATTGTTTCATAGTGATACATGATTGTAAGGGTACATCCTACTCATCGTAATCCAAGGATTGTTTTCTAGTGGATTATATGGCATTGGATTATTTCCAACCATACCAAGGACATAGATATTCTTCTTGAATAGTGAACCTTGTAAATACTTGTGTTTTTGTGGATGTGTGTTTGTTTTATTTTCAACAAGGAATTGAATCTTTAACAGGAGGTGAAGGTTGTTTCAACTGAAAAGGGAACTTAAAAGAAAAAGAGTATCAATGATTCACCCCCCCCCCTCTCAATGATATATTACACTGACTGGGCACTTAAACTTTAGAGGTTTAGGTTTTGGAGTGTCACCTCAAACATATTTCGAGAAGACAAAGCCACAAGTATATACATATCAGATTATAAAAGGAATGCAGACACAAATAGATGCCTTACAATATATTATTGTCTGGTCTGGTTTGGCAGACTAATATATGTGAAAGGATTAAAGCGAACTGATATTGGAACAAAGATCAGTGCATGAAGAGCCAAATGAACCCACTAGATTTGAGGCTAATAATTCCCCTCAACCTCATACCTTACCTGAGGTAATCAATTTTTTTCATTACACTTTCTCCTAAATGTGAATCAAATAACTTTCAATAACTTTATATTACTAAAATTCTATAGGGTGAAGTTTCATGTAATTTCTATCTATCAACACTCATATACTGCCTTATTGCAAGGGGTATGGTGTATAATATCTCAGGAGACAAGCTACACAACAAAGAAATCCTAAAAGTTTACATGAGAGTGGGAATTAAAGTAACTTAAGAGCCAAGTAATAAGTTTTCTATTCTGATTAAGGATCTAGATATTACAATGGTTAATGATGTTATTGGAACTTTTGTAGCATGACTGTATAATATTATAAAGATACATGAGGTGTTTCCTTAAAAAAATCAAATAAAAAACCTATAATTGTTGATGAAAAAAGATCTAAAATGAGGTATGGTATTACTGATGGATAAAAAAATGGGTAAATGAAAGGTCAGATCAAGATGATCTAGTGAATTGACCCAGAAAGCAAAAGGACCTTCCGAGAGTATCTTCATCCCGCCAGTTCCATTACAACATGTTTTACATCACAAGTTCATGCAGGCACCACGTTCAAAAATAGAGATATGTCCCACATTCAATATGGAGAATAAATATTTGGAAATTTCATTAAAGATATAGTTGGTCTCAAAAGTATAAATGGAATTATCAAGTTTTAATGTTTTGGAGTCTCAGTTGTAAATATATACATGAGGTACATTTTCATAATCCATCTATCCAAAAAATGATCTACTATGTTCATTAAAGTTAATAACTATTTATATTTTCTACAGAAATTTATATTACTACTATATAAAGGGAAAATATTATGAAGCATGATTTGGATTCATTAATCCTTGTATCATTTCTATGTAAGAAATTTCTTTGGAATTGAAAAAAATTGATAAAAAAAAGATGAACTAAGAACACTACAAAAAACTATCTGATTAGAAGGGGTTATAACCCCTTCTCAGCACATTAGCAGTGGTTATAAGGAACCGCCACTAATGTGATCGTCTACTCCTGTTAAAAAAATTCAAATGAAAAACCTATAACTGTTGATGAAAAAAGGTCTGAAATGAGGTATGGTATTACTGATGGATAAAAAAATGGGTAAATGAAAGGTCGGATCAAGACGATCTAGTGAATTGACCTAGAAAGCAAAAGGACCTTCCGAGAGTATCTTCATCCCGCCAGTTCCATTACAACATGTTTTACATCACAAGTTCATGCAGGCACCACGTTCAAAAATAGAGATATGTCCCACATTCAATATGGAGAAGAAATATTTGGAAATTTCATTAAAGATATAGTTGGTCTCAAAAGTATAAATGGCATTATCAAGTTTTAATGGTTTGGAGTCTCAGTTGTAAATATATACATGAGGTATATTTTCATAATCCATCTATCCAAAAAATGATCTACTATGTTCATTAAAGTTAATAACTATTTATATTTTCTACAGAAATTTATATTACTACTATATAAAGGGAAAATATTATGAAGCATGATTTGGATTCATTAATCCTTGTATCATTTCTATGTAAGAAATTTCTTTGGAATCGAAAAAAATTGATAAGAAAAAAGATGAACTAAGAACACTACAAAAAACTATCTGATTAGAAAGGGTTATAACCCCTTCTCAGCACATTAGCGGTGGTTATAAGGAACCGCCGCTAATGTGCTCGTCTACTCCTATTATAGGTGATTTTGGAGAACTGCTGGTAAAATAGTGTAAAATTTAGTGGAGGTTCATTTAGAGGTGGTTAAAGCCCCCTCTAATTTCACTAAAAAATCTCAGTTTGTAGGGGGTTTAACCCCCTCTAAATTATTGATCAATATAGTGAGGGCTTCTAACCACTGCGAGTTGAGCTGTATGTGCCATAATATAGGTGGTTTTAAGAACCGCCTCTATTTAATACTCATTTAGATGGGGTTAAAACCCCCTCTAAATGAACCATATTAGAGGCGGTTCCAAGAACTACCTCTAAATAATATATATATATATATATATATATATATATATATATTAAATCTCGTATATATATTTTTTAAATCTCATCCCTCCCCCCTCTCGCCAATTCCCCTCACCTCCCCTCCCCCCTCCAATTCACTCCCCACCCAACCCGTCACCTCCATTTCACACAAGCGGCCCGCCCTTCAGTTCATGACCCCGCTGTGGCCCCTACAGTTAGATGCCACACCACCGCGCGTGACCCCTCCTCCGTTTCCACACCCTCTTGGCCCGTTCCTCCCCTCTCCCATTCACCTGCAAACCCACAACCCTCCCCACAATCTTTTAAATTGTAAAATTTAGCTCAGGCAGGATTCGAAGCCCAGACCGCCTCCTTAAACGCGTTATGAATATACCACTATAGCAATTGGATTTTCTTTATATATTAACAACCATCATTGTATTTATATATATTACGAAACTAATTAAAATAAATATTATTTCAATAAATATTTAAATACATATATAATTATTTAAATTAATATATACATTTTTATATTATAAATTAATGTGAATATATTATAATACTTTTATATTATATTAAATTTATACATTTATATAAACTATATATTGTATATGTGTATTTACATACATTTGAGTATACATTTTATAATTCTATTCATGTTATGTATATACACATATATTTATATATTTATAAATATATTTATTTAAATTATTTATATACTTAAATACATATTTATATATTATGTACATGTTTATTTATATAATATATATAAGTATTTATTTAATATATTTATATAATGTCTTTAAAAATATATTTATATAATTTATTTCAATACATATATTTTTATTATGTAAATTAATATATATTTATTTGTATAAATTGTATTATGTTATATATAAATATTGCATGAAATACAATTTAGACAAATATTGTATATGAAATAAAATTTATACAAATATTTATATAATGTTATATGAAATACAATTTATTCAAATATATAATT
Source organism: Viscum album (assembly GCA_963277665.1). Classification (NCBI taxonomy): domain Eukaryota; kingdom Viridiplantae; phylum Streptophyta; class Magnoliopsida; order Santalales; family Viscaceae; genus Viscum; species Viscum album. The sequence goes on from OY728156.1 coordinate 894,605,271, forward strand.
AATATTATATTATATACAATTTAAACAAATATTCATATAATGTATTTCAATACATGTATTTATTATTATGTACATTAATATATATGTATTTCAATAGATATAATTGTATAATATTATGTACATTAATATATATGTATTTCAATAAATATAATTGTATAATATTGTTTACATTAATATATATTTATTTTTATAAATTGTATATCATATAATATTAATTATATATAATATAAAATCATAAGCATACTATTTAAAAATATAATTTTTATTATTTTAATATAAATTATAAAAACTACAAGCTTGGGTTTTTATATGATTTATTTTTTAAATAAATTATATTTATTTATATATTTATATAATATGTTTATGCTTTTATGTTATATATAATTAATATTATATGAAATAAAATTTATACAAATAAATATATATAAATGTACATAAAATTATAAAATTATATTTATATATACATATAAATACAATTAAATACAATCATATAATTGGAAATATATAATATAATTAAATGATATATATATATATATATATATTTACTAAATCAATTTCTAATTAATATGGTATATTGAAATATATATAAAATAATTATATAATATATATAAATTAATATATAATAAAATATTTATAATATAATATATATAATATAAATATAATATATATTTATATTTATATTTATATTTATATTTATATTTATATTTATATTTATATTTATATTTATACTTATACTTATATTTAATTTTGTCTATATTATATTTATTTGTATACACAATATAATATAAATGTATTTATACATAAATATACAATAAAAATGTATTTAATATAATATATGTATAATATAAATCCTAATATAAATGTATTGTATTTATAAAATCATATATAAATTTTATATATTTGAATAAATATATTTATAATTACATTTATATTATGTATGCCAATATTTATATATGTATAAATTTTTGTTTATATGTATAAGTATTTATTTAAAGTATTTATATAATTTCTTTATATATATAATGCATTTAAATACATTTATATAATGCTTTTATGTAATGTGTGTGTGTGTGCGCGCGTGCACACATACGCACCCACATATATATTAAAAATTTTGAATTTATATGAGATTTATTGTAAAAAATAAATAAAAAATAAGATAGGGTTAAGAAACCCCTCTAATCAAAGGGATTAGCGGCAGTTCATGAACCCCCTATAATTTCTTAAATTATAAGGGGTTCAAAACCCCCTCTAATCTAAGGGATTAATGACGGTTCATGAAACCCCTCTAATTTAAGAGATTAGAGGGGGTTTTGAACCCACAATATTTTCTTTAAAAAACACTTTACATGTTATATATATAGACACTAATATATATCCAAATGAATAATGTATATATAGTGTAAAGACTCGGATTTTCCATGTAATTTTTTTAATTATATGGAATTATTATGAGTCTGCGAAAATTAATGGCGCATGATTCTGAGGCCTAGTGTGCTCGAAATGAATTTATGAACTTTTTTTAAGGTATGTTCAGTATACGCATGGGCGACATTTTTTGTCTTTTGAACTGGTGCTTGGATTAAAAATCCAAGGGCATCGTTGAATCTGCAGTACCAGGATTCGCTTAAGGGAGGCTTCACTTCGACCGCAGTAGGTCGGGAGAAAAAGTTAGATTTTGAACATTTAAAAGAATAATAAAATAACTTTGTTAGTTTATTTCTTTCTTTTCTTTTCCTCCAATAGACAAGCGACGGTGGCAGGACCAACGACATGTCAAGCCATTAAATGTCTTGACTCCTCAAATCCTTTGTAATAGTGCCGTTGGAATTAGAAAGGTTCCTATTAAATGAACCTCCATTAATTCCACAAGCGTTACTGACCCTCCCCCTCTTCTATTTATATGGAGCTTGGGGAGAAGTATTGGCATGACTTCACTAAGAAACGAAGTTCTGATAAAGTGTCGTGATGACAATCACTTGGAGGACAGGACCGGTTCCAGCGAGCGGTGATGAGCACCACAGAATCACGAACTGAGGAGCGACGATTGGGCGGCGTCGTTGGATGCTTGTTGCGGGAACGACGAACACCGACTCTTCCCCAAAACGCGGGCGTTCTCCAATGATCTTGAGGTAGGGTTTTTATTTGGTTTTAGTTTCAAGAGTTGTTGAATCTTATTCTATCCTCATGCTATCAAGCTAACATGGGAGGGCGCAGGCCAAACGAATAAGGCCCGGACCCTCCGCCCTTTTTGTTGGAATTTAGAGCATTCTTCACAAGCATTATATTTGGGTTTGATGAAACCCGGAACGTCGGGTGACGGCGGTGGCCGACAACGGCCTGCCATGGAGGAGATGGCAGCACGCTGTTGTGCACCTCCGATGATGAAGGTCGTGGTCGTAGCCGTAGTGGGTGACGGGGGCGGCTAGAAATGGTTGGCCGCGAAGGAAGTGGCGGTGCGCTGTCGCGCGCCCCCGAAGAAGGGGGCCACGGAATATCATCGCGGTGAACAACGACGGCTAGCAATGACCAACCATGAATGGAGGCGGTCAGTGCGCTGTCGCACGCCGCTGAGGATGGTCACGGTTCGGAAGCCGCGGCGGTGGACCGGGACCTGCAGTGGGTCCCGCATGCAACTTGGCGGTGCCAAGAGGTGTCGTCGCTCCTCTTTTCGAATGGGGAACCCCCCCCCCCCCCTCCAGCTAGGGCGAGCCCCAACCAGTGGGCCGTTGCTCGAACCGAATGGTCGTAGCCGTTCGGGAAAACTGGGGGGGTCGCTCCCCCCCATGCTAGCTCGGGCGGACCCCGCACCAGCAGGTCGCACCTCCTGTGGGTCGGACCACACCCATTCATGGTATGGGCCGCACCGGCTCAACTGGGTCGGGCCAGGCCAGTTCGGGATGGGCCGGGTCAGACCCGGACTGGGTCGGGTCATCCCAGACCAGGTCAGACCGGACCCAGACCATTCCAGGCCCAATTTCGCTAAAAGAGCCATAACTTGGGAATCGGGCGTCCATTTGACGAACTGTCTGCAGCGCTGGGATCCTTGGAGTGAGATGGTACTTTTGGTATAATCCACTTGAGTTTTGGATAAAGTTGGAGTACGTTCGGTTTGGATCGAACCCAAATCCAACCAGGCCCTCAGTACTAAAACGCTTATAAGTCACAGACCGGGCGTTCGATTGACGCGTCGTCTGTCGCGTTGGAGCCCTTATGAGATGGTGGTCCTTTGGGATACTTCTTTATGGAACTTCATTATGTTTGATGTACTAAAAATGGTTTGAGGAGTGGTTCTCCAATAATCAAGTGTACTATGAGCGGGAATCCAGTGGCTGACAGTGAGGCGGAAGAGATTGGCTGTGATGTGAAGAATGAATAGCGATCCTATGTGGGTCAGTACTTATCAATCTTGTGTGGGTCAGATGATAGAGTTAATATTTTTTATATTTTTTATATGTATTTCAAATATTTTAACCCCCCAAATTCATCAATTTAAGTTTAATTACATCATTTTTGGATTTATGGTATGTTTTGTATTAAAATTGGAAGGTTTCCTAATTTTGGGAATTTAACAGATTTTATATGTTTTGGTAATTCTACCATATCTTTTATAATATAATCTAAATTTATGTGATTCTTTTTTTTAGGAAACCTGGAGTTTCGGGCTACAACTTTTTCTTCTGAGACATGATATAATTCTGCCATCAAGGGACCCTAAAAATTCCATTAAGTTGGAGAACGATTCTTGACTACCATGTGGACCCTACATCAATTAATCAATCATAAATAGGTCATAATAGATCAAATTAATGTGATTCTAAATGTAATGGTCAACCAATTCAGATATGCGTATCTCTGTTGACTATCATGAAGATTGTGATTCATTAAGTCGGATATTGGATGGGAAACATTGAATGAAGATTTTTGGAAATCTCACTGAGAAAAAGCTATCCTCAATTAATATTACATATCTTTCTATATAACCATCCAATTAATTTGATATTTGGAGAAATTAAATTAATTTTGATTTTTATAATTCTATAAGAAGGGGCCTTTGGGTGATTCGAGAAGGAGGGGTTCCAAACAAGAGAAAACTTTCAGAGGACAGAATCTACTGGACAATTTTTTTATTATTCTTTTTTCTTTTCCATAGTTTTGTAATGCCTTCTTCTTCCCCATTTATCTAGATTACCCTTACCATGGTGGGGTAAATATTTTGAGTGATTAGGGAAGGGTTGGATTTCTATTTTGTAATGTTTGAGTTCTTGGGCATAATTGAATGAAATTTCTTTCTTCTTCAAAGTTCTTTTCAATTTCATATAGCGTATTTTATTATCAAGTGCGATCATTCTTGAATTTTAATTCCGTTATTGATTAATGACTTGGTAAAATAATCATTATCTTCCTCCACTAATTTCTGGTTTATATGCGATAGAATAGACCATGAATTTGTGGTGAAGTACTCGACGATCGTCAGTACGTGTAAAAGGGGTAGTGAATGTTCTTGATTGTTTGGAATAAACAAGACCCGATCGGGTATTGCCCATGTCAATTGAGAATATTCAATACAACTATTTTGCACATGGAATGAGATTTAACCAAACTAAGATCTTGGTAAGGTTTTCTCTCACCATCATAATTTCACCAAGGAAGTGAGAGGAAACGATTGTAGAAACTCACTTTAATCAACTAAGAAGAATATGATTAAATTAAATTGAATAAGGATAACATTACTGTAACGCCCCGACCCTAGTTACCTAGAGTCGGTACATTATTACATAACATTTTCATAATCTCAAAATATCAAATCTCGAAACACCGATTAGTTTAGTAGCCTTGGAAACACTAGATACATTTATAAAGTTTACATTACATAATAAAGTGAAAACTACAACAACATCTTGTCTCCACACTCATATCCCCTTACACTATAATTGAAATTCATTCATAAAATACTTCTTTACATCCTGGGAAAAATAAAACATAGAAAGGGGTGAGCTCAAATGCCCAGTAAGGATAACAATATAGTGGAAACTTTCATAAATAAGCATAAACATTTAAGGCAATGTATCACTAAAACAAAAGCCTTTTAAACTTGAACTTCAGAATAATATGGTATAAATTAAATGAAATAATGTCATTTACTTATTCACATAGATATTCTGCTACTCGAATAATCACATGCAATATCAATAACCACTTTCATAATGATGGAATGCATAATGCCAGACTATCATAACCACATAGTCAAGGCCTTGTGCCAAGACTGCAAATAAGATTTTTTCAAGGACTTGTGTCAAGACACTAGTTTGTATCATGAGACCTACCGATGCATCGAGGAGCTATAGAAGGCTCCACCCATCACTTATTAAGTCCAATGCATTCCTCATATGAATAGGTTTAAACATAACATAAACATTCGTATTAAAACTAGCATACTAAATGTAAATACTTTCTCCATAAACAATGAATGGTATAAAATTAACACATCTATAGTCAAAAATATCACAAAACCTTCGATAAAATATGTAAGTTTGTATCATAATAAATCAACTTCAAATAAGCTTAAAATCCATCAAAGGATGTTGATATAGATGAAATCAAAACTATTTGAGAGAAATATATCTTTTTTTAAATCATTTAAAAGTCACATAATTATAAAATAAAACATTTACTTTGAAAATATTCTTATAATCTTGTAAGGGAATATTTGAAAATTTTATAATGGAAGAAAATAGTCGCACCCACCGTATAAGTTAAAAAAAGACATTCTTACCTTAATTCTGTTGAAAAGGTTAAAAAGGACCTTGTTTGGAAAATGACAGAAAGATTACTTTATAAACTTCTTATAAAAAGTCAAACAAGGGTATAAATGAATTTAACCCATAGTCTATAAAATATTAAGAATGATTTGAAATACATTTTTAAGAAACATGGATGTGAATGATAAAGAGGTCCCAGTAGATAATTACGTATAAACAACCTTGGATAATGAAGAGATTGTGAAATAAACCCTTACCTTGTACTTTTCCTTGGTTGAGAGTAGGTTAACCTCCTGTATAATGGTTAAATAATTGTTATTAAATTATACAAGAATCATATACATTAATATGATATCATATATGATCTTTTAACATTTCTTTTTTAATAATATCTTTGTATTATCATTGTTTCGGGTGTTAACTTACTCATTTTCTTTTATATGTTTTGTTACATAAGTCATGTTTCTTATGGATAAGTTTTATATTATTCATATACAGAATGATATAAAGTCCTTAAAAATTACTTTTAATCATCAAATGAGAATTAGTCTTGAATGGATACGATGGGGAATGAAACTTATCGCGTTCGTGGGGACGGTAGTTTGTACGTACGCACGAGCGACAATATCATTATTTTGATATTAAAATAATATATAATTGGATGGTATATAATATATAAATAATCATTATCATGTTATATTTATTATTTACATCAATTAAACATCATTATCATACCCATCCAAATACTAATGTTTTGAATAACAATTATACCACGACGTGGAGACGGTAAGTCGTACGCACGCACGTATGGTGACATGTCATTCAAAGGATGGATAGAATACTGAATATGATTGTACAATATTTATAATAACATCACAGTATATATAAGATACTGGAGTTATTATTTTAGAATGTAAATAATAAAGAAATAAGAAGTTTAAGAAGAAAGGAACTTAAAAGATGGTGGTGAAAACATTACCTTTTCTTCGGGTTCTTCCTTTTGATTTGATCAAAAGGTCACCTTAGGTTGGCTTTCTGATAAAACTAAGGCCTCTAGGTTTAATTGAGGTAAGTTTAGAGAATATTTGGACAGGGTTTTGTTGAGTCAAAAGGCTTTTAAGGTGTGAATTAGAGGGAATGGGAAGTGCCCTTTTATAAGAGAGGTGAGGGGCACCTTAGGAAAAGATAGAAATATTATTTTATAATAAATTCATATTCGGTTTATAATGGCTCCAAAGTGAATTATTTAAAATTTAAGGTGGTTATAGGTCTAAATAAACTCAACCAAAAGGTTTTAGACAGGTTTGGGTCACTATATTAACCTTATCTTTTAGTTTTAACTCTTAGTTAATTAGTTTGACATTTATCATGTCTCTTTGTATTTTTATATTATATAGTCAATAAACTTACTATAAACTTCCAAGAGACCCCCAAGTGGTCCATTAATAATTCCCATATCATTATTTAAGTTCTTTGGCCGAACCTTATATTTTTAGGAATAAAATATCAATTAATAATATAATATTTTTTTTAAAACTCATTTATGTCAATTTTGACACCATTCAATAATTGATTTTTGTTAAAGTCTTAACAACTTTATTAATTCTAACCAAATTCATTTAATCAATAATAATATGTCATATTAACCAATAAAATTCTTTTATGTCATCAAAAATTTTAAATTATATTTATTTTAACATTTATAATACTAATTATTTGATTCTTTCATTAATAAAGAAAATACTGCATCATTATTGTGTCATAAATAAATTTAATAATTCAATGTCTAAAAATTATAAATAGAATACCATTATGTAGGAAATATTTTTATCTTTCTAATGAATATTTATAGTCGAAAATATAACATATATAACCCTATGTAAAAAAAATTTTGTTAAAAGATATATGCTTATGTCATTTTTGTATTTACTTTAACTTAATTAATATAAAGTATCATTATCACTTAAAAGTGAATCCATGGGGTCCCAAAATCGACCCAAAGATGCCCATGGTCGGACATGTATCAACAAATAGGGTTAGGACACATTTTAGGGTAAATTAATATTATTATAATATTATTTTTTAACCTTATTTACCGGATTTACCCTTTAACCATGGTAAATAATATATTTACCAAAGTAATTATTCAAAATGTCTAAAAATAAAAGTTACCTATTTACAAAATTTTTAAATCCTGATTCCAAATATGGAATTCATTTTTCCAAATTCAAAACACAGAAGTGGCAGAAATTAATTTAAAATTAATTCCCGTTGTCAAAACAAAAAATGTGTTTTTAAGAAATAATAACTATTAAAAGATTGACACTTGTTTATGTCTGGTTTAAATGTGAAATTATGTCCAATTATAAAAATTGTATTAAATGGTAAAAATATATTCTAAATATACTTTAAAATCACTTAAATTCAAAATTTATCACAATTAATTATTTTGATTAAAAAAGTTGTTTTTAATTAAAATTTAGTAATTTTCACTATTCATCAAAATATGAAATTTATCTGAAAAGTGATAAAAATTCACCTTAAGATAATTTTGATATTCCAAATCCAAAAATGAAATCCATTTTTAAAGATAAAATTTATAAAATTTCAAAAAGTGGGTATTACTATTCATAACGGCTAGTTTGATTGGTTGTGGTGTGTTAAAACTCGAAGTTGCGTACAACACACGCTACTGTATTATTCAAAGAGAAGTGTACCGTGGAAGCATGGGGTGTTACTTTATCCCCTCCTTCAATAAATTTCTTCCTCACAATTTGAAATTGTTCTTTGAAAATAAAATGTTGAAAATAGAAAATTCCTTTGTGGGAAAACCCACATCGGAAATTGGGTTAATAAAATTTAGTCTTAATAATAGGAAAAGGGGAATGAAAAAGTCACCACCAAATTATGATCTTTATTAGGAGAGCATTGGTGGAAATTAGCAACACATAATTGGAGAAAAATGTAAATATTTATAGGAAGTGATTGAGTTCATCAGTCACAAACAATTGTAGAATTGAGGGCCTCAAAGCCATCAATCTATGATGATTTAAAATATCATCGGTTCAACAAAACATAAGGTATTGGGATAACACATTTTTGGTTTTAAGATCCCTTACCTAATGTTTATGAATTAATTTATTCATAGAATAATAGAAATATATATATATATATACTTGACAAGTAGAGTTTCAACCTTCAACTAATTTCTACCACAAACTCATCTTTCACTCTAAAAGATAATAGAACTCAAAAATATTATATTTATCCTAATCGTATAAGGATAAAAACCTTAACACATACCATTAAAATGAATAAAAATACTTTGTAATGACCAGGGACTTCTTGTAGGCTAGTGGTAGGTAATAAAGTCCTGTCGCACTATGGTTGTAGGTTCGATTCCTGCAGCTTTGTCTGACACGATGGGTTATCACCCGACCTGTAGGTTGTCCTTTTCCTAAAACTATAGTATCATAATATTCCAAAAAATTAATCATAATAATTGTTTTAACCTTAAACAATACTATCCAAAGTTCAACTTAATCCACTCCAAACATTATAGTTATCCAAAGTACCTCTGTCCAAACTCTCTGTAAAAGGTATCTAAATTCCAAAATCAATTGTCACATCAGATTCCCCAGACAAAATAAAGTTTATCTTATTGTCACATACTGAAAATATGATTACCCTAGTCATATTAAAACCTTAATTAAAACAACAAGTACTGCAGTATAATCCTTATATATATCACATTATTCTTATAACCAGAATATAATCCTTGAGTCCAAAAACACAAATTCATTAATTATCTCACTTCAACTTTAGTGACAACATAAGATTAGCCTTGATCCCTTGGCCTTTTTTGAGGTAAGTTTTCTTGGCGCTTAGGGAATTCATTTGAATAATTTCCCATCTCCATGAAATTGTAGCATTGAAAATCGGTAGCTTCTTTCTTCCCCTTTCAATCACGAGCTTGGTGGCCTTTTTCACCACACTTGTAACAGACTCTCATTCCCTTCAAGAAAGTACCGGGGTGTTTCTTCCCACATTTATTGCAGGACTGATATTCAACTTTTCCCTTCTTTCCCTTATTTAAATTTCCAGATTGATCATAAGATCTCTTCTTCTCTTGCTTTGCTTTAAAGTCATAAGACTTAGAGAATTCTTTTTTTGTCTTGATAGCACATGAGACAATATCTTCGTACAACGAGAAGGATTGTGAGACTAATGCTCGATGGAGAAATGGTTTTAACCCATAAAAGAAAAGATCAATCTTACTTCATGGGTTACGTATATAATCTGCAGCATACCTTGCTAACCTTGTAAAGTTAGCCTCATACTTTGCGACATTCTCATCCTCCTTGTCTCAGACTCATAAATTGTCTTTCTATATCTGCTCGATGGTCATGAGGAAAGTATTTTTCTAAGAAAAGCTCTTTGAACTCCCTCTATTCCATATTTTATACTTCATCATCTTCCTTTGTGTTTTGAATCAATGACCACCATTGATCAGTATCTCCAGTGAGGCGGTAAACTGACATGACAACTTTTTCCCTATCGCTACTCCCAAAGGTATGGAATATTTTCTCTAAGGAATTTATCCATTGCTCAGCTACTAAGGAATTTTTACTCCCATTTAATGTTGGTGGTTTTTGCCTCATGAAGCGATCTAATATTGATCCTCCACGTTGTAGATCAGGGTGCTCTATACGGGTAAGGTTATTATTCATAACCTGAGTGAGTTGTCTCAGTATAGTGATTAGCTGATCAGCACCAGTTGCATCACCAGCTTCACTATAATTATCTTGATCATGAGGGAAATCCCTACATGGAGTGCATGCATTGATAAGGTTTCAATTTCTTTCACTAGGTTCCATTTCTAAACAATGGAATAAACTAGATCAGTTTATGAATAAAAATACATAATTCCATACTTGTAAAACACTTTACATAAATTGAACTATTTATGGATATAATCCATAATCATAAAAAAATGTTTTCTTTGAGAAATTATATACTCATAAACCCTTCAAAATGATTTGTAAAGAAAATGAGAATTATCCTAAGCATATCTCGCGGAAGTGTCGTAACCAAGAGTGCAGCAAGGCCTGTTGTCGTGCACCAGTTCCCGTTCGAGTCTAGCTCAAAGCAGTGTTTTCGGTTTTTACCCCTAAGTACATATGTGCCAGAGCCGCCTCTACCTGCTCGTATCCATACAATTATTTATTGCTCGGAAAACTCACAAAATCTCTACAATACCAAAATTCTAGGAAGTTCTTCTATACTAATCCTCAAATTCTATCTTAGGGCTATGTGCTATGATCAGAGTTTATCTAAATCTAGCTTCCAAGGTTTGTACTAAACTTCCTATGATACCAACTGTAATGACCCGACCCTGGTTACCCAGAGTCGGTGCATTATTACATAACTTTGGCATGATCACAAAAGATCAAATCTCGAAAGGCCGATTAGTTTATTAGCCTTAGAAACACTAGATACTTTCATAAAGTTTACATTACATCATAAAGTGAAAACTAAAACAACATCTTGTCTCCACACTCATATTCCCTTATACTATCCATGTAGTTCATTCATAAAATACTTCTTCACATCCTCGAAAAAATAAAACATAGAAAGGGGTGATCTCAAATTCCCAGTAAGGATAACAATATAGTGGAAACTTTCATAAATAAGCATAAAAATTTAAGGCAATGTATCACTAAAACAAAATCCTTTTAAACTTGAACCTCAGCATAATATGGAAGAAATAAAATTAAATAATGTCATTTACTTATTCACATGGATATTCTACTAGTCGAATAATCACATGAAAAATCAATAACCACTTTTATGATGATGGAATGCATAATGTCAGACTATCTATCATAACTACATAGTCAAGGCCTTATGCCAAGACTAAAAATAAGATTTTGTCAAGGCCTTGTTCCAAGACACTAGTTTGTCTCATTAGACCTACCGATGCATCGAGGAGCTATAGCGGGCTCCACCCGTCACTTATTAAGTCCAATGCATTCCTCATATGAACAGGTTTAAACATAACATAAACATTCGTATTAAAACTAGTATACGAAATCTCAATACTTTCTCCATAAACCATGAATGGTATAAAATTAACACATTCATAGTCAAAAATATCACAAAACCTTAAATAAAATATGGAATTTTATCATAATAAATCAACTTCAAATAAGCTTAAAATCCATCAAAGGATGTTGACATAGATGAAATCAAAACTATTTGAGAGAAATATATCTTTTTTTTTAAATCATTTAAAAGTCACATAATTATAAAAGAAAACATTTACTTTGAAAATATTCTTATAAGCTTGTAAGGGAAGCTTCAAAGATTTTATAATGGAGGAAAATAGCCTCACCCTCCTTATAAGTTAAAAAAAGACATTCTTACCTTAATTCTGTCGAAATGGTTAAAAAGGACCTTGTTTGGAAAATGACAGAAAGATTCATTTATAAAATTCTTATAAAAATTCAAACAAGGGTATAAATGACTTTAACCCATAGTCTTTAAAATAGTAATAATGATTTGAAATACATTTTTAAGAAGCATGGATGTGAATGATAAAGAGGTCCCAGTAGATAATTACGTATAAACAACCTCAGATAATGAAGAGATTGTGAAATAAACTCTTACATTGTAATTTTATTTGGTTTAGGGTGGTTTAACCTCCTGTATAATGGTTAAATAATTTTTATTAAATTATACAAGAATCATATACATTAATATGATATCATATCTTATCTTTTAACATTTCTTTATTAATAATATCTTAGTATTATCGTTGTTTCAGGTGTTAACTTACTCATTTTGTTTTATATGTTTTGTTAAATAATTCATGTTTATTATGGATAGGTTTTATCTTATTTATATCCAGAATGATATCAAAGTCCTTAAAAATTACTTTTAATCATCAAATGAGAATTAGTCTTGAATGGATACGATGGGGAATGAATCATATCGCGTTCGTGGAGACGGTAGTCCGTACGTACGCACGAGCGACAATATCATTCTTTTGATATTAAAATAATATATAATTAGATGGTATATCATATATACAGAATCATTATCATGTTATATTTATTATTTACATCAATTACATATCATTATCATACCCGTCCAAATACTAATGTTTTGAATAACAATTACACCACGACGTGGAGACGGTAAGTTGTACGTACGCACGTATGGTGACATGTCATTCAAAGGATGGATAGAATACTAAATATGGTTGTATAATATTTATAATAACATCATAGTATATAGAATATACTGGAGTTATTATTTTAGAATATAAATAACAAATAAAGAAGAAGTTGAAGAAGAAAGGAACTTGAAAGAGGGTGGTGAAAACATTACCTCTTCTTCGGGTTATTCCTTTTGATTTGATCAAAAGGGATCCTTAGGTTGGATTTATGATAAAAATAAGGAATATAAGTTGAATTTAGGGAAGTTTAGAAAATATTTGGGTAGGTTTTTCCCAATTCAAAAGGCTTTTAAGGAGTGAATTAGATGGAAGGGGAAGTTCCCTTTTATAAGAGGGGTGAGGGGCACCTTAGGAAAAGCTAGAAATATTATTTTATAATAAATTCATATTTAGATAATAATGGCTAAAAAGTTGATTATTTAAAGTTTAAGGTGATTATAGGTCTAAATCCACTCAACCAACATGTTTTAGACAGGTTTGGGTCACTATATTAACCTTATCTTTTAGTTTTAACTCTTAGTTAATTAGTTTAACATTTACCATGTCTCTTTGTATTTTTATATTATATAGTAAATAAACTTACTATAAACTTCCAAGATACCCCCAAGTGTTACATTAATAATACACCTATCATTATATAAGTACTTTGGATGAACCTTAGATTTTTAGGAATAAAATATCAATTAATAATATAATATTTGTTTTAAAATTTCATTTATGTAAATTTTGACACCATTCAATAATTATTTTTTTTTAAAGTCTTAACAACTTTATTAATTAAAAAAAATCATTTAAGAAATCCTAAAATGTCATATTAACCAATAAAATTCGTGTATTTTATCAAAACTTTCAAATTATATTTATTTTAACATTTATAATACTAATTATTTGATTCTTTCATTAATAAGGAAAATACTGCATCATTATTGTGTCATAAATAAATTTAATAATTCAATGTATAAAAATTATAAATAAAATACCATTATGTAGGAAATATTTTTATATTTCTAATCAATATTTATAGTCAAAAATATAACATGTATAACCTTATGTAAAAATTGTTTTTCTAAAAGATATATGCTTATGTCATTTTTGTATTTACTTTAACTTAATTAATATAAAGTGTCATTATCACTTACAAGTGGATCCATGGGGTCCCAAAATATACCCAAAGATGACCATGGTTGGACATGTATCAACCAATAGGGTTATGACATGTTTTAGGGTAAATTAATATTATTATAATATTATTTTTTACCCTTATTTACCGGATTTACCCTTTAACCATGGTAAATAAAATATTTACCGAAGTAATTATTCAAAATGTTTAAAAATAAAAGTTACCTATTTAAAATATTTGGAAATCCTGATTACAAATATGGAATTCATTTTTTTAAATTCAAAACACAGAAGTACTAGAAATTAATTTAAAATTAATTCCCACTGTCAAAACAAAAAACGTGTTTTTAAGAAATAATAACTATCAAAAGATTGACACTTGTTTATGTCCAGTTTAAATATGAAATTATTTCCAATGATCAACATTGTATTTAATGGTAAAAATATATTCTAAATATACTTTAAAATCACTCAAATTAATAATTTATCACTATTAATAATTTTGATTAAAAAAGTTGTTTTTAATTAAAATTTAGTAATTTTCACTATTCATCAAAATATGAAATTTATCTGAAAAGTACCAAAAATTCACCTTAAGATAATTTTGATATTCTGAATCCAAAAATAAAATCCATTTTGAAAGATAAAATTTATAAAATTTCAAAAAGTGGGTATTACTATTCATAATGGCTAGTTTGATTGGTTGTGGTGTGTTAGAACTTGAAGTTGCGTACAACACATGCTACTGTATTATTCAAAAAGAAGCGTACTGTGGAAGCATGGGGTGTTACTTTCTCCCCTAATTCAATAAATTGTGTCCTCACAATTTGAAATTGTTCTTTGAAAATAAAATGTTGAAAATAGAAAATTCTTTTGTGGGAAAACCCACATCGGAAATTGGGTTAATAAAATTTAGTCTTAATAATTGGAAAAGGGGAATGAAAAAGTCACCACCAAATTATGATCTTGATTAGGAGAACATTTGTGGAAATTAGAGACACATAATTGGAGAAAAATGTAAATATTTATAGGGGGTGATTTAGGTCATCAGTCACAAACAATTGTAGAATTGAGGGCCTCAAAGCCATCAATCTATGATGATTTAAAATATCATCGGTTCAAAAAAACATAAGGTATTAGGATAAAATATTTTTGGTTTTAATATCCCTTACCTAATGTTTAAGAATTAATTTATTCATAGAATAATATAAATTTGTATATATATATATATATACTTGACAAGTAGAGTTTTAACCTTCAACTAATTTCTACCACAAACTCGTCTTTCATTCCAAAAGATAATATAACTCCAAAATATTATATTTATCCTAATAGTATAAGGATCCAAACCTTTACACATACCATTAAAATGAAGAAAAATACTTTGTAATGACCAGGGACTTCCTGTAGGCTAGTGTTAGGTAATAAAGGTCTGTCGCACTATGGTTGTAGGTTCGATTCCTGCAGCTTTGTCCGACGCGACGGGTTATCGCCCGACTTGTAGGTTGTCCTTTTCCTAAAACTATAGTATCATAATATTCCAAAAAATTAATCATAATAATTGTTTTAACCTTAAACAATACTATCCAAAGTTCAAATTAATCTACTCCAAACATTATAGTTATCCAAAGTACCTATGTCCAGACTCTCTGTAAAAGTTATCTAAATTCCAAAATCAATTGTCACATCAGATTCCCCAGAAAAAATAAAGTTTATCTTATTGTCACATACTGAAAATATGGTTACCTTAGTCATATTAAAACCTTAATGAAAACAAAAAGTACTACAATAAAATCCTTATATATATCACATTATTCTTATAACCAGAATATAATCCTTGAGTCCAAAAACACAAATACATTAATTATTCCACTTCAACTTCAGTGACAGCATAAGATTGGCCTTGATCCCTTGGCCTTTTCTAAGGTAAGTTTCCTTGTCGCTTAGGGAATTCATTTTCATAATGTCCTATATCCCTGCAATTGTAGCATTGAACATCGGTAGCTTCTTTCTTCCCCTTGCAATCATGAGCTTGGTGGCCTTTTTCACCACACTTGTAACAGACTCCCATTCCCTTCAAGAAAGTACCGGGGTGTTTCTTCCCACATTTACTGCAGGACTGATATTAAACTTTTCCATTCTTCCCCTTATTTCCATTTCCATATTGATCAGAAGATCTCTTCTTCTCTTGTTTTTCTTTAAAGTCATAAAACTTAGAGAATTCTTTTTCTGTCTTGATAGCACATGAGAAAATATCTTCGTACAGCGAGAAGTTTTGTGAGACTAATGCTCAACGGAGAAATGGTTTTAACCCATAAAAGAAAAGATCAATCTTACTTCATGGGTTACGTATATAATCTGCAACATACCTTGCTAACCTTGTAAAGTTAGCCTTATACTTTGCGACATTCTCATCCTCCTTTTGTCTCAGACTCAGAAATTGCCTTTCCATATATGCTCGATGGTCATGAGGAAAGTAATTTTTCAAGAAAAGATCTTTTAACTCCCTCCATTACATATTTTATACTTCATCATCTTCCTTTGTGTTTTGAATCAATGACCACCATTGATCAGCATCTCCAGTGAGGTGGTAAACTTCCATGACAACTTTTTCCCTTTCGCTACTCCCCAAGGCATGGAATATTTTCTCTAAGGAATTTATCCATTGCTCAGCTACCAAGGAATTTTTACTCCCATTGAATTTTGGTGGTTTTTGCCTCATGAAGCGATCTAACATTTATCCTCCACGCTACGGATTAGGGTGCTCCATACGAGTAAGGTTATTATTCATAACCTGAGTGAGTTGTCCCAGTATAGTGATTAGCTGATCATCACCAGTTGCATCACCAACTCCACTATAATTATCTTGAGAAGGAGGGAAATCTCTACCTGGAGTGTTTTCATTGATACGGTTTCCATTTCTTCCACTAGGTTCCATTTCTAAACAATGGCATAAACTAGATCAGTTTATGAATCAAAATACATAATTCCATACTTGTAAAACACTTTACATAAATTGAACTATTTATGAATATAATCCACAATCATAAAAAAATGTTTTCTTTGACGAATTATATACTAATAAACCCTTCATAATGATTTGTAAATAAAATGAGAATTATCCTAAGCATATCCCCCGGGAGTGTCGTAACCAAGAGTGCAGCAAGACCCATTGTCGTGCACCAGTTCCCGTTCGAGTCTAGCTCAAAGCGGTGTTTTCAGGTTTTACTCTTAGGTACATATGTGCCAGCGCCACCTCTACTTGCTTGTATCCATACAAGGATGTATTGCTCAGAAAACTCACAAAATCTCTATAATACCAAAATTCTAGGAATTTCTTCTATACTAATCCTAAAAGTCTATCTTAGGGCTATGTGCTCTGATCAGAGTTTATCTAAATCTAGCTTCCAAGGTTTGTACTAAACTTTCTCTCATACCAACTATAATGCCCCGACCCTAGTTACCCAGAGTCAGTACATTATTACATAACTTTGGAAGGATCACAAAAGATCAAATCTCGAAAGACTGATTAGTTTAGTAGCCTTGGAAACACTAGATACATTCATAAAGTTTACATTACATCATAAAGTGAAAACTACAACAACATCTTGTCTCCACACTCATATCCCCTTATATTATCCCTGCAGGACATTCATAAAATAATTCTTCACATCCTGGGAAAAATAAACTATAGAAAGGGGTGAGCTCAAATGCCCAGTAAGGATAACAATATAGCGGAAACTTTTATAAATAAGCATAAACATTTAGGGCAATGTATCACTAAAACAAAAGCCTTTTAAACTTGAACTTCAGCATAATATGGCAGAAATAAAATGAAATAATTCCATTTACTTATTCACATGGATATTCTACAAGTCGAATAATCACATGCAATATCAATAACCACTTTCATAATGATGGAATGCATAATGTCAGACTATCATAACCACATAGACAAGGCCTTGGGCCAAGACTACAAATAAGATTTTGTCAAAGCCTTGTGCCAAGACACTAGTTTTTCTCATGAGACCTACCGATGCATCGAGGAGCTATAGCGGGCTCCACCTGTCACTTATTAAGTCCAATGCATTCCTCATATGAATAGGTTTAAACAAAACATAAACATTCGTATTAAAACTAGCATACGAAATCTCAATACTTTCTCCATAAACCATGAATGGTATAAAATTAACACATCCACAGTAAAACATATGACAAAAACTTCTATAAAATATGGAAGTTTTTATCATAATAAATCAACTTCAAATAATCTTAAAATCCATCAAAGGATGTTGACATAGATGAAATCAAAACTATTTGAGAGAAATATCTCTTTTCTTTTTAAATAATTTAAAAGTCACATAATTATAAAAGAAAAAATTTACTTTGAAAATATTCTGATAAGATTTTAAGGGAAGCTTCGAAGATTTTATAATGGCGGAAAATGGCCGCACCCGCCATATAAGTTAAAAAAATACATTCTTGGCTTAATTCTGTTGAAAAGGTTAAAAAGGACCTTGTTTGGAAAATGACAAAAGATTCCTTTATAAACTTCTTATAAGTCAAACAAGGATATAAATGACTTTAACCCATAGTATTTAAAATATTATGAATGATTTGAAATACATTTTTAAGAAACATGGATGTGAATGATAAAGAGGTCCCAGTAGATAATTACGTATAAACAACTTCGGATAATGAAGAGATTGTGAAATAAACTCTTAGCTTGTAATTTTACTTGGTTGAGGGTAGTTTAACCTCCTATATAATGGTTAAATAATTTTTATTAAATTATACAAGAATCATATACATTAATATGGTATCATATATGATCTTTTAACATTGCTTTGTTAATAATATCTTAGTATTATCGTTGTTTCGGGTGTTAATTTGCTCATTTTCTTTTATATGTTTTGTTACATAAGTTGTGTTTGTTATGGAATGGTTTTATCTTATTCATATTCAGAATGATATAAATTCCTTAAACATTACTTTTAATCATCAAATAAAAATTATTCTTGAATGGATATGATGGGGAATGAATCTCATTGCATTCATGGAGACGGTAGTTCGTACGTACGCATGAGCAACAATATCATTATTTTGATATTAAAATAATATATAATTGGATGGTATATCATATATACAGAATCATTATCATGTTATATTAATTATTTACATCAATTACACATCATTATCATACCCATCCAAATACTAATGTTTTGAATAACAATTACACCACGATGTGGAGACGGTAAGCCGTAAGTACGCACGTATAGTGACATGTCATTCAAATGATGGATAGAATACTGAATATGGTTGTACCATATTTATAATAACATAAAAGTATATAGAAGATACTGGATTTATTATTTTAGAATTGAAATAACAAAGAAAGAAGAAGTTGAAGAAGAAAGGAACTTGAAAGAGGGTGGTGAAAACATTACCTCTTCTTCGGGTTATTCCTTTTGATTTGATCAAAAGGGCTCCTTAGGTTGGCTTTATGATCAAAATAATGCCTCTAGGTTGAATTTAGGGAAGTTTAGATAATATTTGGGTAGGGTTTGTCTGAGCCAAAAGGCTTTTAAGGTGTGAATTAGAGGGAAGTGGAAGTGCCCTTTTATAAGAGAGGTGAGGGGCACCTTAGGAAAAGCTAGAAATATTATTTTATAATAAATTCATATTCGGTTAATAATGTCTCCAAACTGTATTATTTAAAGTTTAAGGTGGTTATAGGTCTAAATACACTCAACCAACAGGTTTTTGACAGGTTTGGGTCACTATATTAACCTTATCTTTTAGTTTTAACTCTTAGTTAATTAGTTTGACATTTACCATGTCTCTTTTTATTTTTATATTATATAGTCAATAAACTTACTATAAACCTCTAAGAGACTCCCAAGTGGTCCATTAATAATACACCTATCATTATATAATTCCTTTGGCTGAATATTATATTTTTAGGAATAAAATATCAATTAATAATATAATATTTGTTTTAAAAACTGATTTATGTCAATTTTGAGACCATTCAATAATTGATTTTTGTTAAAGTCTTAACAACTTTATTAATTCTAAACAAATTCATTTAATCAATCCTAACATGTCATATTAACCAATAAAATTCTTTTATGTCATCAAAAATTTCAAATTATATTTATTTTAACATTTATAATACTAATTATTTGATTCTTTCATTTATAAGGAAAATACTACATCATTATTGTGTCATAAATAAATTTAATAATTCAATGTCTAAAAATTATAAATAAAATACCATTATTTAGGAAATATTTTAATATTTATAATGAATATTTATAGTTTAAAATATAACATATATAACCCTATGTAAAAAAAAATTTGCTAAAAGATATATGTTTATGTCATTTTTGTATTTACTTTAACTTAATTAATATAAAGTGTCGTTATCACTTACAAGTGGATCCATGGGGTCCCAAAATCGACCCAAAGATTCCCATGGTCGGAAATGTATCAACCAATAGGGTTAGGACACGTTTTAGGGTAAATTAATATTATTATAATATTATTTTTTACCCTTTTTTACCGGATTTACCCTTTAACCATGGTAAATAAAATATTTACCGAAGTAATTATTCAAAATTTCTAAAAATAAAAGTTACCTATTTACACAATTTGTAAATCCTGATTGCAAATATGGAATTCATTTTTCTAAATTCAAAACACAGAAGTGACAGAATTTAATTTAAAATTAATTCCCGTTGTCGAAACAAAAAACGTGTTTTTAAGAAATAATAACTATCAAAAGATTGACACTTGTTTATGTCAAGTTTAAATGTGAAATTATGTCCAATGATCAAAACTGTATTAAATGGTAAAAATATATTCTAAATATACTTTAAAATCACTAAAATTCATAATTTATCACTATTAATTATTTTGATTAAAAAAGTTGTTTTTAATTAAAATTTAGTA
This sequence comes from Viscum album, assembly GCA_963277665.1. Taxonomy (NCBI): domain Eukaryota; kingdom Viridiplantae; phylum Streptophyta; class Magnoliopsida; order Santalales; family Viscaceae; genus Viscum; species Viscum album. The sequence goes on from OY728156.1 coordinate 894,626,346, forward strand.
ATTTTCACTATTCATCAAAATATGAAATTTATCCGAAAAGTACCAAAAATTCACCTTAAGATAATTTCAATATTCCTAATCCAAAAATTAAATCCATTTTGAAAGATAAAATTTATAAAATTTCAAAAAGTGGGTATTACTATTCATAACGGCTAGTTTGATTGGTTGTGGTGTGTTAGAACTCAAAGTTGCTTAAAACACACGCTACTGTATTATTCAAAGAGAAGCGTACCGTGGAAGCATGGGGTGTTACATTCTCCCCTCCTTCAATAAATTTCATCCTCACAATTTGAAATTGTTCTTCAAAAATAAAAGGTTGAAAATAGAAAATTCTTTTGTGGGAAAACCCACATTGGAAATTGGGTTAATAAAATTTAGTCTTGATAATAGGAAAAGGGGTATGAAAAAGTCACCACCAAATTATGATCTCGGTTAGGAGAACATTGGTAGAAATTAGAGACACATAATTGGAGTGAAAATGTAAATATATATAGGGAGTGATTGAGGTCATCAGTCACAAAAAATTGTAGAATTGAGGGCCTCAAATCCATCAATCTAAGATGATTTAAAATATCATCGGTTCAATAAAACATAAGGTATTAGGATAACACATTTTTGGTTTTAAGATCTCTTACCTAATTTTTAACAATTAATTTCTTCATAGAATAAGAGAAATATATATATATATATATACTTGACAAGTAGAGTTTCTACCTTCAACTAATTTCTACCACAAACTCATCTTTCACTTCAAAAGATAATAGAACTCAAAAATATTATATTTATCCTAATTGTATAAGGATACAAACCTTAACACATACCATTAAAATGAAGAAAAATACTTTTTAATGACCAGGGACTTCCTGTAGGCTAGTGGTAGGTAATAAAGGCCTGTCTCACTATGGTTGTAGGTTTGATTCCTGCAGCTTTGTCCGACGCGACAGGTTATCGCCCGACCTGCAGGTTGCCCTTTTCCTAAAACTATAGTATCATAATATTCCAAAAAATTAATCATAATAATTGTTTTAACCTTAAACAGTACTATCCAAAGTTCAACTTAATCCACTCCAAACATTATAGTTATCCAAATTACCTCTGTCCAGACTCTCTGTAAAAGGTATCTAAATTCCAAAATCAATTGTCACATTAGATTCCCCAGACAAAATAAAGTTTATCTTATTGTCACATACTGAAAATATGATTACCTTAGTCATATTAAAACCTTAATGAAAACAAAAATTACTGCATTACAATCCTTATATATATCACATTATTCTTATAACCAGAATATAATCCTTGAGTCCAAAAACACAAATACATTAATTATTCCACTTCAACTTCAGTGACAACATAATATTGGCCTTGATCCCTTGGCCATTTCTGAGGTAAGTTTCCTTGGCGCTTAGGGCATTCAATTGCATAATGTCCCATCTCCCTGCAATTGTATCATTGAATATCGGTAGCTTATTTCTTCCCCTTGCAATCACGAGCTTGGTGGCCTCTTTCACCACACTTGTAACAGACTCTCATTCCCTTCAAAAAAGTACCGGGGTGTTTCTTCCCACATTTAATGCCGGACTGATATTCAAATTTTCCCTTCTTCCCCTTATTTCCATTTTCATATTGATCAGAAGATCTCTTCTTCTCTTGTTTTTCTTTAAAGTCATAAGACTTAGAGAATTATTATTCTGTCTTGATCGCACATGAGACAATATCTTCGTACAACGAGAAGGTTTGTGAGACTAATGGTCGATGGAGAAATGGTTTTAACCCATAAAAGAAATGATCAATATTAATTCGTGGGTTACGTATATAATCTGCAGCATACCTTGCTAACCTTGTAAAGTTAGCCTCATACTTTGCGACATTCTCATCCTCCTTTTGTCTCAGACTCAGAAATTGCCTTTCCATATCTGTTCGATGGTCACGAGGAAAGTATTTTTCCAAGAAAATCTCTTTGAACTCCCTCCATTCCATATTTGATACTTCATCATCTTCCTTTGTGTTTTGAATCAGTGACCACCATTGATCAGCATCTCCAGTGAGGCGGTAAACTGCCATGAAAACTTTTTCCCTTTCGCTACTCCCCAAGGCATGGAATATTTTCTCTAAGGAATTTATCCATTGCTCGGCTACTAAGGGATTTTTAATCCCATTAATTGTTGGTGGTTGTTTCCTCATGAAGAGATCTAACATTGATCCTCCACGCTGCGGATCATGGTGCTCCATACGGGTAAGGTTATTATTCATAACCTGAGTGAGTTATCCCAGTATAGTGATTAGCTGATCAGCACCAGTTGCATCACCATCTCCACTATAATTATCTTGAGTATGAGGGAAATCTCTACATGTATTGCATCCATTAATATGGTTTCCATTTCTTCCACTAGGTGCCATTTCTAAACAATGTCATAAACTAGATCAGTTTATGAATCAAAATACATAATTCCATACTTGTAAAACACTTTACATAAATTGAACTATTTATAGATATAATCCATAATCATAAAAAAAAATGTTTTCTTTGAATAAGTATATACTTATAAACTATTCATAATGATTTGTAAAGAAAATGAGAATTATCCTAAGCATATCCCCCGGGAGTGTCGTAACCAAGAGTGCAGCAAGACGCGTTGTCGTGCACCAGTTCCCATTCGAGTCTATCTCAAAGTGGTGTTTTCGGGTTTTGCCCCTAGGTACATATGTTCCAGAGCCGCCTCTACCTGCTTGTATCCAGACAAGGATGTATTGCTCTGAAAACTCACAAAATCTCTACAATACCAAAAGTCTAGGAAGTTCTTCTATACTAATCTTCAAAGTCTATCTTTGGGCTATGTGCTCTGATCAGAGTTTATCTAAATATAGCTTCCAAAGTTTGTACTAAACTTCCTCTGATACCAACTATAATGCCCCGACCCTAGTTACCCAGAGTCGGTGCATTATTACATAATTTTGGCATGATCACAAAAGATCAAATCTCGAAAGACCGATTAGTTTAGTAGCCTTGGAAACACTAGATACGTTCATAAAGTTTACATTACATCATAAAGTGAAAACTACAACAACATCTTGTCTCCACACTCATATCCCCTTATACTATCCTTGCAGTTCATTCATAAAATACTTCTTCACATCCTGGGAAAAATAAAACAAAGAAAGTGGTGAGCTCAAATGCCCAGTAAGGATAACAATATAGCGGAAACTTTCATAAATAATCATAAACATTTAAGGCAATATATCACTAGAACAAAAGCCTTTTAAACTTAAACTTCAGCATAATATGGTAGAAATAAAATGAAATAATTCCATTTAATTATTCACATGGATATTCTACTTGTCAAATAATCACATGCAATATCAATAACCACTTTCATAATGATGGAATGCATAATGCCAGACTATCATAACCACATAGTCAAGGCCTTGTGCTAAGACTTCAAATAAGATTTTTTCAAGGCCTTGTAACAAGACACTAGTTTGTCTCATGAGACCTACTGATGCATCGAGGAGCTATAGCGGGCTCCACCCGTCACTTATTAAGTCCAATGCATTCCTCATATGAACAAGTTTAAACATAACATAAACATTCGTATTAAAACTAGCATATAAAATCTCAATACTTTCTCTATAAACCATGAATGGTATAAAATTAACACATCCATAGTCAAACATATCACAAAACCTTAAATAAAATATGGAAGTTTGTATCATAATAAATCAACTTCAAATAAGCTTAAAATCCATCAAAGGATGTTGACATAGATGAAATCAAAACTATTTGAGAGAAATATCTCTTTTTTTAAATCATTTAAAAGTCACATAATTATTAAAGAAAACATTTACTTTGAAAATATTCTTATAAGCTTGTAAGGTAAGCTTCTAAGATTTTATAATGGTGGAAAATAGTTGCACCCACTGTATAAGTTAACAAAATACATTCTTACCATAATTCTATTGAAAAGGTTAAAAAGGACCTTGTTTGGAAAATGACAGAAAGATTACTTTATAAAATTCTTATAAAAAATCAAACAAGGGTATAAATGACTTTAAACAATAGTCTGTAAAATATTAAGATTGATTTGAAATATATTTTTAAGAAACATGTATGTGAATGATAAAGAGTTCCCAGTAGATAATTATGTATAAACAACCTCAGATAATGAAGAGATTGTGAAATAAACACTTACCTTGTACTTTTCCTTGGTTGATGGTAGGTTAACCTCTTATATAATGGTTAAATAATTGTTATTAAATTATACAATAATCATATACATTAATATGATATCATATATGATCTTTTAACATTTCTTTGTTAATAATATCTTAGTATTATCGTTGTTTAGGGTGTTAACTTACTCATTTTCTTTTATATGTTTTGTTACATAAGTCATGTTTGTTATGGATAGGTTTTATCTTATTCATATCCATAATGATATCAAGTCCTTAAACATTACTTTTAATCATCAAATGAGAATTATTCTTAAATGGATACGATGGGGAATGAATCTCATCACATTCGTGGAGATGGTAGTCCGTACGTACGCACGAGCGACAATATCATTCTTTTGATATTAAAATAATATATAATTGGATGTTATATAATATATAAAGAATAATTATCATGTTATATTTATTATTTACATCAATTACACATCATTATCATACCCATCCAAATACTAATGTTTTGAATAACAATTACACCACGACGTGGAGATGGTAAGCCGTACGTACGCACGTATGGTGACATGTCATTCAAAGGATGGATAGAATACTGAATATGGTTGTACCATATTTATAATAACATAAAATTATATATAAGATACTGGAGTTATTATTTTAGAATGGAAATAACAAAGAAAGAAGAAGTTGAAGGAGAAAGGAACTTGAAAGAGGGTGGTGAAAACATTACCTCTTCTTCGGATTATTCCTTTTGATTTGATCAAAAGGGATACTTAGGTTGGATTTATGATCAAACTAAGGCCTCTAGGTTTAAGTGATTGAAGTTTAGAAAATATTTGGTCAGGTTTTGGTCGATCCAAAAGGCTTTTAAGGTATGAATTATAGGGAGGGGGAAGTGCCCTTTTATAAGAGGGGTGAGGGGAACCTTAGGAAAAGCTAGAAATAATATTTTATAATAAATTCATATTCGGTTTATAATGTCTCAAAAGTGTATTATTTAAAGTTTAAGGTGGTAATAGGTCTAAATACACTCAACCAACCGGTTTTAGACAGGTTTGGGTCACTATATTAACCTTATATTTTATTTTTAACTCTTAGTTAATTAGTTTGACATTTACCATGTCTCTTTGTATTTTTATATTATATAGTCAATAAACTTACTATAAACTTCCAAGAGACACCCAAGTGGTCCATTAATAATACACCTATCATTATATAAGTCTTTTTTCCAAACCTTATATTTTTAGGAATAAAATATCAATTAATAATATAATATTTGTTTTAAAAACGCATTTATGTCAATTTTGACACTATTCAATAATTGATTTTTGTAAGTATTAAAAACTTTATTAATTCAAAAAAAATTCATTTAAGCAATCCTAAAATGTCATATTAACCAATAAAATTCTTGTATGTCATCAAAACTTTCAAATTATATTTATTTTAACATTTATAATACTAATTATTTGATTCTTTCATTAATAAGGAAAATACTGCATCATTATTGTGTCATAAATAAATTTAATAATTAAATGTCTAAAAATTATAAATAAAATACCATTATGTAGGAAATCTTTTTATATTTCTAATGAATATTTATAGTCTAAAATATAACATATATAAACCTATGTAAAAATTGTTTTTCTAAAAGATATATGCTTATGTCATTTTTGTATTTACTTTAACTTAATTAATATAAAGTGTCATTATCACTTACAAGTGAATCCATGGGGTCCCAAAATCGACCCAAATATGTCCATGGTCAGACATGTATCAATAAATAGGGTTAGGACACGTTTTAGGGTAAATTAATATTATTATAATATTATTTTTACCCTTATTTACCAGATTTACCTTTTAACCATGGTAAATAAAATATTTACCGAAGTAATTATTCAAAATGTATAAAAATAAAAGTTACCTATTTAAACAATTTGTAAATCCTGATTCAAAATATGGAATCCATTTTTTCAAATTCAAAACACAGAAGTGGCAGAAATTAATTTAAAATTAATTCCCATTGTCAAAACAAAAAGCGTGTTTTTAAGAAATAATAACTATCAAAAGATTGACACTTGTTTATGTCCGGTTTAAATGTGAAATTATGTCCAATAATAAAAATTGTATTAAATGGTAAAAATATATTCTAAATATACTTTAAATTCACTAAAACTCATAATTTATCACTATTAATTATTTCGATTAAAAAAGTTTTTTTTAATTAAAATTTAGTAATTTTCGTTATTCATCAAAATATGAAATTTATCCGAAAAGTACCAAAAATTCACCTTAAGATAATTTCGATATTTCGAATCCAAAAATGAAATCCATTTTAGAAGATAAAATTTATAAAATTTCTAAAAGTGTTTATTACTATTCATAACAGCTAGTTTGATTGGTTGTGGTGTGTTAGAACTCGAAGTTGCGTACAACACACGCTACTGTATTATTTAAAGAGAAGTGTACCGTGGAAGTATGGGGTGTTACAATTACAATTGGGAAACTAACCCTGACCTAATCACCCTTTTAATATCATAGTTTTTTTCAATCATTTGGATTTTATTTTTCATTTCAATCATTATCTTACTAATTAAATCTCAGAAACCACCCATTTTCTCCCTCTAATGAAAAGTGAAAGCTGTTTTGTGTGCACTCCTCTCTAGAGACAACCTAGGTTACCCACTTTACTGCATTTTAACTTGGTTTATATTTTTTTTTGTCACACCCCACGATAGGCACGTGTCAAAACTTGGCACCGTTGACCGGGAGGCTATGCCAACAATCCAATTGTAAATATTTGCCTCTTTTAAAATTAAAAAAAACATAAAAAATATTTTTCCATGATGTTCCCAAATGATTTTTTCTTTAATTCATGGAATAATTATCCATGAGTGAAAGAACCAAATCACTTTGGTCTACAGAAGAAAGTGTTTCTCTCTTTTCTAAACAGATCAGGGGAGCTCGAATCCAAATCAACAAGGAGGATAAATTCAAGGATCTCATTCAAGACCTTAAATAAAACATTGAATACTCAATATTGGATGGATTGGCTATAGAATTATTTTAACTCCAAGATTACTTCCCATAATTTTATCAAGAAGTGGTTGAGGTGCAACAAGAAGAGAAAATTCAAACAAAAGACCAGTTGTAAGGACTTTGAGAAGAAATACAGGATCTAAAGAGAAAAATGGAATGGATAATTAAATATGTTCACACATCCCGAGAGAAACCCAAACCTAAAATTGATCCATTAGTGGAAGTGGATTCCCCTATCATCCTTGATTTGCCTTATGAAGTACGTATGGTAGATCAATAAGATCTGGATCACTTCTGGAATGAGTGTGAGGAACTACTTAATTCCACAGTTCCTCATAATGTGGAATATTCAGCATATTTGAAGGAACACACCACCAACGTGCTGGAATTTGAAGAGAATATTGAGGAGCCTGACTACCCACCCCCATATGATACCACTCTACTCCAAGAGGCACTTCCCATTGAAGAACCAATTGAAGCCGTGAAAAATCATTGAGATAATCTTTTCATGAACTCATTGTATTCTAATTTTATTGAAACTGAATTGAGTATCACCTCCCCTTGATTTAAATTTTTTTATTCAGACAAATCATGTACTGTCTTGATAGATGAGGAAGAAAAGGAAGATGTGCTTAAAGAGGTACATATGGAGCTCCCCGAACATGTTGATTGTTTATTATAGGGAGTTCAAGAGAAGATCCACATGGATTTTCCTAAGTAAAATGGGATGCAATACACATACTTTGAAAGGGAAGAATTTTATATTGATCCTTCATGATTTAATTTTGTTCAAATTTAATTACACTTTAAGTTTCCCTTTGATTTTTTCAATGATGCAGCACACTTTCAGCAACCACTGGAGAATAAAGAATATATTGTGCAAGTAGAAACCATGAAAGTGGAGGACTCATTATTTGTCCTACCCCCACCAAGAAATTTGTATCTTATTGTACTAGGGGTGGATTTTTTGTACTATATTCATAGTGTCCTCAACAAAAAGAATGAAGTGCAGGATATAAAGAAGAATTTTTATTGGTTCATCACAAAAAAACTCCACCCACCATCAGATTGGGGATAACCAACTAGAACTGCCCATTTGGAGGAAATCAAAACCCAAGGCCCACTTGGGGGATTAAACCAAGATCTATCCTTCTTTTCTCATCCTATTTCTATTTTATTTTCTTTCAATAAATTTCTTATATTTTCTTTTTGTTCTTTTTCTTATAGGTTTTCAGTGTGCAACACTTAGGAGCTTAACTCAATGTTGCACTACCAATAAATCAGGTCGTACCTCTCCTCTACACTTACTTATTGTTATGATTCATTTTAAATTCTACTTTCATGTTAAATCCACTTTAATGCATTGAGGACACTGCCTCATTTAAGTGTGGGGGAGGGAACCTTTGTAGTTTAGGATTTTCATTTTGTGTTCTTTTTCAAAAAAATAAAAAATTGTGTGTTTCAAATTTTTATGTGTTTATTTTTTAGTTTCTGGTGTGTTTTTGAAAATTTTGAGCTGAAATGATTATCATTTCTATTTTTGAAACCCATTTCATTGAGTGAACCAATTTATTACATGAAAATGGGATTAAATTAATACTGAAAATGATTTTGTTTCAAGTTCAATTTTTTGGGAATTTTATGAAAAGTACTCTGATTTTTGAATCTCATGCCACATTTCACTATCTATATATTTGAAATCATTTTTTTGTGAGGCTTCTGAACCATTTTTTTCATATTCTTTTCATTCACCTCTCTTCTTGAGAGAACCATACCATGCTTTCTTTAACTAGAATTTGATTTATTTCTTTCAAAACTTGAGGGTTTATGGTACATGTGTTTTAAATGATTGAGGCATTTATTTGGTTTAAAATCCCCCTTTTCAAGATAATCCCTTTCATTCTGGCCCACCTTGTACATTTAATCCTTGTATCCCTTAGAATCCATGAACAACCTATTAGGTTAGCCACATTATAAGCCAATTTTCCCTATCCAACCTGCTCTTGAAGTAAAATTACATGATCTAGTTGAACTTAAGTGTGGGGGAAGCTGTTTTGTGTTGTGCAACCTCATTTGGTGAATCTTTGGGTGGAAAATAAATTTTTGAATAGATGTGTGTGCTGATGAAAAATTATTCTGTTAAAAATTTTGACTTTTTCTGGAGCTTTCATGATAAGAGAATCTCTGTCTTTTCTAGAGCTTCTAATGGAGGAAGAAAGTTATGCCTTATCTGGAGCTTTCAAGAAAAATCATGATTGAGAAGATTGAAATTTTTTCTGCTGAAATGCTGATGTGTTTGAATATTTCTTGAGCTTTTATGATGATGGATCTTAATTTCTACTAAGGGGAGTGAGGAGGATACCATACTTGAGTGAAAATTATAATTGTGCAATTTTGTTTCAAAAAAAGCCAAGCCCTCCTCATTCAGCCTCAAAAAAAATTTACATAAAAATCATATCAACCGAAATCCACAGAACAACCCTACAAAGTCCTCATGATAAAAACATGTCCTTGACTCACATAGGGTAGAGAATTAGGAATTTATCAAACCTATGGTGACCCTTGCATGGTTTGGGTGAGAAAAACCTTGTTAAAAATTGATATTTGTGAGATGTGGGAAAATTAATGTGAGGTGGTTGTCTTGTGTGAATGGGATGAGAAATGAAGTGGAAATATAATAAATGATATAAATAGAGAACTTGAAATAATTTTTTTTATGAGGCATGATATCTTTTCATTTCTTTTCATGGAATTGGTAGATCTCATTGGCATGTGTTTTGAATTTGCTTTGATTTGATTCTAATGTTTACTTTTCTGGGAGTCCAAGTTATAAGTGTGGGGGAATTGATAGATTTAATATTTTATACATTTTTTATATGTATTTCAAATATTTAAACCCCCCAAATTCATCAATTTAAGTTTAATTACATCATTTTTTGGATTTATGGTATGTTTTGTATTAAAATTATAAGGTTTCCTAATTTTGGGAATTTAACAGATTTTATATGTTTTGGTAATTTGACCATATATTTTATAATATAATCCCAATTTATGTGATTATTTTTTTGTAGGAAACCTGGAGTTTCGGGATAAAACATTTTTTTCTAGGACATGATATAATTCTGCCATCAAGGGACCCTAAAAATTCCATTAAGTTGGAGAACGATTCTTGACTACCATGTGGACCACATATTAGTTAATCAATCATAAATCGGTCATAATAGCTCCAATTAATGTGATTCAAATTGGAATTGTCAACCAATTTAGATATTCATATATCTGTTGAATATCATGGATATTGAGATTCATTAAGTCAGATATTGTATGGGAAACATTGAATGAAGATTTTTGTAAATCTCACTGAGAAAAAGTCATCCTCAATAAATATTACATATCTTTATATAATTATCCAATTAATTTTATATTTAGAGAAATGGAAGGAAATTTGACTTGTAGAATTTTATAAGAAGGTAATGTTGGGTTATTCGAGAAGTAGTAGTTCCAAACAGAAGCAAAATTTCAGAGGACAGAATCTTCTGGACATTTTTTCTTCTTCTTCTTCTTTTTTCTTTTCCATAGTTTTGTAATGTCTTCGTCTTCATTCATCTCAATTACCATTACCATGGTGGGATAAATATTTTGAGTGATTGGGGAAGGGTTGGTTTTCTATTTTTTAATTCTTGAGTTCTTGAATGTAATTGAATAAAATTTCTTTCTTCTTCAAAGTTATTTTCAATTTCATATAGCAGATTTTATTATCAAGTGCGGTCATTCTTGAATTTTAATTCCGTTATTGATTTTTGCCTTGGTAAAATAATCATTATCTCCCTCTAATAATTTTTGGTTTATATACGATGGAATAGACCAGAGATTTGTGGTGAAGTACTTGACGATCATCAGTATGTGTAAAAGGGGTAGTGAATGTTCTTGATTTTTTGGGATAAAAAAGACTTGATCGGGTAATTCCCATGTCAATTGAGTATATTCAATAAAACTATTTTGCACATGGAAGAATAGTTAACCAAACTAAGATCTTGGTAAGGTTTTCTCTCACCATCATAATTTCACCAAGAAAGTTAGAGGAAACAATTGTGGAAACTCACTTTAATCAACTAAGAAGAATATGTTTGAATTAAATTGAACAAGGATAGCATTACAATTGGGAATATGACCCCAACCTAATCACCCTTTTAATATCGTAGTTTTTTTAATCATTTGGATTTCATTTTTCATTTCAATCATTATCTTACTAATTAAATCTCAGAAACAACCCATTTTTTCCTCTAATTAAAAGTGACAACAGTTTTGTGTGCGCTCCTCTCTGGAGACAACCTAGGTTACCCACTTTACTGCATTTTAACTTAGGTTATATTTGTTTTTTTCATACCCCATGACAGGCACGTGTCATCAGCGCTCAGCGATCCTATGTGGTTCAGCACATACCAATCCTGTGTGGGTCAAATCCTATGTGGGTCAGCACTCAGCAATCCTGTGTGGGTTAGCGCATACCAATCCTGTGTGGGTCAGCATCAGAGCCTCTCGACAGAATAAGATGATCTAGATTTACGACTAATCATTTGTACTTATGTACTTAAGTTATACCTGGTGTGAGATGAGTCTTTAACTTTTTGGTATTTTCACCTTCTGGGTGTTACCTTTTTGGAACTTTCACCTTCGTGGTGGTACCTTCGTGGTGTTACCTTTGTGGTACTTTCACCTTCATGGTGCTACCTTCGTGGTGTTACCTTTTTGGCACTTTTACCTTCGTGGTGTTGCCTTCGTGGTGTTACCTTTGTGGTAATTTTACCTTCATGGTGTTACCTTTGTGGTATTCTTCCTTCGTGGATTAGTTGTGCAAATGGCTTAAAAGTTGGAGCTTTAAGTTTTCCTCATAAATGAGATGAGTATATTTTGATAACTTAGGTATATGTATGGGAATATACCTAAGTAGATTTAATGACTGCTTTATGCTTTGTGATTTAGGTCTTGCTTTGTGGTTTCTCCTTTTTGTAACTCTAGGAGACCTTCGGGGGTCTCGAGGTCCCTACTGAGTATCATTATACTCACCCCTGCATGGGCTACGCCCACACCTTACTGTGTCTTGTGCAGACAACGGACAGCGTTGATCAAGGCTGAGGGAGCCAGGACTGGATGGTGCTTCGAGGTGGACCATTTGATGTGATGTGCTGCAGTGACTACTAATCATGAGTTGTACCTACCCTTTAGGTAGGATCCTTTCTAGATGATCTAGTAGTTGTTTTCTCTTTTTATTTGTACTTGTACTTTTCATTTGGGTTTGTATTCTGGACCCCTTTACTTTCAGTACACTTTTTACTATAGTAGTTTACTTCGTGGTTACTTCTTGTTGTGTTCTTGGATTTTGAGTTTGTACAGGTTTAAAGGAAATGTCTTCTTGTTATAGGGATATTCCTTTCCAGTGCTATTCATCATCCCCTAGCCTATGGAAGGAATTATTAGGGTAGTCATGACACGGGCCTCAGGGGACGGGTCATGACAAAGTGGTATTAGAGGAGTCATTTTTACCGAAGAACTAGGACTCTGATATTTTCTATGTAGAAATAGTGTTAAGTGTTATGAGTGTGGTTTTCAATTTATGGAATCCAGTGTTTGTGTGGTGGCCGACATATCCATACACCAGGACCCTGAATTATGATTTCCAACTCAGTGCACAAAAACACTAATTGCATGTGTTTTTGAAAAGTTTTTCTTTTGATTTCTTTGAGTCGGCTCACCAGGTATAACTTATTGATCGTGGAGTACCTGTTTTATTTCAAGATGCCGCCACATATACAGCCATACAGGATTCCCAAGAGAGTACATGATGATAGCCCACAGAGTGATGAGGCTTCGGTGTAGGGCCCTCTTACGGCGATAATACCATCGGGTGGTGCACTAGTAGCACCACCACCCATTGGGAAGCAGATGCCACCAGCCCCACCAGAAGAGGGTGCATGTCGACTGAGTGTGTTTCATGAGTTTCAGTGGTATAGGCCTTTGAGGTTCTGAGGCAAGATAGATCTACAGGCAGCTGAGGACTGGTTGGAGGTTGTGACCAGAGTTTTTCACTTTGTTGGGACACCAGCTGATCTGATGGTGATCCTAGTTGTCAGTCTCTTCTAGGGGGGGAAGTTGGGAGATGGTGGAGTCTGACACTCCAATTACATGAAAAGGTGACCCTCACTTGGGTGGACTTTGAGGGACTTTTCAGAGCAGAGTTCATCCTAGTGACTCGACGTTCAGTGCGTATACAGGAGCTGCTGCACTTACGGTAGGGTAGCCTGACTGTGGCCTAGTAATCAGTGAGGTTCACTGATCTCTCCCGCTACTCCACCAACATGGTACGAGACCCTTTATTTAGGGCCTGGACCTTTGATCAGGGCCTCCGAAGGGAGATTAGAGCATTAATGATATCGCTTAGCATTCTGATGTAGGTTGAGGTGCTAGAGCGAGCACTTTTTGTGGAGAACTTCCTAGCTGAGCAGGCACTGACAACGAGGGCCACCACCAGATGATAGGTACTAAAGTCATCTGCAGTTGGTAGTAGATAGATGATGCAGGGGCCCAAGCGGGCCAGACCTTCTGGTTGGCGACCTCAGGATACAGGTTCGGTGGTGCGGGGCTCACGGGATAGAGAAGGACAGTTGAGGAGCAGGCAGTGCTACTCGTGCGGCGGGCAGGGCCACATGGCTCACAACTGCCTAACCCGCCGTACAGAAGACCAACAGACGGTTGAGGGACTGATGAGGTAGAGTCAGAGGTTCGAGCAAGGAGGTCCGCAAGGCGGCGGACGTGGCATAGGAGATGGTCGTGCAGTAGGTGGTGGGAGGCGATTCAAGATTCTACTGACACCATCTCCAGGTGGTCCACCCCGACCACAGGGAGCAGGAAGACAGGGACGAGCTCATCTCCAGGCAGCTGAGGCCTACGACCACGATGCTCCAAATATGATTAGAGGTACGATCTATGTCTACTCGACCCAAGATGCAATACTTATAGACACAGGTTTCAGTCACTCTTTTATTTCCATGGCCCTCATTTGGAGTTTGAAGATTCTGGTGGAGCTGTTGGCTTGATCCTTACGGCTAGAGACTCCTATGAGAGAATATTCAATGATTGCACACTGGTTTCGGCAGTGTGAGCTTACTCTAGGAGGTGAGAGATTCAGCTGGGATCTTCTAGTAGTGGCATCAAGGCCTTATGACATCATATTGGGTATGGAATGGTTATCCACATTTCATGCTCAGATTGACTGTATTAGGCACAAAGTGTGGTGTGTCTGCAAGGATGGGACCAGGTTTTCCTTCACCGGTGATAAGGGAACCTTTTCAGCACATGATGGAATTTCCCGGAGGAGGGTGCAACCGATCACACATCAGTTGGATAGCTTTAGCCTCAAAGCAGTTGATGATGAGAGTCTGAGATATCCTGTAGTGGTGTACTAGTATGTTGATGTCTTTCCTGATGATGTTCTGGGACTACCTCCATGTATAGAGGTAGAATTTTACATCAACCTTTACCCCAGGATGACATTGATATCTACACCAGCATATCAGATGGCTCCTGTGGAGCTTCGTGAGTTACATGTATAACTGGAGGACTTGCAAAGGAAAGGGTTCATAAGGCCCAGTGTTTCTCCATGGGCAGTCCTGATTTTGTTCGCTAAGAAGGCAGATGGGAGTTTGAGATTTTGTGTAGACTATCAGCGCCTTAACCAGGTGACCATGAAGAATAATTATCCACTTTTGAGGATTTATGATCTCTTTGATCAGTTTAAGGGAGCTCGATGGTTTTCGAAGATAGACCTCAGATTAGGCAATCATCAGCTCATGGTACGAGATGAGGATGTGCAGAAGACGACCTTCAAATGTCAGTATGAACACTATGAGTTCTTGGTTATTCCATTTTCCATGAACAATGCCCCTATGGTGTTCATGGGACTCATGAACATTATCTTTCAGCTATACCTCGATCGCTTTGTGGTGGTCTTCATCGATGACATCTTGGTGTACTCGGCATTGGAGGAGGAGTATGCTTATCATCTATAGATAGTTCTGGATACACTCCGAGAGCACCAACTTTATGGTAATATCTTGAAGTGTCAGTTCTGGATATGAGAGGTCCACTTTCTGAGACATGTTATCTCGGAGTCCAGAGTTGCAGTAGATCCAGCAAAGATAGAGGTTGTGCTAACTTGGGATCCACCCAAAAGTGTGACCAAGGTGTGGAGTTTCCTAGGGTTGGCTGGGTACTATCGGATATTCGTACCTAACTTTTCCAAAGTTTTGGAACCCTTTTTAGCATTGAAAAAGAAGGTACAACCCTTCATATGGACAAAGAAATTCTAGCAGAGTTTTTAAGAGCTGAGGTAGAGACTGACGAGTGCCCCCATCTTAAGGCTACCAGAAGAGGGCGTTGGGTATGTAGTATATTGTGATGCATCAGGGACCAGACTTGTATGTGTCCTGATACAGGAGCGAGTAGTGATGGCTTATGGTTCATGATAGCTGAGACATCATGAGCAGAACTACACTACCCATGACCTAGAGTTAGCAGCAGTGGTCTTCACCTTGAATATGTGCCAACACTACTTGATGGAAAAACGTTTTACAATATAATATGATCACAAGAGTCTTAGGTATATCTTCTCACAGAAGGACCTGAACCTGAGACATAGACTATGGCTAGAGTTCCTCCAGTACTATGACTTTGAGATAGTCTATACTCCTGGTAAGGGGAACATAGTGGCAGACACACTCAGCAGGAGGTCTGGTCTACAGCTACTGAGTGAGGCGATAGAGCAGCTAGTCTCTTTATAGATATCCTTTGTGGATAGAGATAGAGTAGCTTACCTCCATTCTATGACTGTCACTCCCCCACTTCTTCAATGATTTTGGGAAGCACAGCTTAGGGACTTTGACTGCGAGGTATGATGTGCTCAGATATCCTCAGGACAGGAACCTGATGGATTTTTTGAAGGTGGGGAGCACGTCATTCTCTTTATAGGATGTACCATAGTACCAGTGGCGCTATGGGAGGAGGTGTTGAGGTAGTTCCATACGTCCCCTCTGGAGGTACATCCTAGTGTGGAGAAGATGTACCAGGACCTCCAGCATTAGCACTGGTGTCCAGGGATAAAGAAAGCAGTGGAAAAGTTTATTTCATGATGCCTCACTTGCCAGCAAGTGAAGGTTGATCATTAGGTTCTAGCAGGCTTAGCACAACCACTAGAGGTACTGGAGTGGAAGTGGGATGGTATCTCCATGTACTTTGTGATAGGTCTTCCATGTATGTCTAGGAGACATGATTCCATCTGGGTGATCATTAAACGACTCACTAAGTCGGCCCACTTCCTACCCATCTGAGAGTAGGGATCAGTAGAGGGATTGGGACGCCTCTACATACAGGAGATTGTGCGACTTCATGGGGTTCCATCAACAATCATCTCTGATCATGACACATGTTTCACATCCCGGTTTTGTAAGGGATTACAAGAGGCGTTCGGGACTCAGCTACGTTTGAGAACTTCCTTTCATCCTCTGACGGATAGTCAGACGGAGCAAACAATTCAGACACTAGAGGACATGCTTCATGCTTGCATCCTAGATTTTGGTCATAGTTGAGAGGATCACTTGACCTTGGTGGAGTTCACATACAACAACAGTTATTACTCCACCATTGGTATGGAACCATTTGAGGCCTTGTACGTTCAACCTTTTAGATCACCTCTATGTTGGATATACCTAGGGGAGTTACCACTTATGGGTTCAGAGATGGTACGGGATACCACTGAGAAGGTACAGATCATCTAGGATCGGATTAAGACTTCACAGAGCAGGCAGAAGTCTTATGCTGACAGGATATGGAGACATTTGGAGTTCGAGGAGGGAGACCATGTCTTCCTATGGGTCTCACCTCAACGAGGTTTGTGAAGATTTGGTTGGGGTGAAAAGTTATCGCTGAGGTTTTCGGACCATTTCTGATACTTCGGAGGATTGGTGAGGTGGCATACCGCTTGGCACCGCCACTGTAGTTGGAGAGGGTGCACAACATCTTCCACGTATCCCAGTTGAGGAGATACGTGCATAACCCATCTCACGTCATCGACCATGGTGAGATGGACTTTGATGATGGAGCGACGTTTATGGAGGCTCCAGTGGAGATTGAGGATCGACAGGATCGGGTCCTTTGTGGATGATCGATACCTATGGTATGCATTCATTGGAAGCACGGGAACCTCCAGGAGAGCATATGGGAGCGAGAGGCTCAGATTCGTGCTCATTACCCCATTTTGTTTCCTTAGTCTTTGTTGTGGATTTCAGGGACGAAAAGCCCTAAGGTGGGGAGAATGTAAAGACCCAGATTTTCCATGTATTTTTTTAAATTATATGGAATTATTATGAGTCTTCAAAAATTAACGGCGCGTGATTCTAAGGCCCGGTGTGCCCAGAATGAATTTCTGAACTTTTTTTAAGGTACGTTCAGTAAACACATGAGCAACGTTTTCTATCTTTTGAATTGGTGCTCGGATTAAAAATATGAGGGTATCGTTGAATCCGCAGCGATGGGATCCTCTTAAGGGAGGATTCACTTCGATCATAGTAGGTTGGGAGAAAAAGTTAGATTTTAGACATTGAAAAGAATAATAAAATAACTTTGTTATTTTATTTCTTTATTTTCTTTTCCTCCAACAGACAAGCGGCGGCGGTGGGACCAACGATGTGTCAAGCCATTAAATGTATTGAATCCTAAAATCCTTTGTAATAGCGCTGTTAGAATTAGGAAGGTTCCTATTAAATGAACCCCCATTAATTCCACGTGTGTTACTCACCCTCCCCCTCTCCTATTTATATGGAGCTTGGGGAGGGGTATTGGCACTGCTTCACCAAGCAACGAAGTTCTGATAAAGTGTCGTGACACTAATCAATTGGAGTATGGGACCAGTTCTGGTGAGCGGTGACGAGCACCACTGAATCACAAAGCGAGGAGCGACAATTGGGCGGTGTCTTTGGAGGCTTGTTGTGAGAACGACGAACATCGACTCTTCCCCAAAACGTGGGTGTTCTCCAACGATCTTGAGGTAAGGTTTTCATTTATTTTTAGTTTCAAGAGTTGTTGAATCTTATTCTATTCTCTTGATATCAAGCTAACGCAGAGGGCGCGGGCCAAACTAATAAGGACCTAACCCTCCGCCCTTTTTGTTGGAATTTGAAGTGTTCTTCACAAGCATTATATTCGGGTTGGATGAAACCCGGAACGCCGGGTGAAAAAAGCGTCCAGAAATGGCCGGTCACGGAGGAGATGGAAGCGCGCCATCACGCGCCACCTACGAAGAAGGTTGCGGCCATAGCCGCGGTGGGTGATGGCAAAGGCCAGCAATGGTCGGCCGCGAAGGAAGTGGCGGCGCGCCGTCGCCCACCGTCGGAGAAGGGGGTTTTGGCATATCGCCGCAAAAGATAGCGGTGCACAGCACTGGCCAACCGTAGATGGAGGCAGGTGGCGCACCGCTAAGGATGGCAATAACTCGAAAGCTACGGTGATGGATCGGGACCCGCAGCGGGTCCTGCAAGTGACCTGGCGGCGCCAAGATGCACCGCCGCTCTGCCTTCCGAACAGAGAACCCCCCACACACACACACACCAATAAGGGCGGGGCCCAGCTAGTGGGGTCTCCACTCGAACCGAATGGTCGCAACCATTTAGGAAAACTGGGGGGGATGCTCCCCCCACCCCCCCACCCCCATGCCAGCTCAAGCAGACCCCACACCAGCGGGTCGTGCCCCTCCGCGGGCCAGACCGTGCGAGTCCAACGGGCCAAGCCTCTCCATGGGTCGGGCTGCGCTGATTCGTGGCCCAATGGGCCCAGCCCATCGCGACCCAACCCAACCGGGCCAGGTTAGGCCCGGACCCTTCCAAGCCCAATTTCACTAAAAGAGCCATAACTTGTGAATCGGGCGTCCGTTTGACGAATCGTCTGTAGAGCTGGGATCCTTGGAGAGAGATGGTCCTTTTGGTATACTCTACTTGAGTTTTGGATAAATTTGGAGTACGAATGGGTTGGATTGAACCCAAATCCAACCGGGACCTCGGTACTAAAACACTTATAAGTCACAGACCGGGCGTCTAATTGACGTGTCGTATGTCGCGTTGGAACCCTTACAACATGGCGTTACTTTAGGATACTTCTTCTTGGAACTTTTTGGTGGTTTAGGTATGACCAATGACTTGAGGAGAGGCTCTCTTAGAATCAAGCGTACTATGAGCGGGAATCTAGTGGCTGGTAGTGAGGCGGAGGAGATTGGCTGTGACATGAAGAATGAATAGTGATCCTATGTGGGTCAGTACTTATCGATCTTGTGTGGGTCAGCTCTTAGAGATCCTATATGGTTCATCGCATACCAATATTGTGTGGTTCAGATCCTGTGTGGGTCAGCACTCAGTGATCCTGTGTGGGTCAGCGTATACCGATCCTGTGTGGGTCAGCAACAGAGCCTCTCGACAGAATAAAATGATCTAGATTTATGACTAATCATTTGTACTTATGTACTTAAGTTATACCTAGTGTGATCTAAGTCTTTACCTTTGTGGTAATTTCACCTTTGTGGTGTTACCTTCGTGGTGTTACCTTTGTGGTACTTTCACCTTCGTGGTGGTACCTTTGTGGTGTTACCTTTGTGGTACTTTCACCTTCGTGGTGATACCTTTTTGGTGTTACCTTTGTGGTAATTTTACCTTCGTAGTGTTACCTTCGTGGTGTTACCTTTATGGTATTCTTCCTTTGTGGATCAGTTGTGAAAATGGCTTAAAAGTGGGAGCCTTAAGATTTCCTTATAAATAAGATAAGTATCTTTTGATAACTTAGGTATATGTATGGGAATATACCTAAGTAGAGTTGATGATTGCTTCATGCTTTGTGATTGAGGTCTTTATTTGTGGTTTCTCCTTTATGGAACTCTAGGAGACCTTCAAGGGTCTCGGGGTCCCTACTGAGTATCGTTATACTCACCCCCGCATGGGCTACTCCTGCACCTTCCTGTGTCTTGTGCAGACGACAAACAGCGTTGATTGAGGTTGAGGGAGCTTGGACTGGATGGTGCTCCGAGGTGGACCATTTGACGTGATGTGTTGTAGTGACTACTGATCGTGAGTCATACCTACCCTTCAGGTAGGATCCTCAGTGGATGATCTTGGAGTTTTTTCCTCTTTTCAGTCATAATTGTACTTTTCAGTTGGGCTTATATTCCGACCCCCTTTACTTTCAGTACACTTTTTACTACAATATTTTACTTCATGGTTTCTTCTTGTTGTGTTCTTGGATTGTGAGTTTGTAAAGGTTTAAATGCAATACCTTCCCATTATAGGGATACACCTTTCCGGTACTAGTCACCAACCCCTAGCATATGAAATGCAGGCTTGGGGTAGTCACGGCATGGGCCCCGGGGGATGGGTCGTGACATATAGAACCTCTAAAATCCAACCAAACATATAGAGACACTAATTATTAAATTTATGGTGGTTTTGACACAACTACCTCTAAAATACAGCCAAATATTACAAAGAAAAGATGCTAAAAAATTTAGAGGGGGTTGTGAACCCCCTCTAAAATGAATTTAGAGAGGGTTTTTCATAACCTCTTCTTAAAAAATCACCACTAATATGCTCTATTTTTTAGTGTAAAGGCATTTTAGAATAAATTAATAGATGAGAGACTCTTCTTGATGTCTACAATTCAAGGGTAAAACTCTGCAATCTAATCATATAAAATATATTTTTTTTCATTACTTGTTTGTTTTTGTTTTTTAGGAAGCACTGGATGTTGTTCTTAATCAATTTGGATACCCCAAATGTTTATTTTTTTGATCTAATGCATGAATTTTCATCAAACTGACCACACATGATGTGTTTTGTGAATTTGTAATGCACTGTAATCAATATTTTACGTATAAAATTCAAATTATATGTTTCAATTTGTGTTTTAATGAGAATTTTGTTAGGATATAAATATTTATAGATATAGGCTAAATCGTGGTATGAAATCAGTGACTGAGCATAAGAATCCTACAGATTTCTTAAAATGGAAACAAATTAAGGTATATATAGAAATATTTAACTATTAAAAACATATTTCAAAACAATTTACTTATTTTGTTTAATGAATCTATAGTTTTCAAAAAAAATAACAATGAAAATTTTGTATATTATGTTTGAAAATTTATGAAAGATATAATATACCACCAAAATACTAGCATCCTCGAATAGATAATTTTCTAAGGTAATTAAAATTTCATTGAAAATATTTATTAATAATTTATTTTTCTATTTTTTAATAATTTTTTGTCTATATTTTATCAATACTACAATTATTTTACACAATTAATGTACTCAAAAGAAGAATTAAATTTGTTTAGAGATGATTTGGAAGAGTACATGGTGTCAGAATGTTTATTGGCACTAAATTTAGGTGAATACCTATTATGTTTGTGATCTAGTACGGACTATGACCTTTGAGATACATTTGGGATGTGAAAAATTGGTATCATAATAATTATATATTATTTTTTATATGTTTCTCAAGGATAAGTGTAATAGAGGAAATCAATTTGTTTATAAATGAATGGGCAAAATACATGGTGTCAAAATGTATACAAACATCATGAAGAGGTGAATTCCTACTACTTATTTGGTTGATTTTCTCATCATTTTATCTACTTTTTTTAGTTAATTTCCTTATCATTTCTATATGATACTTATTTTGTTAATTTTTACATATATCATGAATAAATGACTTCATTTATAACTATTTTTTATTGAACAAGGATGACACAAACATGTACTATGATCATGCACTCAACAAGGATGATACACTTATGATGATGCACTTTTCTTTTATTTTGTAATGCATTCAACATTATAGGTTATCAAACAACAATATTGTTAGATAAACAAAAAATTTGAATTAATTTCAGAATGAAAAGACATGTTGTGATGTGTTAGAATCAACAACACCTCAATCTGATACACAGTATACCCAGTTTGACCCAAAGTTTATGTTTTTAGTTTAAAATTGACATTTTAGTTAAAAATGCACGTTATATACTCAAAAATAATCAAACACGTTTATATTTTTTTTGATACTTTAGGTTAATGATTCATAATTCATTTTTGATGTCTTGGATTCAATTTCACCTCAATCCAATACACAGTGCGTCTGGTATGACTCGAAGTGCATGTTTTTAGTTTAAATTTACACATTAGTTGAAAACACATGTCACATGCTCAAAACCAATCAAAAAAATTCAAATTAATTTGATACTTTATAAAAATTATTCATACGTCATTTTTGACATGTTGGAATCAGTCACACCTCAATCCAATATACGGTGTGACTAGTATGACTCAAAGTGCATGTTTTCATTTTAAAAATGACATTTTTGTTAAAAACATGTGTCACTCACTGAAAATATAGAAAAAAATCTTAGATTGGCTTGATATTTTAGGATATCAATCCTTAAGTCATTTTGTACAAGTAGGAATCAATCACGTGTGACATACGGTATAACCAATATGACTCAAAGTGTGTGTTTTTAATATAAAAGTGTCATTTTAGTTTAAAACATGGATCACATAGCCAGAATTGAGTAAACGAGATTGTATTGTTTTCAAACATTATGAAAGCGATCCATAATTCATTTGTAACATGTAGGAATTGATGGTATGTTAATCTAATGCCTGATGTTGTCGGTATGACTCTAACTATACATTTTCAATATAAAAGTGTCATTTTAGTTTAAAATGTGTATCGCATGGCCAAAACAAGAAAATGAGATCTAATTATTTTTAAACTTTAGAACAATTATCCATAATTCATTTTTAATGTGTATGAATTGACCGAACACCAATCTGAAATATAGTGTGGTCGGTATGAATCGAAGTATGTGTTTTCAATATAAAAGTTTCATTTTACTTTAAAATACATCACATAGCCAAAACCAATCAAAAAAGTTTATATTATTTTCAAACTTTAGTAAAATAATCTATAATTCATTTTTGATGTGTAGGAATTGACCACACATCAATTAGACACCTGATGTGGTTGGTATGACTCAAAATGTGTGTTTTCAATATAAAAGTGTCATTTTAGTTTAAAACATGTGTTGCATCGCCAAAGCCGAGAAAATGAGCTCAGATTGTTTTAAAAATTTAGTAAAATGATTCATAATTTATTTTTTATGTTTAAGAATCGACAACACATCAATTTGATGCATGATGTGCTCAGTATGACTCGAAGTGCATGTTTTCAATACAAAGGTGTCATTTTAGTTTAAAACATGCATCAAATAGCCAAAACTGAGTAAACGAGTTTGAATTATTTTAAAATTTTAGGAAAACACTTCGTAATTCATTTGTAACATGTGGGAATCGACTTTACATTAATCTGATATATGATATGATCAATATGACTCAAAGTTCATGTTTTCAATATAAATGTGTCATTTTAGTTTAAAATGAGCGTCACTAGCCAAAACTGAGAAAATACTCATATTATTTTTAAATGCTCGGAAAAAAATCCATAATTTATTTTTGATGTGTATAAATTAACTGTACATTAATCTGACACACGATGTGGTCAGTATAGTTCAAAGTGTGTGTTTTCAATACAAAAGTGTCATTTTAGTTTAAAACACGCATCAAATAGCTAAAACTGAGAAAATGAGCTTTGATTGTTTTCAAAATTTAGGAAAATGATCCATAATTCATTTTTGATGTATAAGAATCAATCATGCATCAATCTGATACATGATATGACTGATATGATACAAAGTATATGTTCTCAATATAAAGGTGTTATTTTAGTTTAAAACGCATGTTGCTAGCCAAAACTGAGAAAACATGCTCGGATTATTTTAAAACTTTAGGATAAGAATTCATAATTCATTTTTGATGTGTAGAAATTGACCATACATCAATCTGACACATGATGTGCTTGGTATGACTTGAAGTTCTTATTTTCGATATAAAAGTGTCATTTTAGTTTAAAACATGTGTCGCATCAGCAAAAGCAAGAAAATGAGCTCAAATTGTTTTCAAATATTAGGAAAATGATCTATAATTCATTTGTGACATGTAAGAATTGACTGCACGTCAATCCAACAAATGATGTGGTCAGTATGACTCAAATTGCATGTTTTCAATATAAAAGTGTCAGTTTAGTTTAAAACACACATCAAATAGCCAAACTCAAACAAACAAACTCATATTATTTTCAAACTTTAGAACAATGGTCCATAATTTATTTGTGATGTGTAAGAATTAATTGCACATCAATTTGATACATGATGTGAATAATATGACTCAAAGTGTGTGTTTTTAATATAAAGATGTCATTTTAGCTTAAAATACATGTCACTGACCAAAATCAAGCAAACGAGTTTTGATTGTTTTCAAACTTTTAGACAATAATCCATAATTCATTTGTGGCATGTAGAAATTAATCGCGTGTCAATCTAACACACGGCATGGTCGGTATTACTCGAAGTGCATGTTTTCGATATATAAGTGTCATTTTAGTTTAAAATGCACATCACATTGCCAGAACTAAGAAAAAAAGATCAAATTGTGTTCTTATTATTTTATATGCTATTTATTAATTAATTTCATTATCATTTTTATCTGATGCTTATTTAGTTAATTTCCATCAAGATAATGCTTGGAGACGAACAAAAAATGGTGTGACAGTTGAAGGCTTGTTCTCAAAAACAAAGTACTCTTAAATTGACCCGCATCCTTATTGAGAGTTTTTTTATCACCACATATGTGAGTCAATTTTTCATGAACCTCCCCCTAGGGCTCGTGTTGTGACTACCCCAAGCCCACATTCCATAGATCAGGGGCTGGTGACTAGCACCAAGCAGCCATTTCCCACAAAGGGGTGGCATTTTCCTATAAACCTACACACACACACCCGTCCCCAAGCAAAGTACTAAAACTAAAAACACTGAGTAAACAGATATATAGCCCACTAAGACAACCACTGAGAGCAACAATACAAATTGAAAGGTAAATGGTCTAGAATAAAAGCCCAACTGAAATAGAAAAGTACAAGCTCTTGGGTCTCATCCACAGAAAACCCTACCTAAAAGGTAGGTATAGTAAGCTGTCTAAATGTCGCTAAAGCGTACCACATCCATCAGGTTGCCCTGAAGCACCCCTATCTCTGACCCACCAAGGACTTCATCAAAGATGTTAATAATCTGCACAAAACACAACACGTTCGGGTGAAGCTCATGTAGAAGTGATTAAAACAATACTCAGTAGGGACCCCAAACCACAAAGGTAAACCACAAAGTAAGATACAAGACAGACTACCAAAAAGGTACATGAAGTGTAGCCTCTAAGAAGTACAATCAAGAGAGTCACTAGAGTAAACTCACACTAGGATACATATACTAAGAAAGTATAGGTATATCCAAATCCAAGAAGACACACTTCACATCTTCATAGGAGACACGCTCCACATCTTCGTAGGAGACACACTCTGTATATCCATAGGAGACACACTCCCTATAATTTTAGGAGACACACTCTGTATATCCATAAGAGACGCACTTTGTATAATCGTAGGAGACAAACTCTGTATAACCATAGGAGACACACTCCGTATATTCGTAGGAGACATGCTCTGTATAACCATAGGATACACACTCCAAATATGTATAGGAGACACACTCTGTATCTTCGCACAGTCAGCCACAGGATTTCGCTCTTAGCACGCTCGTTCTGGGAGCACCTAATCCTCGAGCCAAAAATTTCATATGCTAACCTCCATGAAAACTCATGTAGAGTATCCCAAAAGGACTGTCACGTCACAAGGGTCCCAACTTCGCAAATGGATCATCAAATGGACACATGGTTTGAGAGTTATGGGCATTTAAGTAAAAAGGGGGTGGTTGGGTCTGGGTCCAGTCCGACCTGGATCCCGCCTAACCTAACCCACCGGTCGACCTAACCCACTGCTAGTCTGGACTACTGGCTCCAGCCCGACCCGCTCGAGTGGACCGGTTCGTCCGCTTGGGATGCGGCGGGCGTCGCGTCCCCGCCTGGTCAACGCGGTTGACCGCCACATTCAATGTGGTCGACCGCCACGTGAACCACCCCACGGCGGTTGTTGCAGGGTCTTATCATGGTCCCGCTGGACCGCGGCCCTTCACTATGTTACATGGCCTCCTACCACGTCCGGTCAAAGCCCACTGCTAGCCATCGAGCCGATGGCCCTATCCACCACCCATGGCCACGGTGTCATGAGGTCCTCTACCGTCGTCCGTAGAGCCAGAGGCCTCCTGCTACTGGGTAGTCACGACACTGCATGCCCCATTGGCACCACCGGCATCAGCTCCTCTTTTTTGGGCCTCCACCGTCGCCGTGGTGGCATGTTTTTTGAACCAGGAAGACCTTTGTGATCCTTGGGTTTCCGTCTTCACTATTGTGAGCTCCAAATCTTCTTTTCGTCACTCTAGGGGTCTGACCACATTCACAACCACCCAGAAAAACACATCGTGTCCATGAGGGTTCGCTGACGAAGAACGTAATAACGGGGAAGATAGATAAGCACAATAACACCTTTAGAATGGACCATGTCCTTGTTCTTGTCAACCTTGGTTTGTTCCTATCATCAGAAATGTGAAAGAGAAACCAAAAAATGTTCAACAAGATTCATCCCTTTTAATTCTTCATTTTTAACCATCCCGCATGAATGATCGAACCACGGATCAACATGTTCGTTGGTTGGTCTGTGTTCATCATTGGAAACAAGAATAGGGAAAGAAATCATGAAGAAAACAAAACCCCTACCTGGAAAGAGGATCAGTCAGAGGAGATAATTTCATTTTAAGGTGATCCATCCACGAATGTCCTTGATATTTCGTTCATCAGTGTTCATTGTCCGTTGTCGCTGGTGAGAGAGTTTCCTTATCCTTCATCAGGTAAACTTCCAAGCTCTAGGAATATTCTCTCACGTCTGACTGTGATTAATGGATGAAAAACACATTAAAAAATTTCAGTGTTTTAAATGTGTTTCAGTATTGTCACGATGCTTCATTACAGCATCACTGAGTCGTTGCATCGTAGTGCTGCTGAGTTGTTGCATAATGTTGAAGAAATAAAATAAAATAACTTTTTCAGTGTATTTTATTTTTCTCTTAAAACGTTCATAAATTAAATTCTATAGCTGACCTGCATCGGCTGATGTTAGGCCCTGCTTAAGGTAAACTTATTGTTTTGAGCTCAACAGTGCCCTCAAATTTTTTATCCAGGCACCCATTTAGAAGAAACTAAAACCGAACACGCGCGCTATTTTTTAATAAACTTAAAAATAGTTCAAACGTTTATTTCGAGAACCCTGGGCCTCAGAATCATGTTTCGTCTTCATTCCTGATCTCAAAATAATCTCATAAAATTTTCAAAAACTTTACATGGAAAATCTAGGACATTAAATTCTCCCCACCT
This sequence comes from Viscum album, assembly GCA_963277665.1. NCBI lineage: Eukaryota > Viridiplantae > Streptophyta > Magnoliopsida > Santalales > Viscaceae > Viscum > Viscum album. Next base: position 894,654,080 of record OY728156.1, read on the forward strand.
TAGGGATTTGCATCCTCAAAATCCAAAATAAGGGCTAAACAAACAAATGGGTATACTAAGCACGAATTTGAGTCTCCCGCTCCCACATGCTCTTTTGGAGATTCTCATGCTATCATCAAACGCTCACTAGATGAATTGATCACCCATGGAGGGTCCTCTCTTATCGATCCTCAATCTCTATTGGGAACTCTGCAAAAGTCACCCCATTATCAACCTCCAACTCGCCCTAGTCAATTATGTGTGAAGGGTCATGCACATATCTCCTTAGTTGGGATATATGAAAGACATCATGCACCCGCTCTAACTGCGGAAGTAGATCCAAGTGGTACGCCACCTCACCCACTCTATGCAGTATCAAAAAAGGTCTAATGAACCTCAGAGATAACATGTCGCCCCGACCAAATCTTTATATCCCATGTCAAGGAGAGGCCTGGAGGAACATATGGTCTCCCTTATCGAAATCCAAGGGTATCTGTCGCCTATCATCATAGGACTTATGATGGATCTGTGCAGTCTTCATCCACTCCTGGATGACCTACACCTTCTTCATAATAGCCTGCACCAACTCTAAGTCCATGAGTGATGACTCTTCAGGGTCATTCTAGCAAAGTGGCGACCTGCAGGGTCACCCATACAAGGCCTCAAATGGTGTTATATCAATGGTGGAGTGGTGGTTATTATTGTACACAAACTCCACCAGGGGTAGGTGATCCTCCCAACTACGTCCAAAATCGAGGATGAAAGCATGTAGCTGTCCTCTAGGACATGAATGGTCTCCTCTGTCTGACTGTTTTTCTGCGGGTGGAAATTTGTGATCAAGCGCAGCTGAGTCCCAAATGCCTCCTACAATCCCTTCCACAATCAGGATGTGAAATAATCATCATGATCTAAGACTATTGCCAATGGGACCCCATGGAGTCGAACTATCTCTTGTACGTAGAGGCATCTCAAGCTATCTACTGAACCCTGTTCTCGAATCGCTAGGAAGTGGGCCAACATCGTGAGTCGGTCAATGGTCACCCAAATGGTATTGTGCCTTCTGGATGTACGTATTAGACCTGTTACAAATTCCATCAATATTTCATCCCACTTCCACTTTGGAACCTCAAGGGTTTGAATCAAACCCACTGGAACTTGGTGCTCGGCCTTCACTTCCTAACAAGTGAGGCTTCTAGAGACAAACTCTTTCACTATCTTCTTTATACTCAACCACCAAAACTAACATCGGAGGTCCTGGTACATCTTTACCACACCTAGATGTACCTCTAAAGGGGATGTATGGAACTAACTCAACACCTCCTCCTATAACATCACTGGTACAATTGTGCATCTTCTGAATAGGATGACGTGCTCCCCACCTTTTGAATATCCATCAGGGGAATGCCCTGTGGAAATCTGAGCATGTATAGTCTCACAGATGATATCTCTGAGCTGTGCCTCCCGCACAAGCTATAAGAGTGGGAGGGGTAACCACTATCGACTGGAGATATGATGCTTCATCTCCATCCATGAAGGATATCTTAAGAGAGTCCAACTACTATGAGGCCTCATTTAGTAGTTGTGAACTCGATCTCTGGCTGAGAGCATCTACCACCACATTCCCCTTCCAAGGAGTATAGATTATCTCAAAGTCATAGTCCTAGAGGAACTCTATAAAATGCTATTGTGTTAAGGTTAGATCCTTCTAAGAAAAGATATGCCTAAGACTTTTATGGTCTAAGTAGACAATAAACTGCTCACCCATAAGGTAGTGAAGCCACATCTTCAATGCGAAGACTACCACCACCAACTTCAGATCATGGGTCACATAGTTCTACTCATGTGGTCTCAATTGTCATAAACCGTAATCAATCACTACTTTTTGCTACATCAGGACACAACCAATATCAGTTCTTAATGCATCACAGAACACCATGTACTTGACACCCTCCTCCGGTAATCTCAGGATGGGAATGCTCATCAAACTCTATCTCAGCTACTAAAATCTATCCTGGAACTTATTTTTGCACACAAAAGGTTGTCCCTTTCATGTGAAGGTTTTCATGGATGTTTCTACTCTGTAAAATTCAGTCACGAACCTCCGATAGTACCCAACCAACCCAAGGAAACTTCACACCTCAGTAACATTCTTAGGTGGCTCCCAAGAAAGCAATGCCTCTATCTTCACTAGATCTACTAAAAATCTAGCCTCTTAAATGATGTGTCTTAGAAAGTAGACCTCTAGTATCCAGAACTGATACTTTAAGAGCTTACCGTAAAGCTGGTTCTCTTGGAGTAAGTTCAGAACCATCCTCAAGTGTATTGTGTACTCCTCCTCAAATGCCGAGTACAACAGGATATCATCAATAAATACCACTATAAATAGGTCTAGGTAAGGCTAGAATATCCTGTTCATGAGTCTCATGATCACTACTGGGGAGTTCGTTACACCAAACGGTATCACTAAGTACTCGTAGTGGCCATAGCGACATCTAAAAGTCATCTTGGGAATGTCCTCATCCCGCATCTGAAGCTGGTGATAGCCTGATCTGAGGTCTATCTTTTAGAACCATCTCACTCCATTTAGCTGATTGAAGAGGTCATCAATCCTTGGTAGTGGATACTTATTCTTAACAGCTTCCTGATTCAGGCACTGAAAGTCCAAACACAACCTCAAGCTCCTACCTACCTTCTTGGCAAACAAAACTGGGGTTGCCCATGGTGAAACACTGGGTATCACAAAACCCTTCCTCTGCAAGTCCTCTAACTATAACCTCAATTCACAAAGCTCTGTGGGAGACATTTGATATGTTGGTGTAGATATCAGTGTCATCCCAGGGTACAGGTCAATTAAAAAGTCTACCTCCCTACAAGGAGGTAGTCCTGGAACATCTTCTGAAAATACATCCTTGTATTCATCCACCACAATAGGAATCTAAGTACTTGTATCATACACTACACTAAGGGTCATGTTATCCAACTGATGTGTGATCGGCTGCACCCTCCTACGTATGAGTCTATCCTATGCTGCTTGTGTTTCCCTTTCATGATAAAGGAAAACTTGGTCCCATCTCTATGGAAACACCGCATTGTGTGCCTAAAACAGTTGATCTGAGCATGAACTATGGATAATTAGTCCATACCCAGGATGATGTTGTAATACCTCGACACTGCCACCAAGATATCCCAACCAAAATTCTTTCCCCCAAGAGTTAGGTCACACTATCGGCACCAGTGTGTGGTCATTGAATCTCCTCCTGTAAGAGTCTCTAAGCGTAGGGATCAAGTCAATGGTTCCACTATAATTTTCATGTCTCGAATAAGGGTTATGGTGAGAAAAGAGTGACTGGAACCCGTGTTTATCAAAATTGTATTTAGGGTGAAAAATACACAGATTATACATCTAATCATCTTGGGAGTCTTGGGATCATAAGCCTCTATCGCCTAGAGCTGGCCTCACCCCTATCCACTAGCTCCCTGAGCTCATGGTGGACCACCTTGGGTAGTGGTAGTAGTGCCTCAAACCTTTGTCCACCTCATGTAGCTTATCCCACTCCTCTTCCACATCTTTCTCCTGGTGGGCCACCTTATTCCAGCCTTCGTCACTGCCTCGGCGGTCCCTCAACCGTCTCTTGGTCAGTCGTATGACTAGTCAAACAATCTCTAGACATATGTCTTTGACTGCCGCATGTGTAGCACAACCCTTCCTTCAGATGACTTGATCTACCCTGGGATCTCTACACCATTGATCCTATGTCCTAGGGTCATCCCCTAGATTATCTGGTCCTCTTGGATCCCTATATCAGTTGTTGGCTACCTACTACCGAAGACCCAGCTGTCTGGTGCCTGGTGGTAGCTCCCACTGTCAGTGCCTTCTTCACAAGAAATCTCTTTACCAGTAGAGCTCACTCCAGCACCCCAGCATGTGTAAGGATGCTAAAGGATATCATCGACACCCTGATCTTCTAGTGTAGTCCCTGCTCGAAGGTACAAGCCCTACAGAATGGGTCTCACACCATGTTTGTAGAGTAGCGAGAAAGATCTGTGAATCTCATTGAGTACTCTTCCACCGTCTAGATACCCTGCTGTGTAGATGTAGGAGCTCCTGTATACGCATAGAGCATAACATTGCTGGAAAGAAATACTCCCTAAGGATACACTCAAATTATATCTAGAAGAGGGTCACCTACTCATGCGTCTGGATCGCCAAGCTCCACCACCCCCCACCGAACCCTGTAGATGACTTGCGTCTAAGACCACCATCTGGTCAAGAGGAATCCTCACTAGGTAGAAAAATCATGTCACCACCTCCAACTAATCCTTAGCTACCTGAGAATTCATCTCACCTCGGAACCTAGGAGTTCACTATCTCTAAAACTCATGCAATGCACTAAGCCTACGTGCATCCTCTATCGGTAACGCCGGTAGGAACAGCTGCTCTCTGGGTGGTGGTATCACTGGTACACCACCAAGAGATGCTATCTCTGGAAATAGTCCATGCACCAATGTATCATTGCTTGGCAAACCATCCTTATGGTCACACCCTGAAATCTTGGTTGGATTCCTATGTGGAAGCATCCTGAAACAGAACAAGATATACCACGGTCAATAGAGTATAACTGGTGAGCCGACTCTGACTCAAGAAGGGCATAAGAACATACTCAATTCCTATATGATGCATGAACCATTAATTTCCTATGCAACTAGTGTTTTCATGTACCGATTTGGAAAGTAGAATTCAAGGTCCTGGTGTATGGATAAGTCAGTTGGCGCACCAACATTGGGTTCCGTGGCCTAAAATCCAAACTCAAAACACTTAACATTGTTGCCCCAAAACAAAAGTAAAATCAACCTACCTCTGATACCACTCTATCACAGCCTGTCCCCCAGGGACCATACTGTGACTACCCCAAGCCCACCTCCCATAGGCCAGGGGCTGATGACTAGCACCGAGTAGTCATTTCCCACAAAGGGGAGGCATTTTCTTATAAACATGCACACACGCACCCATCCCCAAGAAAAGTACTAAAACTAAAAACACCGAGTAAACAGATATGAAACCCACTAAGACAACCACTGAGAGTAACAGTACAAAATTAAAGGTAAACGGGCTAGAATACAAGCCCAACTGAAATAGAAAATTACAAACTCCTGGGTCTCATCCTCAGAAAACCCTACCTGAAGGGTAGGTGTAGTAAGTTGTATAAATGTCGTTGAAGTGTACCACGTCCGTCGGGTCGTCCTAAAGCACCCCCTGTCTCCGACCCGCCAAGGACTCCATCAAATCTTTCGATCATATACACAAGACATGACACGTGTGGGTGAAACCCATGTAGGGGTGAGTAAAAAATACTCAGTAGGGACCCCAAACCATAAAGGTAAACCACAAAGAAAGACACAAGGTAGACTACCAAATAGGTACACAAAATGTAGCCTCTAAGAAGTACAATAAAGAGAGTCACTAGAGTCATATCACACTAGGATACATATACTAAGAAAGTCTAGGCATATCCAAATCCAAGAAGACACACCCCGTATCTTTGGAGGAGACACACTTTGTATATCTATAGGAGACACACTCCCTATAACCGTAGGAGACACACTCTGTATATCTGTAGGAGACACACTCCGTATAACTATAGGAGACACGATACATATAACCATAGGAGATTCTCCATATATCTGTAGGATATATGTTCTATATAACTGTAGGAGACACACTCCCTATATGCGTATGAGACACACTCTATATCTTCGCACAGGCAGCCACAAGATTTCGCTCTTATTGCACTCGTTTCAGAAGTTCATACTCCCCAAGCCAACAATTTCATATTATAACCTCCATTAAAATCACTTAGAGTATCCCAAACGTACCTCCTCATCGTGAGGGTCCTAACTCCGCAAACATATCATCAAACGGACACATGGTTTGATAGTTATGAGCATTTAAGTAAAAAGAGGTTGGTCCGACCTGACACGACCTGGGTCCCGCCTAACCCGACCCGGCCCGCCAGCTCCAGCCTGACCCGCTCGAGTAGTCCATTTCGTCCTCCTAGGATGTGGCTGACCGCCGCATTCAACGCGGTCGACCGCCACGTGAAACACCCCGCGACGGTTGTCGTGGGGTCCCGTCGCAGTCCCACTGGACAGAGGCCCTTCACCGCATGACGCGACCTCCTACTACATCCAGTCGAATCCCACCATTGGCCGTAGAGCTAGTGGCCTATGTCCATGCTTCCACGTTCCCCTGTCGTCTCCTCTTCTATGGGTTTCCACCATCGCTTTGGTGGCCCATTTTTCGAATCGGGAAGACCTTTGCGATCCTTGAGTCATCGTTTTCACTATCGTGAGCTCCAAATCTTCTTGTCATCACTCTGGGGGTCCCACCACATTTGGAACCATCCAAAAAAACATGTTACAACCATGAGGTTCCACCGATGAAGAATTCAAGAACAAGGAAGAGAGATAATCACAAGAACACCATTAGAACGGACCTTGACCTTATTCGTGTCGGCCTTAGTCTGTTCCTCTCAGCAAAAATATAAAAGAGAAACCAAAGAATGTTTAACAAGATTCATCCCCTTTAATCCCTCATTTTTAACCATCCTATAAGAATTATTGAACTGTGGATCAACCTATTCGTTGGTCGGTCTGTGTTCGTCGTTGAAAACAAGAACAGGGAAAGAAATCGTTAAGAAAACAAACCCCCTACTTAGAAATAGGATTAATCGGAGGAGAGAATCGTCATTAAAGGCATTAAATCCATGAAATTCCTTGATCTGTCATTCGTTAGCATTCATCATCTTCAGTGAGAGAGTTTCCTTCTCATTCCTCAGGGAAACTTCCAGGCTCCAGGAAAATTCTCCAGTGTTATGAATTCTAATGTTGGTCTGTGCCTGTGATTAATAGAGGAAACATGTTAACACATTTCTACATTTTAAATGTGTTTCAAAATTTCCATGATGTTGCATTACAATGTCGCTGAGTCGCTACATCACAGTGTTGTTGAGTCACTATGTAACGTTGAAGAAATAAAATAAAATAACTTTTTAAGTGTATTTTATTTTTCTCTTAAAATGTCCATAAATTAACTTCTGCGGCTCACCCGCACCGGCCATTGTTAGGCCCTACATAAGGTAAATGTAATGTCTCAGAATTTTAATGTAATTTTTTTAAAATTATATGGAATTATTTTGAGACTACACGCTCTAACGACACGTGATTCTGAGGCCCGATGAGCCCGGAATGAAATTTTGAACATTTTTTAAGTTCACTTAAGTAAACGTGCAAGCAGGTTTTTCTAACTTTTGAACCGGTGCTCGGATCGGGAATATAAGGGCACCGTTGAACTAGAAATGTCGAGATTCACCTAGAATGGACTTAACTTCGGCCGACAAGGTTCGGACGGAAAAGTTAATTTTCAGATCTTTCTGGAAAAAAATAAAATAACTTTGAAAATATATTTTATTTCTTTTCCTCCACCAATAAGCGGTGACACGGCGATGTTGTGATGCGGTGATGAGGTGACGACGAGGCTCATTAATGGAACTTATTAATGGATTGTAAACCTGCAGCATAGAGACACATTAAATGACGTATAACAGCTACGTTGTTTCATAAATGAAATAGCATAACGATGTGGCGTCGCAGCGTAACTAAAACGTTGCGATGCATTTTCTTTTTATTTGTTTGGCACATTGAAGGAACGAGAATTAAACCTTAGAAATTTTCTGACAAACCACCAGTGAGTTTCCTCTCCAATGAAGAATGATGAACGCCATCGACGAACGATAACGAACGCCATTGACGAACACTAATGGATCGAGGATCAACAATGGATTAGAGATCCGCCCCTCATTAGTGATAGATCCTCAATCCAGGTAGGGGTTGTGTTTAAGTTTTTTTTCCATTCTTAAATTCAACGATGAACGCAGATCATTCATCCCCTTTAATCCCTCATTTTTAACCATCCTATAAGAATTATTGAACTGTGGATCAACCTATTCATTGGTCGGTCTGTGTTCGCCGTTGAAAACAAGAACAGGGAAAGAAATCGTTAAGAAAACAAACCCCCTACTTAGAAATAGGATTAATCAGAGGAGAGAATCATCATTGAAGGCATTCAATCCATGAAATTCCTTGATCTGTCATTCGTCGGCATTCATCATCTTCAGTGAGAGAGTTTCCTTCTCATTCCTCAGGGAAACTTCCAGGCTCCAGGGAAATTCTCCAGTGTTATGAATTCTAATGTTGGTCTGTGCCTGTGATTAATGGAGGAAACATGTTAACACATTTCTACATTTTAAATGTGTTTCAAAATTTCCACAATGCTGCATTACAATGTCGTTGAGTCGCTGCATCACAGTTTTGTTGAGTCACTATGTAACGTTGAAGAAATAAAATAAAATAACTTTTTAAGTGTATTTTATTTTTCTCTTAAAATGTCCATAAATTAACTTATGTGGCTCACCCACACCGGCCGTTGTTAGGCCCTACATAAGGTAAATGTAATGTTTCATAATTTTAATGTAATTTTTTTAAAATTATATAGAATTATTTTGAGACTACACACTCTAACGACACGTGATTCTGAGGCCCGGTGAGCCCGGAATGAAATTTTGAACATTTTTTAAGTTCACTTAAGTAAACGTGCAAATAGGTTTTTCTAACTTTTGAACCGGTGCTCGGATCGGGAATATAAGGGCACCGTTGAACTCGGAATGTCGGGACTCACCTAGAATGGACTTAACTTCAGCCGACAAGGTTCAGACGGAAAAGTTAATTTTTAGATCTTTCTGGAAAAAAATAAAATAACTTTGAAAATATATTTTATTTCTTTTCCTCCATCGACGAGCGGCGACACGGTGATGTTGTGATGCGGTGATGAGGTGATGATGAGGCGCATTAATGGAACTTATTAATGGATTGTAAACCTGCAGCGTAGAGACACATTAAATGACGTATAACAGCTACGTTTTTTCATAAATGAAACAGCATAACGATGCGGCGTCGCAGCGTAACTAAAATGTTGCGATGCATTTTCTTTTTATTTGTTTGGAACATTGAAGGAATGAGAATTAAACCTTAGAAATTTTCTGACAAACCACCAGTGAGTTTCCTCTCCAATGAAGAATGATGAACGCCATCGACGAACGATGACGAATGCCATTGACGAACACTAATGGATCGAGGATCGACAATGGCTCAGAGATCCGCCCCTCATTAGTGATAGATCATCAATCCAGGTAGGGGTTGTGTTTAAGTTTTTTTTCCCATTCTTAAATTCAACGATGAACGCAGATCATTCATCCCCTTTAATCCATCATTTTTAACCATCCTATAAGAATTATTGAACTGTGGATCAACCTATTCATTGGTCGGTCTATGTTCGTCATTGAAAACAAGAACAGGGAAAGAAATCGTTAAGAAAACAAACCCCTTACTTAGAAATAGGATTAATCAGAGGAGAGAATCATCATTGAAGGCATTCAATCCATGAAATTCCTTGATCTATCATTCGTCAGAATTCATCATCTCTAGTGAGAGAGTTTCCTTCTCATTCCTCAGGGAAACTTCCAGGCTCCAGGGGAATTCTCCAGTGTTATGAATTCTAACGTTGGTTTGTGCCTGTGATTAATGGAGGAAACATGTTAACACATTTCTACATTTTAAATGTGTTTCAAAATTACCACTATGCTGCATTACAATGTCACTGAGTCGCTTCATCAAGGTGTTGTTGAGTCACTGTGTAATGTTGAAGAAATAAAATAAAATAACTTTTTAAGTGTATTTTATTTTTCTCTTAAAATGTCCATAAATTAACTTCTACGGCTCACCCGCACCGGCCGTTGTTAGGCCCTACATAAGGTAAATGTAATGTCTCGGAATTTTCATGTAATTTTTTTAAAATTATATGGAATTATTTTGAGGCTACACACTCTAACGACACGTGATTCTGAGGCCCGGTGAGCCCGGAATGAAATGTTGAACATTTTTTAAGTTCACTTAAGTAAACGTGCAAGCGGGTTTTTCTAACTTTTGAACTGGTGCTCGGATCGGGAATATAAGGGCACCGTTGAACTCGGAATGTCGGTATTCACCTAGAATGGACTTAACTTTGACCGACAAGGTTCGGACGGAAAAGTTAATTTTCATATCTTTCTGGAAAAAAATAAAATAACTTTGAAAATATATTTTATTTCTTTTCCTCCACCGACGAGTGGCGACACGGCGATGCTGTGATGCAGTGATGAGGTGACGACGAGGCGCATTAATGGAAATTATTAATGGCTTGTAAACCTTCAGCATAGCGACACATTAAATGACGTATAACAGCTACGTTGTTTCATAAATGAAACAGCATAACGATGTGGCGTCGCAGCGTAACTAAAATGTTGCGATGCATTTTCTTTTTATTTGTTTGGCACATTGGAGGAATGATAATTAAACATTAGAAATTTTCTGACAAACCACCAGTGAGTTTCCTCTCCAATAAAGAATGATGAATGCCATCGAAGAATGATGACGAACTCCATTGACGAACACTAATGGATTGAGGATCGATAATGGCTTAGAGATCCGCCCCTCATTAGTGATAGATCCTCAATCCAGGTAGGGGTTGTGTTTAAGTTTTTTTTCTCATTCTTAAATTCAACGATGAACGCAGATCAACCCACGAGATGGTTGATCCTCGGATCGTGCGTTCTTACGGGAGGGTGGATTTTTGGGATTTCTTTATCTGAGTTTAAACTATCACTTGTTTGATTGAACTGAAATTTTCAGACCTTCCCCTGCTTTAAACCTCTAATACAGAAGGTGCAAACCGACACGAACAAGGCCCGAGCACCTCCTCCTTATGCGTTCTTTTTGGTGTATCCTCAAATTGGTGGAAAGATGAATCTGGGGCCAAGACAGTGATGGAGGCGACCTGAAAGGCCCGAATGCGCAAACGGATCGAAGATCGGACCACCAAAGAGGACTTGGTTTCCCGTGAAAGGTGTCGTCGGCACGAATCCACCTGCACGGCGGTGCTAATTACCCGCAGCAGTGGTCGGCCCTCACCGACCACATGGAGGAGGCGGCGCCACCCTAAGAGTCGCGTGTTGGAAGAGGCGGTCGGACCTCATCAGCCACACTAAATGAGGCGGCGCGCCCATGCGCGTCGTGGTGGAGGAGGTCGAAGCCCATCGGTTTCGATAGAGGTGGCACCATCCTAGTGCCACGTAGAGGCGGAAACCCACATCTGGTCCACCCTAGAAATCCATGGTCTCTCAACCATGGCAGATGGAGGTCCCACGGATGAACCGCGGGGTGGGGAGGAAATGCGGTGGCGGCTACCTCGTCTCAGGTTCACACCACCAGTCCGCCCCCTGGTGGACCGGAACTCAGCTGGTTGGCCACGCCACCAGCTAGCGGGCTGAACTCATTCCCAATGGGTCGGACCCATGCTGATAGGCCGGGCCGGATGAGACCGGGTCACCGGGCGACCCATCGGGCTGGACCCTCGGCCAAACTGGTCCAGGTCTAGCGAGGCCCATTGGCCAGGCCGGACCAGACCGACCCAGACCCGAACCAGGTCAGGTAGAGTCAGTCGAATTAAACCGAATTATGTGGGATCCCCAGGCTGGGTTGGTCAGGTCGTTCCGACCGGGTCGGACCGATCCCAGACGCAACCATCCCCTATTTACTAAAATGCTAATAACTTACAAACCTGACGTCCGATTGACGAGATGTTTGCGGCTTTAGGACCCTATCAATAAGGAAGATATTTTGGTATGCCATGAGGAGGCTTTCATGGAATCTTAGATGAAAATAATGTCTTGAGGAGCGGTTCTCTCAAGCGTGCTACATATGGAACTCTGCGATTGGCTGAGACCTAAAGATTATTGACAAGCGACTCTATGTGACTTGACTATGGCCCAATGAGAATCACTTTTGTGTGACTTTGTAGGCCCCCAGTGGGAACGAGACTGTGTGACTTGGAAAACCCACGGTACGCGATGGGGAGGAGTACCTCAGTTGGTCAAGGTGGGAAGCACCTCTATGTGACTTTGCAGGCCCATAGTGGGAGCAAGACTGTGTGACTCGGTGGACTCATGGTACGTGATGGGGAGGTGTACCTCAGCAGTCCAAGGTCAGTGGGAAGCGGCTTCTCTATGACCCAACAGACCTATTGTACTCATAGTAGAGGAGTTCTCCAGCAGTTGAGGTGTTCGATGATGTGACTGATGATGATTCTATCATTAACCTATAATATACCTGAAGTGAGTTGTCTTGTGCTTCATGCTTGTGCTTCATGATTCTACTTCATGCTTTTCTTTGAGGATTGCTTCTTTCCTTTGTGTTTTTGGGTCCCCTACTGAGTATTTTGTTACTCATCCCTGCACAGGCTTTGCCCCCACGTGTTGTGTCTGGTGAAGACGATCGACGCTTCGATGAAGGACTTGGTGGCCTAGGACCAGGCGGGGCCCATTAGGATCAGGAGGACAGGATGTACTACTTCGGCTTCTAGTAGATACACTACTTTTACCATCAGTTGGGGTTTTCCATAGATGGCTATCTTGAGTCCCTTTTGTAATTTGTTGTTTTCAGTTCTTTTGTTGGGTTTGTATTCTAGCTCACTTGTTTTCAGTTGTACTTGTACTCAGTACTTGTTTCAGTATGCTTGTTTTTTCCTTTCATTTTGTGGGGCATGGTTGGGCATGTGTGCGCGTATAGGTACTCAGAAAAATGCCTCCCACTTGCAGGTTGATGCCTTCGGAGCTAGTCGTCATCCTCTGGCCTTCGGGAGGCAGGCTTGGGGTTGTCACAACACGGGCCCTGAGGGACGGGTTGTGAAAAAGTGGTATCAGAGGTGCTTGGTTCTAACTCAGAGATCAGGAGTTAGTTGTTTTGTTTTGGGGAAACAATGTTAAATGTTTTGAGTTTGACTTTTAGATCTGGGGAGTCCAGTGTTGGTGCGATGATCGACGTATCCATACACCAAGACCATGAATTCTACTTTTCGACTCTATACATGAAAACACTGGTTACTTAAGTGTCTTCTTATTTTATTTTTGAATAAGAGTCATCTCACTAGGTATAACCTTCTGAACGTGGTACATCTTGATCTATATTAGGATGACTCCATGTGGACAACCAATCGGGATCTCGATACATGATCATGTGGATATCTCACCTAGTGATGAGGCATCGGTTCAGGGACCAGTGCTAGAGATGGCCCCGCCGAGTGGTGCACCGGTGTTTCCACCACCCGTTGATCAGCAGTTACTAATGGTGGTATCGGTAGAGGACGTGCGCAGGCTCAGTGCCTTGTACAAGTTCCAAAGATAGAGACCTCCCAGGTTCAGGGGAGAGATAGATCCTCAGGTTTCTGAGGACTGGCTGGAGGCAGTGATGCAGGTCTTTCACTTAGTGAGGAAACTGCTTGACTAGATGGTGATATTAGCTGCGAGCCTTCTTTAGGGCTCGATGGGGAGATGGTGGAGTCTGATGATTCAGACTCATGATAAGGTGACCCTCACCTGGAAAGACTTCGAGCAGATTTTCCAGGAGGAGTTTTTCCCTGTGACCTTGCACTCTATGTGTATACAGGAGCTACTTCACCTTCATCAGGGCATCATGATGGTGGTTGAGTACTCAGCAAGGTTCACAGAGCTTTCTCACTACTCCACAAACATGGTTTGAGAACCTTTCTTCAGGGCTCGAACCTTTGATCAGGGACTCATACGGGAGATCAAGGCATCAATAGTGTCTCTTAGCATCTCTACCCTGGCTGGGGTGCTAGAGCGAGCCCTTTTTGTGGAGAGATTCTTAGGAGAGCAAGCACCGATAACCAGATATGACCAGCAGATGGTCGAGGGACCACCGAGACAGAGGCAGAGGTTCAAGCGAGGAGGTATGCAGGGCAGCAGATGTGGCAGGGGAGCAGGGCGAGCAGCAGGCAGTGGGTGACAGTTTGAGGTACTACTTCCACCACCCCCAGGTGGTCCACCCCGACCTCAGGGAGCAGGAAGACATGGGTGATCTCGGGTTCAGGCAGTAGAGGCTTATGACCACGGCACTTCGGAGATGATCCAAGGTACGATTTGTATCTTCTCCACCCTAGTTGTAGTTCTGATAGACACAGGTGTTAGTCACTCTTTTCTTTCCATGACTCTCGTTCAGAACTTAGAGATCCCGGTGGAGCCGTTGGCTCGATCCTTACGGCTAGAGACTTCTATGGTAGGGGATTCGATAATTACACACGGGTGTCGGTAGTGTGAGCTTACTCTAGGAGGCGAGAGCTTCGTCTAGGATCTCCTAGTAGTGGCATCAAATCCTTACGATGTCGTCTTGGGTATGGATTGGTTATCCACAGTCCATGCTTAGATTGACTATTTTAGGCGTGTAGTGTGGTGTGTCCGTGGAGATGGGACAAGGTTTTCCTTCACCGGAGAGAAGGAAACTCTTACAGTACAAGATGAAATTTCTCAGAAAAGGGTAGAGTCGATCACTCACCAGTTGGCTAGCCTCACCCTCAGTGCAGTGGATGAGAGGAGGCTAAGATTTCCTATAGTGGTGGACGAGTACGAGGATGTTTTTCCTGAGGATGTTTTGGGACTACCTCCTCGCATAGAGGTAGTCTTTTGCATCGACCTGTACCCCAGGAAGACACCGATATCCACACCATCATATTGGATGGCTCCCATAAAACTTCTCTAGTTGAGATTACAATTGAAGGACTTGCAGGAGAAGGGGTTTGTAAGGCCCAAAGTTTCACCATGGGTAGCCCCGGTGCTTTTTTCCAATAAGGTAGATGGGAGTTTGAGGTTGTGTGTGGACTTCCATTGCCTGAACTAGGTGACCGTGAAGAACAAGTATCCACTGCCAAGAATTGATGACATCTTTAATTAGTTGAAGGGATAGGTGGTTCTCAAAGATAGACCTCAGATCAGGTTATCACCAACTTTGGGTATGGGATGAGGACGTACTGAAGACGGCCTTCAGGTGTCGGTATGGCCACTATGAGTTCTTGGTGATGTCTTTCGGCGTGACCAATGCCCCAGCAGTGTTCATAGGACCCATGAAAAGTATTTTCCAGCCTTACCTTGACCAATTTATCGTGGTCTTCATTGATGACATCTTGGTGTACTTGACGTTGGAGGAGGAGCACACTAAACACCTACAGATAGTCCTGAATACACTTCGAGAGCACCAACTTTATGGTAAGCTCTTGAAGTGCCAGTTCTGGATATGGGAGGTCAACTTTATAGGACACTTCATCTCAGAGGCTGTATTTGTAGTGGATCCAGCAAAGATAGAGGTATTTCTCTCTTGGGAGCCACCTAGGAGCATGATTGTGGTGCGGAGCTTCTTAGGGTTGGTTGGTTACTATCGAAGGTTTTTTCTTGACTTTTCCAGAGTGGCAGCACCTTTATCAGCTTTGACATAGAAGAGACAACCCTTCGTATGGATAGATAAATGCAAGTAGAGTTTCCAGGAGTTGAGGAAGATACTGACTAGTGCCCTCATCTTGATTTTACCAGAGGATGGCGTTGAGTACGTAGTCTTCTATGACACGTCAATAACCAGACTAGGTTGTGTCCTGGTGAAGGAGCAAGCAGTGATCACCTACGGATCATGGCGGTTGAGGAAGCATGAGTAGAACTACGTGGCCCATGACCTGGAGTTAGAAATAATGGTATTTGCCTTGAATATGGGGCGGCACTACTTTATGGGTGAGTGGTTTACAGTTTACTCTGACCACAAGAGTCTTAGGTATATCTTCTCCCAGAAGGACATGAACCTGAGACAGCGATGATGGCTAGAGTTCCTCTAGGACTATGACTTTGAGATAGTCTATACTCCTAGGAAGGGGAATGTGGTGGTAGATGTGCTCAGCGGGGGGACTGGTTTACAGCTGCTGAGTGAGACGACGGATTATTTAGTCACGATGTAGATATCCTTTGTGGATAAGGATGGTGACGCTTACCTTTAGTCGATGACTGTTACTCCCCCACTCTTATATCAAGTCGGGGAGACATAACTGGTGGATGTTGACTGTGAGACCCGACGTGCTCAGTTATCCTCAGGGCATGATCCTAATGGATTTTCGATAGGTGGGGAGCACATTATCCTTTTAAAAGAGTGCACCATAGTACCAGTGGCATTGCAGGAGGAGGTGTTGAGGGAGTTCCATACATCCCATTTGGCGGTACATCCTGGAGTGGAAAATATGTACCAGGACCTCCGACGTCAGTACTGGTGGCCAGGAATAAAGAAAGTCATGTCCGAGTTCGTCTCATGATGCCTCACTTGTCAGCAAGTGAAGGCCAAGCATGAGGTTCTAATAGGCTTGGCCCAACCACTCGAGGTACCAGAGTGGAAATGAGATGGTATCTCGATGGACTTTGTGATGAGGTAACCACATACATCCAGAGGCCATGATTCTATTTGGGTGATCCTTGACCGACTCACCAATTCGACCCACTTCCTACCCATCTGGGAGTAAGGACTGGAAGAGGGCTTGTGACGCCTCTATGTCCAGGAGATAGTGTGGCTTCACAGGGTGCCTTCGATGATCAACTCAGACCGTGATGCACGCTTTATATCCCAGTTGTGGAAGGGATTACAGGAGGCGTTCGGGACTCAACTACGCTTGAGCACATCTTTTCATCCCTGGATGGATGGTCAGACAGAGTAGACCATACAAACCCTAGAGGACATCCTTCGTGCTTGCATCCTTGATTTTGGTCGTAGTTGGGAGGACCACCTACCACTGGTGGAGTTTGAATACAACAACAACTATCACTCCACCATTGGCATGACACTGTTTGAGGCCTTGTATAGGCGGCCTTACAGATCACCCCTATGTTGGACAGACCCAAGGGAGTCGGCACTCATGGGTCCAGAGTTGGTACGAGCTACCACTGAGAAGGTGCAGATCATCCAGGAGTGGATGAGGAATGCACAGATCAGGCAGAATTTTTATGCTGACTGGAGATGAAGACCCTTGGAGTTTGAGGAGGGAGACTATGTGTTCCTTAGTGTCTCACCCGACAAGGATTGCGGAGATTTGGCGGGGGGGAAATCTATCTTTGAGGTTCATCAGACCTTTTCAGATCCTGAGCAGAGTTGGCGAGGTGGTGTACCACCTAGCTCTTCCCCCACAGATGCACCGGGTACACGATGTTTTCCACGTGTCGCATTTGAGGAGATATGTGCATGATCCATCACACGTCATCGACTGGGGAAAGCTAGACATTGACGATGTGGTGAGGTTTGCAGAGTTCCCGGTGGAGATAGAGAATCGACAAGAGTAGGTCATGCATGGGCGATCGATTCCTCTGGTGCACGTTCAGTGGCAGTACAAGAATCTACAGGAGATCACATGGAAGCGGGAGGCTCATATTCATGCTCAGTACCTCCATTTGTTTGATTAGCCCTTGTTTTGGCTTTTGGGGATATAAATCCCTATGGTGGGGAGAACGTAATGTCTCATAATTTCTGTGTAATTTTTTTAAATTATATGGAATTATTTCAAGATTACATGCTCTCACGACACATGATTTCGAGGCCCGATGAGCCCGAAATAGAATTTTGAAGCTTTTTTAAGTTCACTTAAGTAAACGTGTGAGTGGATTTTTCTAACTTTTGAACCAGTACTGTCACGACCCCCTCCCACCAAAGATGCCCCTCCTGAGATGGCAATGGTGAAAGGGAGATAATGACCCCCAAGTCCCACCTCTAGTAGGCCTCGGGGTGGCGACTAGCACCAAGGGTATGAATTTTCATAAATATGGGAGGCATTACCCTTTTTATTATTTTAAGATCGGGAAATAGGACAATTCAACCACCAAAAAGGAAAAGAAAAAGTGTATAGAAATAAACCCAAACCAAGCCCACATGCATGTTTAAACAATTTTATAACAAGGTACAAGTACAAGAAATCTCAAAGTACAATACCAAAAGAAAACAAGAGTACAACAACTGCAACAACTCCAACTGTCCGACTAGTAGGGTCCCACACGACCCTGGTAGTCCTCCTAGAAACCTGAAAGTAAACATAGGGTGAGCATACAAGTATACTTAGTAGGGAAACCTAAAGCTCTCGTACACAAGTGGGGAGACATCCTAATGTCCCATGAGAACAACAGAAGAAATCTAGCAAGGAATTCTATTCACCCAACCCCACCAGCCACACTCACCAAAACACAATCACAACAGGTATTAGTATATAAGAACAAGAGTATTGGGTACCTCACACCATTTCACATTAGTTAGCTGCTCTTCCTAACGGCGAACATCCTGACGCTGCCACACTCTCCCCGCCTGCACTCACCTGGGCCTCACAAACCACACATCCCGCCCGCACACACCTGGGCCTCACAACCATGTATCCCGCCCGCACACACCTGGGCTTCACAACCCCGTATCCCACACGCACACACCTGGGCCTCACAACCACGTATCCTGCTCGCACACACCTGGGCCTCATCCCGAAGGTTCTTGGGAAATAGTAAAACATGCCCGAAGAGTCTTGGGCTAAAACCACCCCAATCAAAACCTACCCAAAGAGTCTTGGGTGTAAGGTCGCCTCAAGCCATCACAACCTAGGGAAGAAGGAGCAGGAAGGAGCTAGTAACTAAGGGAAAAACACCCTCTCCCATGAAATGGGAGTGTTCGACACTAAGTGCTCAACATGGGTGGGGTGCGATAAAAACACAAAAGATACAGATATATATATGTATACCAAACACACATCCCAACCTATGGCTTCTAAACAGAGAAACTGAGCACGTGCCTCGGCACTACTACTATGAAGCATGCATGTAACAAACAATCCCTACCCAATTTAGGTTTTCACGTTTCAACAGAATTAGTTTATTACTTCCTTAACTACTGGGCAACTATCCACAACTAACCACATCAATCGTTCGTAAAGCATATCCCTGCCATACACAAATCAAGTTAGGAAAACACAAGCACAACAAAACCCTTCTTATTAACCAACCAACCCATTAATTATTATTCTCGTCCTATTACCATGACCCACCACTTTTTATTTATTATTCACAACCCATAGTTCGTTCTCATTAAACCTATCCCTACAGCCCCGCTGCCAACCACCATAACCACAACCACACCATACATCATTATCCCTTTAATACCATTATCACAGCCCCGCTGCCCATCACCAACATAACATTCACACCAACCCACAACCAAGCCAACCGCAACCCCGCTGCTCACCCGATCCACAACAACCAACAAAACACCCCCATCACATGCCACGTATCCAAGACAACACCCACATGTTCATTATTCCATTTTGTTCAATCGGAGTGATCACACAAGGGTTCCAGATTTTAATCAGCCAACTTTATGTGATTAACCAAATTCCACATTCCACAAGGTTCCATTCACCAAAAAAATGGTCTAGAAGATAGGGCAACATTTAATTGCGCAAGCAAAGGCCCCCAATGACCGTTATTTTCAGTAGGCATAAGCCTATTCAATTCACAACATAATATTACAGGATATAAAGATAAACATAACAACTTCCCCATCCCCCTTCTTTAACCAGTTATTATCTTCGTTTATTGGTTCAACTGTTTCTCATGAAAACAAGAGGATACCCACCCCATATGATGCACAAATTAGAGAGACGGAGGTAAGATCCCTACCTCAATAGGTTCTGATCACAACGCTCCCCCAGATCAACTTTAGAAGACGTCTTTCGGCGTCCATCACTTCTTTCGAGTCCCGGAAAAACCTCCTCGGGTGGAAGTTGTAAAGGAAAGGCCGAAGGAAAGACAACAGATCCAAGCTCGGAAGTTCTGCCTCATCGTTACGATCCCGTGGCCACTGACGGATTGTAAATCGGAGCTCGGGCGAAGAATTTATGGAAGAAAAGGAGCCTTTGAGTATCTTGGGAGAGCTCTGCTCAGAGGAATGGGGAGGAGAGGGGTGAGTTGAAAAGGAGGAGGGGACCCCTCATTTTATAGGCGAGAAAATAAAAAGTACACGGTGTGTACTTTATGGTACACGGCGTGTACTCGGCCGTTTCACACGGTCACCACGCGGCTTCCAACACGGCCTTCAACGCGGAACGCAGCTGTTGACTGGTCAACACACGGCTTGAAGGTAACGCATACGCGGGGAGGGACTACACGGCGTGTAGTATTGGATACACGGCGTTGTACCCATTTATTTCACATGGAAAGGACACGGCTCCAACATGGCACACAGCCGTTGACTGGTCAACACACGGTAACGCGTACGCGGGGAGGGACTACACGACGTGTAGTATTTGATACACGGTGTGTACCCATTTATTTCACATGGCAAGGACACGGCTCCAACACGGCACACGGTCGTTGACTGGTCAACACACGGTAACGCGTACGCGGGAAGGGACTACACGGCGTGTATTATGGACACACGGTGTATACCCATTTATTTCACACGGCAAGGACACGACCTTCAACACGGGGTATACCCGGCGAGGAGGTACACGGCATGTACTCACACTACACGGCGTGTAGTTTCAAAATTCTGAAAAAGTGTGGGAAAAGTCCATTTTACCCTCCAGAACACTTCGTGACCTTCTTTTTGACAAAGGAATGGGCCGGAGAGGTCCGGGCCATTACATCAGATACCTCTTAAAACATTCTCGTCCCCGAGAATTCAAAAACCAACCCAAAGGAATCCCAACAAGATACCTCTTAGGGTTCTCGTTATAACAAGAACCCAACCAACAACCCCAATCATAGGTGTTAGGAATTCCCCCTCCTATGTCGAGATATTATCCACTTTAGGCGGCACTGACTCGCCTGCACGGGTTTAATCGCATCCACATTTAATGCGTCTTGATTAAGTATTGGGCCTTCCCACTTCCATATATTAGGATTTTCCAACTTACACTGCCCCCAACACCACACCACCAACACACTGCCCGGATATGGGGTTTGGGGAAAAATTCCTTCTCCTATGTCAAGATATTATCCGCTTTAGGCGGCACTGACTCGCCCGCACGGGTTCAATCGCATCCTCATTAATGCGTCTCGATAAAGGATCAGGTTTTTTCCTTTCCCCACACATCCAGACATTTTACACACTTCCAGAGAACAAGGAAAACAAAACGTCTCACAACCGACAAGCCAAGCATTCCATAAATCAAAGATACAGAGTAACATCAACACAAAGCTCAGAAGAACATGGAAAAACACAAGTCAAAACAACTCCGGGTACTGAGCGTGCATCTGGGCCTCTCGTTCCTAAGTTCTCTCCTCGAGGCCGCCATGCCTCCACAACACACGAACCAAGGTGATGGTTCGTTCACGGAGCACCTTCTCCTTACGATCCTCGATTCTGACTGGTCGTTCCTCGAAGGTCGTGTCATCTCCCATATCTAACTCTCCCCAGTCGATAACGTGGGAGTCGTCGTGTAAGTATCGACGTAGCTGGGAGATGTGGAAGACGTCATGAACCTTCTCCAACTGAGGTGGTCGGGCTAGCTGATATGCCACCTCGCCGACTCGCCTCAGCACCTCAAAAGGCCCAATGAACCTAGGTGAGAGCTTGCTCCCTTTCCCAAACATCTATTTCCCCCGTCGAGGGGAAACCTTCAAGAACACATGATCCCCCACCTCAAACTCCAAGGGCCTCCTCCAACGATCAGCATAAGACTTCTGTCGGTCCTGAGCTGCTTTCATCCTCTCATGTACAAGCTGGACTTTCTCTGTGGTGCTCTGCAATATCTATGGCCCAAGAGCACCTGTCTCACCAACCTCTGCCCAGTAAATGGGTGAACGACATGGTCTTCCATACAAAGCCTCAAACGGTGCCATGCCAATAGTAGAGTGGAAGCTGTTGTTGTAGGAAAACTCTACTAAAGGCAAGTGTCGTACCCATGATCCTCCGAAATCCAGAATGCATGCTCGCAGCATGTCCTCCAACGTCTGGATAGTCCGCTCTGTCTGCCCATCGGTCTGGGGGTGGAAAGTAGTGTTAAGGCGTAGCTTGGTTCCAAAATCATGTTGTAACCTCCTCTAGACTCATGAGGTAAATCGAGTATCCTGATCTGAGACGATAATCTTCGGGACTCCATGAAACCTCACAACCTCGTCTACATACCTCTGTGCTAAGGTACTCACCGGGCCTGACTCCTTAATTGCTAAGAAGTGAGCTGATTTCATCATTCGATCCACCACTACCCAGATAGCATCATAACCACCCTGAGATCTGGGTAGTCCTGTGACGAAGTCCATTGATATGTCATCCCACTTCCACTCAGGGACATCCAAAGGATGCAACAAACCACTAGGAACACGGTGTTCAGCCTTCACTTGCTGACACACTAGGAATTTAGCCACAAACTCTGTCTCTGCCCGTTTCACCCCGGGCCACCAAAACTGTTCCCTCAGGCCTCGGTACATTTTTGAAACTCCTGGATGTACCGCCAAGGCTGAGCTATGGAACTCACGGAGAAATCCCTCACGCATTGTCTCCGGGACAAACAACCTTCCATGGAAAAGCATCTGATGTCAGTTGTCCTCTGACCATCCCTCTGGAGCGTTCCCCTGATCGACATGATCCCGCATCACTTCCACCTCGGAGTCCCCCCCACTGAGACTCTTCCACCTGCTGCAACAAGGAGGACTACACCGTCATCTGAAACAAACAGCCTATAACACCTTCTACCCTTGCATCCAAGTGCAAGGCGGCCAACTCCCCCATCGCTTTCCAAGCATCAGTGGATTCCTGAACCACTTCCTTATGCGACTTCCTGCTCAGGGAATCAGCCACAACGTTGCCCTTACCTTCATTTTAAGAGATATCAAAGTCATAGTCTTAGAGAAACTCGACCCATCTCCGCTTCCGTAAGTTTAGGTCACGCTGGGAGAAGATATAACGCAGGCTCTTGTGATCTGAGAAGACCACAAAGCACTCCCCAAAGAGGTAATGTCGCCACAAATTTAGTGATAACACTACTACTGGAAGCTCTAGGTCATGGGTGGCATAGTTACGCTTGTGAGGGCGTAACTGCCTAGACCCATAACAGATCACTCCCTTCTCCTGCATCATCACGCACCTCAGACCAAGGCCAGAAGCATCACAAAACACCTCATACAACAACCCTTCCTCTGGAAACCTGAGTATAGAAGCACTGACCAACTTATCCTTCAGGTAGTCGAAATATTTCTGGCACTGCTCGCTCCATAGGAAGACTTGGTTCTTCCTAGTCAAAGCTGTCAATGGAGCATCAACTCGAGAGAAGTCTGAAACGAACCTCCGATAGTAACCTGTTAACCCTAGGAAACTAAGAACTTCTGCCACGCTCTTGGGTGTTGCCCAAGAAACAACTGCCTCCACCTTCGACAGGTCCACTGACACTCCATGCTGAGACACCACGTGCCCAAGGAAGTGTACTTCTTGCGTCAAGAACTTACACTTCGACAATTTTCCGTAAAGATGGTGGTGTCGAAGGACTTCCAAGACTGCCCTGAGATGCTCAACATGATCCTCCTCTAATCTTGAGTAGATCAGGATGTCATCGATAAACACAACGATGAACTGGTCCAGAAACTCTTGGAAGACAAAGTTCATAATTCCCATGAACACAGCCGGTGCATTCATAACTCCAAATGGCATCACTACAAACTCGAAGTACCCATACCTGCACCTGAAAGCTGTCTTCAAGATGTCACTTTCTTTTACCCTCAGCTAATGATATCCAGATCGTAGATCGATCTTGGAAAACCAACATGCTCCCCTCATTGGTCGAAGAGATCATCTATCCTTGGAAGGGGGTAACAGTTCTTGACTGTTACCTGGTTCAACCTTCGGTAGTCTATGCATAGCCTGAGACCACCATCTTACTTATCCACGAACAAAACTGGAGCACCCCATGGTGATACGCTGGGTCGAACAAAACCCTTCTCCATCAGATCATCAATCTGAATCTGCAACTCCCGCAACTCCGAAGGTGCCATCCGATAAGGGTCCATCGAAATCGGACGGGCACCAGGCTGTAAGTCTACCCCAAACTCAACGTCACATCGAGGGGGGTAGAGTCACAACCTCCTCAGGAAAAACATCTAGGAACTCCCCAACAACCTTCTGGACATCCATCATCTCTGTATCAGCTGGAACCACTGATAAGCCGCCTAACAAGGAAAGGAGAGGCTTCACATGCCGGCTTCCTACCTGATAGCTCCTCTCGCCAACAAAAGATATGCACTGCCCATCCACGTCATAGAAAACAACTCTTCTTCGGAAGCAATCGATAACGCCACTAACAGAAAACAACCAGTCGATGCCTAGGATGACATCGTATGGATGCATCTGTAACAGAAGAAGGTCCCCACTAGATCGATGTGGTCCCAACGTCAGCCCACATCCCCGACAAACACAAGATATACTGTTCTGGCCTCCAAATGGTGTAATAAGCACCAGTGGTATGGAAAGTCTCTCTATGTCTAGTCCCAAATCATGGGCTAGACCAGGTGAAACAAAGGAGTGTGAATCTCCCGAATCAAAAAAAGTAAAAACGAGAGTGCTGAACAAAAAAATCGTACCTCGCACCACCTCTGGTCCAGCCAAAGATGTCAACTCTGCTGCGTGCAACTGTCCACACCCAGCTCCTCTACCTCTCTGATGTTGTCCACCTCCCCGACCACACCCTGGTCGAGGTCCCTGAGGAGCACCCTGAGGTCGGCCTCCTCCCGCAAAGTCTGCCCTCAGAGGAGCATGGTCCTGCTACTACTGGAAGGGCCTCATTGGCAACTGATGCTGCTGAGGTGGGCGCTGAACCTGCCCACCTCCACCGTACTGATCTCGAGTCGGGAACCGACTCTGAATGTGCCCGAAACCTCCACAAGAAAAACACTTTGGTCCTGGGATCGTGAAAAAGGGACGAGGACCTGAATATCTGAACTGGAACTGCTGGGGCCTGCTCCCCACTGGCCTGAACCTGGAAGGTCCCATCACAGGAGACCTGCTGTTGATTGCCTTCCCCTTCGACGAACCTGGCTGGATCCCCTCACGTGGTGCACCTCCCTGCGATTGCATCCTCTCTACAACCTCTGCCTTCTTCTGTACTGCCAAGTATGTCGGAAGGGTGAAGGGGGTGACAGCATACTGAATCAAAGGACGAAGAGCCTCCTCCAAACGTCCCGTCCGAGACTCCTCATCCGGAAAGAGATCCTGAGCAAAGTGCAGGAGATCCTTGAACTTGATCTCCAAATCTTGTACTGACATACTCCCCTACTGAAGGGAGAGTAACTACTTCCGCTTATCCACCTTGATCATGGAATAAAGGAATTCCTCTCGGAATTCCTTCTCAAAGTCATCCCATGAAACCTCTACCTCTATCCTCTCTCTAAGGTAGAGCGTCCACCACTGTCACACCACACCTCTTAGCTGACTGACTGCTAGGGGAACCCAGTACTCCCTCGGAGCATGAATCAAGGTAAAAGCGATCCCTAGCTCCTCAAGACACCCCTCCATCTCTGTATCTGAAGTACTACCCTCGTACTTCCTGAGGGTCTGTCGTTGGAAGGAACGGAGAGTCTTCTGCCACTGGTTATCTTCCTCCTCTCGGTCAATCCTCAACTGATAGACCACCTGAATCTGCTGGGCCTCGGCCATCTAAGCCACCCGGGGACGACATCCAGGTGCCATAGTTGTACGGTAAACAAAGATCGCCTAAGCCCAAGTAGTAAGGAAATTTATCAAGGTTTTATTTTATCATTTTTATTTCAATTTCTTTCCCAGAACACCCAAACCAAGTAAAACACAATCATGATGATGCATGTACCTTCCCTAGGGTATCTACCTTGCAATCAATGTAGTCTCACTTGGTCGTTCAGTAGGCTCAAAGTCCTTGCATCAGATCACAGGGGGCCCTAAAATCCCATGTCCTAGACGGTCCTCCCTGGCCTATGTCACGCACCAAGATTAACCAACACTGTTGCCCTACCATCCCATGCAATACTCATTGTGCCTAACTCCATAATTCATCCTATCTCTCAACCATCACCTCTGATACCATTCTGTCACGCCCCCCCTCCCACCAAAGATGCCCCTCCTGAGCTGGCAATGGTGAAAGGGAGATAATGACCCCCGAGTCCCGCCTCCAGTAGGCCCCGGGGTGGCGACTAGCACCAAGGGTATGAGTTTTCATAAATATGGGAGGCATTACCCTTTTTATTATTTTAAGATCGGGAAATAGGACAAGTCAACCACCAAAAAAGAAAAGAACGATTGTATAGAAATAAACCCAAACCAAGCCCACATGCATGTTTAAACAATTTTATAACAAGGTGCAAGTACAAGAAATCTCAAAGTACAATACCAAAAGAAAAAGAGTACAACAACTGCAACAACTCTAACTGTCCGACTAGTAGGGTCCTGCACGACCCTGGTAGTCCTCCTGGAAACCTGAAAGTAAATGTAGGGTGAGCATACAAGTATACTCAGTAGGGAAACCTAAAGCTCTTGTGTACAAGTGGGGAGACACCCTAATGTACCGTGAGAACAACAGAAGAAACCTAGCAAGGAATTCTATCCACCCAACCCCTCCAGCCACACTCACCAAAACACAATCACAACAGGTAGTAGTATATAAGAATAAGAGTATTGGGTACCCCACACCATTTCCCATTAGTTAGCTGCTCTTCCTAACGGAGAACGTCCTAACGCTGCCACACTCTCCCCGCCCGCACTCACCTGGGCCTCAAAAACCACACATCCCGCCCGCACACACCTGGGCCTCACAACCACGTATCCTGCCCGCACACACCTGGGCCTCATCCCGAAGGTTCTTGGAAAATAGTAAAACCTGCCTGAAGAGTCTTGGGCTAAAACCACCCCAATCAAAACCTACCCGAAGAGTCTTGGGTGTAAGGTCGCCTCAAGCCATCACAACCTAGGGAAGAAGGAGCAGGAAGGAGCTAGTAACTAAGGGAAAAACACCCTCTCCCATGAAATGAGAGTGTTCGGTACTAAGTTCTCAACATGGGTGGGGTGCGATAAAAACACAAAAGATACAGAT
Source organism: Viscum album (assembly GCA_963277665.1). NCBI lineage: Eukaryota > Viridiplantae > Streptophyta > Magnoliopsida > Santalales > Viscaceae > Viscum > Viscum album. The sequence continues at coordinate 894,681,099 of OY728156.1, forward strand.
ATATATATGTATACCAAACACACAGCCCAACCTATGGCTTCTAAATAGAGAAACTGAGCACGTGTCTTGGCACTGCTACTACGAAGCATGCATACAACAAACAATCCCTACCCCATTTAGGTTTTCACATTTCAGCAAAATTATTTTATTACTTCCTTAACTACTGGGAAACTATCCACAACCAACCACATCAATCATTCGTAAAGCATATCTCTGTCATACACAAATCAAGTTAGGAAAACACAAGCACAACAAAACCCTTCTTATTAACCAACCAACCCATTAATTATTATTCTCGTCCTATTACCATGACCCACCACTTTTTATTTATTATTCACAACCCATAGTCCGTTCTCATTAAACCTATCCCTGCAGCCCCGCTGCCAACCACCATAACCACAACCACACCGTACATCATTATCCCTTTAATACCATTATCGCAGCCCCGCTGCCCATCACCAACATAACATTCACACCAACCCACAACCAAGCCAACTGCAGCCTCGCTGCTCACCCGATCCACAACAACCCACAAAACACCCCCATCACATGCCACGTATCCAAGACAACACCCACATGTCATTATTTCATTTTGTTCAACCGGGGTGATCACACAAGGGTTCCATATTTTAATCAGCCAACTTTACGTGATTAACCAAATTCCACATTCCACAAGGTTCCATTCACCAAAAAATGGTCTAGAAGATAGGGTAACATTTAATTTCGCAAACAAAGTCCCCCAACGACTGTGATTTTCAGTAGGCATAAGCCTATTCAATTCACAACATAATATCACAGGATATAAAGATAAACATAACAACTTCCCCATCCCCGTTCTTTAACCAGTTATTATATTCGTTTATTAGTTCAACCGTTTCTTATGAAAACAAGAGAATACCCACCCCATGTGATACAAAAATTAGAGAGACGAAGGTAAGATCCCTACCTCAACAGGTTCTGATCACAACGCTCCCCCGGATCAACTTTAGAAGACGTCTGTTGGCGTCCGTCACTTCTGTCGAGTCCTGAAAAAACCTCCTCGGGTGGAAGTTGGAAAGGAAAGGCCGAAGGAAATACAACGGATCCAATCTCGGAAGTTCTGTCTCATCATTACGATCCCATGGTCGCTGACGGATCGTAAATCAAAGCTCGGACGGAGAAGTTATGGAAGAAAAGGAGCCTTCGAGTCTCTTAGGAGAGCTCTGCTCAGAGGAATGGGGAGGAGAGGGGTGAGTTGAAAAGGATGAGGGGACCCCTCCTTTTATAGGAGTGAAAAAAAAAAGTACATGGCGTGTACTTTTGGTACACGGCGTGTACTCGGCCGTTTCACACGGTCACCACGCGGCTTCCAACACGGCCTTCAACGCGGAACGCGACCGTTGACTGGTCAACACACAACTTGAAGGTAATGCATACGCGGGGAGGGACTACACGGCGTGTAGTATTGGATACACGGCGTGTACCCATTTATTTCACACGGCAAGGACACGGCTCCAACATGGCACACGTTCGTTGATTGGTCAACACACAGTAACGCATACGCGGGGAGGGACTACACGGGGTGTAGTATTGGATACACGGCGTGTACCCATTTATTTCACACGGCAAGGACACGGCTCCAACACGGCACACGGTCGTTGACTGGTCAACACACAGTAACGCGTACGCAGGGAGGGACTACATGGTGTGTAGTATGGACACACGGCGTGTACCAATTTATTTCACATGGCAAGGACACGGCCTTCAACACGGGGTATACCCGACGAGGGGGTACACGGCGTGTACTCACACTACACGGCGTGTAGTTTCAAAATTCTGAAAAGTGTGGGAAAAGTCCATTTTACCCTCCAGAACACTTCGTGACCATATTTTTGACAAAGGAATGGGTCGAAGAGGTCCAGGCCATTACAAGTACTCAGATCAAAAATCTGATGGCACCGTTGAACTCGGAATGCTAGTATTCGCCTAGAAAGGACTTAACTTTGACCAGTAAGGGTTGGACGGAAAAGTTAATTTTCGTACCTTTCGAGGGGAAAAACTTTGAAAAGATATTTTATTTTTTTTCCTCCACCAATGAGTGGTGACACTGCGACGTTGCGATGTGGTGACGAGGCAACAACGAGGTGCATTAATGAAACTCATTAATGGATCGTAAACCTGCAGCATAACGAGGCATTAAATGACGTGCAACATCTATGCTATTTCATAAATGAAACAGCGTAAAGACACGGCGTCGTAGAGTAACTAAAACACTGCGACACATTTTCTTTTTATTTGTTTGGTGCGTTGGAGGAACGTGAATTAAACCTTAGCAATTCTCTGACGAACCACCAGCAGGTTTCCTCTCTAACGAAGAACGATGAATGCCATCGACTAACGGCGACGAATGCTAACGGATCAAGGATCGACGACAGCTCGGAGTTCCGACCCTCGTTAGCAACAGATCCTCAGTCCAGGTAGGGGTTGTGTTTAAGTTTGTTTCTTCGTTCTTAAATTCAACGACGAAGGGGAATCAACCCATGAACGGGTTGATCTGTGGATCATGTGTTCTTGTGGGAGGGTGATTTTTTGGAATTTCTTTATGCAGGTTTAAATTATCACTTGTTTGATTGAACTGAAATCCCTAGACCTTCCCCCTACTTTAAACCTCTAATGTGGAGGATGCGGGCCAACACGAACATGTCTCGAGCACCTCCGCCTTGTGCATTCTTTGTGTATGCATCCTCAAATCGATGGCAAGATGAATCTAGGGCCAAGGCAGGGATGGCGGCAACCCGAGAGGCCCGAAGGCACAGACTGATCGAAGATCAGACCACTGGAGCGTACCTGGTGGCCCCGCAGAAGGTGTCGTCGGCCCTCACTGGCCGCGTGGAGGAGGCGACGCCACCCCGGGCATCGTGTGCTAAACAAGGCGACCGGCCCTTGACAGTCGCGCTAGAGGAGGTGATGTGCCCATGTGCATCATAGTAGAGGAGGTCGCGGTCTGTCGGTCGCGACCCAAGTTCGGGCCACCCTGGTGCGCCGCAATCGCTCGACCGTGACAAACGGAGGCCCCGAGGACGAATCACGGGGTAGGGAGGGGACACGGTGGTGTCTGCCGCATCCCGAGCGCACACCACTAGTCCGCCCCTGGCGGATCGGGCCTCAGCTGGCGGGTCACGCCCTCAGCCAGCGGGCCGGACGAGACCAGGTCGTCGGGTGACCCGACAGGCTAGACCATCATCCAAACTGGGTCGGGTCCAGCGAGGCCCATTGGCCAGGCCGGACCGAACCGACCCAGACCCGAACCAGGTCAGGTCAAGTCAATCGAATTAAATCAGGGTATGTGGGACCCCCGAGCCGGGTTGGTCAGGTCGGTCCGACCGGGTCGGACCGGGCTCAGACGCAACCGACCTCTATTTACTAAAACACTAATAACTTGTAAACCGAGCATCTGATTGACAAGTTGTTTGTAGCATTAACTTGGGACCCTCTTGATGAGGCGGATCTTTTGGTATGCCCTGAGGTGTCTTTCATGGAAGTTGAGATGCGACGAATGACTTGAGGAGTAGTTCTCCCAAGCGGACTACGTACAGAACCCTGTGGTTGGATGAGACCTGAAGACTGCTGACAAGTGACTCTATGTGACTCGACTATGGACCAGTGGGAAGCACCTCTGTGTGACTTTACAAGCCCACGGTGGGAGCAAGACTGTGTGACTCGACAGACCCACGGTACGCGATGGGGAGGTGTACCTCAACAGTCCAAGGTTGGTGGGAAGCAGCTTCTGTGTGAACCGACAGGCCCAGTGTACTCGTAGTGGAGAAGTTCTCCAGTAGATGAGGTGTTCGATGATGTGACTGATGATTCTCCTATCACTACCCTATAATATATCTAGAGTGAGTTGTCTTGTGCTTCGTTCTTGTGTTTCGTGCTCTTGTTCTGTGCTTATACTTCATGTTTTGCTTTAAGGACTGTTTTGTGGTCTTTCTTTTGTGTTTTAGGGTCCCCTACTGAGTATTTTGTTACTCTCCCTTGCACGGGTTTCGCCCGCACGTGTTGTGTCTGGTGCAGACGATCGACGTTTCGACAGAGGACTTTGTGTCATAGGACCAGGCGGGGGCCAGTAGGATCAGGCTGACAGGACGTACTACTTTTGATTCTAGTAGCTACACTACTCTTACCATCAGGTGGGGTTTTCTGTAGATGGATATCCGGAGTCCCTTTTGTACTTTACTGTTTTCAGTTTTTTGTTGGATTTGTATTCTGACCCACTTGTTTTCAGTTGTACTTGTACTCAACACTTGTTTCAGTATACTTGTTTTTTTCCTTTCAGTTTGTGGGATGTGGTTGGGCATGCGTGTGTGTGCAGGTACTCAAGCAAATGCCCCCCACTTGTAGGGTGACGTCTTCAGTGCTAGTCGTCAGCCCCTGGCCTTCGGGAGGCGGGCTTGGGGTAGTCACGACACAGGCCCCGGGGGACGGGTTGTGACAGTAAACTCGCTGTTTTGAACTTAACGGTGCCCTGAGATTTGTGATCCGGACACTCGTTTAGAAGTTACTAAAACCGAACACGCACGCTATTTTTCAATAAACTTAAAAATATCTCAAACATTTATTTCAGGAACCCCGGGCCTCGGAATCATGTGTCGTCTCCACGCCTGGTCTCAAAATAATCTCATAAAATTTTCAAAAAAATTACACACAAAATCTGTGTTGGATCGTAATATAGATGTATATGTATGTTAGATGGCACAATACAAGAGGGGGTGAATTGTAGGTTTAAAAACCTTGTATTTAAACACTTAAGAAAGAACTTAGTTTAAGATGTCTTAAACTAATGCAATTCTTAATCAATACAATTGACCGTATAGATCTTGGATTTGATGGATATGATATGATTTAATACTATAAGTAATGTAAAACAATTATATTTGAATTGAATACAATAATCAGAGTAATAAAAATGTAAATGATTCTACCATATAGCGTATAGAATCTCTTAATACAATATGTAATGAATGAATCGTAATTGAAATAATTACAATTGAAATGAATAGGAATAGAAAGAGGAAATAATACAATTCCCTTTTTAATACAGATAACAACAGAAATGTAAAAGTATTACAATTCTTTTATCCCAAAGAGTAGGGTATCCTCTCACCTGGGATAAAAGGTATGTCTTACCACCACCTTGGTAAGCCCTCGATATGATGATCGGCACAACTGTCTTCCTATCCCCGGAAGCCCTCAATTAAGAAGGTAATCGGCACATCTGTCTTTCAAGCAATTGAAATCCCTCGATACGATAATCGGCAGCACGTCTTCCTATCTCTGGAAGCCTGCGATCGTTATCACGATGATCGGTCACACAAAGTAGAAACAAAGCACTTATAGAAATACAAGAACATGGAACAAGTTGTTCACTTCTTGTCTCTTCAAGGCTTTCGCACGAAACAAGAGAGAAGTCGCAACATCTCTCTCTAGAACTTGATAGAAGCAAAGGTTATGTATTCTGGTTCGAATGACCTCTTATTTATAGGCCTCAGGTTCCAATGGTCATATTTCCTCTAACGGTCATATTTATCCGAAAAACTCGGAGGGACTTGGACACCTGACATTACAACGGTCAAAACAAACAAAATACACGACATTGTTTTGATTGGTAAATAACCAATTCAACGACATCGTTTTAATTAGAAAGTAGTGAGTACAAAAGTATGAAACAATGAGTATGAGTAACATGTAATCGGTATTGAAGTTATGATAAGATTGTAATGCATTTCAAAAGTATAATACATAACTTGGTTACTAGGCTTATCATGATAACAATGCATACCGTGATTACAATTTATAATCTGGTTACGATCCTTAACATGGTTACGATGCATGATACTTAATCTGGTTACGATACTTGAATTCAATGCATAAATAAGAGTATAATACATAACCTGAGTGATTACGATTGTGAACCAACATACATGATAAACAATATATGTGATTATGAAAAGTATGATTTGTGATTTCCAAAACAAATGATTGATGGGAAAGTCGAAACATATTTTGACTCAACAATCTGAAACATTACACAATTCAAGAGTATCTCCTTTTGAGAACAACAAGAAATAACACGACGTGTAAGAATCAACCGCAACTCAATCTGATACACGATATCTCTGGTATGACTCAAAGTACATATTTTTAGTTTAATATTGACACTTTGCATTTGATTTATTTCTATATAGTATTACAAACATAAAAATTGTTTTCTTATATAGGTGCATTCTTTTGCTCGAGTTAAGGTGGTTTGTTCGACAACTAATAGCATGATCGGGGTCAAGGGTCAAAGACAAATGAACATTGATGTTTTTTAATGTATGTGATAAATTGTATTTACTAATGTAATTGTACAAACCAAGATTTGAAATGTCTATAATATATTGTTTTTTCTTGTATATGTATTGTAAATTTTATTTCAATTAAATTATGTATTTACCCTGTATTTGTTCCCTATATTTGTTGTTGTAGCGTGATGTAATTTTAACAACACACTGCACAAGTATGTCCCTTTAGCACTAAAAAAAATGTTGATAAAAATACTCTATCAGTGCTAAACTAGCATCGATAAAGGACCCCCTCTATTGATGCTATTTTTAGCGCTGATAAATGAATCCTTTATCGTCGCTAAATAGAAGTGCCGATAAGGAGAGCTCTTCATCAGTGTTCTTTTAGTGCTAATAAGGGCTCAGGCTTTTAACGACGCTCCAATTGTCAGTGTTTTTTTTTTTTGCGTTGACAAAGCCCTATTCTAATGGTGTTAAATGCTTTATGTGTAGCAATGAGAAATGAAGAACAATTGTTGTAAACGTGTGTACTACACACCGAAGAGCATCCACAACATTTTCAAACACCATATCATGAGCTTGATAAAGATCAACAACTTGCATTGCTTCATCATATGAATGTTTCACCTCCCATACGTTTCATCCAATGAAACAATATAATAAATAATAACATTTGTAGGTGGAAGACTCACTTGAATGATAATCGTTTATCACTGGACATTGAGAGATGTATCCTACATGAAATGATATACTCTTATAATGCACGCACATCATAATTTGCATGCAAAACAATACAACTTATTATATATATATATATATATATATATATATATATATATCATATATAGATAAATATAATTTTAGGGCATATCTCCTTCATTTAAGAGGTTCATCATTGGTCATTGTGTAGGAGATGTTTTTCAAATTATACTCGATTTTAAGTCTAATTTTTTAAAAAAATGATTATCACTGTTTAGTTAGGTTTTCAATTGTGTTTTTTAATCCATAAATATTTAGTTTATTTTTTTCCGTCACCAAGTGACTTCAATGCTAAGAAATATTAAAAGTTTCTCTCATTCGAAGTACGCCTAAAAAAAGCACAAAATAAAAGCTTTCCATCCTTTTTATTATTCTTTGATATTAAAATTCTATAAATTCTCCATTATTTCGAACGTTTTGATAACCAATTTAATTCTGATTAAAAGATATATATTTTTTGGGATAAATTTGAATCCAAATATGGTCTTACAGAAAAATTCAAATTATCTGGATTAAAATTAAATTTAAAAGATACTTCCGGAATAATTGTCTTTAAAAAACAAAGAATAAACAATCAGGGCAGTTCAAAATCGAAGATTTTTTATTTTTATTTTATTTATTTTATTTTTTCACTTAGTTTTGGTGCGCTCAGAACGATCTATATGGGCGAAACTGGTGATACCTCTCCAGATTAGAATCCTTATATCATTTCCCCCCTCTCCATCTACCCCTCTACCTCTGTGTCGTCTCTCTCTCTAAACCTAGAATTCAGTCGCCAAATCTTTTTCGTACCGATAATAATTATTCCATTACATCGATCATCCATCCTCCATCCTCCGTTTGGGATTCTTTGTCGGTGCAGAAATCCGATCGTCGTCACGAGAACCCTGCTTAGATTTTTCTGAGTTTTTCCCGATCGATTCTTCACAAAAAGCCATCAGAGAAGAATCGATCATCTAGCTGCAGCCATCGGATCCCTCGCATGCTTTTAATCTCAAGATGAAGTCGAAGAGGAGGAGAGCTATAGAAGTGGTCAGTAAGAGTGACGCATATATCCATTTAAAAGCGTATTGTGTGGGCTAATTTTCTGATGGATTAGCGGGCCGTGTAGTAAGGGCTTATGCATATTCTTGAATTAATTGGTTGACTCTATTTTCATCATCTACAAGTAATCACTTTATTATTATTTTGGTTTCAAAATCCGAGCTTCACCTCACGTAAGTTAGACAGGATTTTTGGGCTGTAATCCTTGTCTCTTTGGATTTCAAACACCAAAATACCCATGAATAATCAACTTTCAATGTGCATGTAGTCTAATGTGGTGCCATACTTTTTAGGTAACTTTAGTGTCATCCTTCGCATATCTCCAGAGTATTACGAGGAAGTGTGAACCTGGTTGTATGGGTCCGCTGTTTCCATGAAAATAGGAAAGCTTTGTGTTAAAATTGCCTGAATTGTTGTGGTGCCTGGGTTATTCGACTTGACAGGCTGCAATAGCGTTCATCCATAAACCTTACCTGCACAGATGATGTAGAAAAACGTTACCAGCTTATATTGAAAAAAGAATCTCGGAGGAGTTATCTCAAAACATAGGAATCACCAATGGTGATGTTCTATCCAATATCCTTCATGGTAGCTTCATAATGGCCACCCACCCTTGGTGATCACGTGGTATTTTTTTTTGACCACCATTTTTGCCAAAAGCTGTTAATCGGAATGCATGTCCTGATCCTTTGGTGTTTGGCATGGCTAAAAGTACCTACGTTACAAGCATTCAATTTAAATAAAATGACAATCGAATGTAAGTTCAATGCCAGTCATTGTCAACACAGATTGAAATTTGCATCCAGTGGGAGGCATAAATATTGAAAGAGGAAACACCCAAGAAATGGGAAGGGTAAAAAAAAAAAAGCCCAATTTGCACATGTACATGAAAATAAGTATGTTTATCAAAATGTCAAAACCTCAATGTTTTGCCAAATGTTCAATGCTTAGCCAAATGTTCCCATCTCAAAAACATTATTATCCATGATTTAAAGCTCTATCCCATCAGCAACCATAACTAACATGGTTTCTGAAGGCGCATTAAGAGATGAAGGGTACCAAGGGAAGGGCTTGTGGTGCAAACATGGGTCTGGGTTAGACATGCCACACATGTGAAGCCTGGGTCTGCAAGCTTTTGAATTTATAATCTTCTGGATGTTTTACCTTCACAGATGCATACTTTGTTGGTTTTGTTGCATGTTATCAATATGTATTGACTATTTTTAGAAGGCATCTGGTGGATTTGAAATTAGCAACTGGTTTTAGTGACACGGCATGTATTTTTCTTGTTCATTCTCAAATGCCTTCTATTTTCTTTGTTACCATCATTGTAAGATGCATGCTACTCACGAAACCATCTCTGCCATCTCAGCCTCCCAAAATTAGATCTTTCATCAACAGGGTCACCACAGCCCCATCAGAACAGTTAGAAGAGAATCTAAAGAATTTTGTCTGGCAATATGACAAGGTAACCTTTGATGCTGCGATGTAATTTTTTTATGCTGCTTTGATGCTTTTTATTTGATGCTTATTTTTGTTGTTGCAGGGTGATTTCCATCACTGGGTCGATCTTTTCAATCATTTTGATTCATTTTTTGAAAAGCACATAAAATCAAGGAAGGATTCGCTGATTGAGGATAACTTCTTAGGATGCGATCCTCCCTTTCCAAGAGAAGCAGTTCTCCAAATTTTACGTGTTACAAGAATAATTTTGGAGAATTGCACAAATAAGCACTTCTATAGTTCTTATGAGGTATCGCCTTAAGTATTTGTTTCTTTTCATTCTGTTTTGTTAGGTTGGGACTTTTTTTGTTTCCTCTTTATATTTGCCAGTACTGTTTTTGACACTTAAATTGGACAGTTAACATCTCCTATTCTTCCAATTTGTATCTTCATTTGGATTTTTTTACTGGGATGCATTTAGTTGCATGCTTGAAACTAAATGATGAACAATATTTTCTTTTCCAACTATTTTCATATTCTTAATCATAACACATAAAAGACGATTAATATTGTCGTTTCCAACTATTCCATTTTTTTATCATAAAATATATTTTCTGTGCAATTGCAGCAGCATCTTTCGGCTTTGCTTGCCTCTACTGATGCAGATGTGGTAGAGGCATGCTTGCAGACCCTAGCGGCTTTTTTCAAAAAGGCCGTTGGAAAGTACTCAATAAGAGACGCTGCACTGATTTCAAAGTTTCTTGCTTTTGCACAAGGCTGGGGTGGGAAGGAAGAGGGCCTTGGATTAGTTGCATGTGCTGTACAGAATGGGTGTGACAAAGTTGCTTATGATCTGGGTTGCACCCTCCATTTTGAGTTTTATGCCGCGCACGATTCTTCAAACCAAGTCCTTCCTACAGGAAAATCAACCCAAGGCTTACAAATTATTCATTTGCCCAATGTTAACAGTTGTCATGAAACTGTTAATGAACTCTTTAACAAACTGGTCATGGAGTATAAAGTACCCATGGATATAAGATTTTTACTTTTGACGAGATTGCGATTTGCCAGGGCTTTTCACTCTTTATCTTCCAGACAACAGTACACATGTATCCGCCTTTATGCCTTTGTGGTTCTCATTCAATCATGTGGTGATGCTGATGAGCTGACTTCATTCTTCAACAATGAGCCTGAATTCATCAGCGAGTTAGTTTCTATATTGAGCTGTGAAGAGTTAATCCCTGAAAAGATCAGAATTCTGAGCCTGCTTTCACTTGTTGCTCTTTGCCATGATCGTTGCCGCCAGCCTGCTGTATTGGCTGCTGTAACATCTGGTCGACACCGTGGTATCCTTTCAGGCCTAATACAGAAGGCCATCGATTCTGTCATCACCAATGCATCAAAATCATCTGTTGTTTTTTCCGAGGCACTTCTATCCCTCATCACCATTTTGGTCTCTTCATCGTCAGGTTGCTCAGCCATGCGAGAAGCAGGATTCATCCCGACTCTTCTCCCTCTTCTAAAAAATACAGATCACCAGCACTTGCATTTGGTCAGTTCAGCTGTACATGTTCTTGAAGCTTTTATAGATTACAGTAATCCAGGTGCTGCATTGTTCAGAGATCTGGGGGGCCTGGATGATGCTATTTCACGGCTTAAAATTGAGGTTTCATATGTTGAAAATTGTCCTAAGCAACAACAGTGTGATGACTTGGACCATAATAGAGAGAATGCAATTACAGTTTCAGGTTCCTCGGCCGAGCTTGATAACCTGCAGCCTCTTTATTCTGAAGCATTAGTTGCTTGTCACCGGCGTTTATTGATTAAAGCTTTACTGCGTGCCATCTCACTTGGGACCTATGCTCCAGGAAGCACAACCCACATATATGGTTCTGAGGAGAGTCTGTTGCCTCATTGTCTGTGCATTATTTTCAGAAGAGCAAAAGATTTTGGTGGTGGGGTGTTTTCTCTTGCAGCAACTGTTATGAGTGATCTCATTCAAAAAGATCCAACCCATTTTCCAGTGTTAGAAGCATCTGGCCTTCCTTCTGCCTTCCTAGATGCAATAATAGATGGGGTTGTTTGTTCTGCAGAAGCGATAATCTGCATACCTCAGTGCTTGGATGCATTATGCTTGAATAATAATGGTCTGCAGGCTGTGAAAGATCACAACGCTCTCAGGTCGTTTGTAAAAGTGTTTACCTCCAAAGCATATTCACGTGCCCTGACTGGTGAAACTGTGGGGTCCTTGTCCAGTGGACTGGATGAACTCATGCGCCATGCTTCCTCTTTGCGTGGGCCTGGAGTTGATATGCTGATTGAGATCTTGAATTCCATCTTGAGTCTTGGATCTGGGACTGAAACTACTACTGCTGTTAATGCTTCCACTCCTTCCATGGAAACTGATGTCGAAGAGAAGATCTTGGTTCAGTCAAACGATAAAGAGAAGTTGGAAAATTCTGAGCCAAACACAGAGCAACCTTCTTCAAGAATGGATGCTGAGTCTTTCCTTCCAGAATGTTTGAGCAATGCTGCACGCCTTCTTGAAACAATTCTTCAAAACGCTGACACATGTCGTATGTTTGTTGAGAAAAAAGGAATTGATGCCGTTTTGCAGCTATTTAATTTCCCTTTAATGCCTCTTTCCATGTCGATCGGCCAGAGCATGTCTGTTGCTTTCAAAAATTTTTCTTTGCAGCATTCGGCTTCTCTGGCTCGTGCAGTGTGTTCATTTTTAAAAGAACAACTGAAGCTAACAAATGAACTTCTTGAGGCAGTTAGAGGTACCCAGCTGGTTGACATGGATGCTGATATGCAAATGAAGATTTTGAGATCGCTTTACAGCCTTGAAGGAATTCTGTCTCTTTCAACATGTTTGTTAAAGGGGAGTGCTTCCATTGTATCTGAGTTGAGCACTGCAGATGCTGATGCTTTGAAAGATCTAGGGAGGGTCTATGGGGAAGTACTCTGGCAAATTTCCTTGAGCAGTGATTCCAAGTTGGATGACAAGAAGATTGGTGACTTGGAACCTGAAAGTGCTGATGCAGCTTCCAGTGCTGCTGGAAGAGAGACTGATGATGATGTGGAAGTTCCAGTTGTGAGATATATGAACCCAATGTCTGTTAGGAATAGTTCTCTGCCCCACTGGGGTGGAGAACGTGAGTTTCTTTCAGTTGTTCGATCTGGTGAGGGGCTACATCGTCGCAGTCGACATGGTTTGTCACGCATTCGAAGTGGAAGGGCCATCTACCATTTGGAATCATTAAATGTTGATCCTGAAGTTCCTTCCCATCCCACCGGGTCTGCTTCTCCCCAAGACATGAAAAAGAAAAGTCCCCATGCTCTTCTCTTGGAAAATCTCAACAGGCTTGCATCCACTTTTCAATCATTTTTTTCAGCCATCGTCAAGGGATTTGCGTCTCCAAATCGCCGCCGAACTGACTCAGGGTCGTTGATTTCATTTTCCAGGACCCTTGGAACTGCACTGGCCAAAATATTTCTTGAAGCTCTTAGTTTTTCAGGTTCTTCTGGCCCTGATGTGCCACTCTTAGTGAAGTGTCGATATTTTGGAAAGGTGGTTGATGATATGACACTGCTCACGTTTGATGGCCGGCGGAGGACCTGTTATCCAGCAATGATTAATCATTTCTATCTCCAGGGAACTTTTAAGGAATTAGTCACCACATTTGAAGCAACAAGTCAGTTGTTGTGGTCATCATCTGGTGTTGATCTTGAAAAAGACGGGGAAGGCAACAAGTTGTCTCACAATTCATGGTTGCTTGATACTTTACAGAGCTATTGCCGTTTGCTTGAGTATTTTGTTAACTCTTCTTTACTTTTATCTTCTCCTCAAGCTCAGCTGCTGGTTCATCCTCTTGCAGCCGGGTTGTCAATAGGGCTTTTTCCTGTTCCTAGAGCCCCGGAAGATTTTGTCCGTATGCTGCAATCTCAGGTTCTGGATGTTATACTTCCTGTGTGGAACCATCCGATGTTCCCAAACTGTAATCCAGGTTTCCTTAATTCAATTATTTCATTGGTTACTTACATATACTCTGGCATTGGTGATGTTAAGCGGACCCGTGAAGGATTTTCTGGAATTACTAGCCACAGATTTGTGGCACCTCCACCTCCTGATGAAGCTACGATTTCCACCATTGTTGAGATGGGTTTTACCAGGGCAAGAGCAGAGGAAGCATTGAGACGTATTGGAACAAATAGTGTTGAGATGGCCATGGAATGGTTATTTAATCATGCTGAAGATCCGGTGCAGGAGGATGATGAACTTGCTCGAGCACTTGTCTTGTCATTAGGGAATTCATCAGAAGCTTCTAAAGCTGATGATAGCATTGACAACCAAATGGATGTTGCGACAGAAAGTGGACAAGCAAAAGTACCCCCTGTTGATGAAATCCTTACTGCATCAATGAAATTGTTTCAAAGTGATGCAATGGCATTCCCACTGATGGATTTGCTGGTGACTCTGTGCAACCGAGGCAATGGAGAAGATTCTCCAAAAGTGACATCTTATCTTGTTCAGCAGCTAAAACTTTGCCCACTTGATTTTTCAAAGGATACGAATGCATTGGGCGTGATATCCCATATTATAGCATTGCTTCTTTTCGAAGATCGAAGTGCACGAGAAATTGCTGCTCAGAATGGTATTGTTTCTGTTGCAATAGATATTCTGATGGACTTCAAGGCCAGAAATGATTCAGGGAATGAAGTTTTGGCACCCAAATGCATCAGTGCTTTACTTCTAATATTGGACAACTTGTTACAGTCAAGGCTGGGACAGACTTCTGAGAAAAAGGAAGAAATTCCAGCAGCTGCTATTCCTGATTCGCCTGGTTCATCATTATCAGAAACTGCATTAGCTGCAGCAAAGGAACAGTCTTCAGATACCTGTGAGAAAGGATCTTGGTCTGTGTTTGACAAGATTTTGGGAAGGTTAACTGGTTATGTCACAATGGAAGAGTGCCGTAGGATATTGTTGATTGCTTGTGACTTGATAAAGCAGCATGCCTCTGCCATTGTCATGCAAGCTGTGCTGCAGCTTTGTGCCCGCTTGACTAAAAATCATGCTCTGGCTCTGCAATTTCTTGAAAATGGAGGCATGGTTGCTATTTTTAATCTCCCCAGGAGTTGCTTCTTCCCAGGATATGACACACTGGTGTCTGCAATTACTCGTCATCTTCTTGAAGATCCTCAAACACTACAAACAGCCATGGAGTTGGAGATACGGCAAACCATGACCGCTGACCGGCATGGTGGCCGCATTTCTCCACGGACATTTCTAACAACAATGGCATCTGTTATTGCTAGAGATCCTGTAGTATTCATGAAAGCTGCATCTGCAGTCTGTCAGTTAGACACATTCGGTGGAAGGACTATGGTTATCATATCAAAGGAAAAGGAAAAGGACAAGTCAAAAGCATCTGGTGCTGAACCTGTATCATCATCTAATGAAGGTCTGCGTGTTTCTGAAAATAAATCACATGAGGGACCTGGTAAGGGTTCTAAAAGCCACAGGAAGATTCCTGCCAATCTCTCCCATGTTATTGACCGGCTTATTGAATTTGTCTTGAAATACCCATCAACAAAAAGTCAGGAAGATTGTGCAGGCTACTTGAATGCAATGGAGGTAGATGAACCTACCACCAAGGAGAAGGGTAAGTCGAAGGCTGAGGATACAAGTATGACTGAGTCAGATTCTCTATCAGAAAGATCTGCAGATTTAGCCAAGGTGACTTTTGTCCTCAAGCTGCTAAGTGATATTCTTCAGATGTACGTGCATACTGTGGGGGTTGTATTAAAAAGGGACATTGATTTGTGTCAACCTCGAGGGTCTTGTCATCAGGAGGATAGTCTCGGACATGGTGGCGTGGTTCATCATGTTTTGCATCATCTTCTTCCACTATCTGCAGATAAAACTGCAGGACCTGATGAATGGAGAGACAAACTCTCTGAAAAGGCCTCATTGTTTCTTGTGGTTCTGTGTGTACGTTCTAGTGAAGGACGTAAGCGTGTGATTCATGAGCTTGTGAAGGCCTTAATGTCATTCCCAAGCATTGGGAGAAATTCTTCAGGGACCATGTTATTGCCTGATAGAAAGGTTTTGGCTTTTGTTGAGTTGGTATATTCCATATTATCAAAAAATCCATCTGGCAATCTACCTGGTTCTGGCTTTTCACCTGATGTAGCAAAATGCATGATAGATGGAGGAATGGTTCATTGTCTAACAAGCATTCTCCAGATGATTGATTTGGATCATCCCGATGCTCCTAAAACTGTGAATTTTATACTGAAGGCCTTGGAAAGCCTAACGAGAGCTGCCAATGCCAGTGAGCAAGTTATTAAACCGGATGGCTCAAACAAGAAAAAATGTGCAGGTTCAATTGAAAGGTGTGATGAAGCAAGAGGTTCCCAGGAAGCTACAGGGAGCGGAGAACATATTCAGAATGGGAACAGTCAACAAGAGAACATGGACCCAGCACAGACTATGCAAGGGCAGTCTCAAGGAAATTCACGTTGTGCACGTGATCATGGTGTTGATAATAACAATCAGCCCACCGAGCAAAATACGCTGGTAGAAGTGGACGATGCAGTGGAAGCCAACCCGCCGATGGAAATAAATATGGATTTCATGCGTGAAGAGATAGAGGGTGGCGTGTTACATGGCAATGGCCAGATTGAAATGAGTTTTCATGTTGAGAACAGGGGCGATGATGACATGGGTGATGATGATGATGACATGGGTGATGATGGCGAGGATGTGGATGATGATGATGAAGATGGGGAGGATGAGGACGAGGACATAGCTGAAGATGGTGCGGGACTTATGTCTTTAGCAGACACTGATGTTGAAGATCATGATGATTCTGGTTTGGGGGATGAGTACCATGATGAGATGGTTGACGATGATGATGACGATGAGTACCATGAGAATCGTGTCATAGAGGTAAGGTGGAGGGAAGCCCTTGATGGGTTGGACAATTTTCAGGTCATTGGGCAACCTGGTGTAGCAAATAGTCTTTTCGAGGCTCCTCCTGAACCTTTTGAAGGGGTGAATGTGGATGACCTTTTTGGTCTCCCCCGAGCATTAGGGTTTGATCGGCGTCGCCAGTCTGGGAGGGGGGCGTCCTTGGACCATTCTGTTGCAGGAGCACATGTTTTTCAGCATCCTCTCCTTGTGAGACCATCTCAATCTGGCGAATTGCCTTCCTTGTGGCCATCAACTGGGAACTCATCAAGAGACTTGGAATCCGTGTCAGGTGGAAATTCTGATCTAGCTAACTTTTACATGCTTGATGCACCTGTTGTTACTCATAATCATGCATCAAGCAGTGTGTTTGTTGAGCATTTGGGTGGCGCAGCAGCCCCGCCATTAGCTGATTATTATGTAGGTATGAACTCAATGGCTGATTATAATGCAGGTGTGGACTCGATGCACTTCTCGGGAAGAAGAGGCACTAGTGATGGACGGTGGACTGATGATGGCCAGCCACAAGTGGGCGGTCAAGCTGCGGCTATTGCACAGGCTGTAGAGGAGCATTTCTTGTCTCAGCTATGCAGTTCCACTCCTATGAATAGTCCAGAGAATTCAAGACAGCCAGAAAAACAGCCAGATGTCCAGCCATCTAGAGATGGTCAGCTGCTGGGGGGTGATCACAGTGACAGTCTTCAAAGAGATGGACAACATGATGTGAATGGCATTGAAACACCAAATCAACAAAATAATCATACAGATGAAGGGGTTTCCGATCAATGTGCAGCCAATGTTCAGTCCGTTATGGAAGAATCAGTTGAACTTCTGCAGGAAAATGAATCTATGCCAACCCAACCTGCTTTGCCAGCTGAGATTTCAAATCTTTGCGACAACATGGAAATTGCAGAAGGAAATGCCACTGCTAGTGAAGAGCTACAAATCGGGCCTGAGTTTGTGGCACCATCTACAGAGTCCCATGTTGATGTGCAGTGTGAAAGGAGTTCTGAAGTGATCATAAATTCTGAGGGTATGCCAGCTCATTCTGATAACTGCGACGAATCTTCAAGAGCTGAAAGCCAGACCAGTAATCACATGGTAGCTAATTCTGATTCGGAGATGTCCAATCCAAGCGGTTCACTTTCTCTGTCTCATGCAGCTGCTGACGTTGATATGAACATTTCCAGTGCTGATGGAAATCAAACTGAACCACAGATGCCTCCTTCAAATTTTGGCATAGATGAGCTCCCTGCAATTCAAAACATTCCCACTCAAGATGGTAGTCAGGCGGGCCAAATTGGTATGAACAATGCAACTCCTAATGCTAATGCTATCGATCCTACCTTCCTAGAGGCTCTGCCTGAAGATTTACGGGTGGAGGTCTTAGCATCCCGGCATGTTCAGTCTGTTCAGGCTCCAACATATTCTCCACCTTCAGCAGAGGACATTGATCCTGAGTTTCTAGCTGCTCTGCCTCCTGATATTCAAGCAGAAGTGTTAGCTCAGCAACGAGCTCAGAGGGTTGCGCAACAGGCTGATGGACAAGCTGTTGACATGGACAATGCTTCTATAATTGCCACTTTCCCTGCTGACCTGCGTGAAGAGGTTTAGATCTCGGCTTCTTATCTTCTTTTATCTACTCTGCAGCATTTGAATGACTGGTTAGGTTGCTCTTTTTTTTTCCAGGTACTGTTGACATCCTCCGAATCTGTTTTGTCAGCTTTACCTTCTCCATTATTAGCTGAAGCCCAGATGCTGAGGGACAGGGCCATGAGTCATTATCAGGCTCGCAGTCTATTTGGGGGCAGCAACAGGCTTATTAATCAGAGGAATGGGCTTGATAGGCAGGCTGTGATTGATAGGGGTGCTGGGGTTACAATTGGACGTAGGGGTGGTGCTGCTATTTCAGGCAGTTTAAATGTGAAGGAAGTAGAAGGCGAGCCACTTATGGATTCAAGTGCTTTGAAAGCGTTGATCCGGCTCCTGCGATTAGCACCAGTAACGACATTCTGCATTTCTACATTCTATTGTGCTGTTATTTGCAATTCTTTTTGGTAATTATGGGATAGCTTGTTTTTCATCAGGATAGAAGGGAAGGATATTTAGAAATTGTGCATGTAATCAAGTTTTTTGTCAGAATAGAATTTCTCATCTTGCTTGTGCTATGAATGGCTTACTCTTAATAGGCTGCCTTGACTTTTTATTGCTATTTTAGTTTATCTTATTTTTGTTTTCTTTTATATTTATTTACTTATTTATCGTGTTGCAAAGTCTAGCACGCTGATTTGGATTCTGTACTTGTGAGCTATTGATTTTTTGTTGATGCAAAGATTGAAGGGATCATGCAATTTACTGACCATTTTAAGTCCTGTCTTCTTATTGTAGCCTCTTGGTAAAGGGCTTCTGCAGAGACTCTTGTTGAACTTGTGTGCACATGGTTTTACAAGAGGGATGCTGGTTCATCTTTTGATTGACATGATCAAACCTGAGGCCGAAGGGATGGTTGTTGAAGCTACAAAAGTGGACTCACAGAGGCTTTATGGTTGTGAGTCAAATTTTGTTTATGGTCGAGCACAATTATTGAATGGTACGTACTTCTTTCGTCATTGCGGTGACATTTATTTTTGTGCCATTATATTTTCGTTATTTTGATGAGATGGATTTTAAAGTGGATTCTCACCAAGGCTTTCCTTGTATTTTGTTTATAGGTCTGCCTCCTCTGGTTTTGCGTCGGATTCTTGAAATCTTGACATATTTGGCTACAAATCACGATGTTGTTGCTAGTAGTTTGTTTTATTTCGACACGTCATCTTTTCCAGATTCTTTAAACCCAAAATCTGATGAAATGAAGATGGAAAAAGGCAAGGAGAAAATAGTGGAAGCTGGAGCTTCATCAAACCCTTTGGGAAATGCTCAAAATGGGGATGTGCCCATTGCAGCATTCTTGAAACTGTTGAACCGGCCACTATTTTTACGCAGCATTGCACATCTTGAGCAGGTAGAAATGGTGTCCATCTAAATAAAATGTCTGTTTTTCAGTTTCTCATGCTGTAATTGTGCACCCTTCCGTGGACCAGGTTATGGGTTTGGTTCGAGTCATCGTTCACACTGCGGTAGCAAAACTGGAGCAGCCGCCTCGGTCAGAACCTGAAAGTGACGATTTACAAAATTCTCCTCTTCATGAAGATTCGGGCAATGCTAAAAAAATTCCTGTTTCACTAGAGCCTAAACCAAATCATCAGAATAACCACGAGGGTTCCAGTTCAGCCAACCCAGATGGAAAGAGAAGCGTCCATCTTTATGATATCTTCTTAAAGCTCCCTCAGTCAGATCTGCGCAATCTCTGCAGCCTTCTTGGTCGTGAAGGGTACTGTTATCTTCCCTCAATCTTTTGTTCGCAAGGATTGAATGCTATTCATTTATAATTCTTTGCATATATCACATTCTGTCTTCTTTGTTGTTCTTTCTTCTCAATTGCGCTAATGATCAGACTGGCTATTGAATCATCAGGCTGTCAGAGAAGGTTTATATGCTTGTTGGAGAGGTGCTGAAGAAGTTAGCCTCTGTTGCTGCAACACACAGGAAATTCTTCACAACAGAGCTTTCTGATTTGGCTCACTGTTTGAGCAGCTCGGCCGTCTCTGAGCTGAGTGCCTTGATGGATCCGAATATGCCTGGTTTGAGTGCCGGATCAATGGCCGGGTCTTCTCTCTTGCGTGTTTTACAGTCTCTAAGTCTACTTGCTCATGATGATGTCACAAAAAGTTGCGGGGAACGGGAAGAGCTTGCTGCTATGTTGCAGCTGAATGTTGCCCTGGAGCCACTTTGGCAAAAATTGAGCAATTGTATAACCTCAACGGAGACACAGCTGGCTCAGAGCACCTTTCCCTCTGCTGTATTGAATGTAAATGCTGCCGGGGAGACTGTGCCAGGAAGCTCCTCATCATTGCCTCCCCTGCCTGCTGGAGCCCAGAGGCTCTTGCCTTTCATCGAGGCGTTCTTTGTTCTGTGTGAGAAATTGCAAGCGAATAGCTGTGCCGCGCATGATCATGCTGATGTTGTGACAACCAGGGAAATCAAAGAATCTTCCTGCAGCTCCTTCGAATGTGATGGGGATTGTCAGAGAAGACTCGACGTTTCTGTCATGTTTGGGCGATTCTCTGAGAAACACCGTCGTCTCCTCAATGCTTTCATCAGGCAAAACCCCGGGCTGTTGGAGAAATCACTCTCTATGATGCTGAAGGCGCCCAGGCTGATTGATTTTGACAATAAAAGAGCGTATTTCAGGTCGAGAATCAGGCTGCAGCATGACCAGCATCTGTCGGCACCCCTGCGGATCAGTGTCAGGCGTGCCTACATTTTAGAGGATTCGTATAATCAGCTGCGGATGCGGCCCACTCAGGATCTGAAGGGGCGGTTTAATGTCCATTTTCAAGGCGAGGAGGGCATCGATGCTGGTGGGCTGACGAGGGAGTGGTATCAGTTACTGTCGCGGGTTGTGTTCGACAAGGGCGCCTTGCTTTTCACGAATGTGGGGAATGATGCATCGTTCCAGCCGAACCCTAATTCCGTCTTCCAGACGGAACATCTTTCCTATTTCAAATTTGTTGGCCGTGTGGTAATTCCCATAACCGATCTTAGGCTCTATTTGGTAGCATTAATTGAAAAAATGATCATCGCATTTGGGAAAAATAAGCAGTGTCATTTCTGTTTCTGTAAGGACGCGCATTTAAATTACAGAAGCAAATCAGTTTTCCAACAAGTTCCTGTTTGGCAGCCCTTACTGACAATTGCTCACATCACTTAATGATAAGCAGTTAAAAAAATTAGTGGATCATAATTGGTAAGTGTAATGAACAGTGTCAATAAATGCTGTCAAACAGAGCCTTCCTGTGGTGATATTAGTTGAACGCCATTTCCTTTTTGTCTGCAGGTTGCGAAGGCTTTATTCGATGGGCAGCTGTTGGATGTTCATTTTACACGGTCATTTTATAAGCACATTCTTGGTGTCAAGGTGACCTATCATGATATAGAGGCTGTGGATCCTGATTACTACAAGAACTTGAAGTGGATGCTGGAGGTTTGTGACATTAATAATGCTCCCCCCCCCCCTCTAGGTTCTGCGTAGATAATTTGATTTATTTAGAGTAAAATGATATGTTTTTTTTTCCTGAATCAGAATGACGTGAGTGACATCCCTGACCTGACATTTAGCAAGGATGCGGATGAAGAAAAGCACATCCTTTATGAGAAGGGCGAGGTATGGACAATCCTGCCCCAAGGAATCTGACGGCCCGCAATGGAGCACCGTTGGATGAGCTGGGGAGAAGATTTTATTGTGTTGGTATATGAGTTGGCCTGTGACGCGATGCTAATTTCTGTTGTGTTTTGGGAAAAGGTGACGGATTATGAGCTGAAACCTGGTGGAAGAAATATAAGGGTTACAGAAGAAACGAAGCACGAGTACGTGGACCTTGTTGCAGATCACATTTTGACGAATGCTATCCGTCCTCAGATAAACTCTTTCCTAGATGGTTTTGGTGAATTAGTACCACGGAAATTGGTTTCTGTTTTCAACGACAAGGAGCTCGAACTGCTTATCAGTGGACTCCCGGAAATTGATCGTGAGTGGACATGACATGTGTAGAGATTTCTTTTTTGCATGTTGTTAAAATAACATTGGTTGTTGCAGTGGATGATCTAAAAGCGAATACGGAGTACACGGGGTACACATCGGCGTCGGGTGTGGTGCAGTGGTTTTGGGAGGTTGTGAAGGCGTTTGGGAAGGAAGACATGGCGAGGCTGCTCCAATTTGTCACGGGGACATCAAAGGTAATGATGGTGGTGATTATTGGCAAAAGTGTGAAAACTAAGTGAGGTTTGGGTTGTTTGAAGGTGCCGCTGGATGGGTTTAAAGCATTGCAAGGCATCTCGGGCACACAGAGGTTCCAGATTCACAAGGCTTATGGGGCCCCCGAGCGGCTGCCGTCTGCTCATACATGGTACCTGATTGAATTCCTCTGCTTTCTTGTTCCTCTTCCTCTAATGGCTCTGTTTTCCTGTTTCAGCTTTAATCAGTTGGACCTTCCCGAGTACGCTTCCAAACAGCAGCTCCAGGAGCGACTGTTGCTTGCCATCCATGAAGCCA
This sequence comes from Viscum album, assembly GCA_963277665.1. NCBI lineage: Eukaryota > Viridiplantae > Streptophyta > Magnoliopsida > Santalales > Viscaceae > Viscum > Viscum album. The sequence continues at coordinate 894,703,798 of OY728156.1, forward strand.
GTGAAGGGTTTGGCTTCGGCTAAATTCCTTCCCTTTTTTTTATTTTTCAATTTTGCCATGTAAAACCCATGCCCGCACGGGTAATTGGTTTTTTTGTGTCTTCAAATTTGCTGCCCCGTTTGTGTAATTAGTTTACAAGCAGATTTCTGTTATATGATTCCGACTGGGATCGTTGCTTGATTCGGTGACTCGTTTTTGGAAATTTTACCTTTTCAACGGTCTGTCAGTGTGTCTATGGATGAAGGGACAGAACACGAACAACAAAAAGTTCGTTTTCACTTTTTGTAACATCGTTTCTGATTTTGATTGATTACATATTGTTGTTAACTAACCTTCAAAGTTCTTTCCTTCAAAACATGTGACATATTTCAACATATGCAACACATAACACATGCTGTTTGTATCCCCCTCCGTGGAACTGTTGCATTGTAGAACTAAGGATCATTTTCTATAACAGCAGGAAACTAAAATTCAGGTGGTGACCACCAAAGAGTTCTAATGACCGATGTAGCCATACAAGCGACCGATGTTGTGGGAGAGTCATATAAGCGTCGTATTGCTAGGCGAAAGCGTCGTGCTCCTAGGCGAAGCGGTGAAGTGATGCATTCTAGATGGTGAGAGTCTAGTAGTCGAAAGCATCACTAGTTTACGCTCTGACTCGAGTAGCATGGAGCACGTGGAATCCTATGTGAATCAGCAAGGACCACCTTGCAAGGCTAAATGCTCTCGGGTGACCGATGACAAAGTAGTACCGTGAGAGAAGGGTGAAAAGAACCCCCATCAGAGAGTGAAATAGAACATGAAATCATAAGTTCCCAAGCAGTGGAAGGAGCCCATGACTCTAACCGCGTGCCTGTTGAAGAATGAGCCGACTGTTGCTTTTACATAACTTTTTTTTTGTATCATCAAACCGTCACCCATTAACACAACACCAACATTATTTGATTCTAGATTCAGAGCAATACCAACGAAACCCTCTTCAAATTCTACTAATTCACCCACCATTACTTCATCAAGACCATGAATACGAGCAATGCCATCACCTACTTTTAGTACGGTACCTGTATGAATAATATTAACATCTCTATTATATCGCTTAATACGTTTCTGGAGAATATTACCAAATTCGTTGGATTGAATACTTTCTACCATAGTAAATTAGTTCAAGAATTTATTTTAAAAAACGAAATCAATAAAAAAATGCCTAGATAACAACACTATAATAACTAATCCATTATTTCTTCGCCCCATAGAAACCGTTAAACTGAAACTGTTCCTTGGCCCTTCGCCCTCTACCTAAGCTGCGCAAAAAAGGCCCAAACCCAATCTCAAGGAACAGTGAAGCTTCATAGGGTCTTTCTGTCTAGGTGTAGAGAGTTCACATCTTCACGGACATGTCTATTTCACCAAGTCTCTCTCTGAGACAGTGCCCAGATTGTTACGCCTTTCGTGCAGGTCGGAACTTACCTGACAAGGACTTTCGCTACCTTAGGACCATTATAGTTATGGTCGTCGTTCACCGGGGCGAGGAAGTTAATAGTTTTCGACACTATATTTTGATTATGCCCTTCTAAAAGGAACATCGACTCTAACTATTCCGTCTCCATCTACCAAAACGACTGGAAATGTTTCAAAAAATGTAGGCATTCAACGTACAAAAAGTTCACGACCTTCTTTATCTCAAAAGATCGGGTGTCCTAACCATCCAACAGCTATTCCGTCCCCACTGTCCATTGACCCCACTCTGAATAATCTCCCTTTTGCCGAATTATTGCTGATATAATCATAAAAGGCTAATTTTTCAAGAATCATAGACCAAGCTTCCGATAAAATTTTATTTTTAGCTAATCCAATACCAACTATTCAATATATTTCTTGCTGGAAGTATCCTTGATCCCATTGATAACGAGTGGGTCCAAACAATTCGACTGGAGTTGCTGCTGAGCCATACCACAGTTCCAGAAACAACAAAAGTTGAAGACCACCAGAACTCCCGTGGATCCCAGCAGAGTTTCAATTGAGCTTTAGGGAATTATTTTTTAAAACCCTTACGGATTTGGGGCGCCTCTAGTGGACAAAGGAGTTGGGAGGCTCCTCTCTTTGCTTCCTTTCTCCCCTCCTTTCACCTTCAATACATGGCATCTAGAAGCATATTGGTTCACTGATTAAGGAAACTTCTCCTTTTGGTCTCTCATTTCCTTTCTCCTCCTCCTCTGATTTGGAGTTGGTAAGGGATTTAGATACAATTGCATTAGAGCATGGTGAAATTTCTTCAATATGATGAGACTTTCATACACGAATGCAAGAGAAGACCAAAGGATGATTTCTCATGGTTGTGTGTGGTTTCGCTGGAGATGAGTTGGTGAAGTTGAATGAAATTAATGGATGAAATGTGAGGAGAAATTCGAGATTTTGCTCATCATAGGTTGGGAAGTATGTTAGAAGTGGGTCACACTCCATTGCTCGAGGTTTTGACTTGAATGCATGCCTGATGAGTTTTACCTCGATCATGCTTAAATGGAAAACAAAGAATTAATTACATATATTGATAAAGTTATAATTGATTATAGTCATTGGAATGAGCTAAGTGCAGCGTCCCCGATCTGGTTCACCTCCACTATGATCGAACCAAGTGCCACATATCTCAAGTGCACCTCCCTGTACATTAGAAGCAACTGACCAACAATGAGGGTCTATATTTAGTGTAGTGAGACTATACCCTCTTTGGTACAATTAGCCATAAATCGCAACCAAAGTAATATAATAACTGTCATCACATAGAAAAGAAGAAAAGAAAGACATCATGACTACATGCCACATACAATAATAACACCCATGCTATAACAAAATGAACTACTACAATGTCAGGCAGTCATACAGGGCATAACAAGATCTCCCGTGGTAGATCATATTCATATTTCCCAAAAATAAAGAAAAGGACAGAAAAGACACCAAAACCAGTCTCGATTCCATGCCCAATCCCATCTCCCAATTCCAACAAGCTCCATGACTCAATCATCGATAGCAGGACCCTTGCCCCTGCATGAATCATGAACCATAAAGTTTGATCGGGTACTGAGGGCGTCTGAGCAGGGTGTGAGTACAATTTAATAGGTCACCACCAACATTGTCCCTAAACATATCTAGCAAAGCAAGTGCATGTACAATGTGATATGCTCAAAATAAAAATAAACAAGCAATGATAGTAATAATACATATGTCACAACTATGGGTGTTACATTGTAACCCGAGTGTGACCATACCTACTTCGACCAGTGCTAGGGTGTCTTTGAACATATCACATAATCATCATCAGGGCATCTCATCCCAAGTCATAATCAAATGGGAATATCATCCCGTCATAATATAATGACCAATACATCCTGATAACATAATCAAAATAATGGACATAACAACCCTATGGTAACATAACCATCAATGCATGGGCAGCACGTCCCGATAACATACCCACATCCATGGGTATAACTTCCCCAAGTACACATAGAAGCAAAAATTATGACCTGATAATTGTTAGAAATGGTGAAGCCTGTTTAAGTTTCAATTCAATCAACTAGAAGAAGAAACTCCAGAAGATACCTTCAACCTATTCAGTTTCAACAACAACAAAATTTAGCGGAGACAAGTTGTTCGGAAGGTGATATCTTTCGATGAATGTGTGCAGTAGTCAGTTCATCAGATGTTTATTAAATGGAAGTCATGATTTTAGGTCCTTGTGGTTTTAAGGAAAAGGGATAGATACATTAGAGACATTGATGGCTATGCGTAAGAGTCATCAGGTGCACATATGAGCAACTTTCACTGTTCACCAGATGTCAGCAGTTAGCTGTCGATAGCTACAAGTGATCATAGTTCCCCAAGATTTAATGGAGGGACTTCTGCAAATGTCAGAATTCGGTGCTACCGGATGACCAACTGAGACCCACTATTTAGGTGGGGTGGGACCGACTTTACAAAAGGATTGTGAAGTGAAACAAAGTGATCTGATATCAATTTTAATTTTTAATTTTTATTGTAGAACTTTGTAACTTCCAATTATAATGGAAACAATAACAATGTTCTCCCATGGATGTAGGACTCATGTCCTAACCATGTAAACACAAAGTGTTCATTTCTTATTTTTTGTTTAATTTCTGCTTGATTGAATGCTTGTGAGGCTTTATGGGAACATGTGCAAGGAGGTTGAATTGTTGCAATGATTTAAGGTGCGACCTTGTCTTCCTAAGTTCCAGTACATCAAGTTAGGGGAGTCCTTTCGATCAAGGACGTTCTAGAGGTTCTATTTCCAATGCATGGCACTTTTGGGGGCTAACTTTTGGACATTAGGGGTTTAGAGGATTCCTAAAAAGTGGTATCAAATCTTCTGGTTTAGTGCTTGACAACACACACTTGAAAAACTCAAGTAAAATTCTCTTGCCTTATAAAATTTTCAATTCATTGAGAGCTCACTAGTATCAAAAGGCATGACGTCAGAAGAAGGCAAGTTACAAATAGACACGTTTGATGGGATAAATTTTTTGATTCTGGAGAATGAAGGTGGAAGGTTATCTCATTCAAAAGGATCTAGAAGTTCCGTTGGCTAGGGTCAAATAAGAGAGGATGGAGAAAGAAGAATGAGAATGACTGGATAGGAAAGTGCAAGGGTTGATTCGAATGTCATTGACACAAAATGTTTCCTTTAAAATTCGAGAGCTTAAGACAACAAAAGAGTTGATGAAATCTATAAAAAACATGAATGAGAACTCGAATACTTTGAACAAGGTGTTTACGATGTGAAGGTTGTTTGACATGAGACTATCAAAAGGAAGACATGCGACAGATCATGTGAATGTCATTAATATGATTCAAAGTTAGATTGAATATGATAAAGTCAACTTTGTGAAAGATGTGTGGGAACTACTGTTGTTATAATATCTGCCAAAAATTTGGGACACAATGGTGATTTTCATTAGCAACTCCTGCTAGAAGTCCGACCTAGCATTCCATGATGTCATAGATCTCATTCTTAACGAGAAACTCAGATGCAGGGAAGTTTAAGAACCTATCAGAACCGCATTGAACATAGAAGGTAAAGGATGTTCAACTTAGTAGAAGGGTTGAGGATGATTAAGAGTTAAATTTAGAGAAAGAATTCAAGGTGAATCGATTGGGTCTGGACCTACATGTTGGAATTGTGGGAAAAGAGGTCATTTCAAGAAGGATTGTAGAATTCACAGGGAAAGTCCTGGAAGAGCAGATTCCAGAAGTTCAATTTCCATGAATTTAGATAAGGGAAGTAACAATCTATGGTTGAGTGTCAATGTTCCATTTGAATCTTAGATCATAGATTCTGGAGCTTCATTTCATTCTATGGTAGAGAGAGCATGCATGGAAATTATGTATATGGAAAGTTCGGTAAGGTTCGCTTAGCTGGTGATAAATCTCTCAAAATTGTAGGTAAGGGGGACGTTAAAGTCTGGATGAAGAAAAAAACCACCTTTAATACATGGTATCCATGAGCATATTAGTTCACTGATTAAGGTAACTTCTTCTCTTTTTGGTCTCTCATTTCCTTTCTCCTCCCTCTCCTCTAATTTGGAGTTGGTGCATCAAGGGATTTAGATACAGTTTCACTAGATTATGGGTTAAATATCTTTGATATGATGAGACTTTCATATGCAGATGCAAGAGAAGGATAAAGGAGGATGATTTCTCATGGTTGTGTGTAGTTTCACCGGAGATGAATCAATTCTTTGTAATCCTTTGATTTTCTGTGAAGTTGAATTAAATTGATGGATGAAACGAGAGGAGAAATTCAAGATTTTTCTCATCATAGGTTGGAAAGTATGCCGGAAGTGGATCACACTCCATTGCTAGAGGTTATGACATGAATGCATGCCTGATGAGTTTTACCTCAATTATGTTTAAATGGAAAACAAGGAATTAATTATATATATTTATAATAATTTGTTATAATTGATTATAGATTCCTTGGAATGATCTAGGTACAACGTACCTGATCCGGTTTACATCCATTATGACCGAACTGAGTGCCACATATCTCAAGTGCACCTCCCCGTACGTCAGAAACAACTGACCAATGATGAGGGTCTATATTTAGTGTAGTGAGACTATACCCTCTTTGGTAAAATTAGACATAAATTACAACCAAATTAATATAATAACAGTCATAATAACACCCATTTTATAATAAAATAAACAGCTATAATGCCATATAGTCATATAGGGAATAACAAGATCTCCCATGGTAGATCATATACATATTTCCCAAAAGTAAAGAAAAGGCTAGAAAAGACACCAAAACCAGTCTCAATTACATGCTCAGTCCCATATCCCAACTCCTACTAGCTCCACGACTCAATCATTGATAGAAGGACCCTTTCGCCTACATGAATCATGAACCATAAAGTTTTCTTGAGTACTGAGGGCATCCGAGCAGGGTGTGAGTACAATTTAGTAGGCCACCACTAGCATTATCCCTAAACATATCCGGTAAAGAAAGTGAATGTACGGTGTGATATGCTCAAAATAAAAATAAACAAGCAATGATAGTAATAATACATATGTCATAGCTATGAGTGCTACACTATAACCTGAGTGTGACCATACCTACTTCGACCAGTGTCGGGGTGTCTCTAAACCTATCACATAATCATCATCTGGGCATCTCATCCCAAGTTATAATCAAATGAAAATACCATCCCATAATAATATAATGACTAATACATGGGCAATACACCCCAATAACATAATCAAAATAATGGACATAACAACCCTATGGTAACATAACCATCAATGCATGGGAAACACATCCCGATAACATAGCCAGATCCATGGGTATAACTTCCCCTAGTGCACATACAAGCAGAAGTTATGATGTGATAATTGTTAGAAATGGTTAAGCCTATTTAAGTTTTGATTCAATCAACCAGAAGAAGAAACTCCAGAGGATAGCTTCAACCTATTCAGTTTTAGTAGCAGCGGAATCCAGTGGAGGCAGGTTGTTCAGAAGGTGATATCTTTCGATGAATGTGTGTAGTGGTCAGTTCATCAGATGGTTATTCAGAGGATGTCATGGTTTTAGGTCCTTGCAGTTTTGAGGAAAAGGGATAAACATGTTATAGACATTGATGGCTATTCATAAGAGTCATCAGGTGGAACATATGAACAAATTTCACTATTCACTAGATGTCAGCAGTTAGGTGTCGATTGTTACAGGTGATCAGATTTCACCAAGCTTTAATAGAGGGGCTTCTACAAATGTCGGAATTCAGTGCTACCAAATGAATGGCCAAGACCCACTATTTAGGTGGGGTGAGACCACCTATACAGAAGGATTATGAAGTGAAAAAGTGCGATATGACATTAGTTGTAATTTTTGATTTTGATTGTATAACTTTATAGCTCCTAATTATAATAGAAACAACAATAGTGTTCTCCCGTGGATGCATGACTCTTGTCCAACCCATGTAAACACAAACAGTTCATTTCTTGTTTTTGGTTTAATTTCCGCTTGATTGAATGCTTATGAGACTTTATGGGAATATGTGCAAGGAGGTTGAATTGGTGTAGTGATTTAGGGTGAGACCTTATCTTCCTAAGTTCTGATACATCAAGTCAGGGGAGCCCTTTCGATCAAGGAAGTTTTACAGCTTTTGTTTCCACTGTGTAGCACTTTTGGGGGATAAATTTTAGACATCGAGGGTTTAGAGGATTCCTAACAAGTGGTATCAAATATTTTGGTTCAACGCTCGACAACACACACTCGAAAAACTTAAGTAACATTCTCTTGCCTTACAAAATTTTCAATTCATTGAGATCTCACTAGTATCGAAAAGTATGATGTTGGAAGAAGGAAAGTTCCAAATAGAAAAGTTTGATGGGATAAATTTTTGGCTTCTGGAGAATGTAGATGAAATATTATCTCATTCAGAAGGATTTAGAAGTTCCATCGGCTAGGGTCAAACCAGTGAGGATAGAGAAAGAAAAATGAGAATGACTGGATAGGAGAGCACATGGGTTGATTTTAATGTCATTAACACAAAATGTTTCCTTTAATATTCAAGAGCTTAAGATAACAACAGAGTTGATGAAAGCTCTGGAAAACATGAATAAGAACTCAACTAATTTGAACAAGGTGTTTATGATGCAAAGGTTGTTTGGCATGAAGTTATCAAAAGGAAGACATGCAGTAGATCATGTGAATGTGATTAATATGATTTAAAATTTGATCGAATCCCCTAAATTCAAGTTTGTGAAAGATGTGTGGGCACTGCGGTTGGTATAATGACTACCGAAAATTTTCACATGAGCCTTAGCCCGGTTGGTGAGGACTCCTTAAGTTAATCCAGGCAACCTAAGATCAAATCCAGGTGGAGGTATATTTCTGGGTTACTGTAGCAGGTACTGTAGTAGTACTGTAGCGGGTACTGTAGCAGTACTGTAACAGGAACTACAACAGGCACTGTTTGGCACTGTAGCAGTTGGGACTATTCCCTCGTTTGGGCCTTCGGGCCACTGATTTGGTCCCCGAGTCCTTTAAGGCCTTTGGGCCACCTAGGCCTTCGGGTCAGTAAGGCCTTCGAGCCACCTCAAGGCCTTCGGGCCACCTTAAGTGCAGATACAAACCAGAAAACCTACAAGGAACAAGATCTAGAAAGAGGATGAGCAAGGATCTTTCACCATAGCAGAAGCTAAATAGATTGCTAGAATGAGAGGGTATGACATCTGCCATCAGGACAAGCCTATGCATGCACGGGAAAGCCTAGTCGAATAGCCATGCGAAGGTGGAGAGCTGATTTCATGATGAAGATGTTGGGGAGGAGCATTTCCAAGTAGTTAGTCTGGGTTGTATGTAATGTTTGAAGCCTATGGGAAATGAATTCCTCTAAGACCTATGAGCCATGTAATACTTACACCTATGGGACTTGTAAGGGTTCCACCTCACCCCTTGAAAGGTGGATTATCAAAAATCAATAAAAAATGAAGGCCTTCGGGCCATTGGAGGAGGACCACCAAAAATTTGGGACACAATGGTTATTGTCATTAGAAAATCCTACTAGAAGTCTGAACTATCATTTCACGATGTCATAGATCTCATTCTTAATGAGAAACTCAAATGCAGGGAAGTTTAAGAACCTATCAGAACTACATTGAACACAAAAGGTAAAGTTTGTTCAACTCAGTGAAAGGGTCGAGGATGATTAAGAGTTAAATATAGAGAAATAATTCAAGGTATATTGATTGGGCTTGGACCTGTATGTTGGAATTGCAGGAAAAGAGGGATTTTTAAGAAGGATTGTAGAAGTCGTAGGGAAAGTCCTAGAAGAGAAGCTTCTAAAAGTTCAATTTCCATGAATTTAGCTAAGGGAAGTAAATAATCTACTGTTGAGTGTCAATGTTCCATTGGAATCTTAGATCATAGATTCTGGAGCTTCATTTCATTATATGGTAGAGTGAACATGCATGGAAATTATGTATATGGAAATTTAGGCAAGGTTCACTTAGCTGGTGATAAAGCTCTCAGAATTGAAGGTAAGAAGGACATTAAAGTCTAGATGAAGAAAAAAACCACCTTCAATACATGGTATCCAGGAGTATATTAGTTCACTGATTAAGGAAACTTCTTCTCCTTTTGGTCTCTCATTTCCATTCTCCTCCCTCTCCTCTGATTTGGAGTGCATCAAGGGATTTAGATATATTTTCACTAGAGCATGGGTGAAATATCTTCGATATGATGAGACTTTCATATACGGATGCAAGAGAAGGCCAAAAGAGGATGATTTCTCATGTTTGTGTGTGGTTTCACTGGAGATGAGTCGCTGCTTTGTAATTATTTGATTTTAGGTGAAGTTAAATGGAATTTATGGATGAAATGAGAGAAGAAATTCAAGATTATTCTCATCATAGGTTGGAAAGTATGTTGGAAGTAGACCACACTCCATTGCTTGAGGTTTTGACATGAATGATGTAGGTTCCAAGTGAAGTAGAAGTGCATTGGTGGGTGTACCCAACTATATTTTTTTTCCATTAACGACATTTAATACAATATCCATCACGATAATAAAACACTGAATCTTCAGAATATAACGAAGAATGAAATAAAAGAAGGGAGTCCCAAAACCATAGAGAGGATCATCATATGTTGGTTATAATTAATTTAATTAAAAGACAAGAATTACCTTGATGGAATTCTCTATCTGTTGATGTATCCAATCAAAATCTGATGTGATCCACCGTTGCGTCGTAGAATCAAAGTGTAGGATTCCTCTAGTGGTGATCCACACGTGCTATACGTATCTTTGGAAATCACCGAAGGGATCTCCGAGTGCTAGCGTGGAAGAACCTTCACTTGCGATGTCCGCCTTCGATCGCCTTGATCCGGTGGAGAAGGATCTCTCTCTCGTAGCTTGAGAGTGTTCTTATAAGAAATGAATTCTCTCTTGGCTTGAGATATTTCTCTAGATTCGTTGTGCACAACCACTGAAAATGGATAGGCTAATGAGAATTATATAATTGAGATTTTAATTACTTAGAATAATAAAATGAATTAATTACCCGAAAGTATTTATTTATTTCATTTAATTATTAGCCATACCCCATGTCTAATAATAACAGTTGACTATTAATATTACTTGACATGCACCCAACAAATTACACCTAATATTTTTTAATTAAATAAATAATATTATTTCTCATAAATTCTCAGAAAAAAATACACGGCGTGTATATTAATATACACGACATGTACTTTTTTTTCTATTCTCTTTATTTCCTCTACCACATTTATTAGAACTTGAATAATGACTATTTATTTCTAAAATAAATATCATTGCATTACTCACTAATAAATATCTTATTTCACCCACAATATATTCTCTCGAATAACTAGTGTCAAAATAATTGCGATCAAGAATCCTTAAATAATTATTAAACCACAATCAGGAATAATCTTTATTCAACTTGTTAAATTAATATTTAACTGAGATACTAGGACACACTTAGTGTGTGACCCTCTAGGCCTCTTTCTTAGGGGCATTAGGTGGAGCCTGCTTAACATCCAAGGTTAACATCTAGAAACACACCAAGGCACCCATAGAGAAAGAAGTTAACGCCACAATGACACGTCACCTCCTACGAATGCTTACCGTGTAATGCAATCCCTTTGTCACAATATCTCAAATCAAGCGGGTTGCATGATAGTGCCATCAACCCATGTGCTCGATTATTCTTTCTTTAACTTTCTGGAATTGAACTCGCCCATTCCTTACCATGGACATGGATTTATTTAGGCTATATCAATTCCATCAAAGGGCCCGAGATATCTACTTCTGTTATGGAATATAAGGGAAAAATCCTTTCTCGCATTATCTATGAATGTAGTATTACTCGTGACGCACCCAACATATCCTACCTCGCTGTGAATAGTGTGTCATCACAGTTTTCATCAATACATCTAAGTGAGTGAGTTGTAATACCCATTAATAATAATATTAAAGTCTAAGGATCAATACACACGTCCGTAGATAAGAACATCCAATGACACTATGAAATGTGGATTTCCTACTGGTGGGTCTCATTCTCATAATATCCTTCTAGGTATTACCAAGGGCGCACACTATGAGAAGGTGCCTCAAAGTTTTACGAGTACTCACCCATAATGTCCTATATTATTTGTGTCCCTAAAATAACATCATTTAGTCATAGAACATATATTCAAGAACAGTGTTATGACACTTCTGGGTTCTCATCATAGCAGGGATCTGCTACGACCCTTTAATGAAACAACTATCCTTAGGACATTATCAAATGCATTGTCACGCAGAAGAAAAATCAAGATGTGATAAGGTATTTATTAATGAATAAAGTACAAAGTAGTTGGTTCTAGGACACCAACTCCAACAGACTCCCACTTGGACTAAAGCCAACTGCTAACAACCTTTAACCCGCTAGCTCTCACATGATATTCATGCTTCTAATGTGATATGACTTTAGTCATGGGGTCTGCCACGTTCTCTTCCATGGACACTCTTCTCACTACAACTTCACCCCTTTGATAGAAATCCCTCAAGAGGTGATACTTACGGAGTATGTGCTTTGTCTGTTGATGTGACCTTGGTTCTTTTGAAAGAGTCACCACTGCAGTATTATCACAATATAATGTGATAAGATATTTACTACTAGAAACCACATCAAGCTCCTAGAAAAAGTTCCGATTCCAGACAGCTTCCTTGGCTGCATCAGAAGCCAATTTATATTTGGAATCTACTATATAATCGACGACAACTGGTTGCTTTGAACTCTTCCAGATCACAGCTCCTCCATTGATACAGAAAACATATCCAGATTGCGACTTCAGATCATTCCAATCTGTCTGAAAGCCAACATCAACATACCCTCTGATGACAAGCTCCTCATCTCCTCCATACACCAGGAACATATCCTTAGTTCTTCTCAGATACTTAAGGATTCTCTTAACAGCAGTCCAATGCTGTTCTCATGGATTTTCTTGATATCTGCCTACCATGCTCAGTGCATAGGCAACATCAATCCTGGTACATAACATGGCATACATGATGGATCCTATAGTCGAAGAGTATGAGATCTTACCCATTATATCTTTCTCCTGTTGTGTTTGATGACACATTTTATTAGAAAGATATAGGCCATGTGACACTGGAACCAATCCCTTATTGGATTGTTCCATACTAAATCTCTTTAGTATCTGGTCAATGTATGTACCCTGACTTAGTCCAAGTAACCTCTTGGATCTATCATGAATGATCTTGATCCCTAGAATGTAGGCTGCTTCAACCAAGTCCTTCATGGAGAAACACTTGTTCAACCAGTCCTTAACTGACTGTAAGACTGGTACATCGTTTCCAATAAGTAATATGTTGTCAACATATACTACTAGGATAATGACTGTATTCCCATTAAACCGCTTATAAATACATGACTCACATTCGTTATTAATGAAACCAAATTCCTTTATGGCTTCATTAAATCAAATGTTCCATGACCTCGATGCTTTCTTTAATCCATAAATGGATTTTCGCAACTTGAAAACCCGTTTGGCTTCACCGGGTGTCACAAACCCTTCTGGTTGTGTTATATAGACATCTTCTTGAAGGTTCCCATTAAGGAATGCTGTTTTGAGATCCATTTTCCAAATCTTGTAGTCATGGTAAGCTGCTATGGCAAGTATGATTCTTATGGATTTAAAAATGGCAACTGGCGAGAATGTTTCATCATAGTCAATTCCTTGACACTGTCTGAATCCTTTAGCCACTAGCCTTGATTTATAGGTTCTAAATTGACCTTCCATGTCTAGTTTTATCTTGAATACCCATTTTCATTTAACAAGATTTACATCAACTGGATCAATGACCAAAACCCAGACTTGGTTCTGATATATGGAATCCATCTAAGAATTTATAGCTTCTAGCCATCTTGCAGCTTCTAAACTTTCTACTACTTCCTTATAGGATATAGGTTCATCATTGTCCAACAATAATGATTCACCATCCTCGGTGACTAGGAAACTAAATCTCTCTGGTTCCCTTACCTCTCTTGAGCTCCTACACGGTACTTGTGTTTCTGAAACCTCTTCCACGGGGACCTATAGAACTTGTTCCTGTACCAAATCCTGTATATCTTTAGCATCAACTTTTTCAAATTCAATCTTTCTCCTACTATTTTTTTGAGGATGTGATCCCTCTCAAGAAAGATGGCTTGTCTGGCGACAATCACTTTCTTGTCTGAAGGGTTATATAGGTAATATCCTTTTGTTTCCTTGGGATATCCTATAAAGATACAACTCGTGCCTTGTGGTACTAGTTTGTTTCCTGAGAAGGCCTTAAAAAATTCCTCTCATCCCCATACACGTGTGTGCGACAAAATGAGTTTCTTTCCATTCCATAACTCGGAGAAAATTCCATTTTCCGCCTTAGTTGGTACTCGGTTTAATGTGTATGCCACAGTTTGTAATGCATATCCCCAAAAGGATAATGGAATATCTGCATGACTCATCATTGAACTCACCATGTCCAACAAGGTGAAGTTCCTACTTCACTAACACCATTCCACTATGGTGTATAAGGAGGAGTGAGCTGAGATAGAATCCCAAACTCCCGTAGAATATTGATGAACTCTTGGTTCAGATATTCTCCACCTCGACCTGATCTAAGTTTCTTTATCTTCTTACCAAGAAGATTCTCTACTTTATTCTTGAATTCCTTAAATTTATCTAAGGACTCTGACTTATACCTCATTAAGTAGACATAGCCATATCTACTCAAATCATTAGTAAAAGTAACGAAGTCAAAATATCCACCTATAGATTCTACTAGAAATGGTCCGCACACATCTGTGTGCACCAATCCTAGAAGCTATGTGGACCTTTCACCCTATCCAATGAAATGCGGCTTGGTCATTTTACCTTGTAAAAAATCATGACATCTATCAAGTGGTTTTAGCTCAGTAGAGTCTAAGTGGCCATCTTGGAAGAGCTTTATCAAGCACTTCTCGTTTACATGACCGAGACGGTGATGCCACAACTGAGTGATGTATGAGTTATGTGATTTTGTTTCATTATTGATTTCCAACACTTGGTTTTCATAATTTAATACATACAAACCACTATTTAAATGAGCCATACCATAATATATGTTTTTCTTATAAAAGAGACAACCCTTATTTCCAAACTTGAAAATAAATCCATCCATATCCAAACATGATACAACAATTATGTTTTTGGTAACACTAGGCACATAATAACAGTTATGTAAAACCAAAATCATCCTAGTTGTCAGTGAGAGGTGGTAATCGCCAATGGCCAATGCAACCTGCCTTGCATAATTGGGAGATCGAAAATCCACCTCTCCTCTGTAAATCTTTCTAAATATACTTGGTTCCTACATTTGAATACAAATGTGATCCCCACAAGCTATATCTAATACCCAATTTGTAGAAATGGAAATATTAAACTCAATAATGAATGCACCTTTAGCATCCCCATGCTTCTGGGTGAAGTTCATCTTCCAGTGGCCTTGATTGCCACATGAAAAACATACTGCCTCCCGTTCCTCACCCTACCTATGGATCTTCCCCTTATTTGAGGGACGATGCTCAGGGGCTTCAGATCATTTATGAATCCTTGGCCCCTTTTCCTTTTCCTTCCTTTTCTTATTCACCACAAGGACTGCGGGTTTTTCACACCCCATGTCCTTATCTACCTGGTGAATCAAGGTCAGAAGTTCCAATAGACTCTTCTAATTGTTTCTCATGTTATAGTTGACAATAAAACTAGAGAAGGTATTGGGAAATGGTGATAGGATGAGATCTGTACACAACTCATCCGGGAACTTAATCCCTGAGATGTTCAGGCGTTCAATGTAGCCAATAATCTTGACTACATGAGGCCCAGCTAGCACAGACTCTCCAATATTAGTTGTAAAAAAAGCGTTGGAGATCTCATATATCTCTTTTCTTGCCTTATCTTGGTAGAGATCCTTAAGGTGATACATCATGCTATACACGTCCATATTTTCATGTTTCTTCAAGAGCTCATTAAACATGGAAGATAACATGAAACATTGGACACATGTGGAATTATCCATATGTTTCATATAGAGAGATAGTTCATCATCACTGGCCTCTTTTCTAGGAGCAACTAAAACATGCTCTTCTAGTACATGAAATTTCCTCTCATGGTGAAGGATGACGCGTAAACGCCTCTGCCATTCTTGGAAATTGGTGCTAATTAGAAGTTTTTCCTTCTCGAGTATGGTTTGAAATTATATGTTTGAAGTCATTTTTCTTTCCGTTTCTACAAATTAAGATGAGAAAAGTTTTAGTACTTTATCATGATAAAATTGAGACAAATAAATAAATTAATACTTATTAGTCTCCCACTATTTTATCAAAATCCAATAGCCCTCACCATTGACTTTGGAATATTATGTTTCCAGAATATTCTAGTGGCAAGGATCCATATTTCCCTTCACATTACCCCAAATAGGGTTGGTCAAGCAACTTTAATGGTTTTAGGTAGGCATTCAAAATGCTAATTGAATTAACTCGCAGCTCCTTGATCCACTGAGTAGACTCCTCAATCCTGAAATCCTTTTATTTAGGATTTCCTCAACCTTTTCCTCTTTGTCACACCAAGTCCTATTGTGGCAGTCAACCCTTGATGCAAACCAAGTCAAGTCAACCAAAACCTTGAATTATAATTCCTTGATAATTGAAAGCACTCCAACTAGGTTTGGTCAAGCACTTTGAACTATGGTTCGATTCTAACCAAGATTATGGAAGGCTATACCGACTTGATATTTTATTTGAGGGATTTTATCCTTATATGTAAATTTCCATTTTATCTTTGATTACATGATTGTTAATATTAAGTGGGATATACTTAAGTGATTAAACATGTCTAAGATAATATTTATGCATAAGCCGATCTTATTTTAGTTCCATCTTGAATGATTGATTAATTCATTAATTGTGTGATCATGACAACACACCCATAATAAATAGACCATGCAACTGATAGAAATAAAATAAATGGTATGATCATGAGCTTGTTCTATTAGTTAGTTTATTTAGTAGTTGATAAACTAACCCAAGACCTAGGGGAGAAACACCTTGAACCTTTTGGGTTCGTGTTTACAACTTTCCACCTGTTCACCTTTGTATCTCCTTGGATTGATTTCACCTTGGATCCTAACTTGAGCTGCCTGAACCAGCTTGGGAGCTCCATCCATTACATATGCTTTTATATCACATGCAGGTAAGGGGTAAAATGGGGTTTTACATAAAATAAACCTTGGGCACGCATACCCTACATATTAATGAGGAGAAGGATCACATGCCAACAAATTTAAAATAAATAAATTAAAATAAACCATTCACATATAAAGGTCTTGGTCTAGCTCATGATCATCCATACATGCAATGATATTTACGCATAAATAAAACTAGCATTCAATTCTTTAATCATTCTTGTTTAAGATAAATCACGCTTGAATCAATTAATTATCTTTAATTAATCAATAATTTTATCTTAAACCCATTTCTGAATTTCCTTGAGATTCTCATCCATCATAATTTTAAACAAATAAATTCATTTAAAATTATCTTTGTACGTAACTTGTACCTTGGAGGCAACCCAGTGAATTCCCATTCATAACTACCCAATGAGTAGAAATGAACATTACGCAAATGTTAAATTAAACACACACACACACATATATATATAACACCTATCACGTGTTGTGCCTCAGCTTTACGCCTGTACTATGGTACACGTCTCAAGGGTTTGTATAATATAATAATAAATTTTAATAAATATTCATAATTTGGATAAGTACATGACGTGTAGTTTCGAATACACGACGTGTACTTTTGTTCATCGTCCATCCGAAGTACCTGCCTGAGGACATGACGTGTAGATGTACTTCAGAAATTCTCAGAGTACACAATGTGTTCAGTGGGACACATGCCGTGTAGTATTCGCGTTACAAAGTTTACAGCCAAGTAAGCCGTGTACGAGGTACACGGTCCAACCCTAACCCGAAGGGACTACATGCCATGTTTAGTGGACCACACATCTGTAATCCAAAAACCATGTGCCACCTGTTCCTGGTCAACACACAATGTCATTTAAGACTTAGAAATACTCCAACACGTGGCCTAATTTGGCGGACCGGTCCGATGCATTGAACCTAGACTACACAACCTGTACTTCTGAATACACACCGTGTATTCTGGTATTTTTTAGCCAGAAACATTTGGAACCTCCGGATAAGATCCACTGTTTGATTTTAATCAAAATTAAAAGAAAAAGTCATTTCTGTAAGGTGAACAAGAAACAAGAGAGGAGGAACAGATCTCGAGATTCAGATTTGCAGAACAATTAACTTGAATTGAAACAACTAAATTATTAAATGCATAAATTACCAATGGAAAACTAAATAATTATAATAAATGATATAACCCCCTCTAATACCACTTTTAGGTTCTAGGCATAGTGAAATCATGTTGGTGGGTGTACCCAACTATAATTTTTTCCATTAATGATGTTTAATCCGAGATCTGTCACGATAATAAAACACTGGATCTTCGGAATAGAACAAAGAATGAAATAAAAGAAGGGAGTCACAGAACCATATAGAGGATCATCATATGTTGGTTATAATTAATTTAATTAAAAGAAAAGAATTACCTTGATGGAATTCTCTCTCCGTTGATGTATCCAGTCATGATCCGATATGATCCATCATTGCATCGTAGAATCCAAGTGTAGGATTCCTCTAGTGGTGATCCACACATGCTCCACATATCTCTGGACATCGCTGAAGGGATCTATGGGTGTTAGTGCGGAAGAACCTTCACTTGCGATGTCCGCCTTTGATCGCCTTGATCCGGTGGAGAAGGATCTCTCTCTCGTAGATTGAGAGATTTCTTGGAAGAAAAGAATTCTCTCTTGGATTGAGAGCTTTCTCTAGATCCGTTGTTCACAACCACTAAAAATGGATAGGCTAATGAGAATTATATAATTGGGATTTTAATTACTTATAATAATAAAATGAATTAATTACCTGAAAGAATTTATTTATTTCATTTAATTCTTATCAATACACCATGTCTAATAATAACAGTTGAATATTATTATTACTTGACATGTGCCCAACGAATTACACCAAATATTATTTAATTAAATAAATAATATTATTTCTCATAAATTCATAGAAAAAAATACACAGAGTATATATTAATATACATGGAGTGTACTTTTGTTTTTCCATTCTCTTTATTTCCTCCACCACATTTATTAGACCTTGAATAATGACTATTTATTTCTAAAATAAATATCACTACATTACTCGCTAATAAATATATTATTTCACCCACAATATATTCTCTCGAATAACTAGTGTTGAAATAAATGAGATCATACATCCTTAAATAATCATTAAACCACAATCAAGCATAATCTTTATTCAACTTGTTATATTAATATTTAACTGAGATACTCGGACACACTTAGTGTGTGACCCTCTAGGCCTCTTTCTCAGTGTCATTAAGCGGAGCCTACCTAAAGTCCAAGGTTATCATCTAGAAACAAGCCAAGGCACCCATATAGAAATAAGTTAATGCCGCAATGATGTGTCACCTCCTACAAACGCATACCATGTAATGTAATCCCTTTGTCATGATATCTCAAATAAAGTGGGTTGCATGCTAGTGCCATCAACTCATGTGCTCGATTATTCTTTATTTGACTTTCTGGAATTGAACTCGCCCATTCCTTACCATGGACATGGATTTATTTAGGCTATATCAATTCCATAAAAGGGCCTGAGATATCTATAACGTCCCAGATCCAGAACCCACACCACGGGTGCCCCGAACCTAGTTGGTCACATGACCTCAAGCATATTTCCCCAAACTCTAGAGGCTGCTGACTAGCAGAGAGGGCTCATGTCTGATAATGGGAAAACTATGCCCTCATTTGTCAAAGTGTAGCACAGTGGAAAAGATATACAACATACAATAGCAGAAGCAGTAAACAATATGAACTAGAAATGAAAAACTACAGTAAAAGATAACCAACAGTTATATATAATGATGCAGCATGTCACTATTTCTATAAAAGAATACAAAACATGATACACTAAAATACAATACAATAAAATAAAATAAAATACAATACAACTCAAAGTACAAGTACATCAAAACAGAACAGAACAGTACAACAGGAACTCAACAACATCGCAAGCCTAAGCTCGGTCCCATGCTCTCCTACTCCTCTGCAAAAAACATGTACCTGTATAGGGACCCTTGCCCCTATCAAAACCTGCTACAATATAGTCTATTTGGGACGAAGACATGACCCAAACAGGGTGTGAGAAATAAATCCCAGTAGGCAACCACCAAAGGCCCATGCCCAACTACCAGTGAAAATGTGCAACAACAGTGTGCAATAATAAAATGCAGTAAACTAGTAAGTACTCAAAGTAACTATAACCACCAGTTACATTGCCATTTTAATATTCTTTTAACAATTCAACATAATTTAATTCTATGCTAATCATAACCATTCCCTCAGGCTAATCAGAACCCTGCCCTCAGGCTAAATGTAACCATGCCCTCAGGCTAATATAGTCATGCCCTCAGGCTAAATATCACCATGCCCTCAGGCTAAATATCACCATTCCCTTAGGCTAAATACCACCTTACCCTCAGGATAATATAACCATGACCTCAGGCTAAATATAACCATGCCCTCAGGCTAATATTACCACACCCTCAGGCTAAATATAACCACGCCCTCAGGCTAAATATAACCATGCCCTCAGGCTAATCAAAACCATGCCCTCAGGATAAAGTGAAACACTACCCTCAGGCGCAAGTAATCGGGATGATCCCAATGCATAACAATCAATTTTATACCAAATTTCCTCTCAAGAAAACTTTAAATAGGTAATAATCATGGTATACCCTCGAGTATTCAGGCCAAATGGATAAACAGAGGAACGCACCCCTGGGGTGGCCCTGGATCCAAGCAGTGATCCCAAATAGTAGTTTTAATTTATCATTAGATTATCTATAAAATTCTAGATATATTATCAGCAAAGGCCTCAGCCATACGACACCTCAAACATGGGTTCGTAGCACAACAGTACGCAAAAATCAACCCAACAGTTGGAATGAACACTAGACCACCTACCTTAATCGTCCCTGATCGATATACGCGAACAATTCCTCCCAAATCGTTTGTGAATGACGTAGATCTGGGATAAATGTTCCCACATTCAACCTCAAATAACTTTACTTCGGGAAATAATTGGTAAGAAAGGCTCTTGGAGAAGGAAGAGCTTACCCGTGTAGTTCAAAGGAGATCGATGACGTAGGAATCGGGTTCCTGGTGTGCGGTTGGGAGATCTTCCAAGGTCCGGCCATCTCTCCCGCGCTCCAAATGAACTCAAAGCCTCCTCTGCCGAATGAGGAGGCTACTGCCCATTTTAAGTGAAAAAAACATACTACACAGCATGTACTTTTCATTTTTTTAACTGTTCCTCTGGTGGCTTCTTTCCACCACGACACTGTTCATTCGTCGACATGAGTACACAACGTGTATTCCTGATTACACGGCGTGTACTGTCGCTCCACTGGTGGCTACTTCCACCACCTTACTATTCACCTTCCGACTGATTACACGGCGTGTAAATACTAAGTACACGACATGTAGTTAGTTTTTACACCCATTATCGCCGACATGCCTGCA
This sequence comes from Viscum album, assembly GCA_963277665.1. Classification (NCBI taxonomy): domain Eukaryota; kingdom Viridiplantae; phylum Streptophyta; class Magnoliopsida; order Santalales; family Viscaceae; genus Viscum; species Viscum album. Next base: position 894,725,108 of record OY728156.1, read on the forward strand.
CGCCCTGTGTACTCATCCCACACGGCCAAAGTACACAACGTGTGGAAAAGTACACGACGTGTACCCACAAAATTTGGGATTTTTCCCTATTTTCCTTATTTTCTCAAAAACACTTAAGTAAAAGGGAAAAGAAGAAACCCGTACCTTAAGAATAATAACTAGGTTCTTACAAACTTCCCCCCTTAAAGAAATTCGTCCCCGAATTTCCCTTACAAGGGTGATAAAGAAAAAGCTATGAACAAATCTAGCCACTGAGAACGTACGTCGGTCTCCCGCTCCCAGGTTTCGTCCTGCACTTGACCATGCTGCCATATCACCCGTACGAGAGGAACTGACCAGCCTCAGAGAACCTTCATGCTCCTATCGAAAATACGAATCAGATGCTCTTCAAAGGATGAATCGACCTGAAGCTCAATCACCTCGGGCTGAAAAACATGAGATGGGTCTAAATGATAGCGGCATAGCTAAGATACGTGGAAGACATCATGCATGACCCGGTACCCCTGTGGTAACTATAACCAGTAGGCAACCGAACCGACTCTCTCCAGAATCTCAAATTCCCCCACATACCTTGATGAAAGTTTACCCTGTCTCCTGATCCGCCTATGTCCCAATCTCGGTGAAACACATAAGAAAACATGATCCCCAACCATGAACTCTAAGGGTTGTCTGTGGTGATAAGCATATGATTTCTGACATGACTATGCAGTAGCCATCCGCTTCTGAATCAATTGGACCTGCTCATAAGTCTCCTGCATGAGACGTAGTCCCAGTAAAGCTGCCTCACCTGCCCCCATCTAGCACAAGGGTGATCGGTATGACCTGCCATATAAAGCCTTGTAAGGTTCCATCTCAATAGTCGCCTGAAAAACATTATTATAGGTAAACTCGACCAGAGGTATATGCTTCTCCCAAGAGCCCCCAAAGTCCAGGACGTATGCACGCAACATGTCCTCTAGAACCTGTATCGTACGCTCTGACTGGCCATCGGTCTGAGGGTGGTAAGCTATGCTCAGAAGCACCTTCGTACCCAGTTCCCTTTAAAAACTCTACCAGAAATGAGATGTAAAGAGGGTGTCCCTATCTGAAATGATAGAACAAGGAACCCCATGAAGACGTACTACCTCTCGGATATAAAACTTCCTGATCTCATCCACTCCGAAGGTCTCCTTGATTGGAAAAAAGTGAGCCACCTTCGTAAGTCTTTCCACAACAACCCACACGACATCATTACCTCAAGGTTTCCTTGAAAACCCGGTCAAAAATTTCATCGCAGCATCATCCCATTTCCACTCCGGAATGGGTAACTGCTGTAACAGTCCGGCTAGCCTCTGATGCTCTGCCTTCGCCTGCTGACAGGTGGAACATATCGTAACAAAACCAGCTACCTCTCTTTTCATACCTGACCACCAATACTGACGTCTCAAGTCACGGTACATTTTGGTAACTCAGGGATGAACTGCCCAAGACGAAGCATGAAACTCCCACATCAACTCCTTACGTATATCCCCTGGAACCCACACTCATCCATGGAAACACAGTACCTCATCATCGCCTATCGTCCAACCAGGAGGAGGGTCCCCACTTGCCACCGAATCTCATAGAACTAGGCCTTCTGAATCTGATAGCTGTCTCATCCTCACTCTATCCAGGAGGGTAGAAGTCACAACTAAGGATAAAAGATAGGTTTTCCCCTGAATATCATGCACCTCCAAATTCATCTCAAAGAACAAAGCCATAAGCCGCCACTCACCACTGGCCTCCTGCACTACCTATTTCTGAGTCTTCCTACTTAGTGCATCAGCTACTACATTACCCTTACCAGGTGTACAAGCAAGCTCAAAGTCATAGGACTGAAGGTATTCGACGCACCTTTGCTGTCTCAGATTCAAGTCACACTGAGTAAAGATGTACTTGAGACTTTTTTGGTCGATGAAGACCAAAAAGTGATCTCCCAAGAGATAATGTCTCCAACAACGTAACACATGAACAACTACAGCCAACTCGAGGTCATGCATTGGGTAGTTCCTCTCATGTGGCCTCTACTGCCAAGACCCGTATGCAACAACTCACTCGCCCTGCATCAACACTGCTCCCTGCCCAATACTTAATGCATCATAGTAAACTGTATAGCTCTTCCCTTACTCTGGAAGTATCAGGATTGGTGCTGATGTCAACCTTCCTTTCAACTCTTGAAAGGCTGTCTCGCAAGCTTCAATCCAAACGAACTTCACACCATTCTTAGTCAAACCTGATAACAGTGCTGCTAAGCGAGAGAAGTCCTGTATAAAATGATTTTAGTAACCAGCTAATCCCAATAAACTCTGTATTTCAAACACATTATTAGGATTCTCTCAGGAAACTACTGCTCTCACCTTCTCTGGGTCCACTACAACTCTTTCCTCTGAGATAATATGACCTAGGAAGTGAATCTGGTCCATCCAAAAGTGGTACTTTGAGATCTTAGCATATAGCTGATGCTCTCTCAGTGTACTCAGTACGATCTAAATATGGGTGGCATGGTCATGTCGAGTGTTAGAGTACACCAAGATGTCATCCATGAAGACTACCATGAAAGAATCCAGATTTGGGTGGAACACATGATTCATCAGAGCCATGAAAACTGATGGCGCATTTGTGAGTCCAAATAGCATGACCAAGTACTCATAAAGACCATATCTGCTCCAAAAGGCTATAAGCGATATGTCTGATGGTCTCATGCACAACTGATGATATCTGAATATTAAGTCAATATTCAAGAACAATAGTGATCCTTGAAGTTGATCAAAAAGATCATCAATACTTGGTAAGGGATATCAGTTCTTAACCGTTAGCTGGTTCAATTTCTGATAACCCACACAAAGTCTGAGGGTACCATCCGCCTTCTTTGCAAAAAGGACTGGAGAACCCCAAGGAGAAGTACTGGGTTGGATGAAACCCTTTGAATGAAACTCCTCTAACTGCCTCTTGAGCTCCTGTAACTCAGGTGTATCCATTCTATAAGGAGGAATGAACACCAGTTTCGCTCCTGGAACAAGATCAATAGAGAAATCCACCTCACACTCCGGAGGTAGACCTGAAAAGTCTTTCAGGAAGACATCCCTAAAATGATCAACCACTGGAGGGAAATACTTATGAAAAGTCCCCTGATCATCCAGATACAAACTCATAATCTGGGCTGTGACTCCACCTTGCCCACGATGCTTTGGTCCAGCTCGGCTCGCCTGGACATCCCATTCTCCCTTGTATAGGAACTCTCCACCCTCTGGAGAAGTGAAACTCACCCTGCGATGATAGAAGTCTAAAAAGGCTCAAAAGGGAACCAACCAGTCCATCCCAAGAATGAAATCATAAGCTGTCATCTCTAAGACATAGAGGTCCCATAGAAAGTTACACCCACCAACCTCAAGGGGGAACTCGCTGAACCGACACACACCTGTCGTTATCATCCCCAATAGAGTGTCTAGTGTCATGATATTAGAAAAAAGAAGAAACATAGATCCCAAGGCTCTCCACAACGACCACAAATATAAAACTATGTGTAGCACCAGTATCGAAAAGTGTAGAAGATAAAACAGAAGCAACTAGAATAGTACCTCTAATAGTGGAAGGTCCAGGATCCTGCTCCTGTTGGGTCTGTTGCACTGCATATGCCTGCCCAGTGCCGTGGCCCTACGACACAACCTGGCTACCCTGAGCTGACCCGCCCTACTGCCTCTAAGATCCTGGTGTCTGGATATCACGGCCACAACCACCATCTCGACCTACACGCCCCGACACATTCCAATTGCCCGACTGGTAAGAAGCTGCTGGTCCTACTCCCGCACACAGAGTCTGCATAGAACCCCTCTCACTAGCCACCAGTAGAAATACCCTACAAAAATGCTGTAGATGACCCATCTTGCCACAATCTCGACACTCCACTAGGTCACGGGGACACTGAGGTCTCTTGTGCCCCTATCTACCACACTGGTAACACATTATCGAGCCAACTGAAGAGTTTCTATGTCTAGTACCACCACCATGAGAGAAATCTGTCTGCCTCTTCCTCTTGCCAATGGAAATAGTACCAGAAACTGGTGTCGAACTGCCTTGGCCCACACCACTAGCTTCCTGCAGGTTTCGCTCAGAAATCAGTGCCTACTTCACAATAGCATGTACTGTAGTCAACCTGAAAATGTTTACCAGTTCTCAGATGTCATATCAAAGACCATCCTCAAAGAATCGATCCCTCAATGCCTCATCTCCCACCAAAACAGGTGCAAAGTGCTGTATCTCGGTGAAGCGGGCAGAATATTCTATCACTGACATGGTGCCCTGCTACAGATTCATGAACTCTCGAGATCGATCTGTCCTCAGTGTCTTCGGAAAGAAGAAGTCATAGAAGAGTGTCTAAAAATCTTCCCATGACATGTCTCGGTGATGCTCCGACTAGGTGGTAACATCCCACAACCTCTTGGAGGAATCACGCAGCATGTATGTAGCGAGCTTGACCCTCCACCCAGGAGGTGTCTCAAGATACTCGAAAATCATCTACAATGAATCCAACCATGAATCTGCAACCTGTGGTCCGCCATCCCCTAAAAAAGTAGGTGGATTCTACTACTGGAAGATACGTGTGAGATATGTCATAGATGTGGCAACTGGTGGTGCTCCCTGGAAGGTCTGCATGAACCATATAAATCCTTCACGGAACTGCGTATCCACGCCTGTGTTCGGTATAACGGCTGGCGCTGCATCTGGCACTGCTGGAGGATCCACTGGTAGCCTATGGCCTAACATCTTAGAAGTATAATCTTTGATGCTCTCTTGGCGAATAACCAGTGGTCATCTTGGCGGCATGACCCTACAAGGTCAAACACACACTTTAGATCACGATTATCAAATACTGCAAACTAGGAGACCAAGAAGGGAACATGAGAAAGAAAGCATTCAAGATTTACAAAATTTGACTACACGGCGTGTATAAATACTACACGGCGTGTTCTCACAAGCCATCCACATGGGTGTGAACTCCAACTTAAACTGGCCGTGTAACACCCCAAATACACAACATGTATTTTCGATTACACGACGTGTACTTGAATTCTTATTCCCTACCCGAGTCCTTCTACATGGCTAGGCCACATGGATCTCCTAAAACCAGCCTACACGGTGTGTCCCAAAGGTACACGTCGTGTACTCTACAAGTTTTCATCGGCCCATGTTGTTTGTGACACAGCCTGTGAACCTAGGTCACACTACACGGCGTGTTCCCATAAGACACGGTGTGTTCAAAGAAAGATAACACTAACCCGCGTTGTTAGTGACATGTCCTGGTACCTGAGTCAGACTACACGACATGTTCAAGGAAGACACGACATGTATGGCTTAAGGTTTCTCCGTTCGTGTTGTTAGTTACATGGGAGGACATCGAGTCAACACTACATGGCGTGTACAACCCGTACACGGCGTATTCCCCAAAAACTTCTCTATCCCATGTCTCTGCCCACATGGCCTATGACACGGTTAGAGATTACACAGCGTGTACTTAAATTTTTTTCATTTCTTCCCGAATAGAAGAACACATGGCGTGTGTCCATAGAACTACACGACGTGTATCCTGGGTTTTACAGATAGTAAGCCTCAGAAACTACTCCAGAACCCAGAAAAACGTTGAAACAAACACCTAAGTGCCAAATTCCAATCCGTGAGGGCCCATACTCCTTGTGAATCAAAGCTTGGAATCTTATACATGTTATAAAAAAGTAAACTCATCAATGATCCACCAAATTCCGGTTATTGAGGGCCCATACTCCCCAAAAACCAAATTTTGGCATTCATTCTATCAAAATATCACACAACAATACCCTATCAAATAGCAGGTATTTATCAGAGCAGCTATCACAAAAACATGTTTTTCTAGCACATCAACTATCAAAACAACATGCAATTTCTAATGCACCTACATGGCATGGAAAGAATGCATGAAATGTGATTTCTATCATGTTCCTAAATGATGCATGAGACGTAACACCCTCATCTCATTGGGTTGCAACTGAATAAAACCCATGTATAACATATAAACAACACACTACAAGTGCGTCACCCAACGGTGAAAATCAGATCAACTGTAAAATTTGCAAAATTAGAATAATTGAAATTAGCGAGGTAGATTGGATTTTCCCTGTACACAGGTTAGCTAATCCTGGGAAAAACTTATTACCAACTACCATTTCTATCCTATCCCTGAATATAGGCTCTAAAAAGTAAGTCAAATAAAAGAACCCCTCTGATACCACTTTGTAACGTCCCAAATCTGGAACCCACACCACGAGTGCCCCAAACCCAGTTGGTCACATGACCTCAAGCACATTTCTCCAAATGCTAGAGGCTACTGACTAGCAGCGAGGTCCCATGTCTAATAGTGGAGAAACTATGTCCTCATTTGTCAAAGTGTAGCACAACAGAAAAGATATACAACATACAACAACGGAAGCAATAAACAATATGAACTAGAAATGAACAACTGTAGTAAAAGATAACCAACAGTTATATATAACGATGCAACATGTCACTATTTCTATTAAAGCATCCAAAACAGGATACACTGCAATACAATACAATACAACTCAAAGCACAAGCACAACAAAACAAAACAGAACAGTGCAACAGGAACTCAGCAGCATCGCAAGCCTAAGCTCGGTCCCATGCTCTCCTACTCCTTTGCAACAATCATATACCTGTATAGGGACCCTTTACCCTATCAACACATGCAGAAATATAGTCTGTTTGGGCCGAATACATGAACCAAATAGGGTGTGAGAAATAAATCCCAGTAGGAAACCACCAAAGTCCCATGCCCAAGTGTCAGTGAAAATGTGAAACAACAGTATGCAATAATAAAATGCAGTAAACTAGTAAGTACTCAAAGTAACTATCACCACCAGTTACATTGACATTTTAATATTATTTTAACAATTCAACATAATTTAATTCTGAGCTAATCAGAACCATGCCCTCAGGCTAATCAGAACCCTACCCTCAGGCTAAATGTAACCATGCCCTCAGGCTAATATAGTCATGCCCTCAGGCTAAATATCACCATGCCCTCAGGCTAAATATCACCATGCCCTCAGGCTAAATATCACATTGACCTTAGGCTAATATAAACATGCCCTCAGGCTAAATATAACCACACCCTAAGGCTAATATAACCACACCCTCAGGCTAAATATAACCACGCCCTCAGGCTAAATATAACCACTCCCTCAGGCTAATGAGAACCATGCCCTCAGGCTAAAGTGAAACACTGCCCTAAGGCATAAGTAACCAGGCCAAGACCAATGCATAACAAGCAATTTTATACCAAATTTCCTCTCAAGAAAACTTTAAACAGGTAATAATCATGGTATACCCTCGGATATTCAGGCCAAACAACTAAACAAAGAAACGCACCCCCGGGGTGGCCCTAGATCCAAGCAGTGATCCCAAACAACAATTTTAATTTATCATTAGATTATCTATACAATTATAGATATCTTATCAGAAAAGACCTCATTCATACGACACCCCAAACATGGGTTTGTAGCACAACGGTACGCAAAAATCAACCCAATAGTTGGAATTAACACCAGACCACCTACCTTGATCGCCCCTGATCGATATACACGAACGAAGCCTCCTGAATCATCCATGAAAAATGCAGATCTAGGATAAATGTTCCCATATTCAACCTCAAATAACTTTACTTTGGGAAATAATTGGTAAGAAAGGATCTAGGAGAAGGAAGATCTTACCCGTGTGGTTCAAAGGAGATCAACGGCGTAGGAATCAGGTTCTCGGTGTGCAGTCGGGAGATCTTCCAAGGTACGACCGTCTCTCCTGCACTACAAACGAACTCAAAGCCTCCTCTACTGAATGAGGAGGCTACTGCTCATTTTAATAGAAAAAATAGACTACACGACATGTACTCTCAAGTACACGGCGTGTAATTTTCATTTTTTTAACTGTTCCTCTGGCGACTTCTTTCCACCGCGACACTATTCATTCATCGACATGAGTACACAATGTGTATTCCTGATTACATGGAGTGTACTGTTGCTCCACTGGTGGCTGATTCTACCACCTTACTATTCACTTGATGACTGATTACACGACGTGTAAATACTAAGTACACGGTGTGTAGTTAGCTTTTACACCCATTATCGCCGACAGGCCTACACACCCTATGTACTCATCCCACACGGACAAAGTACATAGCGTGTGGAAAATTACACGGCGTGTACCCACAAAATTTGGGATTTTCCCCCATTTTCCTTATTTTCTCAAAAAAACTTAAGGAAAAGGGAAAAGAATAAACCCATACCTCAAGAATAAGAACCGGTTTCTTACAATATCTACTTCTGTTATGGAACAAAAGGGAAAAATCCTTTCTCGCATTATCTATTAATGCAGTATTACTCATGACACACCCAACATATCCTACCTCACTGCGAACAGTGTGCCGTCACAGTTTTCATCAATACATCTAATTGCATGAGTTGTAATACCCATTAATAATAATCTTAAAGTCTGAGGACCAATACACACGTCTGTAGATAAGAACATCCAATGACACTATGAAATGTGGATTTCTTACTGGTGGTTCTTGTTCTCATAATATCCTCTTGAATATTACCAAGGGCGCACACCATGAGAAGGTGCCTCAAAGTTTTATGAGACCTCACCACTAATGGCCTACATTATTTGTGTCCCTCAAATAACATCATCCGTTCATAGAACATATATTCAAGAATAGTGTTATGACACTTTCAGGTTCTCATCATAGCAGAGATCCACTATGACCCTTTAATGCAACAACTATCCTTAAGACATTATCACATGCATTATCACATAGAATAACTATCAAGATGTGATAAGGTATTTATTAATGAATAAAGTACAAAGTAGTTGGTTCTAGGCCACTAACTCTAAAAAATTCATTCCCGATGAGTTTTACCTCAATTATGTTTAAATGGAAAATAAGGAATTAATTAAATATATTGATAATAATCTATTATAATTGATTATAGAGTCCTTGGAATGATCTAGGTGTAGCATCCCTGATTCGGTTTATGTCCACTATGACCGAACTGAGTTCCATATATCTCAAGTGCACCTCCCCGTATGTCAGAAACAACTGACCAACGATGAGGGTCTATATTTAGTGTAGTGAGACTATACCCTCTTTAGTACAATTAGCTATAAATTAAAACCAAAGTAATATAATAATAATTATAATAACACCCATGTTATAACAAAATGAACAACTACAATGTCAGGAAGTCATACAAGGCATAAAAAGATCTCCTGTGGTGGATCATATACATATTTCCCAAAAGTAAAGAAAAGGATAGAAAATACACCAAAACCGGTCTCGATTCCATGCCCGACCTCATATTCCAACTCCTACCAGATCCATGACTGAATCATTGATAGTAGTACCTTTTCCCCTATATGAATCATGAACCAAAATGTTTTCTTATGTACTGAGGGCGTCCGAGCAATGTGTGAGTACAATTTAGTAGGCCACCACCAACATTGTCCCTAAAAATATCCAGTAAAGAAAGTGCATGTACAATGTGATATGCTCCAAATAAAAATAAATAAGAAATGATAGTAATAATACATATGTCATAGCTATGGTTTCTATACTGTAACCCAAGTGTGACCATACCTTCTTTGACCAGTGTTGAGGTGTCTATGAAGATATCACATAATCATTATCTGCGCATCTCATCCCAATTCATAATCAAATGTGCATATCTTCCCATCATAATATAATGACTAATACATGGACAATACATCCCAATAACATAATAAAAATAATTGACATAACAACCCTATGGTAACATAACCATCAATGCATGGGAATCACGTCCCAATAACATAGCCACATCCATGGGTATAACTTCCCCAAGTCCACATACAAGTAGAAATCATGACCTGATAATTATTATAAATGGTGTAGCCTATTTATGTTTTGATTAAATAAACTAGAAGAAGAATATAAATAAGATAACTTCAATCTATTCAGTTTCAACAACATTGGAATCTCGTAGAGGCAGTTTGTTCAGAAGGTGATATCTTTCGATGAATTTGTGCAATGTTATTCAGCATAAGTCATGATTTTAGGTCATTTTAGTTTTTATGAAAAGGGATATATATATTAGAGACATTTATGGATATGTGTAAGATTCATCAAGTGGAACATATGAGCAACTTTCACTGTTCACCAGATGTCAGAAGTTTGGTGTCAATAGCTACAGGTGATCAAAATTCACCAAGCTTCAATAGAGGTACTTATAAAAATTTTGTAATTTGGTGCTACCAGATGACTAGATGAGACCCACTATTTAGGTGGGGTGGGACCACCTATACAGGATGATTGTGAAGTGAAAAAATGTGATCTGATATTATTTTTAATTTTTTATTTTGATTGTATAACTTTTTAACTTCCAATTATAATAGAAACAATAAGAGTGATCTTCCGTACTCATGTTCGAACCATGTAAACATAAAGTGTTCATTTCTTATTTTTTGTTTAATTTATAATTGATTGAATGTTTGTGAGGATTTATGGGAACATGTGAAAGGAGCTTGAATTGGTGTAGTGATTTAGGGTGTGACCTTATCTTCCTAAGTTCCAGTACATCAAGTCAGGGGAGTCCTTTCATTCAAGAAAGTTCTATAGGTTCTGTTTCCACTACACGAAACTTTTGGGGGATAACTTTTGGATATTGAGGTTTTGGAGTATTCCTAACAAGTGGTATCAAATATTTTGGTTCATCACTCAACAACACACACTTGAAAAACTCAAGTAACATTCTATTTCCTTATAAAATTTTAAATTCATTGAGATATCACTAGTTTCAAAATGTATGAAGTTGGAAGAAGGAACGTTCCAAATAGACAAGTTTGATGGGATAAATTTTTGGATTCTAGGGAATGAAGATGGAATATTATCTCATTCAAAAGGACCTAGAAGTTAAATTTTATAGGGTCAAACCAGAGAGGATAGAGAAATAGGAATATGAATGATTGGATAGGAAAGATCATGGGTTGATTCGAATGTCATTGACACAAAATGTTTCCTTTAACATTAGAGAGCTTAAGATGATAACAGAGTTGATGAAAGCTCTAAAAAACATGAATTAGAACTCTACTACTTTGAACAATGTGTTTACAATGTGAAGGTTGTTTTACATGAGGTTATCAAAATAAAGACATGTGACGGATCATGTTAATGTCATTAATATGATTCAAAGTTAGATTAAATCCACTAAAGTCAAGTTTGTGAAAGATGTGTGGGCACTGCTGTTGTTATAATGACTACTAAAAATTTGGGACACAATGGTGATTTTCATTAGAAACTACTGATACAAGTCCAGCCTAGCATTTCATGATGTCATAGATCTCATTCTTAATGAGAAACTCAGATGTAGGGAATTTTAAGAATATATCAAAAATGCATTGAACACAGAAGGTAAAGGATGTTTAACTTAGTGGAAGGGTCGAGGATGGTTAAGAGTAAAATCTAGAGAAATAATTCAAGGTAAATCAATTGGGCCTAGACCTGTATATTGGAATTGCGGGAAAAGAGGTAATTTCAAGAAGGATTGTAAAAGTTGCAGGGAAAATCCTAGAAGAGCAGATTCTAGAAGTTCAATTTCTAGGAATTTAGCTAAGGGAAGTAACAATATACCTTTGAGTGTCAATGTTCCATTATAATCTTGGATAATAGATTTTGTAGCTTCATTTCATTCTATGGTAGATCAAGCATGCATGGAAATTATAAATCTGTAAAGTTTGTTAAGGTTCACTTACCTGGTGATAAAGCTCTCAGAATTGTAGGTAAGGGGGTTGTTAAAGTCCAGATGAAGAAAAAAATCCACTTGATCCTTTTGGGAGTTATACACATTCAAGATTTATGAAATAATCATATTTTCATTGGGTATTTGAATGAGATAGGTTTTGGAAAAATCTTTACAAATGGAGTGCAAAAGATCACTCAGGGTTCCATGGTCAAGGCCATGGGGTGATCTGAATCGGAAGGAGGAGTAGATTAGTGCGATGGATGGGGTGTATGTAATTCTTATTTTTAGATGCTAAATTATGGAATCCAACTTCCAGTTCCATTGTCTTGGTGCTTGTGTCAAAGGGAGTACATCCAAAAGATAACCAAAAGGTTTTCAATGTTCATATATAATCCACTCTCAACTCCTTTTTATCTACACTTAAAATTATCCAAGGATCAAGTTATAAGAACATAAGATGAGATGAATTATATGTCAAAGGTTCCATTTTCTTCAGTGGTAGGTAACCTGATGTATTCCATGAAATGTACTCATTCAAACATTGCTTTTTCAATGGGAGTTATGATTCATTACATGTCTAATTTAGGGAAAGATCATTGAGAATCCATGAAATGGATCATTCAGTATATCAAATAATAAGAAGATACAACATTATGTTTTGGAACATATGATCCATTATAGGGGTATGTTGATGCAAACTTTAGGGGGGATTCAGTTACCCATAAGAGTACAACCAATTTTATGTTCACATTAAGAGGAATGGTAGTTAGCTGGATACCAAGGTTGCAGCTAGTGGTAGATTTGTATGAAAAGAAATTTAGGTATGTTGAAATAGTGAAAGTAGATAAATAAATAATTTAGTTTAGGAATATATTAGAGGATGTCAAAAGGGACCTAGAGGGTGGATTTTTTTACTATGATAGTCAGAGTGTAATACAATTGGTGAAGAATTCAGTGCTTCATTCATGGAAGAAACACATAAACTTGAAATATCACATCATCCATAAGTTTCTAGAGGAAAAGGAGTTAGAGTTGTGAAAGATAGATGAAAGAAAAAATCCAGCAGACATGTTCAACAAGGTTCTAGTATAGGAAATTCTGAGATAACACCGTGCCTCAGTACGACTAGGTTTAATGGAAGGAGGAAGAGACATTGCTACTGCAGATGTTGGAAGTTTTTTTGTTTTAATAAGTGTTGAAGGTTGGAATGGTTTCTTTGAATTAGTCTTCAAGTGGGTGATTGTTAGAATAGTGATGCATGTTAAAGTTTCAATTCAATCAATTATAAGAAAAAACTCTAGAAGATATCTTCAGCCTATTAAAAGCATCGACAATGAAATCTAGTGGAGGCAGGTTGTTCAAAAGATGACATCTTCTTATGAATGTGTGTAGTGGTCAGTTCATCTGATGGATGTTCAACTGATGTCATTATTTTAGGTCCTTGCGGTATTCTAGAAAATGGATAGACATGTCATATCCATTAATGGCTATGAGTAAGAATCATTAAGTGAAACATATGGGTAATTTTCATTGTTCACCAAATGTTAACATCTAGGTTTTGATTTCTATAGGCAATCAAAGGTCACCAAGATTTAACAGAGAGACTAATAAAAATGTTGAAAGTCAATGCTACTACATGACTGGCTTGAACCCACTATTTAGGTGGGGTGGGATCATTTGTATAGAAGGAACGTGACATGAAACAAAGTGATATGATATCAACTGTAATTTATAATTATAATTGTATAACTTTGTAACTTTCAATTATAATGGTAATAGAAGATAAAGTGACCCAATATAAATATAACTTAAATAATACATTAATTTCATGTTTTAGACAATACATCTCACAAATAATAAAGGGGTGACCTCAGACGCTCAGTAAGGTAAAAACATATCAAATGTATTAGATCATAAACATGAAGGAGAACATGAGGAAGACATAAATATCTTAATAAAAGATCATAAGACCATAATTGAAAATCATAAAACATTATAGAAAAACATAATATCATAACAATATCATTAAAGAATTATAAAAGTTACAACTTGGATCAAAATACATATCAATATTCATAAAAAACGTGAGAACGATATAAAAGTGTAAAATAATTTAAAATAAGTCATAATCATGAAAACATTACATATCATGAAAATTAAAATCATCTTGGAAATTTGGAATAACTTGAAAAATAACTTTTAAATGTGTAAAAACTATAATCATAGGAAAACCTTTGTGATTGAACTCATTATTCCCATGCCTATGTAAACAAACTCATTATGTCCACGCATGAAAATGTGAGCAAACCCATTATGCCAATGTTCGTGTGAACAAACTCATCATGTACATTCCTGACTATATCATGATACATAAACTTAAACTAATGCATTGGATGGTGATATAGGACCCCACCCATCATCATCCATACATATGTGTGCCACATAAAATCAATCATTATCATATCTTAAAGAACTCATGGAAAAAGAATGAATTTCTTAAAATTTTCAAAAAAAAAACACATAACATAAAATTAAGAGATTATAGGATATAAAAAATCTATTTTTACAAAATTAATCATATCATAATAATATATATATGGTTATCAAAACATGACTTCATGATAGATAAACCTTGGATGAAAAATAGAAGTGAAAATAATTTTTTTCACAAAACAATTTGAAAATTGTAATAAAAGATGAAGTGAAAATCACTTAAAAACATTTTGAGAAGGAAAATAGAAAAATAAAAAAAACTTATTTTAATGAGTTAAAAATAAATTATCCTTAAAAAATAAAATAAAAATCAAGCTAATAAATTGGAAGTTAAAAATAACGAAAAGAAATTCCTTTATTAAAGGCTATTTTAAAGAAAAATTCACATCAAAGAAATGTTGAGAGACTTTCATTTCATAAAATATATAAATGAAAATATGAGGAATATAAAGTGTAATATCCTAGACTTATTTTGAGGTATGTCCTTCTTTTAATTATGACTTAAGTATTTTTAAGTTGGTTAATGAATTGTTTCCTAAGTTTATGAGGAGGCTTGAGGGTGTTCTGCAGGTTTGGGACATGAAAGAAGGGAGAACATGGCCATCCAGTTCATGTTTCACAATTGGAACATGATTAGTTGTAACCATTCACCCTAACTATTATTTCCTAGAGGAGTGGTTCATGGTTGATGAAACCGTGCAAGGAGGGAGGTGAAACTGTACAGACTTGGACAGAGCCAATCCACATGGTTACTACACGGTTTTTTCAAACCGTGCGGGATCCCCAAGAAACTATGTGACCTGGAACCCTCTTGAATAGAGGGTGACACATGGTTGATTCAAAATTTGGCTAACCGTGTGGCCAAACCATGCTCCCCATTAAAAGTGTGGGTTTTTACCGTTTCCCCCCCTCGATATTTATGTTTCTTTACCCAAATTTCCTCCCCATTTCTCCCACAACAACCAAGGGTGATGAACCCTTACTCACAAACTTCCTAAGGATATATATCCCTTATTTCTAAGTCATTTGGAGCATCATTGGGTCTGGATAGAGGGAGACACATGGTTGATTCACAATTTGTCTAACCGTGTGGCCAAACCATGTTCCCCATTAAAAATGTGGGTTTTTAACATTTCCCCCCTCGGGATTTATGTTTCTTTACCCAAATTTCCTCCACATTTCTCCCAAAACATCCAAGGGTGATGAACCCTTACTCCCAAAATTCCGAAGGATTGATCTACCTTATTTCTAAGTCATTTGGAGCACCGTTGGGTGTGGATCAAAGCTCCAGGTGATTCTAACACTCCTCCTCATTTTTCTAGATTAGGGCTTGTGTAGTTATTATTATTCTTCTAAATCCTTAAAAACCCATTTTACAGTGGATCCTAGGTTGGGGATTCTAATAAAATTTGAATCAAATTCTAAGGTTAAGTGAGCATTCATCTATGGAATCAAGGTAGGTGGTCTACAAGTTACATCCCATAGTCTTATTGAATTGTTTTTGCTTATGTTCTATTGTGTTGTCTATGTGGTTTTCCATAGTATAAATGATGAATTAGTTGGTTAGAATATGAATTTAACCCCTCATGATCCCCATGATATGCATTAAGACTGATTACACCAGTTAGGGGCCACCCATGGGGCGTGCCGCTTTTTGAACATGGAAATTGGGATGAAAAGTGTAGAATTGAATTGTTTGAGATAGATCCCATGATAAATTTGTTGACATGATAGATTGAGTTATGAAATTAAACTAATGATAATTGTTACTAGTTGATGACATGACATAAGGGGGTGTTTGGTATAATGTGAATGGGATAAATGAAATAAAGTGAATATGTTAAGTGATTTATAGGATGAAATGGAAATGTGTAAATGGATCATAACATGTGAAAGATGAATGTGTTAAATGGGTTAAGTTATGGAAGGTAAAATTTGTTAATGGGATATGAAATATA
This sequence comes from Viscum album, assembly GCA_963277665.1. NCBI lineage: Eukaryota > Viridiplantae > Streptophyta > Magnoliopsida > Santalales > Viscaceae > Viscum > Viscum album. The sequence goes on from OY728156.1 coordinate 894,741,396, forward strand.
AATGATAAATGTGTTAATGGGTTAAGGAATAAAAGCTGGTTATGTTTTGAATAAGTTATGGTTGTAATTGGTAAATGGGTTTAATGGTTATTATGTGTGTTTGGTAAATGTGTTATGGTTAAAGAAGCATGTGCACATGGTTTAGTGGTATGTGGGGTATTGGAATTGAGGATCTATGACCATGGGTCAGGTTAGACTAAGTCTATAAACCCCACCCCCATAATGCATGGGTTAAGGATTTGGACTGAGGATCTATGCCCTTAATGGTTACATATGATGAGATTACCTGGATTAAGGATCCGAGATAAGTGATATGTAATTGCATGGGGAATGCTTTCCCTAGTGAGATAGGGAAGTTTACTTTTCCCCTTATGCATAGTTTATATGACTGGTATAGGCTGAAGTGTATTTAATAAAAATGCTTAACCCATGGATTAAGTGATGTATGTAGATAAAGTGAACTTAGTTAATTAATGGAACCTAATTTAACTTTTTTTATCTTATTGTTCATTATGCACATGCATACACTATTTGTTCAGATTGGATATTTTGTAGACACCATTGGTGGTGAACTACTGATTTGTACTCACACCCTAATCAAGCTTCCATTGGGTACCCAAACAAACTTCATGGTTTCAGGTTAGGACAAGGGAAAAGGCCATATTTTGGATGGTTGATTTGGGAATGGGATTTTCATGGATGAGGGTTTCAGACTTGGAGTTAGGACTTATTTTTGGTAGTATTTAGTTTGTATTTATTTTGGATTTTCCAAACTCTTAGAACTGTATGACATGACATATAATATTTACCATTTGGTTATGGGCTTGTACCCAATTTTGGGAAATGTAATTGTGATGCATGTTTATTAATTATACCATTTCCATTAATTCCCATTGTTATCTGATATGGATTACTCTGATAAAGAGGGAAAAGTCTCCCCATATGTTCTATTAGACCCATGCTACTAGTTGGCAGTCTCTAGAATATGGGGAGGCATGCTTGAGGTCATGTGGAGACCCAGATCGGGGCACCAGATTAGTGGATCCCGGGTTGAGGATGTTACAAAGTGGTATTAGAGAAGTTTCCATTTCTTTTTTCTTACTATTTAGGATTAGTATACATGAGACTAGGACGTGTTGGGCCTTGAAAATGATCCTGTGTATGGAAGTATCTAACCCATGTATGGGGGAAAACCCAAGTACCTAGGGTGTGATGGTTGTTCTTGATGTGTGTTGTTAGGGTTGGATGATATTTTACCATTGGGTAATGCACTTGTTGTGTGATGTGACTATTTTGTGATATTTTTCTTATGGATGAAATGGTACAAGTTTGTGCATCCATGAATCATTTTAGGAACTTAGGGATATAGGTGGCATGCATCATGGTAGGCGCACACAGGGAGGATGTGTGGGATGTGGGGGATATAATGGATTTATTTTCCTTGAAAATTTGAAATAAGTGGTGTACAATAAAGATGATGAAAATGGGTAAATGGAAATAATGTGAAAGAAAGGTCAAATAATAGTGCCTAAGGAATAGTTATGAATGGGTTAAAATTTGGTTGTAATATATTGTAAATATTAAAAGGTTCCAAAAATAGAAAGATTTATGTTGTGGAAGTGAAATGGTTAAAAAGGATGTCTAATGAATGGTTTGTGACTATATAAGTTAGTTTATCCCATGTTGACTATAGCCCATGGTAAGGATAGTTGTGGGTAGTGTTCTAGATGTGAATGTATCCATTGGGATAGTATATGTGAAATTGGTTGTTTATGGATAATATAGATCCTTCTTTTACATAAATTGTGGAAGTTTTATGTTATGTGTTTTTAGATGTGTGTTTGGAATTATAGAGAGATTCCACCATGACGATGTGTGCTGGTTTGGGGATAAGAGGATATCATTGAGAATTCTCCTTCATTAGAAAAGTAAGAAACCCCATTGATCCAGGGTATTATAGGGGAGGAGTGGTTCTGTGATAACTTTTCTCATTTTATGCAGATGATGGAACGAGACCCAGGGTGGATTGTGTTGAGTATGTTTGATCTTATTAGAGAGTTTAAGTTTTAGTACCCTATGATATTTGCTGGAGAGGGTGGACTTGAGGCAACAAAGTTATGGATATATTCCATCTAGATGATATTGGATCATTTGGAGACTCCTCCTAAGACGAGTCAAGTTGGTAGCATATATGTTGTGGGTACCAATGAAGCCCTGGTGGGATATTCTGGTTCAGAATGAGCAGGAAGAAGGTATGTTGTGAAAGGCTTTCCAATAATGGTTCTTGGAACATTTTTACCCAGATACCTTGAGGTAATGGAAGTTTATAGAGTTTATGAGTTTGACCCAGGGGACTATTACAGTGATGGATTATGCTGGATGCATCACCGACTTGAAATGCTTTGTTCCAGCATTGATAGGGGATGAGGCTGCTACAACGCGACATTTTTGGAACAGAATTAGACATGAGATAAAGTCCTAGGTGAATATATTCCATTTAAATAGGTTTTTTGAGGTGGTAGATCGGACCCTTATTTCATAAGGTAACCTCAAGGAGGCTTTTAGTATTGGATATTTTGTTTTATTTGGGAGATCTAATGGTACAAATTCTGATAGTAGGAAGCATCATTTTGAGGGATTTCATTAGGGAAATGGTGGAAAAAGTATTCAAATAAGAGGACCAACCTCTCAGGGTGGTGATCGAGTGTTTTTTATTAGTGTGGTAGGTTGGGACACATGTGTGGTTAGTGTCCTTGACCAACAATTAAGTGTCGAGTGTGTGGAAAGATGGGGAATGTGTAGAGTTTTTGTAGTAAACTTCATCAGTTGGGTGGTTATGGAGAATCAAGGCTGATGAAGAGTGTTGGTAGGGGGTCAAATACCCCATATTAGGTAGGAATTTAGAATTTTATGGGCCGTACTAGTCGAAGTGGTGGATGTGGTACTCCAAGAAAAGGGCGTCCTTCTCATAGGGTATTGCCGTGCTAGGGACTCAGACCAGAGCCCAAGGTAGACGATTAGGCCAACTCCATGTAGTTCATTCTACACCGGGAGGTGGTGAGGATGAACCATCAACAGTTTGAGGTAAAATTATTGTAGATTCCATTATTTCTAGGGATTTATTTGATACATACATCTCAAACTCTTTTATATCGCCCAGTTTGTGAATCTGTTGGGTATAGTATCAGGATCATATTGGTTGTTATCACCACATGGTAACATTCAAATCCCTTGATGGGGATACTTATGTTCATAATGGGGAATGAGATATCCATTATGGTTGTGTAGGTCCTATTTTACAATAGTTGGGTGAGTTCACATCCCAAGTGGCATGTCTTATACTTGATGATGGGGGAGTAGAGTAGCTTGTCTTTACTACTATAGTGAATCAGTTTTAGGATGTGTTTCCTGAGGGCTTATCAGAGCTACCACCTGAGAGATATATTGAGTTCATGATTAAGTTACTACATGGAGAAAAACCTGTATCTATACCACCATATAGAATGGCATCGATAGAGATTTAGGAACTTAAACATCAATTCAAGTAATTGGAGAACAAGGGGTTTATTCATCTGAGTATGTCACCTTGGGGATCTCCAGTTTTGTTTTCCAAGAAAATTAACAGGATGTTTTGGTTGTGTGTTAACTACCGAAGGTTGAATCAGATGATAGTTAAGAACTGATACCCTCTTCCATGAATTAATGATATTTTTGACTAGATGAGAGGTGCTTTAGTGTTCTCCAAAATTAACTTGAGATCTGGTCATCATCAACTGAGGGTGAGACCTTCCAATATACCACCGAATTTTTTTAGGAGTAGGTATGGTTTGTATGAGTTTATTGTGATGCCATTTGGGTTGATAAATGCACCAAAAATGTTTAAAGCTATATTGAACCGAATCTTCCACCAATATCTAGATCAGTTTGTAGTAATTTTTTGGATGATATCTTGGTGTACTCTAAGAATCATGACGATCACAATAAAAATATTGAAAACATCCTGAGTACACTAAGGTAGGATATGCTATATTTAAATCCATATAAATGTAATTTCTTGATTCATAGAGTGAATTTATTGGGTCACATAATCTCTGAGGAAGGCGTGTCAGTGGACCAGGAGAAAGTGAATGTTGTTGTATCTTGGGAGCATCCCAGAATGTTTTTGATATATGAAGTTTTCTAGGTTTAGTGGGATATTATCAAAGATTAATCAAATACTTTCCTGCTTGATAACAACACTTTAGGGCTTGACCAAGAAGGGAATCAAGTTTGAATGGTATGGGGCATGTGAGAATCATTTCTAAAAGTTGAATAAGTGGTCAAATATGACACTAATTTTGATCCTACCCAATCTGGGTAAGGAGTATACTTTGTTTTGTGATGCATCTAGTGTTGTTCTTGGGGCAGTACTGATGCAGGATGATCGAGTTATGGTGTATTGGTCACAACAGTTGAGTCCTCATGAATGAAATTACCCTACGCATTATCTTAAGTTGTCTATAGTGGTTTATGCTTTAAAGTGTTGGTGACATTAATTTTTGGGGGAAAAGTTTACATTGTATACCAATTATAAGAGCCTTAAATAAATATTCTCCTAGTATGATTTGAATATTCGGCAGTGAAGATGGTTTGAGTACATGAATTATTTTAATTTTTAGGTAGTCTACATGCTGGGAAAGGGAAATAGTGTTACCGATTATTTGGGTCGGAAGAATCAAAATCAAGAAGTTTGGGAATCCCAATCTGAATGGAGGATGTTGGTGTTGTTTTCTAAGATTTATCTAGAGTTTCAAGATGGGAAAGGGAAAATGACCCTTTCATACTTGGAAGTTGAGTCCTCACTTCTAAGATGAATCAAGGAGAGGCAGTATGATGGCCCAAAGTGTTTATCCTTAAGGGAAAGTCTTAAATGTGGGGAGTCACCCTTTGATTAGATTGTTGATGATGATGAGATTGCTTATTTTTGTGTCCATGTTTTTGTGCCTACTTGTATCTCGTAAGAGTTGATGTGTGAGTTTCATGCTTCAAAGTGGGCAGTGCATCTGAGTTTTTCCAAAATGTATCATGACCTTCATAGACAGTATTTGTGTTTAGAGATAAAGAAAAGAGTTATAGGTTTTGTGATGTGATACTACACCTGTTATTAGGTGAAGGCTAAACATAAAAATCTAGGTGGGTTGTTGTAGTTGTTACCCATTTTGGAATGGAAGTGGGACAAAGTTATGATGAAATTTTCAGTAATTTTTCCAATGAATCCTCAAAAGAATGATTTGATATGGGTAGTTGTGGATCAGTTGACCAAGGTGGAACATTTCTTACTGATTAGAGAGACCTTAACCATTGACCAGTTAGGTGAGTTTTACATTCATGAGATAGTGCAATTTTATAGGGTGCCAAAGACTATAGTTTCATATCATGATCCACATTTTACTTCAAGCTTCTGGCAGGGGTTGTAGAAGGTTTATGGTACCCATATGTTTTTGAGTAAGAATTTCCATCCACATATAGATGGATAGTTAGAATGTACTATTCAAGTGTTAGAGGATATTTTGAGGTCATGTGTCCTAGACTTTGATGGATCTTGGGATAAGTACTTGGGAATTGTTGAGTTCTCCTATAACAAAAGTTACTAGGTAACGATTCAGATTACACCATATGAGGTGCTCTTAAGTATGCCATGTAGATCCCCATTATGTTGGATGGAAGTTGGGGAATCAGAGTTTTTGGGACTGAGTTTTTTGTAGGAGAAATCAGAGTAGGTTCAGATGATTCAGAAATGTATGAATACAACCCAGAGTAGGTATAATTCATATGATGATCGATGTTGTCAACCTATTGTGTTTATAGTGGATTATCATGTGCTCATTCAGGTCTTTCCAAGGTTGGTTCACCATTGGATTCAAAAAAAGGGTAAGTTGGAACCTAGGTACGTGGGTCCATTTGAGATAGTGGAGAGGATTAGACTGGTGGTGTACCGATTGGCTCTTCTAAAATGGTATAGTGGCATGCATGATGTTTTTCATGTGTCATATCTTTGACAGTATCACACCAATCCATCTCATGTGATTGATGTTGATGATGTTGAGCTTGAGGTTGATGCATCCTTTGAGGAGAATTCAGTTCGTATTATGGATCATAGTGAGAAAGTATTATAGGGAAAGATTGTTCCTTTGGTTAAAGTGTTATGGTAGCATGGTAAAGTTAAAGAAGATAATTTGTAGAGGGAGATGGATATACAGGCCTAGTGGCCCAAACTTTTTATCTTGGGAACTTAGTGATGTTTGGGAGTGTGACTCAAGGATGAGCCATTATAAGGTGGGGAGGTTGTAAGATCCCAAAAAATATTTTCCAATAGTATGTTCATGTGACCTAGCCCTATCTTGGATAGAGGGTGTCACACAATTGGTGCACAGTTTGGCCAACCATGCATCCAAACCGTGCGTCCCATTAAAAATGTGGATTTTTACCATTTTCCCCCTCAGTATTTATGTTTATTCACCCAAATTTCCTCCCCATTTCTCAAAAAGTATCCAAGGGTGATGAAACCTTCCTCCCAAACCTCTCGAGGATCAATATCCCTTATTTCTAAGCCATTTAGAGCACTGTTGAGTGAAGATCGAATATCCAGGTGAGTCTGACACTCCTATTCCTTCCCTTTTCTGGATTAGGGATTGTGTAGTTTTTTTTCTTCCAAGTCCCTAAAAACCCCTTTTCCAACAGATCCTAGGTTGGGTATTTGAAGTGTGTTCAAATACAAATCAAAGGCCAAGTTTAAGAGAGCGTTCATCTATGAAATTGAGGCAGGTAGTCTACAGGTTATATCCCATAGTCTTTTTGAATTGTTTGCGTGTATGTGGTTGTGCATATGTTCTGTTATGCTATATGTGTGGTTTTTCATAGTATAAATGATGAATTAGTTGGTTAGTGAATTAATTCAACTGCTCATGATCCTCGTGAGATGTATTGAGGTTTATTAGATTGGTTATGGGCCACCCATGGGGTGTTACACTTCTTGAACATGGAAATTGGGATGATAAGTGTAGAATTGAATTGTTATGAGATAGATCCCATGGTAAATATGTTGACATTCTAGCTTGAGTTATGAAATTGAACTAATGATAATTGTGACTAGTTGATGACATGTCATAAGGGGGTGTTTGGTATAATGTGAATGGGATGCATAAAATAAAGTGAATGTGCTAAGTGATTTATGGGATGAAATGGAAATGTATAAATGCATCACAACACATGAATGATGAATGTGTTAAATGGGTTAAGTTATGAAAGGTAAAATACATTAATGGGGTAAAAAATGTAAATGAAAAAATGTAGTAATGAGTTAAGGCATGAAAGCAGGTTATGTGTTGAATGAGTTATGGTTGTAATTGGTAAATGGGTTTAATGGTTATGGTCTATGTTTGGTAAATGTTTTATGGTTAAAGAAGCATGTGTACATGGTTTAGTGGTATGTGGGGTATTATACTTGAGGCTCTATGCCCATGGTATGGGTTACTATGAGAATCTAAACCCCACCCCTATAATGCATGGGTTAGGGAGTCAGACTAAGGATCTATGTCCCTAAAGACTACATATAATGAGACTACCTAGATTGAGGATTTAAGGTAAGTGATATGTAATTTCCTGTGAAAATTTTTCCCTAGTTATATAGGGAACTTGAATTTTCCCCTTATGCATAGTTTATATGATTGACATAGGCCAAAGTGTATTTAATGAAAATTCTTAACCCATGGAATAAGTGATGTATGTAGATAAATTGAACTTGGTTAATTAATGGAACCCATTTTAGTCTTTTTTTGTCTTTTTGTTCATTATGCACATGAATACACTATTTTTTTCAGACTTTATATTTTGTAGATATGATTGGTGGTGGCCTACTGATTTGTACTCACACTCTGCTCAGGCCGCCATTGGGAACCTAAGTAACTTCATGGTTATAGTCCATGACAAGAGAAAAGGTCATATGTTGTATGATTGATTTGGGAATGGGATATTCATGGATGAGTGATCTAAACTTGGCGTCAATACCCATTTTGGATATTCTTCAGTTTGTCTCTATTTTGGGTTTTCCTGACTCTTGGCACTGTATGACATGCCATGACATATTTATTGTTTGGTTGTGGGCCTATAACCAGTTTTGAGAAATGGAATTATGATGCATGTTTATTGGTTCTACTATATCCTTTAATTCTAATTGTTATCCGCTGTATATTACTCTAATAAATATGTTATAGTCCCCCACGTGTTCTATTAGACCATCACTGCTATTCGACAACCTTTGGTGTACGGGGAGGTGAACCTAAGGTCATGTGGCGACCCAGATCAGGGCACCACATTAGTGGATTCTGGTTTGGGATGTTACATAAAGGATAAAACATATTTTTATTTCATTAAATAAAGTAATTTTGATAGTAAAAAAATGGTCATGAAAGAAAAATCCATTGGTAAGAATGAGAGTTATTCTTACCAATTCTATACTTTTAATTCAGAAATTTTTTATCAAATTAGTGGTTATTAATTATTAAAAGTAATTTACCCATAGAACAAGAGGAAATAAAACATAAAATATGGTAATGGTAGGATAACATAAATCTTGTAATAGTATGTTCATGTAATAAAGAATATGACCCAATGAATCCGAAATTGAGTAATTGAAACCCTTTCCTTTACTCTTGATTACTAAGGAAGTGCTTAAAAATCTTGTATAAAAAAATAACTATCTTAATAAATAATTTTAAAATTATATTCATACCTAAAAATATTTATAATTTTCATTTATAACCATTATATATATGTATATTAGTTAGTTTTTACCTATTTTCCCACATCGAGTGTTTATAGTTTTACTAGTTTCGTATGAGCGGTGTCAATATTCATTATTATACCAAATTTAATTATTACCAAACCATTAAAGGTATTGGAATTGAAGATTTATAAATACCTATAATGTTATAATCCCATAACATGGGAATTTTAGTTGTGTTTCATGAAGATGAAATCAGTGATGAACTAGTTTCGGGTTATTTTCCAATATTAACGGATTAACTTATAATGATCGATAAATTTTATGTTATAAATAAAGAAAAATATTAATGATATATTATATATATATATATCATATATACTCATAAAATATAAACTAAAACCATACATTCTGATAATAGTGAAAAATAGAATGCAATGTTCCATAAATATGATAGTCCGCATGTACACATGGATGATAATTTAATTTTTCAAAGGGAAGAAGAAAGAAGTAAATTGGTTCATCATTTAAGAAACTTAATATGATATATATATATATATCATACATATTTTTTTAATTCCCATTTTAGACTATCCAGGTTAATCAGCAAAGGAAAACGGAACACGTTTCTTCATGGAGGTGGTAGTCCACACACACACACACAATTCACATTTTCGTTTTTCTTAATGGAAAAGGGAATGGTAGATAATGACTATTAAATCATTATAATATCATATTAGTATACTATAGATAATTATGTTATCATTATAATACTATTTAATGAAATTTTAGGAATAATAAGATCACATAAAGAAATAAAAAAGAGGGAGGAGCGGTTAGGAATTTATACCTCACAACTTGAATTATCTCCTTTTAAAAGGGGGTCAAACCTTTGAGGGATGGTATTTTGAGAAGACCAAAAAATATTAAAGGTGTATAGGAATGTTTAGAATAGGTTTTGGTATAGTTTTTTATGAAATTAGTTGGATTTGGTGTGAGATGAAGTGAGGTGAGAAGTTTCCCTTTTATAAGTGAAACAAGATGATATTTTCGTATTGATATTTTTTTCATATAAAAATATATTATACTTGAAAATAAGTAAATTTTAGAAAAAATATTTTATTAGTTTCTTAACTGGACTAGTTGATTCAACATTTAAAGTGAACTTTATTTTGTTTTTTCTTTTTCATATATATATTTAATAATTATGTTACCACTATTTATACATTCCAATTCTATGGATACCTTATAATGATTTATATTTGTTTGGTTTGAGTTTTGTGTGTGGTGAAAACTATCAAACATGGTATTTATTTAAGGAGGAATATTTTACTAAAACTCATAACAACAGTGTTCTCCCATGGATATAAAACCAATTATTAAACCATGTAAACCCAAAGTGTTAATTTCTTGTTTTTTTTTAATTTATGATTGATTTAATGCTTATGAGGATTTTTGGGAGTGTGCATGATGAGGCCAGCTTGGTGTGACGATTTAGGGTGAATATGACAACCCATATTTTTAATACACTTTATTTCATGATTAATTAAATAAAGGTACACATTATAAAATCCCAGAATATCATTAAGACTAGTGTATTTAGGAAATTTGGTACATAACATAACAACTTGAAACATAAATATAAAAAAATTATTGAAAACTTCCTTAAAATGCTCCTAAAATTCCATTGTTCTTCGAAAAATAAATGGGATAACCTGGGGACATACATAAGAAAGGGGTGAGCTATAAAGCCCAGTAAGGGCATAATAAAATCATAGCATGAGGTAAACCAGTACATGTGAACCAAGATACATATCAATATAACATAATAGTGGTGATAATCATAATCTATAACAATGAGACATGATATAACATGATAGCATAAAGACAACATAGGAATGTGACAACAACATAAAACACGACATAATACAAATAAGTCAAGGTTAACCACCAATAAAACATATCATAGTGTGATTAGGATAACCTACCATGAACCATACATGAAATATAATGAGATAAAAACATTACCCAATGCATTAAAGGGATATATAATTCTGGGCACACTCATCACTTTCATATCATGTACATGCATAAGTGTGCCACATAGATCATACAACATAAGGATTTATTTTAGTAATTTTAACCCCACAATTAAGGAGTATGGGAAAATACATGTAAATACCTAATAAATTAAGGATAAATACAATAAGGTGAATACCATTGAGTGGAAATATAGATGAGTATTCATTACATAAATGTTTGGCATGGAAAATCACAAGATAATTTCAGCAGTATAACGGGTGTACATAAAGCTTTATAGAATGGGAGAATGAGAGAAAAAGGAATCTATAATTACTTGGGAATCATAAATTAAGTATTAGGGATGTATAAAAATATATCCCAAATTGAAAAGTTATAAATCAAAAGGCATGAAATAAATAAGGTTCTTGAATAAAGAGGAGGAGAAGATCCCTTACCTTAAGAGGGTGCTTCTTAAATCTTGGCCCCCACAAGAAGATAGGGTGGTAGAGGGGCTAGGGTTGGAGGGCCCTGGTCATAGGTTTGAGTCCCCTGGGCCATTTTTTTATTTCTTGTAGTGTATGGAACTTCCAAATGCAATGTAACCGACCTTTATTCCATATCAGAATCAGGATGAGACCGTAAGGGGATCTACGATTTAGGTTTTCCCCTCGTCTCCGCCTCCTTCCTTGTTTCGGCTTGGCATGGCACCCCTCCTCCGGTGATAGTGGCAGCAGATCCTCAGTTGCATTGGTGTCGGTTCTTCTTGTCTCGTCCGTGGTTGGCCTCGCCTCCCTTTGGCAACACGGTGCTGGTCCGTGGGCAAGTCCCTACTCCTGCAACTTGATAGGTGTTTCTTCTTCTCTGGTGTGCGTTGGGTGGTTTGTCAAGGTCTCTGTGAGTGTCTTGGATGGTGGTGACAAGATCTAGTCTACTTTGATGACGGCATCTAGGTGATGTTTTCTGATTCCGTCCTTTTTAGTCATTTCTGCTTGGGTTGCGTATATGCTGGTTTTGCGGTGTTCGTGAATCGGGATGTTGATTCTTTTACTAGTTGAATCGAGTTTGTGTTTCATTCGATTTTCTACATTGAGTGTGATTCAGTGCTTGATCTGATATGCTTGATGATGCTGGATTGCTTTTTTGTTCTGGTTGATTTTGTTTGATTTTTTATTTCAGAATTTTACCCTTCTTTCTCAACGGCTGAATGTCGAAGGAAGGTGACGACAAAGGGTTTGACTGCAAGGGCGCGACTCGAGATTCGTCATAGACATGGATGAAATTGCTTTTGTCTTTCAGTTTGCAATGTTTATGGTTTGAAATGGTGATGTTATGATGCGGTGGTGAGGTCCGGTAGCTTCTCACCGGAGGTTGTTCGTCGGCGATTCAGATGATGTTGATGATGCAGTGGGCGCAGCTCGAGGTGGCTCATCGATCGATATTCCTCGATCTTCGTGACTGTGATGATGGTTTCTGATATTTTGAAATTTGAATCCATATAGTTTGTTTGGTCAGGGTCGGTATGGTTACCGGTAACCCATAAATTGGTTTATTAGAAAATAAAAAAATAGATTGCAGGTAGGCTTCTTAAATCTTGGGAGAAGCTTCTTAAGAGATTGGGGGAACATTGAGAGGACTCTATAGAAATAAAGGAATATTAATTTTATTCTAAAAGTGTTTTTAGTTAAGATTAATGGGAGTTTGGGTGGGTTTATATAGCAACAAAGAGGAGAATTATTTATTAATTTCCAAACTTAGGTTTTGGACTCTATATGAAAAAGTAATCAAAACTACAAACATTCCCATATTTTTTTGCTTATGGTTTTTTCCAAATAAGAGTGGGTTTTATTATCTTATAAGTATAAAAACTGAACACATTAAAAATAATTCCCTTTTTGATGTGTAAGTGAGTTATGTTTATAAAGAATTGATTTTAAAACCTTAAAATGCAATATAGGTTTTGGAGGATTCATTAAGGGCTTATAAACTTAATCAAATAACTTAAAAAACACATTATTTTAAAGTTGAAACACAAATATTATTGTTCATACCATTTATGGAATACATTACATCACTTTTGGGTCATTATATTGTCATAATACATACCACATATTTATACTGTATTTAATTTTTACCAAAAAATTTGACTATCTCAGAAAATTATGAAAAATTAAAAATAAGATAATTTCAATATATTAATTTAAAAAATAATATTTATTTAATAAAAATAATTATCTAAATATTATAATTTATACTTTTAAATAAAAAATCTCAATTTATTAAAAAATACTATTTTTTGACAATAACAGTTTTCTGACCCATATAAAAATTACATATGACTCCATAAAATTATATTATAATTTATATTTAATAAATATTATTTAATAATTATATTTTATAAAAATACAATTTATTTTAAAAATTCTTAAATTCATAAAAAAGAGTGTTGTGATTGAAACTATATATTTTCCAAAGATACAACTTGTGTTTCATTGTAACAAAATCTGTTTTGTTATCAAACTCATTATTTAATCATTTAAAAATTAGTATTAAAAAGGTATAAATATAATAAATTTTTTATTAAAAATAAAATATAAAAATTCATACTATTAGGGTATAGATACATATCCCTTTATTACACCTACGAATGTTTTAAGGGTAAGGTGTGCGATGGTGAGATTTTCATGGGGTGGTTTGATGAACATGGTTTAGGATGTAATCTCGATGAGCTTTAACTTATCTCATAAATGGTTTCAATCATGATCTACTTATTTAATCTTTGTTTGGGATTGGTCAAGGGAAAATCATAGTGATTCTATCTCCCTTATAAGCTTTGATAAATGAGATTCATAGGGTATGATCCTACTGGTCGAGACCATTGCTTCTTCCTTCTATATCTATTGGACTTTATCATAACCCTTAATATACTAATAATAATAGTCAATGTACAAATACTATATTATCAACGGTTATGATGATTAATGGTATTTTAAATCCAAAAAACTATAAATTTCCAAAATAAACAAATTAGTGCATGTGTTTTTTATAACTATATTACTTGATAAGTCACTTATTCATTCAAAAAGTGAATTTCATTTATAAAATTTTAGGTCGTTACATTCCCCCACTTTCAGAAATTTTACCCTTGATATTTTTATTTCATACACTAAAATAGGTGAGGGTACTTTTGTTTTATCACCTCTTCCAGTTCCCATGTTTCTTCCTCGAACTTATGGTTCCACCACAATAGCTTGACCAGGCGAGTTGTCATGTTTTGTAAAACATTTTTCCTATAATATAAGATCTTCACTGACTACTCCTCATACGAAATATCATTATCCAATGGTAGAACCTATAGATTCATTACATGTGATGGGTTTGGTATGTACTTTCTCAAGAGGGATACATGGAATGCATTATGTACTCGAGATAAGTTAGGTAAGAGTTATAGTAGATAGGCCACCACTCTGATGTGATTAAGGATCTCAAAGGATACAATGTATCTAGGATTATGATTTACCTTCTTACAAAACCTCCTAACTTTATTCCATGAAAATATATGAAGGAACACTTTATCTCCTACCTTAAACTCCCGGTCTCGTCGATTATTATATTCATATATTTTCTATCTACTTTGTGTGGATTTTATAATACACTGAATGGTTTAAACCATCAATGTCATATATTGGATAAGATCAGGTCCCACCAATTTTTACTCTCCAAATTCATCCTAGCATGTTAGAGTGTGACACCTCTTCTCATACAGATCCTTATAAGGTTCCATTTTTACGATAGAATGGAAACTATTGTTATATGAGAACTCCACTAGGGGAAGGTGTTGATCCCAACATCCTTGTAAATCCATTGAACATGATATTATCATATCCTCCAGAGTTTGAATGGTTCTTTCAGATTGACCATCCTTATAAGGGTGATAAGATGTGTTGAGGCTTAGTTTTGTATCCAATGATTACTGAAGGCTTCTCCAAAACCTTGAGGTAAACCTTGGATCTCGATCATATAAAATAGAGAGTGGAACTCCATGAATTATTACCACTTCCCTTATATATATCTTGGAAATTTGTTCAAGATAGAAATATTCCTTGATAAAAATGAAATGAACTAACTTGATAAGTAAATTGACTACCACTCAAATGAAATTATTTCATTTAGGTGTCTTGGGGAGTTATATGATTAAATCCATGGTTATGTTTTCCCATGTCTATACTGGTATGGGAAATGGTTTCATCACAACCTTATACTTATGTCATTCTACCTTAACTTGTTTTCATACCAAGTATCATAATAAAAACAATTCAATCTCCCACATCATATTATCCCACTAAATATATATATACATCTTAGTGCCTCCTAGATGAATAGATAAGGATGAGATATGTGAATCATCTATAAGTTCCCTCTCTAGTTTTGGTTTTTTGGGACACATTTCCAGGTTCCAAACATTATAACTCCATCTTTAGAAAAGTCAAACTCTTGAATATTTTCTACCTTATTATATAGAAACTAATCATCTTTATGGGCCTCCTTGATCCTCTCAAGAATGGATGGTTGAGAAGTTATTTGAAAAATTTAGGATGAAGATACATTTAAGACTCCCATGTACATCCTTTTCATGTTTAATAATATTTTATCCCTTATAATCTTCATCATGGATAGGGTTGCAAGATCATTTATACTTAGAGCATCTGACACTTTTTTTGCTTTCCCAGAATGAAAATGGATTGAGAAATCATAATCTTTGATTAGCTATAACCACATTCATTGGTGAATATTAAGATTTTTGTGTGTGAATATATACTTTATGATTTAAAGATATGTATATATGTCACACTTTTATATGTAGAGAAAATGTCTCTAAATATTGAATATGAATATCACTTATACCAATTCTAGATCATGAGTTGGGTAGTTCTGCTCATGGATCTTTAATTGATAGGAGGAATAGACTATCACATTATAATATTACATGATTATAAAACCCAATACCTTTTTAGACTCATCAATTTAGACAAAAAATACTTCCCCACTGGTGGGTAATGCGAGCATAGGTGCAGTGATTATCCTATTATTCAACTCTTTAAATATTTATTTTCATTCATTAGTCCAGGAAAACTTGACTCACTTCCAAGTAATCTTGGTTAGTGGTCTTAAAAATCATGATAATTTTCTCAAAAATCAATTATAGTACTCAATTAATCCAAGTAAAATATATATTTCCATCATAGATGTTAGTCTAGGACATCATTAAATTGCCTTTGTTTTTTAAGGATCCACATATATCCCTTTATTGGTGATAACATTCCCCAATAAAGTTAACTACTCAAACCAAAAATAAAATTTACTATAATTTTCATATAACTTTTTACCTTTTCAAGGTCTTTAGTACAATATTCTAATTATCTTCACATATTTCCTTGTTCTTGGAGTAGATAATAATATCATCTATAATTTATACCATAATTTTTTTTGAGGTAATTCCTAAAGACACTACTCATTAAGTCCATGAATAATTATGGTGAATTAGTGAGTCCAAATTTCATCACTCTGAACTCGTAGTGCCTACACCTTGTATGAAAAGAAATATTAGGGATATAATCCTTATTTACCTTTACTTGGTAATATCCTGACTAAAAATTTACCTTAGAGAAGTATTGGGATCCATATAGATAATCAAATAAGTCGTCAATCCATGGAAGAGGATACTTGTTATTTATCACGATCTTATTGATCTCATGATAATCAATGCAGGGGATCATTGACCCATCATTATTCTTTACAAAGAGGACTGATGCACCCCATAGTGAAGCACTTGTTAATATAAACCCTTTATCTATATTCTCATATAATTGTCTCTTCAGCTCATCAAGTTCAAAAACTTCCATTCTATATGGAGTCTTATATATTTTCAAAGTTCTGGGTATGGGATCAATTGAGAACTCAACCACATGGCTATGAGGAAGACCATATGATTCTTTAGGATACACATAAACAAATTACCTTACAATGGTAATGTCATCAAGGATGATCTTTTATTTAGTCTCAATTATTTGAGATGTTGGTACCAAAGAATATTCATTCTCCTCCTTGCACTTGTATAAAATCATAGGGTGATTTTTGATATGATGGGTGATTTCCTTCTCTCAACAATTTATATTGTCTCTATACAAGGAAAACCAATCCATTCCCAAAATATCATCAAGTTACTCTAAGGGGAGTATCATAAGGTTTTATGGGAAATTATGCCCAAAAATTTGGACAGGGGATGAGTTATATTCTCAGGATGAAAAAATTTACCCATTCTACATCTTCATTGATAACTCAAATTCCATGTTTTGAGGTGGTGTTTGAATAGTTCTACTAAACTTGTGTTATATGAAATAATGTGTAGAACTATAGTCATCTAAGACATTTTATGTTCATTAATGAACGATAAGTCTTCGTTTCACTATTTGATTTCGGTTATAATCATTTAAATCAAACAAAATCAACTTTGGGATGATAATTTTCAAACTATTAAACATATAAAAGGGAAAATATGAAAATTGAAGGGATAACTCATAAATAAAATATATTCCTCAACCTATGTATTTCTAGGTTCTAATCTAAATTATCCATGATCTATTTCCTAATATAAAATATTATGATCATTTTTCCCTTCATAATGGTTCATAAAGAGATTTTGAATTTACTAAAGCATATCCCCTAAGAGTTTCAAACTAAGTGTGTAGTAAGACCCATTTTCATACACCCGATAATGATCAAGTCCATCTTAATGCATCCTTTTTAGGGTTATCACCCTTAGGTAGAACTACGAGAGAAATACATCCACATGTAGTATCTAGACTGGGATTCATTTTTTTAAAAACCACTTACTCTATACTTTATCAAAATTTAGAGATTTTTTCTTATGTTTAGTATTATACCTAAGGATTTCACTAGAAATTTATAATCTTAATACCCCAAAATAACTAAATATTTCTCTGATACCAACTATAAAAACTCATATTTTTAATACACTTTATTTCATGATTTATTATATAAAGGTACACATTATAAAATACGAAAACATCATGAAGCCTAGTGAATTTGAGAAATTAGGTACATATCATAACAACTTACAACATAAATACAACAACATTATTGAAAATTTCCTTAACATGCTCTTAAAATTTCATCATTATTATAAAAATGCATGGGAGTCCAGTAAGGGAATAATCAATACATATAATGAGGTAAATTAGTATATGTGAGCTAAGAGTAATATCAAGGTAACATAAGAGGGATGTGAATCATAATCTTGAATAATGAGGCATGATATGACATTATAGCATAAAGTCAACATAGCAATGTAGAAACAACATAAAATATGACATCATAAAAATAAGTCAAGCCTAATTTTCAAGACAACAAAACATGGTGTGATTAGGATAAATTCCCATTCACCATACATGGACTATCATGAGATAAAAAAATTACCCAATGAATTTTAGGTCTATATAATTTTAGGCCCACCCATGAATTTCATATCATGTACATGTATAAGTGTGCCACATAGATCATACAACATAAGGATGTATTTCATCAATTTTAACCCCATGATTAATAAATGAAGGTAAAATACATGTAAATACCAAATAAATTAAGTATATTTAGAATAAGGTGAATACCCTTGACTGGAAATAGATATGGGTATTCACTACACAAATATTTGACATGGAATATCATAGGATAATTTTGTTATCATAATGGGTGTACATAAAGGGTTAAAGAAGGGGTGAATGAGAGAAAAAGTGGTCTATAATTACTTGTTAATAATAATTAAATTAATAGGGATGTGTAAAAACATATCCAAACTTGAAAAATTTTAAATAAAAAGGCATGACATAAATAAGATGCTTGAATAAAGAGGAGGAGAGGATCCATCACTTTGAGAGGGTATTTCTTAAAGCTTGGGAGGATATTCTTAAGTGCTTGGGAGAACCTTGGGAGGAATACAGAGAGGGAAATTCATATTAATGTCATGATTAAAGGGTTTTTAGTGAAGATTAATGAGAGTTTTGGTGGGTTTATATATCAAAAGAAAAGAGTTTTCTTTATAAATTTCTAAACTTAGGTTTTGGCCTCTTATGACAAAGTAATCAAAACCAAAAAAATTCTCATGGTTTATTCCAATGGTTTCTACCAAAGAGGATTGTTTTTAATTATTTTATAAGTCTATGAATTGAACACATTAAAATAATTCCCTAGGTTATGTGGAAGTGAGTCATGTTTATAAAGAATTGATTTTAAAACCTTAAAATACAATATAGGTTTTAGAGGATTCATTAAGGGTTTATAAAATTAATCAAATAACTTAAAAGAAAATTATTTTAAATTGGAAAAATAATTTTGGTTATAGATAACTTTTATGAGAAATATTACATCACTTTTGGGTTATTATGATATCATAATACATACTGTATATTTATAGTGTATTTAACTTTTACAAAAAAATTCGTCCGTCTAATAAAAGTATGAAAAATTAACTATTGGATTATTTAAACATTTTTATTTAAAAAAAATATTTATTTAATATAAATAATTCTCTAAATATGAGAATTTACACTTTTAAATAAGAAATACCTATTTATTGAAAAATAATTATTTTTTAACAATAACAGTTTTTTAATCCTTATAAAACCTACATTTTAATTCATAAAATTAAATTATAATTATATTTAATAAATATTATTTAATAATATTATTTTATTAAAATATATATTTTTCAAATATTCTTAAATTTATCAAAAAAAAGTGTCTTGATTGAAACTATATATTTCCCAAAGTTATAATTTGTGTTTCATCGTGTCAAAATTTATTTTTTATAAAACTCATTATTTGATCATTTAAAATGTAATATTAAAAAGGGATAAATATAATCATTGTTTTATTAAAAATAAAATATAAAAAATCCATACTGTTAGGTTGTAGATACATCTCTTTTTATTACACCAGTGAATGCCCTAAGGTTAAGGTGTGCGGTGGTGAGATTTTCATAGAGTGGTTCAAAGAACATGGTTTGGATCGTGATCTCAATGAGATTGAAATTATATGTAAATGGTTTATATTGTGCTTTAGTTGTTGAATATTGATTTTTGATTGGTCAAGGGAAAAGACCAATGATGTTATCTCCCTTGGAAGCTCCATTAATTGGGTTTCATAGGGTACGATCCTACTAGTCAAGACCATCATTTCTTCCATCTGTGTCAATTGGACTTTATTATAACACTTAATATACCAATATTAATGGTAACTATACAATGACTATATTATTAGTAATTATGATGCTTAGTGTTCTTTTAAATCCAAAAGACTATAACTATCCAAAATAACCAAATCAATGCATGTTTTTTTTATAAATAGATTACTTGATAAGGAATTTATTCATTCAAAAATGGAATTTCATTTATAAAAGTTCTAATTGTTATAGTGAAACCCTATCTTCCTAAGTTTTGGTGCATAAAATCGGGGGAGTCCTTCTGACCAAGGAAGTTCCAGAGGTTCTGTTTCCACTGTGTGTTACTTCTAGTGGTTAATTTACAGACATCGTAGGTTTCATAGATTAACTATAATAATATAATCAAGATAGAGAATAATGTCCCTATCCAAGGTGTAGGTTGGAGTGGAATCTCAAGAGGGGGTGAATTGAGTTCCTATTTAAAATTTCTATTTAAAACTTGTTTTATAAAGATCCCCCAATTTTAAAATGGCCAAGTTAATTAAGGAAATAGAGATGTAAATGTCTAGTTGGTCAACAGGTTTCTCAAAGGGTGATTAATCCTCAGTTGAACTGGTGTAAAACACTTATTCAACTTTTCAAACGAGTTTACTGAATTAAACATATACACACACTAACAAAAACTAACTATCAAAGTGAATGAAAAACAATTTTATGTTTTAGGAAATATAAGCAGCGAAAAATAGATAAAATAGAGTATAAAAAAAATATAGTGCACAGTAAAGTAAAACAAGAGGTTCAATCTCAAGCCGAGACTTAATCCTCTCTACTTGGTGATCACCTGCCACCAAGTAGTTTATATTAACAATAAACTTGATACACAACCTATGTTGGGCTTTATAAAAGTTTTCATAAACTGTCCAGGGTTCACACCCTATTCTACAGTTCTTCGTGGAAAAAACAAACAGTACACACCACACATGGTCTCTTCCACAGTTATACATGGGAAAAAAAATATAGGTGAAGTTTGATGTGAGGATATTCAGTATCCTCCAGTTCAAGCACATGAGATAGTGTGTGTAACAGACAGACACACACACTTCTCACAAATGTAAAATGAAGGAACACAATATAGTTAAGATTATAAGCTTGATTTTAGAAAGATCTATGTGTTTTTAGTTTAGATCTTGACTCCTTGGAGTGAAGAATTTTATGTTTGAGTCTTTATCTAGAAGTTGTATCCAAAATAGAGTGTCGCAACTCCAGGTTCTAGATTTGAGTATTCTGCCTCTAGTGTTGGTCAAGAGTTGATGAAGCACAGAAGGTAGCTTTGAAATTATTATCCTAAAATGATCTTCTTAAGCTTCTTGGATTCTCATTGTAAGCATCGAATGGTTCTTCTTTAATGTAGCAAGTAAGATCTTTTCATGTACAGACACGCTTCAACTCTACTCATCACACACTTTTTTTATCTTCCTTTGTCTTCCCTTTTATACATGAGGTCTGACAATAGGAATGAGTAGATCACGTGCGGTCTTTCTTGTACCTCATACTGTCTCTAGATACGGTCTCCTGAAATGTCTACAATCATCATTAATTAATGTTAGAAGTATTTAATTTATCAAATATGACCGTTAGAATAATATTAATAATTCTAACAAAGTATTGAAGAGTAAGCATCAATAGAATGGTAACAGAAGACTTTACATCGGTAGGCTTAAATAGTATGTGCACATCGGAAACCTCCAACTGTAACCTTCCATTGGTAAATTTCCATCGGTAACCTTCAGTGGTAACCTTCAACAGTAGGCTTGCATCGGTGACCTTGAATTGATGAACTTTGAATCAACGACCTTTTCATTAGTAACCTTTTCATCAGTGACCTTTGCATCGATGACCTTTGCATCAGTGAACTTTGCCTCGGTGACCTTTGCATCGGTGACCTTTGTATCGGTGACCTTTTCATCAGTGACCTTTGCATCAGTGACCTTTTCATCGGTGAACTTTTCATCGGTGACCTTTTCATCAGTGAACTTTGCATTGGTGACCTTTGCATCAGTGACCTTTGTATCTGTGAACTTTGCATCAGTGACCTTTTCATCAGTGACCTTGCATCGATGACCTTTGCATCGGTGACCTTTGCATCGGTGACCTTTTCATCAGTGAAATTTGCATCGGTGACCTTTGAATCGGTGACATTTTCATCGGTGACCTTTTTATTGGTGACCTTTTCATCGATGAACTTTGCATCGGTAACCATGCATCAGTGACTATGAACTTAGATAAATTATGCACTGTAAGCTTAGACCAACAAGTAGTGAGATTAAAAGTATATGAATATTACTTGATAGAAACAAGGAACATTAATGAAACATGATTAACATATAAAGAAAACATGATTATCACATAAATGAAACATGATTTGGGATTATCAAAATAGGTGAGTCCAACACAAGGGTACTATCTCAAGATAAAAATAACATCTTTAGACTGAATCCAAATCACATAAGAGGGGTAATAAAGTTCCACCATCACCATTCTCATATAGGCATCATTACCACTTACTTGGAAGTGTATCATCATGGGAAATACATCCCACTTCCAAGGGTAGTAGTGGATAACTAGTCATAGTTTCCTATCCCCATCATCATTAGGGTCACATGATGTTGGGGCCAAGTTCCCATAAAGTACCTCAAGGGGGTGGTGGTGGTGGTGAATTAGGGTGCACATCGATTATAAAAATTTCCCTTCTCTTATTCCCCTAAACAATGAAAATATTATTCCCATGTTATAAGTGAAGCACCCAAATAAATTTATAGAGATAATGTTGTATTTTTTGTCAATTTAGTTTGTTTCCAATATAGTTATGTAAAGGGAAGTGAATGTATATTGAACTTGGTTGATAAAAGAATAACCTAATAAATAAGAACAAAAATATGCTACCCATAAAATTATGGGCAAAGAAGATAGAAGCCACTTGTTGAGAAGCTCATAAACCAAATGATTCTTGAGCCGATATTCATGTCACAAATGGATTTATAGAGCTAATTTCATATTTTTTTACTAGAAAAGTTTGTTTTCAATATAGTTGCGTAAAAAAAAGTAATTTTATATTGAAATTGGTTTATTAAATAAGATCCCAATAAATAAGAACATAAATATTCCTCCCATACAGTGATGGGTAAAGAAGAGAGAAGCTTTTCTGGAAGAAGCCCATAAATTTAATGATTGTTGAGATAATCTTCATGGAAATCAATGACTAGTGATACTAAAGGAGAAAACACTTAACACAGTAGTTTCAAAGTAATTTTGCATGAATCTAGCTATTATAACATCGTTTGAAAATATAATTTAAAAATTAAGGAAAATCAAGTTGAGGTTATCAGAATCCATCCATGGAGTGTTGATTTTAAAAGTAGTTAAACATAGTGAAGGAGATAACCTGGATGAAGGTTTGATAAGGATTATTTAAGGATGGAAATAAATTAGTAGTGAAGGTTATTAAAGTGCTCAAAACTAAGTTATCAAATATTGAAAAAGACTTTTAAATTTAATTATAGAGATTTGAAAATATCCTTATATTTTATAAATTCTTTTGAGATACTTTGGAATGATTTGAAGAGAGTTTTTGAGGTGATTTGAGTTGATTTGGATTAATTATAGAAGTTATAGGTTTTGGTAAATTTGAAAAAGTCTTGAAATCTAATGGAATTAGTAAGGTTGATATTGTGAATTTATAATTTTGGATCTGAGTAAGATTCTAGGAAAATGAAAAAGGCCTGAAATTGGTAAAGTTCATATAAAACTTCATAAGGTTAACTCGAATATAAAAAATGGAAAAGTAAAAATTTGTAAGGTTTATTTTGAATCTTTACAAGGTTTATTCTAGAGAAAAATAATACCATAAGTTTATTTCTTAAATATCATAAGGTTGGATTTTGACTTCATAAGGTTGATGTTGAGAATGAATTTTTAGAAATTGGAAAAGGAATGAAATTTGTAAGGTTTATTTAAAATTATGTAAGGTTAACTATAGAACTTTATAAGGTTACTTTAAAGCTCAAAAAGTTCAATTATTACTTGGTAAGGTTAATTTAAATTTAAAAAATCAAAGCTAATAAAAAATATTACAAAGGAAATGATGATACTTAAGGAATGTAAGGTTCATATAAAGTTTTTAAAATTTATTTAACCTTATTAAATGGAATCCGAAAAAAAATATAGCAAAGGAAAAGATGATCCATGAGGTTTGTAGGGTTTATTTAACCTTAAAAAATGGTTACTAACTAAAATTTGACAAAGGCCATGCCTATCACCGAGAATATAGGGAACTTTATAAGGTTTATCTACCTTTTGAAATTTCAATGTTGTGTTGGGAATCATAGAATATGATATCCCTATATCTTAATATATGATATGCTTACTGATATCATATAATGATGATTTTTTTATTCAAGATAAAAATATCATAATTATTTGTTTATCCATGATTTAAGCCATGATTTGTATAAGATTAAATGAGAAGATAACAAGGAGATCAATATTCCATTTAATTTGGGATTTTCAAATATAGAAATTTGAAAAACAATACTAGTTATCAATGTTGGAGGAAATTATGAGAAATTAAACTAGGATATGCTAGTGATAAACTTCATTGATTTAAATATCACAAATGAATTTTTGATTAAAGCTAAATAATTAAGAAAGATTTTATTCCTGATTGATAAAAATAAGATCAAGCTAAGATTAATCATGAGAATTAAAATGAGATATGAAGATCATTATAAAATATTATAATGTCTTCTCTCAAGATGAATCTCCATTCAGTAACATATAATTTTTTTATATTTTTACATAGTCATAACGATTGATTTATTTGAAGATATTTCTAGATTTTTTTTGATAAGAAGCTTCTCAAGACCAATGAAAATATTAATTGGATAATTTTTTAGAGGGGATAAATTGAGAAGAAATAAGAAGAAGGGTATTCCTAGAAATTAAGTGGAGATAAGAATTTGAGACAAATGAAATATTCATGACCGTGGGAGCATACCCATATGATGTTTCTCAAGAAAATATTCAGAGTTTTTGGTTCCAAGATTTTGGGGATTTATTTATTATAAATATAGAAAATATATTATAGTGATCCTAATAATAAAACACTAATAATAAGAGAGAGAAAAAACATCTCTTAGGAATAATAAAAAATATCTTGAAATAGAGAGAGCTATGAACAACTCGATACAGTTCTATAGAGGAAGAACCTTCTAGGTATCAAATAATAAGAGTAAGTTGATGATAATATAAAATCATATCATATGCATAGAATTATATTTAATAAGGATAATAATAGATGAATATCCAACGATACATAGTATTACAGAAGTTTGAGATAGTGCAAAAGAAATAAGAAGGATGAAGAGATAATGATTAATCAAAAAGTATTTCCATTGATCACTTGTGTTGAATAATATCAATTATTGAGGATATTATGGATTATTTAAGATAAAATGACATCAAGTGTGAAAGAATCCTTCTATCATATTTTGAGAAGATATAAAGTTTGGATGTCTAGATAGACTGAGTTGTATACACTTTAGCAGATTAACTACATAAATTCAGAGTATCTATGTGAGGATGGATATCTATTCATATTAAATTAGTGAAATTTTTTTAGACTGAAGATCTACTTCAAGAGGTTATAAGGAAGTTTTATAAATCTGTGGGAGGTTGTAAATCTAGTGGTATGTTGGGTGACATAGTGGGATGCTGTGTAAATGTCAGATACACATGGGTTTGGTATAATAACTACATAAACCACTTATAATTGACACTAATATTATTAGTAGAGAATATGTGACTTAGACACCCCAATCACAATAAGGATTAGATTTCACACATTGAGGATGAATGTTGTAAAAACATTGTGTGATGTTCTTTAATTTATATTTTTCATTGCATATGGTTGTTTCATGTTGGTTAAGAGATAAAAAAATTCATTTATACACCATAACAGGTAATATAAGTTATAATATTTAGAGGGGTCTTTTAATAGGATAAAATTAGTCTAGATTTGGTAAATTTTAAACTCACACGATTCACCCCCCTATTAGGTGTTTACACCCAATTATTTGGGGAATATCAAGTGGTATCAAAGCACAATTTTCAATTTGGTTAGATCTATTTTGAGACCCATTTTATTTTTACTAGAATGATATGAAGTGAAAATTTTAAGTGATTTTAGAATATCCTCAGATATAAAATTCATTTTTCATCCCTTTCAAAGAAGAAATGGAAGTTTCAGAAAAAACCTTGAGAAATAGAAAGAAAATAAAGGTGAAAATTATTAGAAAAATATAAAAGTATGAGGAGGAAACATCACTACTTTAACTTAGTCAAAGTGTTTTTTTATTTAATTTTTTTATTATGATTTTAATGAATCTAGTATAAGCTATGATGAATAATTTTTTAATGAATAACTCACTGATTTTTTATTATAATGTTAAGTATTATTTAAAGAAAGTTTCTACTAATTTTTTCACTCATATATTTGTATTTATCAAGGAATGTATAATGAAAAAATAGAATTAGAGTTGTAAGTTAATGTAATGAAAGACGTATTGGTTAAAAATCTAAGAAAGTGAAATACTCTAAAAAAACTTATTGAATCCAAGGATAAATATATTCTACTTTGAAATGAAATATTTTTTATAGTTTAATAAGAGTTTAAAAAAAGTGTTTGTGAGAAATTTTTGATTAAATAAGTAATCCATGCTTTAGAGAAACTAAAAAGTAGCTCTATGAATGCCAAATATTCCCAGATAGAGGTTAAATAAAAGTGAGTAAAAGAGTTGGATGATTCTCTAATAGAGGTAATTCATATGAATAAAGATAAAATTTATAATATAAAAATTGAATGGGAATAAAGTTATATATCTATTGATGATGAAAAAAATAATCATAACATTAAGTTTCATGAACTCAAAGTGAAATTGAAAAAATCTATAAACAACATAATCTGAATCCTATCAAATGGTTGAAATAATAATTGATTCCATAAAATTTTCTAAAACAAGTATTTCTTTTAAAAATACTTTTATTAGTGGAAATAATAGCTTAGAATCATCTCTTGATCAACCCAATTTTTTTTTGGAAGAAGGTAACCCATTTCCATGATAAATTTGTTTCTGCTAATGTAGTTTTGTCTATAAAAATAGGTTTAAAATTTAAATCTAGAAAAATATGGGTGGATAAAAATGTTAAGAAAACTAACACCTCATCAAAGGTGTATATAAGAATATATAATACGATAATATCCCCAAATAGTTCTCAAATGAAGAGAAATGTTTTCCAAATATAGAAAGGGTAAAAATATGGTGAGATTGTATCTATTAGAAAAATAAAAAAAATATTTATTAGCTATTATTGGTTCCATTTGAGGTTTGCACATAATGCCATTGAGTTTTGGAATAACATGTTAACTTTTTAAAATAATAGAAGGTCTGGATTAGTGGGGATTAATCCTAAAATTAAAATAATACCTACCATGAAAAAGAAGATTTCATAGAATAGAGGAAATCTATCGACCAAGAATAGATCCGAATCTCTTGATAACTACTATGATTACTGTAAAAAAGGTGGTCATAATTATGATGAGTGTTGGTATGTAATAATAAAGAATAATTAAAATATTGATATTAAGAGAATACCACAACATAAAAGGAAGAAAGTGAAAAAATAAGATAAATATTCATTAGCAAAGAAACAAAAGAGGGTTGTTGAAAAAAGTGTATCCAAGAATAAATTTTAAAAGTATGGAAAAACAAAGAAAATATTATTCTACTATGGTATTAAATACCACATCATGGATCATTTAAAGTTGTCCATGAACTTAAAATATTAAGGAATCAAGTTGGATTCAAAAAGATAATCAATCCAAGATAGGGATAATAGGATTGGTTTAGTGGTTTACAAAACCCGATGAAGATATTGAGAGGAAACCTAATAAGGGTAAACCAAAGGCTGGTAAAGATTTGTGTAGAAGGTGTTAATTTTTTTTACATATAACTACTAATTACATGACATATATTTTAGAATTTTTTTTGAAGAATAAAGTGAAATAACCAATGACTTATAGTTATAAAAGTGTTGTTATAAAAAAGGATTATATACATAAGAATCAGACTAACCATGTGAAAATAAAGTGTTTAACTATCTAGTTAACCCATTTGGAATTTTACAAGAAGACTAAGAAAGATGAAAAGAATGAATATGAATTTATTACTGAAGTGAATAAGTATATTCCATTTATGAAGAAAGATGAAGAAATTAGGAAGTCTATGCTACCCAAATATGCAAAAATTTATAAACTCAAGGGTGAAGAAATCATGAAGCATCCTTGTAATTTTAGAGTTATAAAGAAAAGAGTCTCTAGGTTGATATCCAAGTCTCAGATATGTTCCTCTCATAAAAGATATAACGAAGACTCAAATTATTCCCATTTCTACTACCTTTATGTCTAAATGCTTGGAATTTAGGGTGATAAATAAAAAGGGAGAACCAAAAGAATTTTGTGATGTTTATAAAATAATAATAAAAATATATCATAGAGAATTTCAACTGGTATTATTTTTTCACATTGTAACCCCTCAATTCAATTGGTATTTTACTGCATCCGATATCATAAATTCTTAGAGATTATTTATGAAGATACCGGTAATGATTAATAATATTAAAGAGAATCCATTAAGGGATAGAAAACAAAGTTAAATATCCATTGTTTTGAAATATTATGGTTAAACCTAGAATTTTGAGTTTATTTTGAAAAATTATAAGTTTGAGGTATGTTGATCACTTTTCCAGTACTATTTTGGTTTATAAAAAATTTGGTTACTACGGGGGATTGATTTTTGAGATAAAAAGGGGAAAATATTATTTTAATTGAATGTTTTTAATGTGTTTTTTTGAAGATGAGTATAGGATATGAATTTCTTGAAAAATTTGTTTATATAGATCCTAAGAAGTAAAGTTAGAGTTGGTATCACATTATTAATAATATGTGGAAATATTTGTTGTCAAGCTTTATCAAACTTGTTTTCTTCACTAAGAATGGATCATATAGACTTATAGATGATTAATCAGGGGCACATTTCTAATAAAAGTGTGGTTCCACCCTTCTATCAAGTGGAATCAAATAATTATCTCAATAAGAGGGAGAAAAATCAAAGGGAATGAGTTGTTACTTTGAGATATGGAGGATAAAAATGTTTTCCTTACATATTCACCTTTTCATTTACTATAAATAAGGGGAAGAAGAATGAAATTAATTTTGGAGAGATTTGGGTATTGATATTTAGAGTGAATTGGGTATTTACAACAAATCCAAAGGGGGATATTGAATAAACCAAATAGATTTATGGAGCTGATTTTGTATTTTTTATAAATATAGTTTGTTTTCAATATAGGTGTGTAAAGGAAAGTCAATATATTTTGAACTTGGTTGATTAAATAAGAGACTAATAAATAATAACATGATGATGCTTTCCATATAGTGATAGGTAAAGAATATATAATCTTCTTGGTGAGAAGCCTATAAATTTGATGATTGTTGAGTTGATAATCATGTAAATCAATTACTAGTGCTGATAAAGGAGAAAATACTGAATAAAATAGTTTACAAGTGATTTTGAATGAATTTGGATACTATAATATCTTATAAAGATATAATTTAAAATTAAATAAAGATCAAACTAAGGTTGTGAGAATCCATCCATGGAGTTTTGAGATTAAAGGCTGCTATATATAGTAAATGTGATCACCATGATGAAGGTTTGATAAGGATGATTTAAGGATGGAATTAAATTATCAGGTAAGGTCATAAAAAAACTCTAAAATGATTTATCAAATACTAAAAATGAATTTTGAGTTTAATTGAAGAGATTTTAAAATATACTTAAATTTTACAAAGTTATTTGATATGTTTTTGATTGATTTAAAGAGAGTTTCTGAGGTGATTTGAGTTAAGTTAGATCACTTCTTTATATTACAAGTTTTAGTGAATTTGAAAAAGTAATGAAATATATTGGAATTCACAAGGTTGATCCTGTGACTTCGTAAGGTTGGATTTAAGAAATATTCTCAGAAAATGAAAAAGGAATAAACTTTGTAATTTTCATCTACAAATTCATAATGTTAACTCTAAATTCATATGGTAAATCAGATGTGAAAAATGGAAAAGTAAAATTTCATAAGGTTCAATTTTAATCTTCTTAAAGATCATTCCATAAATAAAGGGAATATTGTAAAGTTATTTTATAAGCATCATAATGTTTACTCTATACTCTACAAGGTTTATAAAAATAAGGGATTATGAAAAATTAGAAAGGGAATGAACTTCATAAGGTTGATTTATAATTCTATAAGTTTCATTATAGAACTTTTTAAGGTTCCACCAAAGCTTGTAATGTTCAGTTATAACTTCATAAGGTTCATTTAACCTTACAAAATGAAATTTGAGCAAAAATATGGAAATGGAAAAGATGATTCATGAGGCATATAAGGATCACATGAAGTTTGTAAGGTTCATTTAACTTTATTAAATTGAAGCTGAGAAAAAACATATTAAAGGAAAAGATAATCCTTGAGGTGTGTAAGGTTAATTTAACCCTATAAAATGGTCACTACATGAAATTTGAAAGATATAGTGCCTCTCACTGAGAATATAAGGAACTTTTTAAGGATCATATACGATTTGAAATTTCAATGTGGTGTTTGTAATCATAAAATAAAGTATCCCTCTATCATTATAAATGATACCCTTAATGATATTAGATTATATTGAAACTATTATTCATGATTAAAATATCATAATTATTTGTTAAACCATGATTTTTATAAGATTAAATGAGAAGATAATGATGATATCACCAATCCATTTATTATGGAATTTTCAAATATGGAAATTTGAAAATCAATATTGGTGATCAAAGCAGGAGGAAATTCTAAGAAATTAAATTGTGTTGTGCCAGTGCTAAAATTCATTAATTTAAATATCACAAATGAATTTATGATTCAAGTTTAATGATTTAAAAATATAGTCTTCATGATTTATAATAATAATTCAAGTTCAGATGAATCCTAATGATTAAAATGCAAGTTGAATCTCATTATAAAATCTCAGACTATCATGCTGAAAGAGAAACTGCCACACTACAACACATAAATGTTGTATATTTTTATACATTCATGAAGATTGATTTATTTGAAGATATTTGTGTATTTTTTTAGAAGAATATTCTTGAACCTGTTGGAAGAATTAAGTGGATAATTACTTAATGGGGATTAATTAATAATAAATAAGAAGGGTTTTCCAGGAAATTCAGTGGAGACAAGCAGTTGAGGAAAAAAAGAATATTTTTGATTGTAGGTGAACACACACATGATGCCATTGAGGAAAATATTTATAGATCATGGTGCTGATATTGTAGGGATTTATTTATTCAAAAAATAAAAAATATATTTTAGTGATACTGATAATAAAATTATGATAATAAGAGAAAGAAAAAACATCTCTTAGGAATGATAGAAAATATTTTGAAAGAGATATAGCTGAGAACAACCCAATACAAAGCTGTAGAGGATAAAACTTATGGGTATTGATGAAGAAGAGGAAGATGATGATAATATTAAATAAGATCATATGCATTTAAGAGGGTTGAATAAGAATAATAATAGAAGATAATACCATGGTACACAGTAATGCAGAAGTCTGAGATTGTGAAAAAGAAAGAAGAAGGAGTAAGATATGAGAAAATATCGACAATTGCTGATCACTTGTGCCAAATAATATCAGTGATAGTGGATTCACTAGATTATTGAATATCATAGGATCTCAAGTGTGATATAATCCTATAATGAGATTATGATAAGATCTAAATTTTTGACATCTATAGAGAGTAAGTTGCATGCACTCACAAATTAACTACAAGCATTCGAAGACTCTATGTGAGGAAAGAGACCAGTTCATATTGATGCAATGACATCCTATGAAAACTGAAGATCTACTTCAAGTGGTTGGAATGAAATGTTACAAATTAGTGGGA
Source organism: Viscum album (assembly GCA_963277665.1). Lineage (NCBI taxonomy): Eukaryota > Viridiplantae > Streptophyta > Magnoliopsida > Santalales > Viscaceae > Viscum > Viscum album. The sequence continues at coordinate 894,773,515 of OY728156.1, forward strand.
GGCTTTAAATATAGTGGGATTATAGGTGACATAGGGGCATGCTGTGTAAGTTTTAGATGCACTATAGGCTTAGGATACTCACATCCCACACTACTTATAATTGATAATAATATTATTAGTCGAGAATATATGACTCATATTACTCTATCATAGCAAGGAGTGGGTTTCCCAGTTTAGGTACGAACCTTGTAAAAACACTATTTACTGCCCTTTACTTTAAATTCTAGATTACATGTGGTTATTTCATTTTGGGTATGAGATAAATAGATTCATTTATATCCTAATTAGTTAAAAATGTTCAAATATTCAGTATAGGATTTTAAAAGGGTAAAATTGATTAAGATTTGGTAAAATTTAGTTACACCTGATTCACCCCCACCCAGGTGACCACACATTATTCTTTGAGGCATCTCAAACATGAACACATTCAATCTATTATTCTCTCAAATTTATCACACCAACTAATAAACAAAAATAGAGAAAATAAATCATGCACATAACAAAAGGATTTTTACATAGTTCACCATTAAGGTATACTACAAGTATCATACACATAGATATGTGTTAGCATACACAAATCCACTATACTCACTTTTTGTGGATGCATGTTTTTAGGTTATGGATACTTCGTGCCAAGGTGCACTACCCTTATAAGGTTCTGAAAAATACTCTATTGATCTAAGGAAAAATCCCTATTATCCTCCTCCATGCACTAATTCTGTGAAGGAAATAGTCAATTTATATACATGAGGGTCTCTTCAATAGTTTATAGATATGAAATTCTCTTTATGATTATAATAGGTCACCGAAACACCTTGAATCTTCATATTTAGCTAAATGATCTGTTAAATTCAGCTTTAACACACTCCCATTCTTAAATGTTGGATGAAGTAAAATACTCAGTGTGAGGGTTGATTCTATGTATTTTAAAATATCAAAATAATAAAACTTCTTCTCTAGATTAAGATAATTCCAAACAAGATTTATCTTGTTGTACTATATCCCCTACTATGACCAGGTAAAACAATGAAGATCCTCCCCCTTCTTAAAGCATTATCTCTTAAATAAACCATATATATCAATGGAATTACTCTATGGACGTTATTATTATATCATTAAAACCAGATTTTCAATTCCATTCTCTTATTAGATATTCAATAATGACACACTTCTCTATATTTTCTAGAACAACTTAATACGTTTATATAATATTTAAAACTATCCACTCTTTGATCCAAGGATTAGGATCAATCCTTCCTCCTAAATGCTCCTTGATGTTTCCATGTGTCCACATGATTAATGTTGTCCAAAAATTTGAAAATTCGAGTTAACTTTCTAAAATACCGAGAAGAACCCACCCTTTTAAATTCAATAGAATATTCCAGATAGTTGACACTATCTTGTTCATGGAATTATCTCCTTTATCAAGACATGATTCTTTTTTACATAGAATGATTATCATTCAATAAATAAATCCACTAAATATTCCAAATATCTTCTATTTAACCCTGACTAACATCATTAAGACAAATCAAATTGTTTATTTATTTTCTTTATTAAAAACTAGTAAAGTAATGAATATGTTTTAAAACTATAAGTATGGTTTGTGTGAAATTACACAAATAAAACTCAAATTCAAGAAAAAAGAAACAAAAAATATCTAAAAATAGATGGAAAGATTAAGATACCAGTGTAAGAGGTGATGAAAATTAGTGAAATTATAAAGGAATAATAGACGAAGAAGAAATAAGGAGAAAAAAATAAGTAACAAAAACTAGAGATGAATGAGTTAGGGGAAATTTAAATTACCTACTTTAAAAATTATATTCCTTAATTAAAAATAAATGTGTAATCTAGAGAATCACTTCAAAGTAAAAGGCAACCCAACCATCAATATGGGTGGATCTCAACTGGTATGATTGTCCACCACTGAATACACAAATTGAGCGAGTTAGTTAAGTTGATCCCACAAAGATCAAATTTTCATTGATCTTGGTGTGATATCTACTGATTCATCATCTATTATTAGAATATTTGAGAAATAATTTCTTATATTTGAAAAATAAAATCAATATCAAGGGGTATTGAGTCTTGAAGGTTTGTAAAATACTAATTATAATGGATAAATAAAGGATAATAACCCAAATTTGAAAATTAAATAAAAAAGTAAAATAATAATGAAAAAACAATTTTATTTCCACCAATAATCTTTTAGCCAAAAATTATGTTCAAGTTATTAGAGTACAATAATGAATTCATTATAGAAAATAGTAATTGAGAAATAATGGAAGAAGATGCTTCTCTTTTGAAAATATCTAATTCTTACTCCCAATGCCGCCAAGGTTCCTTGGTTCTCACTTATGCATACCTCAATCTACAAGTTCCCCCAATCATGAATAATTTTATTAAATAAATGTCTCACCCCTTTTAAATGTGGGTGTGCATTGAATCCGACACCATATTCAGGTCCTCTAAGTCACCTTGAATCCCCAACATCCATGTGGTGGCTATTACTGTTGATTGTCTTCTTCATTAGGTGACTTGATCTAAACTTCCCAATAAATGTTTATTCCCCCATGATTTGTGGGTTATATAATCTTGATCCTAAAATATTCTATTGAAATATTCCTTGGTAGGATTCAATTTTCTTCCTTAGGGATTGGGCTATCCAATTCTCTAGATCCTCTCTTTACTTCAAGAATTAGGTAAAAAAGCGTGTTTCCCCAAATTGATGTTTAAAATAGAAAATAGAGAAAATTTTAAAAATATAAATCTATAAACCCAAAATTAATAAAATCACTTGAAAAAAGACATTTAAATAATTTTTTCAAAAAAATATTAGTTCTTAAAAAAATATAAAAAGTTAAAGGAAATATGTAATGACCCTAACTTTCATTAATATAAATCCCTATTGATCTAATTAAATGTATCTTTATGTAAAATGTTTATATAAAATGTCAAATTATTTGGTTTTATGTTAAGAATTATGAAAATTGCTAATATAGATATTGAACAGTGATCAAATGATTAGTATAAATATAGGGTTTTAACAAATCCAATTTACTCAGAAAAAGGAAGCGATGACCTCATCCAGTAGACGTGCCCCATATGAAGCCCATTTTTTAGAGCTCAGAAAGGAGGTTGCATCTTTGGGCTTCGCTCTTGACCAAGCCCAAGTCAAGCTTGAATATGTTATGTTTGAGCAGGACCACCTACGAGAGAAGTGGAAGTTGATAGAGATTACCACCCGAGCAATGTTATCCGAGCCACCCCAAGAGTCTGTCACCATCGCACATCTTACTCTTCAGTATTATGCAGGTGTTATAAGGGTTTATGTAACAAGACCTTAGCACTATGTTTATGTACATTATTTTTTTATATAATAATTAATATACTTTCATTTTATTATTGTTACCTTGTAAATAGTTTTTAAAGCACAAATAGTATTTTTAGTTAATATTCAACTAAGAAATATATTTTGATGAATTAATGGATTTTTGAATTAAATAATATTTTAATAAAATATTATTATTTTTATTAAATTAATTTTTATTAAATATAAATGATCGTATAATTTTATGAATGCAATTGTAATTTTTATTAAGGTTTGAAAACCATTTTTGTCAAAACCCATGAATTTTCGATAAATGTCGGTTTTTATTTTAAAAGTGAAAATTAAAATATTTAGAAAATTATTTAGATAAAATGAATATTATTTCTAGAATCAGGACATCGAAATTATCCAACGGTGAATTTTTCATAATTTTCTGAGATAGTCAAATTTTTGGGTAAAAATTAAATACCGTTTAAATATATAATGTGTTTTATGACATCATAATGACCCAATAGTGATGTAATAAAATACTATAAACTTTATGTTAGGATAATATATGTTTACCATTAAAATAATGTGATTTTTTATTTTTTTGATTTATTTTACAAAGCTTTAGTGGACCTTTCATGACTTATTAAACATTTTGTCTTTTTAAATTGTTTTCCTTGGGAGTGTGACACACATCCACATAAGCAACCCCATTATTTTAAGAATTTAGGACTTTGGAATTATAAAATATTTTTTTATACTCCCCTTTTGAAAAAAACATGGGGAAAAACCATTGTATGGTTTGTGGTTTTGATTAGTTTAATGTGAGGTGTCCCAAACCTAAATAATAAACAATTCCCTCTCCTTTCCTATATAAACCCACCCAAGCTCCCACTTCCTCCTCACTCAAAGCCTTTGGACTTTCTCCAACCTCTGCCCTCATATATCTATAATCCTCCCATCATTCCCCAAGCTCCCAAGAAGCCTCTCTCAAGCCTCTCTCAAGCCTTTGGAAGCACACTTCCAAGTAAGGGGTTTTCTTCCTTTCTCATTTTTGTCCAATATTTTTTAAATTATTATGCCCTTTTAATTTCAATTATAAATGTTGGGGTATAGTTTTTCACCTACCCCATACTGCCTTATTTATTTTTTAATGATGGGAGACCCCTTTATCTCTCATTAAATGCCTCCCATGTACACCGGTTACTATGCTGAAATTCCGAAAGGAATTTCTCTCTTTTCATTTACATTCAAGCAATTATTTTGTATCATGATTATAAATTCCATTAAATTTTTTGGGAGATGTATCTATATTACCCCCTTACTTTCCATGTTATTTAAATATGATGAGACACCCCTTTCTCTCTCATCAACCATTTTTATGAGTTCTTATCTTACGCTGTTATGCTGCTGAAATTGCACCGCGCTTTTCCAAGCCAAAGTCATTGTGTAGTGAATACCATGCCCATTTCTCTATCAAGGGTATTCACCTTTATGAACATTTAATTATTGTTTAAAGAGTTTCATGTATGTATTCCACATTCTTTTATCGTGGAATAAATTATTATGTTGAATGATTCAATGTTTTATGATCCATGTGGCACACTTATCCATGAAATGAAATGTTTAAGAAGGGTGCACCCTGATAGTGCTCCAATGCATTGGGTAAAGTATAGTATCATGATACGTCATGTTAATTGGGTGTTTAATCATGCTAATTCAAGTGAAATTAGGTTTTACTCGTGCTTCATGAGTAATGAGGGTTTACTCATGCTCCATGTGCAATGAGCCTTGGCTCATGCTAATTCCATGTTAGGTGTTGTTGCCACATTTCCATGTTATGATTATCATGCCTTTATGTCATGTTTCTCTTATGTTCTATTGATATTCTTATTGTCTAACATGTATTTTATTCCTCATGTTATTCCATGATTAATCCCTTACTGGGCTTTATAAATCACCCTTTTTTTATGCATGTCCTCAGGTTATCCCATGCAATGCTAAGTACGAGGGAATGTAGTGATCATGTAAAGGAAGTTTTCAATAAAGATGTTGTTTTTCATGTTTTAAGTTATTATGTAATGATCCTAATCCCCAAATACACTAGACCTCTCGATCTTCTATGTTGTATCAAATGAAGTTTATGTAATAAATTATGTTTAATTGTGAAATAAAAGATCAGGGTTGTCATAAAATAACCTTTAATAAATTTCACACAAAAATTATTATTTCATCCAAAAATTCAAAGAATTATTATTTCCACTAAAATTATTCATTAATCAATAATTTTCCACTAAAAGAATATTTTTGACAATAAAAGCACAATTAATTCTCAAAATAGATGTGGTAAAATGTGTTCAAAGTAGGCCACATCAATTTTTACCACAATTAAATTTTGTTTTCCTCAAACAATAAATAATCCCAATTCATTAGAAGAAAAGTAATATTGAAATTAAAATATTTATAATTACAAAAAATATATTATTTTTAGAAGTGATTTCCTCTACGAAATCTTTCAAGTAATTAAAGATGATTTTTTAAATCAAAAGAAAAATTTTGGTGAAAATTTGGGTTTCGATTTTATATAAATGAATAAATTTAAAATTTTTGAGTGGAATTAACCAAATTTGACATTGTATTCAATTTTTGTTTCAAATTTATATTTTTATCCATGGTAAATAGACACACATAATTAACACAGAATAATTAGACACAACCAAATGGATGGGTGAGATTAATAATTAACAAATAAAAATAAATAATCTATCCATGAGTTTTATATTAAGTAATAATGAGCCCAACCTAGGATTAGGAGTTCATTTCCAACTCAGTTGAAGGAAAATCTTATTATATTAATACCAACCAAGAAGTTGAAATCCAAAAAATGATTATAAAAAATCTCCCAAAATTTAACCAAAACAAGTGTTTTCAAGTTGAAATAGAAATTTTTTTCCCTAATTGAATCCATGATTGAAAATAAATTATTAATAACTCAAAGAATAAAAATAATCTCTAAGTTTCATAAAAAAATTCATGCATCAAATAAGACAATTAATCATTGAAAATAGGCCAATTTCATAATTTTTTTTGGGAATTGTTATGTGTTAAACATTTAAGTATAATTTAACACATTCAAATAACCCTCCCCAATCATAAAATCCAATGTTATTATCAATGTTTAACCTTATGGTCGAAGAACTTTAAAGACAATTCAGACCAAATTTATTTTCACTACAACATAAAAAAAATAATGAAAAGGGTTTAATGAAATTTGAAAAAATGTTTTCCACAATCCAAGAAGTTTTTATAGTAGGTTATAGAATGCACATGACTTTTATTAAATGATAGAACATAGATATTTTTAACAAAGACTAACTAAATCAGTATGTTTCTCAGTGATTCCAGCAAGTAATAGTATTTTATAACCAATTTAGAGACATTCTAAAAAAATAAGGAAGCATCCATGGTGCTAAAAAAGGTTTCAAATGATTTAAAATCATTTTTTAACATAAAATACTAAGAAAAACATAACACTAATCACTTTACAATTTATTCTATTTTAATTAGGTCTTAATCATCAGGGAAGTTTCCCCTGCACTTAGTTTCATGAAATGGGTAGACTTTAACAATAAAAAACCCTCATACAAAGTTTGAACCATCTATAAAGTAGCATAAAACAATTTTAATGGAAATGAATGAGTAGAAACCATAATTTAGAATTTAAACACAACTCCCCTGATAATAAGATTTATCAATATTGAAGTTAAACAAAAGATAACTTCTATTTTTTCTTTAAGTAAGATCCCATGGTTGATCAGATTTCAGTACCTATAAGTCAAAATAAATTTTAACATTATATTATGATAATTAAATATTTTAAAAGAGAAAACCAGAGGTAAGTTTTAGGTAAAAGTGATTCAAGAAGTTCTAGTATGTAGCTCCTTCTTATGGTCGACCAGATACTATAATGGTCAATTGAATCTTAAATGTGTGGTCAATTTCCTCTTACAGTTCATTGAAACTTCAAAATATGGTCAATCAGACCCATGATCGATCCTCCATTTATACTTTTAGTTAGTATGACTCATGATCTATCTTTTATTCATGTGATCAATCCAACTTATATTTAATCCCCTCTTTACTCTTTTAGTTTATTAGAATCATGGTCGATCCTAACGTCACTCTTACAGTGGATCAGAATCAAGGTTAATCATCCCTTTACACTTATAGTCAATCATACTCATGGTCAATCCTTCTTTTACACCTGTAGCTGATCCTACTCATGAATGATCTTTCCTTTACACTTGAGGTTGATCCTACTCATAGTTGATCCTTCCTTTATACTTGAATTCAATCAGACTCATAGTCAATATTTCCTTAAATCTTATGGTTGATGCTCCACATAGTCGATCCTATCTTTTATTCTATTATTGATACTAAATTCACTATTAACGATCAGATACTAGAAAAGTCAATCAGGGACTTATGTAACTAAGGGATTCTCAGGAGCACACTGATCACATGGATTAGAATTTCAATTTATTATAAAATAGTAGGATAAGTTCCTTATAAATATTATGAGAAACAAGTGAGAAAAAGGAAAACATATAAGAATATTTTTTTATTGAAGTAAAATAATACAAAAAATGGTACCATAGGTTGACTTACCTGAAGAACTAAGTTTAAAGTCCTCAGTTAGACACAATGGAATCTCAAATTTCAACACAGATATAGTAGCCAAACCCCTTTCCTTCCCCTCAAAATAGTTATTAACCCTATGACCATTAACTAGAAATGGTCTATTCTCTTCTCCCATTAATTCAAAAACCCAATTAAATAGAACTCGTAGGATGGATAAAGGTCCAAACCATTTGTTCTTGAGTTTTCATAGAAATAAATTTAGCCTAGAATAAAAAAAAGCACTCACTGACCAACCTTAAAGTTTATATTATTAATTATTTTGACATCCCGAACTTGGATTCCACTTAACAGGTGCATCGAGCCTAGTTGGACACATGGACTCAAGCACATCTCCTTGAATTCTAGAGGCTACTGGCTAGCAGTGAGGGCCTAGGGTGTTTCCTTGGGAATAATATGACCTCATTATCAGAGTGTAACACAATGGATTAATATGATAACACAATTAATTAGTGGAAGAAATATATAATAAATATATGGAACAACAAAATAATATAAGAATAATAATAAACAATAGGTAGAACTGATAATAATATAAAAAAGGTGATGATGATATGTCATATATCTATAAAGTTAGAAAACATGGATATAGATAAGTAGACAATACATGGTATAAAAATGTAGTAAAAAGGAATAAAAAAACTACCCCCAACATTCCGATCTTTGGATCGATAATCTGGTACCAGCTCTATCCTGAGAAAGAAAGAAATCAAGTGTTTGAAGCAGTATGCTTCCCTTTATCAACAACTTCATACATGTAATCTGCCCGACTAACAATGGAGGTCTGGATAGGGTGTGAGATAAATTTCAATAGGCCACCCCCAATGGTGACTATAACATCATGTCCATGTAATATAAATTGGAACAATGTGAAAACATGAATATATGAAAATAAAGTAGTACAATAATGAAAAAACCCAAGTACTTGCTTCAGCCCTCGGTTAGTATCTAAAAATGAAACCAATTACTTAATTAATTAGTTATATTCTATTTATGTAAGTTTCATGAGGTATTACCAGCACTGGCATCCTAACATGATGGTAATAGTAAGGATCCAAGGCATAGAAAGTCATCCTGTAATGTTAATAATGAAGAGGTTCCAAGGTGATGACAAAGGAAACCTTGACCTTAAGGGTCAAGAAAATTTAGGTAATAACTGTATACTCGATATAGGGGCAAGATTTTAATCCAAGTAGCATCATCCAAGACATTACACAATAATGTAAATCTAACTGAGTCCAAGGAATACATTTTAGGTAAAACAATATAAGCAGTGACTAGGTCCAAGAGTGTATCCAAGGTTCCTAATGTCCATAGAAGTCATGTTGGATCCAAGGAGTGTATCAAAGGAATCCTATAAATGATAAGGAATGGATCCTATGGTGTCATACCAAGAATCCACTGATATAAGAGGACTGGGTTCCAAGGTGGGGCACAACCAAGGCAACCAACATCCTTGAATCAGAATGGAATCTATAAGTGATTAAGGAATTACCTCAGGAATCCAAAATATGACTCAAGTCTGACCACTCCTATAATGATGTCAAGGTCCATATATAATCAAGAACATTACAATGGATTCATTTAATTAATTAATCCAAGTAACGATCATGTCATTTAATAATTTCATTTAGTTCAATCCTTCCCTTTCATTAGTGTGAAGAGACTTAAGGGAAAGAAACCATTTAATACATTTCATATAATTAATAATCATTTAATAAGGCTCACTAGGATACCTTCCATTAGACATGGAAAGGGGTACTGCAAACGTTCAACCAATCCATTCAATTACAATTCATTAGGCCAAGTCACATTTATACAATATACTTTCCAATTTACCATTTAACATTGATTAATCAAGTTGAAGCACTTACCTTAGGTGGGTCAAGTGGATATAACATTTACAAGGCTAGTCAAACATCAACTCAATAGTTATTTAAATAAGTAAGGATTACCATTATCAAGGTCAACCCATGGTATACTCGAACGGTGGTGCAAACACACATGTCAAGCACTAAAACCCCAGTTGTGGAAATCACCCTACATGGGGTGGTCTATGCTGTGGATGTAACCACAAATGATGGATAACACATTTAATAAGGGTCTTATAACATGGTTCTAATTATTATAAGTAAGGAATATAAATTAAATAGGTCACGCCTGATGAAATCAGCGCACACACATGATAATTTATAAAATGAAGAAACTTGAGGGATGAGTTATAGACCACCTACCTCAGAATTGTATGAATATACTTATCTAGTATCATCCTATAGTTCATCTTGGATTGGAAGAGATCTAAATAAAGTCCCTAAAAATGGGTAATATGATCCTGTAGCTAAATAACATTTTTGATAGGATGAATAATGATGAAATAATAAAAAGGAATTAAGATCTTAACAGTGAATATCCAATGAGATGAACATCAATAGAATTAGAATCAGGATGGATTCTTGGGACTAAAATATATTTTATATGGATTTTATTCCTCAAAAGGGATAAAAGAGGGATTCTTGTTGATAGAAAATGAATAAGGAATTAAGGGTTTGTTTTAAAACATAATTTAAAGGAAAAATCATAAAATCAAAAAATAGGCATCTCATGGTTTGACCACATGATTTTCCAAACCGTGCACCAACCATGCATGTTATTTTGTAGGAAAGGGAATTATGTATGATTAGGGTACATGGTTAGAGAAACCATGCTCCAACTGTGAAAAACACCTCTATAATTTTGTCTGCAATTTTCGTATGATCGTGTGACCTCTAGCACACTGTTAGGGAAAACTGTGCGCCCTATATCACCCCATTGTCTAGCCTCTCATGGTTATAACTAACCATGCGGCCTTCCCCACATGGTTTCTTTTAACCATGTGATATTCCATTTTCTCCCAAAAATCCAGGTTTCAGGCTCTGAACAAGCCCCATACACCCTTGAGACACCCGTGAAGTCATTTGGTATCCGTATTAGGTCAAAAATAAATAATTATACTGAATTTAAAAGGATCCATACCTAAGTCATACTAGAGGTAAAGACCAGCCTTAGAAAGCCTTCATGATCCGGTCAATGATGCGTATAAGATACTCCTCAACGTTAGCATTGACATCTAACTAAACTTACCCAGGATCAAAAGTATGAGATATTTCGGCATGATACCGGTGAAGCTATGAAACATGGAAGATGTTATGCATGGAACAATACCTCTGAGGTAGTATCAACTAATAGGATACCATGATGACTCTTTATAAAATCTCAAATGACCCTACATAATGAGGCGATAGATTCCCCTGCCTCCATATCTATCTATGCCATAGCGTGGGAGATACCCGTAGGAAAACATGATCCCCATCCTTGAACTCTAGAGGTCATTGATAGAAATAAACATAAGATTTCTATCTAGACCGAGCAGTAGATGTACACTTCTTGATCATATAAACCTTCTCCAAAGACTCCTACATGAGATAAGGACCTAGTAGGGATACCTATCCTACCTCTAGCCAACACAAGGAGAGAACGACATAACCTACCATATAAGGCCTAAAAAGGAAAAATCTAAATTGTGTCCTAGAAGCTATTATTATAATAGAACTCAATGAGAGGGATATTATTCTCACAAGAACCACCAAAATCAAGGATTAATTCTCGGATCATGTCCTCTAGAACCTGTATAATCCATTTTGACTATCCATCGGTCTGAGGGTGAAAGGATGTGCTATAAGAACCTATGTTTCCATAGATTTTTGTAACCCCTTCCAAAACTGTTACATGAAATGAGTTTCCATATCTGAAACAATAGTACGAGGGACACCGTATAGTCATTTATCTTATAGATATACAATATTCCCAGTTCATTAATCAAGAAAGTCTCTTAGATAGGAATGAAGTGGGATACTTTTTTCTATCTATCAATGAAAACCCATACAACATCCCTACCTCTAGGTGACCTCTGTAAACCAACTACAAATTCCATAGAAAAATCTTCCCATTTCCATTTTGCGACTGGAAGCAGATATAAAAATCCTACAGGTATCTGTTTCTCTTCCTTCACCAGTTAATAGGTGGAACACCTAGTGATAAAGCCTACTATCTAACATTTCATCCTAGGCCACCAATACTGGAGTTGCATATCTCGATACATCTTGGAGATTCCTAGATGAAATTACCACTGATAATAATGAGACTCATGTATCAAATCCTATCTCATATCTGCTGGAACCTAGAAACATACATGTATATGCAGGATATCATCTCTATCCGCAGACTAATATGGAGGCGGGTCAGCTCCTAAAATAATCTCATAGAGCACTAATCCTTCAGGATCTTAAAATTTATTTCTCTTCAACTTCTCAAGGAGGGAAGAGGTAACTGACAAGGTTGAGAGATAAGACTTATTGTGATTATCATGAAACTCCAGATGAAACTTAGAAAATATGGCCATAAATTTCCATTCATCACTAACTTCTCATATGGCATATTCCTGAGTTTTCCAACTTAGTGCATCAGCTACTTCATTTACCTTTCCAGGCATATAGGAAAGCTAAAAATCAAATTAATGAAGATATTTGACTCATATTCACCATATTAGGTTTAAGTCATGGTGTGTAAGGATATATTTTAGGATATTATTGTCTGTATACACCAAAAATTCTCTCCCTTCAGATAGTGTCTCCAGCAACGTAAGACATGGACAACTATTGCCAGCTCAAGGTCATGCATTAGGTAATTTATCTCATGAGGACTCAACTAAAGAGATCCATACACAACAACTCTATCCTTATACATCAGAACTACTCCTAGGACAATGCTTGATACATCACAGAACACTGTATAGACTCTTCTAGGTTATGGAAGAATCATAATAGGTGTCGAGACAATCCTTCCTTTTAGATCCTAAAAGGATTTCTCACACTCTTTTGAACACAATAACTTGACACCCTTATTTTTAAGACCAATAAGAGGTGAATAAAGGAATGATAAGTCCTATATGAAATTCCTATAATATCTATCCATCCCCAAGAAACTTTTTATATCAAACACTTTCTTGGGATACTTCTAGGAAACCACAACACTAACCTTCTTTGGGTCAATATAGACTTCTTATTCTAAGATAATATGACCTAATAAGTGAATTTTTTGATCAAAAAGTGGCACTTAGAATGATCTCAGAGTGATTATCATGTTTGATACAAGTGTGAGAATACACCAATATGTATTCTATAAATACTGTGACAAAAGAATCTATATAGGGGTGGAACACCCTATTTATCAAATCCTTGAAAATGGAAGGCATGTTCATAAGACTGAATGATATAACAAGTTACACATATAGACTATACCTGCTACATAAATCCTTATGAGGCATGTCTAATATCTTGAATCGCACCTGATGATATACAAATCTTAGTTAGATCTTAGAAAAAACCCTAGATCCTTGGATATAGTCAAAGATATCATCTATTCAAGGCAGTGGATACCTTTTCTTGACCATAAGCTAGTTCAACTGTTTGTAATCCATGCATATAAGAAGGGTCCCATATTCCTTTTTGGTAAATAACATGGGTGAACCCCAAGAGGAATTTCTAGGCCATATAAAACCTTTGACCTCTAGATACTCTAACTACCACTTGAGCTCCTAAAGCTCAGTAGGTGCCATCCTGTATAGAGGAATGGACACTGGAGCTGCTTTTAGAATGATTTAAATCGTAAAATCTACCTCTCTCTAAGGAGGTAAGATATAAAAATAACAAGGAAATATTTCTTTAAAACAATCTACTAATAGAGGTAATTTATCCTAATATAAACCCTGATACTCCATGTAGAGATTGGAAATTTGGGAGATCACTCCACCTAGCCCATAATTCTCTAGTATAGATCTACTAGAATGGACATCCCACTCAACCTTATTTAGATAACTGCTAACCAATAGTGATGTAAATGAAAACCTGCAATGATAGAAGTCTATAAAGGTGTGATACAAAACCAACCAATCCATCTTAAGAATGGCACTGAAGCCCATAATCTCACAAAAAAAGAGCTCCCATAAGAAATGGTAACTATGTATCTTAAGGGGATAGTCCATGCATTAGCGTATTCCCTCTAACTGTACTCCCAACAGTGTATCTAGAGTCATCACACTATAGAAATACTGTATTTCCACTCTGAGACTTTACATGAGAGATAAAGAGATGAAGGAGTGTAAAACAAATGTATCAAATAAAGAAGATACTATAGTGGGGGATAATAAAATAGTACCTCATACTATAGATGGTCCTATATCCTATTCCTTGGGTATCAGATGTAATTAATGTAACTGAACTGATCCATAGCCTTGTGAAACATTTGTACTACCATGATCAAGACTTCTCTACTAAAGCCACTGATAATATAAAATCTGGCTACTATGGCCATGACCTCCACCTCGGCCAATCCTATCGGTGCTACTCCAACTCACCAACAGACACAATATAAAAGAACCTACTCTTGAAGGTGGATATGGTGCAGATCCTCTTCCACTAGAAGTAGATGGAAAGGTCCAAAAGAATCTCTTAATATTCCCTATATGGCCAAAAGAATGACATTCTCGAGCATCTCTATCACACTAAGGTTTTAGGTGCCCCTATCGTCCACACCAAAGACACACCATAGTGATACTAGTTTGGGTACTCTGATTGCCATTTCTTTGATAATAAACCTCAAGGAATCACTTTTTTATACTAGAATAACTAATCGCCTACTACAGAACTGATCCTCTATGACCAGTACTATTGCCTCCCCTTAGGTTATACTCAGTGATAAGAGCCTGATTGAATGTATTAGAAAAATTAGGTAGGTGAAAGACATTCACCTGAGTATGGATGGAATAATAAAGCACATCCTCAAATCATCTAGAATGAGAAAGATCATCATTGGATAGAATCAGTACAAAGTGCTGTAACTTAGTGAAACACTCTGAATACTCGATAACTGACATAAAACCCTACTTGAGGTGTATGAACTCTCTGGCTCAGTCAGCTATGAGTTTCTAAGGAAATAAATAGTCCTAAAAAGCAGTCCAAAAGTCATCCCATACCATTCCATGATGGATATAATCCTAGGTAATCACATACCACCAGTTATTGGATATATCCCACATCATGTAGGTAGAAAGATTGAAAATATGCTATATAGGTGTCTCTAGATGTTCAAAGATAGACAGGGTGGCCTCTACCCAAGACTCAACATCCCATGGACCTTCATCCCCCAAGAAGGTAGGAGGATACTCTTGCTAGAATTGACGAGTCAGATCAACCATAGTAGGTGAAGGTCATGGAGAACCTTTAATGGAATGCATCATATGTAGAAAACTAGCACAAAGTTGAGTGTCAGTTCCCAGATCATGTACAACAGGCGATGACTCAAGTGGAACTTCTGGAATTAAGATTGGTGGCTCGATGCCTACCATGTTTTGAGCATGATCATCACCACCCTTCTGGTGCATGACACATGGACGCTGTGGAAACATTGGTCTAAAAATTCCAAGAACACACCTCATAACAAGATTTAAGCAGATAGATAACAATAGAAAAAGCTAAAAAAAGGAAAGGCTCAATACCCATGGTATAATTCCCCATCTACCCGCTTATATGTCCAGGTATTGGTAAGTGATCAAGTATATATTATAGGGATTCTAGTAGATGAATGGTCAACTATACCTTTCATAATCATTTACTAGCAACCATTTCATTTAATAATTCAAGTTTCACTTTTAAGTTTACATTTTCTTATTTTCATATATCAAAGTTCCTTTAAAATGGATAGTCATTTATAATGAATCAGGGCCCATACTCCTTATCACTAGAATCAACACCCATTTAATCACTTTCTAATGGATAAACTTGATAAATTAACCATTCCAACCCACGAGGGCCCATACACCTCATTAATTGAAACTAGAAACCACACAATTGCACCCATGGAACAACACATGCATAATATAACTACCAAAAAATCACTCAACAATCACAAAGATATCAATCAATTAAAGAAGTGAAATACAACTATATGACATGAAAATATTAATGGAATGTGAAATATAGGTGCCTATGATGATACATGTAACAATTATCCTTGCCCTCATATCATCAGGCCAAGGATGAACAAAATCATCAATCAGAATAATAATAATTATCACAACACAACATGTGCATAACTCAATTGTGAAAGGATATCAAATGTAATAGGAAAAAATAGATCAATAATTATAACTTAGGAAACTCAACATTTACCCTAGACATGGGTTAGATATGACCAAGAATGTCTTATAACCAAGCTCCAAGCATTCCTAATCTCTTGACTATTGTCTCTAAATAGTAAATTAAGAAAGGAACCCCTATGATACCACTTTGAGATGTCTTGGACCTAGATACCACTTAATAGGTGCCCCGATCTAGGTTGGACACATGGCCTCAAGCGCTTCTCCTTGAATGCCAGAGGATTCCAACTAACAAAGAGGACCTAGGGTGTGTCTGTGGGGAGACTATTCCCTCATTAACAAATTGTAACACATCAGATGAATATGATAACATATGTAAGTAGAAAAATAAATATATAATAAATATATGGCACAATAGAATCAGACATTAATAATAATAAACACAAGGTGAAACTGATAATAATATACAAAAGTTGATGATGATATATCATGTATCTATAAAGCTGGAAAACATGGATACTAAGAAGAAGAAAATACATGCTATAAAAAATTAGAAAAAAGTAATCCAAAATTTATCCTTAGTATCCCGATCTCCAGATCGGTCATATACTACCAACTCCATTCTAAGAAAGCAAGAAATCAAGTGTTTGAAGTGGTATTCTTCCCTTTGATAACACCTGCATACATGTAATCTTCCTGGGTACCAATGGTGGCCCAGATAGGGTGTGAGATAAATCTCAATAGGCCACTACCAACGGTGTCTATAACATCATGTTTGTGTAATATAATATAAAATAGTGTGAAAGTATGCATATATTAAAGTAAATATATACAGTAATGCAAAAACCTAAGTACCTAATTCAGCCCTCAGCTGGTGTCTGAACATGAAACCAGTTCATTAATTAATTATTTATAGTTTATTTATATAATTTACGTGAGGTATTACCATAAATGAAATCCTAACATGATGTTAATAGTATGGATCCAAGTCATAGAAATGCATCATGTAATTTTAATAATGAAGAGGTTACAAGGTTACAACCAAGGAAACCTTGACCTCAAGGGATGATTCAACTCAGGTAATAACTGTAGCCTGGCTATAGGGGTAAGAGTGTATTCCAAGGGGATTCATCCAATGCATTCCACAATAATGTAAATCAAACCGAGTCCAAGGAATATATCTGAGGTAAAATGGGATAAGCGGTGACTAGGACCAAGGGTATATCCAAGGCACCTCATGTCCGTAGAATTCACACTATAAACACGGAGTAAATCTAAGGAATCCTATAAATGATAAGGAAGGGATCCTATAGTGTCATACTAGGAATCCACTGATAGAATAAGATCAGGTTCCAAGGTGGGTCTCAACCAAGGAAAGCGACATCCTTGAATTGGAATGACGTTCATGAGTTTCAAAGGCATTCCCTCAAGAATCCAAAAGCTTACTCAAGTTTGTACACTCCTATAATGATTCCAAGGTCCATATATAATTAGGAACCTTAAAATGGATTCATTTAATTAATTAATCCAAGTAATGGTCATTTCATTTAATAATTTCATTTGGTCCAAGCCTTGCCTTTCATTAGTGTGACAAGGCTTAAGGTTAATAAACTATTTAATTCATTTCATATAAGTCATAATCATTTAATAAGGTTCACTCTGATACCTTTCATTAGACACGAAAAGGGGTGATATGGATGTGAAACCAATCCATTCAATTATAATTCATTTGTCCAAGTCATATATATACAATATAATTTCCAATTTACCATTTAACAGTGATTAATGAAGTTGAATCACTTACCTTAGGTGGGTCAAGTGGATATAACATTTACAAGGATAGTCAAATTTTAACTAAATATTCATTTAAATAAGGAAGGATTACCATTAAAAGGTTCAAGCTGAGGCACACCTGAATGGTAGTGCAAACACACATATCAAGCACTAAAATCCCAATATTGAAATCACCCTACATGGGGTGGTCGATGTTGTGGACGTAGCCACCAATGATGGATAAAAAATTTAACAAGGGTCTTAGAACATTATTCTAATGAATATAAGCAAGGAATATAAATTAAATAGGTCACACCCAATAAAATCAGTGTGCACACATGGCAATTTATAAAATTCCAAAATTTGAGGGATGAGTTATAGACCACCTACCTCATACTCGTATGAATCTCATCATCCAGTATCTGCCTCTATTTTGGCATGAATTGGAAAAGATTTTAAGAACAAATCAATGCCCTTAAAACGGTGCATATGATCCTGCATATAAATAGTTTCATTGATGGGAATAAGAACAATGGAAGATTAAAAAGGAATTAATATCTTATCAGTATGGATCCAATGAGACGAATGACGATTGAATCAAACTCCGAACAAATTCATGGGATCAAAATATATTTTATATGGATTTTAGGCCTTAAAAGAGAGAAAAGAGGGCTGCTTGGTGATGGAAAAGGAATAAGGAAGAAGGGTTTGTTTTAAAACATAATTTAAGGGTGAAATCATAAAATCACCCAAAATATGGATCACACGGTTTGAAAACATGGTTTTCCAAACCATGTTCCAACCGCGAACATTCTAATATAGAAGAGGGAATTCCACTAGGTTGATCCACACTGTTATAGAAATCATGTTCCAACCATGAAAAACACCTTTGTAATTTTTTCTTCAGTTTTCACATGGTTGTGCGGTCCCTGAAACACAGTTAGGGAAAACTGTGAACCACATATCACCCCACTATCCAACACCACATGATTATAACTAAATGTGTGTCCAAAGACACCCTCAATACACCCTTTAAATCATTTGACATCCATATTATTTCAAAAATAATTAATTAGACCAAATTTAAAAGGATTTATACCAAAGTCAAAAATCAAGTTCTTACAATGATAGATCCATGGAAAGATTTAGTTATTTATTTGCATATACGATAATTATCATAGTGTTATCTTCTAATATCCTCTAAATAACACATCTTCAGCAACCTACTCTTACCAGTATATCTGAAATCAAAATTTATGGCCTTTATTACCCAAAAGGACTTGTGTTGAATCTAAAAAAATAGATGATATGATTTCCAAAACAACATCCTATAAGAATACATTCCTATGGGGGTTTTAAAGTCATTCCTATAGGACCATAATGCTTCATATTACTTTAAGGACCAACCATTTTTTGATCCACAAGCTATTTTCTCAAATATTTCTTTAATCTCCCTATTTGAAACCTCAACTTGTTCACTAGATTGAGGGTGGTAAGTGGTATAATTTTTGTGCAAACAACCATAGTTTTGAATCAAATATTTGAATTTAAAGTTCTTTAAGTGTGTTCCATTATCAATTATAAAAGTTTTTTGAATTATAAATCTTTAAAAACTGTTATTTTTAATGAATTTCACCTCACTACTCAGTTGATTATTTGAAAGGTCCACAACCTAAACCCATTTGAACACATAGTCAATAACCACTAAAATGAATTCATTTCCATGGTAAGATGGAAAATGTTACATAAAATCTATCCCCCAAAAATCAAATATTTTAACTTCTATAATTTATTTTCAGGAAAAATCTTGTTTTCTACCAATATCCCTATTCTTTATCATTTTTAACAACCCACAACTAAACTCC
The DNA here is from genome assembly GCA_963277665.1 of Viscum album. Taxonomy (NCBI): domain Eukaryota; kingdom Viridiplantae; phylum Streptophyta; class Magnoliopsida; order Santalales; family Viscaceae; genus Viscum; species Viscum album. The sequence goes on from OY728156.1 coordinate 894,793,364, forward strand.
TAACATCCTTGAAAAGAGCAGGCTAGTAAAATACAACTTGTAGTAATTTTTGGGTTATTCTTTCTCCCTAATGGTTCCCTACATATAGTGAAGAGTGGAATCCTTCTAGAATAAAAAAATATACTCCTTAGGCACACACATTTTCATAATTCCATTAACACAATTTCTAAAGTACAAAGGGTCATACCAAAAGTAGTAATTAAGGTATGAAATGAATCTATTTCTACAATTATATGTAATATTCCTTGTAATAACTCCAAAAATAAGTAAATTAGAAAAATTTACATGCCAAATAGTTTGATTCACTGAGAATATAAGAAAATTTTGATCATAGAAAAGGGAATTGATCTCCCTTAGGTTATTATTTTGGGTATTGGGAAACCTAGACAAGTGACCAAACACTAAATTTTATACACTTTTCTTATCACTAATTTCTAAATAAAATTTTATAAATAAAAGGATACACCTCAAAAGTCTTGGTTTTACATATTTATTTGGAATAAATTACTTTAGGGACCATGGTTAGTAAAAATTATAACTTTAGATCCAATAAAATACTGCATAAAATTTTCTAAGAAAAAAATATCTTAGAAAATCTTTCCCAGTTGTGGTGTAATTATTTTAGACATCATATAATAGTGTATTATCATAATAAACCACATGAAGTTTATTTTATTTTAACCCAAAATACCTGCAATAAAAAAGTTACTAGTATCACACATTAACTCAAAGGGATGATTCTAATCTGGGGTAGTGATAACAGGTTCTGAAGTCATTTTTTTGAGCATATTGAATAATTCAAAACATTTTTCATAAAAAAGGGTACATACTTTAAAATAAGAGAACAAAGAGTTCCAATGATCCTTGAAAAATTATTAATAAATCTTAGGTAGAAACTTGAATGACCTAGAAAATTACTAACCCCTTTAACATTTTCAGGATGTAGAATATTTTAAATCACTTTTATCTTAGCATTTTCAATCTATATTCCCATATTTAAGATCATATAACCAAGGAAAATACCCTTTATGAACATAAATTATAATTTTTCCCAGTTTAAAATGAATTTGGTCTCTTGAACCATTTCCAAAACTAGTTCTAGATTTCCCAAACATCTTTCAAATGTTATTCCCACTATAGAAAAGTCATCCATAAACACAAAAATAATACTTTAAACCATTTATAATAAAATATCCATCACATATATTTTGAATGTAGTTAGGGTACCATACAATCCAAATGGAATTCACCTGTAATAAAATTTCCCAAAGGGGAATGTGAATATTATCTTCTTCTAATATTATAGGGATATGGGAATTTGGTTGTAACTAGAATATAAATTATTTTTAGAAACTGAGTAAGATAAATCCTATAAAAATAAAGAAAAAAAGTAGAGAAACATTACAAAGTTGGATTATAAAGGTGGGAATGGATTTAAACCCTAAAACATGAGTCAAATAATGATGAACAAAAAATTATAACCAGATAGGTCTGCATTGAGAACACCAATCCAATTTATTTTTTCAAGAGTGCATCAATAACTTTGTAGGATTCCATATTTGCATGCATCATAATAAATTAAAACTCTTAATCATATTTTAAACATAAAATCCAAAAGATAAGTAATTTATAAGGATATTTCATCTCCTATTCTTCAAGGAATACACCACAAGAGTAGAGTTTGATTTGATCTAGAGAAATTTCTGATCCTGACAGATAGAAAATTTGACATCTTGGATTATTTCCCATAACACCACCTCAAGAGAAAACCCATTCACAATGTAATGGTAGAAAAACCATTTGAAAAATCCATGAAATGGTATAGGAAAATGATCTTTTCTAGTGATATAATTAAGGTTACTACAATCAATGAAAAAAATTTACTTAGTTTCTTTTATAACCTGGATTTTATCTTGTTTTTCATTAGTCAAAACAATGACACCCCACTTTTTAGGGACCACTTGGACAACGATAACCCAATTGAAGTAAAAAATGGGTTATATAATCCTATAATTAATTAATTTTATTAATTATTCCCTAAATACCACTTTCATATTAGGATTCAACATTCTTTTTCCCTCAATTATCGACTTAAGATCAAGTTTCATAGGGATCATATGCATATATAATGAAGGGATTACCCCTTTGATGTTAGCTATGGACCACTATATGGTTTATTTATATAATTTCAAAAAATAAAACAATATTTACTATTATTTTTTTACCTAACTCATTAGATATAATAAATTTAATTAAAGATCTCTCACTGATAAATGAATATTTTAGATGATAAGGAAATGGTTTAAGATCCAATTATGGTCCTTCTTGGTTGTAAGGTATACTCCTGGGTCTTGGTGGCCCATGGTCTTTAATATGGTTCTTAAAGAATGAGTTGGATCTGAATAAATCTTCCTCTTCAATACTTTCTAGATTAGATAACCCCTTACATTCAGATTCTAGGGATGGTTTTAAGATTTTTTACTAAATAAATTTATCAATATGTTCAAAAAACTAACCTTCATAAGCATTGCATGTCCCTTTTTAATTAAATGAATTTATTCACATGCAAGTTTTAGTAGGTGTGTTTCTATTATTAATCTAATCAATCATTCTTAAAAATTATTCTTATTTTTCATTAAATGTTTTTTCTAAGTCCAAAAGCTCATATCTTGAGTATCCTCTAGTTTATGGAGGTACCTTTCATCTCTTGAAGACATTTAACTTCTCAATCTGTTCACCCAAATTAAAAATTAATTTACCCTTAGAAACATTTACGAATACTCATACAGTGGAAAGAAAAGGCTTACCAAGAATGATTGGGACGTCCTTAACACATTCCATATCTAGGATAATAAAAAAAAGGTAATTTTTTTATAACTCCCATAATAAAATCATCCACTCTTCATATGGGGTGTGTGATTGAGTGGTCAACCAATTGAAATACCATTGTGGTGGGAAATAGGTCTCCCAATATCAAATATAAAAACATTGAGTAAGGGATCATATTTATGCTATATCCAAGGACACAAAGGCAATTAAATTTCACATATTTCCAAAGGTGCATGAGATAGAAAAATACTTAGATCTTTTATCTTAGGGGGTATTCTATTTTGAACAAAAACACCCTACTTCTATATTAGTATGCAGGTTGAAATTTTTTCTAAGGTCTTATTATTTGAAAAAATATTTTTAGAATTTTTATAAATTATGGGAATTGAACTAAATATTTAAGGAATGATATATTATTTTGAATATTTTTAAACAACTTAAGGAATTTATGCAGTTCAAGTTCTTGGTTGTTTTTCCTAATTCTCTAAGGGAAAGGGGTGCATGAAGCCAAATTCTTAAAAACTATAGGTATCCAATTAGGTTCTTCCTCAATATTTTATTTCCCATTATTCTTATTGACTTTAAAGCCTTTTTATTTTTGTTTTTCATGTGGAATAATAGGGTTTATCTCAATTTATTTAGGGATTTACAGATTTACAGATTCTAGAAATTACAGACTTTGGTTTTTAGATTTATTCAAAATTTTTATTTTAGGTTATACTAGGGATATTTGTATCTTCTTGATGGGTTTTAAACCACTCATGGTGGTGAAAAACATGGAATTTCTCCTAGGGTTAATTTCATTAGTGATAGGAAGTTTTTATTTTTCTCTTCCTATGGGCTATGTAATGGACTTGTGCCACTAGGATTTCAGTCCATAAAATGTTTCCCTCTTAACCAAGTTATAAAATAAGATTATCCATGAATAAAATAAAAATATAAGTGATCCATGACATTAACAATGGAATCCTACTCAACAATTTATTCATCATACCCTCTTTATTCTCTTGAAAATTAGAATACTTAGCCTTATGTTTGTTTTGAAATTTTTTTCTTGGATTTTGTGAGAACCCAGGGGGAGAAACTGGTCTATAATCCCTTGTTCCTTCCTTGAATGGTTTTGATGGTTTCTATAACCATGGTTGTAATTTATAGATAAAGGGTCATCCCTAGGATTCATCCTAGGTCTATAAATCTAAAATTTTTCATTCTTATGGTGCTTATTAGGAATTTTAAAGTTTTAAAGAAATGAATTTGAATGACCAAATATATCATATTGGTGGAATTTTTCCCTAAGTGAGTTTTAATGATTTTCATTATAAAAACTAAAATCTTAAACATTATCTTGTTGAACAAAATTAATTTCTTTCCTATGTATGGTTCTTATCTTAAATATTTTTTTCTTTGAATTTTATTAAATATCATCAATAATTTATTTTAATTTATTAGTAGTTTTATTAGAAAAATATTCTGTATAAGTTTAATATATAATTATTTGATGATAATGGGTGATACAATTGTAAAAGTTTTATATAAGAAATTTTTAAGAAAAAATATTATTATGAAATTGTCTGAGAAGACTTATAAATCCATCCCAAGATTCATGGAACAACTCACCTTCATCTTTCACAAAACTAGTGATATTATATCTAATTTTAGTTTTCATTATTCTTGGGTAAAATTTCATCACAAAAATAATTAAAAACCTGATCCCATGTGTAAAAAATATTCTCATATAATTGTTGAAACCAAGTTCTAGTATTTCCCTATAATAAAAATGAAAAAAATCTCAGTTTTAACTCCTCCTCACTTAACCCTCAAAGAGGTAACTAATTCACCACACTATACAAGTCCATAATGAATTAAAATAATATTTATTATATAATCCATTGTATGATGGAATCATAGACAAACGGTACTATTTTACCTCATAGTTTTGATACCTAGGGGTTTTTCTAATGTATGATGTTTTATTAAAAATAACAGGCACTTGAAACTCTTTAAGCATGATTATATTTATCAATTCATTTCTAGGTTGAGGTGGGTTGAAATTTTCATGATGATACTTTATCTCTATATTTTCTTCTATTTTCACTTATTTTATACTACTTAAAGGTTTTTCTATTTTAGGTATAACAGGCTTTAATTTTTTAGAAGACGACCTATTTTGAATGCATTAATTATATTCAAATATATTTTTTATTCTTAAAAAATGGATTTTATGTTTTATTTTTTTATTTTAGTATTTTAGTTTTCTTGAATTCAAATTCCTTCCTAGAAAACAAAATGAAAATTTTACCAGTTTCATTGAGACAAGTCAAATTATTTATTTATTATCTGTATTAAAAATTACTAAAGTTGTGAATAAGGGTCATACCTACAAGTAAAGTGTGTGTGAAATTCCAAGAAAACAACTAAAAATAAGAAAATAAAACCCAAACTAATAAAAAATAAAATAAAAATATGAATATATGGGTAAAATATGTGATTAAAAAATGGAGAAATGATGAAATAATAGGAGATTAAGAAGATACTAGGATCAATAAACAAGTAGTGAAAACTAGATATGAATGTGTTAGAAGAAATTTCAATTTCCTACCTTGAAAAATAATATTAATTCATTCAAAAGAAAAGGGTAATATGGAGGAGCAATTAAAAATAAAATAAAATCCAACTATTGAGAGAGGTGTCTCTCAAATAGTATTCTCAACAACTTTTTCTACTAATAAATACACACATCGAGTGAGTTGGTGAAGTTAATCCCACTAAGATCAAATTATCATTGATCTTGGTGTAATATCTACTGATTCCTTATCTATTTTCATAATATTTTGAGAAATAATTTCTTAAATATGAAAACAACAATAATGATCAAGGGGTTTTGATTCCTTAATGTTTAGAAAATATTTATTATAAGGGACAATGAAAGGATAACAACCCAAAGTTGAAAATGAAAGAACAAAGTAAAACAATGAAGAAAAAATAATTTTATTTTCAAAAATATGTTTTTAGAAAAAAATAATGTTTGAGTTATTAGAGTAAAATAATGAATTCATAACAAAAAATAATAATTGAGAAATAATGGAATAAGATGTTTATCTATTAATAATATTTAGTTCTTACACCAGTTATTACTGAGTCAACCTAGATCTAACTCGTGTATTCCTCGATCTCTAAGTGATTTTGATCATGAATTAATGTCCTAAATATGCATGTATTACTAATTTTTAATGTGGTAACATGATGATTCTAGTACCATAGTCATATTCCCCAAGTCACCTTGAATCCACAGTATCTATGTGGTGATTATCACCGTTTATCATCTTCTTCCTTAGGCGACTCGAGCAAAACTTCCCAGTAAATGTTGATACCCCCATGTGAATAACAATTCATGTGATCTTGATCCTCCAATAATCCACTACAATATTCTTTATAAGGATTCAACATTCTTCCTTAGGGATCGAGCTATCCAATTCTTCAGATCCTCTATTTAATTCAGGAATTAGGGGAAAAAAGTGAGTTTCCCAAAATCCATATTCAAAATAAAACATAAGGAACATTTTAAAAATATAAATCCATAAAGACAAAATTAAAAAAATCTATTTTAAAAAATATATTTCAATAATAGTCTTAAAAATATACAAAAAAGTTAGTGTAAATAAACTTTAATCAATTTGTTACAAAAATCCTTATTTTATCCAAAAATTCATAGAATTATTATTTCCACTAAAATTATTTAGTAATAAATAATTTCCCATTAAAAGCATATTTTTGAAAAAAAATAATAATCCTAAAAATAGATGTGAAAAAATGTGTTCAAAATAGGTCATATAAAACTCATTGATGACCACAATGTGATTTATCCCAATGTTCACGATCCTCCATCCTATCATGGAATGAAATTTAGCTTCATGACATGATCCTGAACAAAAAATGAGGCTTAAATTTTATATAATTAATATTATGGTGTGTTCTCCAAATTCTAATTTATTCTTCAAACCCATTTTGGAATAAAATTCTTCTATAGTGTGGGTTCCTTCAAATATCTAGTACAACTAAAACCTGGCCAAGCTTCTTCAAAACTTGGAAATTAATCTCAAAAAATAAACATTATAAATAATATCTTATAATACTATATAAAAAAAACTTCTACTGACTGCATTATCAATAATTTTTATGATTGATAATGACCCTTACGTACCTTAGGGGCAGTTCAACACTTTTCCATTTTTACATTCTAGCTCAAACCTTACGTACCTTAGAGATAATTTAACACTTTTAAATTTTCAAGATTGGTTAAAACCTTACATACCATAGGGTTGGTGTTAGTTAAATACTTCTAGACTATATAAACACCAGGTACCCATACATATTTCTTGTGAAGTTTTGTACTTTTCTGTTTTTCTAAACTGGTCTTGGTGACCTCTAATATTACAGGGTGATTCATGCCTTTTACATTTATTGAGAACTCCAATATACTCTATTACTCTTACATATACATGTAAAGTATAATAATTACACATTACTACTCATTAGCTACTCATATGTATACATGGAGCATATTTCATTTTCCAATTCTAATATCTGCACCAACCCCTACGTATATATAGAACTCCATGAATTTGTAAATTCTCTATGGGTCCTTATGATCATGCTGTAGTTTTTTTTATTAAAACCTATATAATATCTAAAAATATATTATTTTCCAGAATATTCTATTTTCATAACATAAAACTTTTAGACTTCCAATCCAAGTAAAATTTATGAATATCCACAGAATCAATTTTCCAGACTTCCATAGAATCAACTTCTGAAACTTATCATTATTTATGAAACTTTCAAAAATCCAATTATCCACCTTTTACAACTTCTTCATCTCTTATTACAAAATATATTCTATATTATCCATATATTATAATGTGAATCCTTAATAAATTTTCAATAAGTATATCAATTATCGTCAACAAATATAATATACAACCTTATGGTTACAAAAATACCACCCTTTTATTTTATTGACAATACTGCCATAATCCATATTCCACTTTTAAATACAAAATAATTAATTGAAATGTATGGATTTATGGTAAATTTTTCTCACTACCCCTTTTTCAATAAAATTCAATGGTTCTTCATGCTCCCAAATTTATCTTTTTATTCCTTCCCCCCTTTGGGTTTCTCTATATTTTCCTTCAAGTTATCTCCCCCTATATCTATAAACTCAATGGGGGTATATTTTAATCTATACTCCCCCTTTATAATATAATCTCTTAAAATATCACTTGATACCACAATTTAATATACAAAACATTATCACTATTAACCATTTGGAAAATAATTGATTTATTTTAACCACTTCCAAAAATAAATTTAACTCTTGAATTTTTGACTCCATTTATCACCTTCAAAACTTTAGGTTCTCTCTCAATTAATTATTTAATAAACATTTTTATCTTTTACCATTGGATATAATTTCAATTTAGTCTTGAAAACACTTATTTTATAATTTTTTTAGAGTTTTTATCCTTAAAGATCTAAAAACATTCCACTCTCAACCGCATTTCCTTTAAAGACCCGAGTGAGTGAATTTACCACTTGGTATTGAGTCATAAAAAAGTTATACAAGATTAATGAGTTAAAAAATGGTGTATGAAATATGAGTTTAATCCAACAACATAAAATCTATCCATTTCGCTCACTTACTTTCATAAATACATGCAACTTGAGTTTTTTACTACCTTTAACACACCCTATGATCATAATCAAGATTACACAAAACTATCATTGAATAAATAATAAAGTACCAAGTGTATGATTAATACCAAATTTTTAAATAAATAATACCACTTGTTTGTTATAAAATTTTGGTACCACTTAATATCCATTATCCTTCCTTTATTCACATGTATTCTCCTATTTTTAATGAGGCTAAGAAACCTTTGAATACTCATCACAAAATCTCCAAGAATTCCTTCAATTTTTGACTCTAAGTATTAAGATAGTTTTCATCATGGGGAAATCACTATTTTTTATAAAAATTTATTCTAGTAGTAGTTGGTATCTTAAAAAAAACAATCATCTGGTACCATAATGTTAGTATATGAACAAATAAACATGAATTCTATATTGAATTTAGCTTCTTAATCCATCAAGATATCTTCTCATTCTTGTAGGTATTATACCACTAGAGATATGATCTAATATTATTTGTTCATCAAATTTTTTTTCTTGAAACCATTGGATACTTTAGATAAGTCTTGACACTACTTTAACTCCGGATTAGGATCTACATTGTTGGATCTCCTTTATTTTGGAATACAATTATAGATTCTACTTTGCAATAAAAAGTGGTTGTTTGACACCATTTTTTGAGAAAAATTAGAGACTTAACACTATTTTATCTTTTTAGGCATAATACTAATTAATAATTTTAGTAACTCAACCCCAACTTGTTTCATTTATCCCCTTTTTAGCACATTCACACCTTATTTTAGCTCACATACCCCATGGATTGTATCTCCCCCTTAAACCTGCATCCCTTCAAACAAAAGTTAACAGTATTTAAACATATGGGGAGATGGGTACATTTAGAAATACTCAATTTGAGTAATTTGGTTGGTCTTTGGGAACCAAATTTTTTATTCCAACCTAGTTTCAGGGTTCACTAGTTGTTATTATTGCAATACCACTTGTAAAAACTTCACTCTAGATGATTTCTTTAGGGTTCTTCAACTTCCTTAGCTTGGGATCCTTCTCCATTTGAGACTAATTCTACTTGTTCATGTTTCCTAATAAATTTATCTTTTATCATCCATCATTCTACCTTTATCATAGGATATATCTTAAATAGGTCTACTTTTTGTCTCATGGTATAATTTATAAAACTATTACGGCATTCTTCATGTTTCTCATCTTAAATTTCCATTAGAGGCACCTCAAACTTTTTCATACTCAGTGATTCTTTCTTCAATTACATATCCATTTTTCTCATAGTTTGAGAAAATTACTTCTTTTTTACTCCAAATTTGTTTTCATTTTTTCTAATATAGACACTTTGATTAATCCACTATAGGTTATTGATGCAACTTTAGTTAAAATCCATTATTTATTTCCTCCAAAATAGTAAATCTATTTTATATCCTAAATATTTTATTTTAGTGTAAATTATCTTCCCATTTGTCATAAAAATAAAATATTTACCTATGAATCTTTTATATCCTCTCTTGTTGCAACCATATGTCCACATTTATCCCAAGTAAAACATATCCCATTAATTTCATACTTCATGAAGTTATTTCTCAGTCAAGATATTGATGTGGTAGATTTTATTCCACCGATGATCCCTTTAGATTATAGACACACACTCATGATGTGACCCAATCCTCCATAGAAATATATATCCATATTCTTTTTTATAGTATTCTATTCTAAATTTATCATGAATATTACACTAATTTCTTGATTCTAGATTTGTTTATATTCACTCTCTACTTATCGGTGCTACTATAGGAGGGATCTTCTTCCTTTCGTTATAGGTTTTTAACCTCTCAATGAGCTTCTTAATTTTCTCATACTTATACATAAATTGTGTATTCATATTATTCATCCTAAAACTATATTATATTTTAAATTTTATCTTCTCTTAAATTTGAGTTTTTAGGGGGATAATTCACGATTTTAGTTCCTTTTTTGTGTCCATTTGTTTTACCACTTTGTGTGAAAGTTATTCAAGTAGACCACTTTGACCCTTAATATTTACACCTATTTTAATTATGTTTAAATTAAATAAACCTATACTCTTATTAATATTTTATTTTCTATGGACATATATTATATGAATAAAAAATAAAATTTATGAATCATTTTTTATCAATCCACCTTCTCATACGGGGATTGGATATTGTCATGATCACTTATTGAATATTCTCTAGATTGATGAATAGATATCATTTCCATGTCATCATTGGAATCCACACTTTTATCAATATATATGGGTGAATTTATATTTAAAATAATTTTATAAAACATTATAATAATTATATTTAACAATAGATTCATAATTTTTCATCTTGATTATATAGTTTATCTTGGGAGTCTTATTATTATTTATCTCTTTGACTTTTTACATAAGGAAATTTTCACTAGATTTGTTTACTAGTTTCTAATTATTTTAATATTTTAAATATCCTCTTGAAGTAGACAACAAAACCTTCTTTAATTCCATTGGTTTTCCATATATATTTTCTAACAATTTCCAAATATCAAAAGAATTGACACAATGAATAGTTTTATTGAATACCTTTATAGATAAACCTATATATAAAATCTTATGGGTTTTTAAATCATGTATTAATTAATAAATATTTCTCAAATTAGTATATCATTGAAAAAATTCAACTATATTTTCACTACAAGCCTATATACTATAACAACCCTACTTTTTCTTGCATGAATATTAAGTTATTTTAATGATAAAAAACATAATAGTTATACATTCAAGGATCGAAAGGTTTAGTATCTTGAAAAAATTAGAATTATACATCACTTATACATAATAAAATACAAAAAATTATTAAAATCAATCTCATTTATCCACTTAAAATATATCACGTTATCCTTAGTACATGTAGTCACTTGAGGATATACATCAAAGAAATAGGTGAGCTAAAATCACAGTATGAATAAGGATAACATAACATAAATAACCGACATGATTCAATAGTAAATTGGTGAGAATAATCATCATAATAATTTCATAAGCATGATACCATAATAATAAGATTGGGGAAGAAATTTAAAAAATGCATGGAATGTGGAGATGCATAAAAATGAAACATCGTGTCATAGTGATCAAATACCACACAAAATTGTAAAAAATCTAGTATCATGATCACACATAAGATATGTGCATAAATCATAACATCATAATTATTAAAAAATATATAATAATTTTTATGAATAATAAATATAATATCATGATAAAAATCACATTACCCAAATCATTAGAGGGATATATAATTCTGGGCCCACCCATCACATTATAAGTGCTCATAATCATGCATGACACATTGAACATATAATAATCATATCCATGAAATAACCCATGGAAAGAAATAGGTTTCATATGGGTTTAATAAATAATAATTTCATGAATAAACTTTGGTGTTAAAAAATGAATAAGGTAAAAAACATTTAGCATAAACATCATTATTCTTTATATGAGAATAAATAACTCAAGATGATCCAAAGATGTGTTTTGGGAAGAAAAGTTTTTTTTTGAAAAATATTTGTATTTGTTTTAAACATAATTTTGGAAAAGAGGAAAAATTTATATCACCAAAAAGAAAAGATAAGAATTTTGAAAGGATATTTAAGTAATATTATGATAATATCTATACCTAAAATAATGATAAATATGGATAACCCAAAGAAAAGGAATTGGGTTCGATAATCCTCTTACCTTAAATCCTGATTTATTTCATCTCTTTTCCAACACCTAAATAATAAAATTAGGTTTATTAAAAAATTTAAATAGAAATTAATTATGTTAATTTATATTACTATTTATTGATTATAATGATTTAACTGTATTTCTTAATTTCCATTGTTGATGTTGAAGCATTTTGATATCATGCTTTCCTTAAAAAATTCCCATTTTGCTTTGATTTTTCTATTTTGTTCAAGGTCATTTATAAATAAGTAAAATTAATTAAAAAATATTTAAATACATATATTTATACATTTATAAATCATAAATAATTTATTATAATCATCCACAGGGTTGCAAATAAGAAAAGAATTAACAACATCCTAGTTGGCAGTTAACCGACTATGAAAATGACATTGTCAAAGGAGAAGGAATGAGAAGCATGAAAATTTAATATGTCAGAAATATAATAATTATAGTAGGTTAACATCCTTAATATAATTTTAACATAAAAATTAATTATCCTTATAATATTTGGGTTTGAAATGGGTGGATTAAAAGAGAAAGAGGAGAGGATAACGAGAGGGAGAATTGATGAGAACATACCTTCTTCTCGGTGTTTCTTCTTCTCCAAGACACTAAAATCTTGTGATTATTGGACTTGGATGGATACAAAAAATACTTAGGAATGATATTAGTCTTAATAGATAGTATTTGGGAAAAAAATTGGCTTTTAAAAGTGAGGGAGGAGTGGTTTTCCAAGGAGAGGGAGAGGGGTAATTTATACTCGAGGAAAGCCGTATTTTTAGAATAAAATATAAAATAAAATACTATATCAAAGTTAATACTTGAAATAGTGAAAATTTTAAAATATAAATCATATATAAATATAATATATTTTTTTAGGACTTTAAACCCCTTTATAATTCTAATTCACTTAGTTTATTAAAAAGGAAAGTGGAAAAAATGAAAATTGTTATTTTAAGGGATCACTTTTGAATTTCAACTTTGGAAAATGTTTTTTAGGTTTAGAAATTAATTTTATCCTATTTTAATGAATAATTTATGAAATTATTTTTTTTCTGAGACTCAAGTTTTATAAATTATTAGTTAATTATTGCATCATGAATGATGTAATTTAAGATACACCAGTTATGAAAAAACTACATTTTTACTATTAGCCTGAAATTTGAGGTATTTTATAAAATTAACAAAAAATAACCCTTAGAAAATTTCTATGTTATTATTTAAAAATTTTGATTTATTTTATTAATATAATTTTCAAACATAGGTATTTTTAAATTTTAACATAAAAATTATGACTTTTACGAAATACTTTAAAATACAGTTTATTAAAAATGTGCTTATATTTTATTTGAGTTTTTTAATCATGATATTTATTTTATGGTAATATAATATTTATATTTACTTTAATAACTCATTATAAATTTTATTAATATTACATTTTATCATTTTAAGGTCAAATTATTACTCCAACGGTCAAGTTATTATTCCAATGGTCACATTACTATTACAACGATCACATTAACTCCTATAAATACTAATTCATTTATTCATTCATTATTCTCCTCAATTTATCTCATGGTTATACATTTCCATATTTTAAAATATTAATTGTCTTATTAATATTTTTTTCTTTTCCATAGTGTTTTTCATGGGAGGGATGATTTTAACTGATTAGGGTGATCCAAATTTTCCTATTTTTTTTCCCCCTTGTAATATTTGGCATTTTAATTGGTTTAGTCATTGAATAATGTAATTATTTTCATTAAGGAATTAAAGTTTTGTCTATTTGTCTTTGTTCTATATGTTATTAATACTTATATTATATGACACACATTTATTTAAGAATCAATTATCATTTAAAAAGTTTGGGTCATTACATTCTTACCCCCTTTAGAAATTTTATCCTTGATATTTCAACTCATATTATTATTTGTGAATAGACTAGGGCACTTTTGTTTCATTTTTTCCTTAGTTTACCACCTCGCCTTTTCATATTTATGGTTCCTCTATAGTAATTTTACAAGGTGAGTTGTCTTGTTGCATTTAACTTTGTCTACACGGTCCAAGATCTTCACCAGATGCTCCTTATACAAGAGGCAATTCTTTAGTTGTACCACCTCTAGATTTAGTACATGTAAGGGATCAAGAATTTACTTACTCAAGATATATAGGTGGAACACATTATGAAATTGATACATATTTGGTTGAATTTCAAGCCAATAAGAAACTACTCTTATGTGATCAAGGATATCAAATGGGTTAATGTCCCTAAGGTTAAGCTTCTCTTTCTTTCCCAACTGCATGACTCTCTTCCATGGTGATATTCAAAGGAAATTTTTTTCTCCAACTCGAAACTAAAATTACCTTCAATGATTGTTAGTATAGATATTTTTTTGAATTTTATAATATTTTTTATGTTATTGGATGACCTGAACCTTCTATATCATCTCTTGCACAAGATTGGGTCCAATTAGTTTCCTTTCTCCAACTTCATTCTAAAAAGTAGGAGTTAGTCATATATTTCCAAATAGAGATTCATATGGATCCATTTTAATACTTTAGTTGAATATATTTTTTTATGGGAACTTAACTAATGGGATATATTGATCCCATACTCTTTTAAATTCCATTGAGTAAGATCTCAACATGTCCTTAAGTGTTTGAATGGTCCTTTTAGATTAGCCATCAGTTTGGGGGCAATTAATCATATTTAGAATTTTTATTTTAACCTTGGATTAGGATCATAAATGATCAAAAGTGTTACCCCATGTAGCCTCACCACTTCCTTTACATATATCTTGTAAAGTTGTTTAAGTGAGAAATCTTCTTGAATAGTGATGAAGTAGGTAGTCTTAGTAAGTCAATCCACCAAAACCTATATCACATTGTTTCATTTTTATATCTTCAGGATACCAATTAAAAAGTCTATGGATATGTTCTCCCATTTTCATGTGGGTATAGGAAATGGTTTTATCATATCCTTATACTTATGTCGCTCTTCTTTAACTTGCTGACATACCAAGCATCTTGAGACATACTCAAAAATCCCCTTCTTTATACTATCCTACTAAAAACATTCTCGAAGATCACTGTACATCTTGGTACTTCTAGGATGGATGAATAAATATGAAATATTCACATTATCCAATAGATCCTTCTTTATTTAAAGTGATAAAGACAAAAAAATCCAAGTTCCAAACCAAATAACACAATCTTTATCAATGTGGAACTCATGAAGTTTACCTCCCTTTAATTATTTCACCATTTTTTTAAGATCCATATCATTCCTTTTTTCCTCTTCGATTTTATCTTGGATTTATGGTTGGGAAATCATTTGGGAAAGGTAATATATATTCCACACCATTATGATTTCTAGATCCATCCTTTGAATATCCATGAAGATTAGGGTATTTATCAATCTGTATCATGGATGGAGTAATAGGTTATATTTTACTAAGAACATTAACTACCTTTTACACCTTTTCTAGATGGTAGTTAATAGATCAATAATCACCCTTTATTATCTCTAACCATCTTCTTTGATGCATGTTAATCTCTTTATGTGTAAATATATAATTTAGACTCTTGTGATTGGTTTATATATCACACTTCTCTCCATAAAGGTAGTACTACCAAATATTAAAGGAGAAGATCATAGTTGATAACTCTAAATCATGAATTGGGCAGTTCTTCTCATGGATATTTATTTGTCGCGAGGTTTAGGCTATAAATGTTTCATTATTCATGAGTACAAAACCTAATCCTTTCTTCAAATAATTACTGTATATCACAAAAACTACTCCACTTATTGGTAGTGTGAGTACAGTCACAATTATTAGCCTCTTATTTAGCTCTTTAAATATTTCCTCACATTCTTATGTTCAGACATACCTTACCTCTTTCTGTGTTAACTTAGTTAGTGGGCTAGAAAATGGTGAAAAATTTCTCACAAAACATCCACAGTACCCTACTAAGCCAAGAAATCTATGGATTTCTATGACACTTGAGGGTTTGGGCTATTTCTAATTTTATTTTTTCTTTTAAGGGTCTACATAAATTCCCTCACTTGTGATCATGTTCCCCAATAATGTGACTTGATGCATCCAAAATCCATAGTTTCTGAACTTATCATACATTTTCTCCTTCCTTAATGTTGGTACAATCCTTATATTCTCTTCATGTTCCTCCTTTATCTTGGAGTAAATGAAAATATCATCGATAAAGACTACTAAAAATTTGTCAAGGTAGTATTTAAAGACTCCATTCATTAAATCCATGAAGATTGTATGGAAAATAGTAAGTCCTAAGGGTATTACTATAAACTCATAGTATCCATACCTTGCATGTAAGGCTATCTTTTGAATATATTCCTTATTCACCTTCAACTGATAATATCCAGAATAAAGATCCACCTTTGAGAAGTAATGAGATCCTTTTAGTTAGTCAAACAAGTCATAAATCCTTATAAGGGGATACTTGCTTTTTTATGTTTATCTTGTTAAGCTCTCAGTAATATATACACAACCACATTTATCCATCATTTTTCTTGAAAAAGAGCACTGACACACCCCAAGTTGATACAATAGGTGTATAAAACCTTTTTCCAAATGCTCTTGCAGTTTATTATTTAAATCCTTTAGTTCAATCAGGACTATCCTATAGGGGAATTTGGAGATAGGGGTGGATCCAGGTATAAGTTCTATTGAGAACTCTACCTCATGATCCAAGGGGAATCCGGGTAACTCTTTGGGAAATACATCAGTGTACTCCCTAATAATGTGCATTTCCTCAAGGATGATTCTTTCCTCTGACTCAACCATTTAGGAAAGGTATGCTTCATCATAGGGTATCAACACCCACACCATTGAGGGATTTTTCAAATGAGATTCATGATTTGTATAGGTGCATGACATGGTTCTTAATGTGAAAATATATTTACTTTTCCTAATAGTTGATGTGTGATCTATATAAAGATATCCAATCCATGATCATTATATCATAGAATTTCACTAAGGGAAGGATTATGATATTCTCTATATGAATATTACCACATAAACTATAAGGAGAAGAGTCAAACACTTGGGTTATAATGATCTCACAACTATGTGTTTTCTATAGAAATATCTAATTAAAGGTTTTTGGGATTTGATTAAATAATTCTAGATAACTTGTAGGATATAAAAGAATACGTAGAACTAGAATCAAATAATTTTTTTTTCTATTATTGAGTGAATCAGAAGTGTACCTTATATAACTATATTTTCACATTCCACTTCAGTATCAGTGATGGAATAATATTTCTTTTGATCCTTTGGTTTTGGTGGTTTCTGATGCTAATTACCCTCACCGACCTATGATTTAGTGCACTAGCTTGCATAGTTCCCTTTCTCCCTATAGTTTAAGCATTGAAACATGGGTGGTTAATTAGTAGGTTCCTTCCTTTCCTTCATCATGTTGGATGACTTATTTATGTCTCTTTGATTTTCATGAGCATTGTGTAATTATTTACCAAACTTAAAGAATTTCACCTTACCTTTGAGGTAATTACCATAAAGATTCTTCCCAAATTTTAGACATGTTGGTGGTTGAATCCTCTTTAATCCTTTGTCATTTGAACCACCAGTTTGAAACTCAATTCTTTTACTTTTATCCCCATGTCCAAAGGACCAATATTTGAACTCCATATCTACTTTGAGATCACATCAAACTAATTCTTCATAACTTATGAAGTCTCTAATAGTTATATCATTTTTAAGGTGCTGTTTTATTCCACTAAAGAATATATCTATTTTTATATAATTTTTGATAACAAATATCAAGGAATATCTTGTGAGACTTGTGAATTTTTCCTCATAAGTCATGACAGATTCAACTTACTTTTGCTTCTGATATAGGAATTATCTCTCTATTTTGTTTGAAGAGTTTGAGGGAAATAACTATTAAGAAATATTTTCTTAAATTCTTCCCACTCCATTTCTTCCTTAATCTGGGTGTTCTTTATCAACACCCACCATTTATCATCTTCTCCATATAAATGATATATGGACATATTCACCTTCTCCTACTTAGAATAGTGGAGAATAGAAAATATCTTCTCCATTGAGTTAACCCACTATTCAATGAAAAGTGTATTGGAAGATCCACTAAACATCAATGATCATTTACAAATAAAGGCCTTAATGGATAGTTGATACTTCTTGGGTAAAGGAAGAAATTCCATATGGTTTAGGTTATTATTCATATCCTTAGATATATGGGTAAGAATCTCCATAAATCTTTGAAATCCACCTTACATAGAATTGGAGATGTCATTTGGAAAATCATTACATTGTACCTCACATGGTTTGTTGGCTTGGTTTCTCTTAGTTCCCACCATTTTCTAAAATAGAAAAGGCTTGGACAAAAAATAAGTCAAAAAGTATTAAATAAATAATTTATTCTTATGTGAAATAAAGTCTAAAGTCATATATTATTGAATCCCTTTGTTTATAATTATTATAAAATTATTGTTCTATGATGTTTACCTATACTTAGACTTATCCTAAGAGTTATCACTAAAGTTATCTAATCCTAATTTAAAAATTAACTAAACTATACCTTTGATTGAAACTATATTGACCACACTTTTTCTTAAATGACCGTTAAATCCTTTTAAAGATACATAACATAATAGTTATACATTAACAGATCGAAAGGTTTAGTATCTTGAGAAAATTAGGATTATACACCACTTATACATAATAAAACATAAAAATTATTAAAATAATTCTTCTTTATCTACTTAAAATGTCTCACATTCTCCTTTGTACTTATAGTCACATGAAGATATACATCAAATAAAGGGGTGAGTTAAAAGCCCAATAAGGGTAAGGATAACATAACAGAAATAAGAGATATGAATCAATAGTACATGGGTGAGAAAAATCGTCATAATAATTTCATAAGCATGGGATCATAATCATAATCTTGGGTAAGACATTTAAAAAAGTCATGGAATATGGTGATGTATAAAAATTAAACATCATTTCATATTGGTCAAATACCACACGTGAATAAAGCTAGCATCATGTTCATGCGTAACATACATGCATAAATCAGAAAAACATCATTTTGAGAAAATATAACATCATGTTCATGTATAATACAAATAATATAATGAGATACATCACATTATCCAATAAATTTAAGGGATATATAATTACATTCCCACCCATCATATCATAAATGCTCATAATCATGCATGCCACATAGAGCGTATAACAATCATAGTCATGAAATAACCCATGTAAATAAATGAGTTTCATAAGAATTTCATAAATAATAATTTCATGAATAAAATTTTGTGTTCCCAAATAAATAATGGAAAAAATATTTGGAATTAACAGCATCATTCTTGATAGAAGAAGAAACAACTGAATATGAGTCAAAGGTGTGTTTTAGAAAGAAAAGTTTTTTTGAAAAATATTTTCATTTGGATTAAAAATCATTCTGGAAAGGTGAAACACATATATATCACAAAAAATAAACATAATAATATTAAAAGGATATTTAAGTAATATTAGGTGAATATACATACAAAAAATGATGATAAATATGGATAACCCAAAGAAAAAGAGTTGGGTTCGAGAATCCCCTTACCTTAAATTCTGCTTTATTTTGTCACTTTTCCACCTCTTGAATAATAAACTTAGGTTTATTAAAACATTTAACTAGAAGTTAATTATGTTAATATACATGAATATTTATCAATTATAACAATTTGATTACATTTCTTATTTTTTTGATGTTGAATCATTTTTAAATAATGCTTTCTTTATAAATTTACCGTTTTCTTAGATTTTGCTACTTAGTTCAAGTTCATTTATACATAATTATAATTAATTTCATAAGTTTAAAATAAATATATATATATATATATATATATATATTTAATGGAATAAAGGACTTATATTTTTATTCATTTTTGATAACCCCCTTTCAAGGTATGAGGGGAACCCTTACATGTCCCATAGTCTTTGAGACATTACATGACCTGATGGTATTAGAGGAATTCATCCCAGACTATGACTAATTGGAACTTCCCCTAACCAGTATATACATCGCGTGTTCATATCTCTAACTTTTCATAGTTTTTAATCTAGATATCCTATGCATAGATTCATAGGTCTAGTACTGATGATAATTTCTATACCCTCTTATACATCCAAATCCGTTAGCTCTGCTCTGGTGAATTCACCTTCTCTGAATCCTCACATGGAGCCTGCTTCATGTAGATTCTGTCTGGTAACTTCTGCACAACATGTGACCTGAAGGTCTTGAGGTGGCCCGAAGGCCTTGAGGTGGAAAAAGGCCTTTAGGTGGCCTGAAGTCCTTATGGTGGACCGAAAGCCTTACTGACCCAAATTCCTGGGTGGCCCGAAGACCTGAGGGACTCAAGGACCAAACCGATGAGCCAAAGGCCGAAACAGATGAATAGTTTCAGATGCTATAGTACTGAGTAGTACCTAATATAGTACCTACAACAGTACCTACTATGGAACCTTTTATAGTGATTCTATAGTACCTACTACATAACTACTACAGTAACAAAAAAATAAGCCTCCGGTCCACTGAGACATTGTCAAAGGAGTGGGAATAGGAAGTACAACAATTTAATATGTCATAAATATAATAATTCTAGTTGGTTAACATAATTAATTTAATTTTATTATACTAATTAATTATCCTTATAATATTTGGGTTTGAATGGAGTGGAGGAAAAGATAAATAGGAGGGGATAATGAGAGGGAGAATTGATGAGAACATACCCTCTTCTCGGTGTTTCTTCTTCTCTACAACACTAAAATCCTTTGATGATTGGAGTTGGATGGCTCCATAACGTACTTAGGTATGATAAGAGGCTTAATATAGAGTATTAGTGAATATATTTGGATTATGAAGGTGATAGAGGAGTTATTTTCCAAGGGGAGGGAGAGGGCTTATTTATACTTGAGGTGAGGGGTATTTTTAGAATAAAATATTAAATAAAATACTATATCAAAGGTAAAACTTGTAATAGTGTTTAAAAAAAAAATATAAATCATATAAAAATATAATATATTGGTTTTATTAATTTAAACCCCTTTATAATTTTAATTCAATTAGTTTATTAAAAATAAAAGTGGAAAAAAAGAAAAATTGTTATTTTAAGGGATCACTTTTGGCTTTAGGCCTTGGAAAATGTTTTTTAGGTTAGGAAATTAATTTTATTGTATTTTAATGAATCATTTATAAAATTAAATATTTTTTGGTCAAGTATCAAGTTATATAAATGATTAGTTCCTTATTACATCACGAATGATGTAATTTAAGATACATCAATTTTAAAAAAACTGTATTTTTACTATTCACTTGAAAATTTTAGTACTTTAGAAAATTACCAGAAAATAACCCTGGGGAAATTTAAATGCGATTATTTCAAATATTTCATTAATTTTATCAAAATAATTTTATAACATAGTTATTTTTAATTTTTAATATAAGAATTATGATTTTTATGAAATACTTTAAAATACAGTTTATTAAAAATGTGCCTATATTTTCTTTGAGTTTTTTTAATCATGATATTTAGTTTATGATATTATAATATTTATATTTACTTAAAAAAGTCATGATAAATATTATTAATATTAAATTTTATTATTTTGATGTTAAATTATTATTCTAATGGTCAGGTTACTATTCCCAAGGGTTAGGTTACTGTTCCCAATAGTAGGTTACTATTACTTTAGTCACATTAATATTACAACAATAAAATTACCTTATATAATACTAATTAATTAATTCATTCTTTATTAACCTCAATTTCTCTCAAGGTTCCACATTTTCATTTTTTAAAATAGGGATTTATTTACTAATATTTTGTTTCTTTTCCATAGTGTTGTTCATGGGAGGGATGATTCTAGCCAATCAGAGTGATCCAAATTTTCCTATTATATTTTTTTATTTTCCATTTTTCCCCTTGTAATATTTTTAATTTTAATATATTTATTAATTGAGTAATATAATAATTTTCATTAATGAATTAAAGTGTTGTTTGTTTCTCTATGTGCTCTATTTGTATAATACTTATATAATAGAACAAACATTTATTCATGAATCAATTATCATTTGAAAAGTTTGGGTCATTATATAGACACCAATAAATTTCATTTTCTCATATATAAAGGTTAGTACCATTGAAGAATGAAGGCTTTATCATTTTATCCATTTACATAAAAATAATAATCCAAAAATAGAGTTAGAGATTAAACCTCAAGTTAGAAACTTTTATCTCCAATACCACTTGTTGTGAATAGGTTACCTAAATCTCCCTTAGGGTGGTGGGGGTGGTGGGTGCGGGGGGGGGGGGGGGGGTTGGGGGTCAATCAGGGTGTATAATAATTATAACTTTTCACTTCTCCTAGTACCTTAGGATATTCAAATATGGTTCCCATGTTAGTAATAACACATTCAATCACTAGTTCTCTCATTTCATTCACACCAAAAAATAAATATAGATACAAAAATTAAAGAATTCATAGAACATAAGTATTTTTACTTGGAACAACACTAAGGGATAATACAAGGATAATACACATGGTGATGTATCAGTGTACCAGAAAACACTATACTCACTTTTAGTGGACGCATGTGTCAGGTCCTAGAGGGGTCATGGAAATGGAAAAGAGGGGGGTGGGGTGAATTTTATTTATTTAAAAATAATCCAAGTATAAACTTTATGAGTGGAAATTGATTTGTTTAAATATTAAACAATTCAACCACACTAATATAAGAAAAGAGAGAGAAAATAAAATGAAATAATGTATAAGATGAACAAAATAATTTTATAGTGGTTCAGATATAAATGATCCCACTCCTCTCTTCACCCCACTCATGAATTGAGAGAGATAACACCCAATATGGTATATCACTTTTAAAGGAGAGTGAAAACTCTTTACATCCACCCTTTTCACACTTGGATGCTCAACCCAATTCCTATTTATTTTACAATTTTAGAGAAAAACCCATCCTTTTATAGGAGAATACCCAAACTAGAATTTTATAGGCTTAATCCTAACCTCTTGATGTTTTATAGTTTAGATGAAACCCAATATTTTATGAAAGAAAACCTAACCCAATATTTTATTATCATAGAACCAACCTAGAATTTTACAGGATTAGTCCTAACCTATTCTATGTTATGGGTTATTAGGAAACTAGTATTATAAGAGGAAAAAATAAACCCAGAATCTTACCAGAGAAGTTCTTTCCTATGTTATTATATGGGTTAAAAAGAACCCAATATTTTAAGGGGATAGACTAAACCTATAAGTACCTTTTTTTTAGGGTAGTATAATCCTATGCAAGACACACTAATTAATACAATACAACCCATATAATTACAAAATATAGAATAAATAAAAAGAATTAACCTATTGAATGATAGTCAAAGGAGAATTTGACATTTAGATCAATCAGTGATCATTCCCTTCAAGATGTTACAACAATGAAGCTCTGACAAACAATAGTTTACTTTGGAAATTAATTTAACAATGAAGATCCAGGACTCAGTTTTGAACTATGAATCACATAAAAGAAAATAAGAGTCACATCTCTATATTTTTCACTGTATGCCTCAGTCCTTTTTTACACTAAAATAGAAATTGAAATTTTATCCACTTTAAATTCCATGAATCTTCTTGATAAATTCCAATGATAACAACTTCATTTGGAGGTATCCTTTAATTATATTGTGAAAATAAAAATCATGTTGTACACAAATAATCACTAGTGAAATAAAAAATTAATAAAACAATAAATATATCCATAAATATTGATAAAAAATTCCTTGTAATACTCCAATAATTTATACGATACTAAATTTTCATTTTCTAATACAATTATAATTTAAATTTTCCACTTTGAATGAATTTGCACTTCTCATGATTAGATAAAAAGAGAAAATTAATATACACATGATATTTCTCTCAATATAATGTTTAGAATAAGTAATATGGTAGTTAATAATGAATATTAACATCCTTTAAAAACCCTCTGACAATATTCAAGACAAACTCTTAATATTTCAAAAGATTTAAATTTGGATTTTTTATGTTTGAAAATTTCAGTTTCAATATTAGTATATACTAAATCCCATGTGAATCATATTTAATTCATCATTGAACAGATTAAAACCTATTTAATTGATTATATATAATTAATGACTAATTTTATAACAAATAAAACATTAAAAATATTCAAAATAAACTTGCAAGAAATTGAAATATAAAACATGTGAAAAAGCAGAGCATATTTCCAGGTTTTAGAAAAACCTATAGAAAATTGAATAACCATGTAGGAAAATTTATTTAAGTGATTCAAACACACCCTTTTTCCTCCATGTATCAAAGTCTAACCATGAAAGAAAATTGATGCAGCCTAATTCACATAGGTGAATGTCACGTAAGTGAATTTACATAAGGGAATCTATGTTACCAATTTATGTAAGAGAATTTACATAGCCATTTCACATATAAAAATTCACACAACCATTTCCACTGCATATCCAATTTATTCAGTTAGGAAAAACTTTTCCCATAGTCAAATATTCATGTATCCATTTCTCAAATAAGTGAATGCTCACATAGCCAAATTCATATAAGGGATTATGGAATTTTAAAAAACAAATTGACTTATCAAATGTCATTCCTAAAACAGAACTTCTAAATGAAAGAATAATATTTGGGTCCAACTGAATTATATTTATATAATTTAATTATATTTCCAAATAATTAATAATAAAATTAATTAGAGTTATATATCCCAATTTATCATCAAAATACTATAAAAATATTTTTATAAAAAAATATATATTTTAGAATGAAAACATTTAGTAACTTCTAACCTAATTTCAAACATGATACAAATCAATTAAGAGTTTTATGTATTCTAATGAAATGTAAATAATTTTTTTATCTTTCCAAATAAAAAATAATTATCCAATTTTGAGTTTTTTAGCTCAATATATTCTTACAATATAGAATGTAACTGATTCTGGAAAATCGGCTATGTGGATTCACATTTGGCTACACGATGAATAGTAAAAGGGCTACGTAGGAATAGTAAAAAACCTATATAAATGGTATTTTAAGGTCCCAAATGATTTATTTAGCCTAGGAACTCAATATAAGACTTATAAAACCTGAAATGAAAAAAATGAAATCAAATGATATTTTAAGCAAAGGAATATGTTGACCTAATCAAAGTTAAGCATACTTTAATAGACACCTAAGATAAAAAACTAAATACAAACTAAATTATATAATAATTTAAGTAAATTATACCTTAATAAATATATAATATTATATCATAAAGATAAAAATAAATTAAGACTTATGTTAAAGATATTAAAACAAGTAAAGTTATCAACGTATTATGACTTACAAACAATACAAAGAATAACAAACTAAAGATAATATCATGATATGATATTTTTTAATTATAAAAACATGAATTGGTTTAATAAGACACTCAAAATTCTCCCCCTTTTTGATAATTAAAAAACCATGTATAATTTAAAAACTTCTCCCCCTTTTTGAAATTAACAAAAATATAACATTTCAATAAAAAAAATTATCTCTTTGAAATTAATACTCAAAAATTAAATCCCTTTACATATAAACATACTAATAAAACACATTGTATTTCATAACTTTCTTAAACATCCATATTTTAAAAACATATATCAATGATCCATTTCAAAATATTCCAGTGGTATATGATGAGAAAATTTTACAAGTTGTTTATGAAAAATAATAAGAAAACCTTCATAAAGTATCCATTTATGTAAACTAAAAGCTTAAAAATTAATTTAACATTATTTAGTATGTATGAGAAGTGTTAAAATAGTAATATATTAAAAAAATATGTATATAAATTAAAATTAGTGTACTGAAAAATAGTTTTTATATTTTACAGATTTCATGAAAATATGAAAATTTCAGCACGTTCAAACTCCATATAAAAATTAAAATTATATTATGACATGATCAAGATAGAATTAATGTAAGAAATTTTTTATAAAAGAAATATTTTAGAATTGAAATAAGGTTTCCCACCACTTAATCGATGCATTATATATATCAATTAAAACAATTTAAATTTCAAATGATAATTTCCACTTCAATCATAGCTTAGATAAAATAGTGAACACACATTTTAAGTACACACATTTACATTTATAAATCTGATTTAAAAAACAAGAGTAAATTCCCCTAAAAAATTATATCTTATAAAAATGAAATAAATCAAAGGATTATGAGCAGAATTTTAATTCTAGCAGTGAAAAATCCTTCAAAAGCATAGTTTAATATCACAAAGAGCCACGAAACATGTCATAATATATTTAGAGAATTTTGAAAGTAACCAAATGATAATATAATAAAAGTAAACCAGAATTTATAAATAAAATAACATATTCATTAGCCATATAAAGATATTAACCAGATTCTAAAAATACATGGTAGATTCCCAAAATGATATAGATTATTCAAGTATATCCAAAATGAAATACTAAATATTATAATGATTATGAAAACAAGAAAAGAATAAAACTATAATGACATGAATACTAGATATAATAATCAGAAAATAAAAATTAACTAGATATAAATAATTTATTGATTTTACATGAATATGAATACATAAATTTAGGTACCCATGTAGTGGATGGTTTTGAAAATTTTACCTTGAAATCAGATTTAGACATAAAAGTCCTTTTATGACCAGATTATTGAGTGAACTTCAAATGGAAATTACAATAATAATGACCATAAGATCTAAATTTAAATTAAATAACTGAAGAAATTCCAAAATATTTTCCTTTCACAAAATTAATTTTAAACGTAATAGGAAAAAAATAATCACAATCATGTTGATTCCTTTTATCATTACATTTATTGAAATAAAAAATATTTCTAAAATTAAAATTTTAAGTATATTTATTATAAATTGGCCTTTTCAAAAAAGCCTTTTCATTACCAACTTTATCTAATTCCTTATTCATCCTTTCATTTTATTTTTGAACAAATTCCTAATCATCACAAACCTTTTCATGTTAGAAAGAAGATGTGTTTCTAAGCTTTTCATTTTAATTTTTTAGATTATTAAATTGATCCTTAACTTTAGACATATCATCTAACAATAAATTAAATCTTCTTTATTGACCTTCATTATTATTATAAAGAAAATATTTAATCCTATCATTTTTTATCATTACAAATCAATATTTCAGAATCAACATTCAAGTTTTTAAATTTATCAATTTCAAGGGATAAATCATTATTATCTTCAACAACTTTATTAAATTTAAAATATAATATCATTTTATTTTACAAACCCTTTTATATTTATCTTTGAGTGATACATGTATAAAAGTCATTTATTTTATTTGATCTTCATACGAATCACACATTTCCTTCATATCTTCAATAACCGACTCATCATTTCTAGAATTGATAGAAATAAGAGAATCAAAAATATAATCACTAACTTTTGTTATACTTGTCACACATATATTTCTAGATTTTATATCATATTAACCAAGATCAATTGAAACATAATGTGGAGGTGAAAATGTTACCTTAGAATATTTTTCAAGAAATTAAACATTACCAGTTTCTTTTGGACTTTCATTATTATTGAATGAACTTTTAGAATCACTCCATGTAGTTACATATTTCTTTTCTTTTTTCTTGACCTTACTTGGTTTTTTGAGATTTATAAAATTTAGTTTAATATGTACTCTCTTCTTTCAACCATAAAAAATAACATTAGAACAATATAAATTCAAATGTGAATTGCCTTGAGTGATATCCCCTTTAGTAAAATAGTGTTTTCCCTTTTAATATTTGAACACTCCTTTTTCATGTGTCTAGAATTTCTATAATCAGGGTGGATATATTTCATGGAATCTATTTATTCAAATGCAATTATCTCAAGCTATTTCAAAATATCATAAGCCATACTATAACTACAATTTTTTTAAAAAATATTTCAAGAAAAGGAAAAATAAAGAATATTCATAACCTTATAATTAAGATCATATTTAATAGAATATTTTTCATTTAAATCAAATAGATAAAATTCAGGTAAATCATAAGATTTAATCACAATATTCTAAAATAGAATATCAATACTCTTTTGATAAGATTACATATGGATCTTCCACTGAGTATACTTACTACCATTGAAATGTAGTGGTAATGTCAGATTCAAACCACTTTCATTCCTAAAGTTATCCATCACTGGAAAATATCTTTCCCTTAGTTTTATTAAGGACTATGATAAAAATTTAGCACAATTAATATAAAAAAATGAATCAAAATATATCATAAATGATCCAAACTCAAATATCAATTATGAGATATTAAATAAAGTGAAAAACTAATTTATCCTCAAAGGATCCCGATCTGATACGAACTGTAAGGTATCAAATAGATCAACTAACTAACCTTATCCATATAAGTGATAATAATGGATACCAATTGTTAGGTATTATGATAAAAAATATAGTGATCAACTATTAAAAGGGGAAGTATCTAATTATATTTTTTAGGTCCTGGAGGGGAAATGATAATGGAAAAGCAAGGGGGGGGGGTGAATTGTATTTCTTTAAAAATAATCAGATTATAAAAATTATTAGTAAAAATTCATTAGTTCAAATATTAAACAATTAAAACACACTAATATAATAAAATGGAGAGAAAATAAAGTGAAAGAATGTAAAATATAAACATAATAATTTTATAGTGGTACATATCTAAATGATCCTACTCCACTCTTCAACCCTCTCACAAACTGAGAGAGATGACACCCACTATGGTATATAACTTTTTAAAAAGAATAGAAACTCTTTAAATCCACCTTTTTAACACTTGTAGTCTCAACCTAATTCCCTTGTATTTTATGAGTTATAATAAAAACCCATAATTTTACATGAGAAGGCACAACCTAGACTTTTACAGGCTCAATACTAACCTCTTTCCTTTTTCAAGTTTAAATGGAACCAATTATTTTACTTGAGAAAACCTAACCCAGTATTTTATAGGTGCAGACCTAACCTAGAATTTCACAAGATCAGTCCTAGCCTCTTATATGTTATAGGTCAAGAGGAACTCAGTTTTCTAAGGGGACATACTAAAACTATACTATTATAGAAGAATTACTTTCCTCTAATATTTTATGGGTTAAGAAAAACCAAATCATATAAGGGGATATACTAAACCCAAAAATACCTTTTGTTAGGGTAGTATAATCCCATGGAAGATGAAATAAGTGATAAAATACAACCCAGATAGTTACAACACAGATAATGAATAAAACAATTTGACTTGGTGAATGTTCATAGCTAAAGAAGATGTAATTTGGATTAGGTAGTGCTTAGGCCCTTAAAGATGTTGAAATAATGAAACTCAGACAACCAGTAGTTTACTTCAGCAAGTAGTTGAACAATAAACCACATAGACTCAATTTTGAACTATGAAACACATAAAAGAAAATCCAACTAATGTCACTATCTTTTTGACCACATTCCTCGGTCATTTTCATATAGAAAAATATAAATTACTATTTTCTACACTTTAAATTCCATGAATATCCTTCATAAATTCGAATGATAAAAACTTCACATGGCAGTGACTTTTACTTATACCATGAAAATGAAAATCATTTTGTACACAAATTTAGAGTAATAAAAAATTAATAAATAAGTAAATATATCCATAAATGTTGATAATAACTTAAAATACTTCAATAATTTATGCGATACTAACTTTCCATTTTACAATACAATTCTAATTTAAACTTTACACTTTGAATGCATTCACACTTCTCATGCTTAGATAAAAAGAGATAATTAATATCCATGTGATATTTAACTCGATATCATGTTTATAACAATTAATAAAATAGTTAACAATGGATATTAATATTGATCCAAAAAACCTTAGATAATATTTATGGCAAACTCATCATATTTCAAAAGATTTGAATTTGGATATTTCATGTTAAAAAATTTTAGAGTCAATATTAGTTCATGATAAATCCCATGTGAATAATATTTAATTCATAATTGAACAACTTAAAACCCATTTTAATGGATTCTATATACACAATGAATAATTTTATAACAAATAAAACATTAAAAATATTCAAAATAAACTTTTTGTAAATTGAAATATAAAACATATGAAAAAATAGATCATATTTCCAGGTTTTAAAAAAACTATAGAAACTTGAACAACCACATAAGAAAATTAACATAAGTTATTTTCACATAGCAGTTTTCCTCCACGTATCCAAATCTCACAACATAAGAAAATTGACATATCTATATTAATGTAGGTGATTGTCATTTAAGTGAATTTATGTAAGGGAATCTATATAATCGATTTACGTAAGGGAATTTTCATAGCCATTTCACATACAAAAATTCATGTAACTATTTTTAACTACATATCCAATTTATTCACCTAGGAAATAGTTTTCGCATAGCTGAATATCCACGTATCAATTTCTCACATAATAAAATTGCTCACGTATCCAAATTCATGCAAGGGATTCTGAAATTTTGAAAAACAGATTGTATTATCAAATATAAGACCTTAAACAAACCTTTTAAACTGAAAATTTATCTTTGGATCCAGTTGAATTATATTTATATAATTTTATTTTATTTTAAAATAATTATGAATCAAATTAATCATATTTATTTAGTCTAATTTATTATCAAAATACATTATGAAAACTATATATTTTAGACTGAAAACATGCAATAACTTCTAACCTAATTTTTAACATGATAAATATCAATTAAGAGTTTTATGTTTTCTAATGAAATATATCATTTTTTTATATTTCAGAATAAAAAATAATAATCCATTTTTTAGTTCTATTTATCATGATATTATCAAAATAAAAAAGGTAACCGATTCTGTAAAATCGGCTACGTGGATTCACATTTGGCTACATGGTGAACAGTAAAAGGGCTACATGGGAATAGTAAAAAGCCTATATAAATAGTATTTTAAGGTCTAAAATGATGTATTTAGACTAGTAAATCAATATAATACTTGTATAACACGAAATGGAAAAATAATACATGAAATAAAATGATATTTTAAGAAAATAAATATTATGACCAAATCAAAGTTAAGAATAATTTAATAAACACATAAGATAATAAACTAAAGACAAAATAAATTATATAAGAATCAAAGTAAAGTATACCTTGATCAATATATAAGATAAAAACTTAAAGATAACACTAAATTAAGAATTATGTTAAAGATAATAAAATAGGTAATGTTATCAATGCATTAAGACTTATAAAAAATAAAAATAATAAAAAACTAAAGATAATATCATGATATGATGTTTTGTAATTATAAAAACATTAAGTGGTTCAAGGAGTTACTCAAAATTTTTTTGAGGTCACAGTATCCCTGTACTAAGGTGAAATTCCCTTAAAAGGTTCTATAATGACGTATTGTCGATCCAAGGGTCTCTCCATCTCCTCCTCCTCCATGCAGTACTTCGGTGAAAGAAATAATAATTTTATAAACATAAGGGTATATTTAATAGTTTATAGACATAAAGGTCTCTTGAATATCAACATAGGCGACTAAAACACCTTAAATCCTCATCTACGAATAGATTCTCCATTAAGATCCACTTGGCCACACTCACCTACTTTAATGACAGATGAAGTCAACTCCTCAGTGTGAGGGCCAAGTCTATGTATTACAAAAATATCACAACCACATAAATTATTATCTAGATGAAGATAATTCCAAACTAGAATTATCTTATTCCACTATATCCTATACTATATCCATGTAGAGTAATAAATCTCCTCTATCTTCTATGATCCTTCTCTCTTGATTGATCCAAATACATCAGTGTAATTCCTTTGAGTCTCTTATTCTTATTTTCTCATGAAATCCATATTTTCAATTTTATTCACTTCTCAAATATTCAATAATTCTTCAATTATCTATATTTTACAAAACATATATAAAAATTTTAATCTTCAAAACCACATCCTCTCTGATCCAAGTATTAGGATCGATCCTTCCTCCCTAGAGGCCCGTGATGATTCATGTGTAAACATGATTAATGTGGTATAAAAAATGAATTTAAATTTGTGTAAACTTCTTGAAATCTAAATCCATATATTTATTTTTAAATTCAACTGAATATTGCTAATAGTTATTTCTATATTATTCACAAAATGATCTCCTTCATCAAGGAAAAATCTTATACTTCATTAGATTGATCATGAAATGATTCCTTTCCACATGATGTGATTATAAATCAACAACCAAATATAATAAATCTATAAAATATCTTATATTTAACTCATTGAATTTCACTATGTGATTTCTCCCAATTTTTATGATCCTCTGTCCTATCATGGAATGACATACAACTTCATGATGTGATATTGAAAATAACCTAAGGCTTAAATTTCGTGGCCCAAATGTCATGACATATAATCTAAATTATACTCTATTATTCAAAATTGTTGAAATATGAAATTATTCCATAATATAGTTTCCTTCAAATAGACATTATAAATGAAACTTGACTTAGATTCTTCATGGAATGAAAATCCATATCATGTAATGAACACTATCAATCATATCTTATGATGTTTTATATTATAAACCTCTTATGTTTGAATTATAAAACATATTTTATGATTTATAATGACCCTTTAATACCTTAGAGACAATTAAACACTTCCCCATTTTCCCATCTACCTCAACCCTTACATACCTCATGGACTGTTCAACACTTTTTCCATTTTTTTAGTATATCTTAACTCTTATTTACCATAGGTAAAGTTTTAAAATTTTCCATAATCTCAACTACATTAACCATTACGTAACTCATAGATAGTCATGGTTCAACACTTTCCCATTTTCCAGACTATATCAACACTAGTTACCCTTATATATTCTTTATGAGGTTCTCTAATACTTTTCCATTTTCCCAAATTGGTCTTAGTGACCTATATGTATTTTATGGTGATTCATGCCTTTTATATTTTTCTAAAAACTCTAGTATACTCCATTAATATTATATATATTGGGAAGGTCCATGAATTTTATACATTCCAATGATATAGTTACTCATACATATACATGGATAATCTTTCCTTATCTAATTCTCACATATACATAAACCCCTACATACATAGGAAACTCCAATAATTTTTCAATTCTCTATGAACTAACCTCATGGTGTGGTCATTATACTCACACTAGGGATTCTTTCTACAACCTCCAAAATATTTCTAAACATCTTAACTTCCAAAACATATAACTTACAGAACATATAAATTTCTGAATATATAACTTATATACCTCCACTTTAGAGAAAACTTATGGATTTCCACTTAAATCAATTTATAGACTTCCATAGAAT
The DNA here is from genome assembly GCA_963277665.1 of Viscum album. Classification (NCBI taxonomy): domain Eukaryota; kingdom Viridiplantae; phylum Streptophyta; class Magnoliopsida; order Santalales; family Viscaceae; genus Viscum; species Viscum album. The sequence goes on from OY728156.1 coordinate 894,827,157, forward strand.
AAACTTCTAGAAATTATCCTTTTTCATACATCTTACAAAAATACAATTGTCCAACTTCTATAACTTCTTCAAATCTTCTTCTAAAATATCTTCCAGGCCATCCATATCTTATAATGTAATTCCTTAATATATTGTAGAAAATTCCTTCACTAATTTTCAATAAATATAACACACAACCTCTGGGTAAAAAAACATGGGAATTTCATCCCAAATACTTTAGAATAATTTCATAAATATGAACAAAATCATAGTAGGTATAGTTTCCCTCATCATAAACAATATGATATAAGTGGTAATTTCATACCAAATTTATCCATGATTGGAACAAAGGGAATAAAATCCCATAAATATAGCCATACATCATAATTATTCATAATAATTAGTTTAATATTAGGATATAAATTTTTTTATTTAAGATTGGAATATCATACAATACTCTTTAAATGATAGTTAGGATAGTTTATGAACACTCAACCTAATTTCATAAGGAAAATCGAGGCATAAGGTACCTGAATCTAGTATCTGTAGGGGAAGGATCGCTCACCCAAGTCCAAAACAATGTGATAAGGGATAAAATGAAAATAAAAATATTCATAGGGGGTGAAACTCAAGTTAACCATATCAAATATCACCCCTCCTATCTCAAAGAGGAAAATACACACCAATTTAGGGCTTATCTTATCATTAAAAAACTCAAGGAAGCCCAATTAGGTCATAATCATTTAGGTAAACAGACTTTAAATTAGGTCTATGTCCATCAGTAGCCATAAAATCAAGGTATAACAACTGAAAGGTATGTATTGGCCCTAAATATCCCTACCCTACTCAAACATGGTCAAAGGAGAGAATTTAAATTTTACATTAGGTCAATTTCTCATAGGTGGCTAGACTACAAATCACACATCACATGAAACAAGCTAAAACCATAGGGATTATTTAGGAACCACCTACCTAGGACTAATAGGGTCCCACTTTTAGAATACCACCCATTTATTTAGCCACAAATGATCATAATTAGAAAGAATGAAAAAAAATCCCTGAATTAGGGATCAACCACTGATCTGTGGTGAAATAGTGAAGGATAACAAAAAAATCAGGGAAGAGGAGTATTAGACTCACCGATAGGAAACACTCTCACCCAAAGACATGAATATTGATGCCTTAATAATTAAGATCTATCTTTGGAAGGGAGATAATCGAGATAGAATGAGAGGGAGTGGTGTGTGTGTATAATAGTTTCAAAGTGGGAGAAAATACTTTTTAAAATAATATTTAATTAATTTAAAACAATTAATTAAAAATTAAAAAACCCCTAGGAATCCCATTAGAACCCTGGTGGGTTATCCAGAGACACAATGCCACTAGAAGGCCAAACATAACTCTACTGGCTTCTAACTGGGGTTTCGATGGGGAATTTTCACATAAGAAGATTCCTCCACCTCGGGCTTGTTTCCTCAAAATTTGATCCCATCCCCCCTATGACCACTATAAGACCCAAAAAGGACCAAAATAAATGAAATTTAATAGAAAATATAATTTATTCATACATCATAAAGGGTTGGATTTTTATAACCTCACCACCATAGGCCATATTGTTCTCGAGATGCATTACTTAGCCTTATTAGTGAATAATTATATCCAAAAAGACCACACATAAAAATATAACTCCAATGTATCATCCTATATATTAAATTGTTACTAATACACACATATATATGGGAATTTTTTCTCGTGAAGAGTCTGTTCACTTTTGTCTACAAAATGAACTAGTCATTCCTTTAATGACACGTCTAGATCCAACTCAACATACTCGAAGCTGATCACATGAGAAGAATCATGGTGGTATATATTGGGTTGAGATACATGAAATTCATTATTTATAGTACCATATATTTGATGAATCACAAATAAGTATGAAACTATACTGATCTACTCCACAATCACAAATGACCCCATGAACTTGGGTTCTAACTTTCCCTATCTTCAAATAAACTGGTGTCCCAAAGCAGATACACTCACAAGAAAAACTGGTTTCTTTCTCAAACTCAAGAAGATGAATTATCCTATTTATATATAAAAAATTCATACTCAACATAGTATCTAATATATTCTAATGTATTCTACATGATAGTCAACTCAATAATAACTAACTCCTCGACCTATAGCCAAAATAGTGGTGATTGTAACAATTTATCATATAAATCCTCAAAAGGTTCTATTTGAATCGATGCCTGATAACTATTATTATAGGAAAACTTGACTAAGGTAAGATGACTCTCCAATGAATCACCAAAATCCTAGAAATAGGCTTACACAATATTCTCTAAAATTCATGTAGTATACTCAAACTACCGATCAGTCTAAGGATGGTATGCTATGCTCAGATTCACCTGAGTATCTAGATATTTTTGTAGAACCTTCCAAAAAAAGAATTTAAAATTAACATCATAGGATAAAATGATACTTTGAGGCACTCCATGAAGATTCACAATGTAACATCCCACCCCAACTCATTGTATTGAGAAGTGATAGAGTTCCACTAACCTTAGGTGAAATAACCAAGACACCAAAATCCAAAAATAAAAGCCAAGGGATTTAGGAAATAATGGGGGATGATTTTACTTTTAGAAACAAAACATCCCATTCTCATAAAATATAAACATTTAATCATCCTATATGATGCATGAATATAACCAAAATAAACATAACATAAAAAAATAGGACTAAAAAATCACAGTGATAATAGAACATGGTATAATAACTAACAAAACCAAAGACAAAATGACCAAAAGTCATAAAATTCATAATCTTAGGTACCACCCAAACAATCTCCACACTCCAACTCCACCTACCAAAACCAAGGTATCAATATGTCTCATTAGAGAAATATGATATCTCCCCTTTTCATATATCCTAGAATATAACATCTTCAAATGCACCAAAGTTCCCAAGAAGGGGGTGAGTATAAACTCAGTATGAATTCCTAGAGACTTCCCAAAACACACCACTAGGAAAAGAAACAGTTAGAACATTTTATATAAAATATTTGAAAAGAAGTTAAACAGTTTATATAAAGTCATAAGATAGATACTTGTGAGATAACTATAAATAAGATTACTTCTATCCATTCACATTTGGAATAATTTTTCGGTGTTTTCAAACCCAAACCCATCCACATACACACAATCCTAGTGTTTCCATTAATGATGGTACTCCATGACCATAATATGTCCAACCTTGATGGTGGGAATTCCAACTAAACTTGTTCACTTTGAACATATTCTAACCCATTATGAAAATTTTCATACCAAAACATTTAAAATAAAATGATTCTTCTTTTGAAATAATTTCATCAAAAACTTGCATGTATTAAAAAAATTTCATAATTTTAAAATAATTACTTTAAAATTATAAACAAAAGTGTTTTTTACAAAATCCATCCAATTTACCATATTTCCAAAACACAAATAAAATGTTTTTTATTCATTAAACCACAAAAAGTTTCCATATAAAATCCAAGAAAACCTTTAAAATAAACTAAGACTTTAAGTTTTAAAATAGTGGAGTTGAGAGAGAATCCACCTACCTTTCAACAGATGATGAAAAATAAGAATAAAATAAAGGATCTAAGTAAAAATCACCAATATCAACTCTTACTTTCATTACTATTTGATTCCTACAATAAACCACTTAAAGATCCATTTTAATTGGAGTATGAACGTTAAAGATCATTGGAAAATTCCTAGTGTATACCTAGAAGTAGAGAGGATAAGAGGCATTGTCAAATATAATTGAAAACCACCAGAAGGAATTTTATACCAAGGCTAGAAATATAATACCATGATGTAGTCTCCTATTCCAGAATGCATAACTACTGAGAGAGGTAAGACAATGGAGAAATTCTAGAGACAATGTAACAACCTACCTGGTCAACTCCATGGACAAGAAACACAATTCATTCTGAACCATAGATCCTATTATTTAGAAGAGGAATAAGATAAAGTCCCCCATACTATAGTGAAACCAAAAATGGCGTAATCCATAACCTATAACTTATACTATAGGGGTATTGAAAATGGAAGAACCTCCCAAAATCCTTCTCCCAAACTCTATGATATAGTGCAACTCTCCATGCCAAAGAAACCAAATACCTTTGACACAACCATGATCCATGGTGCATTCATGCCAAAAATATAAGTGGCTATAAAAAACCTCTTCCTAGGACCCCACACTATAGCTAGGTTATCCATGATTCCAGACACAAAATTCTACACCATATCCCCATGCTATATGGCGTAGCCTTCCCAAAAACAACACGACTCTTTCCAAACCTCTTCAAAACCCACTGAAAACTCCTAAAACTAAACAAAATAATTATATAAGATCAAAATAAATAAATAAAGGGTAAATTACCTAAAACTGGGGATGTTACATTCTCCCCACCATTGGTATTTCCATCATCAAAAATTAGAAAACTGGAGTTGTTTTGGAAGAGTTCACGCCATTATTCTAACATCCCATTTTCACGCTCCCATTTATCTTCCTGAATATGACAAAATTTCTATAAAAGCTATACTAAATTGATTATTTTTAAATGAAAGATCTTCTCTTGACAATACAACATACGTATTTTCACACAAATCAATTTAGAATCTAGTTCAATATCAACATGGTCCCATCAAATCACATGGTCAAGGTCAGAATGGTACTTTAACTGAGATACTTGAAACATGTTGTGCACTAAACTAAATCTTAATGGTAAATCTAGATGACAAGCTACATCACCCACCCATTCAAGTATCTAAAAAATTTTAACGTATCAAGGAGACAACTAACCTTTTTTACCAAAACTAAGATGCCCTAGACTTAGAGAGATCCTCAAGAAAACATGATCAACCACATCAAATGATAATATCTATTGATTATTATATTCATAGGATTTATGAAGACTCTGATTTACTTATATTATCTCCTTGATCATCTAAATATTCTCTGTTGAATCATGTAATAGGATAGTCCTGATAAGTTAAGTCTCACCTCTTTACACCCAATTAATTAGAGAACAATAAGGATGACCATACAATACTTTTAAAGGATCCACATGTACCGAATCTTGATAACTATTATTGTATGATAACTCCACTAATGGTACGTTCTCCCATGAGACTCCTAAATCCATGACACAAGATCTTATCATGTATTAAAACATTTGGATCATCCTTTTAGATTTTTCACCTATTTGAGGATGATAAGATATTCTCATGGTCAACTAGGTTCCAAGGTCTTGGTGAAAGGAATTACAAAACTAAGATGTGAACCCAAGGTCCCTATTAGACACAATTGAAATAAGAATTCCCCATATCTTTAAAACTTTATGAATGTAGAGTTTGGAAAAATATTATACCATATTAGATTCATGATCAAGGATGAAGTGATCCAAATTAGTGATTCGATCCATAATTAACCATATGGAATTGTGTTTCCAAACCATTCTTGGTAGAATTATCAAAAAATTAATGGATATTTACTCCCATTTCCACATGGGAATCAGTAAAGAGTGTGACATACCCATTTGATGTTCGTGTTTCTCCTTGAATTACTTAAAAGTGAGGAATCTAAAAATAAACTCTACCACTCTTCTCTTTATTCCATTCCACTAAACCTATGATATCACTACTGTATACATCTTCAAGATTCCTGAATTAATGGACCATATTGAATGGAAGTAGACATAAAGAATTTTTTTTGATAAGCCAAAGGTACCATGATTTTATATCTAAAATGTATCACATATCTTCCATATATAATCCATCCCTCAATGGTCTCCCCACCAATGAGTTTTTACCTCATGATTAAACATTATGTATCAGATGTCTATGTGTGTCTAACCTACTAAATAAAATTGTAAATAAGAGAAAATAGAAAGAAAATAATTAAATCACCTTTATTAACACTATCTAGATACATATCAACTATAATTGACATTAGATTCCATTTTTCTAAATCCTTTTTATCTGATTACATAAATTCATGCTCAATGAATCTACTACAAAGTTTCCTTTTTCCAATTTATACATCATGTAAAAGTAAAAAGTCTATGAATATTCCATCCATTTGTGTTTCCTTAGATTCAAATACCTTTGTGAGAAAATGTTATTCAAGATCTTATGATCTGTGAAAACCATAATGTTTTTACCAAAATTATAATGAAATCAAGTCTTTAAGGTATTTACTAAAAATACTAATTATAAATCATGTTTCAGATATTTATTCTCATGAAATTATAACCTTCGTGATATATAAGCAACAAAATGATCTCCTTTTATAAGAACACACCCCAACCAAGATTTTGATGCATTATAATAGGTGACATAACCTTTTATGGACTCTGGAAACATAAGGATATGTGTTGATGTAATCTGTACCTTAAGATCTTGAAAATATTTTTGGAACTCATTGATTTATTATAAAGGAAAATTTTTCCTTTTCAACACTATCATCAGTGATTCTAGACATTAAAAACCGTGAATGAAGCATCGGTAGTATTCTACTAAGTAAAAGAAACTTCCTATCTCAAAAACATTCTTCGGTGGTTGACAAGAGATAATGGATTCTACATTCTTAAGATCTATAGAAACTCCTTTTTTTTTTGAAATGAAATGACCAAGGTAATTTAACTCTTGTATATATAAATAATTTTTTTAAAAATTTGCATAAAGGTGACATTCCCACAAGATACCCAACACTATATCCAAGTGTTTCACAATCCACTTTAATCCTAGAGTACACCAGAATACTAGCAAAAAACACCACAAGAAAGTTTTTAATATACCTTTTAAATATTCAATTCATTAGTTCCATAAACACTAATAATTAATTCATAATACCAAAGGGAATAACCACATATTCAGAATGTCAATAATGACTTTGAAAAATAGTCTTCAGAATATCCTTTTTCCAAAATCAGAGTTGGTGATAACCTGTTCTTAAGTAAATTTCAAATAACCATTTATATCCCACTAATTTATTAGAAAAATCATCAATTCATGGAAGACGATACACATTATTTATAATAACTTGGTTAAGATTTCAATAATCCACGCAAATCCAACGAGTTCCATTCACCTTATTTATAAGAAAGAACTAGTGCTACCCATGGGGATGTTCTTGGTTGAACGAACCCATTACTTTCCACATATTCTAGTTGAAATTTCAATTCCATAAATTCATTTGGTTCCATCCTAAATATGAAATTTAAATAATACTATTACCTAGTAGGATATCAATCATAAATTCCACTTCTCTTTCAAGTGGAATCCAGAAAAATTATCTGGGAAAAAGTCAAGAAATTGGTCAATGATGGTTGAAAAATATCTATGTTCAATCTTATCCATAGATTCTAAGGTAAATACTACCAAATGATAATAAATTTTCCCAAACACTGGTACAAAATGTCCTTCTCTTCTTGTATTTATGTCCAAATCTCCTTTAAATAGATTCTTAACACCATCAAAAGTTGTGAACCTAATTTTCCATGGATAATAATCAATATGGTTCTTGAGTGTTATTATCCAATCCATTCCCAAAATCAATTCATATATATCCATTTCCTAAATAGTAAAATACTAAACCAACTCAGTCCCATCAATCATTATAGAACACACTGCACACTTAATGGATCAACAGTCTCATTACCCAAGAGGTGTTTTAAGTTTCAATATAGAAGGTATCATCTTAAAATCTAAAGACATATGATCAACCATATTACAAGAAATAAAACAATGGGAAAAACCCATATCAAATAAGGCTTAAATAAGGGAAGAATTCAAAATAATCATACATTGTACTGTCAAAGGACCAGATTGATCATCCATGGACATCTTCTCAGTACCATAAAGCTTCTTAGTAGATCCACCCTATTATTTTGTCCCATGCATAGATATCATAACCCAAGGAGTTGTGGTGTTCCTAGAATCACCTTAACTTGATCAGTTATGAGGATGATAATTATTCTAATGAGATCTCCCCATTGAAGCATAGGATGTATGAGAAACATGAGATGCATCTCCTGGATTAGGCTTTGGATCATTATGAAAATAACACTGATGATTTTCCATTTGATTACAGTTATGAAATACTCTAGGAATTTTTGTATGGTATCATTTATTATGGTAAGTAGAACCAAATTAGAAACAATTTGGATTTATATTAGGTTGTAGAGGAAAGTTAACCGATCTCATGGTCTAATTTTGAGACCCTCCACCACCTTAGAAGTATGTGTCCCTATTACACTTATTCCCATAATTTTAGTGACCACCTATTCACATGGTGATAAAAATACCCCCTCCATCCATATTTCTAGAAATAACTATTTCTTCCATGATTTCTCTATTTACCATTTCAGTATAGTCCGCAATACACAAAAAAACCATATTATAGTGAATATATGGTCGCAATATAGAATCAAAGATGCATTCCTTAAATGAAACACTAGGAATAACTTCTAGGGAAAATCATAATAAATTTATAAACTTATATATGAACTCTATGAAAAATAGATTCTATTGTTTAAAATCGAATAAACCAGTTTCTCCTTCAATTCTAAATATGTTAGGATAATTTTTTTTTTGGAAAAATTCTTTAAAGCCCCCCAACAGAATTACTTAATTAAATTTAGATTTATTAGATAAATCCCACCATTAGTATAAAATATATTATAGTATATAAATTTCCTAACTTGACTTTTATCTTGTCCAATGTGCCTAAGAATTCAAAAATTTGGTTAATCCAATTTAGCCACACCTCTTCTCTTTCAGGATCAGAATCCCCCTAAAAGATGAGTGGATTATATTTTTGAATCTAAACTAAGTGCTCTACTTTTTGAGGTTTATCATTCTCATTTACCTTATATATGGATTAAAAATCCTAAACTATGCTTTGGACTAGTTTCTAGTTCACCTGTATCTCAAGTGCAACCACATTTTCAGAAACTTCTTCATGTTGATTCTTATGATGTCTACCCAATTCCATTTTCTATAACCAGAAAAAAAAACTTCATTTAGTCACCACTAAACTAGAAAATTAAGGCTTAGAAAATTTTTACAAATTGCACCAAGAAACAATAAATAACCATTCTTTTCAAAAAGTGTCTAGTTTTATCATTTTAATAAATCATTAAACTCAAAATGAATAATATAGTTCTAGTGGGAAGTCTCACTAAAAATGAATGGTATGAAAAAAATCACTGGATAAACCCAAAATGAAGATATGAAAACATAACTAGAAGTGTATTAAAACAATTTTTTACTCAAAAAACCTTCTAATTTGAATTTTAGTATAAAAATTTTAGCTATGTATTTTTAAAATGCACATTTCAAGTCATGACATTCGAATCTCCTTACTACCATCCAAAAAGACAGAAATACTGACCAAGACTGACATCATTTATAACATTCCACCCCAAATAATTATCTTGAGAAGAGATATAGTGCCACTAAACTTATGTGAAATCCCCAAGACACCAAAGGCTGGAAATAAATGCCAAGGGCTTTAGGGAACAATTGGGGATGATTTTTCATTTAGAAACAAAACATCCTGATAGCATAAAATATAAACATCCAATACTCCTACATGATTCATAAATATAAACAAAAAAAACCAAACATAAAACCAATAGAACTAAAAAATTAGAGTGATAATAGAATATATTATAATAATTAACAAAACCAAATAAAATATGAACAAAAGATATCAAAGTCATAATCCCAGGTACCACTCAAACAAGATCCAAACTCAAAAACCACCTACCCAGCTCAAGGTATCAAGACACCTTTCTAGAAAAATATGATATCTTCCCTTTAGATATATCCCAGTAGATGACATCTATAAATCCACCAAAGTGACCAAGAAGGGGGTGAGTATAAACTGAGTAGGAATTCCCCAGTGACTTTTCAACACATGCCACTAGGACAAGAACTGGGTAGAAAATTTTATATAAAATAGTTTTAAAGTAGTTAAATACTTTATATAAATATGTAAGATAAATCCATGTGAGAGAACCATAAACAAGTTTATTTCTATCCATTCACATTTCAAATAAACTTTCCCATTTTTACATGTACACACTCATACACATACACACAAGATTGGTGTTACTATTAATGATAGTACTTCATGACCTTAATATATCCAACCTTAATGGTGTCACTTCTGACAAAACCTGTCCACTTTGAACACACACCAAACCATTATGCGAAATTCTATCCTAAAAAATTTCATATAAAACAATTCTTATTTTGAAAGAATTTTTTCAAACACTTTCATGTATCAAAACCATTCATAATTTTAAAAAAATCATTTTAAAATTACAATAAAAATGGTTTTCTAAAATCCATCCAATTTACCATATTTACAAAATAGAAACCAAGACAGTTTCCTTAAAAAAACCGCACAACCTTTCCATCAAAAATCTAAGAAAAAATTAAAAAAAAAAATTCAAGTTCTAGAATAGTGTAGTTGAGAGAGAATCCACATACCTCTCAATAGATGAAGACAAAGAAGAATGACATAATGGATTTAAGGAAAAACCACCAATATCAACTCTTCATTCCATTACTATTTGATTCCCATTATAAAAAATCTATAATATCCATTAGAATTATAGTTTGAATGTCAAAGATCATTGGAAAATACCAAGGGTATCCCTATAAGTTGAGAGTAGAAAAAGTGTTTTCAAAAACAATTGAAAACTTCTAGAATCCATTTTATACCCAAAAATGGAAATATAAGATCAAGTTAAAGACTCCTACTCCACGACACAAAACTATTGAGACAAGGAAGGATAAAACACAATGCTGGAGACAATGCTACATCCTACTTGGTCTGCTATACAAAAAAGAAACATAGCACATTCTATATGATATATCCTATTATTCTGGAAGAGGACTATGCCATAGTCCCCCCACACCATGATGAAGCCAAAAAGGTATTAAACTATAGCTTATCCCTTATTCTATAGGGGTACTAAAAATGGAAGAACCACCCAAAAATATTCCTCAAACTCTACACTATAGCTCGAATCTCCACACAGCCTAACCAAAATTCTTATAACACAACCATGATCTACGGTACATACATACCAAAAATGGAATTTGATTTGAAAAACCTCCTACTAGGACCCTTTTCTATAGCTAGGTTCTATACACCATAAGACACAAAATCCTATGCCGCATCCCCGTGATCCATGATGTAGCCTTCCCAAAAACAACATGACTCTTCCCAAACATCTTCAAAACCCACCATAAACTCCTGAAACTAAATCCAAGAATTATCTAATCTCAAAATACATAAAACAAGGTTACATTACTAAAAATCAGGTGTGTTACACACAAACTAATAAACATAAAAACTTCCTATCCCATCAACCAATTCAGTCACTATGATTAGTTGGAAGTGAGAGACCTTGGTCAACTGATACGAAATAACCCATATTGTATTACTACCATGGGGATTCCTTATTCACCCCATCATAAAATACATGGTTACATGATCCCACTTACACTTGGGGATAGTTAGTGACTGTATAAGACCTATGGGCCACTATTTCTCAACCTTTACCCATTGATGGGTAAAAAATCATGAAACAAACCCCGCCATGTCTTTCTTTATCTTGAGACACCATTACTTCCTATGAGTATCATTGTGAATCTTGGTAATACCCTAGTGAACAACCCATCTTGAGGTATATAAATCCCACATAGGCTCCTCATGAATACTCATAGGGATCAAAAATTGATCTATGACATGAATAACCTCATAAACATCAAGGGAATAATTAGGTGTAAGATCACCACCATATATACTATTCTTCATCACCAATAAGTCTAAGTTATAGAATTGAATCTCGTTCACTCTCTCAATGAGTGAGGATACAATAATCAAATATTTTTGGTTCTCTCTACCATGATACACCTTAATGTTAAGATGTATCTTAAGGAAGAGTCTCATCATTTTCCACTTTCTACTAGCCACCTAAAACACCTACATCCGAGTCTTCATACTCAATGAATCAACCACAACATTACCCTTTACATCGGTATACACCATCATAAAATTGAATGTCTGAAGATACTTGAAACACATTCTATATTTAACGTTTAGGTAACATTTTGAGAATATATACTTAGGTTATTATGGTATGTATATATAAAGAACCTTTCACCCAAAATATAGTGGAACCAACACCTCAAAGAATATCTATATCATGAGTCAGTTTATTCCGATCATGCATCCTAAATTACCTAGATCGATAAGAAACAACATTCCCATCCTTCATAATTGTAGCTTTCAAAACCACCCCTGATGTATAATAATACATGGTGTACTCCTTACTCAACCCAGGTAAGGTCAAAACAAGAACATATTTCAACCTACCCTTCAACCTTTTGAAGTATCTCTCACAATAATAGGACTATAAGACCTTCTCCCTATTCTTATCTAGGGACATATTATCAATTATAATCATGATAATTTTTGAATGAATCTCATATAGTATACTACCAATCCCAAGAATCCATAGATCTCAAATATGTTCTTAAGATTCTCCCAAGAAACCATGACCTCAACCTTCCCAGGGTCCACTGATACGCCTGCCTTTGATATCACATTCCCTAAGTGGACCACAATGATATAAAATTGATACTTTGAAATATTGAAATAAAGATGAAGCTCCATAAGTATATTCACAACGATCTATAAATACTGAGAATATACCTCCCTTGACCAAGAGTACACCAGAATATTATCAATGAAGGCCCCCATGATTGAATCAAAAAATAGGTGGAATACTTGATTCATCAGGGGAATAAACACTACTTGTGAATTCTTTAAGTTTAATGGAATCATAATATAATCATATAGAACATACATACTCTTGAAAGTAGCATGAGGAATATCATTTAGCCTCATACACAACTAATGATAAACAAACCTCAATTCAATCTTGTAGAACCACTTGTCTCCCCTTAACTAATTAAAAAATTGTCAATGTGAGTAAGAGGATATCGATTCTTGACCATAACCTAGTTCAACTATAGTAATCCACACATAAGTATAGTAAGAAATCTAATTTCTTGGTAAAAAGAGGATCACCCTAAGGGTACGTTCTTGGGAGAATAAAACCTTTTGCCTCTAAATCCTCTAAATGTTCCTTGATCTCATGATTCTATATAGGATGCATCCTATAAGGAGAAATGGAAATGGGATCTATACCTAGCATGATCTTTATAGTGAACTCAACTTCTCTATCAAGTGGAAACCCTGATAAGTACTAAGGAATGATGTCCTAGATCTATTCAACAACAGGAGGAAATAATGTATGATGTTTCTTCTCGTCAACCATAACAAAATTGGAAAACTTAACTAAAAGAATCCCCAACTACATATAGTTTGGTCCTAAATGACCTTCCTATAAATTGTACTAACTGAAGAGAGTATTAAATTCACCCTTAATAGAAGTAAATGATACCCACTAATGATAAAAATCAATATGTGCTCAATATCATGTCAACTAATCCATACATAGAATCTCATAAAATTCGTGAATCTATAACATGAAGAAATACTAGAGATATCGATATCCAATAATCACAAGGGAATCATTAAAACATAAAAAAAACCCAAATTGCACCCCTAAGGGTGTATTGATAGACATCACTCTATACATGTACTTTATAGTCAACCCCAAATCACTAGAATATTGAGAATAGATAAATTAATGTGACACACATGTATCAAAAAAATTAGATGCAAGGGTGGATGTTACTAAGATCATAACTCAATCAATCAATTCCCTATAATCATTGTTAATAAGTGTTAGCTCAATGACATAGAACTATCCTAACCCCAAGACTCATACTTAGATTCCTAATCTCTATATTTCCTAAGGAGAACCACTCTATTTCCTTTACTGACCCTCAGAACCTCAACCACCACCACACCTTGATCAGTTGGAAGAACTCCAAAAATTTCCTTGTGGTACCAAAAATGATCCCACTATTGATCATTGGGGCTAAACATCACCACAATCACTAGATTGCTGAGAATAACTCTATAAAGAGTGTTGCAGATGCCCCATAGTACTATAAGAGTGACACTCCATTATATTTCAGTAGCGCTAAAGTTGAGTATTCCCTAACCCTTAACACAAAAAACACACTATAGGAGACCCCCCACACTAGTAAGAAGAATAAGAACCATGACCCTAACTATCCTGCCCATCGCCACTCCAACGAGAATCATTAAAACACAAATTCTGACTGCTTAAAGATATACTGTTTGACCCAAAATAGTAAACCAAAACCCATAATGTCTATATCCATATAGGTTCCTCTCTATGATAATGTATTAATTCACGGTCTCATAAAATTATGTAAGATTGAATATGTTTACCTGATAAAAAATCGAGTGTCTCAGTCCATCCTCTAATTGGTGAACCCTGGAGGTCCTGTCACTCACCAGAGAAGGATAAAAACAAAGAAACTACATAAAAAATGAAACATAGTCCATAATCAATATTCTACCTTAAGTTAGATGCATAAACTCTCAATATCTATTAGCTATAAGTTTCTTAGGAAAGAAATACTTGAAGAAAGGATCTTTAAAGTCATTATAGGAAAACTCTATATACTTATATTCTTAGACAAGGATATCTATATAGAATATTGGTAGTCCTAAAAACATATATACTAAAAGATTCACTCACCTATCAAGGGGTGTATCTAAATGATCAAATATATCCTACCAGGACTCAATCCACATCTAAACAGCTCAAGGTACACCCTCTCTAGTAAATAGAGGTGGATGCTGCAAATGAAACTCCCTAGTTAGATTATACATGAAAAGATTACCCCTAGAATCTCAAAATCCTATAGACTAAAAAACACATACAAAAATACCATGTAACTATATATCAAGAATAGTTATAGGAAAAACTAGGGTCATTATCTCAATAAATGATGAGTCCTTCTCATCACCGACCTCCTGGTGCCCAACAGGCGATCATCAGGGTGGGATATCACTATAATTTAAAATTTATGACTCAGAATCACATATATAATAGTTTAAATATTACAGATAAGATAATAAGTAATAGGTTGAGTGTACCGATATGCTATACACTCACCATAATATATCAGGAGTATCACATAACCTTTGGTGCTCTCTCTTTCCCTGATCACCCACTCTCTTCAACCTAATATTGATTTCTAGATTCTGACAACATCAGACCTCAATTGAAAAGTTTGATCATTTAATCGTAAACTCCTGGGGTTTAAAGCATCGTGCAGTGGTAGGGACTCTCAATCGCAAACACATCATGGTTAGATTCGTGATAGCGGAGGATCTTGCTATCACGTGGTCCAGTGCTCCCTATAGATGTAATTACTGCTTCTTGTATGTATTCCATTGTTCCTTTGATTTCCACATGAAGAGGGACACTCCAATGATAGAAATCTAGGAAAGTCTCCTAGAACTTCCCCGTCCCTTTCAAAACCCTACTATCTTGAAGGTTATTGGAAACCTCATCGGAAGATTCTTGTGCTTAGATAGTTGAACAGAAGTTTTCATCCACCTTATTCACCCCCATATATTCATTGAGGTTGAAGTTTCAAAGGCACCGATGAATTGATTCTGGATTACAGTAGTTGAGGAATTTCGATGGAAGCAGGCTGTCATCTATGAATCGTGGCATGATTACTGTGTCTCCTGTGGCCGGCTCGGGCATCTAGCTTCTGCATGTTGTAGTGGGTCTCAGAATGGTATTAAGGGTCCTTGTGAGAAGATTACCTTGGGAAATTGTGGCTACCTCAATATCCCCTTGTCTTCTGGGGATCTACCTAATTGTGTTCGTAGTTTGAATGGGGACTGCTTTGATACAAATGAAGGTTGAAGGGTGTATGGGCCTGATCAGACCTCTTTTGGTCCTGTGGATGGGGCACAGGCTATTCATAAATCTCCAAAGACCATGATTCCAGAACCAAAAGTCTTAGAAATATTTAGAAGATTGAAATGTTATTTGGGATCTTCTATTCCTTCTCAAGTAGTGTATGCAGTGCCTCTATGTAGTAGTGTGGACCATTTAAATGCTACAAGTCCACCCTGCTCTGCACTAACAAGAAATGTAGGGGCTTGAAAGGTTATGAATATAGTTTCATAAACTCCAATCATTGGAGATGCAGTGTTTGAAGAAGTATGTGTTGATCTACCCACTTGTAAGGATCTTTAAGGTTTTATCTTGGAGAATTCAAATTCTCAAGTCCAATTTATGGGTCACGGATTTGAGTAGCCAAGCGGTCCAATCCTACCGGTAAGGCAATACTATGTTGAGAAGGTCAAGTCCAAGGGTGTCTTGGGGCCCTTAAACCCAAACACCCTCAGTTCCAAATCCACAATACATCTAAAGTCTAGAAATTTGGAAAAGATGACTGACTTGGAGAATAAAGTAGGAAAAGGCTCTGCGATTAAGTTGGGGAACCAATTTGAAGGTCTAGATGTTCACGAACCACCATTGACTCAAGAGGAGGATACTTCAGGTGATGATAACTATAGTCAATTCTCAGTGGATAGCATGAACTGAATTCAAGGGAAAGGTCCTCACAACCCTAGAATGAATAAGGGGAAAAAAGGAATTCGAGACTCAAGGAAATGTATAGTGGTCCAAGGGAAAAAACCAAAGGGACACAAGGATTACTCCCACTTTCCAAAACTGATGGAGACGAGGTCAGCCAAGAAGGGTAGAAACAAGGAAATAAAATCCCTATAGAATGGGGAAAATGAAGAATCATGTAGGAATACAAGATACAGGGAAGAAGAGTATGGGGAGTTCTTGAAACTTATCCTGCACTCCAAGGAAGAAATGCTAGATAAAGTTGTCTAGACCAATGTCTCAGAAGAGAAGATTAAAAGAATTTATGAAAGAAGGTTTCAAGTTGATGCCAATAAGGATCAAGAAGCATGGATATATAAACAAGACTGAATCCTAGCTCAGGGCTTCAACCAGAGCAAAATCAACTTGAAGTAATTAATTTAGAAAATGGACAAGATGATTACTCACCTTGAAGATCTTATCCGAGAGGATCTAGATATCCAGGTTAGTATGCCGCAATGGGAACTTTATAGAGTATCTGATTAAGGTAACCTTAGTCTAGTGTTTAATAATTTTATGAGTTATTTCAATACGTATTGGAATATTTTTTTTTTCAAACTATGGTTTTCCATTTGTCCTTAAAATGGATTAATAAAAATTTAAATTTGGATGGAACGATATTATCCATGGTAATATGAACTTTCCTGATACATGGGTTAGCTATGCCCAAGAATAAGGTCCATATTAGACTATAAAAAGATTATATATCCTTTCTACCACATCCCAAATAGTAAGAAAAAAGAAAAGAAAGGATCTGAAACCAATTTATAATTTCCTTGATCCAATTTACCTCCACTATGACCGAACCAAGTGTCAAATACCTCAAGAGTGACTCCCCATACACTAGAGACTTCAAATTTGTGGCAAGGTTCTATATTTACTTTTGGATACTATGATAACTTTGGTATAATTATACATAAATCACATCAAAATCAATATAATAACTTTCTTCATATAAAAAATAGAAAATAAATATATCACAACTATATGCCACAAATAATAATAACACCCATGCTATGAGAAAATGAACAACTATAATTTTAGGTAGTCATATAAGATAAAATAAAATATTCCATTGAAGATCATATACATATATCCTAGAAGTAAACAAAAGGCTATAAAAGACAATAAAACTATTTCTAAGTCCATGCCTGGTCCCATATCCTAGTTCTTAATAGATCGATAGATCAATTATTGACAATAGGGCCCTTACCCCTACCCAGATCACAAGACATAAGTCTTTCTTAAGTACTGAGGGTTCATAAGATGGGTATGAGTAAAAATTAGTAGTCCAACTCCAATGGTATCCCTAAACATATCTAATAAAGTAGGTTCATGTACAGTGTGATGTGATCAAAATAAAAGTAAACAAGCAATGAAAGTAATAATATATATGTCACAATTATGGGCGCTACACTACCACCTGGTCATGACCATACCTACTTAGGCTAGCTTTGAGGTGTGTTTGAACATATTACATAATCATGGATTGTTAATCTTGTCCCAATTCATAATCAAATGAGCATATTTTATCTTTATAATATAATGGCCAATACTTGGGTGAAACATCCCAATAACATAGTCAAAATAATAATAATAACATCCCTATAGTAACATAACCATCAATGCATGGGAAGCATGTCCCAATAATATAGTCACATACATGGGAATAACATCCCCAAGTACACATATACAAGAGAGAATCATGACCCAAAAATATCATTAATAGAGAGCATAACATCCTTAGCACAGGTACCTTATCAAGAGGGAAAGAGAATACCTAGACCTAAGATATAACACATAAGAGGTGGTATCATGTCCCACTATAACCATTATCATATGGGAATTATGAACCCTTACTTGGAAGTATCTCATCATAGGCAGTACATCATCCTTTCAAGGATAGTAGTGGATAACTAGGCATAACATCACATCATCATCATTATCAAGGTCACATGGTAATTACGTCCCAATTCCATGGGAATAACATTAAAAAACAATATTAAAATGGGTATAACATCCCTTATTATATCTAATATGATATAAGTGGTCATTTCATCCCAACTATATTCATTATTGGCACACATGGCATATCATCCCATCAACACATCCAAATATCATAATGAGTAATAATGAATAGTTTAATATCATCATAAAAATAATATTATTTAAGTTTGGAATATAATCCAACACAATTTAAATGATATATAGTATAGTCTCTACAAAATCAACCTAATTTCACAAGGAGAACTAAGGATTAACCCAAATGGTTCCACTAGTTAGAGGGGGAGGATCACACACCCTAATCCAATAAAATAATCCAAGGGATAAAGGGAAACTAGAAATCACCATAGAGGTCAAACCATAATCTAACCACACTAAATATCATGTATCCTATCTCAAAGAGGTATAAAGGCACTCATTTAGGAATAATAACATCATTAAACAACTCAAGGAATCCTAATTGGGTTCTGATAATTTAGGTAAACACACTGTAAATAAGGTTCACGGTCATCAATGACCATATTATCAAGGTATAACAATCTAAGGGTTTGTTGTGTCCTTAATAATCCACACCTTACTCAACCAAAGTTAAAGGAAAGTATTTAAATTTTAGTTTAGTTAAATCTCTCATGGATTATGATATTGCGTATCACATTCCATATAAAATAAGCATAAACCATATGTATTGGTTAGAGACCACCCACACTATAACAAAAATAAGGAATAATGGCAGTTTTTTTTTAAATTTGGAAATGATTTAAACCACTGCCAAATGTTTCCATAATGTTTTTTAAAAACTACTACTAAATTTGGTATCAACATCGAACTTTCATTGGTTTCACCCATTTAGAGGTGGTTTCTGGGAAGTGTCGTGAAACATTTTTTAGTAGTAGTTATTTAATTTTTAGTGGCGGTTTAAACTACAACTTAAAAAATTAGTGGAAGTCTTTACTCTAAAAAAATATTGAGGAGTTAAAATAGGTTTAAACCACCACTAAACACCTCTATATAGCATTGTTAAAAAAAATTAAATCTATAGAAACTGCAGCCCCAAAAAATCAATAAAAAAATAATAACACAAAAACAAACACCCATCTTACATACCTACATAAAATAAATACTAAGGTGAATAATAAATCTAAATTAGAATCTCATAATAAAGAGAAGGATAAGTTGAAAATTACATACATGGTATAAGATAATATAAAGACATCCCAATATTCTAAATTGGAAACCTATATGTGAACCAAGGGTACCATCCAAAACCATCACCGAACACCCGCCCCCATGAGAGACCAAGGGTAAGAATTCCATAAAGAAGAGCTACTTAGGTATCTAAGCCTGAACCTATAAAAGTAACATGGTTGGAATAAAATGAATGGTATATATAGTGTGTTTCTAAACAATATATTAGGCTCCCACCAATAAAATAGTCCATGATTTTTTTAAAAATCATTCCATAAATGTAGTTTGATAATAAAATAATTGATTTCTAGGTTTAAGAATTAAAAAAAACTCATAAACATTTCTGACATTATTTTTCTAAAACCTATAAAATTCTTTAAACAAAGCATTTATCTTTTCATTGAAAAATACATATTAAAAAAGACTATAAAAAACTATTTTATGACCTAATTTTAGAGAATTATAAAGATAGTGCTGAAAATAATCAAATAAAACATCAAATGAGTAAGTATATCTAGGAAACAAGATATAGAAATAGGTGGATACATTGGTCAATATTAAAATCAGTTTCACCAAAAAGAAAAATACAATTGAACCAAACCTTAAAATACACAAGGATGAGAATCACATATAAGGAAAGAATAATAAATGAAAATAAATAAGACTAATAATAAATTATAGTATTAATGAATTAAAATAAAGTATATGTAATCATGGTAAACTATCACAATCCTAGTGAGATGGTCCTAGGTATACTTGGGTGGAACCATCTTCCATCATATTAATGATGTTCCTAGATAACAAACTCTCAGATTAATCCAACAATCCTCACTAGATAGCACTCCACATAGTTAGAATAGACCATATAATAGAGAACCCTAGTCAGAGTCTCATCATAACTAGAATATAAACCATCTCTCAATATCCCACTTAGATGTAAAGGGTTCCCATGATACTAGATAATTATGGTGGGTAAAAATGTATCGAATATCAGTCACATATCAATAACATGAAACAAGAAAAATTATATAAATGTCATAAATCATCCCTCCCCCATACACCCTTATTATAAAGTCCCCATATATAGTTCATATAAAAAAAATAATCATAATTATATCATAGTATCCAAAAACTTATATAAAACAAGGTTCTATTAGGTAAAAAACCAATTGTGTAATATATTTTGCGAAAAAAATATTGTACAAAGGGTCAAAGAGGACTTTGATTTTAAGCTAATAACCATACACATAAAACATTCCTAAAAACCACTTTATGAACTATGTTTTATTTAGATAAATTCTTTAAGTTTCATTTTGAAACCACTATAGAAATAAAGGGGAAACTTCCATTTAAAACCACTAAATTCAATATATTATATATACATACAAATACAACATTGATAAACAACATAGAAAACACCATAAGAAAAAGTCATCAATAAGAAAAACCAGACCATATCAAATAAACCGTTGTACCCCATATGTTGTTTTGAATGGACATGGCTTTGTTGATAATTTAATCTATTGAAAATATTAGTTTTGTGGAATTTTAGAATTGTGTAAAGGGTTTATGCTTGGGGAAAATAGCTATGTGAGAAAATCAGGTACATGAAAAATAACTAAAGAGCCTAATAATGATGTGTATAAGGTAAAATTAATAATAAATCATAGAAAATTAACCAAATATATATATTTCATTCAATGTAATGGAAATAATAATATCCCCTACCTCAAACCACAATATGGTTTCTCAATCACCATATTAGTGTTAGTATATCACGAGTTTAGTTACACATCACCATCACCAAATCCAAATTCAACCCTAATCAATACCCAAAAAACTAAGATTTAAACCATCTCTATCTTCATATCCACTCCCTATTATCGACACCTATATAAAAATTATCTTAAAAATTTAATAGTGTTTTTATTTAAATTTAAACTTAAAACGAATAAAAGTTTGTGTACAAAATTATTATGAAGTTGTGTTATTTACCTGCTCAATCAAACCATCCATCAACGTAATATCATTAGGGACACATACATTCATCTTCTGATATAATTCAACCAATTATTTCTATAGAGAAAGGACCTTTGTATCTTGCATCCTTATATAAGCCCCCTATTGCTAGATTGTGATCCTCTAATGCTGAATTGTGATTTGAATTGAAATAAACTACCTATGAGCATCTCATGGTAGGGAGTAACTACAACCATAAGTAGATACTAATAAAATCCCCAATTACCTTCTAAAGACCTCATATGGTAATGGTCCCAAACCCATCCCATGCATGTGATCAGGATGCTCCTTCCCAAGGACATGACCAAGTGGATCATCTTGGGAGTCTAAGAAGGAATACACATGATTTAAATCCCATAGTTCTTTTATTTTTACCTATAAATTAAATATTATTCATATTTAAATTAATACATATTAATAAAGTGATAACTAAAAATAAGTCATTACAATGAAAAAGTAATTCATACCCCAACTTCTTTGATATGATCATTCACATAAATCCCATTTGATTTCTTATGAACATCCAACCAAAGTTCTATTTGGGAGACTTGGTTCCCTAAATCCTTTGACTATATTAAGAAAATACAAATAAACAATTTCATACATGAAGAAGCTAAATTTTATCTTATAAATATTTAAACTAATTAAAATATTACCATAGTATATCTGTTTCTTGAAAAACTATTTGAATTGGTAGTGTGGGGGATGATTTGTTTAGCTCAACTTGATATATTTTTAATTAAATCATCCTGAAATAAATTACATGTTATTTAATATTAATGTATGAAATTTCATATCCTTGTCATATGCATGTATATATGTAAAATGAGATTAATATAATAATATATTTTTCAATACAATGTGCTTCTCATGGAGATGGATATCAACAAACACCTTTCAATACTATCTAGGTACCCCTTTAGGTACCTTATCATACTGCTTCTAAGTGGTCAATGATGTATTTTTTAGTTCATGCCATTATCTCCATTTAAAATATTTCCATTTCTTACCCAAAATTTTCAATGTCTACTTTTGTACGATAAGATTAGAAATGGTAAAGTGGAATAACATATGTACAAAGAGATTAATTTTTAAAATATTTGAACTTAATTACATAATGGAATTCAATTTATCCATAATTTATTAAAATTACTTTTATTTGGGAATCAAATACTTCATTCTTCCAAGATTGAGGCATATGCCTCCAATTAGAATATGTAAATGGAAGGGTAACTAGATCTACCACCAACTGGCCTAGAATATAGCCCAATAATCCCACAACATCATCTATGGGGACCCCATAATAACCAAATATGACAACTATCTTCAATCCATTTATATTCTAGACATCTGAACTATTCATATTTGTCTTGATAGTAACATTGTTTGCATATTTTATGAAAAAATAGTTATTAGTATAAAAAAGTGAAATAACTATATTCACATTAAAATTTACATCTATAAAAATTACCCTCTAATATACTCATGAATAAATAGGAGTGAAGATCTATTCCTTCATTGTAGAGTCGCCACATGCTAAACCTATTGAATGGGGAGATAATGTGCTAGATGATGATGGGATAGAAGAGGGTGTGCTAAACACTAATGTAAGGGAGAAGGAGGGTGTACTAGACACTAATAGGGGGAAGATGGAGGGTGTCCCAGATACTATAGGGATGAATTTTGAGAGATCATTAGGAGTCTATATAGTTGATGGAACATCAACTGGGAGTCAACTGGGATTAGTGAAATTATTCTTTCTTGAAATTATTGTAATTTAAATAAGTAAAATTAACTTTAGAACATATATTTCAAAAAATTCATGGGGAAAAATAAATTTAGAAATGATAATAGATGTATAATACTGACAAATAAAATATACATAGGTATGATAATTAATGACAACATATAGAAACAAATATAACATTTAATTTTTTAAAATTAAACAAATCATGTATAAAAATCAATTTAAATATGATAACAGATCCACAGTACTGGAAATGAATAACATATAACATGGGTGGTTGATAAGTTAATGGATGACTACACATACAACCATTTTTTCCTTTAATCATGTCATTATCCTACTCCTCATTACTTCATCTACTTTATACAACCTTGCAAGACTAATATTTTCAATATCATGATAAAAAAATAAGTTCATTTCTTACAGTTGATGATATTTAATGTCAAAGGTAAAATATTCCACTTCATCCCCAATATCTTAAAAGTCTCTTTGTTTTATGTGAACAACTACACTCCACCCTTCATCCATGATATCTTTAACATAATATACCATTTTTTCTTATGATGAGAAAATATACAGACCGTGTAATTTATGGTCACTAAAATCCATCAAGTGAGATAATTTCATAGAAGTAAATTTCAAGGAATATATTTTAATACCCCTGGTAATATCGACCCACTTTCATTTGAATAAAAAAACTAAAAAATGAATGTGGTAGTTTAATTCGATAATATCAATCAACTTTCCATAGTATCCCAATTCAAAAACTGAAAATTTACAAATATTCTATGTTTTTGAACTATCTTCATGATTGACTATATAAAATTTATATTCATTAACATCATAAGAATTAAAATTTCTATCCCATTTTAGAGGAACTCAATCTATAAACTTCAAATATTATGACAACTCTACTTGAGTATCAATATTCATTATCTAAAAAAAGTGATATACATTATTAGATTTAAAAAAACATGTGTTAACCTAATATCCAGATTTATTGAAATATTTATGAACTTATACGATGTGAAAACCATTCTAAAATATATTTATTAGCTTCGTTTGTTATATCTTTCTCATTTCATGTTCTACTTTTCATTCTTCTCTTTTGTTGTATCCTAATATCTTCCATAAATGGATCTACAATTTCACTATTTAGCAGCACATATATATGTTCCTATAATAATTCCATTTCTATCAGTGCTATATTTGAGATCCTCTGAACTAATCGACCAATAGTAGGAAAGATTTTTGATTGCTCATGTAGTTAATATTGAGTTGATGTGTCATCAACACATCCCAATCCATTTAATATTGTCTCAATATCATCCAAGTATCTAGAACAAAAGGTAAGACACTCCTTTGCTTAATAGACTTCATAAATAGAGCCTTCAGGTTGAGATTTATTTTTCACATATGATTTGAAATGACCAAGGTATTTGTGAAATAAATTAAATAAAACATAAATGAAATATTTAATAAATTTCCAAAAATTATTTACTTAAGATGAAACAAATATAAATAAAGTACATATTAATAGGATACATCCCTCGATAATGTATGAGACCTCCTAATTTACTTTCCTTGACTAAATGCATAGTTAAATGAATTATGATAGTAAAAAATGGTAGAGGAAAGATCATATCCACTAGGAAAAGTGTCAGTAAAAATATATCTTGATGGTTTTCAAGCTTAGTTGGTTGTAGACTTTTCTCACATAGTTGTTTGAAGAATATAAAAAATTAGAGTACAACTACCACAACCTTTTCAAGTAAAAATTTATAAAATGCCAATGTAATAACCCAGATTTCCCCAAGCCCTTACTTTGTGAAAATCCAATGTTTAGGGTGTTCTATGAGGAAACAATGGCTCATTTCAAGAGTTTTCCAAATTTTCAGTTTTCCATCGGTATGTTAGTGCATCAGCATGTCAGTGTGTCAGTGAGTCAGAGGCATCAACATTGGTGAGTCAGGGGCTCCGACATCAGTGAGTCAAGGGCGCCGACATCGGTGAGTTAGGGGAATCAGCATTGGTGAGTCAAGGGAATTATAATCAATGAGTCAAGGGTGTCAGTATCGGTGAGTCGAGGGCGTGAGTGTCGGGAGGTCAGGGCGTCATTAGGTTGAGGCATCGATAGGTCATTGCGTCGGTAGGCCATGGCGTTGGCAGCTCAGCATCGGTGGCTCAACATTGGTAGGTCACGTCGGTAGCTCAGTGTCGGTGGCTCAGCATTGGTAGGTCACTTCAGTAGATCAGTGTTGGTGGATCAACGTCAGTGACTCACCCATCAGTGACTCATTTCCATTTTTCCCAATTTTTCCAGTTTCAGCCTTGTTATGAGTTTTTCTCTGTGAAATGGTAACCTATCAACTCACAGTGGTGCACTGGGTTGTCTCCACTATTTTTTGAGGGGAATTATTAAATTCCCCATATCTTGTAACATTCCACCATCCTTGTAACCGCCAAGCTATGTGGTCAAACCATGATCCAATTTTCAAGAACTTTGAAATTGTCTCCATGATTTTTAGGATATCTCCCTTTCATAAAATGAGACTTATTATTTCCATATTCCTTTTCATTTCCTTTGGTTCACCTAGAGCCTTCCTCCCTAGATGAGTCATGTGCCTATGCTAGAGCAGTCCAGATCAGCTTTCTTGGAGTTTCTTGCTGCTCGCACGATCCTCTGTTCTTGGCGCAAGGAGGAACTTTGATCTTTTGATCATTCGGTAGGGATTTATTTTGATTCCCTTTAATTTTTCATAATAAGGTTAAGGTATAAAAATGAATAATTATGAGGAAAGATTGAATAATTTTCTTAAAAATAAGAAATAGATAAGAACTGGATTTGATCAAGAGACAATACGGGTAAATAAAATAATGGGTAGAGATCAGTTTGATGTTGATTCCTATTTTATCTATTATCCTTGATTATTTTATGAATTTTTATGGCTGTAAAGCCTTATGAAAATCATGACCTTTGGTGGTATTTTCTTGCGCACTAGTGATGTTCTATTTTTTTGAGATGTTTGAATAAGTGACTATAATATTTAATCCGTTTAATCACGTATACTTGGTTATATAAATGAATGCCCCTGGATCAATCCCATTGTGTGATCACCCTGATTATAATTAAGTGGAATTAAATATCCTATGATGGTTAAATATAAATGTATATACATCCTGTTGATAGGTGTGGCTGAGTGCTGTGTTCTGTTGAATTGTGTGAACTTGTGTGAGTTGTGTAGCGTTGCTGTTGAGAGCACGGTTGTGGGTACAAGGTTGGACAGAGGTGTTGGTTCCATGAGAAGGGTGTGGTATGTGTGTATAGTAGGGTTGTGGGTTAATAATATTTGGAATGTGATTTGTGTGTGGGGTAGTAACAGGGGTGTGTTGTTATCCTAGTATGAGATATTTATTGATTGTGGAATGGATGAACTTGTAGGCAGCTAAACTGCCTTTGTTGTGTTGTGGTTGTGGAGTGACATTGGGCAGTGGGACTACAGTGTGGTTATGAAATTATATGTAGTGGGACTGAATCTTGGAATTATTAGGAAGTGGGGATGTGGAGATGGGTTGTGAGAGAAGGATGGTGCGGTAAAATTTTGAAGAGTGGTTACTAGAAATGGCTGAACAGGTGTCTAGGAAGATCAGGGGTTTGTGCAGTGGGACTGCAGTTTGGTTTTTCTTATTGTTTGGTGTGGTTGTGGTTGATGTTTTATCAGTAGTGCTGGAAAAAAATAAAGTGAACCCCTTAATTAATAAATGGAAAGTGGTTAAATGAAAAGGGGTTAGTCTTGTGTTTTATTATGGCTGTTCGTGTGGTTGTGCATATAGGTGTAGCAACAAAGGTGGTCATGTGGGTCAATTGCTTGCTTGAAAACCCATAGGTTGGGACGAGTGGTTGTTTACCTATATATATATATTGTAGTTTCTTATGATTTCTATATAAACCCATCCTTGTTGATCCCTATGTACCAAACACATCCATTTCATGGGGGAGGGTGCCTTTCCTAACATCCTGGTGGGAGGATGGATGGATGATTACTGACTTTCTTCCTTGCACCCTCTTTTGGTTTCTTACTACTCGAGCATATCCGGGTAGAATGTAATGGATTGAGGCTTACCATAGTCTAATATTATTTGGGTGATAGTTTTTTGTAGATAAGAGGCCTAGGTGTTAGTAGGACATGTTTTTTTCCCAAGTTTCATCGAGATGAGGCCCAAATGTCTTCAGGAGAGAGGTGTGGTTGTTGTGGCCTAGGTGTCTGTGGGTGGGATTGTGTGTGGTTTGAGGCCCAGGTGTGTGTGGGAGGGTTGTGGTAGTGAGACTTTGTATGGAAATAGTGTTAGCATCAAGATGTTATCTGTTAGGGATGAGCAATTAACCAGTGGGAAAGTGGTGTTGGGTACCCAAATATCTATGTGATTATACTATTACTTTACTTGACTTGCGTTATTTAGTGAGTGTGCCTTGGTGAGGCTAGGATGGTTAGTATTCCTTGGTAGGTGCTTTTAGGTTCTACTATTTTCTCATAGGAACATTAGTATGTTCCCTCACTTGTGTACATGTGGCTTTAGATTTTCCTACAGGGTATACTTGTATACTCACCCTACGTATATATAATTGTTTTTAGGTTTCCAGGAGGACTTTGAGGATCATGTTGGAATTTACTAGCTCAGGCGTTAGGATTAGTTGTGGTTTCTTCTTAGTCTCTTTTCTTTTGGAACTTTACTTTGGAGTTTTGTTGTACCTTTCATCAGATTTACTTTTGAACATGCATGTGGGAAAAGGTTTTTGGCTTTAATTTTACTTTTGGTATTTGGAGTTGTTTGGGATTTAACATATTATCTCCCAATATTTTTTTTATAAAAAGGGTAGTGCCTTCCATTTATGTGTGAGATTCTATACCATTGGCGCTATTATCCACTCCGGGGCCTATCAAAGGTGGGACTCGGGGGTCATTATCTCTCCTTAAACTTGAGGAAGGAAGGGTGTGGCACTTTGCCATCCCTTCCCTCATCTTGAAGAAGGTGGGTCGTGAAAAAATGGTATCATAGGGATTAGTTTAGTTTATGAGAGTTGAGAGACACAATAAAGTTTAGAGTTAGGCATAGTGAGGATTGCATGGGATGGTAGGGAAACGACTTTAGGAAATCTTGGTGCGTGAGATAGTCCAGGGAAGACCGGCTAGGAAACGAGATTTCAGGGCCCCCTCCGATCCAATTCAAGGACTCTAGACCTACTGAATGACCAAGTGAGGCTACACCGATTACAGGGTAGAGACCATAGTAAAGTCACATGCATCATAATGACTTGTGTTCTTGTGTGTCTTGGGTGTTTGGGAATTTAAAATAATGAAGAGTTAAAAAAAATTCAAAGGAAATTTTCTAAACTACTCGGGCTTAGGAGTTCCTTGTGTCCTTTTTCAGATACAGCACCCAGAAATTTCCCCTATGTGGTATGAGCAGTTGAGGCCCGACAGGTTGACCTGGTTGATTAGTGAAGGGAAAATCAAGAGAAGGAAGATGACCAGTGGTAGAAGAATCTTCGTTCCTTCTAGCGCCGGACTCTAGGTAAGTACGAGGGAATCATCTCAGACATGGAAACATAGAGTTGGATTGAAGAGATGGTGATCTCTTTCAGCTTGATACAAGCCCCGACAGAGTATTGGGTTTCTCTATAAGAGATCCATATGAGGGGAGAAATGCATCAGTGGTGGAAACTTTACCTCAGGGAGAGGAAGGAAACTGAGGTTTCGTGGGATGACTTTGAGAAGGAGTTCCGGGTGGAATTCATTTCTTCCACAATGAAGGCTGAGAAGAGGCGGGAGATACTCTCCCTCTAGAAAGTAATTATGTTAGTGAGGGAATTGGGGTTCATGTTCAAGGATCTCTTATGCTTCGCACAAGATCTCTTCCCAGATGAGGAGTCCCCAGCGATATGCTTAGAGGAAGCACTCCGACATTCTCTTCAGTTTTCTGTTACTACTTTCACTCTACCGACATAATTAGAGGTTTATAAGAAGACCAAGGTAGTGGAAAGGATGTAAAAACTAAGAGGTGTGTCATGAGAGGATATCCAACTGAGTTTGTCAAAGGAGAAAGCCGTTAGTAGCAGGTCTCCAATGTCAGGGCCTTCTAGGTTTTGGCCAACATGGAGTAGGCCTCAACAGTTCCAGTTCCGATCGCGTGGTCCCCACCCTTTACTTATGGGACCAAGAACGAGGTGATTTACATGTAGAGGCTATGGAAATATCTGGAACCAGTTCCCAGTTCAAGCGCTGTACGGTGGGGGTTGGAAGGTTCAGTGCCCACCTCAGCAGCAGCAGTTTCCAGTTAGGCCTTTCTAGCAATAAGGGTAGTGAGCTCCCACTCCACTGAGGGTAGATGATGCTGGGGGAGGCCAACCTCAGGGTGATCCTCAAGGACCTGAACTAGGGAATGGTTAGGTAGGAAGTTTACAACATATAGGAAGAGGATTTGGGTGTGATCAGTTTCATGCCATAGAGGTAGTAGTTCCAGTAGGGCTAGAGGTTGTTTGAGGTACGGTTGGTCTGTTTAGTACTCTTGCGTGTGACTTGTTTGATTCAGGAGCCTTGAAATCCTTTGTTACACTTAGTCTATCCCATTATTTGGTACTAGACATATAAAGACTTTCCATGCCCCTGGTGTTGAGTACGCAAGTTGGAGGTCAGACTAGTCTATTTGATGTTTGTCGAGGATGTAGACTGATGTTGGGGCCACAACAGTCCAGTGGAAACCTTCTTATGATACAGATGAACCCATATAATGTCATCCTTGGAAACGAATATCTATTTTTTGTGCACTTTTTTATTTACTACTTTTGGAGAAGAGTTGGGTTTTCAGATATGGGCGTCCAACGTGTAGATTTCATTGGAGAGTAGAGTTGTTAGGAGGGAAATCGGTGTGTGGAGCCTATTCTTTATTTGTTAGTCGAGATATCAGTGAAATTAATAGATACAAATATGGTTTAAGCTTTAGGAGTTGTTAGTGAGTTCCTAGATGTCTTCCCCGAAGAGGTTGTGACTCTACCCCCTCGACGTGACATTGAGTTCGGGGTAGACTTGCAACCCGGTGATTGCCCGATTTCGATGGATACCTATGAATGAATCCTTATGAGTTGTGGGATTTGCGGATTCAGGTTGATGACTTGATGAAGAAGGGTTTTATCTAGCTAAGTGTGTCTCCATGGGGTGCTCTAGTCTTGTTCGCGAAGAAGGAGGATGGTGGACTAAGACTGTGCATAAACTACAAGAGGCTGAATCAGGTGACGATCAAGAACCATTACCCCCTTCCAAGGATCGATGACCTTTTCAACCAGTTAAAGGGTGAAAGTTGGTTCTCTAAGATCGACCTGCAGTCTAGATATCACTAGTTGATGGTAAATGAGGGTAACATCCTAAAGACTACTTTTAGGTACATGTATGGGCACTTAGAGTTCATAGTCATGCCCTTCGGTGTCATAAATGAACTAGATGTGTTCATGGGGCTCATGAACTATATTTTCCATGAGTACCTGGACCGGTTTGTCATCGTGTTCATCAATGACATCATGATCTACTCAAGGTCAGAGGATTAGCATGCTAGGCATCTAAGGACTATCTTGGAGGTCCTCCAAAACCACCATATTTATGGAAAGTTTTCAAATTGCAAGTTCTGGATGCAATAGGTTCACTTCCTCAGACATTTGGTGTCTTAGAAAGGGATAGAGGTTGACCTATCAAAGGTTGAAGTAGTTTTTTCTTGGGAAACACCCAAGAATGTGGCATAGGTTTGTAGTTTTCTGGGTCTAAAAGGATATTACAAGAGGTTTGTACCTAAATTATCTTGAGTTTTAGCTCCATTGACAGCTTTGACTAGAAAGGACTAGGGCTCCGTGTGGAGTGAGCAGTGTGAGGTAGCTTTTATCTATCTGAAGGGGAAGCTGGTTAGTGCTCTAGTGCTTAGATTTCCAAAATAAGGGGTGATGTTTGAGGTGTTCTGTGATGCTTCCAGCCTAGGATTGGGACGTGTGATGATGTAGCAGCAAGGATTAATCTCTTATGGTCCAAGGAAATTATGTTTCCATGAACATAATTATGCCACCCATGATTTAGAGCTTACAATGGCCATGTTCTTTCTAAAGTTTCGATGGAATTACCTAATTGGGGAGTGCTTCGTGGTCTTCATGGATCACAAGATCTTGAGGTATATCTTTTCCCAATGAGAAATGAACTTTTGATAGTGAAGATGTATATAATTTATATAGGATTACAAATTTGAAATATCTTACACCCCAGGGAAGGGGAATGTGGTGGCTGATTCCTTGAGCAGGAATTTTCAAAAGGAGGTAGTTCAAGAATCCACAAATGCTTGGAAGGTAATGGAGGAGTTGGCCTCTTTGTACCTGGACACTGGGGAGGATAGTGGTAGAGGCTACATGTTTTATACGATAGTGAAATCTTCCTTGGTGTAGTAGGTATAGGATTCTCAGTGGGGAGAATTAGAGGCTGAAGTGATGCATGGTCGCGTTATCCAGGGTGATGCTCTAAAATGATGGTTGGAGGATAGCCAGAATCAAATTCTATTCCATGGGAAGCTATTTTTCCCAGGGGCAATGCATGATGGAATTCTCCGTGAGTTCCATATCTCACCCTTGGCAGTGCATCCAGGAGTCTCTAAGATATAACGAGGCTTGAGGGAACAATTTTGGTGGCCTAGGGTGAAGCGGGAAGTGGAGGAATTTGTGGCAAGATTCCCAGTGTGTTAGTAGGTGAAGGCCGTGCACCATGTTCCCAATGGTCTGTTACAGCCCTTGGATATTTCTGAGTGAAATTGGGATGACATCTTGATAGATTTTTTAATAGGTTTACCCAGATATCAGGGAGGATGTAATGTCCTTTGGTTAGTAGTGGACTAGTTGGCGAAGTCGACTAACTTCTTGGTGATCAAGGAGTTGAGCACAACAGATGCCTTAACATAGAGTTATGTAGGAGAAGTGGTGTGGATCCATGGAGTTCAAATATCCATTGTCTTGGATCGAGATACATGTTTCGCATCATGAGTATGTAGGGGATTTCAACATGAATTTGACACCCAGTTACTCCTTAGCACTGCTTTCCACCCTCAGATGGATGGGAAGACAGAGAGAACCATCCAGACATTGGAGGACATGCTGCGGGTGTGCGTCTTAGACTTCAGAAGATCGTGGGTATGACACTTTCCCCTAGTAGAGTTTTCTTAAAAAAAATATCTATCACTCTACCATTGTAATTTCACCATTCAAAGACTTATATGGAAGACCATGTCTCTCACCCGTGTGCTGGATAGAGGTGGGGGAAGCAACCCTTCTTGGACCAGAGGTAGTGAAGAGTACAATAGAGAAGGTTCAAATTGTGCGTGAGAGGATAAAGGCGGACCAGGACTGGAATAATTCATATATAGATCATAGTAGGAGGACTTTGGAGTTTGTGGTTTGGTACCACATGTTCTTAAAGGTCTCGTTTTGGCGTGGACAATAGAGGTTTGGTAGAGGAAGTAAGCTTTCTCCTAGGTCCATCAGACCTTTAGAGGTGTTGGGATGAGTTTGCGAGGTGGCATATCAGCTGAAATTTCCACCATGGTTGGAGAGGATCCATGACATCTTCCATGTCACTCAGCTCTATTGGTATCTACATGATGACTCCCACATTATATACTAGGGAGAGTTGGATGCTAAGGATGACGCGACGTTTGTAGAGCGACTGGTAGGAATCGAGGATTGTGAGGAGAAGGTGCTGCATGGATGGACCATTCCTTCAGTTCATGTGTTATGGAGGCATGGTGGCCTCAAGGAGAGTACTTGTGAATGGAAGTCACATATATGTTCCTAGTTCCTAGAGTTGTTCTAAGTTTTATCTTCTATTTTTCCTTGTACCTTGCTCTTGATGTAATGTTTGTCCTCAATTACGGTATGATAATTTGCTTCCCTATTCTCTGATTTGTGTGAAGAGTCCTAACCATGGGGAGGGGAGAACCTGATCCCTAATAAATATGTATTAATGTAGATGCGATTAAAACTGTGCAGGTGAGATAGTGCCACCCAAAGTAGATAGTATCTTGACATGGGGGAAGTAGCTCCCAAATCCATGTGTCAGGACGATGTGAACTTTGGTAATTGTATGGTTAATTGATGGAGAAGAGTGGTAGTGTTTCTATAGTTGTTTAGAAGATAAATGATAAGAAGGTGTTCTAGTATTTTGAGATTTTCACTCCATTCTTAGAACAACACAAGGTGGTTTTCTCCTGAGAAGTATCTTAAGGGATGGTTGTTCAGACCTCTTCTCTTCTGGGTTAGTTTTGAAATTTTCAGGGATGAGAATAGTTTGAGAGGTATATGATATAATAACCTGGATTTATCCAAGACCTTTGTGAAAATATAGTGTTTAGGGTGTTCTGGGAGGTAACAGTGGCTCATTTCAAGAGTTTTCCAAATTTCCAGTTTTTCGTCGGCATGTCAGTGTGTCGGCATGTCAGTGCATCTGTGAGTCAGAGGAATCAGCATCAGTGATTCAGGTGTGTCAACATCATAGAGTTAGGGGAGTTGGAATTGGTGAGTCAGGGGTGTCATCATCAATGAGTTGAGGGTGCCAGCATCGGTGAGTCAAGGGCATCAACATTAGTGAGTCGAGGATGTCAGTGTCGGTAGATCAGGGTGTCAGTAGGTTGAGGCGTCAGTAGGTCATTGCATCAGTATGTCGTGGTGTTGGTAGCTCAGCGTCGATGGATCAGATCGATAGGTTGAATTGGTAGATCATCATCAGTGGATCAATGTTGATAGGTCACGTTGGTAGCTCAACATCGGTGGATCAGTGTTGGTGACTCACCCATCGGTGACTCATTTCCAGTTTTTCTCAGTTTTTCCAGTTTCACCCTTGTTACATGTTTTTCTCTGTGAAATGGTAAATTATCAATTCACAGTGGTGTTCTGGGTTGTCTCCACCATTTCTTAGGGGAATTATTAAATTACCCATATCTCGTAATGTTCCACCAGCCTTGTAATCACCAAGCCGTGTGGTTAAACCATGATACGATATTCATGAAATTTGAAATCATCCCCCTGATCTTTAGGATCTCTCCCTTTCATAAACCAAGATCTATTCTTTACTTCTTCCTTTTAATTTCTCATGGTGTACCTAGAGCCTTCCTCCCTAGAAGAGTCATGTTCCTATGCTAGAGAACTCCAACTCAGCTTTCTTGGAGTTTCCTACTGCTCGTACGATCCCCTGTTCTTGCAACAAAGAGGAAATTTGATCCTTTGATCATCTGATAGGGATTTATTTTGCTTCCCTTTAATTGTGCATCATGCAGGGTGGGTATAAAAATGAATCCTTCTAAATAATTTTCTTAAAAACAAGAAACAAATAAGAAATTGATTTTATCAAGAGATAACACAATTAAATAAAATAACAGGAAGAGAGCGGTTTGATGTTGATCACCTATTTTATCTATTATCCTTGATTCTTTTATAGATTTTTGTAGCTCTAAAGCCTTCTGAAAATCATGTACATTGGTGGTATTTTCTTGCGCATTAATGATGTTCTATTTTGTCAAGATTATTGAAGAAATGACTATAACATTAAATCTTCTTAATCACGTATACTTGGTTAAATAAATGAATGCCCCAGGATTAAGCCCATCGTTTGATCACCCCAGTTATAATTAAGTGGAATTAAAGAACCTCTTCTAGTTAAATATGAATGTATATACATCCTATTGATAGGTGTGGCTGAGTTCTGTTTTATTTTGAATTGTGTGAACTTATGTGAGTTGTGTAGCGCTGTTGTTGGGAGCACGGTAGTGGTACAAGGTTAAACAGATGAGTTTGTTCCATGAGAAGGGTTTGGTTTGTGTGTACAACAAATTTGTGGGTTAATAATAGTTGACATTGTCTTTGTGTGTGGGGTAGTGCAAGGGGTGTGTTGGTATCCCAGTCTGAGAGATTTATTGATTGTGGAATTGATGAACTTGTAGGTAGCTGAACTACCCTTGTTGTGTTGTGGTTACGGAGCGACGTCAGGCAGTGGTACTGTAGTGTGGTTATGAACTTATATGCAGTGGGACTTCATGTGGGAATTTTTGGGTAGCAAGGATTTGGAGATGGGTTGTGAGAGAAGGATGGTGCGGTAAAATTTTGAAGAGTGGTTGATGGAAATGGATGAACATGTGTCTAGGAAGATTGGGGGTTTGTGCAGTTGGACTATAGTTTGGTTCTACTTGTTGTTTGGTGTGGTTGTGGTTGATAGTTTCCTGGTAGTGATGGAACAAAATAAAGTGAACCCCTTAATTAATAAATGGAAAGTGGTCAAACAAAAAGGGGTTAGGCTTGTGTTTTATTAGGGGTGTTCATGTGGTTATGCATATAGGGGTAGCAAAAAATGTGGTTGTGTGGGTCAATTGTTTGTTTGAAAACCCATAGGTTGGGCCGAGTGGTTGTTTACCTATATATATATATTTTAGTTTATTGTAATTTATATACTCACCCCACCCTTTTTGAGCACTATGTGTTGAAAACATCCAATTCATGGGGGAGGGTTTCTTTCCCAACATCCCGGTGGGAGGATGGATGGATGGTTACTAACTTTATTCCTTGCACCCACTTTTGGTTTCTTACCACTCGAGCATATCCGGGAAGACTATAATGGATTGAGGCTTACCATAATCTAAGATTCTTCGGTTGAGGGTTTGTTATAGATAAGATGCCTAGGTGTTTGTAGGCTAGGTTTTTTCCCATGTATCATCGGGATGACGCCCAAGTTTCTTCGGGAGAGAGGTGTGGTTGTTGTGGCCTAGGTGTCTATGGGTGGTATTGTGTGTGGTTTGAGGCCTATGTGTGTGTGGGCGGGTTGTGGTAGTGGGACTGCATATGAGAATAGTGGTAGCATCAAGATGTTATCCATTAGGGATGAGCAGTTAACCAGGGGGAAAGTGATGTGGGGTACCCAAATATTAATGTGCTTATACTATTACTTTACTTGACTTGTGTTATTTGGTGAGTGTGTCTTGGTGAGGTTGGGATGGTTAGTATTCCTCAGTAGGTTCTTTGTGGTTCTACTATTTTCTCACAGGGAAATTAGTATTTTCCCTCACTTGTCCATGGGTGAATTTGTATTTTTCTACTGGGTATACTTGTACACTCACCCTATGTATATAAAACTGTTTTCAGGTTTCCAGGAGGACTTTGAGGATCGTACTGGACTTTACTAGCTTGGGGATCGAGATTATTTACTGTTTCTACTTAGTCTCTTTTCTTTTGGTACTTTACTTTGGAGTTTTTTTGTACCTTGTATCGTATTTACTTTTTAAAATCCATGTGGGAAAAGGTTTTTGTATTTACTTTTAATTTTGGTATTTGGAGTTGTTTGGGATTTACCATCTTATCTCCCAATCTTGTTTTATAAAAAGGGTAATGCATTCCATTTATATGTTAGATTCTATACCCTTGGTTCTAGTATCCACTTCGGGGCCTATCGAAGGTGTGAATCAGGGGTCATTATCTCTCCTTCAACTTGAGGAAGGAAGGGTGTGGCACTTTTTCGTCCTTTCCCTTATCTTAAAGAAGGCAGTTCGTGATAGCCATTGATAGTAACTGCTATAATAAAATATGTGAATCATGACTTTTCAATCCATATAACCTATAATTATTTAAGTTGAAACACCTTGAGATGTTACTTGAATACCCATCAGATACCTTCACATGTTCAAAATTTGAAGTAATGTATCTTTATCCCTATTTTTCATTGCAAAAATTTCCAGATCATACTTTCCATTTTCATATGGACATAGATCATGATTTATATTAATTATTTGTAAGTCCTTCCAACCATTGAGATTTTCCATTAATTTTCCATGCTCATAAAGCAACATGAAGTTCAAATTTTCACAAAAATTCTTCTCAATATTCATAACATCAAGATTATGAGACAACAAATTAAATTACCAATATTGAAGTTTTAAGAATATATTTTTTTTCTTCCATTTTTTAATTATAATTCCAATTGATGATGCACTTCTAACTCTTTTACTAATATCATTAAAATTATTCACCTTCCAAAATTCTATTTCAACATTTAAAAGTTATTCCAATATTTAATAACTTTTCAAAAACTTTGGTGGTGGTATATGATCAATATAACCATTGAATTTTGGATTGTTCAACTAAAATCTATGAGATAAATTTGAAATATGAGATGCCACAAGAAGAATACTTTTTTACTATAAGGTTGTCATTGAAGATCAAAATAAAAGTTAAAAATAGGACAAGATAAATCCATGTAATTATTCTAATCAGATAATTTCCCCAGTCTAGGGAAGTAACTAATGGTTTAAATTAGAGTAGTTTGCATTTTGAACAATGTTATAGAAGATGCATCACATGTATCAACACCACTGCTCCATAACTCCTGTAATTATATAATTAAAGGCTAAAATTATACATCAATATCATTTCCAAGAATTTTTTTATAGGAATAACCATTTAAATAATAAAATATGTTTGTTTCATACACATCCACATAGGTAGATTGTAAGGGATCAAAACAACCAGTAAAATGATACAACTAGTACTCAAAGTCCCAAATGGATTGAATCTATCGATAACCAATCCTAATCATACATTTCTAGGATAATATGAGAAATAAATATTTAATGAATCAAATGTATTCTAGGATTTTGAATCTTTTGGATGTCACATTAACCCATCATTTTTATTATCAATAGAATTCCACTTCATGTGCTCGGTGGTTTTCAATGAAATGAATAATTTTTGCAATAGAGTTTTTAAATGGAAGTAATGAAAAACCTTTGTAGGTGTGTTATTTTAATTCTTATTCATAGTAGTATGTTGATTCAAACTTCCAACATCACCCATTGATTTTCATCTATAAGAAAATCATTTTTTTTGTAATCCTATATTCTTGCATCCTCTCCCCAATAAAGCATACAATCATTGGGACAAGCATGTATTTTTTTATAATTTAGACCAATATTGTTGACAATTTTTTTCATACAATAAAAATCCCCATGGATCTTAGCTTCAAAAAATTATCCATGAAAAAATTCCACTATCATGGACATCACCTTATTTTTAATTCTGTATAGGCATTTGATATGGTATAAATTCAATAGAAAAGAATGTTTTGAATATTTTATACATCCACTATACAACTCCTAATTTCCATCATCAACTAAATCATGAAATTAATTTATATTCACAATGAAGTTCTCTCATACATTAGTCTCCAAATCATTAAGAGGAGGATCCATGATATGTTACAATCTTGATTTAGTTTTCCTATAGTCTCAAAAACATCAATTGTCAAGTTACTATTTATAGAACCCTAAATTGGTTGCTCTGATATGTTTTTATGTTCATGTTGTTGACTTTAAATTCCAAAATAATCATTTATAAGAGTTTTCATTTCATTTTCCATTTTTGATGAAGTGGGGAGATCATTCTATTGTCTAACATTAGTGCTAAAATTTTCTATAAATTTCGATTCTCCATGACAAATCCAACAAAAATATTTAGCAGGGGATTGCTTCAATATAAAGTTTTAATAAACTTCATGTCTCTTCAAACATATTCTAAATTTACATTTAAGTCTTGGACACCTTACTGTCCCATCAACATATCGATTGGAAATTGAAAAATCTAAAAGATTCTCCAAACCCTTAGCATACTAAGTCGTGTTCCCTGGTAATGTGATCCAAATTTTATCCATATATCACAATCTGCCTACATTTCATTAAAAAAATTAAAACACATAAAAATATATGTAATTTAAAAAAAATTACTAATTTATTCAAAATCAACAATATAAAAAATTATTTTTTATTTTTAATTTTATTTTGTTTTTGAACAACATCATTTTTCTTATATTTTAATTCAAATATATATAATACACCACACAATATAGGAAGTGATGATCTAAAATTTCTCATTTATAGTAGTAGAAATTAAACATTTAAGAAGAAAACCACACTTTAAAACCAAAAAAGATCATGGAAACTGTAAATGAATGAGGTGAAACAACATTAAATAATTACACAATCACCATAAAACATGTAAAATCAATGAACAAGATATAGACAACATGAAACAAACAAATAATTCCATTAAAAAATTAATTTCAAAGAACCCCACTTTTAATTAAAAAACACCCCTTAAAGAATTTAACATATTAATTAAAGTTAATTAGGGAATTCAAAAAACAAATCATATACAAAATTAATTAAAATAGATTTTTAATAAACTTTTAAATTATGAAAATCCTTTAAATTTAAGTAGATATTAACTAAAACTTTACTTACCATTAAAAAAACCATTAATTTTTTTTATTATAATCATTTGATATCTAAACAAGGTATTAAAAATATATGAAAGTTATGTTCTAGAATTTAAATACATAAAAAAGGGAACCTACCTAAAAATCACTACCCTTGAAAATGATGGTGAAATTACACCTCAAAAGAGACAATTATTCCCAAGAAAATTAATAGGAACTTAAAAATAATAAAATAAAAAATTTAATTTGATCCAAAATGGAAGAAAAATAGAAAACCCTACCTTAAATAAAGAGAAAACCATAAACTTCAATGAACATCACGAGAACGGACCTTAAAACACTCCTCACAAACTATAATAACCAAAAATTGACACAAGAAACCACCCTAATTTGTTAGGGTTCAACCAAGGTATGTAAGCAGTGAAGGAGAAGAGGAAATTTCACACCCTTATTTTTTTTAAAATTTAAAATTTTATTATTTTTATTAGGCATCGGATAGTTCGGGTCGAGGCCCGACTTAAAATTTCCGAGCTCTTATTTAGAAATGAATGTTCCGCTCCGGGTTGCATCAAGCGCACCGCGGTCGAAGCCGCGCGACCTCGCCTGGGTCGTCGCACGACCTCGCCCAGCTCGCCGCATGGCCTACCCGATGTTTAAGGGAGATGAAAAATATGTGGAAAATATTAAAATGAGAACGCAATTAAAATTGAGAACATGCGGCCTTGGGCGAGACACGACTCGGGTGAGGCACGATTTTGAAACCGCGCAGCCTCGCCTGGTCCACTGGGTGACCTACTGATGTTCAATTTATTAAATGAAAGGAATTAATAATAAATCAATAAAATTAATTGAATCGTGAAATAAAATAAAAATATAATAATTTAAATAATTTAGTGATTTAAAAAAAATATTAACAAGGATAATATTTTTATTATGAACAATAACAATAATAATATTAAGTTATTTCTACAAAGTTTATTAGTGTCAAATTTGTTATTATCTTATTATTATTATTATTGTAGTCTTATTATTATAATTAATATTTATAGTATTAATATTCATATTATTATTAATTTGTTTTGTTTTTAGATTTTTTTAGGTTTCTTTTTATTTATTTTTTCCCCATCTTTTCTTTCTTTTTTTTATTTCCCTCTCAATCCCATCGGATCCCCTCCCCCTTTTCTTTTTTTTTTCTGTTGAAACCCTCCCCCTCTCCTTGCTAGATCGCGCTGCAGCGCCCCCCTCCCCGTTTTCTCCTTTTTCTTTTTTTTTTTCCGCTGAAACCCTCCCCATCTTCCCGTGCATTTCTTTTCCTTCTCCTCTGTGTGTTGCGAGTTCTTCTTGGAACCCTAACGGATGCACGTCCATCTCCTGCTTCCCTTGGAATCTGCGCCGGATCCCCCCTGCCCCCCCTTGGCCTTTCGCCTGTGACACCACCAGAGATCTCACCAGCCACGACATCGCCCCGCCGCGACCTGATCCCCTTAGCCTCCTTGCCGGTGACCTCCGCTGGACCGACCACACCGCACAGCTTCCGATCAGCCTCATCCTCCTCCGAGGAACCCCGTCGCATGAACCTCCTCGGATCAGCAGTCGCACACCTGTCCGGACATTCCATTGTGTCGCGCTCCACCTCCCTTTTTCCCCTGTATGGCATCACACAGCCTCCCCGACCCCCGACCAGGCTGGCTCGCGCCATCATGCGACCTCCCTCGCTGGTCGGCAGTGCTCCGGCCCCAACCCGACATCTATCCCTCCTTCCGCATGTGCAAAACCCCCCAGATAGGTCCCTCATATTCTTTGAGTTTTTGTTTTTGTTTTTTTTCTTCCAACAGGTGTGGTGTTCGTTAAGAGTTGTTTTTAAATCTCTATTTTGGTATGAATTCTTGTTTTAGGGTTCAATTTGATCTCTTTGTGGTGCGTTCGTGGTGTGAGTGGAGTTTTGCACCAATTTGAGGTTTTTCGACACTGAGGTAGGTGGTTCCATGCCTTGACATCCTCTAGATAATTTAATTTGGTCGTTTAGTTAATTTAATATGTTATATGATTTAATTGCGTGATGTGATCTATGTTTAAAATGGTTTGGCATGCTCGTTTGATGAAATCAAATTTCCAAAATAGTATGGTCTTTTTGTTTATATGTTTGTTGTTGTGTAAATGGTTGGCTGTGCTTTGTAGGTTTTGCGAAATGCATTTAAAAAAAAAACATTGTGACATGCGTGCGTGATGAAAATTGTACTTGTTTTTAGAAACTGTCATGTTTTTCCTTTCGAGCCTATTGTGGTAAATTTTAGAAGTGTTTAATAATTGTTATAGCATGCCAATGAGGGTTTAGAAGGGTTGATTTGTGGAATTGATTTTTTATGGTTTCTTTTTCATGCGATATGTTTTATAAGTTCATGAGTTGTTTATTTAAGTGGTGTTTTGAGTGTGAAACATGGTTGAAAGGTTTTTGAGGGTTGTTTGGTAGGTTCGAAAGGTGTTTTCAAGTCACTTTAGGTGTTTTTGTATTTAAATATACATTTTCAAAGTATATGAATCACTTTTGGTGTGTTTTCCTTGTTTTGTACTTTTGAAATTGAAATGTAAAATTGTTTGAATAATGTAAAGCATGTTTTGACATGGTTACCTCATGTATCAAGTTTTATAGTGATGCCTCTATATAAAAATCAAGTTGTTTTTGGTGTAAAGTCTTCTTGGTCTTTCTTGAAATGATTTCAATAATATCTCAAATGATTTTTTGTACATTTATATGATGCTAAAATGCTGCTTTGAAGGAGTTGAATACGCGTTCATTTTTAAAGTGGTATATTTTTATAAAATGAGACATTTCCTTGGTTTGCGTGTGTCTTTGAAATAGTGTTTTGGTATGCAAGTGGTGAATTTTTTGTGTAATGTCATATTTGGTTTGTAAAATGTGAAAGTTATGTGTTATGTGAATGTGTATCATGTTTTAGCACAAGGGAAAACCCTGGGTATCTAGGTGGGTGGACTAGAACTAGTGCGCTAGTGAACCAGATGGGTATCGTCCCTGTTTCACTTAGCTGTATTGACGATTGCAACACTAAATAAACGTATGATATCTGAGGGTTGTGGCCTTCTAAGCCACGTGTTCTGAGGGTCTTAGCCTTCTAAGCCACGTTTTCTGAGGGTCGTGGCCTTCTAAGCCACGTTTCACCGAGACACGAGGTTCTAGGGCCCCACTCGAGCTAGATGAACCTTAGGGGATTTACCCATAGTGCTCTACCATCGATGGCATGGTGCCTTCCGTCGGCATATGGAGGACCACTTGGGTGTGTGTGTGTGTGTGTGTGTATGTGCGTGTGTGTGAGTATGTGTGTGTGTGTGTGAGTGTGTGTGTGTGTTCCCATAATGAACCTTTCTGTTCCTCTTTAAAATCGTGTTTGTGAAATGAGTTCTTTTTAGTGTTTTCCTTTAGCATTTGGTTTGTAAATGTTTTCTTTAAAATCATTTCGAAATTATAACTTTAATAATCACATTAAATTGTCTTTTTGATGTTGTGGAATGGACCCTTTTTATTGGGTGACGTCCTACTGGGCCTTTCGCTCACACCCTGCATACACCTTCGGGTGTATGTAGACTTTGTTTCTTGTGTATTCCAGGTTGTGACATCATGCTCAGCGGTGGTGGTTCGAGTTGTTAGTGGCCTTCTCATGTAGGTTGGTGTTGTGGTGTGCGGATGCTGCACCACTCTTGTCACTTGGAGGTTTGAGTTATAGTTTTAGTCTCTTTTGTTGTTGTTTTTTTTGGACGTTGGTTCTAGTTGTAAACCTTTAAATTTTGATTTTAGTTTAATGGTCTCTTTGGTTGTCGATTCC
Organism: Viscum album; assembly: GCA_963277665.1. Lineage (NCBI taxonomy): Eukaryota > Viridiplantae > Streptophyta > Magnoliopsida > Santalales > Viscaceae > Viscum > Viscum album. The sequence continues at coordinate 894,870,978 of OY728156.1, forward strand.
TAGTCTCATTTTTTTACTATCTTGTTAGTGTTTGCATATACCATTTTGGGTAAACCATTCCCACAGGTTACTCTTGATACTCGGGCACTTGTGCCAGCCCGTGGGGATCGGGAACGCCCTTCGGGCCTTGCTGCGGACCGGGTCGGGTGCCGGGTCGGATGGCGACCCGTCCTGGTTCGTGACAAAATGGTATCAGAGGGAAAGGTTTTATCTCTTGGGTCGTTTTCTTTTGGGATAGAGTCACAGTAGACTTGAGTTGAAGTTGTCGGGACTCGACGTCCTGGCTACGAGTAAGGTGCCTGGCCAGCACCCCTCGTGTCGGGACTCGAGTTACCAAAGTATGTTGAGGTTTGTCTGAGTTTTTGGTCCTTGCGGAAAGTCTTGTCTAAGGGAAATAAAAAGGGGTAAGGTCAGTGGTCCCAATGAGCTCGCAGGGTCTGGCAAGCCATGTGGAGCTGGGGACGCTGTCTTAAAATACCCTCCGTGGCGGTGGCATGACTGGCGTATGGCCGCCAACCATATGTTCCAGCAACCCACTGACACAAGTTTTCTCTTGCGTCATTTCTTGTCTCTTTGTTTTGGATTCGTGGATATTTGGTTTTTAAGTAAAAACGTTTTGGTCTTGGAAAATGTTCTCAAGTGAAGTGCTTTAAAAATGAAATGGTCTGTGAGGTTTGAAAAGTGTGGGTTGGATGTTTTGGTTCTGAAAAATGAAATGGTTTGATTTTAATCCTTGGTGTTCTCTTGGGAAACCACATACATGAGTGTATATGGGAAAAAGAAATAGTTAATGGAACAAGTGGATGAGTGCCTGGATGCACATGACGTGGGTGCCGGTGTGGCACGAGAACATGCATGTGCGAGGCCCATGGGACACCATTGGTTTTTGTGCAACCCACAAGCTTTGCTTATTTTTAAAATGTTTTGTTAAAGGAATTTTTTGTTGTTGGTGTTTTAGTAAACAGTGTTTGTGTGGCATGTCCTTGTGTTTTGGAAATGTCGGATGTGAGGTGTTTTGAGCTGAGGATCCTTTCTTAATTATTTGTGTCCCATGTGTGAATTCTTATTTGTAGTTTGGTAAGAAAGTGTGTGGTTAATGACCTCTTTTGAAAAGTGCTGCGGGAATCCCTTGTAGTGGTTTCCCCTGCACGTTTGGCGTTCGCTTGTGATATTTCTTGGTCATTGGACCAGTTTGATCGGGTTCGTGGATTCCTTTCTTGATAGGTGTACGCCCCCCATAAAGCATTAACATGTAATTGAAGTGCGGACACATGCAGTTCGCCGTTGGCCGACCCTCCATTTGATTAAAGTAAGGACTATTCCTTTTGGGTGACAATGCTAAGCCTTTTCCTTTTTTCCTTTTGGTTAAGTAGATCCTCTCATAGTGGGATGATATATGTGAGGGGAGTTGAAGGGAGTTTCAGTATCTTTGAGTTGTCTGAGTTGTAGGGTATGAAGTTTAACATCGTTGTGTCTAAAGGTTCCCCTGGAAGCGGTGAAAGAAATTCTAGCGGGGAATGGTGAAGGCGATTCAGCGTTATCAGTGCTTACCAATGTCTTGAATGGGTTGCAGTGTTTTCATCGGCTGCAAGGGTCATGTTTGGTGACCACTTGTAGTGTGAGTTCTTTTCGAAGTGCAAAGGTGGGAGCAACCTGGGGTTGTTGGTGCAGGCTGTTGTTTTAAATGACCTTTGGTCCTTCAATGGTTTTGTTTAAGAAAAGGGTCGTGTTAGGCTACTAGTTTGGCAGACCCAGTCGTATGAGGCTGCTATGGTCGTTTGCAGGAATCACGTTTGTTAAAGATGTGGTTTAAAGTCTTTCTCAGCACAATGTTTCTCTCGACAACAATGATCGTGCTTTGTGACGATTTGTGGTGTCATGTTCTCATTCATTGTAACAATGGGTGATGCGCGTGTACCATCTAAGCTCTCGTTTTGGTGAATGTTCAGTGTGAGAGTAATTAGATGTCATGGTGTGTTGTGTCTGTTGGTGTTGCCTCGGGTGCAGTATGATTGCGTGTGACACCAGAAGGGGAAGCTCTGCTCGGGAGTCCTCAATACCTGAATGCGAGGCAGAATATGCTTCAAACATCAGGGCTCCAGCCATAGGCCTCAGAGTGAAGTTGGCACGTGGTCAGGAACCCAGAGAGTTTATGAGACCCCAACTTTATTTCTATCATCAGTGTTAAAAGTAGAGGCATTTTAAATTGTTTCTATGGATGTTCCGCTCCGAATGAGCTGTCTGGTTGCATAAGGTTTTCACGACCATGTGGATGCGTGTTCATCTCGTTGCCTTATAGTCTTGGGGGTTGCGTCCCACTGGATGCAATCGCTTTAGTAGTCCTCATGGGAGTATGTTGGGTAGGTTGGTCTCAAAGTTGGAATAATGCTCATCTAGGAATGTGGAAATGTTGGTTGTCTTGGGTTATGCTTTTGACACCCCGGTAGTCAGACCCCTCCCTCCCCGCCCCTTATGGTGGGGTGTTTGGTCACCGTAGGATAATTTTCAAAATTTTGTACCCTCTTTCAGTCCTAATGGTGGGGAGACCCACGATGGGTCTCGTATGAATGTCTTTAGAATAAATCGGTGTTGGACTTTCCTTAATGGTGGGGAGTCCGCTCGAACCTCCCCATGTTGGTTTTCTAGTCTCGTCCTGGGTATTAGTAGGTTCTTAATGGTGGGGAGCCCCTCGGGCTTCCCCATGTTGACCTTTGGGTTCTGTTTATAAAGATGATTTAGTGATAGGTGATAAGGGTGCTTCTTGGTCGTGGTTGGTCTCGTTGTTCGTTCTAGACAAACTACGTGGTTTGACCTTGTTTGTTCATTCTAGTCAAATGCTGTGGTTTTCGTTTAATAGTGCTTGAGGTGTTTCGGTTTGTAAGGTTGGTTTCTGTGAGTTCAAGAGTTCGTTTTCTAAAACAATCAACTGGAGGCGTTCTAGCTCTTCAGGGAGGGCGACACATATCATAAAATTTTTATATGAGTTTCTCAAAGCTGTCCTTGAGTCATTTTCATTGAGCACGATACTTTTCCCCCTCTTTGCTTGGTTTTTGTAGGGATCCCCTTTGAACCTTAAGGTAGTGTGATTTTCTGCTGTGGGGTTTGGTTCTGGTTGTGGCTTTCTGGGGACGGAAAGCTTTATGGTGGGGAGAATTGTCACACCTATATTTTTTTAAATTTTAAATTTTATTTTTTTTATTAGGCATCAGATAGTTCAGGTCGAGGCCCGACTTAAAATTTCCGAGCTCTTATTTAGAAACGAATGTTTCGCTCCGGGCTGCGTCAAGCGCACCGTGGTCGAAGCCGCGCGACCTCGCCTGGGTCGCCGCATGACCTCACCTAGCTCGCCGCATGGCCTGCCCGATGTTTAAGGGAGATGAAAAATATGTGGCGAATATTAAAATGAGAACGCAATGAAAATTGAGAACGTGCGGCCTTGGGAGAGACACGACTCGGGTGAGGCACGATTTTGAAACCGCGCAACCTCGCCTAGTCCACTGGGTGACCTACTGATGTTCAATTTATTAAATGAAAGGAATTAATAATAAAGCAATAAAATTAATTGAATCGTGAAATAAAATAAAAATATAATAATTTAAATAATTTAGTGATTTAAAAAAAAATATATTAACAAGGATAATATTTTTATTATGAACAATAAAAATAATAATATTAAGTTATTTCTACAAAGTTTATTAGTGTCAAATTTGTTATTATCTGATTATTATTATTATTGTAGTCTTATTATTATAATTAATATTAATAGTATTAATATTCATATTATTATTAATTTGTTTTGTTTTTTGATTTTTTTTAGGTTTCTTTTTATTTATTTTTTCCCCCATATTTTCTTTCTTTCTTTTTTATTTTCCTCTCAATCCCGTCAGATCCCCTCCCCCTTTTCTTTTTTTTCCATTGAAACCCTCCCCCTCTCCTTGCTGGATCGCGCTACAGCGCCCCCCTCCCTGTTTTCTCCTTTTTCTTTTTTTTTTCGCTGAAACCCTCCCCCTCTTCCCGTGCATTTCTTTTCCTTCTCCTCTGTGTGTTGTGAGTTCTTCTTGGAACCCTAATGGCCGCACGTCCATCTCCTGCTTCCCTTTCAAGCTGCGCCAGATCCCCCCTGCCCCCCCTTGGCCTTCCACCTATGACACCACCAGAGATCTCGCCAGCCACGACATCGCCCCATCGCGACCTGCTCCCCTTGGCCTCCTCTCCGGTGCCATCCGCTGGACCGACCACACCCCACAACTTCCGATCGACCTCATCCTCCTCTGAGGAACCCCGTCGTGCGAACCTCCTCAGCTCAGCAGTTTCACACCCGTCCGGCCATGCCATTGTGTCGCGCGCCGCCTCCCTTTTTCCCCTGTATGGCATCACACAACCTCCCTGACCCCCGACCAGGCTGGCTCGCGCCGTCGCGTGACCTCCCTCGCTGGTCGGCAGTGCTCCGGCCCCAACCCGACATCTCTCCCTCCTTCTTCATGCGCAAAACCCCCCAGATAGGTCCCTCATATTCTTTGAGTTTTTGTTTTTGTTTTTTTTTTCTTTCAGCAGGTGTGGCGTTCGTTAAGAGTTGTTTTTAAATCTCTATTTTGGTATGAATTCTTGTTTTAGAGTTCAGTTTGATCTCTTTGTGGTGCGTTTGTTGTGCGAGTGGAGTTTCGCACCAATTTGAGGTTTTTTGACACTGAGGTAGGTGGTTCAATGCCTTGACATCCTCTGGATAATTTAATTTGGTTGTTTAGTTAATTTAATATGTTATATGATTTAATTACGTGATGTGATCTATGTTTAAAATGGTTTGACATGCTCGTTTGATGAAATATAATTTCCAAAATAGTATGGTCTTGTTGTTTATATGTTTGTTGTTGTGTAAATGGTTGGTCATGATTTGCAAGTTTTGCAAAATGCATTTTTTTAAAAAAAAACGTTGTGACATGCGTGCGTGATGAAAATTGTACTTGTTTTTAGAAACTGTCATGTTTTTCCTTTCGAGCCTATTGTGGTAAATTTTAGAAGTGTTTAATAATTTTCATAGCGTTCCAATGAGGTTTTATAAGGGTTGATTTGTGGAATTGATTTTTTATGGTTTCTTTTGCATGCGATATGTTTTATAAGTTCAGGAGTTGTTTATTTAAGTAGTGTTTTGAGTGAGAAACATGGTTGAAAGGTTTTTGAGGGTTGTTTGGTAGGTGTGAAAGGTGTTTTCAAGTCACTTTAGGTGTTTGTGTATTTAAATATACATTTTCAAAGTATATGAATCACTTTTGGTGTGTTTGCCTTATTGTGTACTTTTTAAATTGAAATGAAAAATTGTTTGAATAATGGAAAGCAAGTTTTGACATGGTTACCTCGTGTATCAAGTTTTAGAGTGACACCTCTATATAAAAATCAAGTTTTTTTTGGTGTAAAGTCTTCTTGGTATTTCTTGAAATGATTTCAATAATAGATCAAATGATTTATTGGTACATTTATATGATGCTAAAATGGTGCTTTGAAGGAGTTGAATATGCATTCATTTTTAAAGTGGTATTATAAAATGAGACATGTCCTTGGTGTGTGTGTGTCTTTGAAATAGTGTTTTGGTATGCAAGTGGTGAATTTTTTGTGTAATGTCATGTTTGGTTTGTAAAATGTGAAAGTGATGTGTTATGTGAATGTGTATCATGTTTGAGCACAAGGGAAAACCCTGGGTATCTAGGTGGGCGGACTAGAACTAGTGTGCTAGTGAACCCGATGGGTATCGTCCCTATTTCACTTAGCTAGATTGACGATTGCAACACTAATTAAACGTATGATATCTGAGGGTTGTGGCCTTCTAAGCCATGTGTTCTGAGGGTCGTGGCCTTCTAAGCCACGTTTTCTGAGGGTCGTGGCCTTCTAAGCCACGTTTCACCGAGACACGAGGTTCTAGGGTCCCACTCGAGCTAGATGAACCTTAGGGGATTTACCCATAGTGCTCTACCATCGATGGCGTGGTGCCTTCCGTCGGCATATGGAGGACCACTTTGGTGTGTGTGTGTGTGTGTGTGTGTTTGTGTGTGTGAGTATGTGTGTGTGTGTGTGAGTGTGTGTGTGTGTGCCCATAATGAACCTTTCTCTTCCTCTTTAAAATCGTGTTTGTGAAATGACTTATTTTTAGTGTTTTCCTTTAGCATTTGGTTTGTAAATGTTTTCTTTAAAAGCATTTCGAAAGTATAACTTGAATAAGCACATTAAATTGTCCTTTTGATGTTGTGGCATGGACCCTTTTTATTGGGTGACGTCCTACTGGGCCTTTCACTCACACCCTGCATACACCTTCATGTGTATGTAGACTTTGTTTCTTGTGTATTCCAGGTTGTGACATCATGCTCAGTGGTGGTGGTTCGAGTTGTTAGTGGCCTTCTCATGCAGGTTGGTGTTGTGACATGCGGATGCTGCACCACTCTTGTCGCTTGGAGGTTTGAGTTATAGTTTTAGTCTCTTTTGTTGTCGTTTTTTGGACATTGGTTCTAGTTGTAAACCTTTAAATTTTGATTTTAGTTTAATGGTCTCTTTGGTTGTCGATTCCTAGTCTCATTTTTTTTATTATCTTGTTAGTGTTTGCGTATACCATTTCGGGTAAACCGTTCCCACAGGTTACTCTTGATACCCGGGAACTTGTGCCAGCCCGTGGGGATCGGGAACGCCCTTCGGGCCTTGCCGCAGACCGGGTCGGGCGCCGGGTCGGATGGCGACCCGGCCTGGTTCGTGACAGGAAAAATCAAGAAGAAAACGAGGAAGCTTTATCATGAATACTCGAATGGGAAATCATGATGAAACCTCTTTAAATAACTATAAAACAAAGTGGAGAGGAGGAAAGAGCATCCAAGAAATATCTGGGTTGTGATGAACCAAAAATGGGAGGGAGAGAGAGGGAGGGGGCTCAAGAGATCGGGGAGTAGTGACGAGGGGGAATGAGGGGTGATAACGAGGGGTATCAAGGGTGATGGTGAGGGGGATCATGGAGCGATAATAAGGGTAAAGGGCAGTGACAAAGGCTTAATATTGGGGGGGGGGCTCAGAGGATTGGGGGGGTGCTCAAGAGAGGAACTGATTTTTTTTAAATTTAAAATATTATGGGTGGTTTTTTAAAAACCACATCTAAATATTTGAAATATTTTTTAGTAGAGGTTTCTGGAACTACCACAAATAAACCCCCACTGTTCACATGTTTTATTATAGTACCACCCAAGACAAATATAGACATTATTTTTAATGACAACTCCTTTATTTGGTCTCAAATGGTTGAAATTGGAAAATCTAGAAAAATCATAAAATTAGGGATCAACCATTGATACATGGATAAATAAGGAAGGATTACCATAAAATAGGCAATTGGAGTGTTAGGCTCACCAATAATAATCTCTTGTAGTAGATGAAATGATGATTAGTCCCTTAATGATTAAGATTTAAATTTTAATGTGAGTGAACTGAGAGAGAATGAGACAGGGGTGGGGGTATGCACACCGACTGGGTGAAAAGAGTGAGAAAACCATTTTTTAAAACCAAATTTAATTAATTTAAAAAATTAATAAAAAATTAAAAAAACCCCTAGGAGTCCCACTAAAACTCTGTTGGCCAACCACTAGAACTCTGATGGGTCATCCAGAGGAATAGTTCCATTTTAAGGGACACCAAAACACTAACGGTTTCCCACTATGGTTTCTATATATAATTTACTCATAAGAAGGTTCCTCCACCCTAGGCCCATTTTTTCAAAATGAGAGACTGCACCTCCTCTAACCCCTCAAGCACACAAAAATTCAAAAATAAACAAGGTTTAATAAAAAATTAATCAAATTCATACCTCATAAAGGGTCATGGTGTTACACAAGGGGAATAAAGATGAGGATGGTGATATAATATGGCTTGATCGAGGATGGAGCAGATATGTCTTATGGGGTTAACTCCATTTTGTAGTAGACAGACCCTAAACTTTCCCGTTGGTTTATACAAGTTTCATGTGACATGTGATGTATAGGTTATGGAAGGTTTATATGTATGAAAATAATGAACCTAAATTTTATTTATTTTTTCTTCATGAGTGAAACAAATATCATTATAATTACAAGTTGTCCTTGAAGTGATTAATTTTGATTCTATGGCCACCAATGGCCATGTGATGAAGGGAAAGTGTTATGGAACGTGAAATTGTAACCCTATAGGGGTTTCTTTAAAGTAAAATGAAATAATGGATCATGATAGTTTCCCTTGACTATCCTTGATGAGAGGAACTTTGGTTATGTGAGTTACTAGCATGAGCTAGCCTTGTGATAGAATTATGGTTTGATTATAAACAAGTGGCTTGTTACAAATGTAAAATGGGGTAAAAATTTTCTACCTTTGAATTAAGTGTTCCTGAGTAAATTTCACGTTGGTTATGTAATAAGGATAAAGGGTTGCGTGTGAGAGACCTAACCTAATATTGAATTAAAATTGGAATGGAATTATATATGATATTTGTTATGATATGTTGTGTGATATGCTTTAATATGTTACTTAGTACGCCTTAACGTGTTTCAATATGCTTTTTATTGTGAATTAGAATATGTTTGGTGATGTATTTAAAATAATAATCTTAATGGTATTTGATATAACTATGGCATGGGATGATATGCCCATGTATTTTGATGATACACTTTCTACCAGTGTTATGGTGTGATGAGTTGATGATATTATTTCCATTAACATCATGGTGAGATAAGTTGATGATACAATTTTCACTAGTAATATGGAGATATGAGTTGAAGATACACATGACACCAATGATGTGGAAGGATTAGTTGATGATATACTTTCCTCACATTATATGGTGAAATGAGTTTGATGGTATGATTTCCATTGAAGATATAGTGATATGATGTGATGGTATGCTTGTCGCTAGTGATATAGAAAAATGAGTTAATGATACACTTTACATCAGCAATGTGGTGAGATGAGCTGATGATATAATGTGGGAAAACAATCCCATGTTTATTAATATTATTATGATATAGGAAGACATGACCATGTTTATTGACACTGTTATATTATAGGATGGAATTCCCATGTTTATTGATATTGTTTTGATACAAGATGATATGCCCATGTTATTGATATTTTTATATTATGGAATGACATTTCCATGTTTATTGATATTATTATATCCTGGGATTAAAATCCCATGTTTATTGATATTGGTATGATAGAGGATGACATGACAATGTCTATTGATATTGGTATGATTACAAACAACATACTTGTGTTTATTGATATTATTATGATAGGGGATGACATAACCATGTTTATTGATATTTTTATGATTTGGTATGACATTCCCATGGTTATTAATATTATTTATGATGAAGGATGACACAGATATATATATATTGAGGTCATTTTAGTATTGAACATTATGTTAACCCACTTAAATTGAATTTTTTATTTGGTAAAGAGGTTGAGATGAAAATAAAATAGTAATCGCAATAGTTATATAAATTTTCATATGTTATGATAACCTTTATCTATATTTTAAGGGTTTTGGTTTTATGGGTGGAAATTATTTCAAACCTTTTTTTACGTAGTCATATTCTCAAACTATTATTGAGATCGACCAAAGAACATATGGTCACAAACCGAGTGGCTTGTTTTGATCTCGATGATGTGGATAGTTTTATTATTCATGTTAGTTATTATGTTATTAGTATATCATGACATCTATGCACTTGTATATATTTTTTATTTTATTGGGGACATTATTAGTGGCGGACTATTGGGTTTTACTCCCATGTTTTAAAGGAACCTTGATGTGTGTAAATACCTTGTAACAGGAGATGTAGGTAAAGTAAAGGGCCCTGTAATTGATCGGTGAGATGGATGGATGATTAGAGTGGGATAAAATACCATGAATAAAGTCATACCTAGGTTGTATTAGTCTTATTTATTTTATTATCCTGGGCATCATTATGTATGATCATCCGTGGGATGATATCGTTTTATATGTATGGCTTGTGTGACATTACTGTTAGTGTTATTTTATTATAACATGATATATGATTATTTATGGTTGGATCATAGCTATAATGTATATATTATATTGTTACTATGGATGGTGATTATTTTTTATACATCCAATATTATTTATGGTTACCTGATATAGGTGGTATAATCTCCCCAAATTACTGATAATCCATCACCACTAGTTGGTATCCTATGGAACACATGGAGTCACATCTGAGTTCATATAGCAACAAAAGTTTGGTCACTGTTCAGGTAAACTAATCTAGGGAATTATAAAGCGGTATCATAGCCTTGTTTTGATATTTCTTAATATTTGGGATATGGTAGTTAGAGCTATGATTGGTCAAAACTTGGGATGGATTCTATGATTATGCCTATAAAACACCTACATGAGATATATTACAAATTAAAAAGGAGTGGGATTTTTTGTTCTTATTTATTGATGTTATAGTTGAGTGGATTTTTGAAATTTTTTTTATGATTATGGTTTACTGGTTTTACTTCTATACTGGGAGGGTAGGAGAGCATGCATTTATGAATTCCATTTGACATATAGGTTTCAAATGGAATTTTTTCACTTTTTTGTTATTTTACAATTGGTTATGATGTAGGTTTAAATTATTTAAAGTGTCAATAAAAAATTATATAATGTTTTTCTATATAACTTGTTGTTGAAACCTTACTTAACTGAACTAATGATTAGTAATTATTTTTCTACTCTTACTTGAGGATTGATTATATGAATCTTATGTGTATTATTTTACCTAACCTGAGAGTGAATCAGTTGGTCTAGATATTTCTTGATTTTCATGAGATATTTCAGAGTATGGGGTGTATATAGAGTAGTAATATGTGATACTGGGAAATATCTTTCTTAAACTATGATATCAAGAATTTTTTTTGATGAAATTATTTTGATTTATGTGTCGGAAATTTCAAGGATATTGAAGCACAATCGATCAACAACTATAAATTGTTAAAAGTTCCCATGATCTACTATAATGTGTATAGAGGCACTTGGGTTGAATCTTTAGTGATGGTATTATATTTTGGGGTTATTTTTTAATTTTTTCTTTTGAATGGGGGGGTTTGTTTGTAGAGATTAATTAAATTGATTAATGGATTAATTTTGATTTAATAATTTAATAATTATTGGTGGTGATTTCATCATTGGGAATATAATATTATTATATTCTTGATCTTTTCAAAACATTTCATTAAATTAACATTCACTTCACAAGGTGATTTCGATCAGAATTCCTAATTGTTTTGACTTTCATCAAAGTCTAAACTAAGGTTATAATAATTATCAAATATGGTTGATGTAAGGTTCAATATTTCATGAACCCATGTGTACTTTTGGTTCCAATAATCTATGAAATCCACATGTAAAACAAAAAATTCCAATAATCATTAACATTTCTTATTTGACATATACAATATTAATTCAACAAACATTAAATAAGAGAAAAATATCAATCACTTAACATCCCCAAATTATGAATAAAAAAAATGGGATATTTAATCATCCATTTATTTAGTTAAAAATCTAGTTTATATTTTTTTATGATGAGTTAAATGAAAAAGGGAAGGAATGACGTGATGAGAGAATTGTGTACCGAAAATGCACAAATGAAGGGAGGTAAACACACACTTTTGATTGAATGAGAAAGTGAAATAGAGAAGGGTTTTAAACTTGATTTAAACTATTTTAAGACCTTGAATATTTCAAAATATAAATTGTTTAATAATAAGAGAAGATTATTATGATACATTCATTAAACTTCAAATGAAATTGCAATCAGACTTACATGATTATAATTGAAAGAAATTTAAGTACATGAAAAAAGAGTGTATGAAAAGTATCTAAAGTATAAAATTGAGTTTTTAAACTCTTAATGGGAAATTTTCAAGTATTTTTCATGACAATGTATCATCCTAAGTTCTGAAGTTCCAACCCATTTCAAGGATAAGAGGGGAATGTATTTATAGCACAAGGTAGTGGACTATTTGCCTTCTAAAACTTCCCTTCATATTGGATAAACTATTTGACCATTTAGAAAGTTTAATCTAAAACATATAACTATTAAAAGTTTTATATATGGATATATAAAGTTCACCCTTAAAATTTTGTGTCCATTGGACTTTTGGAGCCAACGTTATGGCTATTTTCTTAAACTGTGTGCAACTGCCCTGTTTTATCCCATATTTTCCATGTCCTAAATGTTAATGGGTTTTATGCTAGTAATATCCATTAATTGTGAAAAAATTTATTCTAAATTTTTTTGAACCTAGATCTTTAATTTATAACCACAAAATTTAAACTCAATTGGGAATGTTTATTGGGATAAAAGTCAATAATTATGGGATGTTTTGAAATATTGGATAGAATTGTGGTGAGATTTTAATGCATAAATTGGCCCACTTATTGGTTGAATTGGATCTTAAAATTTTTATCCATGTATAAATATAATGTTCCTATAATACTAGTGGATTATAAAAAATTTGGACTTCTATATCGATCCCATAAAATAGAACATCATAGCTAGTCCAATTTCATTAGCTGATTCATTAGGCCATTTAGTGTGGTCCATATGGAAATTTAGATGAATTAATTAACCAAATATCCAGTTGAATGATTCTTTAGTATTTTAATTAGGAAAAATACAAAATAATAATCACATAATTTGGATCATTATATTGAAATACATGATCAAAATAATAAACTAAAGTATAATTGAATGAATTCAAACAATGCTCTCAATATGTGTTTATGATCAAAACACGAACATTGAATAAAAATTAATAAATTTTAGTGAAAATAAGTTATGGGAGTAACATAAAATCATGAATTAATATGTAATATCAACTCCCCCACACTTAATATAGTGAATTTCTACAGGCACAAAAAACACAGATATGCAACAAAATCATTTTCACTCACCAAAAAATATTAAAATTTTGTCTTTTCTTATCAAGGGGGTATAAAATAGTTCAATCATCCAAAAATAATTCCAAAAAATAGATACAAAAATATTATGTAAAAAAAATCATTTTTCATACTAAAAATTAGAAAAGGAAAATGTGATCACAAAAATCTCACACCTCTTACAATGATGTCAAGTTTATTTATAGAGGTCCACTCATTCATGAACCAAAAGTTAAAATAATAGAATTTTTAAGAGATATCAAATTCTATTACCTATTATAAAATGAACAAGAATAAAGATGTTATTTGGGGGGGGGTTAGTGTCTATAGGAATATAATGGCCAAAAGAGATGAAAATAGGGGGAAAACATCAACATGAAAAAAGAAATTCACACTTTTTGAAATGAGACATGAAAAGAAATAGAAACACATATTTGTAGGGGTATTAATGTGTTAATAAATATAATATAGAGAAAATTGGAAGATGATGAAAATATAGAACATATAAAAAACATAAAACTTTTCCCAATGACTTAAAAAAACATGGTACAAGTGTTCATTTTTTTATTTTTTTTATTTTTTTATTTTTTCCTTTTTTTTTCAAAAGATGAACTTGGAAAAAATATCACAATAATATAAAAAACCTTTTTTAATCTCCTAATTACAATAATTTTAATAGTTATAACAAGATCAAAGGTTGAGGAATATTGATTTTTGACCTGCCCAAGACACAACCCATTTTTTTCTCATTATTTTTTGTTTTTGTTGTTTTTTTTCATTTTTGAGCACTTTTCAATAAAATTTGAAAGAAATAGAACAAACATATATATAATTATAAACCTCATAGAATGAAAACCTATCCCCTATACTTAAATTGATGATTTGCCTCAAGAATATGTTGACACATTCAAAATAAAAGAAAGTATACCCAAAATGAAATCCTTTCCCCCACACTTAAATTTCAATAAATCATGGAATGAAAATACATGTTGATATTGGGTGGGAAAAGGTTTTTGGCTGGTAATGTGGCTATAAAAAGAGTTTATATAGGCTAGAAGGGGATTTAAAAAGGATTATGAATGTAAGGAAAATGGGATGAAATTTGGTTATTTTGATTGTCATATGGTTCATAAAATGCATCTATCATATTAATGCACACAAAAGTAGGAAATTCAGCTTGAAATTCCAAAAAACTCAAGACTCACTATCAGGGGTGAAAAATAAACAATATGAAAATATGTTTATAGGTGACCTTTTCATAAAAGACAAAGTTGTTCCTCACAGTAGGAGAAGAATCATTTTTCAAATAAAAAATTGAGCATTCAATTTTTTTGGTATTGATACAAATTTGTTTATCCAAATTTATGATGAAAAAATAAAATGTTTAATATGAAAATAATAATTTTGACTCCACTACTACAAAACTAGGTTTATCCAGTGCTAGGGATTTAACATCGCTAGATAAAAGTTCTTTTAAAACCCCCTTTTCCAGCACTAGAAAAAGCACAGTTAAAGGGGGTCTTTAAAAGTTTTTTAGTGCTATTAAAGGGGATCTTTAATAGCACTAAAGAAGCACTGTTAAAGGGGGTCCTTTATCAGTGCTTGTAAAAATGTGCTAATAAATGGACCCTTTATTAATGATAGTAAAAAATCATTGATGGGGGGTGGGGGATCTTTATTAGTGCTTTTTTAGAAGTGCTAATAAAGATCCCCGTTTATTTGTGTTTTTTACTAGCAATGATAAAGAGTATATTTCAAAAAAAATAATTAAAAATAATATATTAATATATAAATATTTTTATATTGAGATAAATATAATATATATATATTTTAAATTTGTTTTAGATAAGACTAAATAGGCATTTACACTTAATATATAAGATATTTAGTGAAAATGGCTTATAAAATAATTTGAAAAATATTTTCAATTAATAATTTTCTAATTATTATCATATAATATCCATTTAATAACAATTTGAAGGTAAAAAAATAAAAATAATAATAAAAGATCTAAAATAATTTGAAAATGTAACTCAAACTTCAAACAACCATAAATTTTTATCCAAGTGTCCTTTTGGCCTTTACCACATATCAAATCAAATATTATGATGAGATCTATGCTCTAATGACCTGGGGGGACCTAGTTTCATTTTCTGAGGTAAAAAAATCCTAGAAGGCATCCAAAACTGAGTTTTTAGTTGGGCCACACCAAGTTTTTTACAATCGATGAAATTTCATCCTCATTTAGGGGGTATTTCACCCATTTTCAATGGGAACTAAATTTATTCCTTAGGATTACATTCATATTGATATTATGATTTTGAAATTTTATCATTTTTCATATTTTATTGTTATTTTTAATCAAATATATAACAATATATACAATATTTTTATATATTCACAAAATAAAAATAAAAATTTATAAATAAAAATTTAAAAATATTTACATATAAAATATATTTCTCAATATATAAACCTTATCTAAATGAAAACTAATATCCATTTTATTTAAAATAAAAATGTATAAATATTTATATACCTATATAATTAATGTATATATAATGTTTATATATATATATTTGTGTGTGTGTGTTGACAAACAAATATATATTTATTTATATATTCTAATATATGTATATAAATATTAATATATAATATATGTAAATAAATATAAAAATGTATAATTATATTTATAGATGCATATATAAATATATAAACAAATATATATATGTATAGTTGTATGTATAAACACACACATACCAAAAAAACATATTTTATATATGTATTTTAAAAAAACTAAGTAAATATATATATATATATATAAATATATATATAAATATGGATAAAAAATGTAACAATATATATATATATATCATAAAATTCAAAAAAAAAACAATATAAGGGAGTGAAAAAGGTATTGGTGTATAAGCTGGAGGTCTCAGGTTCAAAACTCATTGGAGGTAGGGATGCGCCCACGCATGCATGGGGGGGGGGGGATTATCTTAAGTACTGATAAGGGGGGGGGGAGTGCTGGAAAAATTTGGGGCTTGAATAAAAAAAATTATCCTCTTTATCAGTGGGACTTTTATCAACGCTTTTTACGAGCACTGTTAAAGCCAACCCTGTAACTTTGATCACATTATTAGTGATCCTATAGCACTAATAAAGCCCTTTTACTAGTGCTGTTAATGGCCTGATTTGCAGTTTTTCTTCCCAAAATGGTTGGAATTTTTTTTAGATTTTAATGGTGAGTAATTTTGACTCTCTTTTTTTTGGAAACAAAACCACAAAAAATAGAAAAAAATTAAATGATGGATAAAAAAGTGGTAATTTTTTTTAGAGAAAAGGTGAGAATGAGAGAGGAAGAAAAATAAAGGGAGAGAAAGAGAGATATAAGAGGAAGAAGAAGTTAAAGGGAAAGAGGTTCCCCCTACTTTAGATTTTGTGGGTCACCATCTCCGTCCAATAGTGAGACTAATCTTGTAGTTTGGGATATAATAGAAGTCAATGTGGTTCTTGGGGTGCGTTTCATCTCATAATGATGCTTTAAGTGATGTTCATTAACTATGAATGTCTTTCTAGAAGAAGGGTCTTGGACTTGCACTGCACCAAATGGATAAAAATTAGTAATAATAAATGGACCTTCCCAATGATAATTAATCTTACCTAGGTGAAGTTGAAATCAAGAATTAAAGAGAATTAACTTTTCACATTTAGGAAACACATTTTACATGATGTATTTGCTATGGAGAAAATTATATTTTTCTTTGTAGAGGTTGTAATTCTTGAAAGAATCATGTCGAAGCTCTTCGAGTTCATTCAACTAAAACAATCTCCCTTTACAAGATTTTTCACAACCCAAAATGAATTATGTTTTATTTCAAATGATAAATGACATGATTCAAAAAAAAAACTATCCTAAATAGAGACATTTAAATGGATGTTTTATAGGAAGTTTGATAAATCCAAAGTGCTTCACCAAAACTTTTAGACTAGTATTTTCTTCTAGGCTTAACAATTCTCTCAAAACACTCTTTTTACTTATATATTGGGAAGTTCATCCAAGAATTGTTTAGGGGGAGGGTTATTTACAATTGATGTTTTATATACAAACCCATCATTTTTTAAAAGATATTCCATGGTTCAATTATAGAAATTAGTTCCTAAGTCACATACCAAGACATGAGAAGTTAAAAATCAATAGAAGATGTGGGTTTTTAAGAACTCACTAATAGTATATGCATCATCCTTTATAGTGGGTTTGTCCTCAACCCACCTAGAAACACAATTAACTACAAGAAGAATGTAGAAGAATCCATTATAAGGGGGGAAGGTTCCCATGAAATCGATGCCCCAAATATCAAATATCTCACAAAATATTAATGGATTTTGAGGAATTTAATTTATTTTATAAATAATGACAAAATTATAGAAAGTGGTACATGATTGAAAAAACTCATGTGAGTTCTTGAAGAGTGAAGTCCATAAGAATCTAGAGTCAAGAACCTTTCGGAAGTTTCTCTGTGGTCTAAAGTGGCCACCTTTAGAAATTGAGTGGTAGAATTAAATGATGGAGGAATATTTATCCTCATATACACATATATTAATAACCATGTTAGCCCTATTTTTCCAAAGTTCATTATCTTTATAAAAATAGTATTTTAATTCAATTTTTATCTTTACATTTTTTTATTTTAAAAAATTCTTTGGAAAACACCAACAGCTAAGAAATTTACAATTGGTCCATACCATGGTAACTTTGGAGTGAGATATGAGTGGTGTTTAGTGGTAAATTTATGATCAATTATTTCAGAATGAGAATAATTAGAAATTATACTCAGGTGATCCGCCATAAAATTTTATTTTTCAAGTAAATATTTGATTTCAAGTTCAAACTCTTAGAGCATTATGATCCATTTTATTAGCCTCAGTTTGAAATCACTTTTCTTAAATAAGAACTTTAAATATGAATAGTCTATAAATATGATGATTTTGTCACCTAATAGATAGGGATAAAATTTATCCAAGTAAAAAACCACAGCTAAAAGTTTATTTTCAGTGATAATGTAGTGAGATTGAGTTTTATCTAGTGTTTTTGAGGTAAAATAGATTAAATGAAGAATAATTGCTCTTATTTGACCAAGAACAGCCTCAATGGACCTATTTTAAGCATTACACATAAATTAAAAGGATAAAGACCAATCTATGGGTTAGATTATCGAGGCATACATAAGAAAAACTTTGAGTTCAATGAAGTCTCTCTTACAAGCCTCATCAAAAAAGAATGTAACATCATTCTGGAGTAGTCGAGTGTGAGAGAGTGAAATACTACTATATTTTTTGATGAATCATCGATGGAAACCAATATTAATGAGGAATGATTTTATGTATTGAAACAATGTGATTCTAGGAAGTTATTAGTTCACTTATATCTTAGCCAAATCGACTTGAATACCCTATTTAGAAATTATGTCTCCTAAGAAAATCCCATTAGTATCCATGAAGTGAAATTTCTAAAATTAAACACAAGGTTACATTTGAAACACTTTTTTAGGACCAGAGAGAGTGAATTCAAGGAGGATTCAAATGAATCACTATAAATGGTAAAGTCATCCATTAAGACCTCCATACAATGCTCAATTAATTCAGAAAAGATACCCATCACACTACAAAAAATGAATTGATTACAGGGGTTATTTTTTAGTTTATAAGGGGTTATAAACCCCTCTAAACACATTAGAAGTGGTTAAGAGGAACCACCATTAATGTTCCCACCTATTATTGTTATATTTGGTTTTGAAGAACTGCTGGTAAAGTAATGGAAAAATTAGTGGTAGTTAGATTAGAGGGGGTTAAACCCCCCTCTAATTTCACCATGGAATCTATGATTAGAGGGGGTTTTAACCACTTCTAATATATTTATCAGAATGTAAGTGGTTATAAATAAACACTATATAAATAATAAGTTACATTATAGAGGCATTTTTCGAAACCTCCTCTATTTAAGGATAAATTAGAGGGGTTTTTAACCCCTATAATAGAGGACATATTAGAGGAAATTATAAAAACCGCCTCTAATTAGTTTTTTTTTCAATTATGAGCACCCCCAACCCAACCCCTTCCCTCCTATTCCAGCCTCGCACACCCTTCCATTCCTTTCTGGTCTGGTCCCATCCTTCCACTCCCATATCAGTCTAATCCAATCCTGTCCCGCCCCGTATCCCCTTCCCCTACCAGCTCGGTCCCACCCCTCCCTCCCTCCCTCCCCTCAAGTTTTCTATTTTCCGCGTCACACCCTTCCTCCTCGCCTTTGTAAAATGTGAAGCTAGTGGGTTTTGAACCGCTGAACAGCAACACTTATAACAAACCCCTTTTCCACTATGGAAAACCGATTTTTCTATATTAATCACACATTATTATAGTTATATATATTAGAAAGATGATTCAAATATACATTATTTGAATAAATATTAAAATAGATATAAATATTTATAAATGATAGATTTGTGTTTAATATTTATATATAATATATATTTGTGTATAATATATAATATATATTTTTGTATAATATATATATATATATATAATGTATTTGTGAATAATATATGATGTATACATTTGTCTATAATATATATATATATATATATAATATTTGATAAATAAATAATAAATAATAAATAATACATTTATGTGTTATATATATAAATATTATATCTATGTATATAATATATATATATAATTATATTTATATATATAAATATAAATTTATACATATATTTATAAATGTATTTATATTTGTGTGTGTGTAATTATGTATTTATAAAATATTTATAGATATAATGTAATTATAGTATATATATTTATATAATCATTTTTATATATTTGTATAAATGTACGTGTGTGTGTAACAATAATATTATTTTTATTATACCTATTTTCTAAACTATAAAAATTATATGTTGGTTTTATAAATGCTATAAATTTATATATTTAATGATTTATGTTATATATATATATATATTATATTAAATACATTTATATTATATATTTATGTTTGTGATTATATAAATTTATATTATATTATATATATACACACACAAAACTAAATACATTCATTTAATTGGAAATATATAATATAATTAAATGATATATATATTTACTAAATTAATTTATAATTAATATGGTATACTACAATATATATAAATAATTGTATAATATATATAAATTTATATATAACTAAATATTTATAATACAATATATATAATATAATTATATAATATGTATGTATATTTATATTAAATTTTGTCTATATTATATATATTTGTATACATAATATAATATAAATGTATTTATACAAAAAATATACGATAAAAATGCATTTAATATAATATATGTATAATATAAATTATAATATAAATGTACAATATTTATAAAACCATATATAAATTTTATAAATTTGAATAAATATATTTATAATTACATTTATATTATGTATACCAATATTTATATATGTATACATTTTTTTATATGTATAAGTATTTATTTAAAGTATTTATAAATGTTCTTATATATATATATATTATAATGTATTTAACTGCATTTATATAATGAGTTTATGAAATATATATATACATGCGCACACACACATATATATTATAAAATTTGAATTTATATGAGATTTATTTTAAAAAATAAATAAAAATCTAGAGGGGGTTTTAAACCCCCTCTAATCAAAGGGATTAGTAGCAGTTCATGACCCCCATAAAATTTCTTGAATTAGAGGGGGTTCAAAACCCCCTCTAATGTCATCAATTAGAGGGGGTTCAAACCCCCTCTACTGTCATCAATTAGAGGCGGTTAAAACCCCCTCTAATTTCATCCATTAGAGGGGGTTCCAAACCCCCTCTAATTTCTTAAATTAGAAGGGGTTCAAAACCCCATCTAATATAAGGGATTAATGGTGGTTCATGAACCCCTATAATATCTTAAATTAGAGGGGGTTGTGAACCCCCAATATTTCTTTTTTTTAAAAATAAATTATATATATATCCAAATGAATATTATATATATAGCTCCTCTAAAATCCAACTGAATATATAGTGCCACTAATTATTAAATTAGTAGTGGTTTTTACATAACTACCTATAAAATTAAAATAAATACTAAAAAATAATGATAAAAAATTTATATGGGGTTGTGAACCCCCTCTAAATTTTATAGTTAGAGGGGGTTGTGTAGAACCCCCTCTAAAATTAATTTAGATAGGGTTGTGTATAACCCCTTATACAAAACCTTCGATAATTTGATATTTTTTTATAGTGTCATACACCTCTATAATGTTTCATGATCATTAAAAAGACAAAGGGCATCCTCCTATATGAAAATTTTATGAAGGATAAAGTGAATGTACTCTTTTCTTGGTCCTGAGTTGTGATTGGGTTTTGGAAGTATCCTATGTATCCATCAAGAAAGTAATAATGTGAATTTCTAGCTAATCTTTCTAAAATTAGATCAAGGAAATGAAGTGGGTAGTTATATTTTTATGTTTTAAGATTTAATTTTTGATAATCGATGCATACACACCATTTTTTTCAATTTCAATGGGTCCACTTCTCCATGTTCATTTTTTACAATAGTTATACCACCCTTCTTAAGCGCAAATTGAATTAGACTAAGCCATTCACTATCAGAAATTGGGTATATAATACCAGATTGAAAAAGATTTGTGATATATTCCCTAATTAACTAAAGTATGTGTGGATTTATTCTTCTTTGATGTTGCCTAATTGGTTTGTATAATTCTTCTAGATGTATGTTATACATGAAAATGGAATGGTTGATTCTTGGCATGTAATCTATTTTCAAACCTAAGGCATTTTTTGTCTTCCTCTAACACCTTAACAAGTTCAAAATTTCTAGTAATCATAGAAGAGATAATAACTGGGTAAGATTGATCATGGGAAAGGAATACATATTTCAAGTTTGTAGAAAGAGGTTTCAGACCGGTGTCATCCTAAATTTGTGTGCCAAAAAACTTAGTAATAGAGAAAGGTATTCTGGTTGGTTTTGATTAATTTTCCTCAATATTTTTCAAGGTGATACAGTAGAGATCAGAAGTGATATGGGATTACAAAGTGTTTTCACGATTCTTTATATTTATGGAGTATATAAATGAAAGTTCAACATCAACTTCTCTATTTATAACTTGGTTAATAATGATGAAAATTTCACAAACCCCTATATCATTAGAACATGAAGTACATGATGGAACACAGTTCAATCCACTCTTAGAAATGTCCTTGAAAACATGTATAGATAATTAAAAGTGATCCTATGATGGGTATCACATGGCTTGAAAAATATTTAACTTGACCTATTGGTCACCAAATTCCATGGATAAGATACCCCCATGGACATAAATTTGAGTTCTAGTTGTCCTGAGGAATGGTCTTCCTAGAATCAGGGGAGATTGAGAGGAAGATGTTTCACCTTCCATGTCAAGGACATATAAATCAGTTAGTAAGATAATATCATTGACCCAAAAAAGGATATCCTCTATTATTACCTTAGTTATGGAAGTTATTTTATTGGATAAATTGCTGAAGACACTCATTGAGTGCAATGGACCTAGACTAAGGTTAGAGAAAATGGATTTGGATATGAAATTTATTGAGGCTCCTAAGTCTATGAGTGCATCATCAAAGGTATAACTCCCTATTTAGCATGGAACAATAAAGGTACTTGGATATTTTCACTTTATGGTAATGTAATGTTGGGTTAAAATATTTTCAATTAACCTAAGATGTCTCTTATGGGTGAATAATTTCTTAAGAAACTTTGTATACTTAGAATTTTTTTTGATGACATCCAATAGGGGATACTGACTATAACACATATAAACATGTTAATAATTTCAAAATATGGTTCAAAGGACTTATTAGTCTTAGATATGGATTGAGTAAAATGAATTGAGTTTCTTAGAGGGATGTAAATAGTTAAGGGAGTGGATTCATGTTCTTTTTTCTAGCCTTTTTCTTATTTTCTCTATCTCAATATATAAATGGGATTTAGAGTATTCATCACAAGGCATGTAAATTTTTTTATAGATTGAAGTGAAATTGAAATTACATTACCCTTGGGGTTGGGCAATGGTTGAGCTAAGAGTTGGGATGAATTGGATTATTTCTGCTGACTTATGTGGGATACAAGTTGACCAATTTTATTTTCAATGTTTTTTTAGGCTAGAATGGGTGAAAGAAGCAAGATATATTAGAATAAGAGTAATGTACCAAATTAGAATTAACTTGATTTCGGTTCTTCATAAATTGATTATTTTTTGTTGAGAATTGAGAAGGCCTACCAAGATAGTGGAAGCCAAAATAAGGAGGATTTATCCTTTAAGATTGAGGAACAAAAGGATAATATTTTTAAAATTTATACCACCTTGACCATATTAGAATTGGTTTTGATTTTGAAGATGTAATTGAGGAGGATGAGAAAAGAGGTTACCATACCTCAATATAGTATGGGATTTCTAGCATGTGTTATAAATATGAGATAAGTGATCATAGTGGGGTTGGTTGGAGTTTCTAATGAGCTGAACTGGTTTTTGAGAGTTGGTGTTCCTTTGAGAAAATGTTTTGTTTATCTCCATTGGAATAAAAGAACCTGATGGATATTCTTGTAGGTTTGTACATGTTTCAATTGGATGAGCTGGTGAACTACAAATTCAATAGTTTTTTATAGGTCTAGGGAACTAAGATTGTAGAGAAGAAGAGTTTGGGGATTTGGTGGCTGTAAATAGTAATTGCACAAGAACTACAAGCTCACTCAACCCGTCATTCATCTTATTGGAATCTATATATTGATTTTACTTTACTTGTTTGAATTGATCATGTATTTGATTATTAAATTACTACATGTTTGAATCCATATTACTTATGAGATAACATGTAGTTGCTAGAGTTTTTTCAACAAGATCACTACCACTTGAGCGTTGATGAAATTTTTCTCTACATGCAATAACCCCTCATAGAAGTATTGGATCAATATGGATTTGGAGGTTTGGGAAAGTTTCCACAATTTTTTTGAACCTCTCCCAGTATTCATGGACTAATTATTTATGGAATTGATAGATACCACAAATTTCCTTTTGGATAGAAGCAATTCAAGAAGAGGGAAATAATTTTTCTAAAAATAGACGATTCATGTCTTTCCATGAGTATATGGAACCAAGAGAGAGGTAGGATAGTCATGTTTTAGTAGAGTCATCTAGGGATAAAGGTAATTCTCAAAGATTGATTTGTTCTTTAGATACCCCTTGGGGATTAATGGTAGAACACACAACTTGGAAGTCTTTGAGATTAATATGTGGATCCTCACCAGCTAGCCCATGAAAATGAGTTAAAACATGAATCAAACCCAATTTGAGTTTGAAATCAGTCTCAATGTTTGGATATTGAATACCAAGGGGTTGGTAATTAATATTAAGGGTAGTGAGTTCTTTAAGGGTTTGTTCCCTAAGATTATCCATATCTAAATTAATTGGATGGGAAGATAATGGTTCTTGAGTATTTTGATTATCCCTAATGTTCGTCATAAGATGAAGAAGATTTCACTCAATTTCAGGGTAAAAAAATCCAAGTGATTTTTTGGGAGGCTATAGGGTATTCACAATTTTTTTGAAATGATAAGGAAGGATGGTTTTTTAATTTTTGTTTTTTTATTATTTATATTTTTTATGGGATGGAGATTTTTCTTTGTGTTTTTTTCTTTTCAAAATTTTTGGGGTTTTGTTTTTTTTGATTTTTTTACAAAAATAAAAAACAAATGAATACTAATTACACCATACCCAAAAACAAAACTATTTTAAGTGAAACTAATTATCTCCTATCGAACATTCAAAGGTTCAATGCTCTACTATAATGTTTACAGATACACTCGAATCGAATCCACGGTGATGGTACTATATTTTAGAGTCAATTGTTTTTGTTTTATATTTTGAATAGGGGTTTGTTTTTAGATATTAATTAAGTTGATTTATAGATTAAGTTTTATTTAATAATTTAACAATTATTAGGGCGAGTTCATCATTGGGGATGTAATCTTATAATATCCTTGACCTTTTCAGAACATTTCATTAAATTAACATTCACTTCATGAGGTGATTTAGATTTGAATCCCAATTGTTTTGTATTTAATCAAAGCATTAACTAGGGTTATAATCATTATTAAATGTCATTTATGGAAGGTTTAATATTTTATAAAACCATGTGTACTTTTGGTTCTAATAATCTATGGAATCCACATGTCAAACAATATATGTCATTAATCCATAACATTTATTATTTGACATATACAATATTAATTCAATAAACACTAAATAATCAAAATTTCTCAATCACTTAACATACCCAAATGGAATATTTACTTATATATTTTGGTGGTTAAAAATATGATTTATATTGTTTTTGGTGGTGAGTTAAATTAAAAAGGTAAGGAATGAGATGAGAAAATAATTGTGCACCGAACACGAACAGATGAAGGGAGGTAAACGTACACTTTTGATTGAATGTTAAATTTAATTATGGAAGGGTTTTAAAATTTATTTAAACTATTTTAATTTAATTAATATTACATAATGTAAATTGGGTGGGAATAATAGAAGATGATGATGATACATTCATTAAACTTCAAATGAAATTACAATCAAACTTACACAATTACAATTGAATGAAATTAAATTACATGGAAAAAATAATGGTGGAAAGGTCTATCAAGTTGAAAATTTAGTTTATAAGGCCCTCCTAGAACTTTTGAAATATTTTTTATGACAATGTATCCTCCTAGGTTCTGAAGTTCCAACCAATTTTAAGTAAAAGAGGGGAATATATTTATATCCCAAGGTGGCATACTTGTTTCCTTTCAAAACTTTCCTTAAAGATTTCTCAACCATTTTACAATTTATATTGGTAAATCTAAAGAAATATAATTATTAAAAGTTGAATATATTTTTGTGTGAAGTCCACCCTCAAAATTTTGAGGGCATCATACATTTGGATCCAAAGTTATGGCTGTTTTCTTAAACCATGTGCAGCTCTCCAGTTTTATCTCATATTTTCCATGTCTTAAATTTGAATGGGTTTTAGGCCAGGTAGATGAATTCATATTGAAACTATTTATTCTAAAAATTTATGATAATCATGATTTAATTTTTACCCACAAAATTCTAACTCAATTGGGAAAGTGTATTGGTAGAAAAGTCTAAAATTATGGGTTGTTTCCAAATCCCAAACAAAATTATGGGTTGGAATTTCATGCATCAATTGGGCCACTTATTGGTTGACTTAGTCTATGAAATTTTTTCGATATTGTAATATAATATTCTTGGGATTTTGGTGGAGTATTAGATAATTTTCAAATCTTTATTGATCCTATAAAATAGAACATCACAACTAGTCCAGTTTTATTGGAAAATTCATTAGACATTTTTGTGTAGCCTATAAGGCCCTTTAGATGGTCGAATTATCCAAAGATCTAGTTGAATAATTTTATTGGATTTGAATTAGGAAAAATAAAAAAATAATAATAACATAATTTTTATCATTATATTGAAATATATGATCAAAATAGTAAAATGAATTATAATTGAACAAATTCAAACATGTTCTCAATTTTTGTTTATGATAAAAAATGAATATTGAATGGAAATTAATAATTTTCATTAAACAATTAGTGATTAGATTAACATAAAATAATGAATAAATATTTAATATCAACTACCCCAAACTTAATATAGTGCATTTCTACAGAAACACAAAACCCAAGTACACAAAAAAGTCATTTTCACTCACCAACAAATATTAAAAAAAAGTGTTTACAAATAAGGGTGTTTAGACTAATTCACTCATTAAAAATAATTACACAAAAAATTATTACAAAAATCATGCATAAAAAAATTCATTTTTCACACTAAAATTAATGAATATAAAATGTGAGCACACAAATCTCACACCTCTCACAATAATGTCAAGTTTATTTATGTAAGTTCACTCATCCACCAACCAAAAGTGAAAATCATAGAGTTTGTAAGAGCTATCAACTTTTATTCCCTATTATAAAGTTCACAATAATCAAGAGGTATTTTTTTGGGGGTTTTCAATAGATATGGGATGATAGAAATATAATGAAAAATATAGAGTAAAAGAGGGGGGAAATGTCAACATGGAAAATTCAATGCAAACTTTTTTAAATTAGATATTAAAGGAAATGGAAACACATACGAATGTGTCAAGAAAGAAATGAGAGAGATAGAGAAAATTGTAAGAGGATGGAAAGATGGAATATATAAAAAAACATAAAACTTATCCTAATGACTTAAGAAAAAATCCCAAACAACCAATGTTTTATCTCCTCATGAAACTAATTATAATAGTTATAACAACATTAAAGGATAAGGAAGAGTTATTTTTGACCTTCCTAAGACAAAACCCATTTTTTTCTTATTTTTTTTCTTGTTTTTTTGTTGTTGTTTTTTTTCATTTTTAAACACTTTTCAATAAATTTTTTAAAAAATGACACATATATATATATATATATTTCCAAACCTCACCAAATTAAAACCTCTCCCCCACAATTAAATGGATTATTTCCCTCAAAAATATGACGACACATTGAAAATCAAGGAAATTATTCCAAAAATGAATTACTTACCACCACACTTAAATTTAAATAAATAATTTAATTAAAATCAATGTAGATTTTGGGTGGAACATTGTTTTTGGATTTTAATTTGGCTATAAAAAGGGTTTCTATAGGATTGTAGGGGATTTAAAAAGGAGGATAAATGTAATGGTAATGAGAGGATATTTTTCAATTTTGATTCTCATGTGGTTTAGAAAATGCCTCTATCATATTAATTCAAACCAAAGTAGGAAATTCATCTCAAAGGTATAAAAACTCAAGACTCATAATTGGGGGTGAAAAACACATAATATGAAAATATTTTTGTAGGAAACCTTGGCATGAAATCTGAAATTATTCCTCAAAATCAAGGAAGAATCATTTTACAAATAAAAAATTGAGCTCTAATTGTTTTTGGTATTGAAACAAAGTTATTTTTAAAAATTTATGATGAAAAAACGAAATGTTAAATATTAAAACAAGTATTTTGAATCACCAAAATAGTTTTAAAAAATTTCAAAATTTAAGGATGAGTAATTTTGACTCTTTTTTGCTTTTGAAAAAAAAAACCACACAAAAGAGAAAAAGTATAAAATTATGGATGAAGAAAGTGGTAATAAAATTTGAGAGATAAAGTGGGAATGAGAGAGGAATAAGAATAAATATAGAGAAAGATAGATAGAATATGAAGATAAAGTTAAAGGGAAAGAGGTGCCCCCCAGTTTGGATTTGGTGGGTCACCATATCCATCCAATGGTGAGTCTACTCCTATAAAATTTTGCTACTTTTTTTAGGTGATTCTCGACCCTTTTTTTGATCGTGATTTGTTCAGGTCTTGCTTTTGGGTTATTTTTTGAGTTTTTTTTATAAAATTGGGATCCCTTAGTATAAGGACCTGACTTTATAACGTTACTTAATCTTGAATTTTAAACAAGAACATAAATTATTACACATTAAGGATCTTTTAAGGTTTATAGTTTTAAAGAATTAGGATAACTTACATACATAACATACCACATTCATACAAAGAGAACTCTATTAAAAACAGTTTCCATTTTTTTTCAAAATATAAGACATTAAAACATAAAGCATGATTTATTTGACAACACTCTATATAAAACATCACGAATACCTTATTCCTATTACCCATACTTATATCCTGTGAAAAACATTTTAAAAACATTGGATTAGTATATAACTCAGTAAGGGATATAAAGATAAAAATTGTTAGTTAAGTGATAACATAAAAACCGATAAAACCCATATAAAAAAAACTCGAATGCATGGTATACTCATGTTGTTGCCTTGGTAAATATTTACCATATCACACTTAAATTCACCCTTATATATGGAATAACCTTTTTGTCAACTTCCATCTCCATAGTACCCAATGCATTAGAGAGCTATAATGGGGATCACCCGTCATATCTTGAGCTATAATGGGCTCAACCCAACATCTTGAGCTATAATGCACTCAAACCAACATATCTTGAGATATAACAGGATAAAACCAAAAAAAAAATAATTTCCAAGGAACATATCATGGAAATAAATTTTCTTGAAACCAGGATAAATCACTCATTCCATATACATATCAAAATACAATCCCTTTGAAAATTATTAGAGAGACTTTTAAAAGGATTTTAAAAGGAAAGTCCCTTAAAAATATAATTGAAGTGAAAATTAATAGAATGGAATGTACATGTGTATACAATATAAATACACATAATAATACCTTATATAAACAAAAATTCATCACACCAATAATCTTAATACAACATAATGGATAAAGTAAAAGGTTAACCCAAGGAATGGAAATTGGGTTAAGAATTCCCTTACCTCGGGTTCTTGTTACTTCAAATGTGTTTTAACTTCCTGTATAATGGTTAAAAGAGTGTTATTATTATCTTAAAGAAACACATAAATATTTATAATATCTTATATGATCATTTAATTAGATCATTTCACCCTTTATTTGTTAGTATCTTGTTCCTTGCATTGTTTTGGGGTGTTTTCTTTACATTTTTTCCATTATTGGTTCATGATGGATATTATTGTCAATTGGAAGTGAAACTATGTAATTGGAATGGAAAGGTATTTAAATATTTTAAATATCATAATTTATACCATTTATCATTTTGAATTTTGATATGAGGATGATTCATAATTTAAAATATTAATGATATTTGTTTAAATCATTTTAGTGGTTCTTTGATAATAACGACCTCATTTTGTCTTATAAATTAAAACCATGAGTAAAAAAATAATTCCAGAACTATGGATGAGACATAATAAATATATTATAACCTAGTTCAACCATAAAAATTGTTTCATGATTAGAATTGAAATAATTAATGCAAATTGAAATCACATCATCCACGATGTCGGTAATTCGACACATCACAGACAGTGTTTTTATTCCTTGAATAAGTGAGAGAGGAGAGAAGAATGATGATGGATTTTCCATGAACATGAGAAAATCCAGAATATACATAATTTATGGAGCTTTCATGCCTCTTGGGTAATAATATATTAGGAAAGAATAAGAAAAGAAAAAAACTCAAAACAAAAGAATAATTGAGAAATCCCTTACAAAAAATTCGGTAGCCTAACGGCTATGGAACATGGTTTTAGAAAATATTAAAAAGGGAGGGGATAAGGGTAACCTATACAAAAATGAATCATAATACATAATATATCAAGAATAATAAGTTAATAAGAACATGGTATGGAAACTTTAAAGTTATACCACATATAAGAGAACTTGAATGAAAAAAGAAAGAAATTTAGAATTTTCTTACCTTGTAGAGTAACTCCTAGAACTTGAAGGTTGAGACCTTAGGGGATTTAGGAAACCTTGGGAGGACTAATAGGGAGGTAAGGAGGATATATATTCGTTTATGAGGAATTGGGAATGAATTTAATGAAGGAATGGGTTGGTATTTATAGCAAAAGTGAGGGAATATTTTAATAATTTCCAAGGGACACCTCATTATTGGTATTTGAAAACCCTTGGGCTTGACCATGGTATTTGCCCAAGGTATTAGAAAATTAAAAAACCTCACATATTATTGTACTTTACCCAAGTCTACCAGATTCATTACATCATTATTACATCATTAATTATTCCATTAATACACCGAAACTCAAAACTATATTTTTACTATTCACCGAAAAAACAACTATATCAGAAAAATCCCAAAAATTTACCCTTACCATTTTTTGACATGTAGAATTCAAAAATGAACTCAATTTTTTGAAAATAATTTTCTAAATATTATTAGTTTAATTTTTAAATAAAATCATACTTAATTCAAAAATAAACAATTTTAAAACTTTAACTGCTTTTATATCACATTGAAAAATTAACCAAGATGTTATTATCTTAAAGCCTTAAGAAAATAAAATATTAATACAATTTACTATTCATTAGGATCATATTAATATTCATAAGGGTATGTTACTATTCAGAAAAAAACTATTTGGTTCCATCAGACTCCAAACAACTTACTGAACACAATTGTAGATGATTGTTTTTTCAAAATTCAAAACATAGAAGCTTCAAAAGTATGTTTAAAGGATAGTTATAAATATCTACATATTTTTTTTCAAGAATTAAATTTATTTTTAAAACCTTGGGGTGTTACACTTAGGGCTATTCACAATTGGTGCATGGTTATGGAAAACCGTGCGGTTTGGCCTAGGAAACCGTGCAACCAATCATGGTCTACTAGAAGGGGGCACACCGTTTGTACAAACCATGTGGCCACCCTTTATAAATCATACACCCCTAGTCTGAGGGGTTTTTCATAGTTAGAGAAAAATTAAAGTATCTATGTTTCCAAATTGTGTGCCCCAAATAGAGGCACTATATAGGGTTAATAGTTAAGGCACATGGTTACTTCTAACTGTGCAGCCTCCCCAGAAAACCATGGCAGCTTTTAATACCATGCATTTTTTTAAAAATACCCAAGTCTGCAGTTTAATATCTAATGACACCATAATATCATATTGGATCTTCCTAGTCCTTCCCTAGTGATTTGGAGTATTTTATCTTGGTATTATAGGAATACTTTCTTCTTTCTTGATGGATCATCTCAAGGTATGTTCAATTTTTGGTCTGGTTTACCTTATTAGTTGTAGATCATTGCTAGATCAATTATCCTCTTATCTTTTTGGAACCCAATAGGGGATTTTTATTCTAGATATAATTGGGTTTACAGAGTATTTATGTATTTATTATGGATCTAAGATCATAAGTAACTGATCTACTCTTCCTCGATCACCATTGTCAAAGCTGAATAATTCTACCTTTGTTCTTGAGGTAAGTGTTTCTATATAAAGGTTTACTTATATTAATTGATTATTGTTATTGTAAAATTACATTAGGTTATTCATTTAATTTATTTTTTTATTAAAATTATTTTTTTGGAAAGGAATCATGTTTTTAAGGGGGTTTTCTTTAAAAATGGGTTTTTGCACACCAAGTGTTTGATTAAATTCCCGAATGGTGGTTTTGATTTGGAAATGGGGTTTTCAGATACCAAAATGGATTGGATTGGATTTTAAAATGATTTATAAATTTTTATCTTTGTTATAAAATATATTTTATAAAATTTGGAACATTGGGAACCTTGGGTGCATTGAGAAATGGACATAAGTAACCCTAGTGTGTGTGCCACTAGCGGTTACTTTTGTGATATAAAAAACTGTGGTAGGAATCAATATTAGTTGGTAAAAAGTATGATTGGTTTAATATTATTTTATGTCTAGTACATATTCCCATAATCTTGGGCCCAATATGGTGTGCTTTTCATTTATTGTTTGTTTATCTCATGATGGACTTTTTCATTTATTGTTGCTCACATGTTTTCACTGGAGGTTACATCACATGGTTTCACATGATGGATTATTTAATCGATATGTTTTTACTTTCTTACCTTATGGTGTGTGGATATGATTTCCTATTTTATCACTTATACTTTTTATATTTCTGGATTTGTGAATATGAAAGGATTTTATGAAATCCAAAGGAAATTACTTACAAATGGGTTTGGATTTATGAAAATTCTTGTTAAAATTGTTTTCACTTTGAATGCTAGAATTGATGAATTCTAGTTATTAGACCTTGTATAGACTCTATGGTTGTATCCTAATGGGATTTTTTATTGCACCCAATTTTTTTCTTTAGGTAGTTGTAGACTTTGTTTTGAAAGACCTCAGTAAAGGGAAGGACATCATGTAGCATTCTGATTTCTCTCATTGTCTCATGCTTCATAGTAGGATGGTTTGATGGTGAAGAATGGACACACAAAGACTTGTTGTTTTGTATAGTTATAATTTTTTGGTTTAGATTATTTGGACTAGATTGTATTAATTTTTTTATATATTTCTTATGAATTTTACTCTAGTTGTTTTTATTATTTTGGTTATATTCAAGACTTGTTACCACTATCTTTGTTTTACCTAACCATGTGATAACCAGATTGGATAGATGGTTTAGTTAATTTGGTTTAGTTCATTAAAATTTGATATAAGAGGGAATTATCATCCTGAAGTGTGTTAAAACTACCTTATTTTTGTTTTGTGTATTGGGTATACATGAGTTAGGATTATTTTAATTCAGGTAGTAAGTGTGGGAGGATGTCTCACCAGCTAACTTCTACGTTTGAAATTGAGTTACCATGGGCAGTTATAAATTTTTTACCAGGTTTGAGACTTGGTGTTTAAGGTTATTTTAATAAACTGAATGGTAAGTTTATTTAAGTTAATTAGTTCCTTATTAAAGTTTCATATTTTATTCGTATAATTTTCAATCGATTTAAATTATTGATTTTTTAAAGAAAGGATGAAAATTCTTGAAGTTGGACTTAATATTTTGGAACATTCTCTATAGTCGATTGTTTATTGTCTTATACTTAATAGACAATGCCTCCAAGAAGAGATCTTCCAAATTTGATAGAGCAAGATACAAGATAGGACCATAGGTGAATCCTCCAGTGTAACCATCTTTGGTTGAATATTTAATCCGTACAATTCAAAATATAGGTCAAGTGGGTTTAGAGAACTTGAGATAATTAGTGGATAATGGATTTTAATTCACTAAGCAGTATCCACCCATATTATTTAGTGATAAGAGACCACATGGATCCGAGGAGTGGATTGAGAAGATTGAGAGGATCCTAAACTTTTTAAATACTCCTAAAGGCTCAAAGGTGATTTTTTCCATGTATATGTTCAAAGGACTAGGACAGAGATGGTGGGAATCTATTGTGTAAGATAAGTTTCATGAGGATACTACCTAGAATTATTTCAAGAAAATCTTCAATCAGTAATTTTACCCGAAGATGTTACATATGGTGAAGAATTGATAATTTCTAAATTGGAGCTATGCTGGTGTATCTGGAACTGAAGCTAGTCACCAATTAGTACCTAAAGGATAAAAGTTTTGAGTTGGGATTAGGGCTAGATATTCAGTCGATGTTGATTATCATGTGTATTCAAAACTTCATGGAGGTAGTCAATAATGTAGCTTTGGATGAGGAAAAAATATATGTAAATATTGGTTTGGGTGGAGCTTTAGTTGGTGTAGTTGTTATCTAGGGTGTGTATTCTAACCAGAAAAATAATGTGTAAGGATGATTAATTTTCTTCAGGACTAGTTTTAGGGGATTTATCTATGCAAAAACAGGTCTTCTACTACCAATGTGAAAGGTTTGTTCATACCAAGCCTAACTGTATGGAGGATCCTAATACTTTTCATCATTATGGATTTTCTAGTCGCCTAAATATTTTTTGTGAAAGGATATCCTAGTCCAGTAAGTATGATTAACTCTCACCAAGGGTTCACAGGTTCTTACCAATGCTTCCAAGGGTAGTGGGTCTAATCCTAAGGAAAAGGGGAATGTTCATGTGGCTAGGACCAGAAGAATTTATATGGTAGAGTATGCTCCAGAGGATTTTGAAGTAGGTCCAGCTACTATAAGAGGTACAATGTTTATTTCATATTCTATGGTACTATATTTTTTTATACATGTGCTACTCATTACTTCATATCATCAAAGTTAGTTTATGTGTTGTGATTACATTTAGAACTCATGAAATTCTTATTGGATCTTTCCACACCTTTAGGAAAGAGGTACAATTAAGGTTTTAAGTGTCTTACATGTTGGGTTTTGATAAAAGACTATGAGGTGGCATGGTACTTTTTACTTATTTATATTGACATCTTTGACTTAATACTTATAATGGATTATATGACCACCATTAACGACCAGATAGACTGTTATCATCATTGGGTTCATTTTTTATCTTTTGATGGGGTCACTCATGTTTTTCAAGGTGAGTTGACTCTAGATCGGGAAGTAAATGACCTATTATTCCTTATGATGGGGTAATATCATGCCAATTGTCAGATATGTTTCTTGATGATATTGACCCTTTTTCGAACATACTGATTCTTGCAGTGGTGAGTGTGTACCCTGAGGTATTTTTAGATAATTTTTCTATTTTACCACTATAGAGAGAGATAGAGTTTACAATTGACCTGATCCCAAGTAAAATGTCCATTTCTATATGAACTTATCAAATGTAACCTATTAATTTTGTGGAAATTAAATTCCAATTTGAGGATTTATTGGATAAGGGATTTATTCATCACAGTGTGTCACCATGGGCTTCACCTGTCCTCTTTTCTAAGAAGGTAGAAAAGAGTCTCAAACTATGTATTTATTATAGAAAGTTAAATTGAGTGATTTTTAATAAAAGTATCCTTTACCAATGATTGATGTCATTTTTTACCAACTTAGACGGGCATGTTGGTTTTTAAATGTTTAAATTCAGTCAGGAACCACTGGTTGAGAGTTCTAGAAGAGGATACACCTAAGACAACATTTAGGAACCGATATAGTAATTTCAATTTTCTGGTTATTCAATTAAGTCTCACTAATGATCCCATGGTATTTATGGATTTTATGAACCTAATCTTTTATCTATTCTTGAACTCTTTTTTGTTGTTATCATGGATGATATTTTGGTGTACTCCAAGTTAGGGGAGGAGTATACAGACCATTCAGATATCATTCTCTGAACCTTCAAAAGCTTTCCAAATATGAGTTTTGGATCCAGGAAGTGAAATTTATGGGGCATGTCATATATGAGTGGGGCTTCTTAGTGGATCTTGAGAAAATATAGGCAGTTATGTACTAGCTATAACCTATAAATGTGTTTGAGATTCAGAGCTTCTTGGGGTTGGCTGGTTACTATTAGCAGTTTGTCCATGATTTATCCAATACTGAATCTTCAATTAAATATTTAACATATAAGGGTGTAAATTTTTAATGGAATGAAAAATTTTAGAGATCTTTTGAGGAGCTAAAGGTGAGGTTGACTTTAGCACCAATTTTGATTCTTCTAGAACTAGGTTCAGGTAATGATGTTCTCTATGATGCTTCTAGTATGGGTTTGAGATGTATCTTAATAATTGGGGAATAGGTGGTGACCTATGGCTCTCACTAGTTATTCCCTCATGAGAATAACTACCCTACCCAAAATCTTGAGTTGGCAGTAGTTATGCATGCACCCAAAACATGGTGTCCCTATCTCTTTGGGGACCTATTTATAGTTTATTATGATAATAAGAGCTTAAAATATATTTTTACTCAAAGGGATCTAAACTTGTGACATAGACTTTTGGGTAGAGTATCTTCAGAATCTTGATTTTGATATTTCAGACATTATTGGTAAAGGTAATTTTGTTGCCAATGTTTTGATCAAAAATTTACCAACACAAGCCAAAAATAATTCGATTGAGGAGTGGTCTCTGGTGAGTTTTTTTTCTGAGATGAACTTGGGGTTCGAAGAGGTTTGTGGGAAGGTTTTCTTAGTATTGATAAAATATGAATTGTCTTTTTTATTAGAAAGTTTATATTGAGTAGTTAATGGACAATGACTTCCAATTATTAGGTAAAATCTTTTTTGGTGGGGATACCTTGGGTGAGTTGTCTCAATCACCCAGAGGAGATTTGTGCTTCTGTAGTAGGTTGGTTGTTCTGATTTGTATGAGGAAAGAGTTTATGGATAATAGATACCTATAATGTTGGTCTATACACCTTATTGATACCAAGATATATCATGACTTGAGACATAGGTATTTTTATACAGGGATTATGTGGTCAATTATAGATTCAGTATCACAATGTCTCATTTGTTAGAAAATTAAGGTAAAACACTAGAGATCTGCTGATTTGTTGCAACCTTTACCCATTTTGGTATTGAAGTGGGATAGTATTTCCATAGACTTCATCATTGGTTTTCCATGGAATCATAGTAAGAAGGATTTGATTTTGGTGATCATTTTTAGACTTATGAAATTGGTACATTTCTTACCAATAAAGGAGATGATGAAAGTGAAAAATCTCAGAGACTTGTACATCCGAGAGATTGTGTGACTTCATGGGTTTATATATGTGATTGTTTTTTAAAGGGAACTAAGGTTTAAATGAAGGTTCTATAAATTTTTTCATAATGTTATGGGTTACTAGTTGAAATTAATCATGGTTTATCATCCACAAATAGATAGATAAATAGAGAGAGATATCCAAGTTCTTAAGGATATGATTTGTGCTTACGTTATTGAGTTTAGTGGATCTTGGTAAAATCATATAACCCTGGTCTAATTTTACTATAAAAATAGTTATCAGGATTTGATAAAGATGGCTCCCTTTGAAGCATTGTATAGGCGGCCATATAGATCTTCCTTGTACTAGGTAGAATTGGGAGATTGGTCCTTATTTGGGCCAAGTCTTATCCAAGATATGATATAAAATGTGTATTTGATCTAGAAGATTTTGGTCACAATAAAGATCCATTATAAATCTTATGTAGACCATCATCATCGGCTGTTAGAGTTTGATGTTGGTGGTCAGGTTTTTCTTATAGTTTCATGTTTCTTGGGATATCATTGGTTGGGTAAGTAGGGTAAGTTGGAATTGAGGTTTTTTGGGCCCTTTGAGATTGTGGAGTGACTCAAAAATGTGGAATATTGATTTTAATTACCATATTTTTTGAATTCAATCCATGATGTGTTTCATGTTTCCCAACTAAGTAGGTTTCACTCAGATCCTTCTTATATGATTGAATTAGAGGATATTGATCATGATATTAATTCCACTGTTGTTGAGAAACTAATTTAGATTATCAATCGCCAGGATAAGGGACTATGTGGTAAAATTATTATCTTGGTCTAGGTACTATGGTAGTGTAGATGGAATATCCATGAGAAATGGGAGCGGGGATCGTTAATGAGGTTGTAGTGGCCTTATCTTTTTTCGATTCTAGAATCTTGAGCACTTTTTGGGGCCATAAAGACTTTATCGTGGGTATATTGTAACATTCCAGTACTTTCATTTAGGTACATCTTGAACATTTTTAACCATTATTTGATCATTTCTTACTTTGGGGTCATTTTAAGAGTTTTTTGAAAATTTTGGGAGCCCTTGGGGTGGTGCATGGTTGGTCACAATTAGGTAAAACCATGCAGGTTTTCATAGGAAACTGTGCATCCAATCATGGTCGACTAGAAAGGGCACACATTTTTTCAAAAACATGCATCCAACCACTAAAAACTATACACCCCTAGGTATAATAGTTATACATGGTTGGTGCATGGTTAAAGTAATAATGCGTCCAAACCATTCACCCCAAACAGAGGCTCTATATAAGGTGCATGGTTACTCCAAACCGTGTGCATAGTATTTAATACCTTGAAAACTTGTTTTAAAAATCCTAGAGACCCTGGTTTAACCTATAATGACCCCCTAATCTCATATTATCTTTACCTAGTACTTCTTAAGCAGTCTAGAGGCTTATCTCTTGGGATTATAAGAATATTTACTTCATTATTAATGGATCATATCAAGGTATGTTGCATTCTTAGTCCAGTTTACATTCTTCTTTATAGATCCTTACTAGATTTATTCTCCTCTTATGTTGTTGAAACCAAAAGAGGATATATATTTTTTATCTTAGGATTTTTATAGGGTATTTATGTATTTCTAATGGATCTAGGTTTATGAGGACTTGATCTACTCTTCCTCAGCAGTCGTTGTAGAAGTCGAATAGTTCTACCTCTATTCCTGAGGTAGGTGTTTCAATAAAAAGGGTAATTTATATTAATTGCTTATTTTTATTGTAAAATTCCATTGGTTTATTCATTTAATTGAATTTATTTGTGATTAAAATGGGTTTTATAGAAAGGAATCATGTTTTTAAATGGGTTTTTCTTTAAAAATGGGTTTTTTCACACCAATTGTTTGATTAAATTATTGAAATGTGGTTTTGATTTAGAAATGGGATTTTCAAAAATAGAAGAGAATTGTATTGGATTTTAAAAAGTTTTATAAATTGTGATCATAGTTTTGAAATTGATTTTGATGAACTTGGCATTAGGAAATTTGGGTGCGTTGAGAAATAGAGATAGGTAACCCTAGTTTGTGTGGGACCACTACGGGTTACTTTTTTGATATCAATAGAATATGGAAGGACTCAATATCGATTAGTACCAAAAAATTACTAGTTTAGAATTATTTTATATATAGTACATAATACTATATTATAGGTCCTAATATAATGTTCTTTTTCATTTATGGTTTGTCTATCTCATGATGGATCTTTTTATAAATTATTTCTCACATGTTTTCACTTGAGGTTGTATCACATGGTTTCACATGATGGATTATTTCATGGATATGTGTTTACTTGATTACCTAATGGTGTGTGGATATGATTTCCTATTTTATCACTTATACATTTCATATTCCTAGATTTTTGAATATGAAAGGATTTTATTAAAACTAGAGGAAATGATTTACAAATGGGTTTGGATTCATGAAAATGATTTTTAAAACTATTTTTATTTTAAAAGATAGAACTACTGTGTTCTTGTTATTAGAACTTTCATAAAATCTATGGTGGTATCCTAATGAGATTTTTTCTCACACCCTACCTTTTCCTTTGGGCAGTTATAGATGTTTTTTTCTATACCCAAGTAAAGGGAAGGGAATCATGTAGCATGCCAATTTCTCTTATTGTCTCATCCTTTGTAGTGGGATGGTTTAGTGGTGGTGATTTGTCACATGCAGACTTGTTTGTTTCATCTGGTTACACTTTTTTGGTTTATCCTGGTTGGATTGGGTTGTATAGATATTAGATGTATCGATTTATTTCACACTGTACTTTGGTTTTCTGTATTGTTTTGGTTATATTCAAGAATTTTTACCACTATCTTTGTTTACCTCACTATGTGATGGATGATTCAGATGTCTAGTTTAGTTAACCTAGGTTGGTTCATTAAATTTCTAACAGTTTGGGATCTGGTGGAAGTTGATGTGGTTTTTGGGGTGTGTTTCCTCTCATTGTGACACTTTAAATTATGTCCATTAACCATAAATGTCCTTTTAGAATAAGTTTCTTGGACTTTTACTGAACCAAATGGGTAAAAATTAGTAAAAATAAAAGGAACTTCCCAACAAGAATTATTCTTACCTGAGTGAAGCCAAAATGGAGAATTGAAGAGCATTACCTTTTCAACTTCATGAAATACCTTTCACAGGATGTGTTTTTATAGAGTACATTATATTTTTCTTTATAGAGATTGTAATTATTATATGAATCAAATCTAATATCCTCCAGTTCATTCAACTATAACAATCTTTATTCACTAGATTTTTCACAATAAAAATTATAAGTTTTCACATCCTAAAACGACTTATGTTGTATTTCAATTGGTAAATTATAGGCTTTACCAAAAAACTAGTCTAAATGGAGACATACCAATGATTGTTTTATAGGTAGTTCAATAAACCCAAATCACTTCACCAAGAATTTCAAACTAATATTTTATTATAGGATTAACAATTCTCTCAAGCACTCTTTTCACTTCTCTATTAGAAAGTTCATCCAAGACATTTGTTTGGGGGGATATAAAGTTGACTATTTATATATAACTTCATGCCTTTTAAAAATATATTCCATTGTTTTATTATATAAATGAGTTTCTAATTCACTTACAAAGGTATGAAAAATTCCAAATCGATGGAATATGTGGGTTTTAAAGAAATCAATAATATTATGTACATAATCCTTTCTAATGGGTTTGCCGCAAACCACCTAGAAACATAGTCAACCATAAGAAGAATGTTTTAGAATACATTTTAATTGGGGTAAGGGTCCCATGAAATCGATTCCCAAAACATAAAATATATCACAAAATATTAAGTTCTTTTGACAAATTTCATTTCTTTTGGAAACCATGATTATTTTTTGAAAGTGGGA
The DNA here is from genome assembly GCA_963277665.1 of Viscum album. Classification (NCBI taxonomy): domain Eukaryota; kingdom Viridiplantae; phylum Streptophyta; class Magnoliopsida; order Santalales; family Viscaceae; genus Viscum; species Viscum album. The sequence continues at coordinate 894,911,944 of OY728156.1, forward strand.
CATGATTGATAAAACTCGTGTGAGCCTTTGAAGAGTGAAGGGCAGAAGAATCCAAAGTCAAGGACTTTTAGGAGGTCATTTATGGTCCAAAGTGGACACCTCTGGGAATTGAGTGACAAAATTCCAAGGATCAATGTTCATCTTCATTAACACATCTCTTAATAATCATGTCAGCCCTATTTTTCTAAAGTTTTTTATCTTCCCCAAAATAGTATTTTGAATCACTTTTTAGATTTATTTTTTTTTATTTAGAAATATTTTTAGGAAAAACACCCAAAACAAAGTATTTTATAATTGGCGAATACCATGGTAACTTTGAAGTGATAGATGAGAAGTGTTTAGTGAAATATTTAGGATCAATGATTTTAGAATGAGAAAAATTATAAATTCTACTCAGGTTATCTAGAAAAGGGTTTTCTTTATCAGTTTTATCTTTGATTTCAAGGTCAAAATCTTAAAGCATTATGATCCATCTTATTAACCTCGATTTGGAATCAATTTTCTTGAGTAAGAATTTTAAATTTGAATGATCTATAAATATGAAACCTATGATATAGGGGTGGAATTAATTCAATTAAAAAACCATAACTAAAAGTTCCTTTTAAGTGATAGTATAGTGATATTGAGTTTCATACAGTGTTATTGAGGAATAATAGAAAATATGTGGTTTTTTTCTCTTCTTTGACCAAGAACAACCCTAATGGACCTAAAAAAATAATTACACATCAATTTGAAGGTTAAAGACCAATCTGGGGGTTGGATTATCAGGGAATATATAAGAAAAAATTTGAGTTCAATGAAGTATCTCTTTTTAATCCTCATTGAAATGTAATGTAACATCATTATAGAGTATTTGAGTGAGTAGGAGGGAAATACTACTGAGGATATGGATGATTCATTGATAGAAACTGAAATGACCAAGGAATTATTGGATGTCTCGAATTAATGTAGGTTCAGGAAGTGATTGGATCGCCTCTATCTTAACCGGATCAACTTGAATACCTCTTCAAAAATTATGTGTCCTAGAACAATCCCATTAGTAACCACGAAGTGGAATTTCTCAAATTCAACATAATTTTATATTTTTTACACTTTTTAAGACCATATAGAGTGAATTCAAGTAGGATTCAAATGTCTCACCATCAATGGTAAAGTCATCCATGAAGATATTAATGAAATTATCAATGAATTTAGAAAATATACTCAACATACACCTCTTTACTATTTCAGGATCATTATCGAGGAAAAAGTGCATCCTCATATATGCATATATTCTCATGGGTAAGAAAATATAGTATTTTATTAGTCTTGAGGTGCGATTGGGATTTATAAGTAGCTGATGTATCTATTAATAAATCAATAATGTTACTATCAAGATAGTATTTCAAATATTTGATCAATTAAAGGAAGTGGGTAGTGATCTTTTTGATTTTCTATGTTCAATTTTTGATAATTGATACACACACACCATTTTTTTCACTCTCATTGGGACCAATTCTTTGTGTTCATTTGTGACAAAAATTATCCCACCCTTCTTTAGAACAACTTGAATCATACTAACCCATTATCTATCAAAAATTGGGTTAATAATACCATCTTGAAGAATCTTGGTAATCTATTCCCTAAATACCTCACATATGATTGGATTGAGTCTTATTTGAGGTTCCCTAATTAGTTTTATGATTATTCTAGATGGATTTGTTGTGTGTAAAGGGAAGGGTTGATTCATATTATTTCATCTAGGGTCCAAATTAAGTATTTTTTTGTGTTCCTCTAACATGTGAACAAGTTCAGATTCCATAGTTCTAGTAAGTTCAGCATATATAATGATTGGGTAAGAGTGATCTTGGAAAATGAATGCATACTTCAGGTGTGTAGGAAGAGGTTTTAGATCATTTTCATCCTTAATTTATGGGTTATACAAATTAGGAATAGAGGAAGGTATTCCAGTTGGTTTTGATTAATTTTCCTCCATATTATCCAAGGTGGAGCATTATATATCATAGGTGAGATGGGTTTTCAATGATTTTTCAATATCCTTTATATTTATAAAGTCTATAAATTAAAGGTAAAAATCAACTTCTCAATTCATGACTTCGTTAATCATGGTGAAAATTTCAAAAAATTCTCTCTCATTAGAACATGAAGTATATGATTCAACACACTCTTATAAGTGTCCTCAAAAGCATGGATAGAGAATGCATAGTGATTAGATTATGGGTATCACATGGATTGAAAAATATTGAACTTGTGTACTCTATGTCTGAGGAGGATCATGAAGAGCATCTACATGCTATTTTGGGAGTTCTTCATCAACATTAGCTGTTTGGGAAGTTTCTAAAGTGTGAGTTTTGGGTTCGAGAAGTCAGTTTATTAGGGAATGTTGTGTCCCAGTAGGGAGTAGCTGTGGATCCATCGAAGATAGAAGTAGTTGTGTCTTGGGAAGACCCCAAGATAGTGTCAGAGGTGCAAAGTTTACTTGGTCTTGCAGGATACTACAAGAGGTTCATAGCCTATTTCTCATGAGTTGAGACTCCTCTGAAAGATTTGACCAGGAAGGATCTGGAATTAATATGGACTGATCAGTGTTAGGTAGCTTTCGAGTATCTAAAAAAGAAGTTAGTAAGTGCTCAAGTTCTTTGTCTTCTAGATGACGGAGTTTAGTTTGATGTTTTCTGCGATGCTTCGCATCTGGGGTTGGGTTGAGTTCTGATGCAGAAAAGATCAGTTGTTTCTTATGGGTATCAGTAGTTACATCCCCATGAACGTAACTATGCCACTCACGATCTTGAGTTGGAATCTGTGGTGTTTGCTTTGAAGTTGTAGAGACATTACCTCATTGGTGAGTGCTTTTCGATTTTCACCGATCATAATATTTTGAGGTATGTTTTCTCCCAGCGTGACTTGAACTTATGAAAACATTGGTGGATGGAGTTCTTATAGGAATACGACTTCGAAATATTGTATACACTTGGAAAGGGGAATGTTGTAGCTGATGCGCTAAGTTGGAAGTTGCGTAGTGATGTAGTGCGTGAATATGGTGACTCCTGGAGAGTAATGGAAGAAATGTCAGCATTACATCTTGATATGGGAGAATTTGGGGGTAGAGGTTACCTTTTTCAGATGATGGTGAAGTCATCTCTCATGAAGCAAGTGGAATATTCCCAGTTGGGCGATCTTGAGAGAGAGGTGTGGAGAGACTGAGTTGTTTGTGGTGAGGCCCCTGATGGTTGTTCGGAGGATGAACAACACTGAGTGTTGTATCATAAAAGGATTTTTTTTCCTTTGAAAATGCATGAGATGGTTCTCATAGAGTTTCATAGTTCACCTTTAGTAGTACATCCTGGCCTGACAAAGATGTACTGAGCCTTGAGGAACCAATTTTGGTGGCCTGGGCTAAAGCATGTGGTTGCGGAGTTTGTGTCTTGATGTTTGGTCTGCTAGAAGGTGAAGGCTGAACACCGTGTTCATGGTAGTCTACTCCAGCCATTAGATATTCCTCAGTGGAAGTGGGATGACATCTCAATGGAATTTGTTACTGGTTTACCTCGAGCTTTGGGAGGACATGATACTATTTGGGTGGTAGTAGATCGCTTAACAAAATCGACCCACTTTATAGCAATCAAGGAGTCAATCTCAGTGGAAGTTTTGTCAAGGCAGTATTTGGATGAGGTGGAGAGATTTCATGGATCCCCAAGGATGATCATTTCGGATCGAGATCCTCGCTTTACTTCTAGGGTTTGGAGAGGTCTCCAGCATACTTTCGGTTCTCAGTTATTCCTTAGCATTACTTTTCATCCTCAAACAGATGGTCAGACAGAGCAAACCATCCAGACTCTTGAAGACATGTTACGCTCTTGTGTTCTTGATTTTGGAGGTTCGTGGATGAGGCACTTACCCTTAGTGGAGTTCTCTTACAATAGTAGTTTTCACTCTACCATTGGTATGACGCCATTTGAAGCCTTGTATGGCCGACCTTTCTATTCTTTGTTGTGCTGGACTGGGGTCATAGAGTCATCAATTCTCGGACCGAAACTAGTGCAGAATACAACAGAGATGGTTCAGGTGATTCTTGAGAGGATGAAGACAATGCAAGATCATCATAAATAATATACTGATCAAAGGAGGAGACCCTTAGAGTTTAATTTTGGGGATCATGTGTTTTTGAAGGTGACTCCCCGTCATGAGCAGTGAAGGTTTGGTCATGGGAGTAAGCTTTCTCCCCACTTTGTTGGGCCTTTCGAGGTGTTAACTCATGTTGGAGTTGTGGCGTATCGAGTAGTACTTCCCCCAAAGATGAGTCAGATACATGATGTTTTCCATGTATCACAGCTCCATCATTATCTTCATGATGACTCTCACGTCATCGATTGGAGAGAGATCGATGTTGATGATGATGCAACCTTTGAGGAGCGACCTGGGGAGATCCAAGACCGCAAGGAGAAGGTGTTTCACGGGCATTCTATCCACTTGGTTTGTGTCTTGGTAAATTGGTTATATTGGGTTAGGAATTGAGAAGGCTCACTAGGAAAGTGGAAACCAAGTGGAGGAGGATTTATCCTTTGAGGTTGTTGAATAAAAGGATAATTTTGTTGGAAGTTTCCACCACCTTGACCGTATTGGAGTTGGCATAGATTTTGAGGAGGGAATTGAGGAGGATGAGAGATGGGGTTACCATACCTCAAGGATGGATGGTCTTTTTATCCTGGGATATAGGTATGAGATAAAAGATTATAATGGGGTTGGTTGGAGTTTCTAACAAACTAACCTGGTTTTTTAGGGTTGGTGTTCCTCTGAGAAAATGTTGAATTGATCTCCATTAGACTAGGAAAATTTGATGGATCATATTCTATCTATGGACATGTGTCTATTTTATGATATGGTGAACTATAAATTTTTATAGTTTTTGATAGGTCCACGTAACTGATATTTTCAAGAAGAAGTGGTTGGGGATTTGGCAGCCATGACTAGCTTTGAAAAAGACATGTATGACCACTCATCCACTCAATCATCTTATTGGAATCTATAGAAAGATTCTCTTGGATTTTTTTACCTGAGCATGTGATTAAGTATAAAATTAATGCATGTTTTCAACAATTTTTCTTATAATTTCTCATGTATCTACTGGAGTTTTTTTAGCAAGAAAAATTCCACTTGCAACATCGAAGAGATTTTTATCCATAGCCAATAACCCCTCGTAAAAGTATTGGATAAAGAGTTGGTTTGGGATTTTGTGGTATGGATTATTTTCAAAAATATTTTTGAACCACTCCCAGTATTCATGGTGTGATTAATTAGGTAATTGATGGATTCCACTAATTTCCTTTCAGATAGAGGAAGTTTGAGAATCTAAAAATAATTTTTCTAAAAAGTGACACTTCATGTCATTCTATAAGTTTATAGGACCATAAGTGAGGCAGTAGATCCATGATTTGTCAGAGTCGGCTAGGGATAAAGAGAATGTCTTAAGTTTTATTTTTTTCTTTAGAAACCCCTTAGATATTCATGGTATAGAACACAACTTTGAACTCTTTGAGATAATGATGTGGATCCTCATTGACTAGCCCAAAGAAATTTTAAAAAAATGAATAAAACCTAATTCAAGTTCAAAATTATCCTTGATTTTAGGATATTGAATACCAAGGTCTTGGTAATTTATATTAGGGTAGTGAGTTCTTTAAGGGTTTTCCCCTATTATTGACCATATCTAAATTAATTGTATGAGAAATGAATTGGTCTTGAGTATTTTGATTATACCTATGTTCATCTTAATATGGTAAAGATTTTTCTGGATTTCAGGGTCAAAAAATTTGAAGTATTGTTGGGATGATATGGAGAATCCACACCAATATTTAAAGAATAATTATGGAGGGGGTTTTATTTGTGTTTTTTTTATTTTTAATATTTTTTGTGGGAAGGTAGTTTTTCCTTTGTGTTTTTTATTTTTATATTCTTTTAGGTTTTTTTTATTTTTTTTTCTTTTATCAAAAATAAAAAACAATCAACTACTAATTGAACCATAACCTAAAATAGTTCCATTTTAAGAATGAATAATTTTTTCCTATCAACCGTTCAAAGGTCCTAATCTCTACTATAATGTGTATAGAATAATTCAGGTTGAATCCTCAACGATATTATTATATTTTGGAATCACTTGTTTTTGTTTTTTCTTTTGAATGGGGGGTTAGTTTTTAGACCATAATTAAATTTATTGATGTATTAAGTTTGATTTAACAATTTAATAATTATTGGGGTTATTTCATCATTGGGGATATAAGATTATTATATCCTTGATATTTTCAAAACATTTCATTAAATTAACATACACTTTATGAGGTGATTTCAATCATAATTTCCAATTGTTTTGGATTTAATCCAATCCTTAACTAGGGTTATAATCATTATAAAATATTGTCGATGTAAGGTTAAATATTTATTGAACCCATGTTTACTTTTGGTTCAAATAATACATGGTATCCACATTTAAAACAAAACATGTCATCAATCCATAACATTTCTTGTTTGATATACAAAATAATAATTCAATGAATGTTAAATATATGAAAGCTATCAATCACCGAACATCCCATAATTATGACTCAAACAAATGGGATATTTACTCATCCATTTGTGTGGTTAAAAATATGATTTATATTGTTTGTTATTATGAGTTAAATTAAAAATAGAAGGAATGAGATGAGAAAATAATTGTGCACCAAACATGGACAAATTAAGGGAGGTAAATAAACACTTTTGATTGAATGAGAAAGTGAAATAGGGAAGGGTTATAAACATGATTTAAACTATTTTAAGACCATGAATATTAAATAATATAAATTGGGTTATAATAATATATTATGATGGTGATAAATTCATTAAACTTCAAATAAATTTACAATCAAACTTACATAATTACAATTGAAAGAAATTAAAGTACAAGAAAAAAGAGTGGGGGAAAGGTATATTAAGTAGAAACCTGAGTTTATAAGGATAACCTAGGTATTTTTTAAGGATTTTTTCATTCCAATTTATCCTTCTAAGTTCCTAAGTTCCAAAAAAATCAAGTAGAAGAGTGAAATGAATTTATATCCCAAGGTGGTAGACTATTTGAATTCCAAAACTACCCTTAAAGTTGGATCTTCCATTTGACCATTTAGACATTTAAATCTTGAAAAATATAATTCTTAAAATTTATAGATATGTATGTGTAAATTTCACCCTACAAATTTTGTGTGCATTGGATTTTTGGATCCAAAGTTATGGATATTTTTCTAAACCATATGCAGATGTCCAATTTTATCCTAGATATTTATTTTTTATGAATATGAATGGGTCTAGGCTTGGGATAAGCCTTAAACTTGAAAAAAAATATTCTAAAAATTAATTTTACTATATATTTGATTTCTACCCACAATATTTCATCTCAATTGAGAAATTTGATTGGGAGAAAGTCAATAATTGTGAGTTGTTTTCAAATCCTGGATAGAATCGTTGATTAAATTTCCAGGCATCAATTAGGCCACTTATTTTTTGACTTGGAACTTAAAATATGTATCCATGTTGTAATGGATTTTTCTTGTAATTTTTATAGAATATAAAATAAATTTTACTTCTAGATTGATCCCATAAAATATAACATCACTACTAGTCTAGTTTCATTGGAAAATTCATCGGGCCTTTTTGTGTGGTCCATATGGCTCTTTAGATAGCCTAATTAGACAAATATCTATTTTAATAATTTGTTTAAATTTTAATTAGGAATGCTATAAAAAATAATAAATTAATTTGGATATGTATATTATAAGATATTATAAAAATAGTAAACTGAAGTATAATTGAACAAATTTGAACAATTATCTCAATATGTGTTTATGATCAAAACAAAAAATTTGATTAAACATTAATCATTTTCCAGTGAGAAATCAGTGATGGGAGTAACATAAAATCATTAATTAATATTTAATATTAGATATTGCATCATGAAGTCTTTATAAATTTATATTATGTTATTGTGATGGTTTTGTATGATCCTTGTGGGGAAGGTTCAAGTGTGATATCCATATAATGGTGCACATTTCTAGTCTAAGTTTTATTTAGGGTTGCGATGCAATATTGATGTGATTTGGGTGTTTATGATGTCATCTATGAGTATATGAGTATATAGATGACCCTGTTAAGGAGTTCATATGGGAATGTGTATCCCCTGAGGTGATTTAGTGATCTCTAGGAGGATAATAATGTCATAGGAGATATCTTGAGTTATTTGAGACAAATTCACAGTTTATAAACTAGGTTTAGGATACTAGTTATGATGAGTTTAGTCTATGGATAATGGTGGGTAGAGTATTAGTTGTTTAGTGGGGAACCTTTCTTACTTACAACCAATATTATTTTTAATATATGATGGTATATCAATAGAGTTGGGTGAACCTCAACATGTAAACTACTTTAAGATCATAAGCATGGGTATATTCTTTATATGTTACAAACAACACATGAGTGACGTGCCATCGTGTATTGGTTTAAGTATGAGGGATAACTTGAGATATATGGGTATGGAATCATAGGTTATGATTTAAGTGATGATGTGATTTACATTCTTAATGTAATGGTTAACTATTTATTAAGCATGGGAACTTAGGACTAGTGGTATAAGACTCATGGTAACATGAGACAAGTTATGAGGCATGGTGTCCCTTAGGTACATGCCTTATTGGGTATGAGGTGGAATAGGAAATGGTGGAATTCACACACCATTGTGAAGCTAGTTTCTTGGATACTATCTTACCTTGAGAATAATAGAGAGAGTTTTAACTAAGAATAAATGGCTCAAAAGTTTATATAAACAAAGATAGAGCTTATAATAGGGATATTAGTGACTATTTAGACATATATGGCCTTTAATAGCATGTGTTACATTCTGATGGGTGGATTTTTTTAAATCTCTGGGGTGTGGGAATGGTGTATGAGAGTCACATGAATTCAAGGAGTAGGCCAAAATGATGATCCTTTATGCTTGTTAGTGACATGAGAGCCTTCCTAGTGTGTGGTTTGGGCTAATATAGGGTGAGTGTTTGATCTATTTGAGAACCATATAGGGATAAGACCCTAAGTGGTGCCTATGTGTCATGATGGGATCTAGGACTCCTTAGTCTCCCATACTGCTTGGATATAGGTTATGATATTCCAATGATACTTGATAAATGATCACACTTATGGTGTGATCAGGCATGATATGACCCTTATAAGGTGAAATACACCTTTTTTTGATTGGGGACATGGATAAGGGAGTTTTTCTTATGGTATTTTGAGGTATGTTAGTGAAAATGTTATACTTTAAGAATTTTCAAATATATATTAACCAGTGATAATAGGTATATATAGGTGTGATCAATAGAAGAAATGAGATATTAATGGTTTCATTATAGTATGACTAGTGGGTCATGCTGATTATGGGTAAACTGTGATGATCAAATTTAGTGAGTCATGAGTTGTGACATTTTATACACCGAGGGACCAATGAATTAGCATTATTTTTAAGAAATTATAGGGTTAATTAACTATAGAGATTTGGGAATTAGTATATTATAAAATTAAAAGTGGAACTAGGTGGAATACACAATGACCTGAATGTGAGAACCACATGATAGTGAGTGAGGTCACTGATCTTGAGATATATCTCTCAACTTTGGGTGTAGTGGAAATGAATTATTGAAATATTGGAAAATGGTTACATATGGCACCAAGATAACTTTAGACCCTAGAGAGAGGATCATGGTGTGTATTTATTTGATTTATATGACTGGCAATAATTATTATTAATGTTCAAATTATAATGGAATGTAGGTGAGTTAATACATTTCAACCAATTATAAGGGAAATACTATGGTGGGGAGTAACCCATTGGGTTACAAATACATTTTTTGAGTGTGATTTCAGTGAAAGTTACTATTGAAATTCATGATGGACCCAAAATGTAAAGACCTAGAATTTTCCATGTAATTTTTTAAATTATATGGAATTATTATGAGTCCATGAAAATTGACGGTGCGTGATTCCAAGGTCTGGTATGCCTGGAATGAATTTATGAACTTTTTTTGGGTACATTCAGTAAACGCGTGAGCGGCATTTTGTAACTTTTGAACCGGTGCTCAGAATTGAAATCCAAGGACACCGTTGAACTCGCAGTGCTGATATTCTCTTAAGGAGACCATCACCCTGACCACAGTAGGTTGAGGGTGGAATATAGTTTTTCGGATTTTCGTGGGAGAAGAAGAATAAAATAAATAACTTTTCATTTTTTTTTCTTGAAACCTCCATTTTGAATCTTAGTGGTGGTAACAACCTGAACTCCCCTTTAATGTGAGGAAACCCTTAGAATTCCCCCAATTAATGTGCCAAAATTAATTGAATTAAAAAACTTAACTTAATTAAAGTTGGCTCCTCACCTCTCGTGTTGGGGGGTCGTTGGAAAAGAGGAGAATTGGGAGAGCCTTTGGAAGAACATCCTCCAATGAAGAACCACATCTAACGAAGAATGAATCTCTGGCGAGGATGATGCACGAGCTCGGATAGGGAGTGTGTTGCGGGAGTGATGAACGTCGGTGTCTTCATCTTCTTCCTCATGCCAACTCCAATAAACGAACGAGGTAGAGGGTTCATTTTGAGATATGATAATTAATTTTTTTTTGATTCTTTATATTCTTGATTCTCAATGAAGATGGACAAACAAACACGACCATCGATCCGCAAAAATACCATGATCTTTTCTATTTGTTCTTCATGCATTCTTCGTGCGTTCTTTAACCCCAAATAATTAGGCGTGCTAAAAACAAAATGTTTTGTTGAGCACGACATGTGGACGTGGAGATCATGACCCGAGGATTGATAATATGTGGTCATCATATTTTTCGAGCTTGGAATGAAGCTGCGGTGAACCATAGAAGAAGAGGGCGGCCGGAAACCGGCCGACCGCGGTTCGAGCAGGCGGCGCACCCGGATGGCGACTGGCGCCCGGTCGACCGCGATTTTGAGGAGGCAGCACACCCGGAGGGCGGACGACACCCGAATAGCTGTGTGGAGGTAGGGAAGCGCACATCCGTGCCACCGGTCGAGGAGGAGGCTATGACTGCTTAGCTGCGATGGTGTACCCAGAGGGCGGCCGACACAGGGCCGGTCGTGGGAGGACAGCGGCGCTGTCGCGCCCCTGGAATGGGGAGACGACTGGTGTTCTCACTAGCTACGTCATGCTAAGAAGGATCTACTCTGGAGGGTCCCGTGTGCCAGCAGTCATCACCACATAGTGCTTCCAAGTTGGCCAAGCCGAAAGGTCTAATGGACCATTCGGAATACCGGGGGCGCCTCCCCCCGGGTAGCGGCTAGGGCGGGTCCTGTGGGCCGGGCCGCCCCCTTTGTGGTCCGGGCCAGTCTATAGTTATGTGGGATGGGCCCTCCATGGTCTAGCCCATCTGGGATGGACCTGGGTTAGGCCAGGTCAGGCTGGGTCAGTTCGACCGCGTCGAACCAGACCTGGGCCTATCTAGACGCAGATACGACTTTTTGGCCATATCTTGAGAACCGAGAATCTGTTTGATGAACTGTCTACAGTACCAGAATATTTGGATCATGAAGGTCATTTTAGTATACTTAAATTGAGTTTTGGATAAATTTGGAGTACATCCGGGTTGGATCAAACCCGAATCCAACTGGGGCCTTGGGACTAAAAGGCTAATAACTTACAGACCGTGCATCCAATTGACGCGTCGTATGTCACGTTGGGTCCCATATGATGTGACAGACCATTGTGATACTTCTTCATGGATATTCATGGAAGTTGAAGTATCGACTGATGGCTGGAGGTGTGGAACCTCTCGGAATCAAGAATTCTTAGTGTGAGAACCTTATGGATGACTGTACTTGAGGAGTCTTCAGATCCTGTATGGGTCATCTTCAGATCCCGTGTGGGTCAGAGCTTAGCAATACTATGTGGGTTAGCGCATACCAATCTTGTGTGGGTCATCTCCAGATCTTGTGTGGGTCATTTTTAGATCTTGTGTGGGTCATCTTTAATTCTTTATGGGTCAAAAACATAACTTCTCGATGAATTAAGATGATCTAGCAATACAGCTAAACATCTATACTTCCATGCTTATGTTATACCTAGTGTGAGCCGAGTCTTTACCTTTGTGGTACAATTCTGTGTGGTGATACCTTCGTGGTATTATTTTGTGTGACATTACCTTTGTGGTACCTTCGTGGTGTTACCTGTGTGGTACTTCTACCTTCGTGGGGTTACCTTTGTGGTATTCTTCCCTCAAATGTGATATGAGTATATATTTATAACTTAGGTATATGTATGGGAATATGCCTAATTATTGTTGATGACTATTGCTTCGTGCTTTGAGATTGAGGTCTTGCTTTGTGGTTTATCTTTTGTGGATTCCAAGAGACCTTCGGGGGTGTCGGGGTCCCTACTAAGTATTGTTATACTCACCCCTGCATGGGCTATGCCTTCACCTTGCTGTGTCTTGTGCAGACGATGGACAAAATTGATCGAGGATGAGGGTGCCAGGACTAGAGGCTGCTCGAAGGTAAACCATTAGATGAGACACACCGTAGAGATAACCGTTCGTGATCTATACCTACCCTTCAGGTAGGATCCTTGGTGGGTGTTCATAGGAGCTGTTTCCAATTTTACTTGTACTTTCCAGTTGGGATTGTATTCCATCCCCCTTTACTTACTGTACACACCCTATTACAATATAGTTTAATTTGTTCTTGTATCTTATTTTGTGCTTGGTTTGTGTGAGTTTATAGGTTTAAAGGCAATGCCTTCCCGGTTTTAGGGATATGCCTTTCCGATGCTAGTCGCCAGCCCCTGGCCTATGGAAGGTGGACTTTGGGTAGTCATGGCACCAGTCCCGGGGGACTGGTTGTGATAATTTGGTATCATAGGAGTTGGTTCTACTGAATAACTTGGACTTTGATCTTTTAATTGGTAATAGTGTTAAGTGTTATGAGTGTGGTTATCATTTTGGGGAATCCAGTGTTGGTGCAGCGGCTGACGTATCCATACAACACGACCCTGAATTATGATTTAAAACTCAGTACATGAAAACACAGATTGTGTGTGTGTTTTTGAAATGTTTTCTTTGTGATCACTTTGAGTCATATCACCAGGTATAACTTATTAAATGTAGACCATCTAATTATTTTCAGGATGCCTCCACGCAAACAGCCAGCCAGGGTTCTAGATAGAGTATGATATGACATCCCATCGAGTGATTAGGCTTCGGTGCAGGGCCCCCTTTCGGCATTTTTACCAATAAGTGGTGTACCATTAGCACCACTACATGTTGGGAAGCTGATGCCACTAGCCCCAACAGCAGAGGGTGCATGCCTCTTGAGTGCGTTGCATGAGTTTCATCTCCAGAGGACACCAAGGTTCCGGGGACAGATGGATCCACATGCGGCTGAGGACTGGTTAGATGTTGTGGTTAGATTTTTTCGACTAGTAGGGAAACCATCTAATCTCATAGTGATCCTTACCGCCAGTCTTCTTTAGGCACAGTTGGCAGATGGTGGAGCTTGATGCACCAGGTTCACGATGAGCTCACTCTCATCTGGGCAGACTCTGAGAGCCTTTTTAGGGTATAGTTCGCCCTAGTGGCCTTACACTCTGTGCATATATAGGAGCTTCTGCACTTGCAATAGGGTAGCATGACCATATCTCAGTATTCAGCGAGGTTCACCGACCTCTCGCGCTACTCCACTGACATGGTGCAGGACCCTTTCTTCAGGGCTTGAACCTTAGATCAGGGGATAATACGGGAGATTAAATATTCTATGATTTCTCTCAGCATCCCGACGCAGGCGGGGGTGTTAGAGCGAGGAATCTTAGTGGAGAGCTTCCTTGTTGAGCAGTCACCAGCAACGAGGCCCACCACCGAACATCACGTAGCAGAGTCATCTGTAGCTGGCAGCAGACATATGATGTAGAGGTCCAAGAGGACTAGACCTACATGTGGATGACCATATGATATAGGTTCAGTCATGCGGGGCTTTCGAGATAGAGCAAGAAAAGAAAGGAGCAGGCAGTGTTACTCGTGTGGTGGGCAGGGTCACATGGATCGCGACTACCCGACCTACTATACAGATGACCAACAGATGGTTGAAGGACCAACTGGGGAGTGGAGAAGATTCAATTGGGGAGGTCCACAGATAGTTGATGGATGTGGCAGAGGAGCTGGCCATGTAGTAGGCGATGGGCGGTGATTCGAGGTTCTATCACCACCACCTCCAGGTGGTCGACCCTGACCACAGGGAGTAGGTGGAAAGGGATGAGATCAGCTCCATGAAACTAAGGCTTACGACCATGATTATCTAGCGATGATTCAAGGTATGATCTATGTCTACTCCACCTTAGATGCAGTACTTATAGACACTGGTTCTAGTCACTCTTTTATTACAACAGCCCTCGTTCGGAGCATAGAGATTCTGGTGGAGTCATTGGCTCGATCCTTATGGATAGAGACTCCTACAGGAGAGGATTCGATGATTACACACTGGTACTGGAAGTGTGAGATTACTCTAGGAGGCAAGAGCTTTGACTGGGATCTTCTAGTAGCGGCATCGAGGCCTATGACATCATCTTGTGTATGAATTGGTTATCCACAGTCCATTCTCAGATCGACTGTTTTAGGCACAAAGTGCAGTGTGTTTGCGAGGATGGGACCGGGTTTTCCTTCACCAGCGAGAAGGGAACCTTTGCAGTACAAGATGGACTTACCCGGAGGAGGGTGCATCCAATCATACATCAGTTGGCTAGCCTTACCCTCGGAGCAGTTGATGTTGAGATTCCGAGCTATCCTATAGTGGTGGACCAGTACGCTGATGTTTTCCTTGACGATGTTCTAGGTCTATATCCTCGTATAGAGGTGGAATTTTATATTGAATTGTACCCCGGGACAACACCGATATCTACACCAGCATATCAGATGGATCCCATAGAGCTTCAAGAGCTACGAGTACAACTAGAGGACTTGCAGAGGAAGGGGTTCATTAGACCCGGTGTTTCTCCTTGGGCAGCCCCAATTTTGTTCGCCAAGAAGGCGTATGGGAGTTAGAGACTCTATGTGGACCATAGGCACCTGAATCAGGTGACCGTGAAGAAAAAGTACCCACTAATGAGGATTGATGATCTTTTTGATCAGATGGAGGGAGCACGATGGTTTTCGAAGATAGACCTCAGATCAGGCTATCATCAGCTTAGGGTACGAGATGAGGATGTGCAGAAGATGACCTTCAGATGTTGGTATGGCCATTATGAGTTCTTGTTTATGACATTCAGTGTGACCAATGCCCCAGCAGTGTTCATGAGACTCATGAACAGGATCTTCTAGACATACCTCGATCGCTTTGTGGTAGTCTTCATTAACAACATCCTGATATACTCAGCTATGGAGGAAGAGCATGCCTATCATCTGCAGATATTTCTTGACACACTCCAAGAGCACTAGATTTTTGTTAAGATCTCTAAGTGTCAGTTCTGGATCCGAGAGGTTCATTTTCTAGGACACGTCATCTCAGAAGCTATAGTTTCGGTGGATCCAGTGAAGATAGAGGTTGTGCTTGCTTGTGATCCACCCAGGAGTGTGATGGAGGTTCATAGTTTCCTGGGTTTGTCCGGTTATTACCTAAGGTTTGTGCCTGACTTTTCCAGAATTGCGGCACCCTTATCAGCTTTGAGGAAGAAGGGAAAACCATTCGTGTGGTTGGAGAAATGCCAGCGGAGTTTTCAAGAGCTGAGGCAGAGACTGAAAAGTACTCCCATCTTGAGGCTACTGGAGGAGGGCGTTGGGTATTTAGTCTACTGAGATGCATTAGGGACCAGACTCGGATGTTTCCTAATGCAGTAGCTTGCAGTGATCACGTATGGTTCTCGATATCCAAGACAACATGAGCAGAACTATGCTACCCATGACCAGGAGTTAGTAGTAGTGGTCTTCTACTTGAATATGTGGCACCATTACTTGATTGGTAAACATTTTACAGTCTACTCAGATCACAAGAGTCTTAGAAATATCTTCTACCAGAAGGACCTGAACCTGAGACATTGGCGTTGGCTTGAGTTCCTCCAAGACTATGACTTTGAGATAGTTTATACTCCTGGGAAGGGGAACATAGTAGCAGATTCACTCAGCAGGAGATCTGGTATACAATTTCTAAGTGAGGTGACAAAATAACTAGCTGCTTTGCAGATATCTTATGTGGATCGATATGGACCAACTTATATTTAGTCTCTGATAGTCACTCCCCCATTCCTTCAGCGAGTCAGGGAGGCGCATCTTGGAGACACTGACTACGAGGCTCGACGTGCTCAGATATCCATAGGATAGGCACCTGGTGTATTTTCTGAAGGTGGGGAGCATGTCATCCTCTTTAGAGGGTGTACTATGGTACCAGTGGTGCTTAGGGAGGAAGTGTTGAGGGAGTTCCATACATCTCCTCTAGAGGTATATCCAGAAGTGGCAAAGATATACCAGGACCTTCGGCATCAGCACTGGTGGCCAGGAATTAAGAAAGTAGTAGTAGAGTTTGTCTCTTGGTGCCTCACCTGTTAGCAAGTGAAGGTAGAGCATCAGGCTCCAGCGGGCTTAGTTCAGCCACTAGAGGTGCCAGAGTGGAAGTGGGATGAGATTTCAATGGAATTATTAACAAGACTTCCATGCACGTCTAGGGGTTATGATTCTATCTAGGTAATCATTGACCAACTCACAAAGTTATCCCACTTCCTACCTATCAGAGAATATGGATCAGTAGAGGGCTTAGGACGCCTCTACATACATAAGATTATACGAATTCATGGAGTGCCTATGATGATTGTCTCCGATCGTGATGCACGTTTTACTTCCCAGCTATGGAAGGGGTTGTAGGAGGTGTTTAGGACATAGCTTCGGTTGAGCATCGCCTTCCACCCTTAGACGGATGGTCAGAAAGAGCGGACCATTCAGACCCTTGAGGATATGTTGCATTCTTGTGTCCTTGATTTCGGCCACAACTGAGAGGATCAATTGACCTTGGTGGAGTTCACATATAACAACAGTTATCACTCCACTATCGGTATGGCACCATCTGAGGTATTTTATGGTCGACCTTACAGATCACCTATGTGCTGGACTGACCCAGGGGAGTCAACACTCATGGGACCAGATATGGTATGGGATACCATGTAGAAGGTGCAGATCATCTAGGAGAGGATGAAGACTGCATAGAGCATGAAGAAGTCTTATGCTAACAGGAGATGAAGACCTCTTGAGTTCAAGGATGGTGACCATATTTTCCTACAGGTCTCACCTCGATAAGGTTTGCGGAGATTTGGTCAGGGCAGAAAGTTATCTTCAAGGTTCATAGGACCCTTTCAGGTCCTTAGTAGAGTTGTCGAGGTGACGTACCACTTAGCTCTTCCCCCTTAGTTTCACTAGGTGCATGACATTTTCCACATATCCTAGCTGAGGAGATACATACATGATCCTTCACACATCATTGATTGGGGTGAGTTGGACATCAGTGATGGGGTGACATTTTCAAAGGTTTCAAAAGAGATTGAGGATCGATAGGAGTGGGTCCTTTGTGGGTGGTAGATACCTCTAGTGTGCGTTTCTTGGAAGCATAGGAACCTCTAGGAGAGCACATGGGAGTGGGAGGATTAGATCCATGCTTAGTACCCCCACTTGTTTCTCTAGTTTGTGTTGTGGCTTTCGGAGATGCAAATACCTGAGGTGGGGATAATGTAAAGACCCAAAATTTTCTATGTATTTTTTTTAATTATATGAAATTATTATGAGTCTACGAAAATTGACGTCACGTGATTCCAAGGTTCGGTGTGCCCGGAATGAATTTTTGAACTTTTTCTCAGGTATGACCAGTAAACACATGAGCAGCATTTTGTTACTTTTTAACTGGTGCTTATAATTGAAATTTTAGGACACCGTTGAACTCGAAACACCGGTATTAGCTTAAGGATACCTTCACCCCGACCGCAGTAAGTCGAGGGTGGAAGATAGTTTTTTGGATTTTCGTGGGAGAAGAAAAATAAAATAAATAACTTTTTATTTTTCTTTCTTGAAACCTCAATTTTGAATCTTAGTGGTGAGGACCACTCAAACTCCCCTTTAATGTGAGAAAACCCTTATAATTCCCCCAATTAATGTTCCAACATTAATTGAATTAATAAACTTAACTCAATTAAAGTTGGATACTCACCTCTCATGGTGGGGGATCATTGGAAAAGAGGAGAATTGGGAGAGACTTTGGAAGAGAATCCTACAACTAAGAACCTCCTCCAACGAAGAACAAACCTCTGACAAGAATGACACATGAGCTCGGACTGGAGCGTGTTGCGGAGCGATGAACGTCGACGTCTTCATCTTCTTCCCCACACCAACTCTAATGAACGAACGAGGTATGGGGTTTATTTTGAGATATGATAATTATGTTTTTGTTGATTCTTCATATTCTTGATTCTCAATGAGGATGGCCAAACAAACACGGCCATCAATCCACCAAAATACCATGATCTTTTTTATTTTTTCTTCGCACGTTCTTCGTATGTTCTTCAACGCCAAATAATTAAGCATGCTAAAAACACAATGTTTTGTTGAGCACGACATATGGACACGTAGATCATGATCTGAGGATCACAAATATGTGGTAGTTGTATTTTTTGGTCTTGGAACGAATTTGCGGTGACCCGTGGAAGAGGAGGGAGGCCGACAACCGGCTGGCCATGGTTCGAGCAGGCGGTGCACCCGAAGGGCGGCCAACACTTGGCCGACTGTGGTTTTGAGGTGGCGGTGCACCCGGAGGGCGTCCGACACCCGGCCGGCCGCGTGGAGGCAGGGTGATGCATGTTCGCACTGCCAGTCGAGGAAGAGTCCATGAATGATTAGTCGTGATGGTGCACCCGGATAGCGGCCGACACCCGACCGGACGCGGGAGGACAGCGGAGCTGTCACGTCGTTGGAAGGGGGAGTTGGCTGATCTTCCAGTCGGCTGCGTCACGCCAAGAAGGACCCACTCCGGTGGGTCTCGCATGATAGTGGACGGTGCCACGTGGCGTCACCATATTGGCCAAGGCAAACGGTCCAATGCACTGTTCAGAATTCTGAGGGGCACCTCCCCCCCGGTAGCGGCTAGGGCAGGTCCCGCCATGACAGACCACACCCAGCCGAGCGAGTTGAGCCCCGTGGGCCATGCCAAGGGTGCTTCACCAAGTGAATTGTGACCATAAGTCCAAGTCTACTGCAATCCATCCCATCCAGGCCTAACCTGGGTCGGGCCGGGTTGACCCGAACCGGGTCGGTTCGGCCCAGGCCGGGTCGGTCTGGACCGAGGCCTATCTAGACCCAGATATGCCTTTTTGGACATATCTTGAGAAATGAACATCTGTTTGACGAACCGTCTATGGTACTGGAATCCTTGTATCTTGATGGTCCTTTTGGTATACTGAATTTGAGTTTTGGATAAAGTTGGAGTATGGCCGGGTTGGATCGAACCCGAATCCAATTGGGCCCTCAAAACTAAAAGGTTAGTAAATTACAGACCGGACATCTAATTGACGTTTCATCTATCGCGTTGGGTCCCATATGATGTGATAGACATTCGTGATACTTATTAATGAAACTTTATGGTAGTTAAACTATCGACCGATGGCTTGAGGAGGGGAACCTCTTGGAATCAAGCATGCTTAGTGTGGTAACCCTGTGGATGACTGTACTTGAGGAGTCTTCAGATCCTGTGTGGGTCATCTTCGGATCCTATGTGGGTCAGTGCTCAGTGATCCAATATGAGTCAGCGTATACCGATCCTTTGTGGGTCATCTCCAGATCCTTTGTGGGTCATTTTCAGATCCTGTGTGGGTCATCTTCGATCCTGTGTGGGTCAAAAATAGAGATTCTTAGAGAAGTAAGATGATCTAGCAATACAACTAATCATCTATACTTCCGTACTTAAGTTATACCTAGTGTGAGTTGAGTTTTTACCTTTGTGGTACACTTCTGTGTAGTGATAACTTCGTGGTATTATTCTATGTGGTGTTACCTTTGTGGTACTTACCTTCGTGGTGTTACCTGTGTGGTATTTATACCTTCGTGGTGTTATGTTTGTGGTATTCTTCCCTCACGTGTGAAATGAGTATATATTGATAACTTAGGTATATATACAGGAATATACCTAATTAGTATTGATGACAATTGCTTCGTGATTTGAGATTGAGGTCTTGCTTTGGGGTTTATCCTTTGTGGATTATGGGAGACCTTTTGGGGGTCTCAGGGTCCCTATTGATTATTTTTATACTCACCCCTGCACGAGATATGCCCGCACCTTGTTGTGTCTTGTGAAGATGAAGGAAACCGTTAATCAAGGCTGAGGGTGCCTGGACTGAAGGCTGCTCGATGGTGGACCATTAGAAGAGATGTACCACAGATAAAAACGTTCATGAGCTGCACCTACCCTTCTAGTAGGATCCTTGGCGGGTGTTCACAGGATCTCTTTCTAGTTTTACTTGTACTTTCCAGTTGAGATTGTATTTCAGCCCCCTTTACTTACTGTACACACCATGTTTACTATATAGTTCACTTTTTTCTTGTATCTTTCCGTGTGCTTGGTTTGTGTGAGTTTACAGGTTTAAAGGAAATGCCTTACTGGTTTTAGGGATATGCCTTTCCGGTGCTAATCGCCAGCCCCTGGCCTATGGAAGGCGGGCTTGGGGTAATCATGGCACGGGCCCCAGGGGACGGGTCGTGACACAAAATATGATTGGTTGAGGCTTTCTATCGACACTTGGATACAAGTGGACCAGATATATTTGCTTAGTGAAGGATAACTATATTTGGGTAATAGTTTATAATGGTTAGGATATGTTAGTATGTTCAGTAACTCACTACAAATAAATTGTAATTAAAATGGTTAGGGATTGAGTCTCTAAAATTTTGTTGCTTTTGGGATTATATGACAATGTAATAATTAAGTGAGGATTTTTGAAATAGATTAAGTATCAATCATGGGGATATAAATTTGAGATATAGATATTTAAGAGGAGCACAAGTATAGTTCCAAGTGATAAGTAATCTAGCATAGATTGAAAATATAAATCATGGGATTAAAACGTCAATAATTTTAGATTTCATAAATTCCACTAGGATTGGGGCATCATCACTGAGTTATCATATTGAATCAATGTCACTATGCATATTCAATTGTTTTTTTTGGAAGCAGTTGGTATAATTTTTGACATTTTAATAGGTCTGGGTGTAGTGATAACATGATTATAATCAATGGGAGATCATAATGGGTGAATAAAATTGAATATAAGTGAATTCTGTGGTTCACAAGAAATGCACAATGATACTACTCAAGGACAAGAAGAGTTATGGTGGGGAGTTTGTGATGGATTTCATTTATATGGGATGGTGGAGTTGGAGGAAATAGGGTTATAAAGGAAGTGTAATTGGGTTCTCTTTGATTTTTTGAATTCATATCAAGATCTAGAATTTTTTTTAAAAAAAATTAAATATTCAAATGGATTATTTTGATAAGGATTTTTGGGTGTAAAACACTATAAATGGGTTTTTGAGTATTTTGTAAATGAGGCAGTGATTGTGGATACAACAACAAGCCACAAGAACCTTATTATAGGTCACTGGAGTTCTGGTGGCCAAGGAAGTGGGAACTAACCTCCTTAATATAGTGCTGGATAAAGGAAAATGGAATCTTGATGGGTTATTTTAAGTTTTATAGATCCCACTAGAGTTATGGTGGGGATACCTAAACCCTACTTAAGTGGGGAAAGTTTTTTAATTTTAGGGATTAATTTTTAAAACCTTTTAAATCTAGGGTGGATCCAATGAACAAATGACATGGGAGTATCCTCTACCTCTGATCCATGGAATCTATGAGCATGTTGTCTCACTAATTATGGTAGATTCATCTATTCTTAGTCTATTATTTCTTTTCCCCTCTATATCATATGATTTTGAGTTTGTGTATCTAGATATTTATATGAAATTTCAAAAAATCATGGTGAAATTTATTTTATATGATGATCATTACATATGTGAATGTAAGAGGAGGCCATGAGATGATAAACTCTCATAGTTTTTCATAGTATCATTAGAGAGGTGAGTAATTATTTTTCAATTTTTTGATTATTGGTGAATTTAGATGAAAATAATTGATGTAATTAGAGGGACAATTTGGGATATTGTTGGAAGTTGTTTGAAAATCAAGTAAAAAGTGGATCTCACTTTTTTTCTCAATTTTTCAGTGAGAACGTGACACTTGAAGAGTTATACCTTGATTATTTCTAAATTGAAAATAATGAATTAGTAATGGAAATTGATTCGAAGTTATTATAATTAATTATGGATACCTTGTAATGAACTAGGAATTTATGGATAATTATGGTGATCGATGATGTATCAATAGAGGACTAAGAAAACATGGGTTAAGGTGTTAACTTCATTTTAAGGTAGCTAGTCCATAGAATTTCTTGCCAGTTTATATAAGTTTTATGAGACATATGATGTGTGGGTTATGGTGTATATGTGAATATGACATGAATGAAGCCTGATTTTATTTCTTATTGATTTATAAGTGAATAAAGGACCTTTAGTTCTATGATTTTTCCTTTTAGTGATTTTTTTATTCCATGGTCACCGATAACCTTATACCTAAGGTAAAGTGTTATGGAACTTGAATATAAAACCTAACAAAATATTTATTTAAAATATAATGAAATAGTGGAAAATGATAGGTTCCCTTGAGTAACCTTAATGATATAGAGGGTGTTTATATGATACAGTCGAATGGTCTAACAATCTATACTTTTCATAAATATATATTAAATATTTTTAAATCAAATTCAATACATAACATAATGATGTACACGAGAATCATATTGGTCTAGTATCTTTGTAAAATTGGATACATAAACAACTAGTTCATAAAATATCTACATCATCTCCCATTAATTTCTTCACAAATATCACCCTTCTTAGACTTATCATACTTAATACCTTTCTTCATAAACTGGGAAAAAGAAAACATAATAAAAGAGTGAGCTCATATGCACAGTAAGGGTAAAAAAGAGAGATATAAATGATCAATTGATAATAAAATGAACATAATGGTATGAGAATATGAACATAACATTTGAAATTCATACCCTATATATCATAGATCATAATATTCCGTCATGAGATGAATTATAAAGTAATCAAAGAACATAATCCATGAGTGAATAACATTGACATAAGATATATATTTGTGGAATACAAATAAGCATAGAAAATAATTTCCTTATTAGTAAAGGATAACTAAAAATAATATCATAGTGGATTGGGTTCACTCCCCAAACCATCATAGGAGTCAAGGTTCACTCCCAAGACAATCATAGAGGATAAAGTCCCTTACTGAACTGGGTTCACTCCCCATTCTAGTCATGTTTATCTCATGATATATCAATCTTTACCCAATGCATTATAGGGATATATAATTATGGTACCACCCATCAAATAATGAAAATTATACATATGTGTTCCAAAAGATAAAAATTATTCATAAAAACTAAATGGGTTTCATAAATATTTCATCTGTTCATCATACCATAACTCGTAGAAATGAAATAGGTTTCATAACTTAATTAACACATGGAAAAGAAATAGGTTTCATAGAGTCATCCTTAAATAATCATCATTATAATACACCCAAATAATTTAATTGTATGGTATCATTGGATCATATCCCCAGTAAATCATAAGTAACATCAAAGGATGTCATCTTAGAGGAAAATACCTTTAAAAGACATCTGAAATATTTCTTGAGGAAAATAATGTTTTCATTTTGAAATAAATTCTTTAAAATCTAATATTTTCCCAAATATTAAGAGAAAAATTTCTTTAAAAAAAATAAACTTGTAAAGGAATATTCAAATAATTGAATAGCCATGTTTACCAGAAATTATGTTCATGTCGTGTATGTTAAAACAAAGATTTCTTTCACATTTTTAGTAGAGAGTCAAAAAGTACCACGTCTGGAAAATGACAAGAAGATTAATTTTAAACCATTTTTTAAAAAGTTAAAAATGGTTGAAAATTAAATTAAACAATCATAGGATAATATTAAAAACATTCTTGAAAACATTTTAGAAAAAAATTACATAGAATAGAAAGGATTTTTGACCGAAGAGAGATAAAATTGATTTTCCTTAAAAAAATTATTTCAGTCTATCGAGTTATTAAAAAGAGGAAAATAAAATGAAAAAATGTATTATATATAAATAAAAAGATTATAATAAAATTTTTGAGGTTATTCATAGGTATATCATGAAATTTATTATTGCAAACTTAATCATAAACAATTCTGATAAACAATGAGATTGTAAAATAAAACCCTTACCTATTTGGTAACATTTGAATCATAATCCCCAGAAAAGAAATAAAATTATATTGAAATTTATATCCCATAATTTTCATAATAAGTATCATAAAATAAATTAATGTGAATTATATACATCACATAAAATAAATAAGTGGTGAATATGACATGTGTCTCACATAAGTAAAAGTGAGACGAAAATCCCTTACCCCAGGTCCAAATTCCTTAATATGCATTAAAACCTCCTGTATAATAAATATATATTAATTATAAATCTATTATAAAACCCTAATAATATATATCATACCATATATTATTTACTTATAACTTTTTATCACCCATTTATAAAACAATTCTTTATTAAAATTGTTTCCCTATGTGATATCTGCTACATTTTTCATGTATATTTTGGTTTGGTAGTTTTGGTACTTGTACTTTGATCAGGGTTAAATTATCTAAATTATTTTAATTATGACATAAATATCATATATATCCATTATATACATATTTATAGTCACCCATAAAAATTATAGATAGAAAAATGAATTACACCATTCATAGAGACATTAGACTGTATATACGCATGAACACTATTTTCATTTTTAGATGGATAGAAAGAAAGAAAGGTAAATATTAATTCAACTTTAAAGAATAATTATTATATAATATATATAATATATATTCATTATATCTATCCTTATCACCATCCATGTAAAGTGTAAATGAAAAATGAATCATATCGCTTCATGGAGGCAATAGTCCACATATACACACGAGGGACACTATCATTTTAAAAAGGATTGAAAGTTAATAAGTTATATGTTATATTATAATTAAAAAAAAGTATAATTATATCATAATTATAATATATAAACATTAAACCCATCATAATAACCATCTATAAAATATGGTGGTGGAAAATGAATTGTATCACTACATAGAGACAGTAAGACATACATTCGCACGAGCGATACTTTCACTTCCCATTTGATGAGAAATAGGATGAATAATGGTGATTTAATAAACATAATAAAATTTAAGTATATTTATTATACTGAATTTATTATTTTATGATAAATACCATAGATTTATAGGAGGTAAAGATGAACTAAAAAGTTAGTGATTGGTTAAGACGACTGCCTCCTCTTTGAAAGAAATACTTTAGATCTACTCTTAAGGGTCCTAGGATTTTGAGTTTTGAAAATAATATAACCTCTATAATGTGGATAATGAATTTTTTAAGGGATTTAGGTAGGGTATGGATGGATCAAAGTGTTGTAAAGAAGAAGAAGGATGGGTGTCCTTTTATAAGGGAGGGAGAGGACATACTTGAATTTCTTAAAAGATTAAAATATAAAGTCATTATAAAATAAGGTATGATGGGATTGAAATACAATCATGAAATAAAATTTGGATAGATTTAAGTGCTGTTTTAAACCTTATTTTTCGATTTAATCCCTAGGTTAATTATTTTTGACCTTAACCACAATAATAACTATTTTAACCATAAAGGGTTCAGAATGTTACCATAAATGGAAAAGTGACTCATAAATAGTGCATGGATGAATTTTTTAAACTATATTAAATTCACATGGACGAAGATAATATTTTTTATAAATTTGAACTCATTTAGTAAAATATTATTTATTATAAAATATCATTAATGTCAATTTTGAAACTATTCATTTAATTTAACTTTAAAGACACCAAGGAAAAGATAAAATTCAAATATAATAATTTTAAAAATCAATAATATTGTATATACATATAAAAAATTTGTGAAAAACTATAACTCACTCAAATTATATTACTCTTAATATTTTGAAAATCATTTATTTTATTTATCTATTAATTGAATAAATACTGTATTAGCATTGTCCAAGAATTTAAGTTAATTATTTAATAAAAAAATTATAAATAAATTACCATCATGAATATAATTTCATTATTCACAAAATAAACATTTATTTTCTCATATAATTTGATTTTTTTCCAATTTAGACACATAATATATATTTAAAACTAAGAGAGTGATACTTTGTAACATTCTTTCTTTAAATATTTTATAGGAAATTTTCATTGGAAGTGTTAATTAAATAAATAAATTTTGATCATATGGTCATAATTTTAGAATTAACTTCATCAGATAAAAATTTGGATGAAAAATTATGGCCTTATTACTTAGTTTTCACCTAGATTAACCTGATTGACCCTTTACTGAGATGATAAATTTTACCATGATCACTATTCATATTGGCAAAAAATAAAGGAGGAATATTCACCAAATTTGAAGCTCATGATTCAAAATATGTAATTAATTTTTATAAATTCGATACATATAAGTGGCATAAATTAATTTTAAGTTAAGTTCACAAAACGCAACAAAAACCAATTTTTAGAAAAAAAAAACATTTTTAAGCATAATTTTTTTTCTTATTCTTATCCCATGCATAAAAAAATATTAAATTAATATTAAAAAAATTGGTTGAATATATAATATATAAATTTCATTAAAATAATTTATCAATAGTTATTAATTTAATTTATTAAGATAAATATATATTACATGCATAAAACAATTTTTTTCTTCAAAAACATCTTTTTTTTATTTTCAATTTTTTTATTTTTAATTAATTGATTACCAAAGAATGAATTTTATACATATGTAATAATATATTTTTCATTATTTATATAGTACTATTTATATAAACCAATCCAATGGATGGGCAATAACTATCATATTAAATAATATTTTAATAGTATATCATGATTTGTTTAAGCTTAGTGTTGCGAGAAATGAAAGATATCAAAGAAATAAAATTATACAAATATAAATATATTATAAATTATTAGGTTGTTACAAATTGGGTACCCTTGTGATGAAATTTTAGTTTGGTTATTAACTGGGTGGCTTATTTAAATATATGAAAGAAGGTAAGGGTTTTTTACCTTTGGATTAAGTGGTTCCAGGTAAATTACACATTGGTTATGTAATTAGGATAAGGTTTTTTTTGTGTGAGGTACCCAACCTAATAATTATTTAAAATTGAGATTGGATGTTTTCTAATCATTTTATGTTATATTATGTCATATAATTTGATAAGTCACTTGGTATGATTTAACATATTATGATATATAATGTGTTATGCATTGGTATATATTTGGTGATATATTTAAAATCATAAGATCAATGGTCATGGATATAGCTAAGGCATGGAATGATATGACCATATAGTTTGATGATACACTTACCTCCAATGTTATGGTGAGATGAGTTAATGATACACATTCCATCCATGTTATGGTGAGATGAGTTGATGATACACTTACCACTAGTAATATGGTGAGATGATTTAATGATATGCTTCCTACTAGTGATATGGAGAGATGAGTTGATGTTATTCTTGGCATCAATGATATGGCGATACACTTTCCCATGATAATATATCGAGATGAGTTAATGGTATTATTTTCATTATCAATATGGTGATATGATTTGATGATACATTTTCCACCAGTAATATAGAGAGACGAGTTGATGATATAATACAGGATAACATTCCCATATTTATTAATATTTTTATAATATGGTATGAAATTATCATGTTTGTTAATATTTTTATGATTCAGGATGAAATTCCCATGGTTATTAATATTTTTTATGATGTGAGTTGACATGCCCATGGATCACGATATTTTTGTAGCATTGAATGTTATACTGACCCAACGAATGTAAATCTTTTATTTGGTAAAATAGATGAGATGAAAATAAAATAGTAATATAAAAAACTACAAAAATTTCTATATGTTATTGTAACACCCCAATCTTCTACGGTACGCTTCTCTTTGAATAATACAATAGCATGTGTTGTAAGCAACTTCGAGTTCTAACACACCACAACCAAACAAACTAGAGGTTATGAATAGTAATACCCACTTTTTGAAATTTTATAAATTTTATCTTTCAAAATGGACTTTATTTTTGGATTCGGAATATTGAAATTAGCTTAGGGTGAATTTTTGGTATTTTTCTGAAAACTTTCAATTTTTGATGAATAGTGAAAAACACAGAGTTATAGTTTAAAACCAAATTTTTATTTAAATAATTATTTATTTTATTTAAATTTATTTTTGGTCAAAATAGATACATAATACCTATATAAGTTTAATTTAATTCATTGGAGTTAGTTTATAATAATTTTAGATACATAAAAGTTTTAATAAACTTTTCGCCGTCTTTTACCCACCTCCTAGGAGAATTTGCAAATTCACATAAAACATAATTTTACCGCTTCTGTGGGTAGAATTTCAAAAATTCGAGAGACACAGTTAATATCAAGGAGTAAAATGTGGTTTAATAAGATAAAAATAATTTTTGGTGAATAATAACTTTTTTACTTTTATTTACCACAGTTAAAAGTAAATAGGGTAATTAAGGGTAAAAATGATATTATTATTACCATAAAACATGTCCTAATTATATTGGTTAATTATAATTCGACCCAAAACAGCCTTATTAATAAAATATGAACCTCTTTGCTCCACTTTTATTAGATTAGAACATTTATTATTATTTAATTCAAAGAAGAGTTAAAAGAGTTAAAATCAAAGTTTAATAACTAAAACATTTTTAATATAGTGTTATACATAAGATAAATTAGATTATAAATATTAATTAGAAAGATAAAAATATTTCAAACATAATTTTATTTTATTTACAATTTTTAGACATTAAATAATTTAATTTATTTATGACACAATGGTGAAGCAGTAATTACCTAATTAATGAAATATTAAAATAATTGATATTATAAATATTCAAATAAATGTAATTTGAGACCTTTTATGAATTAAAATAATTTTCTAGGTTAATATGACATATTAGGGTTGTTTAGATGTTTTTTTTAAGTAATAATTCTTTTATAAATGTATAAAAAACAAAATACCAAATAGTGTCAAAATTGACATAAAAGAGTTTTTAAAACAAATATTATATTATTAATTGATATTCTATTCCTAAAAATATAAGGTTCGGAAAAAGGACTTATATAATGATAGGTGTATCATTAATGAACCACTTGGTATTCTCTTGGATGTATATAGTAATTTTATTAACCATATAATATAAAAATACAAAGAGACATGGTAAATGTCAAACTATTTAACTAAGAGTTAAATCTAAAAGATAAAGTTGATATAGTAACCCAAACCTGTCCAAAACAAATTGGTTGAGTTTTTTTAGACCCATACCCACCTTAGCCTTTAAATAATCCATTTTTTATCCATTAGAAACTGAAAATGATTTTATTATAAAATAATATTTCTTGCTTTTCTTAAGGTGCCCCTCACCCCTCTTATAAAAGGTCACTCACCCTTCTCTCTAATTCACACCTTAAAAGCCATTTGGCTCAGCCAAACTCTAACCAAATACCATCTAAACTATCCTCCCTTCATCCTAGAGGCCTTCCTTTAGTCATAAATACAACCTAAGGAGTCCTTTTGATCAAATCAAAAGGAAGAATCCGAAGAAGAGGTAAAAAATCTCACCACCTCTTTCAAGTTCCTTTCTTACTCCACTTCCTTTTTATTTGTTGTTTCCATTATAAAATAATAACTCTAGTATCTTATATATACTATGATTTTATTATAAATATGTTACAACCAAATTCATTATTCTATCCATCCTTTAAATAACATGTCACCATACGTGCGTACGTAAGGCTTACCATCTCCACGTCGTGGTGTAATTGTTATTCAATACATTATTATTTGGATGGGTATAATGATGATGTGTAATTTATGTAAATAATAAATATAACATGATAATGATTCTGTATATATGATATACCATCCAATTATATATTATTTTAATGATATTGTCACTCGTGCGTACGTACGGATTACCGTCTTCACAAACGCGATAAGATTCATTCTCCATCGTATCCGTTCAAGAATAATTTTCATTAGATGATAAAAAATAATATTTAAATACTTTATATCATTCTGGATATGAATAAGATACATCCCATCCATAATAAATATGACTCACCTAACAAATAATATAAAGTAAAATGAATCCTTTAAAACCTGAAACAACGATAATACAAAAATATTATTAACAAAACAATGTTAAAAGATCATATATGATATCATATTAATGTATATGATTCTTATATAATTTAATAACAATTATTTCACCATTATAAAGGAGTTTAACCTACCCTCGACCAAGGAAAATTACAAGGTAAGGGTTAATTCTACAATCTCTTCATTATCCGAGGTTGTTTATATGTAATTATCTACTGGGATCTCTTTATCATCCACATCCATGTTTCTTAAAAATGTATTTCAAAACATTCTTACTATTTTATAGACTATGGGTTAAAGTAATTTATACTCTTGTTTGATTTTTTATAAGATGTTTATAAAGGAATCTTTCCATCATTTTCCAAACAAGCTCCTTTTTAACCTTTTCGACATAATTAAGGTAAGAATGTATTTTTTAACTTATACAGCAGGTGCGACTATTTTCCACCATTATAAAATTGTCGAAGCCTAACTTATAAGCTTATAATAATATTTTCAAATTAAATGTTTTCTTTTATAATTTTGTGACTTTTAAATGATTTCAAAAAATAGATAGTTCTCTCAAATAGTTTTGATTTCATCTATGTCAACATCCTTTGATGGATTTTAAGATTATTTGAAGTTGATTTATTATGATATAAAACTTCCATATTGTATTGAAGGTTTTGTGATATGTTTGACTGTGGATGTGTTATTTTTATACCATTAATGGTTTACGGAGAAAGTATTGACATTTCGTATTCTAGTTTTAATACGAATGTTTATGTTATGTTTAAACCTTTTCATATGGGGTTTGCATTGGACTTAGTAAGTGACGGGTGGAGCCCGCTATAGCTCCTCGACGCATCGGTAGGTCTCATGAGATAAACTAGTATCTTGGAACAAGGCCTTGACAAAATCTTATTTGTAGTCTTGGCACAAGGTCTTGACTATGTGGTTATGATAGCCTGGTATTATGCATTCCATCATTATGAAAGTGGTTATTGATATTGCATGTGATTATTCAAATAGTAGAATATCCATGTGAATAAGTAAATGGAATTATTTCATTTTATTTTTTCCATTTTATTCTGAAGTTCAAGTTTAAAAGTCTTTTGTTTTATTTATACATTGCCTTAAATTTTTTTGCTTATTTATGAAAGTTTCCGCTATATTGTTATCCTTACTGAGCATCTGAGATCACCCATTTCTATGTTTTATTTTTCCTAGGATGTGAAGAAGTATTTTATGATTGACCTATAGGGATTTTATGAGGGGATATGAGTGTGGAATATGGAGACTATGTTGTTGTAGTTTATCACTTTATGATGTAATGTAAGACTTATGAATGTATCTAGTGTTTTCAAGGCTACTAAACCAACTGGTCTTTCGAGACATGATCTTTTATGATCATGAAAATGTTATGTAATAATGCACCAACTCTGGGTAACTAGGGTCAGGGAATTACAGTTGGTATCAGAGGAAGTTTAGTACAAACCTTGGAAGCTAGATTTAGATAAACTCTAATTAGAGCACATAGACCTAAGATGGACTTTGAGGATTAGTATAGAAGAAATTCCTAGAATTTTGGTATTGTAGAGATTTTGTGAGTTTTCCGAGAAATACATCCCTGTATGGATACGAGCAGGTAGAGATGTATTTGGCACAGATGTACCTAGGGGTAAAACCTAAAAACACCGCTTTGAGCTAGACTTTAACGGGAACTGGTGCACGACAACAGGCCTTGATACACTCTTGGTTACGACACTCCTAGGGGATATGCTTAGGATAATTCTCATTTTCTTTAAAACCCATTATGAAGGGTTTATGAGTATATACTTTCTCAAAGAAAACATTTTTATGATTATGGATTATATCCATAAACTGTTCAATTTATGTTAAGTGTTTTACAAGTTTGGATTTATGTATTGCGATTCATAAACTAATCTAGTGTATGCCATTGTTTATAAATGAAACCTATTAGAAGGAATGGAAACTGTATCAATGCATGCACTCCATGTAGGGATTTACCTCCTACTCAAGATAATTATAGTGGAGATGGTGATGCAACTGGTGCTGATCATCTTCTCACTATACTGGGACAAATCACTCAGGTTATGAATAATAACATTACCCGTATAGAGCATCCATATCCGCAGCATGGAGGATCAATGTTAGACCGCTTCATGAGGAAAAAACCACCAACATTCAATGGGAATACAAATCCATTTGTAGCTGAGCAATGGATAATTTCACTAGAGAAAATATTTCAGGCTTTGGGGAGTAGTGAAAGGGAAAAAGTTGTCATGGAGGTTTATCGCCTCACTGGAGATGTTGATCAATTGTGGTCATTGATTCAAAACACAAAGGAATATGAAGAAGTATCAAGTATGGAATAGTGGGAGTTTAAAGATATTTTCTTAGAAAAATACTTTCCTCATGACCATTGAGCGGATATGGAAAGACAATTTCTTAGTTTGAGGCAAAAGGAGGATGAGAATATTGCAAAGTATGAGGCTAACTTTACAAGGTTAGTAAGGCATGTTACAGGTTATATATGTAACCCAAGAAGTAATATTGATCATTTATTTGATGGGTTAAAACCATTTCTCCATTCGAGCATTAGTCTCACAATCCTTCTCGTCGTACGAAGATATTGTCTCATGTGCTATCAAGATAGAAAAATAATTCTCTAAGTCTTACGACTTTAAAGCAAAGCAAGAGAAGAAGAGATTTTCTGATAACTCTTCAAATGGAAATAAGGGAAAGAAGGGAAAAGTTGAATATCCATCCTGTAGTAAATGTGGGAAGAAACACCCAGGTACTTGCTTGAAGGGAATGAGAGTCTATTACAAATGTGGTGAAAAAGGCCACCAAGCTCATGATTGCAAGGGGAAGAAAGAAGCAACCGATGTTCAATGCTAAAATTGCAAGGATATGGGACATTATGTAATGAATGTCCTAAGTGTCAGGGGAACTTACCTCAGAAAAGGCCAAGGGATCAAGGCTAAGCTTATGCTATCACTACTGCGGAGGTAGAATCTCCAAAAGATGTGGTGGCAGGTAATTTAATGGTTTCTTAAAGTTTAGAAAATGCTTTATTTGATTCTGGATCATCGCATTATTTCATATCTTCCCAAATTTCTAAGAAAATTAGATATTTATAGTTTGATTCAACAAGGGAGTTTTCAGTTAAAACTCTTAACGGAAGTATCATCACAACAAAGTTTTGTGAATCCGTTCCCATTAGAGCATATAAATGTTCTTTATTTGCGGATCTCATCATCATACCCATGATTGAATTCGGTATAATCCTTAGTATGGATTGGATTTCAGACCATGATGTGAAGATTTATTGTAAGTATAAGGAGGTTACGATTTTTGATGATGATGATAAAGAACACCTTATCTTTAGATCAGAATCGTCACCACCTAATTCTTATCTAGATCCACCCCCATTAGCTCAAATAAATTAAATTATTGGGGAGGAAGAGAATAAAATAACTGTGGGTGAGGAAAGGAATGTTCAAATAGAGGATGTACCTATTGTGAAAGAATATTTTGATGTGTTTCCATAAGATTTACCTGGACATCCTATAGAATGAGAAATTGATTTTTCCATCAATTTAATTCTTAGATCAAGGCCCATATCAAAGACCCCTTATAGAATGGAAACTGTGGAATTAGTGGAAATAAATAAATAACTAGAGGAATTGAGTAATAAGGGATTTATTCTCCCTACTGTTTCTCCATGGGGAGCCCCTATCCTTTTTGTTAAGAAGAAATATGGATCTATGAGGTTATGTATTTACTACAGGGAGATCAATGCTATAACAATAAAGAACAAGTATCCCATACCTCGCATTGATGATTTATTTGACCAACTGCATGGAGATCAATACTTTTCAAACATTGACCTTCGATCTGGATACCATCAGTTGTGTGTGAATAAGGAAGACATTCCAAAGACAGCATTTCGAACCAGGTATGACCATTACAAGTTTACAGTAATGCCTTTTGGGCTGACTAATGCACCCTTTGTTTTCATGGATCTAATGAATAGAGTTTTCAAGGAATATCTTGATGAATTTGTAGTGGTATTTAGTGATGATATCTTGGTATACTCCAAAATCTACGAGGATCATGAAAATCACTTGCACATTATTATAAAGACTCTTAGAAGACATGAATTATATGGGAAGTTTAGAAAGTGTGAATTTTGGCTTCAGGAGATTTCTTTTCTTGGCCATATTGTCTCTAAGGATGGAATATCTGTTGATTCTTCTAAGACAAGAGAAATCCAAGAATGGCCAGCACTGACAAATATAACTGAGGTACACAGTTTTATTGGTTTAGCAGGTTGTTATCAACGTTTCATCCAGAATTTTGCTCGGTTGACTAACCTGTTAACAAAGCTCACACGAAAAGGGGTTAAATTTGTTTAGATAAAAGAGTGTGAAGAATTTTTTCAAGAACTGAAGAGAATATTAGTCAATTCTCTTATATTGACTCTACCATTAGGGAATGATGGTTTTGTTATTTATAGTGATTCTTCAAAGAAAGGACTTGGTTATGTCCTTATGCAGAATGATAGGGTTATTGACTATGCGTCACGACAGCTAAAAATTCATGAGCAAAACTATCCTACTCATGATCTTGAGTTAGCAGCTGTAATCTTTTCTTTGAAGATTTGGAGACATTATATCTATGGTGAAAAATGTGAGATATATACTGATCATAAGAGTTTGAAGTATATTTTATCACAAAAATAACTCAACATGAGGCAAAGCCAATGGCTTTAAATACTCAAGGATTATGATTTCACTATACACTACCACCCGAGGAAGGCAGATAAGGTGGAATATTCTTTAAGTAGAAAGGATCATGGAGTTTTGAACAAGATGAGAGTTATAAAGGATCATATATACATGGATCTAGTAAAGATGGATATGGGAATCACCATGGAAGGGGAAACATCTATACTTTTTAAAATGGTTGCCAAAACTTCTTTACTAGAAAGGATAAAGAGTTCTCAGACTGATAATGAAGAGTTTCAAAAGAAGATTAAAGCTATGAATGATGGGAGATTGAGTGAATTTGTGTATGAAGATGGAATTTTGAAATTTGGGAAGAGACTTTGTGTTCCTGATATACCTGATCTAAAAAGGGAATTTTTGGACGATGCTCATAGTTCCAATTTCTATATACACCTTGGGAGAACCAAAATGTATAGAGATTTGAAGGAACATTTTTGGTGGGACAACATGAAGAGGGAGATTGCTGATTTTGTGTCAAGATGTATGGTTTTTCAATAAGTGAAAGCTGGAAGGCAATATCCTCGAGGAGTCATGAAACCTCTTCCTATAACGGAGTGGAAATGGGATAATATTACGATGGACTTTGTCATGGGACTACCAAAGACTCCTATAAGGAATGATGCAATTTGGGTCATTGTTGATTGAATTACCAAGTCATCACATTTTCTTACTATAAGAGAAGATTTACCACTTGAACGTCTAGCAAGACTATATATTAATGAAGTAGTGAGACTTCATTGAGTACCCCTATTGATTGTTCCTAATCGTGATCCACATTTTACTTCAAGATTCTGGAAAAGTATTCAGAAAGCCCTGGATACTGAAATTTATTTGAGAACTACCTACCACCCCCAAACTGATGGACAATCTGAATGGACTATTTAAACCTTAAAAGACATGTTGTGATCTTGATCACTTGACTTTCAGGGTATGTGGGATCAATATTTACCTCTGGTAAAATTTTCCTATAACAATAGATTCCATTCAAGTATTTAGATGGAACCATATAGAGTGTTATATAGAAAGAGATGTCGCACACCAACCTGTTGGGATGATGTTTGTGAAAGAAAACTCGTAGGCCCAGAACTGGTGGAAGAAACGATGGAAAATGTGAAGGTAATCGAAAACCACATTAAAGCAGCTCAAAGTAGGCAGAAGAGCTATTCCGATAACCGAATAAAGGATTTGGAATTTAAAGTAGGAGATCGTGTTTTCTTGAAGGTATCTCCATGGAAGGGTGTTATACGTTTCGGTAAGAAGGTAAAATTGAGTCCTAGGTACATCAGACCTTTTGAAATTATCGAACTAATTGGGGTTGTAGCTTACCAGTTGGCAATACCGTCGAGTCTCTCCAAAGTTCAAAATGTGTTCCACGTATCACTATTGAGAAAATACATTCCTGACCCAATGCATGTACTCACTTATGAGGAAGTAGAACTGGAACTCGATCTATCTTATTGGGAAGAGCCCGTCAGGATTCTTGATACTAGAGAACAAGTGCTAAGAAACCAGACGACTCGTCTAGTAAAAGTTCTATGGAGAAACCATAAGATGGAAGAGGCAACGTGGGAACCTGAGGAACTTATGATGAAGAACCACCCAAGTCTTTTTACACAGTAATATTCTAGAAATTTCGAGGATGAAATTATTTGAAGGAGGGGAGAATGTAACACCCCAAGCTTCCACAATATGCTTCTCTTTGAATAATACAATAGCATGTGTTGTATGTAACTTCAAGTTGTAACACACCACAACCAATCAAACTAGCTGTTATGAATATTAATGCCCACTTTTTGAAATTTTATAAATTTTATCATTCAAAATGGACTTCATTTTTGGATTCGGAATATCAAAATTAGCTTAGGGTGAATTTTTGGTATTTTTCTGAAAACTTTCAATTTTTGATGAATAGTGAAAAACATTGAGTTATAGTTTAAAACCAAATTTTTATTTAAATAATTATTTATTTTATTTAAATTTATTTCAGGTAAAAAAAGATACATAATACCTATATAAGTTCAATGTAATTCATTGGAGTTAGTTTATAATAATTTTAGATATATAAAAGTTTTAATAAACTTTTCACCGTCTTTTACCTAGGAGAATTTGCAAATTCACATAAAACTTAATTTTACCGCTTCTGTGAGTGTAATTTAGAAAATCTGAGAGACACAGTTAATATCAAGGAGTAAAACTTGGTTCAATAAGATAAAAATTATTTTTGGTGAATAGTAACTTTTTACTTTTATTTACCACGATTAAAAGTAAATAGGGTAATTAAGGGTAAAAATGATATTATTATTACCCTAACACATTTCCTAATTCTATTGGATAAGTATAATTCGACCAAAAAAACCTTAGGAATAAAATATGAACCTATTTGGTCCACTTGTATTAGATTAGGACATTTATTATTATTTAATTCAAAGAAGAGTTAAAAGAGTTAAAATCAAAGTTTAATAACTAAAACATTTTTAATATAGTGTTATACATAAGATAAATTAGATTATAAATATTAATTATGAAGATAAAAATATTTCCTACATAATGGTATTTTATTTGTAATTTTTAGACATTAAATAATTTAATTTATTTATGACACAATGGTGATGCAGTAATTACCTAATTAATGAAATATTAAAATAATTGATATTATAAATATCAAAATAAATCTAATTTGAGACTTTTTATGAATTAAACTAATTTTCTAGGTTA
The DNA here is from genome assembly GCA_963277665.1 of Viscum album. Classification (NCBI taxonomy): domain Eukaryota; kingdom Viridiplantae; phylum Streptophyta; class Magnoliopsida; order Santalales; family Viscaceae; genus Viscum; species Viscum album. The sequence goes on from OY728156.1 coordinate 894,949,977, forward strand.
ATATGAATTATTATAGTTGGTTATATGAATTTTTTTCGAAGTAATAATTCTTTTATGAATTTAGAAAAAACAAAATACCAAATAGTATCAAAATTGACATAAAAGAGTTTTTAAAACAAATATTATATTATTAATTGATATTTTATTCCTAAAAATATAATGTTCGGCCAAATGACTTATATAATGATATTTTAATCATTAATGAACCACTTGGGGTCCTATTGGAAGTATATAGTAAGTTTATTAACCATATAATATAAAAATACAAAGAGACATGGTAAATGTAAAACTATTTAACTAAGAGTTAAATCTAAAAGATAAAGTTAATATAGTGACCCAAACCTGTCCAAAACCTATTGGTTGGGTGTTTTTAGACCCATCCCCACATTATCCTTTAAATAATTTATTTTTTATCCATTATAAATCGAAAATTATTTTATTATAAAATAATATTTCTAGCTTTTCCTAATGTGCCTCTCATCCCTCTTATAAAAGGGCACTCCCCCTTCTCTCTAATTAACACCTTCAAAGCCATTTGGCTCGGACGAAATCTGCCCAAATACCCTCTCAAATATCCTCCCTTCATCCTAGAGGACTTACTTTAGTCATAAATCCACCCTAAGGAGTCCTTTTGATCAAATCAACAGAAAGAACCCGAAGAAGAGGTAAAAAATCTCACCACCTCTTTCAAGTTCCTTTCTTCTTCCACTTCATTTTTCTTTGTAGTTTCTATTATAAAATAATAACTCAAGTATATTATATATAATGTGATGTTATTATAAATATGGTACAACCAAATTCATTATTCTATCCATCCTTTGAATAACATGTCACAATACGTGCGTACGTACGACTTACCGTCTCCACGTCGTGGTGTAATTGTTATTCAATACATTATTATTTGGATGTGTATAATAATGATGTTTAATTGATGTAAATAATAAATATAACATGATAATGATTCTATATATATGATATACCATCCAATTACATATTATTTTAATGATATTGTCGCTCCTGCATACATACGGATTACCATCTCCACGAACGCGATAAGATTCATTCCCCATCGTATCCGTTCAAGACTAATTTTCATTAGACGATCAAAAATAATGTTTAAAGACTTTATATCATTCTGTATATTAATAAGATACATCCCATCCATAACAAATATGACTCACATAACAAATAATATTAAGGAAAATGAATCCGTTAACACCTGGAACAACGATAATACACAAATATTGTTAACAAAGCAATGTTAAAAGATCATATATGATATCATATTAATATATATTATTCTTGTATAATTTAATAACAATTATTTCACCATTATACAGGAGGTTAACCTACCCTCAACTAAGAAAAATTACAAGGTAAGGGTTAATTCTACAATCTCTTCATTATCCGAGGTTGTTTATATGTAATTATCTACTGGGATCTCTTTATCATCCACATCCATGTTTCTTAAAAATGTATTTCAAAACATTCTTACTATTTTATAGACTATGGGTTAAAGTCATTTATACACTTTTTTGAATTTTTATAATATTTTTATAAAATAATCTATCCGTATTTTTCCAAACAAGGTCCTTTTTAACCTTTTCGACAAAGTTAAGGTAAGAATGTCTTTTTTAACTTATACGGTGGGTGCGGCTATTTTCCACCATTATAAAATCGTCGAAGCTTCCCTTACAAGATTATAAGAACATTTTCAAAGTAAATGTTTTCTTTTATAATTTTGTGACTTTTAAATTATTTCAAAAAAGAGATATTTCTCAAAAATAGTTTTGATTTCATCTATGTCAACATCCTTTGATAGATTTTAAGCTTATTTGAAGTTGATTTATTATGATACAAAACTTCGTTATTGTATTGAAGGTTTTGTGATATGTTTGACTGTGGATGTATTATTTTTATACCATTTATGTGTTGGCCGGAGAAAGAAAGGAAGTGATGGCAAGAGGGGGGGTGAATTGCCTTTTAAAAATTGATTAACAAATTAAAAATCAAAGTAAAAGTGCAGCGGAAATAAAGAGGCAAGACACAAGAATTGATAACGGAGTTCGGCCAAAAACCCGGCCTACGTCTCCGCTCCCAACTCAACCGTTGAGAGATTCTACCGCTTGCTTTTCAATGGTTTTAGCAAGAAACCCACTAGACTTTACAGGTAGTCTAGAACCTATTACAGCTTGCTTTTGTTGGTTATGCAAGAACCCACTTGCTTTCAATGGTTGAGCAAGAACCCACTAGCCTTCTTACAGGTGAAGGCTAGCTCACCTATGTCTCAAGCCTTTTAAAAGGTAAGGCTTGACCAACCTCTTCACACCTTAAAGGTGATGTGAAAACCCAAGAGAGAGGATGAGAGAAAGAGATGGGGTTTGTAGGCACAAACCCAATTTGATGCTCAAAATAAATAAAACAATAAAAACCGTATTTGGAGAAGCCTTGGGCGCCAATGGTTGATTGGAGTTGAAGACGTGCACTCCCAAGCTTCTTTGGTGATGCTCCTTGGATGTGGAATTGTGTTGGAGCAATTGGGGTTCCCTTGGAGCAATCCGCCGGAGGTTCGCCAAATGATCAAAAATATGTCCGTTGGCTTCCGTATGGCTTGGTTATAGTTCCGGTATTGATCCTTAGGCTTCCGGGGGTTCAAGGTCCTTTATTTATAGAGGGGGAACCCTCATATGGCCGCTGGAGGCCTTTGGAGCCGTTGGAGAGGCTTTCGGAGCCGTTGGAGGCCAAGTGGACAGGCTGGTCAAAAGCCCAACGGCTAGTTTGACTGGCTCCACCGGCTGACCGGTACAGGGCCACCGGTTGGCCGGTGTGTGCAAAAAGGAGGAGGGCTCGGGCTCAGGCTCCACCGGCTGGCCGGTGAGGAGGACACCGGTTGGCCGGTGCTTAGGCAGTAGCAAGCACTGTTCTGCTGGGTGCCACCGGCTGGCCGGTGCTGAGGCCACCGGTTGGCCGGTGTGGAGGCAGTGGATGGACTCTCGGTCTGGGCTCTACCGGCTGGCCGGTGCTGAGGCCACCGGTTGGCCGGTGCTCTGGACAGTGGAGAGCCTTCTGTCAATGGTCCATCTGCTGGCCGGTGGTGAAGCCACCGGTTGGCCGGTGGACTGAAAACAATCCCAGTTAACTCCTTTGCCACTTCTTGCTCCTGAAATCATGCCTAACAACACAAACACTTGAAAACAACATTAGATAAACAAGAGGGTGATTGTGATCATGAAAATAAAACCTTGAGGGGTACGAGAGGTACAACAATCTCCCCTAGTTTGATGATCACAATCACCAAAACAAACAATGTAAAAATGAAATGAAAGGCATGCTTTAAAAGATAAAATAAAAAGCAAAGCATGAGAGAAAGATTTCTCCCCCAATCAATCAAGAATTTTCTCCCCCTTTGTGATTATCAAAATAGCACGGGGCATAAAACTTGATTTAGGGAAAAGTATAGAAAAACAAGATAGAGATTTTAAACCAAATGAAATTTTTGAAATTTGAATTGAAAGTTTTGAATCAAGGATTCAATAACAGTTTGAATTGAAAGTTTTGAAAAGAAAATTGAATAACAGTTTGAATTGAAAGTTTTGAAAAGAAAATTGAATAACAGTTTGAATTGAAAGTTTTGAATCAAAAAATTAAATAACAATTTAAAAAATTTGAAACCAAGTGTTGAAATTGAAAGTTTGAATCAAAAATTTTGAATAAAAAGCAAAAGGGCTTAAACGATCCTAACTCCCCCTAAATAAAACAACAAATCACTGGGGAGAGGTTTTTGAAACCGAGACAAATTTTGGCCCGGAGAGACTCGCTAGAAGGGATTTTTCAATCCACACTTGTCTTGTGGCGGGTCTTCTCCTAAAAAATTCATCATTTAAGAAAATGGTTTTGGGCCTACCGTACCGGGCATTTTTGCAATTGCACTCATAGATTAAGTGCCCGGGTTTTTTACAATAATTGCAAAATTTATATTCGGAGCTCCCCCTTACAAAAATAGTAGGTGCATGGGAAGAGGAAGCTTTCTTGGAATAGCCAAGCCCTTCGGTGGTTCTAGATACGCGTTGGGAACCTAAGAGTTTGGTCAGATTTTGTTCCCCTTGAATGAACTTGGCTAGAGATTCCCTTAGATCCTTGATGGTTGATTCCATAGAATCAACATCGGGAAGATTTTGGATTTTGAGGGTCAACTCTTCCTTCTCTTTGAGAAGTTGTTCTTTTTCGGAAGAGAGTTTTTTGAAATTCTTTTTTAAGGAAACAAATTTGGAAGAAAGTTCGTGAAAACCTTCCTCCAATTGAACTCGCGCATGTTGGAGATCCTCATAAGACATGTGATTAAAAGAATTGGAAGAACAAGAGGATGAGGAGTCGGAAGATGTTACCTCATGAAATGCCATTAGGCATTTGTTACCGTTGTCGCTCGAGGAGGAGGAGGATGATGTGGAGAAATCACTCCATGTGGCCTTGAAAGCCTTCTTCTTCTCCTTTTGCTTGGCCTTTTTCTTGTTGAGTGGGCAATCGGGCTTGTAATGGCCTTTCTCGACACACCCGTAACATTTTACCTTGGTCTCGGATTTTTCATTGGATTGAGCTTTGCGGGCCTTCTTCTTCTTGTGCTTCTTCATGAACTTGTGCATTTTGCGGGCAAGATTCTCCATTTCGGAATCGCCGCTTGATGAGGAAGACGAGGAGGAGGAGGAGGAGCTATCTTCTTGTTGAACTTTGAAGGCGATGTTCTTTGGAACTTTGATCGGTTTGCCTTCTTTTTCAGCTTGCCTCCTCATTGTGATTTCGTAGGTCATTAGGGATCCGATGAGCTCTTCGACCGGCATGTTCTTGATGTCCTTTTCTTCTTGGATTGCTGTGACTTTCGGTGCCCATGAGCTTGGTAGGATCCATAGGATCTTCTTGACCATCGTCTCTGCAGAAATATTATCTCCAAGAGATTTTCTACCATTGCACACGTCAGTAAAACGAGTAAACATTTCAGAAATAGATTCATGTGGGTGCATAGAAAATGACTCAAAATCTTGATGATACATGTCCAATCGAGTGTCCTTGACTTTGTTGGTCCCCTCATGGGTAACCTCCAATAGTTTCCAGATTTCATGTGATGTAGTGCATGTGGAAACTCGATTGAACTCATTTCGGTTAAGGCGGCAATGAAGAGCGTTCATGGCTTTGCCATCAAGCTCGAAATTTTTAATTTCGGCTTGAGTCCATTTGGATTCATCGGGGGAAGAGAGAGTGTAACCTTGCATGACAATTTTATAAATGGGATAGCCAATGCTTCTAAGAAAAGCGGTCATGCGGGTTTTCCAATAAGTGTAGTCGGTTCCATCAAAAAATGGAGCACGACCCAAAGAATAGCCTTCGGGGGCGAAAGAAGTGGAAGCCATCAAAAATGGATCTTAAATTTGAAACCGGTTAGGGTATTACTCAAATTTCTCTCTGATACCAATTGTTGGCCGGAGAAAGAAAGGAAGTTATGGCAAGAGGGGGGGTGAATTGCCTTTTAAAAATTGATTAACAAATTAAAAATCAAAGTAAAAGTGCAGCGGAAATAAAGAGGCAAGACACAAGAATTGATAACGGAGTTCGGCCAAAAACCCGGCCTACGTCTCCGCTCCCAACTCAACCGTTGAGAGATTCTACCGCTTGCTTTTCAATGGTTTTAGCAAGAAACCCACTAGACTTTACAGGTAGTCTAGAACCTATTACAGCTTGCTTTTGTTGGTTATGCAAGAACCCACTTGCTTTCAATGGTTGAGCAAGAACCCACTAGCCTTCTTACAGGTGAAGGCTAGATCACCTATGTCTCAAGCCTTTTAAAAGGTAAGGCTTGACCAACCTCTTCACACCTTAAAGGTGATGTGAAAACCCAAGAGAGAGGATGAGAGAAAGAGATGGGGTTTGTAGGCACAAACCCAATTTGATGATTAAAATAAATAAAACAATAAAAACCGTATTTGGAGAAGCCTTGGGCGCCAATGGTTGATTGGAGTTGAAGACGTGCACTCCCAAGCTTCTTTGGTGATGCTCCTTGGATGTGGAATTGTGTTGGAGCAATTGGGGTTCCCTTGGAGCAATCCGCCGGAGGTTCGCCAAATGATCAAAAATATGTCCGTTGGCTTCCGTATGGCTTGGTTATAGTTCCGGTATTGATCCTTAGGCTTCTGGGGGTTCAAGGTCCTTTATTTATAGAGGGGGAACCCTCATATGGCCGTTGGAGGCCTTTGGAGCCGTTGGAGAGGCTTTCGGAGCCGTTGGAGGCCAAGTGGACAGGCTGGTCAAAAGCCCAACGGCTAGTTTGACTGGCTCCACCGGCTGACCGGTACAGGGCCACCGGTTGGCCGGTGTGTGCAAAAAGGAGGAGGGCTCGGGCTCAGGCTCCACCGGCTGGCCGGTGAGGAGGCCACCGGTTGGCCGGTGCTTAGGCAGTAGCAAGCACTGTTCTGCTGGGTGCCACCGGCTGGCCGGTGCTGAGGCCACCGGTTGGCCAGTGTGGAGGCAGTGGCTGGACTCTCGGTCTGGGCTCTACTGGCTGGCCGGTGCTGAGGCCACCGGTTGGCCGGTTCTCTGGACAGTGGAGAGCCTTCTGTCAATGGTCCATCGGCTGGCCGGTGGTGAAGCCACCGGTTGGCCGGTGGACTGAAAACAGTCCCAGTTAACTCCTTTTCCACTTCTTGCTCCTGAAATCATGCCTAACAACACAAACACTTGAAAACAAGATTAGATAAACAAGAGGGTGATTGTGATCATGAAAATAAAACCATGAGGGGTACGAGAGGTACAACAATCTCCCCCTATTTTGATGATCACAATCACCAAAACAAACAATGTAAAAATGAAATGAAAGGCATGCTTTAAAAGATAAAATAAAAAGCAAATCATGAGAGAAAGATTATGGTTTATGGAGAAAGTATTTACATTTCATATGCTAGTTTTAATACGAATGTTTTTGTTATGTTTAAACATGTTCATATGAGGAATGCATTGGACTTAGTAAGTGACGGGTGGAGCCCGCTATAGCTCCTTGATGCATCAGTAGGTAACATGAGACAAACTAGTGTCTTGGAACAAGGCCTTGAAAAAATCTTATTTGTAGTCTTGGCACAAGGACTTGACTATGTGGTTATGATAGTCTGTCATTATGCATTCCATCATTATGAAAGTGGTTATTGATATTGCATGTGATTATTCAACTAGTAGAATATCCATGTGAATAAGTAAATGGTATTATTTCATTTTATTTTTTCCATGTTATGATGAAGTTCAAGTTTAAAAGGATTTTTTTAGTTATACATTTCCTTAAATGTTTATGCTTATTTATGAAAGTTTCCGCTATATTTTTATCCTTACTAAGCATCTGAGCTCACCCCTTTCTATGTTTTATTTTTTCCAGGATGTGAAGAAGTATTTTATGACTGACCTGCAGGGATTGTCTGAGGGGATATGATTGTGGACTATAGAGACTATGTTATTGTAGTTTCTCACTTTATGATGTAATGTAATACTTATGAATGTATCTAGTGTTTCCAAGGCTACTAAACTAACTGGTTTTAGAGACTTGATCTTTTATGATCATTCCAATGTTATGTAATAATGCACCGACTCTGGGTAACTGGGGTCGGGGTGTTACGGTTATGCTACCATTTTTCTAATTTTTTTGGGTGATAGATTTATGGGAGAATTTTATATCAACCATTTTTTTGACATAATTATATGCTTAGACCATTATGAACATAGGAAGAATAAGGTATGGTATCACATTGGGTCACTTGTTTATCCCAAAATGATGTGATAAGTTTTATTATTCACATTGGTTATTATGTTATTATAACTTCACTTCATACATGAACTTATATATATTTTTTATTTATTTATATACGCTAATTTTGATTACTTATTGAGTTGTACTCACACCCTATACGATCCCCTTGGTGCATGTGAAAACCTTGTGATTAGGGATATAGATAAGGTAAAGGGACCTAAAGTTGAAGAGTGAGTTGTACAGATGACTGAAGTGGGATACATGACTAAGAAGATAATCATACCCATGTCATAATAGTCTCTATTATTTTATTATTTTGTTAAGAATTTTATATGATTATTCATGAGGAAATTTTGTATGTATGACTCATATAACATTACTATTTTTCTTATTTTTTTATTGTTTGAGATATGATTTGTTTATGGTTAGTTATAATTTTTATTTTATGTTTTTATCATGGTTGATGATTTTTTTGATACTTAAAATTTTATTCATGACTACTTGATATATATGGTATAATATCCCCATACCATTGATACACTTTTGCTTCTAGTCAACAACCTATGGCATATAGGGACATACACCTGAGATCACATAGCACCACCATTTCACTCACTATTTGAGTGAACCGATATGGGGAGTTAAACATTAAAACCATCAAAAATTGAAATATTTAAAAATAATATTTAAAAAATAATGGATATTAAGGAATTAGAATTGTGAGCAATTATCATAAGTTTAATAAGATGACAGAGAAAATTTGATTATGAAGTCACATATTATCTTATAAATATCAAATTCAACTAACTATTAAATGATTTTAGGAACATTAAAAGAGTATAAAATTTGATAAATAATTAGCCTCAGAATAGAATATTGATACATAAAAAAATTATAATAAGGATATTAAGAGAAAGAAGAAGAATTTGATAAAGCAGATAAAGTGGAATAAAAAGAAAAAATAGAGTATGAATAAAATAATTATGATAAAAATATGAAAAAATTTAGATAACTAAATAAAAATGAGTTTTTATATCGGGATGAGGATTATTTCATAACACTAGAAGGTTTTAGAGAAAAAATAAATGCATTATAGTTTGGTACACCTCCACCACCCATCAAATCATCTAAAAATTAGATCCAACAGTTACAAAAGATATTGAAATAAAAAGGGTGATAGAAAAATATGTTGATATTTTAAAGGATATTAAACAACATATTTCAAAATTGGTTATTGAAAATAATAATATAGAGATTCTAAAATAAACAATGGAGTAATAGGTGGAATAAATAATTAAGATAATATATGGAAAAAATTTATTTAAAAACTATAATATATGGTCATATAAAATAAACAAATTTGGAAGAGGTGAATGGATTTTTAGGGGAGAATAATTTTACAAATAAAATGAAAATGATTAACCAAAATCCATTAAGTCACTAGATTAAATCTTACATGTATACTAAATAAAATAAATAAAAAATACAAACCTTTTCTTTGATGATATTTTTTGTCTAATCTATTTGACATGATCTTGATAATGATCACTAAGAAGTACCCAATGAATTACTTCTTCTTTGGATATACTTGAGCTGTTAGTATATCTTAACACTTGGGAAGGATTCTCTACTCTTCACAGTCTACTATATTTTTATTTGAAGATAAATAAATATATATAGGGACATTGCTTCGATTTATAGGAATTTTATGATTCTATCACATTGAATTCAGATTCTATAAGAATGAAACTACATTTAGAATAACTGAAAATGTTTATATTGGCCTCCTAAAATATCAAATATTTCTAAATTTTTTTTTCTATTTATGAAATGTTTCATAAACATTAAAACTCTTTGTAACTCTCATTTCAATTCCTTTGATTTATTTTTTAATATTTAAATATCCATATTGGACATTAAAACTCCTCTAATCATCATAACAAGATGATCAAACTAAATATGATAGATTAGGGTAGGATAAATATGTGTCATGAATTATCACATAATACCTTTTCATGTACAAAACCATGTCATAGTGATCCTCACTACATCACTGTTTATAATAGAAAAAAACATGACATGGTTTAAACCACTAAATCATGGTTTGATCTTTAGTATATATTTCTAACAATTCCCCACATGAATTAAATCCTCAAAGACTTAGTATTATTTCACCTTATGTCACCTCATATGTAAAATCTTATAAAACTATATCCAAAATTAATTTTAGAAAAGATATCATTAATTTTCACCACACGTTACATCATATGTGATAAATTATGAAAACCCATATGAAACTTCTTTTTGATATCCTTTAAAACACTTTTTAGGTATATTTAAATTGTTTATACAAATAATTTGTAACAAAACTTAATCCTCATTAACAGTACCACAAAGTGTGACAACGTGTGATTTTATATTATTAATAAGAATTTTAAATTCCATAATTCATAAATTTAAGTAAAGAATATCCTATTGAAAATCATCAATTCTACTAAATCTACAAAGGGATATGACATGATCTCAATCAAACACATGTATCTATCTACCTGTGTCCACCAGATGTATCATATACAATAATTAATAATAATATAATTCTTTTTTACAAGACATCAGGTTACAATAGGACATAGAGCATGTTAATAACATATATCCTACTCATATATTCTAAATTATTTAAGAATAGAATGATCATATGGATGAACACATCACATGTCATTCACCCAAGTAGATGAGTATATCACATTCCCCTCATCTAAATTGATAATCACATCATATTGACTTTATCTAGGCATGTCCATACACTTCCTTAGTCTATCTTTTTTAAGGGACCAAATTTCATACTCATCATATGAGAAAAAAAATCCAATCTTGCTTAAACCTAAATGATGGCATGATAAAAAAACATACCCAAACACCCTCTCAATATCTTATATTCAAATATTTTATAATAAAGGTATAAAAGTATAAAGGTTATTATGCTACCTGTCTTATCAATCTCATGTATGGGAATTTAATATGATGCATTCACCCTTAATACCAAATACATAGTGTATGGAACTGCATGTGGTATACATGGTGGGTTATCCAACACACAAAACAATTTTTTGGACTCATGAAAAAAATATCATATCTCTATAAAAAAACTTAACCCACACTAATATTAAATTTTCATCATAACCTGTAATACTCAATGATGACTATCAATTAAGGATGACTCAAAGTCATACTTTGATAAGCCAATTATCTTTTCACTTCATGAATACATCAAGACAACATAAAATAATGATAAAGTCGAGACTAATTTATGCATAACATGATCCATTTTATACTCTTAAATTCATTTAAGATCACTAAGAAACCATACATAATCATCTATCTAATCATATCTAATACGATGGACCACCAATGTGGCCTTATGTTTGATATAATTTTAGGGTTTTATGATGTAACGAACCTAAAATTTTATGTATGAATTTGAGGCTCATTTTTAGATTTAAATAACTTATTAATAGATTAATTGAGATGTGTTTATGGGGGTATTGGGGATTATGAGGCATTTAGATAAGGGTATTTAGGTCAAACCTATTGAGAATCCAGAAAAGGGGCATTGTGTTCTTGATGTAGGGTCACTGAGTACCCAATAGCTCGGGAAGATGCCTTATAAGGACTGGACCCCATCGAGTGGCCATTTGGGGTGGAATGGGTGCTCATAAGGGTCATCGGTTACCTGATATGTAACACCCTGAGTTTTTTAAAGGAAAGACTATGTTCGATAATATATAAGATATGCAACACAAGGCTTAAACGAACTAAATATTGTTATTATGTGACCATTATAACTTAAAAATTAAATTGGTTGAAATGAATATTATTAACTAAATTATGGAATATAAAATGATTCTACTCATTAATAATGTATTAATGAATGATTAGAAAATTAAGAGCTTAATTTTAGTAATGTCATTTTATTCTTCAAATACACTTTCTTTAAGAATGATTTTTATTACCTCTGTGAGAAATTTAATTATATTTTATAAATTTTATTTAATGAAATAAATATCATTTTTTAATCATCATATTAAAATTATCTTATGGTGAAATTTTGAGAATTTTATGAAAAGTTTGATTTTTCAATGAATAGTGAAAAATATATATTTTTATTGAAAATTGAATTTTATTTTCAAGTATTTTAAAAAATAAATTATATTTTAGATTAGTTTTAAAATTTTATTTGTTTATTTTTATTTTAAATTATCAAATTATGTTTTTTAAATGGGTTTTATACTTGAGTTTAGTATAAAAACATTTCTTGTTTATCAAGGTCATTTTTCAAAAAACTATTTTTCGTTAAATTTTATTTGTTAATTTTAAATTAAATGATAAAGATTATGTGTTTTGAATTTTAAAAAATGTATTCCATATTTTTAGTAAAGTGGTTAAAATTTAGTAAATATGTTACTTTTATTTTTGGATAATATGAATAGTAACCTTAATAGTTTTTATTACTATGGTAAACGGTAAATCAGGTAATTTGGGGTAAAAATAAATGATAAAGACTATAAAGTAACTCTAAAATTAGAATATTTTTAATTTATGAGTAATATTCATCCCCAATCATTCAATTTTCAGTTATATGATCATTTATGACCACTTTGATTATATTATGACCTTTATAATATTTTATTTAAATAAAAATCAAACATGTAACACCCTTGTTTTAAATAAGTATAATATTTTTAATATGGTGTTATCTAGTAGATATGTTTGACTATAAATAGTAATTTAAAATATAATAGATTTATCTTCAACATGGTATTTTATTTTTAAATTTTAGTGAAGAAATAATTACCTTAAATGCTTTCACAACACTGATGCAGTGATTATTTAATTAATGAACAAATAGAATGAATGATATTAAAAATATTAAAATAAATATAATATGAGATAATTAATGTAATCCATTTTTTTAAATTAATTAAAAATTTTATGGATGTTTTAAAATATTTGGTTTGAAGTTATCTTGTTGCGTTGATATTTTAAAAGTCAAGTTAATGAATAGTTCCAAAATTGACATTAATGATATTTTAAAATAAATTAAATTTTATTAAATGATATAAGATTCCTAAAAATATTAAATTTGGAAAAGTTAATATTATAATTTTTTAAATATCAACCATGATCAATTTATGGGTCTTTTGGAATTTTATAATAATAATATGGACCCTAAAATCAATGTTATCATGGTAAGTGTTGAAGGGGTTAAATAATAGTTAGAAATAAATGATAAGGGTAATAAAGTGAACTAAAATTATATAAAAAATATTTTATGAGAGTATTTATACCCATACTCGTCTTATATTTTGAATAAATTTCTTTGGAGCCATATTTAATTGAAAATTAATTTATATTAATATTTTGAGAAATTCTAAGAGTGGCCCTCCCCTCTCCTATAAAAGGGAACCCCTTCTTCTCATTTCAAAACACTTAAAAACCCATTTTTTCCATTTTCCCAAATACTTTACTAGAATATATACCAAAATTATGGATGTATTATATTAGGTAGAACACCAACCTTATAAGGCTAAAGGGGTTAATAAAAGGTGGTTTACCAAAGAAGATGTATTATTTTTAATCAAGTGTTTCTATTTTATTTCTTCTCCCACCTCGTAAAAATGTTATTAAAAATGATAAAAATAATAAATCTATTATTATAAATATAATAATATGTTATTATGTTAGTTTAATAACCCATATCCATCTATACTTCCATCAAATGGGAAAATAATTCATCATTTGTGTGTACGACGGACTACCACCTCACGAACTGATTCAATTCATTTTCCATCATCATATCTCAAGACTGGTTATAATGATGTAATTAATGTTTATATATTATATTAATAACATATTTATTATTATGTAAAGATAATATATCATTTACATTTTTACCTTACCATGCACAAAAAATTGATAACATCATTCATGCATATGTATGGACTACCACCTCCACGAAGTGATGTGATTTGTTTTTCATCACCACATCACATGGATAAAATATATAAGTATATTTAAAGAAATAATATGTTATATAATATATTATTATAATTCTATAAAGCTAAACTGATATTTACCTTCTTTCCATAATAATCATTGAAAAACGAAAATGTTACCCATGCGTACGTATAGCCTATCATCTCAATGATTGTAATGTAGTTCATTTTTCATAACAATAATTCATGGTTGGATTTAAAAGTATAATTGATGTATAAAAATGATAATTATTTCATGAATATTATTCTAGATATGGTGGAGTAATGACCACTTTGACTATAGTCAAATTACCGAAGTCATTTTGGACTTATGTACCAAATACCGTTAGAACATCCAACGTAAAATTAAATAATTAAGTAATTATTATAACATAGTAATAAGTGAAATAAAAGGAATAATAAAAATGAAAAACTATCTCAATAAATATGAAATTAAACTAATTTTATTATTCTTAAAGATAAAAAATGTATGTGATGAGTCAGACTCAATGTAAGAGGCTCTTTAACTAAAAAACCTCATTTTAAATGTTTTAAAGATTTATTTTATAAATATTTCTATTTCATGTCCATGATTTTAAAATGTTTTTATAATTGTATTTATATAGAAATTAATTTTTTAAAAATTAATTTTTCACAATTTCTCTCAAATGTTTTCAAAAAAGAATCTTTATAAGATTTTATGTAAGAGACATTATTTTAAAAATCCTCTTTTAAAGTTAATATTTAAACTCTTTTTAAAAAAGTAAAAAAAAAATTAAAACTTATACAGAATAATGAGATTTTACTGCCATCATTATGTCTTAATTTTTAGAGGATTACTTTACAATTTTACAAGTTTATTTTCAAATAATTTTTTTACATTTTTAAGTGCACAAACTTTTTAAAAGAAAAGTGATTTCAAAATAGGAAGGTTATTTTCCTCAAGAATCATTTTTTATGAAAGATTTATTTGTTATGAATATGTCATGGTTCTTGGTAATTTTTTATTAGGATGGGTGGTTCAAATATAAACCAAGTAAAGGTTATCCCATTATAGAACTCCAATGCATTGGGTAAAGGGACAGAGTTAACCAATAAGGTTTCTCCTAAGAGATTATCAAAATATACTACGATAATTATTCTAAATGTAATTGTGATGATTTATCCCTGCATAGTTGTAATAGCTACCAAATATGTAAGAATGATATGAAAATGATGGCATAAGTTACGATTAAGATTTATGTAAGTTTTCTATTTCTTTTATATAAAACTAATGATTTCATAAGGTAAGATAAAAATCTTATGTTTTATGGGTGAAAGTTATAAATTTTTTAAAAAACTTTATGAATATTTATGATTTTATATTTTATGTTCTACTATGAATTGTTTTATGGAATGATTTTGGAATAAAAATTGATTTATTGGGTAATAAATTGTTTATTTTGAGCCCAATATTTATTTTTGAAAAATAATATTTTTATAAGTATTTATGGACTAATTATTTCTTTCTTTATTTTTATGTATTTTACTGAGATTTTTGTGTTAATCCCATGTTTTAAAATGGTTTTCATAGTATTTTAAGGAATAATAAGGAAAAGGATGAGGTTAAGATCAAATTTATGAAGATATTTCATGAAAAAAACATTTTTTATTTTAAAAGGGCTTCCTTTGGTGAAAAAATAGATACTAAGTAAAAGTGTCTACTTATAATGTATTAGTTTAATATGTAAGAGTTTTTAATAATTCTATAGCACTCTAATCCTAAAATATATTTGGTAAAATAAAGTTATTTATATTTTTAAAATAACTATAATATGTATTGTTTAAGACTGAGTCTTTACATTTGGTATCAGAGTAGGGTTTAGATAACATTGGAGATTATGATGTTTTCATGTGAGGTTACTTAAGAGTTATAAATACCATCATAATTTTATAATTTTAAGGTTTATTATACGATAAATGTCTTAGAAATTTATTTTTTGGATTTAAGTTATGAAATTTTAATGTGACTAATGATGTTTTTGGAGACATTTATTTTTTTGAGATAATTATGGGTTATTAATTTTTTGGATGAAAAATGAAAAGTATGAGATAACCTTTTAGGTTAAAAAAATTATTTAATGTTGAATATATTAAGGTTATTTTGAATATTTTATCATATTTTTGGGATTATTATATGAATTATATAGTTTTATAATAGGACAATCCACAGACTGAGTGACAACCCATCGTGTCTAATAAGGCCACAAGTTTTGAACCCACAACCAAAGGGCAACAAAGGTGCATCACCTACCGCTGGCCTACGTGATGTCCTAGTTAGTATGAAATTTATTTTTTTTTAATTTAAAATATCTTAAGGATAAATTTTAATTTCATTTTTGTAACATTTATTTTATCAAATAGATTTCCATGGGATTGGAAAATGATTTGGTGATTAAATGATTAATGTTATTTTGAAACACTTTCACTATTTTTGGAATACTATAAGAATAAGGTAAATAGAATATTGTGGGATTTTATTTGAGAAATAAAGGTTGAATTTTATTTTGGAGGTAAATATTATTTTATTGTGTCATTATGGTGATTTAGGTTATTTATTAAAATTACAAACATATCTTAGATATTATATGATTTGGGAATATATATTATAGAGAGAGACTTTAAGATTCATTGATTTTATTTGGAGATAAATGATAAATTTTATCTTGGAATATTATGTAATAAAATACTTTTCAATTTTGGGTTTCAATGTTAGTTTTTACTATTTTGAGAAATTTTAATTAATATTATTTACAAAATGATTTGTGTTGAAATTTGGGTATTACAGTTGAATTTTGGAGATTAAAGTAGTTTTTCATAATATAATGATTTATTATTTTTTGGGGAATTATCTTCTGCTATCCTAACTATTTTGTTTAATGTATAAATATCGGAGGAATATATTGTTATGTTTTTATGGATTTATTGATCCGTAGATGTTGATTCTAGTGCTTCAGGAAAGAAAAATTCTTCTTAAATACTCATTCATTGGAGAAAAATATGAGATTGTGGTGGAAATAGATTAAAGGATAAAACTCTACTTGTCAAGTAATTATATTTACTCATGTTATTATATAGGGAAGTAAATTAATTCCTCAACTATATGAAAAAGATCTTGTAACAAAAATGTTATCCACTTACTTTTCTTATCAGGAAATCAATAGCATTTTAACCCATTGCATATTTATAGTTTTGTAATTGTTATTTTTATCATGACCATGTTCCATATCACTCTCTATCATTACTTGGGTGTTATATTTTATATTACATTTCCATGTTTTCCTATAAGTAAACCTAGTTATCTATTATTTCAGATGACCTTTGGACTTCTTTTCCTTACTTTTAAAGATAAATTTTTATTAATATTTTTTTATGATGTGGGATTTCAACAAATGTATTTTGAAAATTCAAACCATATTTACTAAGTCTGAATTAAAAAAATTTAGGATAAATTTTCCCAAAGAGGTGAGAATGTAATATCTTAAGTTTTTAAAAGGAAATACTATACTCGATAGCCTACAAGATATAAAGCACAAACTTAAACAAAAAACTAAACATTGTTATAATGTGAACATGATAACATAACCATTAAATTGGTATAAATTAATAATATTAACTGAATTATGAAATATAAAATGGACTTACTCATTAATAATGTATCAATCAATAATTATAAAATTAAGAATTTAATTTTATCAAAGTCATTTTATTCTTCAAATAAACTTTCTTCAAGAATGATTTTTATTGATTTTGTGAGAAATTTTTAAAATTTTTAGAAATTTTATTTAATTAAATAAATATAATTTTTTTAATCAACATATAAAAATTATCTTATGGTGAAATTTTGAAAATTTTCAGAAATGTTTGATTTTTCAATGTATAGTGAAAATGCTGGTTTTTATTGAAAATTGTATTTTATTTTCAAGTAATTAAAAATTAAAATTATATTTTAGTTTGGTTTTAAAATTTTTATTTTTATTTTTATATAAAATAATCTAATTATGGTTTTTTAAATGGATTATTCTTGAATTTAGTATTAAAATATTTTATGTTTATAAAGGGAATTTTTTGAAAAACTATTTTTCGTTTCATTTTATCTGTTTAATTTTAAATTAAATAATTAAAATTATCTATTTTTAATTTTTAAAAATAGATTCCATATTTTTCATCAGTAGTTATAAATTTGTTAAATATATCACTTTTATTTCTGGACAATATAAATAGTTCCCTTAGTAGTTTTTGTTACTATGATAAAAGGTAAGTCGGGTAATTAAGGGTAAAAATAAAATGATAAGGACTATAAAATGACCCTAACACTTGAAAAAAAATATTTGAGGAGTAATATTCATTCCTAATCATTTAAGGTTATATTATATAACCTTTTATGTCCACTTGGATTTGATTATGACCTTTATAATATTTTATTTAAACAAAAATCAAACATTTCAAACTCTTCTTTTTAATAAGTATAATATTTTTAATATGGTGTTATATAGAAGTTATTTTCGACTATAAATAGTATTTTGAAATATAGTTGATTTACATTCAACATGGTACTTTATATTTAATTTTTAGTGAAGAAATAATTACCTTAATTGCTTTCACAACACTGATAAAGTAATTATTTAATTAATGAAAAAAATAAATGATATTATAAATATTAAAATAAATAAAATATGACAAAATTAATGTAATAAATATTTTTATAGATTAATTTTAAATTTTAGGGATGTATTAAATTTTTTTCTAAGTTATTTTATTTTATTGATATTTTTAAAAGTCAATGTAATGAATAGGGTCAAAATTGACATTAATGATAGTTTAAAATAAATAATATTTTATTAAATGATATAAAATTACAGAAATATTATTTTCAAATAATTTATTAGGATAAGGTTTAAAATATCAAACATGATCCATTTATTAGTCTTTAAAAATTTTATAGTACCAATATTTACCCTTAAAGAGTAAAAATCAATGTTGTCACGGTAAGAGTTAAAGGGGTTAAATAACGGTTAAAACTAAATGATAAGGGTAATAATGTGACCTAAAATTATATAAAAATTATTTTATGAGATAATTTAGACACATCATCATCTTATCTTCTAAATAACTCACTTTGGAGCCATTTTTAATTGAAAATTAATTTATATTAATATTTTGAGAAATTACAAGAGTGCCCCTATCCTATAAAACGGAACCTCTTATTCTCATTTAAACACAATTAAAAACCCATTTATTTTGGAAAATACCTACAAAAATAATTTTCTATAATACCTCTCCACATTTTAGATGCATTATTTTATGAATAAAACCAATCTTAGAAAGCTAAACGTGTTAATGAAAGGTGGTTTCCCAAAGAAGAGGTATCATTTTTAATCAAGTATTTCTGTTTTGTTTATTATCCCACCTAATTAAAATATTATTAAACCATGATAAAATAATAAATCTAGTATCCTCCATATAATAATATGTTATTATGTTAGTAACATGACCCATATCCATCTCCACTTTCATCAAATGGGAAAAGAATTCATCATTCGTGTGTACAGCGAAATACCTCCTCCAAACTGATGTAATTCATTTTCCATCACCATATCTAAAAATTGGTTATAATTATGGAATTAATATTTATATATTATATTAATGGAATATTTATCATTTTTAAAGATAATATATCATTTAAATTCTTACCTTACGATGCATAGAAAATTGATAACATCATTTGTGTGTACGTATGGACTACCACCTCAACGGTGCGATGCGATTCTTTTTTCTTCACCACATCACATGGATAATATATATAATTATATTTAAAGAAATAATATGTTATATATGATATTATTATCATTCTTGAATGATAAAATTATATTTACCTTTGTTCCATAATGATTGTTGAAAAACTAAAATGTTACTTATGCATACATACGACCTACCGTCTCCATGATTATAACATATTTCATTTTTTCATAAAAATATTTCATGGTTTGATTTTAAATTATAATTTATGTATAAAAATTATAATTATTTCAATAATAGTATTATATATATGGTGGAGTAAGGACCACTTTTACCATATTCAAATTATCGAATTCATTCCGGACTTATGAACCGAATATCATCAAAGCATCCAACGTAAAATTAAAAAATTAAGTAATTGTTATAACATAGTAATAAGTGAAATAAAATTAATAATAATCATGAAAAATGTTCTAAAACAAGTAAAAATTCCCCTAAGTTTATTATTCAGGAATATAAATAATGTACGTGATAAGTTGGACTCAAGGTAAAGAACTCTTTAACTAAAAAACCTCATTTTCAATGTTTTAAAGATTTAATTTATAAATATTTCTCTTTCATGTACATGATTCTAAAATTATTTTTATAAATGTTTTTATATGGAAATTAATGTTTTAAAAAGTTAAATTTCACAATTTATCTCAATTTTTTTAAAAAAGGAATCTTTTAAAGATTTTATGTAAGGAGAATTCGTTTAAAAATCCACTTTTAAAGTTACTCTTTCAACTATTTTTAAAAATGTGAAAATAAAAGTTTTTTTAACATATATGTCATTATAATATTTTATTGATGTAAATATTCATTAATTTTTATAATCATAATTTACAAGTTTACAAGTTTATTTTCATATAAAATGTTTTCATTTTTAAGTATGAAACTTTTAAACTAAAAGTGATTTCAAAATAGGAAGTTCATTTTCCTCAAGAATGGATTTTTTATGAAATATTTATGTGTTTTGAATATGTTATGGTTATTGGTAATTATTTATGATTATGGTTGGTCCCGTTATAAACCTGAGGTGGGTGAGACTGTTATATATCTCTAATGCATTGGGTAAAGGGATAGAGTTAACCGATGAGGTTTCTCCTAAGAGATTATAGTAATATAATACGCTGGTTAATCCTAATTTAACTATTATGGATACACCCAGTGTAGATGAAAGAGATAAAAAATATGTAAGAATGATATGAAAATTATACCACAAGTTATCTTTATTATTTATGTATGTTTTTTATGTATTTTATAGGAAAATTACGATTTTATAAGGTAATCTAAACATCTTATGTTTCATGGGTGAAAGTTACAACTTTGTGAAAAGTTTTTATGAAACTTTATGATTTTATATTTTATGTTATCTTATGAAATGTTTTATTGAATTATTTTTTTAGAAAATGTGATTTATTGGGTAATAAAGTGTTTATTTTGAGCCTATTTTTTTAAAAAAGGAAAATTTTTATAAGTATTTACGATCCAATGATTTCTTTCTTTCTTTTTATATACCTACTGAGTTTTTTGTGATCATACCATATTTTAAATTATTTTTCATAGTATTTTGAGGAATATTATAGAAAATGATGAGGCCAAGATAATTTTTTTGAAGATATGTCATGGAGAGAAAATATGTTTTATCTTTAAAGGATTTCCTTCAGTGAAAAAATGGATACTGAGTATAAGTGTCCACTTGTAATTTATGAGTTTACCATGTTAGAGTTTGTCCTAATTCTAAAAAACTCTAAACCTAAAAGGTACTTGGGAAAATAAAATTATTTCTAGTTTTAAAATAACTTTAATATATATTGTTTAAGTTCAGGTCCTTACATGAAAGGGGATGATCGGGTACCTATTGTCTTACTGGGTTCATTATTAAAAAAAATTCTGAAAATTTCCCTCTTTATCCCACTTTACTCCCTTTATATTCCTCCATAAACCCACACTTGAATAGCCATCGATTTTAGGATCTTCTTTGGATTCAAAATCTCCTCCAAGCTCTATTCTCATCCATTTTAAGTCCCTCTTATTTCATTTTCTTCTATTTGGTAAGGATAACACCATATATTCCTTAGGTTGTGTATTTTATCACCATTTATTATTTTCCCTTTTCAAATCCCTAATTTAGAGGGTTTTATAAAAAATTAAGGATTTAATGGTTCTAGATTGAATCATGCATTTTCCTTTAATAAGTGATCAATATTAATCTTGAGGTAGGTTATCCTTACTATGTTATGACATTTATATATAGTTGTTTGTCCTATTATCCATGAATTTACATAAATATATTCTTATTTTGGTATCAAAGTAGTTGGGTGATTCCACATTTCTGTAATTTATCTCTTAGGGGATAGATATGGGAAAAATATATTGGGTATATTGGAATATCACCATGTTTTATGGATTGAGGAAGGGTTGGACGACTAGGTTAGTTGGACCTATTATAAGATGTTTGGGATCAATTGAGTCTTGGGTGAGATGGAGGATTAGTGTGTGGGAATGGGTAATTAATCCCTTAAATGTGAAGGTTTTAGGTAAGTAAGTATGGATTATATGAGAAACCTATACGGTTTGAATTAGGAGTAGCTGATGGCCTATCCTTATGGTTCCCTTGTATTTGACATTCCCTATTGGGACTATGGTTGACTATTTGGAATTTTATGATTTATTGACGTTTCTTATAATTATTAATTCTATGCTAGGATAGATAAGCTTATGGATGCATTTTGAGTAAGAGTATAGAGGAACATGACAATGCTATGAACATATCCTAAGTAAGAGGATGGTAGCCTGCAATGAGATATTGTGATTTTATATTGAGTGAGAGGATGGTGTCTTGTGATGTGTTATCCTAGGATTGTGAGTATGTGGATACCTTGAGTGAGAGGGTTTAGAACTGAGATAATGATTTGTGTCCTCCCCTAATTGATAGGGTGCGTTCTAAGACTTTATGTGGGACTGTTTCTTAAGTGATATGGTACTAGTTATGTTTTGAGACATGTATTAACACAATATGATTCTTCCTTCAGTCATGGAGCCAAATCAAGTAAGTTTAGGGTCCGTGGTGGATTGGTTAGTGCACATAACCCAATATATATGTACACTTGTTTTTTACTGATCTATATTTGTGAAACCAATATAAGATATTAACAAAAATTATTCTAAGAACATGTTGGTGGTGTCCTATTGAGTTTATTATGCACACAAAAAACATAAATCCTTTTGTGCATATAGACATTTTTATCAAGAATCCAAAAAATTGAACAAGACCTATGTTAGGATAAAAATCATGTTGAGATTGTTGGAGATAGATGTGATCATAGGATTTACTATAATGACTCATATTTTCCCAAATTTTTTTTATAAATCAATTGAGAAAATTCCGTGACCAGGCACTGAGACAGTGTGAGATTCTGAGGATCGGTATGCCCAGAATGATTCATCAAAAAATGTTAAGTTTTTAATAAAGTGCACGAGTGATTTATTCTTTAAATGGGAATAACTTCTAAATGGGTTCCCATATCATAAATCCAAGGGCACCATTGAGTCTAGAACAATGAATTTACCTTAGTTAAGGCCTAACTATGACCGACGCAAGTTAAGGGTGAAAGTTAGTTTTTGGATGTAGACGTCATTAAAATATATAATAAAAATATTTTATTGAATGTTACATATTGACGTAGTGGTGGTTTATTTTTTTTTATAATCCATGTCAGAGGAATTCAAGGTTGTCACTATAACCCTAGAATTATCCTGAGGTAAGGAGAAGGGATCTCTCTCCTGATGACGAATGCCAACGGATCGATGATCGACGAAGACACAGACCACTGTTCTTCATCAACGATTGATCCAATAATCGAGGTAGGGTGTCGATCTCTTTGTGATTTCTTTTCCCATTTTTAGAATAAAATGATGAATGCATACCAACCCACGAACAGGTTGATCTATGGTTCAATTGTTCTTGTGGGAGGGATAATTATTTCAGGATTAAAGGGAATATTTCTCGGTGATTATTATGCTGTTGGATTCTTCGTGTTATGATTACAAGAACAGATCAATACTGACATGAAAAAGGAAAAGATCCATTCTTTGGGTGTTCTATATGACCGTTCTATCCTTGTTCTTGGTGTTCCATGTTGTTGGAACCTCATGGTCACAACGCAATTTCCAAGGAGGCTCCGAATGCGATCAAACCACCGAAGTGCTAGAAAGGTGAATCAAAGACCAAGGCATTGAAGTCTATGACCCGAGGATTACATAAGTTTCTCTGTTTCAAAAAACAGAGCACTGGAGTAGCGATGATGACCCATGGAACCAGGGCTGCTGGCGGCACCTAGTGGAACACAGTGGAGGATGGTGGTTGCCCCGAAGACGACCACAGAAGAGGCAGTGGCCAAACAAAATAGGGAATGCAGTAGTGGAAGCCACAACAAAGAAAGGACACCACTTGAAGTAGCATCATAGGAGGGACCCATGGCGAATCCTCGAGTGCATGTGCGAAAGGCATTCCAGCTATGTGAAACGTGGTCCAACACTATGTTGACTGAACAAATGTGACCAAGGTGGGCCGCGTCTGGCATGCACACACCAGCCCGCATGTAGTGGGATGGACCCTAGGGCATAGCGGGCCAAGCCAGTTCAGTCCTGACCGAATTGGGTTGGGTCGGGTGGGGTCAGGTTGTCCAGACCGGGTTGGGTCGGACTCAGACCGAACCAGATATGTTTTACCAAATTGTCCATATCTTTCAAACTGCTTGTCTGTTTGATGAGCCAATTGTGGAATTGGGACCCTTGTGAAGAGACGGTACTTTTTATATACTCTATTTGAGTTTTTGTGAAGTTAGTTTATGATATAATGGATTTAATATTATGTTCTCTTGAAAAAATCATGCTACAAGCAGAATCCTATGGCTAATTGTGACTATGTGATCTTAGTGACTATGTGACTTGGGCACTGCATGACCCATTGAAGCTCTATGCAATATCAATTCTCCATATTCCATCAATGCTTTGTGCACCATTGATGCTCCATGCACCATCGATGATCTGTGCGCCATCGACGCTCCGTGCACCATTGACACTCCATGCGCTATCGATGCTCCTTGCATCATCAATGATCTGTGTGCTATCGATGCTCCAAGCATAATTGATTATTCATGGGCCATTGATGTCTCAGGAACCATCAACTCTCTGGGTTCCATCGATACTCCCTGCACTATTGATGCTTTGTGCACCATTGACGCTTAGTGCGCCATTGATGCTCCATGTTCCATTGAGGCTATGTGCACCACTGATGCTCTGTGCGCTGTCAAAACTTTTAATGTCATGGAGATTGAAATATCTATGGAATAAAACTAGAAATACTTCTCTTCATGCTTTATACTTATACCTGTGTGATCTAGCCATATTTATTGTACTTCGTGTGTTTCTTTTGTGGTGTACTTTGCGTGTTTCCTTTATGGTGTACTTTATGTGTTTCCTTTTTAGTGTACTTCATGTGTTTCCTTTGTGGTGTACTTCATGTTATTCCTTTATGGTTTACTTTTTGTAATCCTTATTGGTATTTTTCATTTTTGGTTTTGGTGTCCCTACTAAGTATTGTTTTACTCACCCCTGCATGGGCTATGACTGTATGTGTCATGTCTTTTGTAGACGATCACTGCTTTAATGGAGTCCTTGGTGGACTGATGCTAGGTGGTTCTTAGGGAGAGGCCTGATAGACGAGGTGTAATTCAGTGAATTTAGACAGTTGTTTCTGTACCTACCCTTCAGGTCGGGTTTTTTGTGAATGAGTTTTAGGAGCTTGTACTTTTCCTTTTGGTTGGGATTGTATTATGGCCCCATTTACTTTTGAGTTTTTTACTGTTAATTTGTGTCAATATTTTAGTGGTATGAATACATATTTACTTTGTGTTTTTAGTTCAGTGCTTTTTTCTTAGAGATGTGTGTGTGTACAGGTACTTAGGAAAATGCATTCCATTTTTGGGATATGCCTACTCGGTACTAGTTTCCAGCCCCTGGCTTATTAGAGGTGGGCATGGGGTATTCATGTCATGAGACCTAGAGGATGGGTCGTTATATAGTGGTATCAGAGGTGGTTGGTTATACCTAATGAACCAAGAGCCTATGATATTGGTTTGAGGCATCAGTATTAAATGTTTTGAGTTTGGATTTCAGACCAGGGACTCTAGAGTTGGTGTGGTGGCCAACATATCCATACACCAGGAATATGAATTCTTATTTTCGACTTGTTACATGAAAACACTAGTCATAGGAAAAAATCAATAGTTCATGCATTATATAGGATTGAGTGTATTCTCATGTACTTTTTGAGTCAGTGTTTGCTCACCAGTTATACTATATTGATTATGGTACATCTTGATCTATTTCAAGATGCCTCCATGTAGACATATAGATAATATTTTGATGCGTGATCACGAGGATGATCTGACTAGCGATGAGGTGTCGGTATAGGGACCAATATCGGAGATAACACCCCCGGGTGGTGTACCAATGATACCACCACCCGAAGAGCAGTATTTACTACCAGTGCTACCGGTAGAATATGCACGTTGTATGAGTGCATTTCATGAGTTTCAGAGGAAGAGAACTCTCAGGTTCATGGGTGATTTAGACCTCTAGGTAGTTGAGGATTGGATGGAGGTGGTTGTGCATGTCTTCCACCTAGTTAGGAATCCTTTTGATTAGATGGAAGTCATATCCACAAGTCTTATACATGGATCAATGGGTATATTGTGGATATTAGTGATCTAGACTCATAAAGAGACAACCCTCACTTGGAAAGACTTTGAGTGTATCTTTAGGTAGGTGTTCTTTCCAGTGATGTTATGCTCTGTGCGTATACAGGAGCTACTGCATCTACAGCAGGGAAGCCAGACAGTAGTGGAGTACTCAGTGAGATTTACAAATCTTTCTCACTACTCCACATATATGGTGTAAGAACCATTCTTCAGATCCTAGAACTTTTATTTTGTACTACATTAGGAGATCAGATAATCCATGATATCCCTTAGCATCCCTATATATGTTGGGGTACTAGAGTGAGCCCTGCTTGTATAGAGATTTCTGGTGGAGCAGGCATCAGTAGTGGGAGCTAGCACCAGGCATCAGGTAGCTGAATATTTGGCATCAAGTAGCCGACAGATAACTCAAGGATCCAACTGGATTAGACAATTCAGGGGAAAACCCCAAGACATGAGGTCAGTGGTGTGAGTCTCCCAGGGTAGAACGAGTCAGCCGAAGGACAGACTATGTTATTCATACAGCGGTCAAGGTCATATGGATATATATTGTCTAACCCATCGTACAACCAATCAGTATATAGTCAAGATACCACCAAGGTATAGGAAAAGGTAGGAATAGGGTAGTCATCTAGGAGGTAGACGTGGTAGAGGAGGTGGATGAGCAGCAGGAGGTGGGCGTAGGTTCGAGGTACTACCACCACTACCCCTAGGTGGTCCACCATGGGCTCAGGGAGTTGGTGTCTAGGGATGAGGCTAGATTTAGGCAATGGAGTATTATGACCTCGGTGCTCTAAAGATTATTGTAGGTACGATTTGTGTCTTTTTCTCCCTAGCTGTAGTTTTTATAGACACAGGTTCCAGTCACTCTTTTCTCACCACAACCCTTGTTCGAGACACAAATATTTTAGTGGAACTGTTGACTTGATTCCTATGCTTAGAGACTTCTACGAGAGGATATTAAATGATCAAAAACTAGTGCTGACAATGTGACTTTACTCTTGGGGGAGATAGTTTCAGTTGGGATCTCTTGGTGGAAGCGTCGAGGCCTTACGATGTCATTCTTGTTATGGACTGATTATTTATAGTTCATGACCAAATTGATTTTTTAGGAATAAGATGTTATGTGCCTATATACATGGGACAAAGTTTTCCTTTTTTCGTGAAAAGGAAACCCAATAAGGGTAGTATGGACTCACACATAGGAGGTAGTAGCCGATCACACACCAGTTGGTTAGCATGACCCTCAGTGTAGTGGATGAGATGAGTTCTTAGTTTCCTGTAGTATTGGATGAGTATGAGGATGTATTTACAAAACATCTTCCAAGATTACCTCCTCATAGGGAGGTGGACTTCTATATTGATCTATACCCTGAGATGAAACCAATATCTACACTTTCATATCATATGTCTCCCACAGAGCTTCGTGATTTGAGGGTACAGTTGGAGGACTTATAGAGGAAGGTCTTTGTAAGACCCAATGTTTTACCCTAGGCAGCCCCAGGTTTGTTTTCCAAGAAGGAAAATGGGAGCTTGAGTTTATGTGTAGACTTATGGTGCCTGAACCTGGTGACTGTGAATAATAAGTATCCACTATCGAGGATTTAATACCTATTTGGTCAACTGAAGGGAGAGAGGTGGTTCTCAAAGATAGACCTCGGATTTGGCTATCACCGGCTTTGTGTACAGGATGAGGATGCATTGAATATAGACTTCAGATGTCATTATGACCACTATGAGTACCTAGTGATGTCGTTTGTCATGAAGAATTCTCCATAAGTGTTCATGGGAATCATGAACTCGATCTTCCAACCTTACTTAGACTGGTTCATCATGGTATTCATTGATGAAATCTTGGTGTACTCAGCATCCAAGGAGGAGCATGTGATACACTTGATAACGGTCCAGGACATAGTACAAGAGAACCAGATTTATGGGAATCTATTGAAGTGTTAGTTCTGTATTTAGGAGGTCCACTTTCCAGGACATGTTATTTCAGAGTCTAGAGTTGTAGTAGATCCAGCGAAGATTGAAGTGCTGCATTCTTGGAAACCACCCAAGAGTGTTACCAAGGTGTGAAGTTTCCTTAGTTTGGCTAGGTACTATCTTAGATTTTTACCCAAATTTTCTAGAGTAGAATCGCCCTTGACAGATTTGACATGGAAGGGGTGTCCTTTCATGTGGATAGATAAGTGATAACAGTTCTTTTAGGATATAAGGAAGAGATTGAAGAGTGCCCCCATTTTGAGATTAGTAGAGGAGGGTGTTGAGTACGTGGTGTTCTGTGATGTATCAGGGACTGGGATTGTTTGTGTCTTGATGTAGGGGAAATTGGTGATTGACTATGATTCATTATAGTTGATGCATCATGAGAAGAACTATGCGACTCATGATCTTGAGATAGCAATGGTATTCTTCACATTGAAGATGTGAAGACACTAATTGATGAGTGAGTGGTTTACCGTTTACTCTAACCACAAGAGTCTCAAGTATATATTCTCTCATAAAGATCTAAATTTGAGATATAGATGATGGATAGAGTTCCTCCAGGATTATGAATTTTATATTTTCTATACTAATGGGAAGGGGAACATGGTGGCAGATGCTCTCAACAGAAGATCCAACTTACAGATTCTAAGTGACGCATTAGAGAAGTTGGCCACATTACAGATATCCTTTGTGGGTGGAGATGGAGTAGCTTACCTCTAGTTGATGTTTGTCACCCCTCCACTCTTATAATGAGTTAGGAAGGAACGTCTAGGAGACACATACTATAAGACTTTATATTCTCAGATGTCCACAGGGAATTCCCTTTATGGATATTCAAAAGGTGGGGAGCTCATCGTTCTCTTTAGAGGGAACACAGTAGTGCCAATGATCTTGCAGGAGGAGTACTTAAGGGAGTTCCATACTTGCCCTTTGGTGGTACATCCCGGAGTAGAAAATAAGTATCAAGACCTCCAATTCCAGTTCTGGTGGCTAGGTATGAAGAAGGCAGTGGAAAATTTTGCTTCAAGATGCCTCACTTGCTAGAAACTGAAGGCTGAGACCAGATTTCATCAGGCTTGACCCAACCACTTGAGGTTCCAGAGTGGAAGTGGGATGGGATATCTATGGAATTCATGATGGGTTTACCACACACGTCTAGGGGACACAGTACTATTTGGGTGATCGTTGAATGACTCACCACGTCAGCCCACTTTCTATCGATCTGTGAACAGAGCTCAGTAGAGATATTGGGACACCTATATGTGCAAGTGATAGTTCAGATTCATGAAGTTCCATTAATGATAGTCTCAGATCATGATTCTTGTTTCACATACCAGTTGTGAAAGGGATTTTAGGAGGTGTTTGAGACTCAGTTTCACTTGAGCATGACATTTCATCCCCAAACGGATGGCCAAACAGAGAGGACCATCCAGGTTCTAGAGGATATGCTACATTCTGGTATCCTAGACTTTGGACATAGTTGGGAGGACCACCTACCTATGGTGGAGTTTGTGTATAACAAAATTTACCACTCCAACATTGGTATGGTGCCATTTGAGTTCTTTTACAAGTGATGATGTAGGCCACCACTGTGTTGGAAAAACCTAGGAGATTCAGCACTTCTGGGTCTAGAGTTGGTATGGGCTACCACCGAGAAGGTAAAGATCATCCAAGAGAAGATAAGGATTGCACAGAGCTGGAAAAAATCATATGTTGATAGGAGGTGGAGGCCTCTGAAGTTTGATAAGGGAGACCATGTGTTCCTTTGGGTCTCACCTCGATGGGGATTATAGAAATTTTGCAGGGGAGACAAGTTATATCTAAGATACATCAGCCCTTTTCAGATTCTAAGTAGAGTTGGAGAGGTGGCATACTGCCTAGCTCTACCTCCATAGTTTCACTAGGTGCATGATGTATTTCACGTGTCATAGATTAGAAGGTACTTGCATTATCCATTGCACATCATCAAATGGGGAAAGCTATAAATTTATGATGGGGTGACTTTTGTAGAGTACCCGGTGGAGATCAAGGATTAATAGGATAAGATCCTTTATGGGTGGTTGATTACTCTGGTGTGCATTCGGTGGTAGCATGAGAATCTCCAAGATATCACTTAGGAGAGGGAGGCTCATATTCGTGCTCAGTACCCTCATCTTTTTGTTTATTATACCTTTATGTTGGTTTTCAGGGATGTAAATCCCTAAGGAGAATGTAATAACTTGGATTTTCCCAAATTTATTTTTATAAATTAATTAGGAAAATTATGAAACTAGGTGCTGAGATGGCGTGAGATTCTGAGGCCTAGTATGCCAGAAAATATTAATCAAAAAATGTTATTTTTTAATAAATAGCAAAAGAGATTTTTATTTAAATGGTAATAACTTCTAAAAAGTTTCCCAGATCAAAAATTTGAGGGAACCATTGTGTCTCGAACAATGATTTTACCTTAGGTGGGGCCTAACCTTGACTGGAGCGGGTTGAGGGTGAAAGTTAGTTTTTGGATGTAGGCATTATTAAAATATATAATAAAAATATTTTATTGAACACTACATGTTGATGTAGTGGAGATTTTTTTTATAAGCCATGTCAGAGGACTTCAGGGTTATTTCCATAACCCTAGAATTCCCCTAAGGAAAAGAGAGTGAAGCTCTCTCCCAACGACGAATGTTGGTGGATCGAGGATCGATGATGACATGGACCTCTGTTCTTCATCAACGACTGATCCAATCATCAAGGTAGGGTTTCTATCTTGTTATAATTTATTTTCCCCTTCTTAGAATAAAATGATGAATGTGGACTAACCCATGAATAGGTTGATCCATAGTTTGATCATTCTTGTGGGAGGGATAATTATTGCGGTATTAAAGGGAATAAATATTGGTAATTATTTTGTTGTTGGATTCATCATGTTTTTATAACAAGAATAGATCAAATATGACACAAACAAGGCCAAGATCTGTTCTTTGGGTGTTCTATGTGACCCTCCTATCCATGTTCTTAGCGTTCCTCACTGTTAGACCCTCATGGTCAGGACAAAAGTTTCTAGGAGGCTTCAAATGTGATCAGACCCTCGAAGTTCTAGGAAGAAGGATCAAGGCCTAGGATAGTGAATGTTGTGACCCAAGGATCAGGGAAGTGGATCCATTTCAAAAAACGGTGTGCCAGAATAGGGCAGGCAATGCAAGGAACCAGAGCCACTAGCGGCGGCGCAGGGCGACGCTCGGTGGAAAGCAGTGGCGGCTGCATGTGGGTGTGGTGGAGGACTATGGTCACCCCAAAAATGACCAAATAAGTGGCAAAAGCTAGACCACATAGGGCTTTTGGAGGTGGGATCTATAGGTGGTGATCGTAGGTTCATAGAAGGAGGTTGCGACGAAGCAGAGATGTGGCTCGAAGCCACATCGAAGGAGGGACCTGCAGGTTTGTGCGAGGTAGGTGGGTCGGCCGCATGAAATGCGGTCCAACGATGAATTGACTAGACAAATGTGTCTAGGTTGGGCTACATTCAGTGCACATACAATAGACTGCACATGTTGGGATAGACTGAGGAACCTGGAACCTACTGAATCAGATCGGGTTGGGTTGGCCGGACTGGGTTGGGTCAGACCCAAACTGAACCAGACCCTTTTTAGTAAATTGTCCATAACTTTCAAAATTTGTTTCCATTTGATGAGCCATTTTGTGGTTTTGTGACCCTTGAGATGATATGGTAATTTTTATATACTATAAGTGAGTTTTTTGGAAGTTAATTTATGACCTAATGGCTTGAGGAGTTGGTTGTCCGAGAACAAGTGCATTTCGAGCAGAATCTTGTGGAAAGTTGTGACTATGTGATCTTGGTGACTATGTGACTTGGGGGTGCATGACCCATTGATTCTCCACACTCCATCTATGATCCATGTTCCATAGACACTTAGTGTTCCATCGATGCTTCGTGCGTCATTGATTCTCCATGCACCATCAATGCTCCATGCGCCATCGACGCTCTGTGCACCATCAATGTTTTTTGCACCGCCGACGCTCTGTGCACCATCGACACTGCAGGAACCATTTCCACTATAGGTTCCATAAAATATCCATGCACCATTGATGCTCCGTGAACCATCAATTCTCTATGCATCATCTAAAATTCTACTATCATAGAGATTGCGAGATCTGTGGACTACAATTGGAAATCCTTGTCTTCATGATTTAGACTTATACCCATGTGAGTTGACCGTATTTACTATACCTCATGTGTTTCCTTTGTGGTTTACTTCATGTTTTTTACTTTGTGTTGTACTTCATGTGTTTCCTTTGTGGTATAATTCATGTAATCCTTAGTGGTATTTTTCCTTTGTGGTTTCAGTGTCTCTACTGAGTATTATTTTACTCACCCCTACACAAGTTATGCTCGCATGTGTCCTGCCTTTTGCAGATGATTGATGCTTTGATGGAATTTTTAGTAGAACTAGGATAGGTGTTTCCTAAAGAGAGGCCCAAAATACTAGTTATACTTCAACAACTTCATACAGATGTTTCTATACCTACCCTTCAGGTATGGTTTTCTACAGGTGAGTTTCAGGAGATTGTACTTTTCCTTTTGGTTGGGATTGTATTCTGGATCCATTTACTTTCTAGTTTTGTTATGTTACTATTTTTGGGTATTTTAGTGGTATTTTTGAATGTTTACTTAGTGTTTTCAATTCATCACATTTTCTTGTAGATGTGTTCATGTGTAC
The DNA here is from genome assembly GCA_963277665.1 of Viscum album. NCBI lineage: Eukaryota > Viridiplantae > Streptophyta > Magnoliopsida > Santalales > Viscaceae > Viscum > Viscum album. The sequence continues at coordinate 894,983,083 of OY728156.1, forward strand.
AGGTACTTAGGAAAATGCCTCCCATTTGTGGGATATTCTTACTTGGTGCTAGTCGTCAGCCCCCGACCTATTGGAGGTGGGCTTGGGGTAGTCACAACACATGACCCTAGGTATGGGTCATTAAATTTACTTGGTTCATTTTATAATTGTTTTTATTTATCATTTTTTTATATCATATATATTGATCCACGACCTGAGGGTTTCCTTTTTACTATTATTGTATGAATAATATATATACATTTTTGTTGTATAATGTGATGATATTTACATGATTTTCAACATCTATGATTCCTAATTATGTTTTATTTATTATTTATCATTTCAATATTTATATTATTAATAGTTACTAATATTAAGGGTATAGTATACCCAAATCATGTAACAGGCTGTCACTACTAGTCCACAACCTATTACATATAGGGAGGCACACATGAGGTCATGTGGTGCACCAACTAGGGCCCAATGAATTGGGATGGGGAATTAAAAATTGGTATCAAATACCCTTTATTTTTAGTATTATTTTAGGATTGTTAAATTGAAGATATGATGGTCGAGACTTAGGTGAGAATCTATTCTTGTACTCGAAGAACACTTATATAATGTATGTTGAAGTTTTTAACGTAGAATTATTTATATTTTTAGTTTTATGATTATGTTTTAATTATATTATTTATGTATTATTAGGTAGTTATAGTTTATATAATTTTAATATTACCTAGGGTGGTGAGAGTGGATGATTTCACGCATAATGATTCAGTAGGTCATATGTCATGTACTTTCTTATATATGATTGTTAAGGGTTTAAATTAATTAAATTCCAACAATAATATATTTAGTGTTTTCTCAAGTAAACTATTGATGACATATAATTCATTTAACATGAGAATATTGGTGATTTTGCTTCATATGACTATAACTAACATATAGGTAGTGGTATGGTCATGGTTGTTGAGTGATTAGTGGTTTGGAATGTCTATTTTCTTGTGGGTAGAACCATAGGTAATGTATCATAGGTTTTTTGTATACATGTGTACCTATAAAATTCTTAAATTCTATTAAGATTTAAGTTGTTAATTTTTTTTCTAAGTTTGTGTTTTAACATTTTAGAAAAAAATCACCTTAATAAAATCTGATATTTCCATACAAGGATAAGATAAATGATGCTACTGAGGTTAGAAATGTTACCATATACCTCTATATATTTGTAAGGATAGGGAATAGCATGATTATTAGGTTTCTATAATAGTTCAGGTAGTGTAACCATTTCATCTAGGGGTGTTTCTCATTGTATCAGTTGGGGGTGGATGTGTGAATTCGGGTGGACCTACCATGGTTGATTTTTCCTTGGACTCTTATATGAATCATCCTTAGGTTTTATAGTTTATAAATAGTCCTCAAGATTATATGGACTAGATTGAGGTTATTGATGGTGTCTTCAAACTTTTAGAGACACTTAGCGGTTGTTGAGTGAATATGGAATCCATTATGCTTCAGGGACCTGCTAAGAGATGGTGGGGAGTTATGGTTCAAACCAATAGGTATGATGGCCTATTATGGGAGGATTTAAAGGTCCTATTATTTTAAGAGTTTCCCTTGATTTATTGATTATTTACCGAGAATAAGATTTTATGGATTTTTAGTATGGGATGATTTCTATAATGAACTATGCTACCCATTTTGTTGAGTTACTATGCTTCCCTCCCTTAATGGTATGGAATGAGGCCAAAAAGGCTTATAGGTTTGATATTGTACTATGGATATATGTGAGGTTATAGAGAAGTATTTTTAACTTGATGTATTATTCTAATGTGGTTCACAAGACTCTCACCATTGATAATGATCTAATAGAGGATAGTGCAACATACTCTCTTCCCATCTTTAGTGGGATAATTGTTGGAATTTTTAGTGGAGTTTTTGGTGTCTCTTATAGTGGTAGGAAGTGGGTATTTGATTAGATGTTCTAGGTTGGATTGAGTTTGTCTAGTTATGTCCATAGTTCATCTCTACCTCCTATATGGGGATTCCCCTTTATCGGTGTGGCCATATAAGGAATTTTCAAAGCACATGTACCAGTCTACTAAATGTGTGTCATTCATGATGTAGAATGGGTCACTTGTAGTGGTTTTTTTCAAGTATGTATAAGTTGGGTTCTAGGAAGACACATGATTTGAGATCTTGGTTAGGAGGGCCTTAGAAAAATAACACGTATTTGTCTAAGATATTAGGTCATGGAGTTGGTCGAGGGCCTTAAGGGAAGTATCAGCTGCAAATTTCCCATGGGTTAGTTCCTTAAGCGAGTAAGGGATCATGGGGTCAAGGTCATAGATCCAATGTAATCAGACTATGTGCTTTATACTAGGTTTTATATAATGTATTATAGGTTCCTTTTACCATTACAATAATTATTTTTATTACTTTGATGCTTTTTATTTCCTTTTTTGATATGGGGAAATCCCATTTTTTATCCTTTCCCATGTGGTGTCTGGTTTGGGACTGACTTTAGAGTTTTCTAATAGCATGTTATATCTCGACGCACCTATGAGAAATATGTTGGACTATATTTAAATATTTTCAATATGTGTTGTAGTGGTTAGGGATATGGTCATTTATGGTATTTTTCTCATTATATATATATGACAATATTTAATTTCATATTTAGCATGAATTGGATAACATTATTATGGACCTGCATTGACTACTACCAAAGGAAGATTTATCTCACTTACCTAATAGGGAAGTATTATATTCTTGTGGGTGAATGGTATGATAAGGTAGGTAAATTTATACCCTACCTTAGTTTGATAAGGTCCTTTATAGTGTATGTGGTAGGTATTCTTGTTTTAGTGGATCATGTGATATTTCTTTCCCCCTGATAGTGGGATAGTTTAAAGATTTTTTTTGTATTATTTCTCAGGGTTTAATCCTAAGAGGGTGATCAAGTTCATGATTGATATTATGTTGGGTTTAGAGATTATATCAATACCATTTTATCATATTTAATTGTTGAAGTTGAGAGAGTTAAAGATACAACTCAAGGATCTTGAGGTGAAGGTTTTTTTTCTCTCGAGTACCTATCCTTGGGGTACCCTTGTTTTATTTTCTAAAAAGGTTGATGATAGCCTGAGGTTGTACATGGATTATTGAAAATTGAATAAGGTCATAGTGAATAATGGGTACTGATTACCTTAGACAAGTGATATCTTTGATTATTTTATGGGATCTTGATGGTTTTCCAAGATTGAATTATGATTGGGATATCATCAATTATAGTTCAGAGTGAGGATATACTTGAAATTTCATTTAGGATAAGGTATTGGATTTATGATTACCTTATGATTCCATTCAGTATTACCAATGCAGTAGTAGTGTTTATGGATCTAATGAACCCAATTTTACATCTCTATATATACTCTTTCATTGTGGTGTTTTTTGATGACATTTTGGTATACTCATGGACTTAGAAGTTCCATGTCTAGTACCTAGAGATTGTATTGATTGTGGTTTGAGCACATCAGCTTTAATTCAAGTACTCAAAGTGTCACTTATAGATTTATGATGTGAGATTCATTGAGAATTTTATATCTAAGGTTAGTATCTCTATCAATATAGAGAATGTAATGAATATGATGTCTTGGGAATGAACTAATGTTATGTTTGAGATCAGAAGATTTCTTGGCCTATTTAGGTTTTACAAGAATTTCATTCACAATTTCTTTTTATTGGTAGTTTCTCTGAAAAGGATAACCAATAAAGGGGTGAAATTTGAGTGGATTTATTAGCATGAGGTTAAATTCCATGAGTTAAAAACATTATTAATTCTTTCTCTGATTTTGATTATTCTAAATCTAGGTAAAGGATATACTATTAATTTTGATTCCTCTAGGGTTTTTATGGGAGTTATTTTGATGTAGGGATAGTGGGTGGTCACTTATGGGTCTCATCATATATATCCCCATTAGAGGAAATACCCTAACAATTACTTGGAGTTAGCTACAATTTTTTATGTATTAAAGTGTTGGAATCATTATATCTTTGGTGATAGATTTTTCATCTACACAGGCCACACAATCTTTCAATAAATATTCTACTAGTAGGAATTTCACCTATGGTAGAGGTGTTGGGTTGAGTATATGGAGTCATTTGACTTCTAGATGGTGTATTCCTTATGAAAGGGGAATATCATGGAATATTATATTAGTAAGTTGATATATAAGTAAGGAATTTAGTTATTTTCTAAAGATAGTAAGTTGGTGAGACTGATCTCTGATTGGTGAATTGATGTGTCATATTTATGAGAGGTTATGAACTTTTCCCATTTGATCATTACCCCTTCATTGGTGGATTGGGTAAAGTCTAGTCAAAATACTTATTCTGATTGTATTATGATATGTTAATGACTTGTGGGAGATAATGAAAATATGGTCTCAAGATGAAGATGAGATGCTATATGTCCATGATAGGGTGGTGGTTCCTACTTCCACTAGAGAGGAGTTAATGAGGGACTATCACACCTTATGACAGGTTTTTTACCCAGGCTTGACCAAGATATACCATGATGTTAGGTAGTTTTTTCTTGTCCTGTCATGAGGAGAGATATTGAGGGATTTGTTTCTCATTAACTTACCCATTATAGGATAAGGGTGGGATACTAGGGTCTATGTGGTTTACTTTAATCCCTTATAGTGACAATGTGGAAGTAGTATGTGGTGACCATAGAATTATTTATGTGACTACCTAGGACCCCAAGGGGATGTAATATAGTGTGGGTGGTAGTTGATTGGTTTATGAAGGTTGCATATTTATTATCTATTCAAGTGGCTCAATCAGTGGATGAGTTGGGAAAGTTAGATGTATAAGAGATAGTGCAGTTTAATGGGGTAACTATGAGAATAATATCAAATAAATATATTCATTTCACATAAATATTCTTGTAGGGCTTGTAGAAATCTATGGGATTTTATCTAAATCTGAATACAGTGTACTACCCATAGATAGATGGGAAACCTAATAGATACTTGAGGATATGATCAAAGCATGAGTGATTGATTTTAGGGGAGTGTGGGTTGACCATCTAACCATGGAAGAGTTTTTTTCTAATAAAATATTTCAAGATTCAGCCATGATATCCCCTTTCTAGGCCTTATATGGTAGAAAATTACACTCTTCCCTATGTTTTTTAGAGGTGAGAAATTTAGTAATGATCAGGATGGGCTTGGTGTCAGAGATCACTGAGTGGGTACAGTTGATTAGGAAGTAGTTATATACTACTCAGAGTAGGTAGTTCTTGTATGATGACAGAAGGTAGTTACCCATAGAGTACACTATTAGTGATTGAGTATTCCTATTTGTATCAAATTGGTTGAGGAATCAACATTTTAGTAAGTTAATATCATAATGTATTTTTTCAGTTCATTCAAGAGTGTGGAATAGATCAAGGTTGGGGATTATTGGTTAAATCTTCCCATATGATATCAAGTTATTTATGATTTATTTCACATGTTGTATCTCTATAAGTATGAGTTGAACCTGAAACACATGATAGATCATGGATATTTCGAGTTGTAAGTGGATGTATTGTTTGAAGAGTGTGTATTGTATGACATATACCAAAGTGAGAAGGTGCTATAAGGGAGGTTAATACCTCTTGTCTGGGTATTTTGGTAGTACAATAATATCTAGGAGGAGATATAATAGTGGGATTTATATGCAGAAGCTCAATGGCTATAGATATTCAGTGAGGATCCCTAGAGATACTTCTCAAGGATGAGAATCCCTTATAGGGAGAGTTTTTAATGACCCTAAAATTTCAAGTATGAGTATAAGGCTCATTTTTATCTTTAAATTATTTACTCTTGGATGATTTTATATGTTTTTAGGGGGTAACATTGGTTGGGAGGTGTTATATATAAGTTTATTGGGGTCACACCACATAGAGGTCTATTAGGTACACGGTATAGGGTAACCGAGTACCTGATGGCCTTGGAAGAAAACCAATAGGGGTTAAACCCCCAATAATTAGATGGTAGGGGTGGTATGGATTCCTATTAGCGGAATGAGGTACCCTATAGAGGTTTAATGGATACTTAGTTTCCTAATGGGTTATTTTTAGGTGTATTTCTAGAAATTATCCTTTTTCTCCCCCTTTAATCTCACCCTCTTCCTCCATCAACCCCCACTTGACCATCCTTCAATTTTGGGGTTTTACTTTTATTCCAAATATCCTTAAATATATCATTTCCACCACTTTATGTTCTACTTATTGTGTTGGATTTTTTGGTAAGGCAAACCCCATATATGCCTTCAGTGGTGTATTCTCTCACGGTTTTTTTCTTAATAAATCCCCAACTTATAGGTTTTTTGTATAAAATTATGGATTCAATGGTTTGCTCTAGAATCTGGTGATATATTTTGATAGGTTATCACCCTTATGATTTAGGTAGTATGTATTTTCCATCTTATGATATTTATATATAGTTTTATGGGCTATCGTGCACGTGGGTGTGTTCATTTTCTTGAAAATGCTATGATTTTTTTATCAAAGTAGTTGAGTGAGTCAAAATTGATATAATTGACCTATTATAGGGTAGATATGGGTAACATTGATTATTTATGTTGAAACCTTTCCTTTTTATGGCCTAAGGTAGGGATATTTTATATTCTCTTAGGTTGGTTGGGCCTAGTGTGAGTTGTTCGAGCTCAATTGAGAATTAAGTGAGATGATGGGTTGGTATATGGATATAGATGATGAATATAATAAATATAAAGGTGTTAAATATGTAAGAATATATTATGTGAGTGACCTAGTGGGGTTTAATTGGGAGTAGATGATTGTTTGTCTTTGTGGTTCCCTTATGTTTGAGATGTCTTGTTAGGACTAGAAGTTGACCATTTGGAATGAGATGGTTATTTGATGTTTTTTCTTCTTATTATATTTTTTATTAGGATAAATGTGGTTGTTATCACATCCAAAGTGAGAAAATGGTGTATTGTGATGATCTTATGATCAATTTCTGAGTAAGAGGATGGTGGCCTATGATGACATTGTGTAACCACATCTTGAGTGAGAGGATAATGTATTGTGGTATGTTGGCATGGGATTGTGAGTATGAGGATGCCCTGAGTAAGAGGGTTTGGAACCAAGATGATGATGTTTGACATCCTAGAGTGAGATGGTGTAGTCTTGGAATCGATGAGGGATCATTCCTTGAGTGAGAAGGTATCTGTTATGTTTTGATATGTATCTTATCGTGATACAACTCTTCCTTACAACATGTAGCTAAAGTATGGTCAGGGTTTGTGATGTCTTGGTTAGTGTATGATGGATAAATATATATGAATGATTATTTTCTTCGTATTTATATCAATTCATACACTATTATTTATCTCCTATAATTATGATAAGTATGTGTTGGTTGTTTCTTAATAGGTTTATTACTCACACACTGCATGGACAATAGGGTGCATGTGCGGACTTTGTTATTAGATATCTAGCTAAGGGAAATGTCCTTATGTCAATATTTTGATTAGGTGGAGATGCTTGGAGATATAGTAAATTACAAGAATTATTGAGATCATTTTATAGTTTCACCTATTTATTCTTTTGTTTTTTTGTATCTCATGTACTCTTCCACCGACGATGGGGATTCTTTTGAATATTTCTATATGAATGATATATATACATTTTGTTATATCATGTGATGATATATATATGAACTCCTATCACTATACTTAATATTGTTTTTATTATTTTTATTCTACTATTTATATTATTGATGGTTACTTTTATCGATGGCATATTCTCTCTAGTTTATGGAATAACTCCTCACCACTAGTCAATAACTTCTTGCATACGAGGAGTCATGGATGAGGTCATGTGGCACACTGACTCAGTTGAGATGAACTATATCAGGGTGTTACATTTTAAACCCATTACATCTCTATGTAATTCCTATCACATATCTACATAGTTATATAATAAATATTTTCACTAAACTTCCTTAAATGGGCAGCATCTATGAGAAAAGTCTATTGAAATAATGGTGAGATTAGGATTCAAAATCCCGAAATTATACTCTTTGAACATAATATTCATACTTATTTACTTCACATCATCAAATGTTATGATATTAATAACTCCTATTATCTACCTATAACACTTTCTAATTTCATCATCATCATATTAGAATATTCACACTGAAATTTTTTCTGTAATATCATTTGGTAAATGAATCAAATATAAATCTTTAAATTAAGATTATCCTCTAACAAAAATATCTTAAATTGTTTTAGAATATAAATTGAATTTCATTTTGAATTAGGTTTATATAACTATTTATTTTTTAAACTTTGAACTTATATAATTCAAAATATTCCCATTATCCCCTTAAAAAAATATATTTTCTCCAAAATAAATATTTCTATGACACAAAATTCTTTATTTTAGGAAATGGAATTTATTTTTCTTAAGGTAATATTTAACAAATATATCTTATATGGTATCCCATGTGTTTGGATCAATATTTTGAAAATAAAATTTTACACTTTAAAACATTCCATTGAAGAGTGATAGGATAATGCCCCTCATATTTTAACAAATATCTTAAATAAACTTTTTATCATGGATGAAACATTTTTATTCTTATCTCTTATTAAAAATATGATATAAAAATAAATCAATCATGACCATTTGTATCAAAATAATCATATCATATTATCCATAAAAACCATTGCTTAAAATACCTACTCTTATTACATAAGAGGAAAATAAGAAAAAATACACATCCTTTATGATTTGTAAATTCAATCAATCTATGAAGTAGTGTAATGCATCCACATAGTTGATATAACAACCCTTTGATTCAGCACTATAATGAAAAATTAAATATATAATCATTAATACTTACTCAATTTTGAACTCCTATATATATTTACAACATTTTTTAAGTATATAGTGAAGGTTATGGGGTGAAACATAAGTGTTTGGGCCCATGACCAATAATGGATTTCATTGGATTCTTAAGATAAATCCCAAGAACTGAACAATAAAAACCCTATAATATTTAAAGATGTGATATTTTCACATATAATTTATAATTAATTTATAAATAATAATTACATTTCTTGATAATTCTTTCTTTATTTATGAATATAATTTATATTCTTCTTATACCATACTTACAATTAAGAGTCCAATAGAACTCCTCTAGCAGTATCCACACATGCTCCATGAATCTATGAACACCATCGATAAAACTCAAGGCGCTAGCATGGAGGCACCAATCATCCTTATTTTTTTAACCATTGCTCACAACAAGAATCCCTTTAGTGTTGAAGGATTCTTCTATATTCTCTCTTTCTTGAGATAGTGGGGGAGGATCAAAGTATCTCAGAGAGAAACATTATGCACAAAAATTCTTATCCCTAGAAATGATATATGTGGGTTAATATAATTTTTCTTAGATAATTAGTTATTGCATATAAGACCTTAACTAATATCTCTATTTAAAGTAAAAATAACACTGAATAATAATAATAATATCATTTCCTTGGCATGTGATAACCCACAGATTATTTAAACATCATTTTCTTAAATAAATAAAATAATATTTATTTAAATGAAATTTAATAAAATATAACATTTCTATTCAGACCCTTAAATTATCCCATGAATCCTCCTTAAAATTTATCAAACCTTGAATAATAAATATTTATTATATTATTTGTACAATAAATAAATAAATATTATATTAAATAATGGGAAAATAAATATTTATTTAATATTCAACTCAAATATATTTAAACTAGAATAACTGGTGATTGAATTTATGCAATTGAAATAACCCTAATAAATATTATTCATAGATCTTTAGAAAAATATTTATTCTATATTAAATTTAAATATAATTTAAATGAGATTATATATACACTTAGTGTGAGACCCTCTGGGCCTCTTTTTTAGTGGCATAAGACGGTCTTGCCTAAATTAAAATATTAGTGTCTAAAATAATGTCAAGGAACCCAGGGATAAATACTTTAATATTGAAATGAAAACAATCACATACAGATTCTCACTATATAATATAATCCCATTATCTCGATATCTCTTCAAGATGATTTCATACTTGTGTCATTAACCTATATTCTTGATATAAATTTATTTTAATTCTTGAAAGGATCTCTCTAATAAACCACCATGACCAAAGACTTAATCAAATAGTTCTATTTCAGTCAAAGGGCCTAAGATATCATCTTCTGATATAGGAAGAGATGAATCATTTCTTTACTAATCTATCAATTTCATATCACTTATGAAATACCCAATGTATTCTACTTACCTATGAGAATATGTCATCATGGTTTTCAATAATACATCAAAGTACATGATTCATGATATATATTCATAATAATATCAAGTAAAGGACCAATATAAACATCTATATATAGAAATATCCAATGTCACATATAAAATATGGAATTACTATTGTTAGGTATATTCTCCTAACTTACCATATTAGATATTAATAATTTTGATCTTCATGATAAAAAGTATCAATGTATTATGAGCCTCCAACACTTGGTGTTCAAACATCATCTGTTCCCCATTAGATAGATTTCATATGACTAGAGAACATATTTAAGAATATTTTAATAGCAGTTTAAGGTTCTAATTATAGTAGGGAACCGTTGTAACTTTTCAATGTAATAAATACTCTAATGAAATTATTACATTAATGATACATAGAAGAAAAAAATCATGTAATAATATATTTACTAATAAGTAGGTATTTAAATATACAAGTAATAAAAAGTACAAAGTCAGTTGGTTCTAGGGATCCAATTCCAATATATATTTGTTATCATATACCCTTAAAGTAGAATAATTGAATTATATAACATCAATACCTGATGCAGAGTCTCATTAGTGCTTCCTATAACCTTTCAGGTATTCTGGGAAATTTCCCTTGTTAGAAAAAAAAATCTCTTGTAGTATTGTTGGGTTGTTTTTATTATAATATCATATGGAGATCATTCCAAAAGGTTCAAGGATCCATAAATATTTGATTAAATAAATTACAGAGGTGTTTTTAAGAAGTTGATAAAGTTCAGGCTGAATAATAGATTCCATGTTATAACACTATATGTCACACTACAATATACACATTATAGGATTCTAGTGTTTTTGTATTATTTGGTTGATTGTTCCATGTGAGAGATCCCATTTTGTATTTTTGAAAACATGTCACTATGATGATGACTAAACCACAACATGTTTCATGTGCGAATAATTAATTATGTTTATGTATATAGTCTTTTTCTATGAGGAAGGTAGCCATACCATAATGAAGTTATGAATGATTAGAAGTGTGGTTCATGGTAATAAATCACACTTAAATTGGAAACCCTTAGAATTTCAGTTCTATATTACCTAAATCTAAAAAGAGTTTGTTCAGTAAAGGGTAGTCTTATGCCCTAAAGAGAAAGTCAATAAATTTTGGCGTTATTTTGAAATACGGTCATTACACTATGAGGATTTTATTTTTATATGGAGGGATATTAAAATATGTTCTTAAAAAATTAACTACACCAAGAAACTTGTAGTGTAACAACCATGAACCAAATTAGCTAAATGGTACCTAAGGCTTCCACATAGTGCTGGGGTTCTAAGAAACACTAGTGGAAGTCCATTTTTTCCATTTTATAATTATAATGAAAAATTAGGGATGAAAAGTAATTTTGAAAAAAAAATGAATGTCATAAAACTGATACCAAATATAACCTTGATAAAAAATATATAAAAAAGAAAGTCCCCAATACCTCTGGTTATGTGATGAAACTATGTCTATTATGCTACTATAGCATTGAGTAGAATTCAAATCACACTCATAATAATAATTCACAATAAGAAAAATATTACATATATCTACCTATACCTATAAACACCTTTAAAATAGATTACGGAACTGCATGTCCACTAGAGTTCACATGCAGGGTGTGGGCATAACATACTGAGTAACCAAAAAGATTCTAACATATAGGAAATACACTCAAGTGTGTTCTTTAAACCAATATTATCATTTACTTAAGTAAATAAAAATAATTTGAAATATATTTAATAATAAATGAATAACAACGGTATATAATGGATAAATTTATAGTATAGTATCAATAACAAATAATAACTCCCTATACTAAGAGGATCCATACATGAAACACCTACTTCAAGTATCTACTCAGGATTTGAGATGAGTAGGACTAGGAAATATTGCTTTTATTTCTACTAGATAAGAATGAAATATTATAGGTTCAATACTCATTCCATAGGGGCTAAGGGTTCATTTATACTTGAGTTAGAGAGATCTTGATATCATCCCTTAGAAAACAAGGGAGAGGGTATAATAGATTAAGGAAATATTACAACCCATACCTGAGGCTCAATTTGGATACCCTAAGTGGGTACCTATGTATAGTACATACAACCACAATACCAACATATGGTGTACTTGGGAAACTATTTATACAATGATATACCACCTTACAATTATAAACTAACAATACCAAATATTAGATTATAATCCATACTCAATCCATATTACTTGTTACAAAAATTTACATGCTCTCTCAACAAGTTCAAAATCATTATAAACATATAAAAGTGACAATAATGCTCATTTTTAAATTATATAATAATGAATATAAGGATATACATGGAAAAAGATATTCATACTTACATAAGATGGACTGGATATCATATCAATGAAACCTAATTTCTAATTCACACATGACTATCAACATAACATGGTTAAATCCCAAATAAAACATTATAGAATCCAAAAAATTATAAAACATAAATCAAAAAATGGAAAAAGTTATGAATGACATCATTTCATGTTATTACAAGGGAATACTATACCAACTTCAAGAAATAAAATAAGGGGTAGTTTAATATTTATTAACATCATAAATAAATAAGGATTTAATCATACATGGAGAATAACCGAGTTAAACTAAAATAATATTAATGATATTAAAAGTTTATTTTTGGTCATTTCATATATATATATATATATATATATATATACTAGAAGAATCCTAGTTTTTATAGTTAAAAAATGGGGATGGAAGGAAAATGGTGTTTCTTATATTGAATTCAAATTTTTTTATTCCCGTCTGATGAAATCAGTTCCAATTACAATAGACTCGAATCACATGGATTTTGATGGACTAGTGGGCTAGTGTGTAACTATTTCATCTCCATCTAACATTTCTTCCTCTAGATTAGAGTGTTTCTTTTTGGACGACCTCTAAAAATCTTCAAGTCTGGTTGGAGGTGGCCCATCACTAAAATTGGTAGTGATCCCTATGGGAGGAGGTAGATCTAGTAATTATTGTTTCTATTTTAAATATGTGATTGACTAGGGATCTAAGGAACCAACATTGGTCTAATCAGAAATAGTATTGATTTATATGGATTCCAGAGATCCAAAAAAATTTAATGATCCTATGTTCCATCCTTATCTATGGATGAGTTTTTTCTACTAAAGATTAATACAAAGGGGTTTTGATTTAAAAATTTGGGGTAGATCATTTCTCTCTCTCTCTGAGTTTGAAATATTTGGAAGCTATTATAATATCAATGGACCAACATTTATTTTTATCATTATTCAAAAATGTTTCAACATTAATATATTGTCTGAATAAGATTTTGTCTTGGATTGGGTTGATGACTATTAGTTTTGAAACAAACATAGATTCATTTTATTCAAGTGGATGATGGATCTTTATGAATACCAAGATTCAAAAGTGGTGGTGGTTTTTGTTTTTTTGGAGGATTTCCAATTTCGTTTCATATTCCATTGATCTTGAAGGGGATAAAAAAAAATTTGGCCATTTATTATGTAAAGATTCATCAAATTTAAAGATTAAGAACACGTTGATGGCTCATATTTACATCTTTATGGATATGTATTATTTTTTACCTATCATATATTAATCTAAGTAGTTAATTCTATTTAATTATAGAATAAGATTTTAATCTTTAACCATTTGGGGTTTTATCATGATTCCATCTTCAAGGTCACTCTTATTCAATTTTCATAAGAGGAAACCCCTATTCATGACCCTATCCAGTCCATATAGAGACTGAGAATGCATGTCTATGGCCTTTAAGGCCTTCTAGTTATAATGTTTCAATCTCAGATCCCACTCAATGTTTTGGTATACCATAAAGAGATCATTACCCAAGTTTGGATCTACGGAAGGTTTTGATCTCTAGCTATTAGGGACAAATCGATAGGTTTTAAATAGGTATGGGATGATTTAGATGATTCACATCCCCTATATCCTTTTATAATATCTATCATCCCCATTTAATATCCTTAAGCCTAATTTTTTAATAATTTATAGGATTTTATGACTCCCACGATCCTAGGTGTGTCAATATAGATCCTAACATAAGGTTAAATACTTTATTATTCCCATTTTTCATATCCAGAAAAGGAATCAGTTATGTATAAAGATTCTCCCAAGGATCCAAATTCATTGATCATGGAATATGTGAATCCCAATCAAGTTTTCTTGTGGCGTAGTGGTTCATCTCATATCATCTAAGGAATGTTAGGTAATGTCTATAATTTGAATCATTTCTCTACTCTTTCTCATGCAGACAAAGAACTGTTGGATTATCCCCACTTAAAGAATCTAAAGTGGAAGAAAATTTATATATTAAATCTTGGAATTGTAGTTACTAGGTCTATATCCAAGTCTTGATATGAAGATTCACCCTAATCCTATCGATAGAATAATATAGAGGCTATTATGGACCTCATGTCCTCTTCCTAATGATCTCTATATTGATATGGAATTCTAAGGGACTTGAATCCCTATATAAGTGTGAATTTGTTTCATATGAAATAATATATTATCAAATTTATATTATATCCATTTTGGAACCTAAAATTTATAAGTAAAGGATTAAAGAGCTAGCTTGGAAAATTAGAATGAAAAATTTCATACAGTGTTGCCCAATCAATAGAGACAATTGTATTTTTTGGAACATTACTTTGTAGTTGGATCTAGTTAATTATTCCATTTATAATATCACTATCAAGGTTTCTTATCTGAATCAATTTTTTCATGTGTCCTTTGTACTTGAAAAATTTGATATAGAAGAAGGGAATCCTTATGGTAATACCTCACTTCCTTTGATCTAGGATCATATCCTTTGTTTATTATAAGTGACTTTACTACTATATTTTAAAACTCTGAGAAAAATAAGGAAACTCCTACTCTACGAAACCCGTGATAGATTTAAAATTATTTCTAATGAATAATAATCTTAATAGAATAATTTTTTCAGGTGATATATACACTTAGTGAAACAATAGTAAGGGGAATAGAAAGTCATAGAGCAGGATTAAAAAATGTTTATCCAACCTCCAGGGGATTGAATATTTTCCCAATACATGAGTTAACTATTTATCCTATACACTTTCATGCTACTCTCCACCGTTGATTTGGTTTTTAGGGAAAAATGTTAACTTTGGGTTCTTTTTATTTTCTAAAACTTGGACATAGGATGATAGTTTTATACATGGGATTCACCACTCATGGACTCCCCCTTGTCGGGGAAACCATGTACTAACCATATAACAATTTCTAATGAATTAAATATGTCTTATGAAAATGGTAAAAGGAAAAACCATATCAATGTAATAGTTTATAGGATACGATCAAGGAGATTCAAAAACTGGAAAATATACTTCAAGAGAACTGGAATAGTGATATCTTCATGTATTTGAAAAATAAACAAATAAAATTGGAAGATATATTTCTTGAGGTGAGACTAGATCAATGTAGCTATATAAGGATATGCATTTGGGGGGGGGACTAAAAATATGGATTATTTTCATGCATGTATTAAGGAAAGGATGTTCTTGGGTATGATCAACATGAAACTCAAGGATGGTACCTTAACTATTGATGTTAGTGTCATGGGTCCTTTTTTATGGAATTTTCCCCCTCTATATTGATAGGATATCAAATTGAGGCCTGAGCATGGTATCCTAAGGGGGTCAAAGGAATCATTCTTCAAGGATAGTCCTAGTTCTATTGATGACCACTATAATAATCTTCTTGAAGGAATACCGATAGAGGATGATATCCTTAAAGACACTAAAATATGGTATCTAGAGAGATCTCCAAAACCTAATAGAATCCCAGGATCCTTATATGTTGTATCATATAATATGGTGAAGGAGGATGTCATTATAGTGGTTTAGGATTTCTTTATTGGTGGAGATTTTTTTAGGGTTTCTTGCACAATATCTATTATCCTAATTTTGAGAGTAAACCACCCTATTTATTTCTAGTAATTTCATCTTATTATCATGTGAAACATTACCTATAAAATCCAGGTAAATATTTCGAATGATATACTCACCTAATTTCTCCCTTCCCTAGTTTTCAAGAAGCACCAAAACTTTATTATAGAGATAATAATTCAAGGTTGAATTGGTCTTTTATAAGATACAATTGTATAACTTGATAGGAAAGTTCTTGGAACCAACCTTATAATGAAGGTGTACATAGAGAAGGTGTGTAAAAATATATAATGGAATTACATCCTCAAGGAAATTTGGAGCTGTTATTTCTCAAAATGGTTATGTTAATTTATGTTTAGAAGTTATTCATACCTATTTTTCTTGGTTAATATGATTGTAAGGAACATCAAATTATTCAAATATTTCTATAGATTAAGATAAGTGGATCCATTATCTCCTATAATTTTTATTCTTTCCAATCACACATTAATTTAAAATATTAATAAATATACTCTCCCAGGTGTGATCGATCCCTTTAAAAAAGATATGTAACTTTTAGTAACTCCCATTTATTTTTCATAGATGATATGATCTTTTTTCTTAGAAAAAATAGATTCATCAAAGGTTTAAATAATATATTGTAGTTGTATGAATTTTGGAGTGGAAATAAGGTAAAACTATAAAAAATAAGTGTTTACATATCTTCATGGTTCTCATAAAAGTGATAAAAAATTATTGATAGAAGGATTGTTTTCATTAAGGGTAGATTTCCTTTATAATATTTAGATACTCCCTCATCCACTAGTAATATTTTTATTAATCACTTTTATGATATGGATAATAGGATTATGGGAAACATAATAAATTGGAAAATATATCTCCTATCATTTGGAGGTAGAATGAATATTTTCAATAGTATTATTTTATCCATCTATATGAATATCCTTTCATCTATTAAAGTGATAAAAGATATTATTAAAAAAATTAAAAAATAATTGATCAATTTCATTTGGGATGAAAATTCATAGGGGTTATTCCATTGGTATTTCAGGGAATGTCTATATAAATTAGTTAAATAAGGTGTAATCAATAGGATGAGTCTTGATGAGTCTATATTATCTATTCCAGACAAACTTTCCTCGGAGTTCATTACATGGTATTTACTCTAGGATTTGTTTGTTAAAGATAAAAATGGTAAATATTTTTTTGCCATCCAGAATGTGAAACCTTCAACTTATTATATTTGGAATAGTATCTAGGGATCTATTTAACCCATGAAAATTATTCTGGATAGATTATCGGATGATGATATATCAAATTCTAGAAAGACAATTGGGTAGGGAGTCTCTTGTAATTCCCAAGCTACCCTAATCTGGATATTATTTTTAGAGAGGTGAGAGAATATTCATGGTTCATTAATTATATTCTTAATGAGGTAAAAAAAGGTAATAATCAATAATATCAACTTAATTGAGATGATGACTATTTCATTTTTAACCTAGAATTTTTGATAGTTTTTAATTTAAAGGGTTTCCACTGCATTTTTCATGAACAATAAAGGATTGATCAATGAGATAAAGATTAATGGGATAGGGATATACCTTTGAAGTTTAATTTTATAGTTTGGAATGCCCTGTATGGGTTTTCTACTCATTGACTATGTGATCCAATGAAAAGGTATCTATTTAGAATCAAAGTGACTTTGTAGTAGAAATCCAGATGTGGAAACAATTGAAAATTAATTACTTCTAAGGGATTGGACTTGGTTTATTTGAAAATTTCTTGGAAGATTCATGGACATCAACAACAATCTTGATTCATTTGAGAAAATATTCACTATATAATACCAAATATGTCTCAAGTAAACATATCTATACCAAAATATATACATAAGAAAGGTACCCTCACCATGGATCACTCACCAAGTAATGCATACAAGTAAGAATATACACACCAAAATATATACATAAAAAAGGTAACCCACTAACACTTTCCCACTAGTTTTTCTCACTCATGACCCAATGTCAGACATCCCATACTACAATTCCTTCGATATAAAGATATATATGATGTGAGTCAGACCTCGATCCCACCTACCTTAGTCAGATATAGGGACTAACATCTCATGTTAGCATCAGTATATATATCTATGTCATCAAATAATCATCATAATATTAACCATAACCAAGTAGTAATCTAAGATCCTCTATAACCCATGTATCGTGCAGTATACCTCAATCCACTATAGACCCTACATGTACATCCATGGAAAATTTTAGTCACCATGGTCAGATATAAGTATATGATATAACCTCGAGTAGTTATATCCCACACACAAATGTATAGTAATATAAGATCCATTACAACCCATATAGGAACATACTATATAACTTAATCCATTACATCCTTAATTCAACTACACATCATTTTATGTTCAAGGGAGAGTGGAGAAGAGGGAGAATTCAATGATCCATTTCCACACTAACTTGGATGTTGGGGGAAACATCCACACCCAAAACATTTGGGCATTGAATTCTCATAAGACTCAAGTGGTGGAGCATATGAAATTATAAACTATGAGAATAAGTATGGAACACAACCAGACTAAGGGAAACCACCTATACTTAGACTCAAAATATAGCTATCATCCCACAAAACACCCAACTTCCACCACTAAGGTATAAAGAACATGATCTCACATGTACCCAAAAGAATCAAAGTTCAAAATATTTAGTTATATTTACTAGTAACTAGAAATTACCATTAATTCATTAATTTTTTTTTCATAATCTAGTTTAAACAATTAAATTAATTACAATCCAACATTATTTTATAAATTGAATTATAATTTCCTGATTCATATCCAATTTTTCTTGAAGGATTCATTCTAACCATCCCATGGTTTCTATTATTCAACATTACAAACATCGATACACATCCCATGAGTTCATTATTATTTCATTACCATTCTATAATTATAGGTACTATAAGACTCATCCCAAGCTAAAACATAGAAGAAATGCTCATAGTAAATAGAACCTAATTGTAATACATAGTTTGAAAACATAATAATCAACCATCTGAAAAACTAGACTTCAAAAAAACCATCAAGAAAAAATCAATGGGAAATCCTAGCTCTTGACCCATTCTAACCATCCATATGTCATCCTTGAAACCATTCTACACAATATATTCCATCTTGCCATCACCAGTATCAAGCCACCACTAGAACCCAGGAAACCCATCACATTGTTCACAAAATATCTCAACTATACCAAGTTTGCAATTAATCAAAGTAAAGATCTATTATCCTAGAGTGAAATTAGAAAAAGGGAATTTTTAACACATAAAATCAAGGGAAAACAAAGGATAAAACTATAAGGCATTCCAAACTTAAAAGAATAAGGATGGGCTCACTCAGTCCCAGAAACATATCTCCAATAAAAAACCTTTTAATTGCCATTTTTAATTAATCGATTCATTAGGCAGAGGTTTTAGCAACCAAGAAACTTATAACCAAAAATTATCAATGTCTAGGTATCAATAATGATCATGGTTCAAACAAAACTTCTATACTCAATAAATTTTGAAAGGATATTATTTAAATTCACATGCCTCTTAATCACCCTTTTTTTATTCTAGATTTATGTTTGTTATCAATTTCATGCATATTTTTATACTAAGATCAAAACAAATACAAAAAATAGATAAAACACCATCTAGTAAATAAAAAAAGGCTTTATCAATAAAGTATATCCAAATGTGATCATAATAAACCTTTTATATCATTATTTAATACTATTATTATATTTTTTTAGGTCAATTCCATTGTTACCCAAAGGAACTAAAGCATGATACCCACACACTTTCACATAAAAGTATAAGTAACAGATTAACTACCTCAATTATAAGTTCAAAATTCACTAATAATGATCATATTAACAAGAATAAACCCCTAAATCTGAAGTAAACATCACCAGAGCCTAAAAAAAAGAAACCATCATTAGGTATTACTTTAATATCATCTCAAAATAGAGAAAATAAAACAAAAAAACCATCAGGAAGAAATAAAAACAAGGAAAGATAATGAGAATAGAAAAATAGAGTACCCTGATCTAATAGAATTTGATATAATGATCCAAGGTGTTTATATTGTCAAAGTAAGTGCATGGATAATGGTGAGTGGGCTAAAGGGTGGATTGTCTTTAAGGAAGAGATTGAAAATCAAACCAAGGAAGCCCAAAACCTATATTTATAGAGGAACCCTAGAAACATTGCACCATGGAATAGTGACTCCCACTATGACCATGGAGACTCTTGTTAAAGGGAGATTTGGGTTCTCGGCATTTGAATTAACACCCCCCAGAACATCGTGCATTTTAAAAACCATATTAATCACCTTTTACCACCACCAAGACCTAAACCATGACATGGTGAAAGTCATTTTAGATGCCCAGTGGGCCGCTAGAACCTCCACCATAGAATATGAATAATTCCATATAAATTCTGATCTACCATGATAATATCATCGGTATGGTGAGATCGATCTCACCATTTCCTCCTCCTTTATATGAATATTAGTGTCTATTTGAATTCCTCCTCGACTTACCAAAATTCCCATCAACCTATAAATTTTAGTGTTCCTATTTCCCATAGGGAAATGTTCGAGAAATATAGTGGCACCAATCCTTCCACTATAGCATGGTGCTCTTCCCCGTTTCTCAAAGTAGGAGAATTAAAGGAAAAACACCATTCTTAATGGATACCCTGGAGTTTCACTTACCATAGTGCACTAAGAACCACACAACCAGCTACAAAATACCATGACCTCAAAAATTATTGGCTCCAAAATAACCACACCAGTCCCATAGCTCTAAGAGAGCTCAAAATAGCTAGCACTATGCCCACTTGTATGCAATGGTGACCCTCAATGTAACAACCTGAACTGTTATGAATAAAATTCCACTTTTTTATTTAATTAAATGTATTATGGTTATAGAAAACACATGCACTTATTTTATTTTATTATATACAATTTTATTTTAATGATTTTTAAGTATATTTACTATTGATAATATAGTTGTTGAACAGTGATAAAATGATTAGTATAAATATAGGGTTTTAATAAATCTAGTTGTCACAGACAAGGGAAGTGATGACCTCAACCAGTAGGATTATACCCTATGAAGCCCATTTATCAAATATTATAAGGGATATATAATTTTTGGGATTTTACCTAGACCATGCCTAAGATGAGATGTAGAAACTTAAGCATGAATGAAACTATTTATAGGAGAAGTTTAAGATCATCGAGATCACAACCCAAACCATGTTCACCAAACGACCCCATGAAAGCCCCACCATCATTAACCTTACTCTTAGGGAGTATGATAGAGTATTAAAGGTATTTATATCAAGACCCTAGCAATAGTAATATGTACATTATTTTGTATATAATAATAAATATATTATTATCCTATTATTTTTACTTTGTAAATGATTTTTAAATCACAAATTGTATTTTTGGTTAATACTCAAATTCAATTAATGAATTTATTAATTAATGTATTTTTTAAATAAATAATATTTTAATGTAATATAATTATTAAATAATGTTTATTAAATACAAATTATCATATAATTTTTATGAATTCAAGTGTAATTTTTATAAGGGTTTAAAAAAGGTTATTGTCAAAACCTGTCATTTTCAATAAATGTCAGTTTTTTTAAAAGTGAAAATTCAAATATTTATAAAATTATTTAGATAAAATGAATATTTTTTTTGTAATAAATATGTCTAAATTATTCAATGGTGAATGTTTCATAATTTTCTGAGACATTCAAATTTTCAGGTAAAAATTAAATATTGTATAAATATACTTTGTGTTTTGACATCATAATGACCCCAATGTGATGTAATAATTAATATAAATGGAATAAACGAACAAATATATGTTTTAATTTTAAAATAATTTTATTTTAAGTTTACTTAAATTATTTTTTAAATCGATTATGAATCCTCCAAAATTTATACTATATTTTATGGTTTTAAAATCCTTTCTTTAAGAGTATAAGTGACATCCACATAATCAAGGGCATTATTTTATTAATTTAGGACCTTACCCTCATAAAATAATGTATACCACTCCCTTTTGGTAGAAATACTTGGAAAAACCATGGGATGGTTTGTGGTTTTGAATATTTTATTATGGAGAGTCCAAATCCAAAATAATAAAGAAATCCCCATATTTTCCTATATAAACCTACTTAATATCCCATTTATATTCACTAAAAAATATTTTATAATGTCCATACTCTGACCTAAACCCACTATATTCCTCCCAAGTTACTCCAATATCTTAATAATCCTCTCTGAATCCTTTAGAGTCACACATTCAAGTATGGGTTCTTTCCTTTCTCATCTTTCTTCGAGTTTATTTACTATGTTACGCCTTATATTTCTAATTACTTATGTTGTGAAATTAATTTACATGTCCCTATTACTTTAAATTTAATTTATAAATTATTAGAGACCCCTTTCACTATCATAAATTCATTTTATTAATTTTTATATGATGCAGTTATGCTGCTGAAATTGCACCACGATTTTCCATTCCAAAATAAATTTGTAGTGAAAACCATGCCCATTTTATATCATATATATTCACCTTTATACACATATAGTTATTTTATAGGGTAATTACATTTATTTATTCCACACTCCTTGATCTTGCAATAAATTATTATGATGAATTACTCCATATTGATTGATCTATATGACACACTTAAGCATGAGAATAAAATGAAAGTGATGGGTGAACCCAGAATTATATAGTGCTCCAATGAATTAGGAATGTTTAGTATCATGATACATAATGTTGGGATAATGGTGTACCTAATTCCTTTATGGGACTTTTACACTATGAATTCTTGGAGGATTTAGCCTTAACTTATGTCTATGATGCGGTGTTTTAAGTTGTTTCCACATTTCCCATGTTATAATTATTGATGAAGCATAAAATTTCACATATTTAATACTATATTTCAATGTTCTAAATCCCACCAAAGTGTTATTTTATGTTCAATTGTCACATTTTTATGTTTTAGTGGTATTTTGAGCTCAAATGCAAAAATGGATTTATTTTGACGTTTAACTGTTTTATTTATCTTCTATATTTAGGATATATTATTTTCCACACTAAACCAAATTGTGAAATTAATTTTTTAGGTTTAATTACATAATGGGCCTCATTTCATCCTTCTGGAGTACCAGCTCAATCAATCATTTGGAGGCCCAAAATCGTCTCATAATCTGTGCCTCAAAAACTGTGCGTAGATCTGGAATGTTTTAAAGATGAGCTTTTATCTAGAATTATACCTATCCATTGGAGATGGAATTAAACAAGGAGATGGAAGGGGAATTATTTAACATCTTTAATTGAGGATTCTATGTCTGGATCGGCTGGTGTCAAGGCCATAATGGCATTGGACGTTGAAGTTGTGGAATACGAAGAGTCACCTAGAGAGATTAAATGTGCCGCACCAAAACTGCCATAACGCCTTCATACGTGGACCAATGAGGCTAATATTTTTTGGAGGAACGAGGGAGGAACAATGGAACAACTTTTAAGAAGGGACCATTTACTAATTCTTCCAGTTAATGGGCTTAAAAGGCAATGTAATCCAGAGGACAGAATTTGAGAGAGATTTCTTCACCCATTTTCTCTATAAATTTGTACCTCCTCTCTTTTTATAAGGATAGTTATTTCAAGGGGGATAAGGTGGAGTTTTGTATCTGTAATTTTTCTTAATTTTTATATTATATATTAGTGTATATTTCTTCTTCTGTTCATTTCTTCTTTTTTCTTTTATTTATTTTATTTTATGTGTTTCTCCCACCGTGCTTCTTTCTAACTCCATGTTTGTGGAGAGCTAACCCTCACTGTTGTTCGAGGGGGGAAGTGGTGTTATTTGAGTTTATTGTGATTTACTGATTTATCATGTTTTATTCTAAGGAATAAGTAGTGGGTAAATGATTGTGGTGAGCAGTCACCCCACTTTCTTTACTATTGTCTTATTCCTCCTCCTTTATTACTTTTCCTTCCCATTGATATCTAATTCATTCAAACGGTGGAGTTTTTATTGGGAATTGATGTGGAAGAGATTACTACTACATGCATAGGTCTCGGTGTAGGGTAATACATTTCAAACGAGAGGGTGTAGAGTGATAGGTCTTGATCTCCAAATTGAATAACGAATTGATAAATATTTTGAATAACAATGATAATTCCACCATGAATCCCCAAGAACAATGGTTTTCTTCTACTAACTTCTTTGTGTATTTTCTTCCTTTTCTTTGTGTTTTATATTTTCATATATTTATATTATATTTATATTTTATGTATTTTAATTATTCTCCCCGTTTATATTAGTATCATATTTTATATTAGTTAGTTTATAATAGTGACAATAAGAAAATAGTGCGTGTTAGAGGCCTCCTTGTGATCGACCCTAGGGTGTGCCATTATGGTACATTTTTAGGTAAATAAGAATTTAATTGAATTGTGGTTTGAGACAAACCACTCTCATCTATTATCATTCTATATCATGGATTATTATTCATGTTCCTTTTATTCCCCATTAATATGACTATTTTCTAACATGTATTATCTTTTTCATATTATTCCTTATTTATTACCTTACTTGACTTTATATCTCAACCCTTTCTTATGTATGTCCTCAGGTTATCCAATGCAGTGTTAAGTATAAAGGAACGTTTTGGTCGTGTTAAAGAAGTTTTCAATAAATATGTTGTTTTATTGTTTTAAGTTGTTGTGTAATGTGACTAATTTCTCAAATACACTATACCTATCAATATTATGGGTTGTATTAAGTGTAATTTTATGTAATAAATAATTTTTAAATGTAAAATAAAGAGCAAGGTTGTTAGATTTGGTATTAGAGGATAATTTTAGTTAATTTTTGGGATTAGGATTAAAAAACTTTAGCAAAAGCCTTTGGGATAATACTAAGTATAAGAAAAAATCCCTAAATTTTTATTAGTATAGAGTAATTGGTTTATCAAGAAAATAAATCTATATCTAAATACTAAAAATGGATGTGGTTCTGGCATAGATGTACCTATGAGTAACAACTCCGACAAGATGTTCTGGGCTTGATGGTAAATGAAAATGGGTCTTAGTGTGCACCTGGTTTGAAACTCCAGGGGGGTATTATTTGGTAAATTCATAATCACATTACAAATCATTATCAAGGGAACAAAAAAATGATCGTAAGAATACATGTTCGGAAATAGATCATGGATAACATAGATTGAAGCCTAGAAATCCATCAGTTAAGAAATAAATGTAATTTATAAGTTATCCATTTAATGTCATTGGATTCCCTTTTATGTGTTTAATATTTTAAAATACTCATCCCTAATTTTACCTTTATTCTATCCAATGACCGATAATAGGAGGAATTGGGTTAAAAACCGATGTGAAGGGAAATTTAATGACTGACCTAGACAAGATTCTCAACCTGATTAGAGTAGGCATCACAAACCTTATCATGATACTCTATCAGCTAACTCAGGTTTGAATAGAAACCTGGATCAGGAGGAACTACCAAAACCCCCTAATATAGAACAACCTACAATCAAGATATTCATGTGACAAAGGACTCTTACTTTAAATGGATCATTTAATCCCTTAATTGTGGAATAATGAATCAAATCCATTGAAAAGATCTTCTTTATCCTTTAATGTTCCAAATAAGAGAATGTTCTTCTATCAATTTATTGTATGGAGGGAGAAGCTAATCAGTGGTAGAAAATGATCCAAAATATGAAGCCTGAGGAAGATATTTAAGTGATGGAGTATAATTAATTATGGAAAAAAATCGATAAATATTTTCCTCACACTCTACATCATAAATTGTAAAGGGATTTCTATGCCCTCAATCCAATGAATCTATTGGATCATATGTGGAAAACTTCACAAAACTTCATAGAACTTTCATGATATACCTCTGATCTTGTTGTTACCACTAAATTCAAGGTTGACCACTTCTTTTGTGGGATAAATCCTTGGTGATCAATGACTTTTATAGATATGAGGAAATTGTCTGATGTGCCCTCAAAGTTGAAATGGAGATAAAATAATCCCAAGGTTATTATGGGGATAAGAAGTAGAAGGTGGAGTTTAATTCCGATGGTCTGATGGATAAATCCAACGGTGTTAAGAAATTTCAGCATCCCACTTGTCAAACGTTCAGAAAGAAGCACCCCATAAATTGCCTAAGGGGAACAAGGAAATGCTTTAGGTGTGGAAGATCAGGGAACCTAGTCAATGATTGCTAACAGGATAAACCCACCAATGTGAAAGAGGAAATGAATGCTTTGTTCAACCCTCAATGCATTGTTCACTACTTCAACTACAAGGAACCAGGGAACTTTGTGAACCTGTGCACTAAACCAAGGGTTTTCGGAGGCAACCAACAACCTATAAGGCATCAAGGGATAGATTCTTATATCACGACCACTAAGGTAGATCCCAACAATGAAGCGGTGACATGTATGCTAATTATTCATTCAATAATATTGAACATACTTTTTGATTCTGGTTCTATGCATTACTTCATATCATGAAAGCATAGTAGAACTATCCAAACACCACTACAAATCATGAAAATAGAGATGTCAATGAAAATGGAAAATGGGGAAATTATTGCATCTCAAGTATATAACTACTCCCCTATAAACATTGTTTGGTTGAACTTCCTGGAGAACCTTTTCATACTTCCATTGGTGGAATTAGATGCAATTCTAGGCATGGATTGACTTTACCTATATAGATGCAACATAAATTTCCATGAGAAGGAAATAACCCTCCATATGAGAATAAACCCTTGATTATTTACATGTGAAAGGAGGTGGATGAATATTCTTTAACACCATCATCTCAATAATGGATATTATTTACATATGATCAAGCATATCTAGCTCAAATGATTGAGTCTAAGGAAGGTATCAGCCTCAAATACATGTCTATTGTGAGAGAATATGATGATGTGTTTCTTGAGGAATTCCCTAGTCTTCCTCCTAGTCGAGAGGTCAAATTTTCAATCGAGATTATACCTGAGGTGTTTCTAATATCCAAGACTCCATATAGGATAGTTGTTGTGGAACTTGAGGAACTGAATAAATAAATATAGGATAATCTATATAAATGATTCATATACCCAAGTGCTTCACCATGGGGTGCGCTGATCCTCTTCATCAAGAAGAAGGATGGGTCAATGCTCCTTTGCATTGATTTTCATGAGCTCAACTAGATCACAATAAAGAAAAGGTATCCTTTGACTTATATTGATGAATTATTAGATCAGATATGTGGATTACACTAATTCTCCAAGGTGGATTTGGGGCTAGGATATTACCATGTTAGGGTGAAGAAGGAGGATATCCCCAAGACTACTTTTTGTATGATGTATGGGCATTATGAGTTCATAGTAATGCAATTAGGACTCACTAATGATCCAATAATATTCATGGAATTGATAAATAGAGTATTTAGATATTACCTCAACAAATTCTTGGTAGTATTTATAGATGATATTATAATATACTCTAAAATAAATGAGGAGGAAAATGAGAATTTGAACACTATTCTAAAGACCTTATGAAAGGAGAAGCTTTATGCCAAGTACAGTAAATGTAAATTTTGGTTGAAGGAAGTACCATTCTTGGGGAATATCATCACAAGAATTGGGATAAATATTGATAATTAAAATACAAAATAAATATAAGGATAGACTAGTCCAATATCTATGATAGATATTTGTAGTTTCGTTCAGTTAGCTAGATATTATCACTAATTTGTGAAAAAAATTCTCATGATTGTCAAACCCTCTTACCAAGCTAACTTGGAAGGGAGTAAATTTTAATTCTACTATGAGTTCATAGTAATTCAATTAGGACTCACTAATTCTCCAATAATCTTCATGTAATTGATGAATATAGTCTTTAGAGATTACCTCAAAAAATTCTTGGTAGTATTTATAGATGATATTATAATATACTCCAAAAGCAAGGAGGAGAAAAAGGAGAATTTGAACACTATACTAAATACCTTATGAAAGGATAAGATTTATTCCAAGTAAAATAAATGTAAATTTTGGTTGAAGGAAGTACCATTCTTGGGGCATATCATCACAAGAAATGGGATACCTGTGGATCCTTAAAAGACAAAAGAAATTGAAGGATGGACTAGTGTAATATCTGTGACAGATATTCATAGTTTCCTTCAGTTAGCTAGATATTATCATTGATTTGTGAGAAATTTATCATGATTGTAAAACCCTCTTACCAAGATAACTTGGAAGGGAGTAAAGTTCACTTGTAATGAAGAATGTGAATAAAGCATCATGGAGTTGAAAAGGAGGCTTATCACTACTCTTGTGCTCATACTACCCATAAGTGGGGATTTTTTTTGTAATTTTTAGCGATGCTTCAAAGAATGGATTGGGGTGTGTGTTGATGAAAAATGATAAATTCATTAACTATGCCTCAAGGAAATTTAAAATTCATGAGAAAAACTATCCCACACATGTTCTGGAGTTGACAGCTATGATATTTTCATTGAAAATATGGAGGCATTATCTCTATGGGGAGAAGTATGAGATATATATTGATCATAAGAGACTCAAATATATATTCACATAGAAATTTATTAATATGTGTCAGTGAAGATGGTTAGATCTAATAAAGGATTATGACTGCTCAATCCACTACCATCCTGGGAAAGTGAATAAGGTAGAAGATTCTCTAGGTAGAAATGATCCAAAAATTATATCAACAATGAGAATTGAGAAGGATAAAATCTTCTTAGATTTGAATAGGATGGACATGGGAATTATAAAGTAAGGAACATCATTAATCCTTTCACAAATTATTTCTCAACAATATCTTCTTAAACGGTTAAAGTATGCTCAAAAATATGGTGTGGGTATTCAAAATAAAGTGGAAACTATAAGTAAATGTAAATCCTTTGAGTTAAATGTTAATAAATAAGGAATTGTGAAAGTTAGGTCAAGACTATGTTAACTATCAAATCCTGAGTTAAAGAAGGAACTATTTGATGATGCACATAGTTTGACTTTATCCATCCACCCAAGAAACACAAATATATATCAAGATCTATCAGAGAACTATTGGTAGAAAACCATGAATAAAGATATTGATAAATATACATCAAAGTGAATGGTATGTCATCAAGTGAATGTTGAAAGGAATAAGTCTAAGGGGATAATGAAACTATTACCCATACCAGTATGGAAATGGTAAAACATCACCATAGACTTTTTCACCAAACTTATGAAGACATCCAAAGGAAACAATGCTATTTGGGTTATTATGGATCATCTTACAAAGACTACACACTTCATTGAAATTAAATAATATTTCTCACTGGATCAGATAGCACAAATATACATTAGAGAAGTGGTAATAATGTATGGAGTACCACTATCTATTGTATCCGATCGAGACCCAAGATTCACCTCTAAGTTCTGGAAAAGTTGTCAGCATGATCTAAACACTGAGTTGAACTTCAGTATGTCTTATCATTCTCAAGCTAATGGATAATATGAGAGGACTATTGAGACACTAGAAGACATATTGCAAGCATGTTCTATGGAATTCAAAGGAGGATGAGACCAACATCTACCCCTGGTCGAGTTCTCATACAACAACAGTTTCCACTCGAGCATCCAAATGGCTCCCTATGAAATGGGAAGATGTTCATAACACCCACATGTTGGGATGAATTTGGGGAACTAAAACTTCTTGGTCCTAAAATGTTCGAGGAAATAGTGGATAAGGTTAAGATCATTTAGCAGCACATCAAAGTTGCTCCGAGTCAACAAAAGAGCTATGATGACAATCATTAATGAAACCTAGAGTTTAATGTTGGAGACATGGTATTCCTCCTCATATCTCCATAGAATAAAGTGATGAGATTTGTGAAAAAGGAAAAGATTATTCCAAGGTACATCATCCCTTTTGAGATCCTTGATCGTGTCAGAGCAATGAAATATTGACTAGAACTCTCATAAAACCTATCTAAAGTACATGATGTATTCTATGTATCCCTCTTGAGAAAGTACATACCATAACCATCACATGTAATCAATCCAGAGGTGGTATCATTGGAAAATGATCTTTCCTATGAAGCGCAGTTGGTGGAGATCTTGGATTGTAGAGAAAATTTTCTACAAAATAAGATAATGCCCCTCATCAAAGTGTTGTGGAGAGACCAAAAGTTTGAAGAAGAAATGTGGGAATCAGAGGAGGTGATGGAGTAGAGTTACCATCATCTATTTTAGTGTGAGAAAATAAAATTTCAAGGTAAAATTTTCAAAAAGGGGTAATATTGTAATGACCTAAACTGTGATGAATAAAATTCCCCTTTTTGATTTACTTAAATGTATTACGGTTATAGAAAACAGATGAATTTTTTTTATTATATCCAATTGAATTTTAATGAATGTTAAGTATATTTGGCATTGATAATATATCCTTTGAACAATGATCACAAGATTAGTATAAATATAAGGTTTTAACAAATCCAATTGTCACAGACAAAGGAAGTGGTAGCCTCAACCAGTAGGATTATACCCTATAAAGACTATTTATCAGAGCTTTCGATGGAGATAGAATTTATGTGATCTTCCTTAGAACAAACCCAATTTGAGATCCAATAACTTAAGAATGATCAAAACCATTTACGAGATAAGTTCAATTTCATCGAGATCACAACCTAAACCATGTTCGTCGAACGACCCCATGAAAGCCCCACCATCACGCACCTTACTCTTAGGTCATATGATGTTGTATTAAAGGGATATGTATCAAGACCCTATAAATAGGAATATGTTCATTATTTTGTATATAATAATGAATATATTTTCAGCCTATTATTGTTACTTGGTAAATTATTTTTAAAGCCCAAATTGTATTTTTGGTTAATATTCAAATTCAATTAATGAATTTATGAATTAATGAATTAATAAATTAATGGGTTTTTGAAATAAATAATATTTTAATGTAATATTATTATTAAATAATTTTTATTAAATATAAATGATCATATAATTTTTATGAAGTCAAATGTAATTTTAATAAGGGTTCAAAAAAATGTTATTGTCAAAAACCCATCACTTTCAATGAATGTTAGTTTTTATTTTAAAAGTGAAAATTTAAATATTTATAAAATTATTTAGATAAAATGAATATTATTTTTATAATTAGGATGTCTAGATTATCAAATGGTTAATTTTTCATAATTTTCTAGGATTCAAATTTTTGGGTTAAAATTAAATACTGTATAACTATATTTTGTTTTTTATGACATAATAATGACCCAAATGTGATGTAAAAAGTAATATAAATGAGATAAACATCTAAATATATGTTTTACCTTTAAAATAATGTTATTTTTAGTTTATTTTAATTATTTTATAAATCTATTATGGATCCTCTAAAATTTATACTATATTTTATGGTTTTAAAATCCTTTCTTTAAGAGTATGACTCACCTCCACATAAGAAAGGGGATTATTTTATTAATTTATGCCCTTTCCCTCATAAAATAATTTCTTCCACTCTATTTTGGCAGAAAAAATGGAAAAAACATGGGTTGGTTTGTGGTTTTGAATATTTTATTACATAAAGTCCAAAACCAAAATAATAAAGAAATCCCCCTCTTTTTCTATATAAACTCACCAAATATCCCATTTATCTTCACTAAAAATCCTTATAGTACATCCATACTCTTTACTAAACTTCTTAGAGTCCTTCCAAGGTGACCATAATCTCTTAAGAAGCCCCTCCCAAGCCTTTGGGGTCACATATTCCAGTAAGGGTTATTTCATTTCTCCTCTTTCTTCAAGTTTCTTTATTATATTACACCTTTTATATAAAATTACTTATGTTGAGACATGTCTTTACATGTATTTATTACTCTAAATTTCATGTATAAATGATTAGATACCCATTTCTCTCCTATCAACCTATTTTATGAATTTTTATGTGACACTGTTATGCTGTTGAAATTGTACCGCGATTTTCCATTCCAGAACAAATGTGCAGTGAATACCATGTACATTTTATATCATGGGTATTCAACTTTATACACATATACTTATTTTATTTGGGACCTACATTTATTTATTACACACTCCTTTATCAAGGAATAAATTTTTATGATGAATGAATCCATGTTGATTGATCTATGTGGTGCACTTAATCATGATAATAAAATGAATTTGATGGGTGCACCTAGAATTATATATCGCTTCAATGAATTGGGTAATGTTTAGTATCATGATACGTCATGTTGGTACATGGGTGTACCTGATTCCTTTATGGTAATTTTTCCACCATGAATTCTTGGAATACTTATCCTTAACCTATGTTTATGATGTAGTGTTTTAAGTTGTTTCCAAATTTCTCATGTTATGATTATCATGCTTTATCATACCTTATTATTCATGTTCCTTTTATTCCCCATTGATATGACTATTGTCTAACATGTTTTATCTTTTTCATTTTACGCCTTGTTTATTCCCTTACTGGGCTTTATATCTCACACCTTTCTTATGTATGTCCTCAGGTTATCCCATGCAGTGTTAAGTACGAAGGAACGTTTTGGTCATGTTAAAGAAGTTTTCAATAAATATGTTATTTTTCATGTTTTAAGTTGTTATGTAATGTGACTAGTTTCCAAAATACACTAGAACTATCAATATTATGGGTTGTATTAAGTGTAATTTTATGTAATAAATCATGTTTAAATGTGAAATAAAGAGAAGGGATGTTATACTCAATATGCCTAAAACTCATCTATCACCTATGAAATACCTATGAACTTCCTCACAATGCATCCAAGCTATAAGAAAATGAAATTGGAGGGATCTAAAAATATGATACCTTGAATTATAAACCTCTCAAAAAAATTTCCCTCTAGAATATAAAACAAAACTCAAGAAGAAAATAAAAGGGGCTTGAACAACAACCTAGTGAGATACCTATCAAGGATCTTGCTAGAACAAGGCACCACCAAAAAAACATGAGGTAATAACACATAAACCCATAACATCAACAAACATATCATAAGAAAATTAAAGGTCAAAAAAATAATCTTAACAAATATTAAAAATAACAAATGTGGGATATTGAGTGTGCATTCATAACTCCCACTCACAAGTGCTCTCCTCCAAGCCACCATTCCACAATAGGGAATGAACCAAGAGAATAACATGCTAGTAAAATGACTTATCCTAATGGTCCTAAATCACAAATGACCACTCCTCAAAGGCCTCATCGACTTCAAATCCTAGATTACCCTATTCGATGACATGTAAATCATCATTAAGATACTAAACAAGCTGTGACACATAGAAGATGTTATAAATCTAAATCATTCATGGGAGAAGTTATATATGATACACAATAACTATAACACATACAAACACCTTGAAAGTTCAAAAAAAATAGAGAAATTGTACACCCATGATAGAAACTACGCTACCCTTAGTGAATAGATATCTTTAGGAACACATGATCTCTAATGTTGAACTATAAAGGACTCCTCTTATGATAAAAATAGGACTTGTGATGATCTTGTTCTTCATTAATTTTATTAAAGATAAATTGTACCTTCTATATTGTTTTATGCTCTAGTTATAGTCCAATAATAGCTAACTCTTTGACCTCAGTCCAACATAATGAAGATTGGAAAGGTCTGGAATACAATACTTCAAACAGATCCAACAGTGGAGTGAAAACTGCTATTATAAGAAAACCCCACTAAGGGTAAGTGTCTCGACCAAAAAATACCAAAATAAATAATACATGTGTATAATATATCCTCCAGAGTCTTGATATTATACTCTGTATGACCATCCATTTGTGGATAAAAAGAATTTCTAAGGCATGAATGAGAGTTAAAAGAACACTGAAGATATATCTAAACCCTATAGTTGAATCAAGTGTCAAAAGAATAAATGGTCATCTTCAGAACCCCATGAAGACTCATCACCTCATTTAGATACTGCCTTGATAAGAACTCTATTAATATTAACTTCTTAACTATTGAGAAGTGAGTCAAAGTCATCAAGCATTCCATGATCACCCATATATGATCATAACCTCCCTAAGGTCAAGGTAAACTAGTGATGGTTTTTTTAACAAAAAAATGTTACAAATAATGGAAAAAACACTAGAAAACCTAATCTATGAGCTTAGGTCCTTTTTAAGGCTTTTATTTGACTGGTCATGGAACCTAAATAGACTTACAGATCAAAAGTCATGACATTATGAAGTTAGAATTCTGAAAACAGACAATAAGAGAGATTCTAAAACAAAGTACAACATTTCACAAAACTAAAAATTTCACAAAAATCACACTTTATCCAAACTCAAACTTTAATGAATCTCAAAAGGTCACAAAACTAGAACTTTTTTGGAACTCAAACTTTTTTTAACAGAATTCAAAGCATTGAAAAACTTAGTCTTTCATGAAAGTGGTAACTTTCACAAAACATATGTCTCAACCTACAAGGTCATTATAAATTCCCCCTCAAGTCATCATTTTAGGATGAGGTCTCACTAAGTTGTGATACCGTACTCTATATTCACAAATATCAAAAGAGTTTCACAAATTCATGAAAGTCATTATCCCCATGGACCAAATTTCATAAATTCCATCATGAAAAACCTTCCATGTATGGGTAAGTGTTTGATGATTCTTCTCCAAACTTGAATCCATGAAGAACACTATTTGTGTAAGATTACCATGCCTTGAGAATATCCAATTTTCAAAAAACTCCAAATTTTTATGAAACAATATTTTCCATATTCATTTGGATCCCTCCTTTCAATGAACATAATTTTTCAAAAGTTGAGAAACTTCATGAAACCCTTTACCTGGACCCTTGGATACAATCTTGATCCTCTAACCTAGTCCCTTGGCTACTATCACCATCCCCCATGAAAAAAGTAGAGTAACATTGTGAGATTTTTTGTCCTAGTTGAGGACATTTTGGGTTGCGACCTATATGGCCCCAACATCCACCCCATATAATACCATGAGTTTAGATACTTTTATATCCTCCCTAAAACATATTGAGTCTAGTTATTCTTATTTTTATGTTCATTTCATCATGATTTTATATACTAATAGTGGTCTATTTCTCATGCCAAAAGTTGAGATTCTCCTCTCAATTTTCTCAAATACCTTGAATCAAAATACTCTTCAAGAAATTCCTGAAACCTCCTCACCTAAATCCTACAAAATGTTAAACAATAAATGGATAATCCTGCATAAGTTCTACACCATTCATTACTAGTAAACTTGCTCCTAGTATTCCCCACTACATTATGTTAAATTTTTGTATACCCTATGTGAAAAGAATATGATCCTCCTATGAAAATCACACTACTAGAAAAACTACCTATACCCATGGTTCAAAACCGTGGGTATAGCCCCCAAAACTGTGGGTATAGCCTATACCTACGGTTTTGGGAACCGTGGGGCTGAGTGGCATCGTTACAGTGGTCTTAACCTATCCCCACAGTTTGACAAACCATGGGTATATTTTTTTTCCACCATGTCAAACCATCCTCCACACTGTCAAATCTTCTTCCCACGGTTTAAAAATCGTGGGTAAAAATATTGGAAACATGGAGCCGCTAGGTGTTGAACTCGTGCCAACCCGCGACCTGACGAAGTATTCCAACGGACTTCGCCACTTCATCCAGGGAATTTATATTAATATATATATATATATATATATTTGTAAATATATATTAATCTATGACCGTATTACGAAAAAAATAAGCTAGCAGGTTTCAAACCCGCATCTAACGCAGCATACTTCAAGTGCTTAACCAACTAAGCTAACTCGACTATGCCAATATTTATTTGTATTTATAATAATATAATAATCTCTATCTTTGTATTAAAAAAAAGAATCCAGCGGGATTCGATACCTCAACCACTGCAACAAATATGCAATGCCTAACCAACCAAGCCACAGAATTAATTTTTTTATAAATTTCTATCAACCTAAATATATTAGTTCAAATCATGGGTATAGGTTTTCCCGTAAAATTGTTTTTGTTTTCCAGAACCTTTTTTTTTTTGCCGCCATAATGTGGGGAAGATATCCCCATGGTTCTAAAAAACCATGGGTATAGGCCTTCAAAAAAAATATTTATCCCCACGGTTTTTCAAAAACCATGGGGATAGGCCTTGAAATAAACACCTATACCTACAGTTTTACAAAACCGTGGGTATAGGCCTTTGAAAAAAACTCTATCCCCACGGTTTTCTAGAACCGTGGGTATAGATTCCCACACTATACATATACCCAAGGTTTTCTTAAACCGTGGGTATAGGTCTATTTTCTAGTAGTGTCAAGAGTTGACTTATGTGTAATGTTTAAGATTACTCATGTAATGACCATGATATGACCACCAAAAACCACCATGGGCCTCCTTCTCAGGTGTAATACCCAATCATATAACTTGACCCATTAATGTGTTAAGATTCCCTCTAGACTAAACATGAATATGAAATAATGGGAATATCTAGTGTGCAAGCCCCATATATATCCCTGCTATTCCCAAGAAGCCTCCAAGGGCCTCTTACTCAGGTGTAAGCCCCAATCATATTCCTCAACCCATCAGCGGGTTGATATACCCACATGACCTAACATGAAGAGGAAATAATGGGTGTACCTATTGTGAAATCCCCAAATGTATCCATGGTACTCCCAAGTATCCTCCATGGGCCTCCTCCTTAGGTGTTACCCCCAATCATATACCTTATCCCATCAAAGAGTTGAGATTCCCTCATGAACTAACATGAGGAGGAAATAATGGGAATCCCTAGTGTGAAAGACCCACATGTATCCAAGATACTCCCAAACAACCACCATGTTCCTCATCCTTGGGTATAAGTCCCAATCATATTCCTCAACCCATCAGTAGGTTGAGATTCCCTCCTGACCAAACATGAGGATGAAAGAATGGATAACTCAACATATAAGCTCCACACACAAACATCCCTACACAGGATGTTAAACTATGAATTTTCCCTATGAAATGAACATGGGATGACCTATGTTATAATATAATGATTCCTCGTGTGATGAGAATGATATTTCTTATGTGATATGTGTGAGACAATTCTCCATTCCATGGAGAACCTATTTTTGTAATCCCCATTCATACCATAATTGCTCCTAGTAGTGCTCGGGAAGATTCAGTGCATAATCCCCAACCATACCATCACTGATCCAAGAAGCACCTAGAAATACCAAATGAATATGACCCATTCATACCATTGTCACTTCATATAAGCACCTATGAAAACCAATCTATATAAGCCTCATCCATACCATCACTACTCCAATCAGTGTCCGGTCATCTTTTGTGCATAATCCCCAACCATACCATCACTGATCCTAGTGACACCTAGGAAGATTTGTTGTGTAAGCCTAATCTACACCATCACTTCTCCTAGAAGTACCTAGAAAGCCCAACTACATACTCCCCACCCATACCATCACTTCTCTTAATAGTTCCTGGTCGGTTTTTGTGCATAATCCCCAACCATGCCATCGATGTTCGTAGTAACACTCAAGCATCCTAGCTGTGTAAGAACCATTCATACCATTTCTACTCCATAGTAGCACTAGGTCATCATAGCTATGAAATCCCCATCCATACCATCATCCCTTATAGTAGTTCTTGAGTATCTTCCATGTGTTATCCCCAACCATACATTTTTTTCTCCTAGTAGTACCTGAGTAGCCCAACTGTATAAGCCCCATCCATACCATCACTAATTATAATAGTTCCCAAGAAATCTAAATACATATGACCCATCCATACTATCACTACACCTAGAAGTTCTCGGGTAGACTAGTTCCATAAGCCTTACTCATACCCAAAATCCTAGTTGCATGATGCTAAACCACATGAAAATGTCCTCAACACATGACGTTAAAATATATTATTACCCTATGTGATGAACACAAGATACCCCATATATGACTTGAACAGAATGACACTCCCCACTAGGGAAGATCACATATATAATTCCCACACCATCTTTCCCCACCATCAGATGTGATACCAATTCCAGGCTGCTTCCATGCATAATTCCCACAACATCCCCCATTGATTCTCCTTCTATGACATGAGTGTCCTTACCACATGTTGTTAAACTACATAGACTAGTTATATCACATGACCATGAACTATGGAATAAAACTACATTGTGTTAATCCCTTTCTCCTGATAGTGTACATAGGATTCCTCTATGTGGTTTAATTGCAACATCCTAACACATC
This sequence comes from Viscum album, assembly GCA_963277665.1. Taxonomy (NCBI): domain Eukaryota; kingdom Viridiplantae; phylum Streptophyta; class Magnoliopsida; order Santalales; family Viscaceae; genus Viscum; species Viscum album. Next base: position 895,021,827 of record OY728156.1, read on the forward strand.
TATGGAACCTCCCTTGGGTTTAATTACAATTCCCCCACATTCCCATTAAATCTTCATGACTCCCCTATAGAAGACAACAACTCCAAGTGTAATCATATCACCCGTGGGAACACACTGAAATCCACCTACCTATCCTCTCAATATGTTAAACCTATAACCTACCTATCCCCAAAAAATGTTAAACCAGTGACCTACCTGTCCCCCAAGACATTAAACCCATGACCTAGTTGTCCCCCACATGACATTAAAACTATGAACTACCTATCCCTACAAGATGTTAAACCTATGATTTACTTTTCCACACAAGACATTAAACCTATGACCTACCTATCCCCATAAGACATTAAACCTATGACATACCTATCCTCAAAATACATCATACTTATGACCTACCTATCCCCATAAGACATTAAAACTATAACCTAATCTATAATATATAACCCATACAATAAACATGGGATTCTCGAGGTAAAAAGCCTTATAAGTATCACACCCCTATGGTGTCAAATACCCTATGACCAACATAGGATGCCTTGTGTTTAATTCCTAATATTCCTCACACATTAGATTCTATCAACTTTAAATGGGGAATACTTTACAAGTTCCCAATACATTCAACATCTATTGATGCATAGACATGCCCAAAGTTACCAAATACTTCAACCGCAGGTTGCTTCCATGTCAAGATAAAAGTAGAATTATTAACCATAATCCACCTAAAGATGACACTGGGAATGAGTTTCACAAACATGAATTAAATCTATGAGGGATACCTATACTAGGAGATAATTTCCAAGGAGGAATCCATGGAAGAAGGAACTGAAACCCCATCAGCATGTATTGATCCAGGATCCAACATCATTAACCATGGTGGAAGAGGACACCTTCCATTGGAAAGTAGGAATAAGGGGAAAAGAACAAAACATCCATCATGTGGCCCCAGTGGAAAGCATCTGAAACAAAAACAGTGAAACTGATGTGAAACTCTTGTCCTTCAACTATGAGTGGGTGATTTTTTTGGTTATTTCCAAATAAAGGCATCACTAATGTGGATCCCCTCTTTTTTATGTGTGAGAGGATGAGTAAAATTGGGTGTGTGAAGACCTGGAGGTTATGATACAATGCCAATGTTGCCTACCTCGAGGGATGCATAGGGGTAACCCCAAAGTTATGATAGAAATCCATTTTGGGATCCACTCCTTGGAATGTTCTAGAAGCTCGCTCCCCTATGTTGAGGAGGTAGGGATGTTCAACCCATGCCAATTGTGGTTTCTAGATATGAGCCAAAAATAGGTCTCCCAATTGGTTGTGCCAACAACATTGATCGACTATGTAGGCTGAAGAGTAGGATGATCCATTTTCTACTCACCCAATTCCAATCCAGAACACCCAGTGTTGGAACCGGGGGAAGGATACCAACCCTTCCAGACAAGAGGCATCTAAAATAGTTCTAGTGGTACCTACCACCATCATCATACCTCCTACCCTCACAACTATTACATTGGTTTATGTATTCACTTGAGTTGGATATATAACCTAACCATTAGTAAGGCAAGATGAGCTAACTCTCCCTATCATGGGAGATACCATCAACATTCATGGGTTATCCCATGATGAGTAATTTTACTATAGAGGTTTTTGGTCAGAGTAGTTTACTCAAGAGGGGAGGGGTGAATTGAGTAACTCTAAAAATTTCTGTTAAAAGATTATTATTTTCAAAAGAAATGGTTTCCCCAAAAATAGATACATCCCAGTTAATCAAGGTTATACTTTTATAAGAGTTTTACTTTTTAAACAACTTCTTAGAAGATTGATTAATTCTTAGTAATCTTAATTTGTATTATTAATATTACTTTTGAATTTATCCTACTAAGACAAATTATTTATAACTTATTTAAAAGACTAACTATCAAAGTGAAATGAGTGTTTTCTGGATTATGCAATAAAGCAGTAAAACGGAGAAGATTAAATTTAAATAGCACAGCAGATATAAAACCAGTGGTTCAGTATCAAGCCGAGACCTAATCCACTCCACTTGGTGATAACCTTCCACCAAGTAGTTTATATAAATAAACTTATATCCACACCCTGGATCGTGGTTAACAACAATACCCAGACTGTCCAGGTCACACAGGGACCTCTTCCATAGTTTTTGTGGGTAAACAAAAATAATAGCCAGGACACACAGGGACCTCTTCCACAGTTTTCGTGGGTAAAAAAAGTATAAAGAGTTTGGTGTAAGGATTTAGAAATCATCTAGTTTATAATAGGATTCAGTGTGTGTATGGAATATATAGAGTACACACACTTATCAAAAAGTAAGTAAAAGAATCACTGAGAGAGAGTAGATATGAATTTATAATTCTCTAGTGATTTGAAGTGTAGATCTGGACTCCTTTGATAAAATAGAAATGCTTCTGAGTCCTTCTCTGGTTTTTGTCTTGAAAAACAGAGTGTCACGATTCAGCTTGTGTTCTTCACGAGTGTTGATAATGTGAACATGTTCTATGGCTTCCAGTGTACTTCGTATTTTCTTCAGCAGAGTCAAATTTCATGCATGAGACAATGCTTTCTTTTAAAATATTTCAATATATTCTTCGCAGTCGTGCTCATAGGATTGTTTTTCGTTCATTATCATGCTCTATTGCTCTTGGGTACTCTTCACTCTTTATCTTTGAATGCATGAGTTGTAGCCAAGAGGTTCCATGTGCTTCGCACCTCGTATATCATACTATGTCTACAAATAAACATTAATTATGTCAGTGCATTAAAGGCATCAAATATGACCGTTAAAAATTAAATTGAAAGACGACAAAATAGTTTAAGAAACCGTGTCACAGTAAGTTATGAATACAGTGTCTTATTCTTATGGTGTCTGAGTGTCACGGTGTATGGGTGTCACGGTGTCTTGTTCATGGTGTCTTGCTTCATGGTGTCTTGTTCACGGTGTCTCGCTTCATGGTGTCTTGTTCACGGTGTCCTGGTCACGGTGTCTTGTTCACGGTGTCTTGATTCATGGTGTCTAGCTTACGGTGTCTGGCTTACGGTGTCTGGCTTATGGTGTCTAGCTTCACGGTGTCTGGATTACGGTGTCTGGATTCACGGTGTCTGGCTACACGGTGTCTGGTAGTTAGGAAAACTACTGTATTCAGACTTAAACAGTGATATGCATGAAATGGATTGAGCTTAACCATTATAAAGCATGAGAGAACTTGAAACATAAATACACATGATTGGATATAATTTTGTAGTTAACTAGGTTGAATAATATTTGTGATCATTAATGAGATTTGTGATCATTAAAACATGATTAATACATGGGGAGTCCAACAATCTCCCCCTTTTTGATGATCACAAATCATGTACGGTTAAAGTGTAAATTAGATGTAGCTATAGAGAAAATAACATATAGAAACTTCTCCCCCTTTTGGGATTATCAAAAGGTTTAAATAAGAGAGGGTAAACAGTGCACATTCCATTAAGAGTAAACATAGTGGAGTACAAAAAAAGGATAAATATAGAAAACAATGGCATCCCCATCAGAAAGGAGTAAGCACTGGTCTTCTTTAGGGACTGGTCTTCTCTTTTCCTTTAGCGGCAACAGAAGAGGAAGCCATGGGAGAATTGGTTGATGTAGAATAAGGCAGAGATGTGGTAGATAAATAGGGTAAAGGGAGTCCTTGAAAGACTTAGGGAGACAAGGTAGGAGCAGTAGAAGATCTAGGTAGTTGCTGATCAAGAATCACATGCCTGATCTGACTGAGAGCTTAGCCAACAGACATGGTAGTTGAGGCTAAGGTAGAGGTGAAGGTAGGTAGCCCAGGTCTGAGAGGTACAGCCACTCGAGCAACAATTTTTGTACTCTGGACATGAAGATAAGGTCTCAGGAGTTTTATGAAGTCTTCAATAATCTCTCCACCATACTGTATGGATTTTTCAAAGTCATCTTTGTTTTCCATAAACTTGTCCAACAATCGGGTGAACTTGGTTAGCTTCTGGACTTTGGTTTTGAAGGCTTGAGTCACAAGAGGAATTCACAGATTCTCTACAAGGTATTTTAAGTGGTTGGTCATATCAGTCTTGGAGAAAATTTGGTTTAAATAGAAATCCACTTTCTTAGAAATCTCCTGCTGGGCATCATTTGCAATCTTGGAGTGAATTTGTACAAGTTCAAGCACTCTATCACTATTTTTGACAACTTCAGAAAAGGAAGTCACATTAAAGCCACTGAAAGAATTATGAAGCTCTTCTTTGACTATAGATCTAAGCAAAGTACTATCCAAGCAAGGTTTAGAGGATTGACCAGAGGTATTAGAAGCTTTGACGGCTGTGGTCAGAGATTTGAGCTGATTTAGTACCCTTTGAAGACAACCAGCATACTCATCAGTGAGTTTATTAAGGTTCATCACAAGATCTCTCATTTCCTTCAACATGTTTTTGTTCCTTTATTCAATATTTTCATCGAATGATGCCAGATAAAAGTGAATATTAGACACAACATCTCGAGAGATTTTAGAAACAGGGGGTGCTAGAGGAGCAGTAGCAGCCTCTGATCTCGAATACAGCTCTTTCTACATGTCTTAAACCATGCTTCTCAGGGTTGTGACTTCATTACTGAGCAAATTATTTTCAACTCATACTTCTTGAATCTCAAGGAGAATATTAGGTTGTATTTACCAAATGATCTTTTTCAATAATAGTGAGGCATCTCTATCACTTAAATTTGTCACAGAAAAAGGTTGGGAGTTCATAAGTTTCTCAACTCCAGATAAGAGAGTATCTTCAAAATCCTTCAAATCATCCTTACTGACAAAGGAAGGATGTTTAGATAAAGGTTTAGGTGTAGGAATTGGTACAGGGACAGGTTCAAGTTCAGGTTCAGGTTCAAATTTTTTGAAAGATTGCAACTGAAACAGGGAAGAAAGATCAAGCCTGGTTGTAGTAACCTGCTGAGACTCACTCACATCATAAAAACTAGGAAATTTGTACTGTGTGTCCACAGGACTTGAATCAGTTGGATGTGAGGCTTCACCAAACTCAAGATTTGGTGTTTTCTCCCCTTCAAAAGGTGCTTCCTTATAAGGATTGAGAGGCTTAGAATCTTGTTCTAAATCCACATTTTTAGCTCTAAGTTCATCATTCATTTCTTGTCTAGCTAGCTGAAAGGCCATATCCATCCTCTCTTCAACAGAGGGTATGATTTCAAGAACAGATTATTCTATAGGGAGTTCTTTCAGATTTGCTTCTTGAATAGTAGGGAGTTCTTCTATATTTTCTTCTTACACAGCAGGGAGTTCTTCTACTGTAGGCTCTTCCATGGCTTGTTTCTCAGATTCTGTCACCACTGATTCTTTTTCAGCTTCGGGTTGGATTTCCAGATTGACATTGTCTCTAGGGGTAGGAACTTCTTCAAGAACACCATGAGGAACAATAGTCATTTCTTCCTCAACAATAACTACTTCCCTATATGGTACTTCAGCCTATTCTTCTTCTTCTTCTGAATACTTAGCAAGTTCATATGGTTCCAAACTAGGATCAGAAATGTCTTTCGGCCTTGATGGATAATCCACAGGACTAAAATTATCATAAACCTTATCATTATATTCTACCCATTAGTTTTTCCAAGGATTCCAGTTTATCTTCATTCTCTGGATGATGTCTTTATAGAGACAGTACTCACAGTCCATAATCACTTCTTCATTTGGTCCAACCACGCCTTTTTCAACAAGCATGGATGATATCAGCCGAGAGTAGAATAGAGAAGTGGACTTGGATATAACCTTGATCAACTCACACATAAGGTGAATGATGTACTTGAAAAGGTTGATCTTATGCCCATTTTTCATAAGATGAATCAAAAACATATCTTGATATTTCAACACAGCAAAATCACCTTTTCTTGGACTAACTAGATTTTGAACAAACTTAAACAGAAGTATTGTTTCTCCATCTAGTTCAGCAGCGATGGCCCTTATCTTGGTTCCATTTCTGGTTAGGGTTTTCAGATCATCTTCAAGATCAAAGAAATCAGTTGAAGGAGGAGGTCCTATCTGATAATCCTCACATATACCTTCATGAGGTATCCTAAGGCATGAAGCCCATAACCTCAAAGAGAAGGAGCATCTTTGGCCATTAATCTAGCTCCTCACAACATAACTTTCACCAGAATCAAAGGAGAACTGCACGTACTGGTATAACTGAGCTACTAACCTAGGATAAATGGGTTTATTCTCCCTTTAGAACCACTCTAACCAGCCTTGTTCTTTTAACACTTTCAAGACTAGAGATTTTCTAGACATAAGCCATTCAGGTAAAATTTCTTTCTTAGGTACAACACTTAGATTTACCAGATTCGGATGCAAGGGTCCTTCGGGTGTCATCTTAGGTGCAAGCTTCTTCTTCTTCGGGTTGTGCTTCTCAGGTGTGGATGATGACAAACATTTCATTCTTGGCATCCACTAAAGGTTTGAGAGAGAGGGAGAGAGGGTTGAAAGGTTAAAAGGGTTCGAAATGAGAGAAAGTCTGAGTGAAGAACCGAGTGAAACTTTTTGTTTTATCGTTTAGAAATGCCAATCATCACAAAAATAAAAACTCGTGAAATTAAAAGAGGAGAAATAATAATTATCGCGATACGGGTTAAAAAAATAAATAATTTTCACGGTGAGACTGTGAATGGTCGTTACGGTGAGACAGTGATTGGTCATCATGGTGAGACAGGGAGTGGTTATCACAGTGACACAGTAAGTGAACTTTTTAGTGCACGATACAGTGAGATATTAAATTTTAGACCGTAAGTACAAAGTGCTAACGGTGATACCGTAAACATGAGAGACAGTAACTGAGAAACCATAATCATGAAACAGTAAAGTAAAAATTAGTAAAATATTGAACAGTAAGACAAGTAAGATATCTATTTGAGATTTATCATGCCAAGATCATGTATGATATAGTCTATTCTCTCAGAATTTAATGTTTTAGTGAATATATTAGCAAGTTGATATTCAGTACCAATGAATTCCTAGGTGATATCACCTTTTTGATAATGATCTCTCAAAAAGTGATGTCTTACATCAATATGTTTTGTCCTATAATGTGAAACATGATTTTTTGAGATGTTAATAGCACTTGTGTTGTCACAATTTATTGGTACATGTCTGAATTGATATCCATAATCTAGTAATGTGTGTTTCATCCACAAAATTTGTACACAACAACTGCCAACAGCTATGTATTCAACTTCTGCAGTAGATAATGCAACAGAATTTTGTTTCTTACTACACCATGATACTAGTGACTTGCCTAAAAGGTGACATGTTCCAGAGGTGCTCTTTCTATCTAACTTACAACCACTGAATTCAGCATCAGAATAACTAACTAGTTCAAATGATTTTCCTTTAGGATAGAATAGTCCTAGATTGGGTGTATGCTTGAGGTATTTGAAAATTATCTTTACAGCATTTAAATGAGATTCTTTAGGATTTTCGTGAAAAAGAGCACACATACACACACTAAACAAAATGTCCGGATGGCTAGCAGTTAAGTAGAGTAAACTTTCAATCATTCCTCTATAAGTGGTTTGATCAACAAATTTTCCATCTTCATCAAGATCCAACTTACAGGTGGTACTCATGGGAGTGTTACTACTTTTAGTGATATCCAATCTAAAACATTTTAGAATATCTCTAGTGTATTTAATTTTTTTTTATAAAATATCTAGTGTATTTACTTTGATTTAAAACAATTCCATCATTATTTTGAAATATTTGAAATCCAAGAAAGAATTTTAGTTCACCCATTAAACTCATTTCAAATTCATTTTGCATCATTTTAGAAAAATCAATACATAATGAATTTTTTGAAGATCCAAAAATAATATCATCTACATAGATTTGAACAACTAAAACATCATTAGAAATTCGTTTTATAAAGAGGGTAGGATCAGTTATTCCTTTTATAAAACCATTGGAAATGATAAAAGTACTCAATATGTCATACCAAGCTCTTGGAGCTTGCTTTAAACCATATAAATCTTTTGATAGTTTGAAAATATGATTAGGAAAATGAGGATTTTTAAATCCAGAGGGTTGTTCAACAAAGACATCCTCAGCTATATACCCATTTAATAATTCACTCTTAACATCTATTTGATATAGTTTGAAATTTAGATGTGCAACATAAGAAAGTAGGATTCTGATGGCTTCAATTATGGCTACTGGAGCAAAGGTATCCTCATAGTCAATTATTTTTTCTTGACTATAGCCTTGTGCAACTAATCTAGCCTTATTCCTAACTATATTTCCAGCTTCATCTACCTTATTTCTAAACACCCATTTAGTGCCTATGATGAATGTGTCCTTGGGTCTTTTAACAAGTTTCTAAACTTTGTTTCTTTCAAACTGATTAAGTTCTTCTTGCATAGACATCACCCAAAATTCATCATTGATGGCATCATCAATGTTTTTAGGTTCAAGTTGTGACAATAAGGCTTGATGTTCAACATGATTTCTAAGAGAATCTCTAGTTTGTGTTTCTTTCTCTTAGTCTCCTACAACAGCATCTAAGGGGTGGTTTTTGAGGGTTCTAACCTTTCTAGAAAAAGAGGGGCTAGTGATTTTAGGTTCATCAATAGATTTAGGTTCATTATGACTTGATTGCAGGGAATTTCCAAAATTGGAGGTTTTCACAGATTCTTTTAGAGAGGAATTTGTGGATTTTGAGTTGATGTTCAGATTTGATACATCATCCTCTGGATTTTCTAGGATGGTTCTAGGCTCATGTGGATCTATTTCATCAAACTTGATATGAACAGATTCTTCCACACATTTAGTTATCTTATTGAATACTCTATAAGCTTTACTTAATATTGAGTAACCTAGGAAAATTCCTTCATCACTTTTGGATGAATATTTTTCAAGATTATCCTTAGCGTTGAGAATAAAGACTTTGTAAACAAAAACTCTAAAGTAATTAACCTTAGGCTTCCTATTGTTCCAAAGTTCATATGAGGTCTTTTTGAGAATTGTTATAATCAATACTCTATTGATTATGTAGCATGTTGTATTAACATCTTCAACCCAAAAGTAAATAGGTAAATCATATTCACTAAGCATTGTTCTTTCAATTTCTTACAGGGTTCTATTTCTTCTTTCTACAACACCATTCTGTTGAGGTGTTCTAGGGGCAGAAAAATTGTGACTATAACCATTTTGTGAGAAAAAGGATTCAAACTCTTGATTTTAAAACTCACGACCATGATCACTTCTTAAATATTTAATTTTAAGGCCACTGATATTTTCTACAGACTTGTCATACTTAGTAAAACAAGAGCAGGCTTCACTTTTGTGATCCATGAAGAAGGTCCAGGTATATCTAGAAAAATCATCTACTAGAACATAAACATAGTGCTTCCCATTTAAACTAAAAACTCTATATGGTCCAAACAAATCCATGTAAACCAATTTGAGAGGTTGAGAAGTAGAAAATTATTTCTTTGTTTCAAAAGATATTTTGTGTTGTTTTCCCTTTTGATAAGGATTACATACTTTGTCATGTGGAAACTCAAGTTTGGGTAAGTCTTTAACTAGGACTTTTCTTGTTAGCTTTATAAGGGAGTGAACATTAAAGTGCCCTAGTCTCCTATGCCAGAGCCAAGATTCTTTATAAAATACACTTAATCATGAAACATTTTCAGAACTAAAGAATCTAAATTAACAGAATAAAAGTTCTCATTCCTTGATGTAGAAAATACTAATTCATCTTTAGAATTAAAGACATTACATGCATCATTTTCAAATTTAACATGATATCCATCATCACATAATTGTGAGATACTAAGTAGATTATATTTTAATCCATTAACAAATAGTACTTTAGAAATTAAAATCGAATCAGAGTTATCAATCTGGACTAAGCCAATGATTTTCCCTTTGGCATTATCACCAAATGTGACATGTCCTCCATCTACTTTTATCATGTTCTTGAAGCATGAGTAGTCTCCTATCAAGTGCCTTGAACATCCACTGTCCAAGTACCATAGATTTTTGCAGGATCTCTTTAAGCAGCTTTCCTATAACATGATCAAGAAAAGACAGATTTTGGTACCCATACTTTTTTGGGTCTAGTAACATTAGTAATAAGTGCTTTAGGAACCCATATTTGTCTCATAGGTTTCCTATAAGAATTATGTAAAGTATTTGAAAAATAAACTGTATTTGGTCCACAAAAACTTGAAACAGTAGAATATGTATCATGACTTGAGCTAGTTAAGTTGTGTCCAGAACTGGGAATAAAACTATATGTCCTGGACTTTGAAACAAAATTTGTTCTACCAAGGTTTCTTTTACCAGGTTGATAACCAATGACAGTATTGTATTTGGGGGAAATTTGTTTTCCTAGCATTTGGGTAAGGGTATTTTTCTCATTAGTAAACTTTTCTAAGTCACTTTTTAATTGCTCATTGGACATTTTTAATTCATTGTTTTCTTTGAGCAGTTGATCATTTTTCTCCTTTTTAGTAGCAAGTTCATATTTAACATTTACAGTGAGAGCATGCTATTTCTTCAATGATTTATATTTATCTTTTAATTCATTGCATGACTCTTCAAACATGTTACAATATTCAAACATTTCTTCATTAGTCATATTTTCAGAGTCACTTTCCTCTTCAGAATAGTATAAATTATGTACAAAAGAGTTCAGTGTTACCTCAGATGTGTTTGTCATAAAACACATATTGGATTTGTTAACCTGTTCATCATGTGATGTCTCTGAGTCTATTGAACTATCCTCATAGGCACTCCAAGTTTCCTTCATTTCCTTTTTGTACTTCTTATCCTTGTCCTCATATTTATTCTTATACTTTAGCTTTGGATAGCCAGCCTTTATATGTCCTTTGCGCTTACATTCATAGCATACAATTTCATCCGTTTTGTCACTTCTTTTCCAGTCCTTTTTCCAATTTCCTTTTAGATCATACGTTCCCTTGAAGTTAGGATTTCTGAAAAAGTTCTTCTTTTTGTAAAGTTGTTTGAATCTTATGGCCAGTTGAGTCATCTCCTCATCACTTTCAGGTGATGATTGTTCAGTGGTGGAACTTTCTACAGAAGCTTCCATTTTTCCTTTGTCTTTGTGATTCGAGAAGGTGGTCTTGAATGCTACGGATTTCCTCTTTGGTTCATCCTCCTCTTCTTTTTTGACCTTCGGCTCTTCCTCATACATCATCAGTTTCCCAATGAGTTCTTTTATAAGTATCTTGCTTATGTCGCATGATTCTATAATAGAGACAGAGGTTCCCCTCCATCTGTCAGGTAGACATCTAAGGATTCTCATGATCTGTTCTTGGGCAGTGACTTCTCTTCCAAGAGAAATCATTGTGTTGACAATCTCATTGAACCTAAGATACATGTCACATATAGGCTCATCAAGTTTCATTTTAAAATTATCATATTTTATAGTATAAGTATTAAGTCTCATTTTCTTTAAACTAGATGTGCCTTCATGTGAGAAAGACAAGGTATCCCAAATTTCATGGGCAGTTTTACAAGAATAAATACTATTAAATTCTTCATATCCTAAGGAATAGTACAAAGCATTCATGTCTTCGCAATTGTTATTCTAAGCAAGTTTGGTAGGTTCATCCCATGTAATTCTATCAGTCATAGGAAGTTTGTATTCATCTATAATGGATGACCAAATTTCAAAACTCATACTCTCTCGATGCATTTTCATTTTAATTTTCCATTGAGCATAATTGGTTCCATTAAAGAATGGTGGTCTGTTGGTTGCATCACCTTCCAATTCTTTTATCCATACTAAAGTATTACTTTAAAAGAGCTAGAAATTTAGAATTAACATAAATTAACAGATCTTTAAGGTACAACTACAATCACAGTTGAGTAAGATTACATAGAGTCCTAGTAAAGCAACCTCTGATGCTAAATGTTGGTCAGAGTAGTTTACTCAAGAGGGGAGGGATGAATTGAGTAACTATAAAAATTTCTGTTAAAAGAATATTATTTTCAAAAGAAATGGTTTTTCCAAAAATAGATACAGCCCAGTTAATCAATGTTATATTGTTATAAGAGTTTTACTTTTTAAACAACTTCTTAGAAGATTCATTAATTCTCAATACTCTTAATTTGTATTATTAATATTTCTTTTGAAGTTATCCTACTAAGAAAAATCAGTTATAACTTCTTTCCAAGACTAACTATCAAAGTGAAATTAGTGTTTTCTGGATTGTGAAATAAAGCAGTAAAACAGAGAATATTAAATTTAAATAGCACAGCAGATATAAAACAAGTGGTTCAGTCTCAAGCCGAGACCTAATCCACTCCACTTGGTGATCACCTGCCACCAAGTAGTTTATATAAATATACTTTGATCCACACCCTGGATCAGGGTTAACAATAGTACATAGACTGTCTAGGTCACACAGGGACCTCTTCCACAGTTTTTGTGGGTAAACAAAAATAATAGCCAGGCCACGCGGGGACCTCTTCCACAGTTGTCATGGGTAAAAAAAGTATAAAGAGTTTGGTGTAAGGATTTAGAAATCCTCCAGTTTAGAATAGGAGTTAGTGTGTGTATGGAATATACAGAGTACACACACTACTCAAAAAGTAAGTAAAAGAATCACTAATAGAGAGTAGATATGAGTTTATAATGCTCTAGTGATTTGAAGTGCAGCTCTGGACTCCTTTGATAAAACAGAAATGCTTCTGAGTCCTTCTCTAGTTTTTGTCTTAAAAAATAGATTGTCGCGATTCAACTTGTGTTCTTCACGAGTGTTGATAATGTGAAGATGTTATCTGAATTCCAGTGTACTTTGTATGTTCTTTAGAAGAGTAGAATTGCATGCATGAGACAATTCTTTCTTTTAAAATCTTGCAATATGTTCTTTGCAGTCATGCTCATAGGCTTGCTTTTCGTTCAGTATCGCGCTCTATTGCTCTTAGTAACTCTTCACTCTTTATCTTCAAATGCATGAGTTTTAGCCAAAAGGTTCCATATTATTCACACCTTGTACCTCGTACTATGTCTACAAAGAAACATTAATTATGTCAGTGCGTTAAAGGCATCAAATATGACTGTTAAAAATTAAATTGAAAGTCGACAAAATAGTTTAAGAAACGGTGTCACAGTATGTTATGAAAATGGTGTCTCCTTTGCACGGTGTCTGAGTGTCACGGTGTCTGAGTGTCAGAGTGTCTTGTTCACGGTGTCTTTCTTCATGGTGTCTTGTTCATGGTGACTTGTTTCATGGTGTCTTGTTCATAGTGTCTTGCTTCATGGTGTCTTGTTCACGGTGTCTTGATTCACGGTGTCTGTCTTACGGTGTCTGGCTTCAGAGTGTCTGGCTTACGGTGTCTGGCTTCATGGTGTCTGGATACACGGTGTCTGGTACTTAGTCAAACAACTGTATTCAGACTTAAACAGTGATATGCATGAAATGGATTGAGCTTAACCATTATAAAGCCTGAGAGAACTAGAAACATAAATACACATGATTGGATATAATTTAAGAGTTAACTAGGTTGAATAATATTTGTGATCATTAATGAGATTTGTGATTATTAAAACATGATTAATACATGAGGTGTCCAATAGAGGCCCACCTCATCATGTCGTTATCTGACATCAAAGACTTTCTCCAAAACATTCCTAGAAATAGTCCCCCTATGCCCAGATGGTATGGTATATTTAGGCTATGCCAGCCCCTGCTACCACCTAGGAGTCTCCAAGGAAGGTTCCCACAACCATGAAGTGATACCAATCTCTTGGGTTCCCTAGACCCATCATTATAGTGAGATAGGCATCCAAAAATATTGGGAGCCCTTTCCCCGTCATTATAAAAACATAGATATCCATAGCTACTTTGTTCCCTCACCCCATCATTCCATCGAGATATTAATCTAATTCTCCACAATGCATAGGTTACCTTTACCTATAATTCTAGTGAGATAGGAATCCATTGATCTTTGGAACCCTTGCCCCATAATTCTAGCGAGATAGGAGTCCATAATTCCTGGGTTCCCTCACCCCTCTATTCTAATGAGATAGGAATTCTTAGCTATTAGAATCCATCACTCTATCATTCTAGTGAGATAGGCATCCAAATATCCTAGTCACCCTCACCCTATAATTCTTGTGATATAGACATTTATAGCTCCTAGGAACCCTCACCCCATCATTCTGGCGAGATAGGAATTCATAGCTCCTAGGAACCCTCATCCCATCATTCTGGTGAGATAGGTATCCACAAATCCTGGGCCCGTTCACCCTATCATTCTAGTGAGATAGGAATATACAACTCCTAAGCATCCTTACCTCTTTATTATAGTGATATAAACATCCACAACTCTTGTTATCCCATTATCCATCATTCTGGTGAGATAGGAATCCACAATTCTTGGGCACCATTTCCCCGTAATTATGGTGAGATAAGAATCCGTAGATTTTGTGTACCCATTCACCATAATTCCGGCAAGATAGGAATCTATAGATCCTAGGCACCCTCACATCATCATTATGGTAAGATAAACATCCAAAACTCTTTAAAGCCAACACCCCTTCATTCTGGTGAGATAGGAATCCAAATATCCTAGGTTCCATCGCCTTGTCATTATGGTGAGATAGGAATCCACATCTCCTGAGCGCTCTCGTACCATAATTTTGGTGAGATAGGAATTCAAAGTTCTTGGGAACCCTCACCCTATCATTCTGAAGAGATAGGAATCAAAATCTACTAGTAACCTTTAACTTATCATTCCAGTGAGATAGGAATGCACAACTCCTGATCACCCTCATGTCATCATTCCAATGAGATAAGAATCCATATCCCCTAAGCACCCTCACCCAGTCATTCTAATGGGAAAGGATTCCCTTACTTCTAGGAACCATCACCCCATTAATTATAGAGATAGTCTACCACAATTACTAGGTTCTATCATTCCATTCATATAGAGAGATAGGCTTCCATGCCACCTAGACATCATCACCTCATTTTTCCGGAGAGAAAGGATTCCATGTCACCTGAGCATTATCACTCTATTCATCCAGAGAAATAGGATTCCATACCACCTTGTAAAATTATCCCAATTCATTCATAGATACGGGCTTTCAAGACTCCTAGGAACCATCACCCCATTCATCAAGAGAGAAAGGATTCCATGCCTATTGGGTGTCATCACCCCATTTTATCTAGAGAGAAATTCCTCTATGCCTCTTGGAAATTGTCACCCTGTTCATCCATGGATATATGCTTCAATACATCCTTGGTATCATCTCCCCAATCATCTAGAGAGAAAGCATTATATGCCTCTTGGGCATCATGACCTCATTCATCTGGATGGAAATTATTCCACACCTCTTGGGTGATGTCACCCCATTCATCTATAGAAATAGGATTCCATGCATCCCAAGCATCATCGAGATAGGATTACACGTCTCATAGGTGCCATCACCCTATTCACCCAGAGATAAAGGCTTCCATTCCTCCTAGGTTTTGTATCCCCATTCATTTATAGATATAGGCTTCCATGCCTCCTAGAAATGTTGATTCATTAATTCGGAGAGATAGGCTACCATTCTTCCTAGGTTTCAATGCCCCATTTATTTGAAGATAACGGATTCCATGCCTATTGAGTTTCATCACCCCATTCACCTGGAAAGAAAAGCTTCCATGCCTCATGGGTGTTGTTTTCCCATTCATCTAAAGATATGGGCTTCCTCACCTCCTAGGCTCCATCACCCCATTCATCTGGAGAGAAAGGCTTCCACACCTCCAGGGTGTCGTCACCTTATTCATCTGAAGAGAATAACTTCCATTACTCTTGGGAAAAATCACCTTGTTCAGTCATATAAATAGAATTCCACGCCTCCTGGGAACTGTCTCCCCATTCATATAGAGATATAATATTTCTATCCTCCTAGGAACCATCTCCCCATTAATCTAGAGAGAAATGATTTCATTCCTATAGGGAACCATCACCTCATTCATCCATAGAGATAGGATTCCATGTCTCTTGGGTTCCATCACCTTATTCATCTAGAGAGATAGGATTCAATGACTTCTAGGAACCATCAACCTTTTCATCTAGATAGAAAGTATTCCATAACTCCTTGGAATCATCACACTATTCATCCAGTGAGATAGGTTTACACACCACCTGGGAACCATCACCCTATTCATTCAGAGATATAGGATTCCATGCCTCCTAGGAATAATCACCCCATTCATGTGAAGATAAAGGATTCCATGACTTCTAGGAATCACATCCCCATTAATTTATAGAGATACCCCCCCACACACACACCTCTTAGGCTTTGTCTCCCCATTCATATGGAGATTGTGTGTAAGGACGAAACCAATTCCAGTCTGGAATTATAAATATCATAGATGGAAATGTATTAGGGGAACCAACCTCACACTAGGGGGAAGGTTGGTATCATTAATCCATTACTAGACACTATGGTATCCATTATCCTCATGTTGGTTTCCGCATCGGGGAAATACTATAATATCTTCTCTATTAAACCTCACTCTAACATCTGATGTGGCCCATTCCACCCTTAGGGAACTCTGTGTTGTCCAAAACACTACATAGGGAAGTATGTTCGTCTGACCAGGATTAAAATCCCACCTGTCTTCTAGAAATGTTGGGAAAACTATCCCTACCACTTTTAAAACCAACAACCATAGTGGAGGTCCTCCTCTAGATAAACAGAAATCATAGAGTTCCTCCCAACGGCCCTAAAACCAGCCCATGAAATGTTCCCCATGACATATCCTAGCTCACACTTGGAGATCATACGCACATAAAATGGGATAATTTTAGGGGAATACTATGGAATCCCCCACCAAAGATCCTCAAGGATCCCAAACCATCAAGATGGGGAAAATATGACCATGTATCTACCACCACAATCCTTGGGGTTAGACATCTAGAACAATCGAGGGATTTCATTCTGAAGGATCGAAAAAATATTTTCTATTGAGACTGGGGTTAGACCAGTATGAAATATCACCAACTAGGGTAAATATGGGTGGAATAATTCCATAAAAATCTTAGTCACACAACATTAAACTGTGAAACACCCTTATCCTGGATGCATGATGTTAAACTATAGAGAATCATTGGCCATCTGTGCATAACCTTAAAAATAACATCTTTCATCCTGGTCACACAATGTAAATATTTTAGGGCATCACCCTAGTCACATGACATAAAATGGGAAAACAAAATACTTTTCGAATGATATAAAACAGAACTACATCGTCTTGGTCATATGATGTTAAACTATGGGAAAGTATCATGTTCATGTGATGTTAAACTATATGACAACATGGTCAAAGATATATGACCTTAAATCGTAGAAACTTCATATGAGTTGTATGGTGTAAAAATTTGTAACACCTTTATCCCTTACCTAAGAGGGATCCCCCATTTCTGGTGATGACCACTTAACACGTGACATTTTATAACTACTTACAACTTGATTCCCAATTCGATGGGATATATAAGAATGCCCAGAAATCACATCCAAGGCCCAGTCTAACCACTGATCTATTTTAGGTTTATTCCACTTAGGAACATTTCTAAATCCTACTCATTGAAGAACCCATTGAGTGTATTAAATCACATGGTGGGGTAGATCCTAGAGTGTTTAACTCTCTCCTAAACAGTTCCTCATACACACCTTCACACTTTGATTCTTCCTTGATTCGGGCCCTTATCATCTTTCAAATCCAAATGGTCCCCCTAACAATGATGGTGTCTGACCAATATGGATCACATCTCATATTGGGTTCATTACTTGATGGATCTCTTGCAACAAATAATGGTTCCCATGTTTTCAACATGGTAAATGGTCAATTATTATCCTCCTTGACTAATTTGGTCATGGAACATGTGTTTTGAACATGGTAAATAGTCATTCCCTAATCGAAAGTAACTCTCTTTCATGGTCCAGATCCTGGAAGTACCAACTTACTGTCTTTCCACCACCCTTTGTTTTGGTGGAAATCCAACACCCCTAGTGTTATTACCCCATGAGTTTATACATGATGAGTAAGAAAGTTAGTTTCATTAGGATCTCCCCAATCTATATTATTTTTTCCCTCTTCTTTCCCTCCCTTAGTGTCAAGGGAAATTTTCACCACTCCTTGTTTCTCACACAGAGCATGGCTCATGTGGGCTCAGGATTCATGGTGAACTTTTCCCTAATCACGACCAAGGTGTTCCGACATTTATAAATAAAATGTACTCATTATGTTCCAATAATTATGGATTTAATTTGTGTGTAATTTATATTGAAAATGATTTACATGACACTGAGTGTCTTTCCCCCTCCTCTCACATTGGGTCTCTACCCTTTTGTGCCACAAATATATCTTCTAAGATATTCACCCCCCATATGGTCTGAGATTTCTGAACTTAAACTAGCAACATGGATGTGGTTCGAGATCTATAACATTAAACAAGTAGTAGCCATGTGGTTAGAGATCTATGAACTTAAACTAGAAGGATCCATGTGATCTGAGCTCTATAAACTTAAAATAGATGAAGTAATGGTCTAAAATCTATGAACAAAAACTAGAATAATCCATAGTCTAAGTTGTATGACTTTAAAATACAAATCCTAACATCCAATTCATGCGATATTAAACTATATTATAACATCCTCAACATACATTGTTAAATTTTATACTTAAACCATGTAATAAAAATAGTATGCCTCATATGTTAAAAGTGAGATGACCTAACATCCTCAAAACAAGACATTAAACTATATCCTTACTATATGAGATGAACATAATATGCCTCAAGTTAAAAGTGATATAGACTAACATCCTCAACACATGACATTAAACTGTCTCCTTAGCCAATGTGATAAACATAGGATGCCTCATATGTTAAAAGTGAGATGACTTAATATCCTCATAACATGAAGTTAAACTATAAAATTACCATATATGATGAACATAGGATGCCTCATATGATAAATATGAGACTACCAAATCCAATGTCCTCATTAGATGATGTTAAACTATAGCCTTACCCTATGTGATAACTATAAGATGCCTCATATAGAAAACGTGAGACAAAAAAACTAACATACTTAGCACATTAAATTAAACTATATCCTTACCCTATGTGACAAACACATGATTCCTTATATGAAAAATGTGATATGACCAAACCAATGTCCTCAGTACACATTGTTAAAATGTAGCCCTACCCTATGTGACAAACACAGGATGCCTCATATGAAAAATACAATATGACCAAAACTAATGTCCTCAACACATGAAGTTAAACTATATCCTTACCCTACTATGTCATAAACATGGGATTCCTCATATGATAACTATGAGATGATTCATAATTCTCAATAAAGGGGACACCACTCTTCCATAGTTGGTCTTATACCATGTTGTGTTCCATAACTATGTGTGTCTTGATTCCCATTCCCTTTATATACGTAGAGATGCCCAAATCTCATATCCTAGGCCCATCCCCACCACCAACTCACTTCAGGGAAAATGTACATAGGATTTGGCTCAATCCTTTCCTACTAATACGATTATTCATCACATTCGAGTGTAGGGTGGAGTGGTCCCTAGAGCCATTTCTACCAGGACATTTCTCACTACAACATTCACAGTATATTCTTCCTTCAATTTGGATCCTCATCATACCCTCGATTAGAATGGACCCCCTAATGAAAATGGTTCTGGGAAACAATGTCTCACCTACCATCCTAGTCACATGACCTAAAGAATATTTAACAACATTTGGTGGTTCCCATGTTTTAAAAATGGATAATGGTTGATCCCATGTTTTCATGTCTCATCCTTGAACACTGTGGCTATGGAACCTATGTTTCATGCATGGTCAACAATGGTCCCTTCCCATCAATCACTCCTTTATTCAGTCTAGATATTTTAATTCATGATTTACCTCTATTTCTACCTTCATTTATTATGACATTAATCTCAACACTCTTTGTGATATCCTCCCACATGCTTGTTCATGATGACTAAGTAAGTCAACATCATTGTGAATTCCCCAAGTTAGTTTATTTTTCCCCTTATTTTTATCTCTCTTGAGAAAATGGGAACTTCATTCCACTTATTTTTTCTCACACCGAGCATGGATTACATGAGATTATGAGTCAAGGATGGATTTCCTTAAGTGAGGTTGAGATGCACAAGCATCCCTTAAATGGAGTTCCACACCTTTTGGTATGAAATCTATAACCATAAAATAGTATTCCAAGTTCAAGAATCATGACATTAAACTATGTTCAAGTTTCCCTAGGTATGTTTCATTTGGCTCCTATCCTCCTTGGCCCTCAATTCACTTCGGGTTACCACCCCTTAATTCCATGCACACTCCTTTAATACATCAACCCTTATTCTAAGTTCCATGACCTTAAAAAACTCAAAAATTGTCTTAGATATTATATGCACTAAACCAGGACTCCTTCTCCCCCTTTTTGTTCCAAATATCTTCCTTTTTGTTTAGATCCCAAGACACAAACCCCAAGTCCAAGCATCACGACCTTAATCTGTGTGCAAGTTTCCATGGGGATGTGTTTTGTGGAACTAGACCCCCTTATATCTCTCTTCACATAACGTTTCATTTCCTTATATATTTCATGAAAATTCATGGGAAATTTTTTATTCCCTTGGTCAAATCTATGTGACCTTAAACTATAGGAACCCTTGGTCACATAATTATAACCTTAAACTATGTGCAACTAGTCACCTGTGGCCCCAATACACATCTTATTGTCCTCACCTCTAGTTCCTATGAAAACTAATTCCCACTACTCTCATTGTATCATCAATCGTGGGGAATTTCTCTTTTTAGAATTAGACTCCCACAAAATCACATCCCAGAACTACGTTTTTCTTGATTCCCAATCCATGAAATACATAGTGATGCCTAGGCCTTTTGTCTTCAGGCGCAATTGAAAATTCCCCATCAATCAAGGCCATATTTTTTAATATTCATCCTCCCCAATCCAATGCCAATGACTAGCCTTGGGAATGATTTGTATGGTTTAGGGCCTCATTATCCCTCCATTAACATTAGTTTTTAACCCCCTCAAACTATCCAAACCTCCATGGAGTATACCCACATGGTCCAAGCATTAGGAACTTAAACTATTTGAAACTTATTGGTCCAACTAGAATGAACTTAAATTTCCCAAGATAAGAGGTAAATACTTATATCATATTGAAAACCCATAGGGAAAATATTATTAAGAGTTGAACTTTCACACACCAATTCTCCCTTGCGATTTGGAAAAAAGTGAGGGAACATGTGAAAAAGCTACAAATCCTAAGAGACTCATTGCTAAGCCCTGACAAAAAATAGGTTATTCCCACTAGAACCCATTAGTTTAGGAAAACATTAGAGCCAAATATTATCTCCCTTTGATTCATGATATCCTTTATGAGGTTCCACCCATTGTGTTTCTTTTTCAGGCATCCCATTACCCTAGATAGGTGATATTTATTAACATAGACTCACATTTCCTTGTAAAAATATCCTAAATAGTTCTATGAATGTCTTGGTCACAAGATTATAAACTATTCTACACATGTTATGACCATACAATGATAAACTATATGGAACTATGGTCAATTATATGAGACTTGAAACTAAAAAAATCACGCATCCTCACTATATGATGTTGAAATATATGCTCAATGTCCTTGCATAAAGATATTAAACTACACACCCTTTGTCCCTATGGAGTGTTTTTAAACTAAAAATCATCTTAGGACCTCACATGAGAATCCATTTTATCCCTTTAGTGTTGGTAACTTATCTCACCATTCAAGTTCCTTGACCATCACATGGCATTTAGGACAAGATACCCTTTTAAGAAAAAAATTTCCTTCGTCCAGACTGATACACCCACTCGATCTGCTCATACCCATGGTGGTGTAATTATGGGAGTGTTTAAACCCATCCAAGCAATCCGTCCATTCACCCCATGCATCGTATTTTCCTTGATTTGGACACCCACCATTCTACATGTCTAAATAGGGCCCATAATGTTAATGATTCCTAGCCGCATTGGCTCACCTATCATCATGGGAACATGTTTTGAAGGAATTTTGATGAAATTTTGATAGTTCACATGTTTCAAAGATGGTCAACGAGAAAACCTCATTTTACCCCAACCCTAAAAATACGATAGAAGAATCTGTGTTTCAAATATGTTCAACAATCGCCTTATATCGCCCTATCACCCTCTTTGTGTTCCAGATAATGTGTTATGATTCACACCCTTCATCACCCCCATTTATTTAGATATAATTCAGCACCCATGATATTACCCCACTTGTGAACCTATTCACTTGGGAAATCATGTCGGCTATGTAGAGTTCCACTCACCAACCAAGGAATTCCTAGTATGGATAATCCAAAAGGTGATCATTATCCCATTCTGATCCCAACACACCTGCCTCCATCTATCACTCTCATTTGGGAGAAAAGTATTTTATAGTCTCTTGTTTCTCATAAATATAAATGTTCACATGGTCTTAGAGATTTTAGTTTATTTTTTAATCAACATGATCAATATACAATGGGCCTCATGGTAAGGTGTTTTACTCAGTGATTTAATTTCTAACAATAGAAAAAATGTGAATTACCCTAATTTGGGAGTATAGTTCATTTAACAGGCTTCAATTTGATTAGTTATGGAGCCCAAACTGACTAAAAAATTAAAATTTATGACCATCCATTGTTTGACTTATGAAAATGGCCAGATAAAGTGATATTGGAATAAAATATTGATTTTTTTAAAACTCAAACATTTTCAAAACAAAAACTATTGTGAAACTCAAACTTTCTCGAAACTCAAACTTTCAAAAATAGAAGTTGGAGCACTAAAAAACATAATATTTCTTGAAAAGATAATGACTTTCTTAGAATGTATCTATCCACCTCTAAGGAATCTATAAATACCCCCTCACATCATCATTTTGGGAGGATGAATCTCTGATCTGTGATACCATGCTCTTTATTTTCAAATCTCTAAAAATTTTCATGAATTCATGAAAGTAATTAGTCCCATAGAAAAACCTTCAAAAATTACCTCATGAAAACCCTTCCATGTTTTGGTAAGTGTTTGAGGATGTTTGATGAAACTTTCATCTATGAAGAACATTGTTACGATAAGATATCCATGCCTCACGAAGCTCTAATTTCCCCAAAAATCCATTTTTTTAAAATAGTTTCTTTTATATCTATTTAGTTCCCTAATTTCATTGAAAATACTTTCATAAAAGTTCAGAACATTCACAAAATCCTTTACCTAGTTTTCCTGCCATCACACCCACTAGTCCATACCATGGAGGCTAAGCCATCATACCCTTTCTCGCTATCAGAAGCAGATTTATTGGAAGAATCCATTGATTGATAAATCTTAAGAAAGTCAATGGTAGAAGATATGAGTCAAGTTAGATGGTCCGAACCTAACCTACTAGAAGTATGGGAAGAAATGAAATATTAAGAAGGATTGAAAAAGTTTCAATTAAAACATTGATATTTCATCAACCATTGGAATCTCAGATTATGTAAATGCAACTAAAGTTCATAATGATGGGTTTTCGAGTGATAACACACTGGTATAATCTTGGGTGGATGAATCTAGAAAATATTACCATTTAACTAGTGATCAAAAAATAATGAAAAACTATATATCTAACAAATTTTAAAAAGTCCATCTGGTGTATGGTGAAGCCCTAAAAATCATTAGAAAAAGGATATTTCAAAATCTAAATAAAGAATATAGGATTCTTAAAACTATGGTAATTTTGAAACATCTCCAACCTTAGGAGTAATCTTATTTTTATTGGGAAATTATTTGATGATGGTGATATAACAGGATTTTAAAATGGGGTATGGAATGTTACATGGGGATCTATAGCTATTAAAAAATATTTTAAAGATGATGCCCTTTACATGACCAAAAATTTATATGGGAGTGTAGTGATCAAAAGTTCAACTATTGATAATATAGAAGTATGTAATTGTAGTCTTTGTCACCTCAGTGAGAAAAAAATTAAAGTTATAAATTTCAAGGGAATAATGAATATTTATCACATGGAAATATGAAAGTGTAAAATTTATATTATGGGAAAGAAAAATAGAGTGTTTTTTAACTTGGATGGTCAGAAGCCTAAGGAATGGAAGTTGGTGAATGTACACTATGACGTTTAGGGACCTTACCCCATTCAATCTAATGATGGTTTTCATTAATTTATAACATTAATTGATTACTCCAAAAGGAAAGTGTGGATTTAATTATTAAAGAATAAAATTGATGTATTTCTAGTGTTTATTCAGTGAAAATGTTAGAAGAAAGGGTATGCATCCGAAAATTGAAGTGCATCAGAACAGAAAATAGTGGTGGGTACACCATATGAAAATTCCTAAATTTATGAAATAAGGAAAGTATAAGGAATTAGAATATAGTTCCCAGAACACTATAATATAATAGAGTAAATTAAAGTAAAAATTATACCATTAAAGATAAATCCAAAAGCATGAGGTTTTACTTAGGAATACCCAAGGCGGTTTGGGAAGAGGCACTCAACACAATGAATTGCATCACCAATAGGAGTCCAACATCAGTAGTTAAGAAGTATATTCCTAATAATATGTATAAAACAATTCTATAAGTTCATATTTTTAGATTCTTAATTAGTTTATTTTATGTACATGTAA
Source organism: Viscum album (assembly GCA_963277665.1). Classification (NCBI taxonomy): domain Eukaryota; kingdom Viridiplantae; phylum Streptophyta; class Magnoliopsida; order Santalales; family Viscaceae; genus Viscum; species Viscum album. The sequence goes on from OY728156.1 coordinate 895,046,585, forward strand.
ATTCTAAGCACTGTTACAAACTTGAATCTAAATAAAAAATATGTTTTCTACTTGGTTATGGAGATGAAAATTTTTAATATCATTTGTGGGATGGTGAATGAAAACAAATTATGAGAAGAATGGATGATGTCTTTGATAATAAGGTACTATGTAAGGGCCAAAACTTAGTAGAGTTAGAAGTTAAAAGAAAATAAATAGTAGAAATATAGGTTGATCATAATACCAGTAGTTTGAAAAAATCAGAGAACATAGATACAGGTGATGTAGGCATCAGAAGTCTAGATGTGAGGCCATTGTAAGGACCAAAAATATCAAGAGTATCTAAAGATTAAGTGGTATAAGTATAACTTCATTCTATATAAGTAAGAGTATCATAAGTTTATATATCAATAAGAATAGAAAGGCTAAGTAGTTCAGGCTGGATGATTTAGTTGTAGTGATCAATTGGGATCAAGAGATAGGTGCAAAGGTTTGGGTAAGATCTGAATTCTTTACTCTTAATGGATGTAATATTACTTGTAAATATGTAGGAGTTAGTTTTTTTTAGTGAATATAAGCATTGGGAGTTATCCATGAATGAGGATATGGACACATTGAAGTTCAATATAACTTGGGAGATAGATGAACTATCGGAGGTTAAAAAGAAACTTCAACATTAGGGGGTTTATAGGATTAAGGAATAGGATGATGGTAAGAATATATACAAATCACATTTTTTAGTGAATGGGTTTAAATAGAATAGAGGGTTTTATTTATTATAAATCTTCTAATCGGTAGTTAAACATTATTCTATAAGATGATTGAAAATTATGGTTGCATTAGGATATTTGTATCTAGATAAAATGGATGTTAAGACAACTTTACTTCATAATGAGTTGTAGGAGGTAATTTACATGAAATAGATAATAGGTGTTCCTAAAGTTGGGAATCAGAATTTGGTATGTAAAATAAATAAAATCTTCTTTAGGTTGAAGAAATATATATGAAAGTGGAATTAAAAATTCAATTTTTTCATGTCAAAGTAAGGGTTCAGTGGGTGTAAAGAAGATAATTGATATTATCAAAAGTAATGGTAAGATTATAATCTTATCATTTGTCTCTTTTTTGTGGATGATATACTAATTATTTAATTTTATGTTTGAAAAATATGAATGTTGATGTTTTATTTTTCTAGAATATTTTATATGAAGGATCTTAGATAGAAAGGAAAGATTTTGGTGATAAAAATCAAGAGAGATTGAAAAACTATGACTTTGGTTCTATCTCAGAAATATTTCATATATAAGATCATGGAAAGGTTTGGAATGAACAAAATTAATCTAGAATCACCACCTCTTGTGGCTCAATTTATGTCATCCAAGTCATAGGAATTGAAAATATAATATGAGGCCATGTATATGAATAAATTACCATATGCATTAGCAGTCAGAAGTTTTATGTATGAAATAGTTTTCACTTGGTTAGAAATTTCTCATGCAGTGGGATTTTATGAGTTGGTATATAGAGAATCGAGGTGAATTTCATAGAGAGGATGTGAATTAGATCCTTTGATATTTGAAAATATTAGATGATCAATCCCTTTTCATTGGAAAGGAATATCCAGTATAAGGTTTTGTGGACTCAAAATTATCTAGATATTCAGATACTCAAATTAGTACAAAATGTTTCATTTATAATTATGAAGTAATAACCACCAATTAGATTTCAAGATAGAAAAATATTGTTACCCCAAGTACAACTCAAGAAGAGTATGTATATTCAATAGAATATGGAATGATATTATATAGTTTAAGAGATTTCTATAGGATCTTGGAAGGAATAAAGAAGGGGTAGTTATTTACTATGATATCCAAAGTAAAATTCACTTGGAAAAAATATAGTGTTCCATTCTTGGAAAAATAATATCAATATAAAGTATCATTTCATCAAAAAATTTCTAGAGGAAAAGTATCTGGAGCTACAGAAGATAAAATCAATCCAAAATCCAATGGACATATTCAACAGGGTGGTAGTTCAAGAAAGTCTAAGGTATCATTGACACTTAGTATAAATTGGGTGAATGGAGGAAGGATAATTATTTATAATTATTAGTGTTAGAGGGTTTCCAAGGGTTTACCTGGAATAAGTCTTGAAGTGGGAGATTGTTGGGATGCAAAGCCTTATTTTTAGCATCAGAAGTTCTAATCATCCGAAGTTCAAAGTACTAGATTTTTAGGTATTAAAATTACATTAATCATAATTTCACATAGCAAAAATAAGCTAGAATCTATGTGAAGTAAGAAATAATAGATATTCTCCAACAGTAATAAATCCATTGGAAGTAAAAATCTACTGATTGTTCTACAGTGAAGCTCCAGGAGGTTTGGATGTTTAGAAAAGATGGTGGGTCACTGGGTTGATAAAGTTTCTCAGGTGGTCATGTCTTGTGATATAGGATTTTAGGATACCATGTTTAACTTTTTTGATTGTTTATGCTTAATATTTAAGTACGTGATACATTCAGTGTGAAGTGTGCATTAACAAAGTAATAACAATGGTTCAAATAGGAATTTATTAGAGAGATGATAAGTTTTCATGGATTACATTTCTTTGTAATATATTTTTCCACCTACAGTCTCCCAGTTATAATAAAATTAAGTAGAAGTGTGTTTCCCCCCATGAACATAAGACATAATCTAAAGCATGTTAAAACTTTATGTTCTTGCTCTACTTTACTTTATTTTCATTGCATGTTTTACCATTGATTTTTTTGTAATTTTTAAAATTTTAATGAGGTTTGGGTGAAAGGGTAATTTTTTGTAGTGAGAAGGGTGTAGTAACTACCTAATTTTAGTGCACTCTATTGAGAGAGATCAAACTTCTAGAAATTCAGTTTTCCACTATGTTGTTGCATCGCATGAATTTTAAGTGGATCTAACGATCGTACATCTAATGATCTATTGATAGTGTAAAAAATCTATTTTTTGTGCTACTATTTCTTATCTAACACATATGTGAGTGTGACATGAACCTCAATTTTCACCCAAGAGATGAAATACACTTTACCACAATGATTTTTATTTTTGAAAAATCCTTTCACAAATTGTTATTATTTCTTTATAAAATACTTTAATCTCAAACCAAACTATTTTTTCACCATGTGGAATGATTTATTTGTGAACAACCCTTAATTTAAAGATATATGTCTTCTTGATAATAACAACTCCTTCACACAAAAAAATACTCTATGAAATGATCCTCTTTTTCTAAATACTCTTCTTCTTGAAGCAACCTCCTTTTCAAACTCAGCTTTTTTGTAAACCAATTTCATACTTAGATAATTTTATAGAATGATTATTCTCTTTAATGAACTATTATTTACTTAATGAAGTGATTATGGGTCCTTTATATAGGAAATGGAATCCAAAAAACCCTCTAATCACAACTACACTTAATCCTCTTTTGAAATTAGCCTTTATCGTGTACTACACTTGTTATGTGGTTCTCATAGCACATAAATTCCCTTATAGTGGCCTCTGAATCTCCATATTTTAAAAATGAGGAAACCCTTTATGGTGGCCTCGAAATCAAAACCTTTTTGTTGCAAATGACTAGCCTCCCCTGTAAAATTTATTTTCAGTTAAAAAACATGATGTGTGAGCTCAATGATTTTTCCAAATTTCCATCATGGATTCATATACATGCTATATGGTTTTCATATCATTGATCCTATGAAAAATACATTACTTTTTTAAAATACCTCTATGAACTTTTTTGGTTTCTATGCGGCCTTCCCATATTGTTTTACTTGATATGTGAAAATCCTTTCTTTTCTACACAAAAAATCTTGATTTTCATGCCAAAAAATATGGAAAATACTTTGAAACTACACCACCTTTAAAATACCCTCTTTTTAAAAAAATCTTACTATAACTTTTTCAACCATATTTATTAAAAAAAATTAGTATAAAACCTTGAAACAATATTGAGAGATATTTTTTCCCAATAATATCCCCCTTTGGGTTTATTGAAAATACTTCCAAAATTCTTAGAAACTATTATTGAAAATAACACACACATCTTTTTCTTCAACTATCATTCAAACTCTGTGACTCCAGAAAGTGATCATAGATTTACTCAAAACATATTCTAATCCCATATGATCCAAGTTCAATGTGGGAAAAATAGTATAATTCAATGTTCATCAATGAAAAACTTTATTTTTTTGTACCACTTGATAATCCTTTCCTGATACCAACTATTTGTGAAAGCCAATACCAATTTTTGAATTTTATTATTAATCTATCCAACTATTTCACAAAATGTGGCACATGAGAAGATCAATTACATTAACCATACATAATAAACCATTTATATCATGAACTCATTCCATGATTTATCTTTATTAAATTAATTTCCTTAGAATCATCAGATTTTCAACCCCCCTTGTTTTGATACTCCCCATATTATCTTCTCCCCCTTTTAGGATCAAGACATATACCCCTTTATCAATGAAACCAAAGTTAATTCCTTTATAGTTTGAAATATGGTAAGGAACACATATCAAAACATTGGAAACATAAATCATATCTTGGGGATATTAGGTCCCACATCCATTATATTCAAGTGTGGTGGAGTCAAATGAACTCCAAGAGTCAATCAATGTCATTAAAACTCTTCTTTGGGTAAGGCCTTCATTAGGATGTCTGCAACTTTTAGTTCTGTAGGATCATAATACAGCTTCACAAGAACTTTACTATATATTTTAATAAATGATACTTAATTTCATTTTTATTCATCCATGATTTATGAAAAATATTTTTTATAGGATTTATAGCACTTAAATTATCACAATGAATTCTGATCGGATAATTAACTTCAACTCCCATATATTAAATATGTTACTTCATACACATTAATTGTATGTTATCTTGAGTGTCTGAAATGTATTCAACTTCTATAGTGGTCAGAGAAATGAAATATGGTTTCTTGCTTATCCAATAAATAAACAATAAGATAAGATATAATTCCCCACATGATATTGAATTTATATCATTTTCTAAATAGGTCCAATCTGTATTTGTATAACCTAATAACTATTGCATATATTTTTCATTTCACAAAAAAATAAAATATATAATGCCTTTGATATATTGAAGAATTATTTTAACTATAATTAGTTTTATTTTCTTGGGATTAAATTGGAACCACGAATATCTAATGTGGAAAAAATAATACCGGGTCATGTCATTGTTAAGTAAAACAATATTCCAATGAATTTCCTATATTCTTAACATTAACTGAATTAACCTCATCATCCCATGAAAATTTCATTAGATTAGTAACCAGAGTTTTCAATTCCTTGTATTTTTTCATTAAAAATATTCTCAAAACCTCCTTGGAATATTTATATTGAAAAATTAACATACCATTCCTTGTCTCATCTACAGTCCAAAGAAAAACATCAACTCACCAATCATTAACTTTTAAAACTCACACTTCATGAATTATATATATTTTTTTCTTTGTGCTTTATCCAATCCACCAAAGATTAGGTCATCCATGTACACTATAAACATCATCCTTTTATTAATTTCATTTTTTAAATAGAGATTCTAATCAACTCCACTACATTATAAACCTAGCTTCTCTAAATAATGATCAAGTCATGAAAATGATGCTCTTAGTGTCTATTTAAATATATAAAAATCCTTCTTTAACTAAATAACTTTGTTCTCATACTCATAAATGAGAAAACCATATGGATGTTTTATGTACACATTTTATTCTAGTACCCTATTTAGAAATATTAAATTTACATCAATCTGTAAAAATTTAACCTACATTTTCAGGATAATGGACAAGAATAATCACATTGTCCCCAACCTTTACACCAGTGAAAATGTATTATCTACATTGATTCTATAAATTTTGGAAAATCCCTTTCACACTATTCATTCCTTCTTTCGAATCACTATACACTCTTTATTAAATTTATTATGGAAAACCCACTTGGTCCTAATGACATTCTTATCTATTGGACTCAAAAAAATTTACCACACATTATTCTTCTTGTTTTAGTCAAAATATTAATTCATTGACTAAAACAAATTATAATATCCATTTATTTATTCAAAAAATTTGTATCTACTTGAGATAGGAAATATGTTTTCTGTGGAGACTTCATTATCCTTGTTTGTCTTGGCACTTCGTGATCACCAATGATGTTCTACCTTTCAATTTTAGATAGACTCTTTGGATTATATATATACTGCTTTATTACTCTCATCATCAATATATTATTATGAATAATTATTTTCTACTCATTCTCCCCAGGAGTTTCTTACATCCTCACAACTTTCATCTAGAAATTACTCACTATATTGTTGGAGATTCTGTTTATTTTACACTATAGTGACATCATTGCTTTTGAAAAAAAATTCAACATTATTATTGATGAATTTATATTCTTTTATTTTAGTTAAATACACAATCAATATCCCTTTATCTCCATTGGATTCAAAATTCCCATGTTTCTTCTTTTTGATAATGAAGCACTTACTTTTGAGGACTCGAAAATATTTCAATTCAAGATTCTTTCCATACCATATCTCATATAAATAATTTTATTCGGTTGGATACAAAAAATACTTTTTAGAGCTGTATACTTATGTAAATAATACTTATAAAACTTCTCTGGTAGGTATTTTTCAATGAGAATCATTATGGTCATGTTTTTTATGATTTTATTTCTCCTCTAAACCACACTATTTTTCTAAGTAGTTCCCACTGATAAAATTTTGTGTTTATCCTATGTTTTTTTAAGATAATCCTTAAACTAGGTATTAGTAAACCCTATTTCATTATTGGTTCATAATTTTATAATTTTATATCTAAGTATCTTTTCAAATTTCCATCGATATTGTGTTATGCCACTAAACACCTTATACTTGTGTGTTATGACTAAAATCCAAGCCATCCTATTATAATCATTAATGAAAAAGAAATATTATCTCATACCATAAATAGTTATTAGTAATATAGGTGTAAAAAATATATATTCACATGTTAAATAACTCTTTTTGATTAGTTATCTTTTTTATTATACATATTTTGAGTAATCTTCTCTTATTAACAAGTATTACACATGTGTGTATGATCACATGATAACTTATAGAGATCTCAAGTAGTATAATATTTCACTAGATAATACAAGGATGGTTGGTTAAAATGAATAATTTTTTGATGCCACAAACTATTTTATTCTTCATTGGATTGAAAACACATATCTTATCCTCCACTAGCAAGGTATAGTTTCCCATTTGTGTAGTTCCCCCTTTCACCAGTGTACTATATTTTCCCTTAACAATAAACATTTTATTGGTAAATATCATTTCAAGTTTCTAGTTACATAGTTGACTGACACTAATAAAGTTTTGACTGAGACATTCAATGGCCAATACATCAGCACATCTCATATATTTTTCCCCGAACATGGATTTTCCTATGCCAATAATTTTCAGGACTTTATCATTGCCAAATTTTATGTCACCTTCCTTATTATACTTGATGAATGTGGAAAGATCCTTATTTATTATCATTTGGAAATACCATCCACTACCAAGTATTCATACACTATAGTGATTTGATTCTTATAGGGAAATCTCTAAAACCACTGCTTACTCATCTCTTTTCTTTTTGATACATGTCTTTGACTTCATACCTGATGATGACTGGTATTTTTGATCTCTCTCAGATTCTGATGAACCAACTTTATCTTGAAAATATGAAAATAAATTTTTCATTTTTAGATCATTTAATGATTCATTGATCTTCTAAATACAACCACATTAGATAATATTTGGCACATTTATCCACATTACTCATGATAAATATATTTCCTTCTATTCAAATTATCCACACCAAAAATAGTGACCATAAAAATCCTTCCTGGAATAGTAGACTATATTTGGATGCCTTTGTTTCTATTTCAAACTTAAGTACCTATTGGATATAAAAAATTCATTTTGGGAAGGTCCCATATTTCCATAATAATAACACTTAATTTGAGGTACACCCATGTGTGCCATTTTTATAGTACCAACTATCCCTTGGGTTATCTAAATATTATGATTCATACCCAAAATCAACCTCCAACTTAAGAGGGGTTTATTGTGGTATCATTTTGACCATTAACAATTTATTTTTATGATCAATCCCCATATTAGATTTTTCATTCATATATTTATTTTTCTTCTATTTACATTCCTTTTCATATTCTTCTGGACCTCCATGCTCTACTTTCACCTTTTCTATTTCCTGAATGATCTACTTTCTTGATGTCATACCAGGAGTAAAAAATATCTCATGATCTTTAACTTTTCATTATAGACCAACAAATTCTTCCTTAATATCTTTGATATTTTTGACCCTATATTTCTATATCTTGGTCAATTAATTGATAACCTTTGTTTATTATTTAACTTTGAGTTTTTACTCAATGATCTTCTTAGAGTTTTCTAGATTTTATGATTTAATCATTTAAATTTCTTCCTTTATCTAAGATTTATCTTATTCCTACTGATACATTTAGAGTTTTCAATCATAAACCACTCTACTTATTTTCTTTAATTTGTATCTTCAAACATCTATCTATTTAAGATATACCTCAAGCTCTAATTATAGATATATTGTTGTAAAAAAATCCCCTAAGGCAATATTATGATGTTTTTGAGTTGATTGTGTTTGTTGAAAAAGTAGTTAGACAAGGTTAGTTGTGGAGTTACAACATAGTTTTTGACTAGGTATATTGAAAAAGATACAAGATAAAGGAATGGATGCTCTAGAGGCAATACAAAAATTTGTGTTTACAAGGTGGTTCCATTTCCAGGTGTTTGCCAAAATTTTGGGGTCTAAAATTTTGAGGAGGACTCAAGCTTCATGAAAGTTGGGTTTCTATGATTTCCTCATGAAAAATATATAAAGGAATGATTTTCACAAAATTTTAGTGTTTTTCAAAGGTTTGGTGCATCATGGAAGTTTGGTAGTTCATAAAGGTGTGGATCTTGTGAAAAGAGGGTTGAGTATGGAGGGTTGAAGACAATCTATACAACTACGATAAGATTTGTGAATGGGAAAATGTTCCTAGAGCTTCATGAAGATAGGTAGGTTTGTGAACATGAAAGGATATATTTGTGAAAAGGCAATGGAAAGGTTGAAATATTCATGGAATAAATTAAATGACTATAAATAGGCTTCTACCCCCCTCATTTGAACAAGAAAGAAATCCTTAACAAAAATATAAAGGCTCTAAATTCATAAAGGTAATTCTCAAAGGGTGTTATTGTGTAAAATTTCATGAATAAAGGAATCCCATGAAGGCTATGAAATATAACCAAAAGTTATAAGCATCAAAAAATTATTGAGTTTCATGAATACTAAGTGAGATTCACGAAAGTGTTGAGATTTGTGAAGGCTACGTGAGACTCATGAAAGGAGGGAGCTTCATGAAGATATTTTGATCTTCGAAAAAGTGGTGAGATTTTCAAATGTTATGGGGTTCAAAAAATTAGTATATTCTTGTGAATAATTGGGATGTTTCACAAATTTTTATTCATCTAGTAGGAAAAAGTGAAAATTAATGATGCACCAAATATAGTGTAAAAAATATTGATTTAAGTGATCAAAATGATAATCATTTGAAGAATCAGTGAGAACACTTTAGTTAAGAGAGCAGTGAGCTTTAAAATTGTGATTATTTGTAAAGTAGGAAGGACAATGATTCCTCTCTGAACCTTGTATTGGTGGTGAGCTTTAGAGGATTTGGTACATAGTCACATTTCCTTTTTATTCTCCTTATACATAGCCCAGTGAGGTTGAACCAAGTAAAATTGTTGTGTCCTATGCATGTTTTAATTCTCATATTGTTATCTGCTACATGAAGTATAGGTAATAGTGCTTTTTTTAATGAATAAAAAATATCCAGAGATACATTTGTTTTAATTTTTCATACCCTAATTCCCCCCCCCCTCTAACTGTATTTGACCTAGTTGGACTAATAATTGTTATCAAAGGGAAATGTTATTTTCATAGTTTCTCTCTATGGGTTTCAATGGAGGGTTTCAATCATAAACAGATTTCAATATTAGATGGAAACAATTTTAAATTATGGAATAATTGAATACATCACTACTTCAAATCTTTATAAATGGATTCCTTTATATTAGTGATGGAAGGTATTTTAGACGGTGTGGATAATGGTTATTAATCAAAAGCTGACTGAAGGAAATTAGATGATGACACCAAATGAATCAATGCTTTAGGGGGATCCCTATCCAATAAAATCTATATTAAGGTGATGTCATCAAAGTCAACACATTCTATGTGGGAAAATTTTATAAATATTTATGAGGGTGACTCAAAATTCATAGGTTCAAAGTTATAGGTGATATGTACCAAGTATGAGGATATAATAATGCTCTCTAATGAGTTTTTTGATGCATTCTTTGATTAGGTGAATGTTTTTTTGGAATAAATGCATTGTCTTGGAGAAATTATTGAAAATTTAAAGATTATTAAGTGAATCTTGAGAAGACTTCCACCTCTATTCAATCCAAAAGTTTCTATGTTGGAAGATATTGATTCAAAGGAGATAACATTGGATATATTACATAGTACTCTTATCGCATATGAGATGATAAATGATGATAATGGTGCTGTGGAAAATGGGAAGTAAAAAGAAGTGGTATTCATGGACATGAAGTATATCACCATTAAAGATGGTCAAGAGGAAGGCAATATGAATGAGACTGTGTCATTCCTCTATTTAAGCCCGCAAAGAGGAAGAGTAAATCTCAAAGGTAAACTTCCACTTTCATTTTTTCGATGTGGAAATATTAGACATATTGAAGAAAAGTGTTTTAATAAGTTTCAAGATGATGATTAGGATGATAATGAAATTCCCAAGAAGAAGTATTCATCTAATGTGAAAGGTAGTAGAAGTAACAGGATAAATTTCTTCAAAAAGAAGAATATTCTTTTAAAATAAGATGATAGTTTATAAGAATATGAGGTAGGAGAGTTGGAGGAATACAAGGATAATGGAAAAAATTCTATGGTGGTAATTTTCAGAAATTCCAAAACAAGGGAAGAATGTGACAATGATGATGGAGAAGTCGAGGGAAGAGTTGATTTTAAGATCGAATTAGAATACGTGCTTGAAGAGATAGACATTTGGAGATCCAAAATAAATAAATCCAACAAAGTGATTAATGATTATAAACTATATATGAAACAAAAATAAGAAGAGAATTATAATCTAGAATCTAAAATTAACAAGTTTAAATCTAAAAAGACAGAAACCTCAGAAAAATTTATTGAGTACAAGATCAAGGTTAAATAACAGACTAGAATTATCGATAGTCTGACCAACACAATTAACGATCGAGTCAAACACATCAAAGATCTTGAGGAGTAGGTTGTAAATATACAAAGAAATGTAAAATATTAGGAGAAACTATTGACTCTAGTAAAGAATTATACAAATTAAACATAAAAAAGGAAAGGTAGAATTCAGAGTTTTAGTGAAATATACAAAGGAGTGTCAGGATAAGAAAATGATAGAATATAATGATAAAGATAATATGGGGATTGATCAAAAACATAAAGCAATAATGGTTGAAGTTAGACCGTAAAAACCCACTCCAAGGTTGAATATTTATTTGGATATGAATCAAAACCAGAATATCCAGAGAACTCAAGTGAAAAATAGTGGTGAATTAGTGACACACAAGAATTCACCCACATTAGATTTTATTATTATGAAAAAATGGTACACTCTCAAAATATTTGTTCCTTATCTAAGTGTAATTGAAGGGAATAATTGAAATAGAGTCATCCAAATAGAGATTAATTTTCTAGGATATCATTTGATGGTTATTGTTTATGGTGTGGAGGTTTTGGACACATGGCCAGATATTGTACATCAACTAAACTGGGTAAAGTACCAAAATAGACTCAAAGTGTTCATACACAACAACTCAAAAAATCATTAAATGAGATAAAAACACATAATATATTTGTAGTATTACAAGATGAAAGTGGTACATCATATTCTAAGGAAGATCAAGAATATCAATTGAATAAATGGATCATAAAGAAAAGAGATGAGTAATAAGTGGTTGTGGAGATTTATTTTAAAGAATTGGATCACACTAGAATATAGATCATTGATATTGGTTGTGCCTCTCATATGATAGGAAATAAGAATCTAGTGATAGATATTAGGAATGAAAAAAAGGTATCATAATATTTGGTAATGATGAAGGCATGAATATTTTTGGCTCAGGAAAATCCATGTTTGGGGGAAGTGACATGAGATGTGATGATGTATTTATTATTGAAGGTCTTGGTCACAAATTTATAAGTGTTATTAAATTGTGTGATTTAGGACATGCCATAATATTTTCAAAGAAATTATGTATCATTAAGGTAAAATTAGGTATAATTGTTTTATAAGGAAAGTGTACGAAGAGGAATCTCTAACTTATGAGTAGAGAAGAAGATATGTGATTTCTATATAGAGAGGAAGAAAATATATTGTGGAATAAATGGACTAACTATTTATGCCAAAAATCCCAAGAAGATCTGGTCAAATGTTATATATCCTGAGATGTCCCCAAGCTATCACATGATCTTAATCACACGTGTGATGCTTGTCAATAAGTGAAGATTATTAGAAAGGCATATAAGGAGAAATGAACAAAAGTCAACCAGAGTGTTTGATTTGGAATATGCAGATGTGTGTGGAACTATATCACCAAGATACATTAATGATAAGAGATATTATATTTTTTTTATTGATGACTTTAGTAGGATGGAATGAGTATTTTTCATTTCACACAAGTTCGACATATTCAGATGTATAAAAAAATCGAGTGGAATCAGAAAGGATTATTTCATAGAAGATTATAAAGTTTCATATTGATAATGGTATATAATTCATAAACAGCTATGTGGATGATTATCTTGAGAAATATTGTATATGGCATCAATTTTTAGTGGTGAGAACTCATCAACAAAATAGAGTGGTTGAGAGGAGAAATTAGATCATCAACAACATGGAAAAAATAATGATTATTGAAAGGGACATACCAAAGATATTTTGGAAGTAAGTAGTCATAAAATGGGTCTACATATCAAATAAGGGTATGTTGTGTCTGAATAAAGGAAAAACTTTATACGATATGTGGTACAGAAAGAAGAAAACATTGAATTACTTTAAAATCTTTGGAAGTAAGTGTTTTATTCTCAATAAAGAGAAACATAAGAAATTTGATTCATACGGATATGTGGGGATATTACATGGATAATTAGGAAAAAATCATATAAATGCTTCAACATGAGGGTAGGGAAGTAGTTGAAAGTAATTATATCATTGTAGTAGAGAATTAATAGAATCATAAACAACATAGTGAATAGTTGTCTTATGAAAATGATTATGAGGTAAGAAAATTAGGGGAGAAAACGTGGAAAATTATGATTTAGAATAAGATACTGATGATGAGTAGGAAGAATTCAAATTTATATCTACACGAAAGCTGAAGAGTCGAGCTAAAATTGATAGGAAAAATATCATTGGTGATCATGAAATTCCAGTTAAAACACAGAGAAAGAAATATTTATAGGAGACATATTTTCTATCTCAGGTAGAGCCTAAATGTTTTCAGGAAGTAACTGGAGATGAAAACTAGGTTTAAACTATCAATAATTATATTAAACAAATTAATAAGAATCATACAAGAGAGATTATTTTGAGACCAATAGATAAGAATTTCATTAGGACCAAATGGGTCTTTCATAGCATGATGAATGAAGATGGTACAATGATTCAAAAAAAACATTAATAGTTTGAAAAGGGTACTTCTATATATAGGTTATCCATGTTGATGAAACATTTACAGCTATTTAAAGGCTAAAAATAATCATATTATTCTTGGACATATTAGTGCAAAGAAATTTCAAAGTTTTCTAGGTGGACATCAAGTCAACATTTCTAAATGGGTTTCTAAAAGAAAAAAATGTATATTGAGTAGCCATATGGTTTTCTCATTAATTAATATTTGAAAAGAGTTTTTCATCTAAGTAAGGCACTATATGAGTTATATCAATCACAAAGATTTTTGTATTCAAGGCTTGATCATTTATTGAAGAAGATCAGTTTTCAGCGTGGTGGAGTTGATTACAATCTCTATATCAACAATGATAGTTATAAAAGGATGATGGTGTTGGTGTATGTCAATGATATAATCTTTAGTCGATCATATTAATCATAGTGAAAATAGTTTCCAAAATTCATGAAAAGTGAGTCTGAAATTTCAATGATTGGTGAACTGATATTTTTCCTTGTTTTATAGGGACACAAGGAAGGAATGAAACATTTAGTTATTAATCTAAATATTCCAATAAGGTATTTAGAATATTTGGAATGGATAATTCCAATTATATAATGACTATGATGGATACCCAGGTGAAATTTTCATAAGATGTTGAAGGAAAAGCCGTTAATATCATATAATATAGGCATATCATTAGTAATTTATTGAATTTAATAGTGACAAGACCTGATATTGTTTTTTCTACATTCCAAAAAAATACACTTACTTGTAGTAAAAATAATACTTTAGGTATATCAAGGGGAGGGTGGATTTCAATATTCTATACAATGAAAAATATCAGCAAGAGTTCTTGGGCTATACAGAAGTAGATTGGGTTGGTTTAATAGATGATAAAATATCAATGTCATGTTGTGAATTAAATCTTAGAGGATTTTGTATTTCATGGATAAGAAAGAAACAATATTTCCTTTAATTAATAACTAAAAAATTTTAATGTATTGTATCCAACCAATCTTACATGTAGTTATTATGGATAAAGCATCAATTTGATGATATGGGGGTTAAAGTGAAGTCTCTGATCAAATTACATTGTGACAATTCAAGTACTATAAATCCTAGAAAAAATCAAGTTCATCACTCAAGGAAAAATCACATTGAAATAAAGTATCATTTTATCAAGGATAAAGTGGATCATGGGACTGTGACGTTGTAGTATGTGCCTATAAAAATACAGGTTGTCGAAATTCTGATTAAGGCCTTACCAAAAGTGGTGTTTGAGAGGTATCAACTAGATCTTAAAGTTTATTTGACTACCCAAACTTGAAAAAATGTGGATTCAAGACCCCCTCTCCCCAATTTATGGTGTGTTTTCCCTAATGTGATGATAAGTTATCTTTGCAATGCTGCAACTGCAAAGGAGTAACCTTTGGGTTCATTGACCAAGGGTGAGAAAATATATTGATCAAGATAGGGGATAAGATGATAGGGGGAGCAATAAAGTATGGGGAGTTTAAAATCTTATGATGCTAAAGCTATTTGATAAAAGGTTATATATCATGACATATTGGGTTCTTGGTTAAAGAACTTGACTGTTTCAGGAGTGAAGTGATTCATTGATGAAAATTGCCTGATACATTTATTTCTCATGCCAAGAATGCATTATGTTTTCTTAGAGTTTGTGTTGTATAAATCATTGATCACTATCTGAATAATAAGAAGTGAATTTTGGTATAATTTGGAAGAAGCTTTAGCGAGGTATCAAAATGTGAAGAGTTGTCAAAAAACCAAAAGGGGGAGATTATTGGGAAAAAATACCTCAAGGTAACATTTTGGTGTTTTTGGGTTGATTGTGTTTGTTGAAAAAGAAGGTGGAAAAGGTCAGTTGTGAAGTTCTAGCATGGTTATTGACTAGGTGTATAGAAAAATATCCATGATAAAGGAATGGATGATCTAGAGGTAGTACAAAAAGATGTGTTTATAAGGTGGCAGTATTTCCCAATGTTTACCAATTTTTTTGGGTCCCAAATTTAAATGAGGACTTAAGATTCAAGAAATTTGGATTTAAATGAATTCCTCATGAAAATATGGAAAAGGAATGAGTTTCATTGAGGTTTGGTGTTTTACAAAGTTTTAGTGCTTCACGAAAGTTTAGTAGGTCATAAAGGTGGGAATCTTTGTGAAAAGAGGGTTGAGCACGAACAATTGATGATAATATACATGACTATGAGAAGCCTTATGAATGAGAAAATTTCCATGAACCTTCATGAATATAGGGAGGTTCATAAACGTGAAATTATATATTCATGAAAAGTTAGTGGTGAGGTTGAAATCTTTGCAAAATGGAGGAAATGACTTTAGATAAGCCTTTAACCCCCTCATTTGAACAAGAGATAAAGACTTAATAAAAATACAAAGGATCTAAATTCTCAAGGTTTGTTCTTGTGAAAAATTGCATGAAGAAAGTAATATTTCAAAGGATATTAAATCTAACTAAAAGTTGTAAGCATCATGAAACTACTAAGCTTCTCTAAGGCTAAGTGAACTTCACAAAAGTGTGATCTTCATGAAGACTGGGTGAGCTTCACAAAAGGATGGTGCTTTATTAACGATTTTTGAGCTTCATTAAAGTGGTGATCTTTGTGAATGTTGTGGGTTTTATGAAATAATTATATTATTGTGAATAATTTGGAAGTTTTTTTAAGTCTTTGTGAGATTCAAAAAAGTAGTGAGCATTGCAAAAGTGTTGAAGAGGGATTTCCCAGTAGATCTATGGTAAAGTGTTATTCATTAAGTGGATGAAAGTGGAACCTAATAAATCACCAAATGAGGTGTAGAACATATTTATTCAAGTGAAAGGATAATCATTAGAATGATTAGTGAGAAAACTTTAGTTAATAGACTAGTGAGCTTTCAAATTGTGATTGGTTATAAACCAATAGGGATAGTGAGTCTGATATGAACCTTATATTGGTAGTTATATTTAGATAATTTAGTGAATAAGCACATTTTCTTTGTATGATCCTCATATGTAGCCCAGTGAGGGTGAAATAATTAAAATTTATATGTCATATTCATGTTTTAATTCTCATATTATTCTCTACTACAAGAATGAGATAGAAGAGTGTTTTTTAACGACAAAACAATATCCAAAAGGATATTTGTTTTAATTTTACATACCCTAATTCACCCATTTTCATGGTATTTAACCTACTTGGGATAAAATAAACTATTCCTTCATCTTATCCTTAATTAACCTCACTCTCTTCCCTTATATGAAAATTTACAAAAAATTTCCACCATAAAAGTTTTTCAATGGTCTTGTCATCATTTAATTTCTTATTCTTTATTTTATTTGGAACTATCATTTTCTTATGAAATCAGGTTCTTATTATTTAAGAAAATTTTCTTAGTTCTTTATCAACCACACACATTGGAAAAAGACCTCTTTATGGGAATTTCATCATCATACTTATCATCATCTTGAAACCTCTTGAGACATGTTACTGTAAGGTGACCAATCATTCAAAATTAAAAGAAAATGAGTAGATGTTTCCCTTTAAACATTCATTTTCCCTTTTCATATTTGAGGAAAGGAATAAAATAAATTCATCCACATATTCTTCTTCCCAACCATCCTCTTTGGTGAGAATTTTAATGGACTTGAATTCCACCACATTATAATTACCCTTTTCTATATCCTCTTTATCATTATTTATCATCTCATATGCAATAATATTACTTTAAAAACTATAAAATTTCTGATCCTTTCGATATTTTTCCTCCAGTACATAGACTTTTGGATTGAAATGAAGTGTCATTCTTCTCAAGATGCACTTCATGATCTTTAAATCATCAGGGATTTCTATAAGACTATGTGTATCCTCCTAAACAACATTCATCCAATAAAATAATGCATAAAAAGTCTCATTATGGTGAATCATTAGGTCCTTATACTTGTTACAAAAAACATTCAATTTATCTTATTAGTGTTTTGAATTACATTCTTAGAAATTTATCAGATTTTCCCACATGGAATGTGAAGATTCACACAAACTCACCTTCATATAGATTTTATTGGATAAGGCTCCTCCTAAAGCATTGATTTATATGAAATCTGTATCCAAATCTCTTTGGTCTACTTCTAATAAATCTCCACTATCTATACTGAAAAAAATACCATGCATAATAGCTATAAAAATATCCATTCATAATGATTAGAAGTAGTAACGTATCAGATTCTTCCATAATTAAAAATTGTTTCCATCAAAGATCGAAATCCATTTATGATTAACAACTTCCATTACTTCTGTTGAGATAGAGACATTGACTTTAACCTTTGTCTTTGATACCAATTATTGGTCCCACTTTGTTGAATACCATGAGAGTGGGGGTGAATTAGGGTATGAAATATTAAATAAATTGCCCATATTATCATGTTTTATCATTAAAAAAACACTCTCCTCTCTTATTTTCACTATAATATGTGAATAAAATTTTAAAGCATCCATAGGACAAAACAATTACTTGCTTCACCCTTAACTAGGATATTACAAGGAGTAAACAAAGGTAATGTTATAATGTACTAAAATACACTATAGTGCACTTCTACTAAAAATTTTGTATCAAACACACTATCCCTCTTGGTTTACAACCATTGACACTTTGAAAGCTCGCTTTTCTCTCAACTAAAGTGAATTCACTGCTCCTATAGAATATTCTTCTATTGATCTGAATCTTCTCCAAATTGGTTCACACGTATGTGATTGTCCCATGAATCTCTACTTTCACTCGAGAGACGAAATCCGCTTTACCATGTAGCATTTTCATTGTACAAAATCCTTTAATAAATTATTATTATTCCTTCATGAACTAAATTAATCCTTAATAGAACTTCTCATTCACTACACGGAATGAGTTCTTCACAAACTTCCTTTGATTCATGGATAGATGATGCCTCATAAAAAAAATTCCTTCACAAATAAAAACTTCTCTTCTTTTGTGAACTCCACTACTTCATGAAACAACCTTTATCATAAACTCAACTCTTTTGCGAACCACGTTAAGACTTAGCTAAATTCATCCAGTGATGATACTCTATAATAAACTTCGCTCTACTTAATCAAGTGATTAAGGGTTATTTATATAGGTGATGTAACCCAAAAAACTCACTAATCACAATTACACTTAATCCCATTTTGAATCGACCTTTACTGCACACTATACCTCCTACATAGTTCACATTCCCTTTCGGTGGCCTCTAAATCACTGTCTTTCACAAATTAAGATAACCCTTTATGTTGGACTCAAAATCACTGCCTTTATACCAAAAATGAATATTATCCTCTGTGAACTTACTTTGTGGTTCACAAACTTTTTATGTGAGATCAATTTTGTAACGATCCAGAATTCTATCAATGAAATTTTCCTTCTTATAATTATTTCATATAGTATAAATAAAATAAAATCACTTAGAGAACATAATAAAAACTTTATAAATGAACAATTAATTAAATAATAAGTATTTATAGAATTTAAGGAGCCTAAACCGAAGGAATAGTAACATGACCTTTGGAATAGTAATGTGACCATTAGAATTATAAACTATCAAGTAGAATAGTAACCATACCTATGAAAGTATAAATAAATTTTAGGCATCTTATAAATTAAAATATGATATATTTATATTATGGAATAAGTAATTTTTTTTTAAATGATAATTTAAGTGTTGATATTTTTGTGAAACATAAATGTTTACTTATAATTTTATAATTAGTATAACTATTTAAAAGAAAATTAATTTTTATAAAATAGATTCATAAATTAATATTTTTTTGTCTTATGATTATAAGATAATTTTATGAGACCTCAATTAATTTTTCAAGGTGTTATAAAATCATTTATAATATTAAAATTGGTATTTTTTGAATAAATGGTGATTTTAATTAAAAATTTAATTTATCATATTTAAGAAATTATTTTCATAAAATGGAGCCTATTTTTTAATTCAACATGTTTAAAAATGGTTAGGGTGATTTTTTGTGATTTTTCTAAAACAGTTAAATTTTTGGTGAATAGTGAAATATAGTAATTTATGAATACATGAATTATTGAGTAATGGATTATGTATGGATGATATAAGATCATAATATCAAAATATCCTTATCTTTTTACTGTATTTAGTCATGGTAAAAATCAATATTGATAGCATTGATCCAAAATAATAAAATAATGAATATAACAATCAAAATCACCCCTCTCCTCCACTATAAGTATCAGCCTCACCAGCTCTTCTCCTCACACCTTCTAAGACCAGAAGCTTATAAAAATTCTGTATAATAATCTCCCAAGTCTCTTCCACCACTTATAGGATCCTTTAGTTTCAAAAAATACCAAACTCTTTTTCCTAAGAAGGTTCTCAAGGAGAAGAAGTTCAAGAGGTAAAATCCTCTTTCATTTTTGTTTATTCTCTCTTCTTTTCTTTTCTTTTCTTATCCTCTTATCACCTCCCCTTATCTAAGTGATATGATAAATATAGTATCATTTATATAATTTAATTTTATCTTGTTAATGGTATAACCCATAATCAATTCTCTTCCCCTTAACTTTTATTCTAAAAAGGAAAACATCATTCATGAGGTGCAGATTTATCATCTTCATGGATGACGCATTTTTATTTTTCAATTACGACTTCAATTCTGGACATAAAACCATTTTTATAGTAAAAATATATTATAATATATGTATTTAATCTTATTTAATGTTTTTTAAACCAGTATATGTACATAATATTAATTAATAAAACAAAACTAGTGTGTGGTGATCGAAAAAAATGCCAAAATAATCTAAATGATTATCATTAATGTTTTATCAAATGAATCATCATAATATATGAAAAAAATGATATATAAGACCATTTAATCTTCTATAAGTTATTTAATAACATATAATTTCAATTCATAATTACTATTCTCATTTTACATGATCTTCCATACAAATATACAAGTGAAATAGTCATTAAAACAAAGGAAACAAACACTACTAGAATGATGAAATTGAATCTCATAATTCATCAAAAAGTATATAAATTAACTTAATAAAATTATAATAAATAAAATACATATATAAAATATTCTTAATTAATTAATTAATTTATGTAATTTTATTATCCAGGACATTAAGTTCAAGTATAGAACACTTTTAGACATAAGGTAATGGGTTATTTCTGAACCTCCATTTTTTCTTCGAGTTACGCTTTCCCTCTATTTACCAAAATGTAATTATAATTATTATTATGTTCTAATAAATTTTGTTTTTAGGTTCCAAACATATGTACCTATCTCAATTCTTATTTATTTTATGGGGACATACATTTTTTATAAAGTTCCCTTTTTAATTCCTCCCAATAAGCAAGCCTAATTCAAAGGAACTTCCCAGTTTTTTACCCATTTTCAAGTGCAGTGCATAACCTATTTTAATCCACAATTATTTTTATAAAATCACTAAATTTATAATTAAAATATATCTTGGTGTATTTATAATTTTATACAGACAATTATGCCTTTTCATTTTAAAATAATCTTGAAGATTTTCCTTTAAACCACAATAACGTGTCTCATTTCTAAAGTTTCGTTAACACTCCTTTTACATGTTTTCAATTTAGTTAGAAATAATATATCATTATATATTACTATTTTCACTTATTAATGTCCATTTATTATTTAAATCCATTTTTTCATGGACACCATTATGATACACCCATTGTTTATGCCTTATGACTTGATTGTGATACCCATTTCTTTCCATGGGTAACCCTTATCTTTATACCTTATGTTTGATTATTCATGTGGAACATGTATGAATTAACATTTTATTATGGATACACCTAGATAGAGATAAAATGAATTGGGTAATGTTTAGTCTCATGAGACTTCATTTTGGGACAAGGAGTGAACCTGATTCCTTTATGGGACTTTGTCTGTCATGTGCAATGGTCTTTCTAGTTAGCCTTTACTGAAGAACCACCATGTAAAATGATCTTGGAAGTTAGACTTGACTCATGATTATATCATGTTTTATGTTGTTTCCAGATTCATATTATTCTATGATTACATTATCCCATGTAATATTTTTTTTATTATTTATGCTTATTCATGTTCCATGCCTTTTTTATGTCATCATGTTATGCCTTCTAACCCATGTGCTCTGCTTTATTTCTGTGTTTATTTCTATTACTGGTATTTTTATCACATCCCTTTATTCATGTATTCCCAAGTTTATCCTATGTAGATGTAATATCCAAAAGGAAATTACAATCTATTTATGAAGATTAAATAAAATATTTCTTTTTTTTTATTTGATGATTTCTTATTATGTATCAAATATTCCAAAGACAGTAGAATTTAAGATCCTTGTCTTGTATTCATTTGTTAATCATGCTTAAAATCATGTAATAAAATGTGTAAAATGATAGGGTTTCTTTAGTTGGTATCATATTATGGTCTAGTTATTTTTTAAGATTAGGACTAGAAAAATTTAGTATGAACACTAGGGATAACTCTATCACCATGGATAACCTAGATTAAAACATAGGGAATCACAAGATAGGATATAATTTATATTTTCAAGTTTATACTTCTATGTTCAAAGTTTCCTTTTTTATATACTTATTAGCTAACCCCCTAATTGTAATTTCTTTTCTTAGTTGATGGCGAGAAATAGAAGAAATCATGCCAACAATAAATGTGATAGTCAATGTGATGATTTCCCTAATGAAATTCCAAATATGATGGGAACAGGTGCTCAAAACTTCATGATACTATTAGAACAAATGGCTCAAGTTATTAATAATAACTTAAATCATGCAAGAACACCCTCCTTCTCTTAATAAATAACAAGTTGCGATCAAATCCTTCATGTGAAAAAGGCCTTTCATATTTAGTAGATATTTCAATCACCTCATCATGAAATAATGGATTAACTCCATTGAGAAGATATTATCTATCCTCCAATGCTTATAAGAAGATAAATTTGTGTTGGAGGTTTATAATTTTGATGGGAAAGCTGATCAGTGGTGGAAACTAATAAAGAACATGAATTCCAAGGAGAAAATTGATTCCATGTAATGGGATGATTTCAAGAAAATATTTTTCAATAAATATTTTCTTCATACTCTATATCTTAACATGGAGAGGGAGTTCCTCAGTATAAATAAAAAGGAAGACGATTCTAATGGGTTCAATGAAGTAAACTACACAAGACTTTCATGATACGCCTTTGGCTTTGTCATGAACACCAAAAGTAAGGTATATTTATTCTTTAGTGGACTAAAGATGAGTATATTAAAAGCATTGGAAATTTGAAACTTTGATATCTATGAGGAGACCATCCATTGTGCCCTTAAGGTTGAAGTGGAGATTGGAGACTCTCAATGGTCTCATGATCTCGAAGATAAAAGGTAGAATATGAAGTTTAATATGAGATGATCAATAGATAAATCACATGATAGAAAGAAAAACCAATATCCCACGTGTCAAAGTTTTGGGAAGAAGAATCATGGGAACAGTCAAAATGGAAGTAGGATATGATTCAAATGTGAAAGGGAGGGGAATTTGGCTTATAATTTTTGATGGTATATAAAAAATATGACAAATTTGGAAGAAGGAAGGAAGGTCCACATCAACACTCATATAGTACTACAGTGTTTCAATTTCAATGAACATGAGAATATTTTGAGCCATTTCCCTAAGCAAAGGGTTGTTGGAGGCAATAAACAACAATAACCTCCAAGAAAATAAGGAAGTAAAAATTCTATCACTAATACTGAGGTGGATCCTAACAATGATATGGTGAGAGGTACACTAGTTATTCATTCAAGAATAGAGAATTTACTATTTGATTCTAGTTCTATGCATTCTTTCATATCTTTCAAGTTTAGTAGAACTATTCAAACACCACCCCAAATATGGAGGTTGACTTATCTGTGAGAATAAAAAATGGGGATATTATTGCATCCAAAATGTATAACTCTTCTTTGGTTAATGTTTTTGGAATAAACCTTTCAAAAAATATCATATTACTTCCTGAGGATGAATCTCCATCAAAATCATCATCTCAATTGTGGATATTATTTCCTTATTAGAAATCATATCTTGCTCAAATGATTGAGAGAAGGAGAGAATCATGCTCTAAGACATTCTCATTGTGAGGGACTACACTGATGTGTTCCCCAAATAATTTCCTAGTCTTCCTCCTAACTAAGAGGTTGATTTATCAATTTAAATTATTCCTAGATCGCTACCTATATCAAATACACCTTATAGATTGAACACTATCAAGTTGAAGAAATTTAATAACTAGTTACTGGAGAATCTGGACAAGGGTTTTATACACCCGAGTGCTTCACCATGGGGTGTGCCTATCCTCTTCATCAAGAAGATGGATGGATAAATGTGCCACTGTATTGATTATTGTGAGCTCATCAAAATAATGATAAAGAACAAGTATCCCTTTCCATGGATAGATTACTTGTTCGATCAAATATATGGGGCTAATTATTTCTCTAAGGTGGACCTTCGGTTGGGATATCACCAATTAAAGGTGAGGATGGAAGAAATTCCCTAGACTTTTATTTGAAATAGGTATGGACACTATGAGTTCATAGTGATTCCCTTCAGACTCACTAATAATTGGTTAATTTTCATGGAATTAATGGATAGATTCTTTAGAGATTTTCTTGAAAAAATTTGGTAGTCTTTATTGAGATATTCTGATATGCTCCAAGAGAAAGGGGAACATGAAGAGATTTTGATTACTTTGCTAAATACTTTGTGAAGGAAGAAGCTATATTAAAAGTACATTAAATTTGAGTTATTGGTGGTGGAAGTATCATTCTTGGGGAATGTTATCATAAGAAAAGGGATATCTGTAGACCCTTATAAAACAAAGGCAATTGAGGAGTGGCCAAGACTAGCATCTATGAAGATCCATAGTTTCCTTTGTCTAGCCGGGTATTACCGATGATTTGTGAAGATCTTATCATGATTGTTAAACCCACTAACCAAGATGTATTAGAAGGGAGTAAATTTTATCTAGACCAATGAATGTGAATACTGATTTAAAGAGTTGAAAAAGAGGCTTATCACTGCACCATTACTCACACTACTGGAAAGTGGGGAACTATTTATGGTGTACAATGATGCTTTAAAAAAGAGATTAGGTTTTGTACTGATGAAGAATGATAAAGTGATAGCCTATGCCTCAAATAAGTTGAAAATTCATGAGAAAAAAATATCCCAAAAATGATCTGTATTTGTCTATTGTGATTTTTGAATTGAAAATATGGAAACATTATCTCTATATAGAGTATTATGAGATATATAATGATCATAATAGCCTCAAATATATATTCACACATAAGGATATTAATATGAACCAACAAATAAAGTTATATATCATCAAATATTATGACTTCTCAATCCAATACCATCCTGGTAAAGAAAATAAGGTGGAAGATGTTATAATTAGAAAGGATCTTGTATCTTTATCAATGATGAGAATTGAGAATGATCCAATATTATTATATTTGAAAAGGATATACATGGTAATAATTGGGGAAGGAACATCATCAATAATTTCTCAAATGATTTCTTAACCATACCTTGTGAATAAAATAAAGGATTCTAAATTAAATGACGTGGAAATTAAAAAAAGTTGGATGCTATTAGAAATGAGAAACCCTCAGAGTTTAAAATTGATGTGGAAGGAGTCATAATATTTGGGTCATGATTATTTGTACCATCCAATCCATAAATAAAGAAAGATATTCTAAATGATGCACATAGATAAACTTTCTCTATTCACCCAAAAAGAAAAAAGATGTATCGAGGTCTCCCAGAGCACTATTTGTGGGATAATATGAAGAATGAGATCACTAAATATACATCAATTTCCCTGGTATGTCAACAAGTCAAGGATAAAAGGAAAAAATTTAAAGGAATGATGAAACCATTACCCATACCAACATGGAAGTAGGAAAACATCACCATGGAATTTTTCATTGTACTTCCAAAGACATCCATAATAAATAACGCTATATGGGTCATTGTGGATCATCTTACAAAGATAACTCACTTTATCACAATTCGAGAGGACTTCTCACTCAATCAACTTATACGGATATACATCTGAGAAGTGGTGAGGCTTATGGAGTACCATTATCAATTGTATCTGATCGAGATATGAGATTTTACTCCAAGTTTTGAAAATGTTAACAAAATGATTTAATCATTGAGTTGAACTTCATTATGACCTATCATCCTAAAACTGATGGCCAATCTGAGTGGACTATTCAGACACTAGAAGACATTTTGATAGCTTGTTCTATGGAATTCAAGGGAGAATGGGACCAACATCTACCTATGGTCGAGTCCTCTTACAAAAATAGTTTCTACTTGAGCATTTAAATGGATCTATATGAATCCTTTAATGGAAAAAAGATGTTGAACACTGGTATATTGAGATGAAGTCAGTGAACATAAGTTGTTAGGACTTGAAATGGTTGAAGAAATGGTGGAAAAGGTGAAAACCATTCATCATCACATCATGGAACCCCAAATTCGACAAAAGAGTTATGAAAACAATCATTGATATGACCTGGAGTTTAAAGTTAGAGACACGATATTCCTTTGTATATCTCCATAGAAGAGGATCATCAGATTTGGGAAGAAAAAAAAGCTAAGTCCTAGGTACATCGGCCCCTTAGAGATTATTGAGTGTGTCCGAGATGTGGCCTATCGACTATCATTTCCACCAACCATGTATCAAGTACATGGTGTATTCCATGTATCCCTATTGAGGAATTATATACTGAATCTTTCAATTGTACTGAATTTAGAGGTGGTAAAGTTAGAGAACAATCTCTCTTATGAGGAGTAGCTAGTGAAGATATTAGACTATAGAGATAAAGTTCTATGAAACAAGACTACTCACCTGGAAAAAGTACAATGTCAGAACCATAAGTAAGAAGATACAACATGGGAATTGGAGGAATTAATGAAGGAGAAGCACCCTCACCAGTTTTCACCTTAGTATGTAAAACTAAATTTTGAGGGAAACATTTCATAAGGGGAAGAATGTAACAACCCTAAATTATATCAATGCAATTTATCTTGTTATAATTATTTCATATAGTATAAATTACATAAAATCACTTAGAGAACACAATTAAAACATTATAAATAAAGAATTAATTAATTAAGAAGTATTTTTATAAATTAAAGAACTTAAACCAATGGAATAGTAACATAACCTTTGGAATAGTAATATGGCCATTAAGAATAGTAATCCAAAAAATATAATAGTAAACTCACCTATAAATTTATAAATATAATTTAGATGTATTATAAATGAAAATATGATATATTTATATCATCTAATAAGTAAATAAATGTTTTAAAAATGATAAATTAAGTATTGATATTTTTGTGAAACATAAATGTTTATTTACATTTTATAAATAATATAATGACTTAAAAGAAAATTTATTTTCATAAAATAGATTGATAAATTAATATTTTGTTTTATTATTATTATAATAAAATTTTATGAGACCTTAATTAATTTTTCAAAGTGTTATAAAATCAGTTTTACTTTTAAAATTGGCATTTTTCGAATAAATGATGGTTTCAATTAAAAATTAAATTTCCCATATTTATAAAATTATTTTCTTAAATTGGATTCAAGTTTTGAATTTTAAATATCAAAAAATTCTTAGGATGATTTTTTGGGATTTTCTAAAATAGTTAAATTTTTTGTAGATAGTGACATACAGTAATTTACGAATATATGAATTATTGAGTCATGGATGATGTATGGTTTATTTAAGACCATAATATTTAAATATCCTTATATTTTTACCATATTTATTCATTTTAATCATCACTATTGATATTCTTGATCCAAAATAATAAAATAATGACTATAATAATAAAAAAACACCCCTCTCATCCACTATAAATACCACCCCTCACCAACTCTTCTCCTCACAAATTATATGCCTTGTAGATTTCAAAAATAATATCAAATACTATATCAAGCCTATACCCCCACATACATGAACATTTATTCTAAGAAAATCTAAACCCTTTTTTCTAAGGAGGTTCCCAAGGAGAATAAATTCAAGAGGTAAAATCCATTTTCATTTTCGTTTATTTTCTCTGTTTTTCTTTTCTTTTCTTATCCTCTTATCACCAACCCTTATCCAAGTGACATGATAAATAAAGTATATTTTATATAATGTAATTTTATTTTATTTTAATGTAATAATCCATCATCAATTCTCTTCCCCTATCATTTTATTCTAAAAACGAAAACATCGTTCGTGGGGTGACGATTTACCGCCTTCGTGGACAACAAGTTTTCGTTTTTCAATTAATAATTCAAGGATGGTTATAAAACCATTTTTATGGATAAAATAGATTATAATATATATATTACAACTTATTTAATGTTCTATAACCATTAAATGTACATAATGTTAATTAATAAAACAAAGCTAGTGTGTGATGATTGAAAAAACATCAAAATAATCTAAACGGTTATCATTAATGTTTTATCTAATGAATCATACTCATATATGAAAAAAAATGATGTATTATACCATTTAATATTATAGAATTTATTTAAAAACATATAATTTCAATTCTAAATAACTATTCTCATTTTACATGATCTTCCGTACACGTATACAAGTGAACTAATCATGAAAACCAAAGAAACAAATGCTCCCATAACGATGAAATTAAATCTCATAACTCATCAAAAATGAAATAAATGAACTTAATAAAATTATAATAAATCAATAACATATATAATAGATTATTAATTAACTAATTAATGGATCTAATTTTATTATCCAGGATATTAAGTTCAAGTGTATAACACTTCCATACATAAGGTAAGGGATTCTTTCTAAACCTCCATTTTCCTTTGGGATGCATTTTCTCTCTCTGTACCCCAATTAAATTATTAATTATTATTTTTTACTTATCATAAATTCTATTTTTATGTTCCAAACATATATACATATCTCAATTCTTCTTTCTATGATGGGAAAATTCATGTTTTATAAGGTCCCCTTCTTAATTCCTCCTGATAAGCAAGCCTGATTCAAGGGAACTTCCCAGTTTCTTACCAATTTCAAGTATATTTCATAACCTATTTTAATCTAAAATTATTTCTCTAAAATAACTCATTTTATCATTAAAAAATATCTTTGTTAATTTTTATTTTTATATAAACAATTATTCATTTTCCATTTTAAATAATCTTGAAGATTTTCCTTTAAACCGCACTAAAGTGGCTCATTTCTAAAGTTTCTTGAACACTATTTTTACATGTTTTCAATTCATTTGGACATAATATATCAGGATATATTCCTATTTTTCCTTATTAATGTCCATTTATTATTTAAATCCATTCTTTCATAGACACCATTGTGATACACCCATTGTTTATGCCTTATGACATGATTACGATACCCATTACTTTCCAAGGGTAAACCTTATGTTTATACCTTATGTTTGATTATTTCATCGGTTACTTTGAGATTGTTCAATTCATAGTTGAAAAAATAAATTTATATAACTATAATTTTCAAAGGACACTATCTAATGGTTCAGTAAGAAATAGAACTATCATGGTATATGGTTAAAATAATTCCAAAAGTGGTGGAGTTTAGTGGTTTGTGAAATAGTTACAATTCAAAGAATATTTCTCAATAAGCTTGAATTAGACGTGTATAAATTACTATGACCATTTAAATTTAAGAACATTATTTTAATGTATAATTTATCATTATATAATCATAGATTATATTATTTTATTATTATAAAATATTAAATCATTAAAGAAATTTTCAAAAACAACCATTAATGGTATAAGTGAAAAATAAAATATCATCATCCCCTTAGGTAGTGTAAAATTACCTAGTGTGGAATGATATTTTTAAGAGAGTTTTTAAAAAGAATAGGTAAAATAGTTGATATTATATTTTTATAAAAACATTAAATTATATTAAAAACTCAATTTTAATGTTACTTTTATTTATTACTTTAAGTTATAGAAGGGGTAACATGAGAATAAAAATTAATAACATGGGTTTTGAAACTTGTATTTTTAACATAATAACGACTTATGAACAAAAATATGAGAGGGAATTGGTGATATATTATCAATAATGGATCAAAAGTAAGTTAATAACCTGTTAATATAACCATGGAGGAAAAATATGAGGCGGTTTAAAAAAAATTATGATGATGTTTTTAAATAAGAGTTATAAAAGAAAATGAGGTGATGAGGAATACCTTATCTTGATCTTTGATCTATCTCTATTGGATTAATCCTAAATCCATCTAAGGAGGTACTTTTGGTCACACTAGGGGCTTAAGGACATTGAAAGGTGATTTTAGATAGGTACTTTGGTAGATATTTGAAAATGTAATATGGCTTGTGATTGAGGAGAAAGTGGCGAGGGATGTTTATATATCCTAAGGAGAGAGTTATTTTAAAATATAGTATTGATTATTTTATTATTTATGCCAAAGACTATGAATAAATTTGATTCTGATGAATTTTTTAGTCAATTATTAAAAAAATATATTTTTTAATATTAAAATCTACACAAAACCGAATGGAATGTTTGAAACACTTAATTAAAGTTTAAGAATGTAAAATAGTTTTTTATTAGAATAAAATATAACTTAGGCTTTAAAATTTCCAAAATTGGTTTAAAAATACAAACTATTAAATAAATTAAAAAGGTTTTATAATTTTCTTAATCATATTTATATCATGACGATGTACTAAATATTACGGTGTTTGTAAAAATTTTATTTTTTATTATTCACTAAAAAATCAACTTCTTCAGAAAAATATAAAAAAATCACCTAAAGCTAATTTTTTCATGATGATTCCAGAAATGAATTCAATTTTATAAAATTAAAAACCTTAATATTATAAATTTATCTTTTAAATAGAATTAAATAATATATTGAAAAATAATTTATTTAGAATAAATACTATTTATTTTGTTATGAGTGATCATATTAATATTTTTTATTATTACCTAATTATTATATGTTTGATAATTATTTATACATTTTAAAAATAATATCCATTTTATAAATTTTATTTCAAATTAAGTGAAATTTATCATTTAATTAAAAATATATGAAAACAAGTTTTTTAATGAAAATTATACATTATAGTCACAATGCTATGCATGTGACCATATTACTTTTATAATGACACAGGAGTGACACATGTAGTGCTGATGACTCTTGTAATCATTGGGACATTGAGATAATCAATGTTATATGCTTTCTATGGAGTGGTTCAACCCTTAGAGGGGGTGTGACCTTTCCTTGTGGGCCCAGGGGTGTGTGTGTTTCTTCCTTTTCTTATAACCTTTATGAAATTATATGATTACTTATCTAAAGGTAATGTATATTTTATGATAATAGGACAATATATAAATGAGAAATAAAGTTTTTAGATTATTATAATAAATAATTCATAGTATTATTTCAGTGTAAATCATGTTACTTATTAATTTAAAAGGAAATTTCTAAAGTATAAAAATATGAAAACAATTATGTAAACATTTAATGAATTATTTTTTAGATTATAAATTACACATAAAATGTTATTTTATAGTAAAAATATTATTTAACCTTCTATTTTATCATACGATGTACATAAAATGTTATATGAAATTAAAAGTTATTGCGTTAATTTCAATGGCCATATGTTTCGATTATATAATTACTAAACTTATATAATATTGTGCTAAAAATTAGGTTTAAAGGACTAAATTATCAATTAAATGAAAATTATAAAATAAAACTATCAATAAAATTAATTAGTTTTCAAAAAATATTTGTGTAAAATGAATCATGAATTCATTGAAATATATTTTATAAAATAATTTTATTAAACAGTTATTATTCATAAAATTCCATTACACTCAAACTAATACTTTGTAAAAAAATAATCCAATAAGAAAAATAATTAAGTGATATATATATATATATATATATATATATTAGGCTTATATCATCCTATATAAAATAAGATAAATTCGTTAAAAATTTACATATATAATTTAAGGTAAAAAATTATTAAAACATACCTTGAATTTATGAGATATTACAAAGGCATCACACAATGACACAATGGATCATTCCACAACAGGGTCGAGAAAATCAGAATTTTCAAAATTCAATGATCCTATCTTTTATGGATTTTTTGTAACTCAAATTAAGAAAAGTTGACTCGGATTTTCTGATCCATTTTTGGTGAATTTTTTCATCATTATAAAATTAAATTGAACATAAAAACAAGGGCAAGTTGGAGATTCTATTAATATTGAATAAATATATTTCTCTAAAAAAAAGGGGTAGAAGATTATGTATGAACAGAGGTTAGAATTAAATATATTTTATAAAAAGATATATCGGTAAAATAATAGGATCTAGAAGTCTATATTTCTAGAGGTTTGTGGATATTTTTCATGTGGATAAAGGAGGAGTTTATTGCTAAACCACCATTGGTGTAATCTAGATCCTTGTTCATAGAAGGTCAATGTAAAACTTAGAGGAGTAGTGAGATTTATAAGTGAGAGAGAGAGTAGTGAACTTTCTACCATTATTAGGGTTGTAAACCCATAGGTTCATTACAACCACTCCAAAATTATAACAAACAATTATAATTGTTAGTGAATTTGGTATATCTACACATCCCTATTGTATACCCCTTGGATGTAGACCAGTGCAGGTGAACCATGTAAAATCACTTATGTCTCTCTTTACTTGAGTTATCGCTTCCATATTCATTGTGAAGGAGATGAGTGTTTTTCTTAATCATTATACATGATTTTTGGGAAATTTATTTAAAATCAATATTCCCTAATTCACCCCCTATCAAGGAATCTTATTTGGTTGGGACCAAAAATTGATATCATAGTAGAAGATTTATAGTGGTGGAGTTCCCTCTCAGAATCCATGGATACAATCATCAACAAAAAAGGTATTATGATATTTGAAAACAATAATTTTCAATTATAGAATAATTAGACTCAAAATTATTTTTGATCATTGAGTATATATTTCTATATGTCTATTATACATTGAATCTCAGTCAAAATTGAAAGATGAGATTTATTAGAAAGAGACCAGAAGGATTTGGTTGTCGATGCCAAAGGAATCAATGCATTATGTCATTACCCACCCCCACAGAAACATATTCTAAGCCTATAAAGAAGGAGAGAGTGACCCATAAATCCTACCTCCAATAGTTCCTATGTTTTTGACAAGCACCAATGTTATAAAATATGAATATGAGAGGCATTACCCTCTTAAAATCCCAGGAATAACAACAACAGACCACCAATCAACCCCAAATAAATTCCATTACACAAATAAATTCTCACAACCCAAATGTCACATATATGTCATACAAATATCATAAGATAAATTCAAGGGTGGTATCATGAAAATATAAATAATCCTCTACCACCATCCAAGATACCTGAATGACATCTCCCATCTCCCTTAGATTATACTACAAAAAACACAGAAAACCATGATCAGGTGAGAACTTTTGAGTACTCAGTAGGATAATCATTATAAATAGATCAAAATCCATATGAAATAGATATGAAAGAGTAAACAAGATTGATATAGAAAATGAAAAACATAACCATAGATACATGAATAAATAAGTATAATAAGTTTCATCACCAAAATTCCTGTTTTATATCACTTCCAAAATTTCAATTGTATCCTACAACAACCTCAACTGTTTACAAAACCAAAAAACCAAAAATCTAGTTTTGATAATCAACAACCAAGAAATAACTTTAACTCTTCCACCATAATCAAAATAAATAAATTTAAAGGTGCCATAAATTCAATATTTCTCCCACCTTCCAATTCAGAGACTTCTCTAACTCTAACTGGTATAGATTCAGTAGAACAACCCCTCCCTAACTAACAAGGGATGTGAGAATGGAACCCCATCAATAACATATCATCACCCATAACCATATTCTATGTCTAATTTCCATGGAAAATATCCTCATGGAACAACTTCCTAGCCATATCCACAATTCCACCACCACACACCACATCACAAGATAACCATAACCACATCACTATGTATCCACCTTTCTAACAACACATCGGTAGGGTAATATAAACATGAAGGGAATCAAACTCATTCCCTCCACCTTTTTTATATTTCCTCACCCATACCACAAATACAATTCCTCATCATAGAAGGTTGTATAAACATATAGGACATAAAACTCATTCCCTCATCCTATAATGCAAGACCCCAACCAAGATTTATCATCACCACTACATCACTAAGTCATCATCATATTGCATACTTATAAATTCACGCCATATCTCACATGAACATTCCTACTTTGATCCATCACAACCCATAAAAATAAATCAATTGAGATCCATCACAAGCCATAAATATTCACTTTCTTCTTCCCTTCACCACACTACATTCCCACAACCACTTCAATCATATCAAAATAACAATTAAATAACCACACACCAAACACAAATTTCTAAAACATCATTACCAAAAGCACAAAAAAACTATAAAGAGAGAGTCAAATGATAAAAAATTACATGTTTCACATTATTTCCAATCCTATCACTTACCATTTACCAGATTCATTAAGTTAATTATTCCATTAATTCCCCATGCCAAACCCTTCATCAATCCACTTCCCATTTTTGTCAATTCATTCATTATTAAACCTATTTATTCCTACCAAGTTCATACATTTAAACAATTTATTAATGGCCCACTACCCTTTACAATATTCATCACACTAACCCTATCCAATTTAGAAAAAAATAAAAATTTCATTAATTCACTTTTTTAATATGGAATTTAACTAATTATCCAATTATTGTGGTTATAGGGATCATTAAAAAAATAATCAATCTATTTAACTTCTAGTAATAAGATTTCAATATAATAAAATAACATAACAATACATAAATCACATCTAACTCCCCCCCAAGTTACTCTTTTCCAATTCATTAACTTCATTTAATTTCATTATTTCTTTAAGGATTTTCCCCATAAGTTTCTCCTTACTTATAAAAAAGGACCACTAAGAAACCACAACCGAATAACATGGAATAAAGAAATTGAGGAAGATATTTATGATAATTCACAATAACCTAGTCAAGCATAATATTTAATAATATTGAAGAAGATTATATAAATACTCTACCTTAACTGAAGATTTACAACCACTATGTAATCAAGGAGAAGAATTATATTTATAAAATACCAATTCCATGTGAGTTGAACCTCAACCAACTTTAACCACTTTTATCCCCAATCAAAACCAATACCAACCCATTGTAAAACTACTCTAAGATAAAGGAATAAGTAGAGAACTGATAAGAAAAAAGAATAAAATCACCTTAAATCATAATAAATCAATCACTAGGATCCAAGGATAAAGTCTAAGAAAATGGAACTAAAATTTCTCACAAAAAACACATTTAAGGTTTCCCTAGGTTGAGGGAAACAATAAAAATTAAATGATATTTGTAGGAGCTCTCAAATTTATGCATGGGATGAAAAACACTACATCATGACATCACATGATATCACCATAATTCAATGAGGCTATCTTAAACTTCCTTGTGAAATTTAAATCACTTATCTACCCATATCTATCCTCTCTAAAACTCGGTCAAATTTCAAAATATGATATTTTTGAGGAAGGGTCACATTGTGACTAAGGAACCATGGAGCGATACCACTCAATATAGAACCAATGAAATAATCCTACTAGGATCTACGGCACAACATATATGTAAGAACCACAATTCAAATCCATGTAAAATCTCACGAACATCCCAAGACACCTCACCTCATGACCAAACCTCCACACGATGACTATAAAGTTAGAACAAAGGTAAAACTGTAAGAGTCATCAAATATTTATAAGAGTTATTCCCTACATATTATAAGAGTCCCTAATTTTAAAATTTCCCTATGAACCTATCATACCATGAAACACCCTACTATGTTGTGACCAATAATATAGAAAATTTAATACATAGGATAAAATAATTCAAATTTTCAATCTTATATTTTATCAAAAATACCCCATAATCCTCACACATCGTGACAATAAAAATGTTGTGTCATGACTCACCAACTACTGAACCACACATCTACTACAACCAACCCTTCACACAACGAACCACATGAAAATTCCATGACCCGATATCTTAGATATAATATTAGTTCAACCAATACCCTTGTCCATAAAATCTCTTATACATACAAAACTGAATCATGCAATCTAATGATCCAGAAGGTACACTCCATTTCACATTATGGGAAAATTTGTCCAATTAAATCTATATGAAAGTGATATTGTGTAAATCCTCACATTGGAAAACATTACTCAAAATATATGGAGGTGACTTCAAGGCATGTGAAGATAAATCAAAGTTTATTTGGAATTAGTATAATGACTTGAGGATGCACTCAAATGAACCCATTAATGAATTCTTCAATTAAGTGAGAATGATTATAGAGGAAATTCATGGACTTAAATATACCCATGAAGATATTAAGATTACAAAAAATATCCCTAAGAATATTGAAACAACAATTCAATGAAAAGGTATTGGTTCTTAGGTTAAAATATCCAAAGAAGGTTATATTAGATAGTATTTATAACACTCTCATGAAATATGGGATGATAAAAAATGATAATGATTCTATTTATATATAGAAATATTAATAATTATCATTCAAAGTAATAAAGAAGATCTCAATGTAGGATGATCCTGAAGAAAACAAATTTGGTGAATTCATGTCTAACATTTCTTTAAACATGAAAAGGAAGAAGAAAAATTGAAATGTATGCTTCCAATTTCTTGCATTAAATTTTTAAAAGTTAGAAACCTTGCAAAAAAGTGTCCCAAGATATTCTGAGATGAATATGAATATGAAGCACCCATGAAGAATTCCACTTGCAAGTAGTGAAGAAAATAATACATTATATCAAAGGCATGATGGATTTTGGGTTTTTCTACTATGTTACATCATATAATGAGCTATTGGGATTCAAAAATATGAATTAGATCGGTTTAGTGGATTATATGAAGTCAACATCATATAATACATTTTATCTTATAGATTTGTGTATTTATTTTCTAATAGAGAAGAAATATTGTATCTCGTTGAGCACTGAAAAAGATGAATACATTACAACCACTCAAGATTATACTAAACTGCTATGGATAAATAAATAACTTGAGTATATTGGAGTTGAGGTGACATCCCCCATTTTTATCATGTTTTTTAACTAGAGTGATATTAATATTCGAAAAAATAAAATCCATCATTCAATGATAAATCATATTGATGTCAAATATCACTTCATAAGGGAGAAGGTTTAGAAATTTCTAATGAAGTTAGAGTATGTGTGTGAAATCAAGTTGTAGAAATTATGAACAAGGATCCACCCAAATATGGTTTTTAGAACCATAAATTTGATCTTGGAGCCAACCATCTCCATCCACCTAGATAGTTTATAGAGGGGACCCTCGCTCCCTAAAATTTTCACCATTCCACTCTTATATCCAACATGTGGTATCATCAATAAGTGGTTCATGGAAAGGTATGATGTATCACATGGAATAATTTTTTAGGTTAGTAATTCTATTTTGTGAACTTTTGATGAATTATTAATTGGGTTCATTGAAAAAATGGGATAGTTTTCCCAAAATCTAGAGGAGATTACTCATGGAGAGATGTTATAATTTTTCCCTCTAATTTGTAACAAAGGGAGAGCTATCCTATGTTAGTATGGGGTAGAAAGGAATCTTTTAGAATTTATTAATGTAGAGTATATGAATTTATATTTAGGGGGATTTCAATAATTAATGAAATATAATTTGAAACTTATCAAGTGGTATCAATATTTTTTTCTATTTTGATATTAGGAAGTGTCAAAGAGCATGAATATCAATGAAGTTTTTTCATGAGTAACACTTCATTTAACTATCATTTATCATGTTTAGCATGACTCATGTGAGCTTAGAGTGAATGATTAGTGACTCATTAAATAAAATATTACATGAGGTATGGTAGTTGTTGGTGAAGTGGTGATTGGAGATGAAGTTTTGGATAAATATGTATTAGATAATTGTCAACAAACCCAAAGGGTGAGATTGTTAGAAAACATCATATTGAAGAGTTTTTTGGGTGATTGTTGACAAATAAAATAGAGATTATTCTAAAAGGTTCAAGGATCCATGTAAAATTATTGACATATAGGATAAAGGTGTTTTGGAGAATCTACGGAAGTTCTAGCTGTAGGATAGAGATATCATAACAATACCATGTGACATGTTGCAAAATACACATTTTAGGATTCTAGTGTTTTCTAATTATTTGGTCAATTTATCCATGAGATAATATTCCACATCACAGTATATAAAACATGTCATAGGGATGATAACCACACCATAATGTGTTTCATATACAAATAAGTTATTCTATATATGGATATATCCATTCACAATGAGGAAGTTATCCATATTTAAATAGAGATATGTATGATTAAAGGTGTGACACACAGAAAAAAATAATATTGTAATAGGGATGTCATGTAATTTTAGAGCTATACTATATGAATTTGGAAGGGAGGTTGTGTTGTGCATAGTTATATTGCACCATGTAAAGGAGGTCAATAAATTCTATTGTTCTACTAAAATATAGGAATTACACCATGAATACTTGATTATGTTGTGGTGGGTTGGTCAAAGATGTTTTCTTAAAAAAATAACCCTGCTATGAAAGTCATATTCTAAGCCATGATTCTCATAGGTGAAGGTAATTGCAGCAAAATTAATGTCATCATTCCATGGTTGTTCGAAAATTGACATAATCCTAATGTTAAGTTTTCAGATAGAGGTATACATTGTGTTGTGATGTGGTGGATCACACCATAATAAGGTAAAGTCAAAAAAATCCAAAATTCAAAGTTCCTATCTTTTAGATATTTTATGAGACTAAAATTAAGTAAAGTTGACTCATATTTGGAGATCTATTTTGGAAAATTCTCCCATCAATGTCATGGTAAGTTAAAGATAAAAAATAAGGTCCACCAGGATATTCTCTCAATAATGAAGAGATATATTTCTCTATAAAAAAGGGTAAAAGATTATGGATGAATAGATTTTGGAATTCCAAAACATTTTTAGAAATATAAATAGATTATAGAATAGTATCCATGAGTTTATATTATTGAAGATTTATGTATATTCATCACATGGTTAAAGGAGGTGTTGAATGCTACACCACCATTGGTGTAATCTACATTCTTGGTGTTGAATGCTACACCGCCATTGGTGTAATCTACATTTTTATTCATATAGGATCAATCTGACACATGTATGAGCAGTGATATTTCTAATTTAGGGAGAGTAGTGATAATTCTTCCATTATGACGGTTGTAAATCTAGAGGGTTAGTATAGATGATCTAAAATTGTAACAAATAGGTAATGTACATAGTTAATTTTGTATATTGACACATCAACTTTATATGCTCCTTGGACATAGCCGAGTGTGGGTGAAACAAGTAAAATAGCTTATCTCTATTTACTTTATTTATCAATTACATATTCATTATGAGGGATAGAAGTAGTGTTTTTCTTAATAAAGAGATACCATTATTGGAAGGGTCATTTTGAATCTACATACCTTGATTCACCCCCATCATAAGGTATCTTCCTTGTGTGGGACAACCACCTCCTATAG
The DNA here is from genome assembly GCA_963277665.1 of Viscum album. Taxonomy (NCBI): domain Eukaryota; kingdom Viridiplantae; phylum Streptophyta; class Magnoliopsida; order Santalales; family Viscaceae; genus Viscum; species Viscum album. The sequence continues at coordinate 895,086,341 of OY728156.1, forward strand.
TGACCAATTTCTCCAAAATAAAATCATTACCCCTTCTTTTTGAAACCTCCCTTATTATTTTGTGATCTTTGATAACTATTGAACCCTCCAATATTATTCTTCTAGCTTAGAACTTTACCCTTTTACACTATCAATACAACACCGGATCTTCAACCACCCATGTTGTAACAACCCCGACCCCAGTTACCCAGAGTCGGTGGTCATTTTATTTCAATGGAATAGATATAAGAGATCATATCACCAAGGATATATCGGTTTATTAATCTTAAATAACTAGACACATACATGGTTCCCTTATTACATTGAAAATTGAACATAGAAAATAACAAAATAAAATAAACTTCTTCTTGTCGCTTATTCAAAGATTTCATCTTCACAACCTAGTGAAAGAAAATAAATAAAAGGGTGTGCTCAAATGATCATCAAGGGTTATATAAAATAATAATAATTGAAATAAATTCAATAATTCATAAGCATTATGGAAAGGTAAATAATATGAAAAACATGTTCCATCAATACACTGAGAATGAAAATTCAACCATATGTTCTCTCATAGTGAAAAACTCATGGAAAGTAATACATGAATACTGAATAAATAAAATGATTATTTATTAGACGTCATATATTTGGTACATGAACCATTAAAATATTAATATGATTTAAGTCTGTGGGTAAAAATTGATCTGATTCTTCTTGGAAACAAACACGAAGGGTTTTTCGCCAACTGTTTTGTCTCATGAGACCTGTCGATGCATCAAGGGACTATCTATAACTAGGCATAACCCATCACTGCAAGTCCAAAGATTTTTTCATAGATAGATTCAATTCAAAAACTTTCAAAGAAAAATTTAAATGTAAAAATGGTATACGATTAAGAAAATAATCATATCCATGATACAAGAAATATGGATATTTAATGAAATCTTCAATGAATAGCGATCATAAATAAAAGTGGAGTATACATACACCAAACATAAGGAATAAGTGGGTAATAAAGAATAGATCATGATAACTGATGTCGAATTGAAATTAAAACATGTAAAAATTTGTTTAAGAAACTTTATAAAAGCACATCTTTAGTGCAGTTTAAGGAAAAAAGTTCTAAGAGTCTTTTAAAAGGGAAAAAGAATAATTGTTTGTATAAAACCTTAAATAAAAAAGATATTTTTTTCATGGTAAAATGAAGTATTTTAGAAAATTATTGGGGTCTTAAAATAGATTATGGAGTGTAGTTGAAAATGGGTATGAAATTGAAATGTTCCCTTAAATTGGGGTTGTTCATCAGGAGGAATTGAAAAGAGAACCTTATTAAAACATGTTTTTATCCATAAAAGAATATGAACTGATCTGAATACATGATTTTGGAACATATAAAAATAATTTATAATAATTATATAAAAATAAAGAACAATTGCATTGGGGTAAAGAGAGAAATTGTAACCCAAATGAAAAATGGAGGTTCAGGGAGAATCCATTACCTTATGTTTAAAAGTGTTTTGCACTTGTACTTAATGTCCGGGACAATGAAATTATATTCATTAATAATTTAATTAATAACCTCTTAAATATGTATTTTATTTATTATAATTTTATTATGTTCATTTATGGCCTTTTTGATGAGCTATAAGATTCAATTTTGTTGTTTGGGAGTGTTTATGTCCTTAGTTTTCATAACTGGTTCACTTGTATACATGTATTAAAGATCATGTAAAATGGGAATAGTTATTCATAATTGAGATTATATGTTATTAATGAACTTAGAGAATACTAAATGGTCTTATATATCATTTTATTTCCAGATATTATGATGATTCGTTAGATAAAACGTCAATGGTAACCATTTAGATTATTTTGACGTTTTTGGATCATCACACACTAGTTTTTTTATTAATTAATATTATGTATATATACTGGTTCCAAAACATTAAATAAGATTTAATAAATATATTATAATCATTTTTAACTATAAAAATGATTTTATGACCAACCTTGAAGTCGATAATGAAAAATGATAATGCATTGTCCGCAATGGCGGTAAATCAACACATCACGAACGATTTTTTCAATTTTAGAATAAAAGGGAGAGGAGAAAGGGTTTAATGATGGGTATTCCATTAGAATAATAAAATTATAGTATATATAAGATACTATAATTATCATGCATGTTTGTAGAGATGATATAAGGAGATGATAAGAAAAGAAAATAAATTAAAAGAGAACGAAAGTGGATTTTACCTCTTGAATTCTTCTCCTTGAGAACCTCATTAAGGGGGTCAGGATTGGTCTTTTGGTGAGACCAATTATTCTTAGATGTGGGGGAGATACTTCGGAAAAGTATTGGGTAGAAATTGGACAAGATTAAAGGTTTTAGTGGAGTGAGGAGAAGAGGTGGTGATGGGTGGTATTTATAGTGGATGAGAGGAGTGTTTTTTATTATTTTACGCATTTGTTTTTTATTTTGGCTCAAGACTATGAATAGTTTGAATCATATAACTAAATATATTAAAATAATTAAGTATAGTTTGAGGTTATGGGCTTACATCTTCCATACATCATCTACGACTGAATAATTCATGTATTTAGCTTATACTATAAATTACCATATTTCACTATTCATAAAAAATTCAACTATTTTTGAAAAATCCAAAAAAATCACCCTAACAATTTTCTTATGTGTAGAATTCAAAAACTAACTCCATTTTATGAAAATAATTTTCTAAATATGAGAAATTTAATTTTTAATTAAAATCATTATTTACTAGAAAAATATCAATTTTAAAATTATAACTGAATTTTTAACACTTTGAAAAATTAATTAAGTTCTTGTAAAATTATCTTATAATCACAAGAAAAAAAATATTAATTTATGATTATATTTTATGAAAATAATTTTATTTTAAATCATTATATTAATTTTAAAATTGTAAATAAACATTTATGTTTTAGAAAAATACCAACACTTAATTTATCGTTTTCAAAACTTTTATTCACTTATACTATGATATAATTATATCAAATTTTCATTTATAAGATGTATAACTTTTATTTATACTTTCTTATGTGAGGTTACTATTAAATTGGCTGAATTATTATTCTTAATGGTCACATTACTATTCCAAAGGTCAAGTTACTATTTCATTGGTATATGTTCCTTAATTTCTAGAAAACCCCTTTTATTTCATTCATTCTTCATTTATAAAGTTTTTTTTGTGTTCTCTATGCGATTTTATATGATTTATACTATATGAAATATTTTGTTGTGTAATGTAAGCAATTGAATGAATTGAATAGATTTAAAAGGATACATACCGTAAAATCTTGGGGTGTTATTCTTACTGTTAGGACCAAAAGGGGTCTAGATACCCTGAGAGGGGGGTGAATCAGGGTATGGATATTATATTTAAAAATTCTTCCTGCCCCACTGGATCTTGAACTCTATATTATAAGGGTCACTTTTTTTATCTTATATTGTTAACATTTATCTTGTTCTTTCCTTATTTATCTGATAATGATGCTTTGGATGCAATGTAGGGAAGAAAACAGACAGACACAGAGATTTTTACTTGGTTCACCCTCATTAGGCTACGTCCAAGGAGCATACAACAATGATGTGCCATTGTACCAAATCCACTGAAGCTCACTGCCAATTCACAATGTTCAAGCTAGATCACTTCTATTCCAAGGCTCACTGTCTTTACAATGTTTAGGGTTAGCTCACTACTTTCCCAAGGGTCACTCCATGTTCCTCTCTCTCTCTGTCTCATTGCCGATGAAAAGGATCACCTTCTTCCTCTTCCTTTGCTCACTGCTCTAGAAAGGATTCACGCACAATTTATGGACATGTACGTCTGTTCATTATATCTAATGAATTCTGCATCCTTAACTATTGATAGATGCTCTATTGACGTCCAACTTTCACCCGCATATGAATCTCTCTTTGCACTGGGTGTACCGGCCAACTCCAATTTTTACGCGCATCCCTTACTGCACCTTGCGTGTAATTCCCTTGCCTTGCACGAAATACACTTTTCGCGCAACGCCTCTTTTATGCGCAACCAATTATTTTATGCGCAACGGCCTTCTTTTACGCGCAACTTTTTCTTTACGTGCAACAACCTTTTTACGCGCAGCCTGAGCTTTACGCGCAACCTTCTTTTTACGCGCAACCATTTCTTTACGCACAAACACCTGACTTTACGCGCAAACTTGATGTTTACACGCAACTCCCTTGCATATTCCAATTTCGCATGCCAGAGCTCAGATACTCTGTAAGACTTGAGCTTCCTCGAATGAGGGGGGTCACTTCATATTTATAGGCAAAATCGACCCTTGCGTGAAAAACCCTTCTTGCATGCGTAATCCACTTTGAGCGCGAAAAACACATCTTTCGTGCAACACCATATTTCACGCAATGCTCCAATTTTTTGCGCACCTCATGCCTTTTCCAATTTTTGAGCTTCTAATCTCGAAACACCTCTTGTACGAAAAACTCCATTCCTCTATTTCACGCACTATGCCAATATTTCGCGCACCACTCCAATATTTTGCACACCACGCCAATTTTTTGCGCACCACTTTATTTTTCCCGCACCACTTTATTTTTCGCGCACCACTCTAATTTTGCGTGCACCTCCCTTTTCCAAAAACACATCTCTCTATTTTCCGATTTTCATGCCAAAAAAATTGGCAAACACTGGAAAACGACGCCACCTTATATCTGCTCTTTTTGTACCATCTTCAAATCGTCCATTCCTTTGTCGAGGTTCTTTAATCAATCATGGGTTTTTTACAACATCTCTTGAACCCGAAAACTCACCATGTAAACCCCCTTTGTCAACAAATTCGTACATTGTGGTCTGATTTGTCAACAAATACAACATAGAGGCCCGCTTTGTCAACAAACACAATTACCTAAAACATGCTTCAAAGATACCATTAAGGATTTTTTCCCAACACTTACCTCCTTCCGAAATTCCATCCTCAAAATTTTTCATGAAGATTGACCTCTAAAAAGATGTGGGTGGTTCTTATTCATAACATCCTCATGTTCCCACATTGCTTCTTCCATTTTATGGTTTCTCCAAAGAATCTTTACCAGTCAAGTCGTCCAATTTATCAATAATTTCTCTCTTGTGTCAAGAATCTCGATAGGCTCTTTATAGTAATATAATCCAGATTCCAATTCTATTTCTTCATAGGTGAGTACATGTGTTGGTTCTGGAATGTACTTATTTAATAATGATATGTGGAACACATCATGAACTTTGTAGATACTTGGTATTTCTAATCGGTAGGCTACAACTCCAATTCCTTCTAGAATTTCAAATGGTACAATGTACCTAGGGCTCGCTTTCCATTTCTTATTGATACTTAAGACTCCCTTTCATGGTGATACTATCAGAAAGATACGATCTCTCAATTGAAATTACAAATTCTTTCTCCGATTTTCAGCATAACTCTTTTTCCTACTTTGAAATGATTTAATATGAGCCTGATTAGTCTTTACCTTTTTCATTGTCCCATTAATAAGTTCTGGGATTATAAGTCTCCTCTCACCAACTTCATCCCAATAAGTTAGAGTATGAAATCTCTTTCCATATAATTCTCCATATAGCACCATCTGAATACTAGAATGTAAACTATTATTATAGAAAAATTCCACCAAAGGTAAATATTAATCACACATACCTTGAAAGTCAAGTGAGCATGATATCAACATGTCATCCAATGTTTTAATAGTCCTTTTAGACTATCTATTGGTTTCAGGGAGATAAGTATCACTCATATAAAGCTCAGTATCCAAAGCCTTCTGAATACTCTTCCATAATTTTGATGTGAAATGGGGATCTTGATCAGACACAATTGATAGAGGTGCACCATGAAGTCTTACAACTTCATTAATATAGAGTCTTTATAGGCTCTCTAGTGGGAAATCCTCCCTTATATCTAAGAAATGTGCAGATTTGGTAAGTTGATCAATAATTACCCATATTGTATCATTCTTTCTTAGAGGCTTTGGTAATCTAGTGACAAAGTCCATAGTAATCTCATCCCACTTACACATAGGAATAAATAGAGGTTTCATGACTCATCTAGGATGTTGTTTCTTAGCCTTCACTTGTTGACAAACTAGGCATCTTGTCACATACTCAGGAATTTCCCAATTTATATAATCCCACAAAAAATGTTCCTTCAGATCTCTATACATCTTGGTACTACCATGGTGTATAGAGAAATTTGAGCTACGATAGTCATCTAATAGTTCATTTTTTAGCTCAGGTATTGATGGAACACATAACCTATTTCCAAATTTCAGAACTCTATCCTCATACACGAATTCTTCCAATCTTCCATCCTTAACATCTTTAATTTTCTTTTGAAAATTATCATCATCATATTGAGAAATTTGTATCTTCTCCAATAAAGATGGTTTAGCAATAATTTAAAAAAGGATTGATGTTTCTCCTTCCTTAAAAATTCCCATATCCATATTTACTAAATACATTAAAATAGGATCTCTCTCAATCCTCATTTAGGTTAGAAGTCCATGATCTTTCCTTCTTAATGCATCTTCTACCTTAATTTACTTCCCTAGGTGGTATTGTATTGAACAATCATAATCTTTGAGTAACTCAAGCCATCATATTTTCCTTATGTTGAGTTCTTTCTATGTAAAGATATATTTAAAACTCTTACGATCCATATATATCTCACATATTTCACCATAGAGAGTGTCGTCATATCTTCAGAGCAAATATTACTACTGCTAACTCAAGATAATAAGTTGGATAATTTTTTTCATGGGTCTTCAACTATCTTGATGCATATGCAATAACTTTATCATTTTTCATAAGGACACAACCTAGTCCTTTCTTTGATGCATCACTGTATATCACAAACCCGTCATTTCCTAATGATAAAGTCAAAATCATATCATTAACTAATCTTCTCTTCAATTCTTCAAAACATATTGTACATTCTTTTTCCCATACAAACTTAACCCCTTTACGCGTGATCTTGGTTAACGGGTTAGGCAATCGGGGGAAATTATGAATGAACCACTGATAGTAACCTTCTAAACCAATAAAACTATGTACCTCAGTTATGTTCATTGGTGTATGAAATTCTTGGATTTCTTTTGTATTCACAGGATCAACTGAGATTCCATACTTAGAGACAATATGGCCAAGAAAAGAAATTTCCTAAAGCCATAATTCACACTTTATAAATTTACAATATAAATCTTTCCTTATGAGAGTATCAAGAATGATCTGTAAGTGATTCTCATGGTCTTCATATGTTTTAGAATATACCATAATATCATTAATGAATACCACAACAAAATCATCAAGATATTCCTTGAATATTCTGTTAATTAGATCCATGAAAACAAAGGGTGAATCACTAAATCGAAATAGCATTACTGTGAACTCGTAGTGTTCATACCTCATCCAAAAGATGTCTTCAGAATATCTTCTTTCTTTACTCACAATTTTTGATACCTAGAATGAAGGTCAATCTTTGAGAAATATTGAGCCCCATGAATTTTATCAAATAAATCATCAATGTGAGGTAGAGGATACTTGTTCTTTATTATAATAACATTGGTTTCTCTATAGTCAATGCACAACCTCAAGGATCCATATTTCTTCTTAACAAAAAGAATAGGGGCTCCCTATAGAGAAACCCTAGGGATAATTAATCCCTTATTACTCAACTCCTCTAGTTGTTTCTTTAGCTCCACTAATTCCATAGTGGTCATTCTATGAGGAGTCTTTGATATTGGTCTTGCATCCGATATTAGATCAATGGTAAACTCAACTTCACACTTTGGGGGTGTCCGGGTAATTCCTCAGGAAATACATCATTGTATTCTTATACAATAGATACACCCTCAATTTGAAGATTACCTTCTTCAACCCTGGATGTTTTTTTCTCTTCCTCTCTAAGAATTTCATTCAATAGAGCTACTAAGGGTGGATCTAGATAAGAATCAGATGATGAGGTTTCTTCTTTAATAATAGGGGATTCTACATCTTTCTCACAAATAATAATTTTCTTCTTCTTACAATAAATTTTCGCATCGTATTTTGAAATCCAATCCATACCGAGGATTATATCAAAGTCAAACATTGGTATGATGATAAGATTATCAAATAAAGAACATTTATATACGATAATAAGAACCGCTTGACACATTTTTTTTGCAATGCGACTTCACTTAGGGGTTTTGACTGGCAACTCCCTTATTAAATCAAAAGTTAAATATCTAATTTTCTTAGTAAATTGGGTAGATATAAAAGAGTATGATGATTCATAATCAAATAAATAATTGGATAAATTTTAAGATAGGATTATTGTACCTACCACAATATTATTGGGTACTTCTACTTCAATTGTGGTGATAACATAAGCTTGGTCATCTCCCCTTGGCCACTTTTGTGGTAGAATCCCCTGATGTTTGGGACATTGTTTTGAATAATGTCTCATTTCATTGTAATTGAATCATTTAACATCATTGATTTGTTTATTTCCCTTTGTATTCATTTTCTCAATGATTCTTTCCTCCAAACTTATAACAAACTCTCATGCATTTCAAGTAATTTACAGGATGATTCTTTCCACAATTTTCACATAATGGAAATTACTTCATTCCCCCTTCTTCTTTGATGCTTCACCTTTTTCATGGTTATTGGAAGAACTATTCTACTCTTGATTCCCCATTGAACATATAATATTTAGAAAATTTATTCTCCATTTTGATGGCACTTAATACTATTTCATCATATGATGAAAATGTTTGAGAAGTCAGTTCCCTTTACAGAATTGTCCTAAGACCTTCAAAGAAATGATCAATCTAGTCTTCTAAATCACGAATGTAATCTATAGCATACTTAGCTGGTATTGTGAAGGTAGCCCCATCCTCTGCAACACTCTCTTCTTCCCTTTGCTTTAAGCTGAGAAATTTTTTCGTCATTTCAGTTCATTGCTCACGAGAGAAGTATTTTTCAAAGAACATTTCTTTAAAATTTCTCCATTCCATGTCTTATATTTCATATTCCTCAGTATTCTGGATCAAAGACCACAATTGATCAACATCTCCCTTGAGGCTATATACTTCCAGTACCACCTTTTCATTTTCATTGCATTCCAATGCTAGAAATATCTTTTCAAGGGATTTGATCAACTGCTTAGCTACCACTAGATTAGTGGTCCTACTCAAAGATAAGGACTTATTCCACATAAAACAATACAACATTAGTGTAGTATGTTTATTCATCATAACCTGTGTAATATTTCCTAATTTGTACATGATCTGCTCATCTCTATCACTAACTGTGTTGACTTCCTCAGTGGGGAAATCCCTACATTGTCTGTGGGTATTGATTACTTTCCTTTCATTAGGCATCATCATTAAATAATGGAAGACACTAAGTTAGATCATAATCATCATGAGTATTGAGCAAAAAAATCACTACAAGGAGTTATTATAATTCACTTATTTATTTAACATCTAGTTCCCAAGGTTTTTACTAAACTTGTCTTGATACCAATTGTAACAACCTCGACCCTAGTTGCTTAGAGTCGGTGGTTGTTTTATTATAATGGCATAGATACAAGAGATCATATCACCAAGGATCGATCATTTTAGTAGTCTTGAAGAACTAGATACATACATGGTTCCCTTGTTACATTGAAAATTAAACATAGAACATGACAAAATAAAATAAACCGCTTCTTGTCACTTATTCAAAGATTTCATCTTCACAACTTGGGGAAATAAAACAAATAAAAGGGTGATCTCAATTGCTCAGTGAGGGTTATATGAAACAATAATAAGTGAAGCAAAGTCAACAAGGCATAGTCATTATGGCAAGGTAAATAATCTGAAAAATACATGTCATCAATACACTGAGAATAAAAATGAAACCATAGGTTTTATCATAGTGAAAACCACATTAAAAGTAATAACATAATACTAAATGAAGAAAATTCTTATTTACTGGATGTCATGTATCTTTCACATGAACCGTTATACCGTCAAGATAGTTTAAGTCTATGGGTAAATACCAGTCTAATTTTTCTTAGAAACAAACATGAAGGGTTTGTCGCCAACTATTTTGTCTTATGAGACCTGTCAATACATCGAGGAGATATCTATAATTGGACCCCACCCATCACTAAAATTCCAAATCATTTTTCATACATAGATTCAATTTAATAACATTCAAAGAAAACACAGCATGTAAAAATGGTATACAACTAAGACAATAATCATATCCATGATGCAAGAAATATGGATATTTAATGAAATATTCAATGAATGATGATCACAAATAAATAGGGATATATATACACCACACACAAGGAATAAGTGTTGAATAAGGAATAGATCATGATAAGTGATGTCCAACTAAAATTAAAACATGTAAAGGTTGTGTTTAAGAAACTATAGAAAAGAGCCTCTTTAGTGCGGTTTAAGGAAAAAGATTTAAGAGTCTTTTAAAAAGGAAAAGGCGTGATTGTTTGTATAAAACCAGAAACGAATAAAGATGTATTTTCATGGTAAAATGAGGGATTTTAGAAAAGTATTGGAGGCTTAAAATAGATTATGGTGTGTACATGAAAATGGGTATTAAATTGGAATGTTCCATTAAATCAGGCTTCCTCTTCGGGAGGAATTGAAAATAGAACCTTATTAAAACATGTATTTCTCCATCAAAGGAAGATGAAATGATCTAGATACATGATTTTGAAACATATAAATAGAATTTATAATAATTATATAAAAATAAAGAAGAATTACATTGAGGTAAAGAGAGAGAAATCATAACCCGAATGAAAAATTGAGGTTTGAGGAGAATCCCTTACCTTATGTTCAAAATTGTTTTTAACTTGTACAAAATTTCCTGGATAATGAAATTAGATTCATTACTAATTTAATTTAGAACAACTTAAACATGTATTTTATTTATTATAATTTTATTAAGTTCATTAATGGCCTTTTTGATGAGTTATAAGATTCAATTTTGTCGTTTGGGAGTGTTCGTGTCCTTAGTTTTTATGATAGGTTCACTTGTATATATGTATGAAAGATCGTGTAAAATGAGAATTGTTATCCAGAATTGAGATTATATGTTATTAACTTACAGAATATTAAATGATCTTATATATCATTTTGTTTCTAGAAATGAGGATGATTCATTAGATAAATTGTTAATGGTAACCATATAGATTATTTTAGTGTTTTTCGATCATCACACACTAGTTTTATTTTATCAATTAATATTATGTATATATACCAGTTCAAAAAATTAAATAAGCTTTAATAAATATATTATAATCTGGTTTAACCATAAAAATGGTTTTATGACCAGCCTTGAAGGCAGTAGCGGAAAATGAAAATGCATCGTCCATGATGACAGTAAATCAACAAATCACAGACAATGTTTTCAATTTTAGAATAAAATGGAGAGGATAAGGGTTTTGTTGATGGATATTACATTAGCATAATAAAATTTCAGTATATATAAGATAATGGATTTATTATTCATGTTTGAAGAGAGGTGATAAGGATAGGATAAGAAAAGAAAATAAATTAAAAGAAATTACAAGAGAACGAATGAGGATTTTATCTCTTGAATTCTCTCCTTGAGAACATCTATAAGGGGCCTGAGATTGGTCTTTTGGTGAGACCAAAGGCTTATGGATGTGAAGAAGATACTTGGGAATAGTACTGGGTAGAAATTAGATAAGATTCAAGGATTTGGTGGTATGAGGATAAGAGGTAGTGAGGGGTGATATTTATAATGGAGGAGAGCGGTGTTTTTTTATTATATTATTCGTTTTTTTTTATTATTTTGGCTCAAGACTATGAATAGTTTGAACCTTATCACTAAATATATTAAAATAATAAATTAGAGTTTGATATTATGGACTTACATCATCCATACATAATATATGACTCAATAATTCATGTTTTTAGCTTATACCATAAATCACTGTATTTTACTATTCACAAAAATTCAACTATTTTAGAAAAATACTAAAAAATCACCCTAATAATTTTTCAATATGTAGAATTAAAAAATGAACTTCATTTTATGAAAATAATTTTATAAATATGATAAATTTAATTTTTAATTAAAATCATCATTTACTAGAAAAATACAAATTTTAAGATTATAACTGAATTTATGACACTGAAAAATTAATTAAGGTCTCATAAAATTTTATTATGATCATAAGACAACCAAATATTAAATTATGATTCTATTTTATAAAAATAAATTTTCTTTTAAATCATTATATTAATTATAAAATTGTAAATAAAAATTTGTATTTTATAAAAAATACCAACACTTAATTTATCATTTTCAAAATATTTATTTACTTATACTATGATATAATTACATCATACATTCATTTATAAGATGCCTAAATTTTATTTATACTTTCATAGGTGATGTTACTATTCTATTGGTCAAATTACTATTCATAAAGGCCACATTACTATTCCAAAGTCAAGTTACTATTTCATTGATATATATTCCTTAATTTCTAGAAAAATCCTCTTATTTCATTCATTCTTTCATTTATAAAGTTTGTTTTGTGTTCTATATGTGATTATATATGATTTATACTATATGAAATAATTTTATGTGAAATGTAAGCTATCGAATGAATTGAATTTATTTAAGAGGATACATACCATAAAATATTTGGGTGTTATACATGTCCTACTCAGTTATCTTCAACATATTGAAGAGATCAGGTTAACATTTATTAATCTCATTCTTGTTGTAGGATACAATGAACTATTGAAGCCTTTCTAATAGTGATTGTAGAATGAATTCCATTTCTATATAAATAATTAAAGTAGACACTAGCCTCTCCATGTCATTAACATACCCAATCATAATGAGTACATGAGATGATTCTGAAGTTCGTTCAACCATCTTGCATCTAAAAAATGCTTTTGAAAACTCATACCTCTCATGCTTAGATTGTTCTTGAAACAACCTTTCTAGGTTATCTATATCTTAAACATGTCTATATTCTCATTTTTATTTTACAAATTCAACTCCATGGATAAAATCATGAGATAAGAGGCATTAATTTAATCCTTAAATGCTTATCATAAGTATCTAGAGCCATTTTTTGAACAACTTCACCAATCAACTACTCATGAAGGGGTTACTCTAGCATAGAAAATATCCCTATTGGTTAAGAATGATTCTTAAGTTTCTATATTGGTTTAATAAGTTTCTTATGTTAATATTTTTATTTTATAGAATTGATCTCAATGTCAAGTTTGATGATGAGATTCCATCTTATCTATAAAAAAGTTTTTATCAGATGTCTATCATGTTTTCATTCATTTAATAAGGAATTTCATTAAATGTGTTCTCATTATAATGATGACCCCCATTAGTTACAACATATCTTTTAGTGAACCTAGATCTATATTTCACTAAGTAATGAGTCTTCTTTATTGTTTCTCTATTTATTAGATATTTAGATATACCTTCATGTTAATCATATCATATATGGATCTTAGATAGTCGGGTAGACAACCCTTTACCCAAATCCATTATATGAATAAACTCAACTCTATTACTCTAGTATCCCGAGCTTTAGGGTTTCCTAGAAAAATAAGAGCACTTAATCCAAAATCTCAAAACAAATATGAGTGCCTAATCCTATTAGGGTTGACTTATAGAGGTTAATCCATAGGCACCCTACTTTGGTAGAACCTACTCAGTTGGATTATTGAGGTCATGACAAGTATTTCATTAAATGGAATCATACAATTAGTGATTTTAAGTGGCTTTTAAATCTTACCATCTCATATCATGTATTTATTTTATTTCCATCCATACTTAAGATATTTTTAAAAAAAATAAAGGGGGGACAAGGTCAAAACAAGTCATAGGGGTCTGAAATAATGGAGGCCCAAGGAATCTACCTGAACTAGATTGACACACTCAGAGGGAAGAGATCGTGTACTGTTAAAGATGATACACAAGTTATCTGGGGTGGCCTAAGAAGCCAAGTAGTAAGAAACCTTGTTTCCCTCTCTCCATGTATGGGTAAGATCAATGGAACTTCGAAGTAAACTCTTGCACTTGCGAACAACATAGGTGATAACCCAAGGGGTTAATATAACTCCCTAAATAGACCTAAGGATAATTGAGGAATCAGCCTCCACCCAATCCAATTTAATATCACGAGAGAGGCACAAATCTATCCCCTTGCCTTAAGGTAGCGGCTTATTCCATGAGGGAGTCTCCTTGGCCACAGAATAAAATGAAATCAAAGACAACAGAGCCACCATGATCATGAACAACCCCCCTGCATACAACCATCCATGCGTGAACTATCAACATTTAGTTTGATTCCTCCATAAGGGGAGTCCATCGCACCCATTTACCTTGTGCAGACGACCTATGAACCATGAGTTCATGCCCCTACCTGCCACGAACCACCAAAGGGAGGGGGATAGCTCCCACTGCTTTATTAACAGAACTAGCTCCACTACCAAGGATCTAGCCCTTACCATTATAGCCAACCACGAATTGAAAAACCCTTCATGTCTGGCCTTGTTACGTGTATTCCAAATAATCCAACTACCAGCCACCACTAACATCAACCTCTCCTTTCATTCATGGATGTTATCTTCTGAACTGTGAAAACAGGAGTGAAGAAAAAATTCACCAATAAGTCCCTTCACATCCATCCTAGTGAAGATGCTAATGCTGCTCCAAATTGAGGACACCCATTCACATTCAATGAATAAGTGAGAGGCCAACTCTTCCTTGGGGGCATGCCAACAAGCACACTTGGAAACAATGGAGACCCCCTCACATCACACAACCTCATCAGTGGGCAGAGATTGGATACAAATATGCTAGAAAAGGAAATTCCATTTAGTAGGAATATCATTGCACCAAAGAATACCACCCCATGCATCATGGCCAGAGTTCATATGCAGAACACGTCAGTATACATTCAATGAGAAGAAATCAATGGAGGATCGAGTGAAAACAAGTTTTTTCAGGTTCAATTGATTTTTAAATACTCTAAAAAACCTCGTGTTGTTGGGTATTGAGTATAGCATGAATGAAGGAGGAAAATCTAATGTCTTACATTAAGGAGAGATTGGGCACCAAACGTCCAGGGAAACCCATCACATCCCCCACCCAATTATTATTCCAAAAGTTGATCGTGCCACACCCCACTATCCACCATGAGTGTTTCTAGAGAGAATGAATGTGTTGATGGGTTGAGACACAAAGACTTGAGTATTTTCCTCCCGAGCCATCTGGATGTGCCCTATGTTTCTTGGACATGATCCTTTCCCACATGAAACATCATTCCATAAAATCAAAAGCCATCTCATCCTGGAGGCATCTCATGGTGTCCAAAACACTATGAAGTTTTATGCCACCATCCTCACCCTCCAATTCCATCATATTCCAAGAGGGATAGTGGTACGTACCTTCCACTTGTGCATCCCAAATGAAGCTGACCATGATGTTCTCTATATTCCACAGAACCATCTTGGGGACATTGAGTGCCGAAAAAAACATGCATGGGAATTGAGGTTAGGAAACTATTAACGTGTAATACACTAATAGCCTTATGTTAATTACATCTATGAGGATTTTATAGGGGAAATTTCACATACATATTAGCCGATATTGTTTCAATTATGATGGATCTTTAACTTTGGGAATGAGTATCAACGTGGTGACATATGCCAATCTGGGTAAGTTCCCTCCCCAAAAATAATCATGTATGATACCCATCATCTCCTTCTTGATGAGCTTCCAAGATTCCGTATAGAATGAACCCGAAAAACCATTAGAACTAGGGGAACTTCTAGAATTAAGGGTAGTAAAGCCCCCCCCCCCCATATATCCTACTCATCCAGGATATTCTAAAAAAACATTGATATCAGGAGAGATCGCATGAGGGATAGAGTTAAAAATGTCGGCATGTCCTCTAGGGTATCCATCATATATGCGTGGGTTAACATCCACTAGTAAGGAATTAAAATTGGAGGCAACCATACCTCCCACCACTTGAGGATCATTGGTGAAAGAGAGATCCTCGAGAATTATATTTAGAATAGTGGAACGAATCCTCTCCTTGGTGAATGCCTGAAAGAAATCGGTGTTTTTATCCCCCTATTTAAGCTAAGTCTCCCTTGAACTCTCTCTGGAAACTCTTTCCTGCTCAAGAAAAAAATCATCCAAATGATTCATAAAGAAAACTATATTACTAAAAATATCATCATCCCACCAAGCTTCAAGCCCTTGCTCTACCCATTCGATGTATGCTTTAAGTCCATCCAAGTATAGAAAATGAGAAGGTTTTTTGATATCCCAATCATAGAGGTCCTCTTTTAGGCATCTAATTTTGTTATGAAATCCAACCATGAGCTATCATTCATAGGTTTATCCCATAAATAACACACCACATGAGCTGGAGCCAGAATCGCATCAACTTGAGTAGAGGAAGCACTCATAACGATCACTGCTTCTAGCAAGGAATATGAGGAGAGGAGAGTGGTTTCAAATCGCCCAAACCAATTGCTCAAATTTGGTGTTCAAAAAGGAGGATATGACTCATATATTAACTAAGAAACAGTCCAACTGGAACCACATATGTTAACTCCCTTTTTGATTGTTTCACCACGTAAACTTATCCCATGAGTAACCCACATCTGAGAGACTGTTTTGATATCAAAATCCCACAAATTATTGTCTATATTTCTATGGATAATCCCTTCTTCCTTTCCTCTAAGAAGATTCCATGATGGCATTAAAGTGCCCTTCAATGATCTATGCCTCATCCCCCGGGTTGAAGCTTCTCAGATCCCCGCCAAAGAGACTACCTCTCCCTCATGTCACATTTAGCATAAATGAAGGACATGTAGCAAGTGTAGTTGTCAAAACCGATCTTTGTGGAAATATGCTGGTTAGAGACAATAATTTTCTCAACTGATAGGAAGCCATTCCAAAAAATCCAGATATGTTGATTGACTAGTTCACCCTGCATACAATTACGAATCCCAATCTTGATAGTAAAGTCTAGAATTTTTGAAGGATGATGTTTGTGATCAAGTACTACAACCAATGCAGATTTGTTACGATGAAGCTCAGAAGTGAGGTAATCATCCTTCACCTGGGCCCCAACCCTGGGGTCGGAGGATGATCTGACACAAAACCATGCACCGAGCCAAGACTTGGCCAGGGAATCAAAGGTGGATAGTATCACACAATGTCAGTGGATTTATTACTCTTTTTAATGGAGACTGATCTCAGGTCCAAGGATAAAGATGCAGACAGAGGGTGGTCTTGAGAGAAAGGAGGGTTTGAGGGTGGCTAGGAAGGGGGATCATAAACCATCTCTATGGAACAGAAGGGTCCAGTCGCCACTACTGAAGTTACCTTCATCATCTGCACCGAGGGTAGAACTGAAGCTGATGGTTGCTCGGGGGGAGGAGCAGACATCTTGAATTGGTGTCTACAGCATACAGGGAAGGAATGACCTTGTAGATGGCATGTCATACAGAACCGAACTGGGGAAAGGTAAACCGAGGATTTCCACCATGAAACAATGTCACCAGCCCTGAGAAGAATGCGGGCAGGAAGAGTGCGGGATAAATCCATCTCGATGCAAATTCGGGCCACTACCGCATCGTGTAGTTGGAGCGTGTGCTCATCCGCATAAAGGAAGGAACCAGGAGTGTCTCCTATACCACGAAGGAAAGAAATGCTGTGAAAGGGGACCAGAAGAGATTGAATTTCCATACCAGCACATGAGGAGAGTCTTGGCCGAAGTGGGATTCCATCGACCACCAGAAGATATTGAATTTCCATTTTCCAACGAATTGATGGCTTTGGGACCATGCCCTCAAAAAATTATCAATGGAAGATAAAATCACACATAAGGACTTTCGATTGAAAATTGATACTCGGGTCAGAGACTCCAGGCCCTAGGATGAGACGAAGTTCTGGAAGAAGGGTAGAGGAGGTTTATCTGCTCCAAACCTTTCCACCATCATCCACTGATGAAATTCCACAGCCAACTCGAAGGAATCTAAGGGGAATTCTATCGATTAAGATACATCCACTGAAGCTGCCCGGAGACCACCAAGGTGAATATCAGGAATCAGGAGAAGGCGGGCTGACCTTGAAGGAGCCAGTCAGAGAAGCACTTGCTTCAGTGAAGGGCCATCTGCGGCTTCCCTGTATTGCAGAGGAGGAGCTGCAGACACCAGATCTGGAGAGCCGAGGGTGTGGGAGTAGACAAGAAGAGGCAAGGAAAGGTCGTCCGTCCAGGTAGAAGGCGTCGCCAAAGCATCAGGTTGGGGCGAAGACAGAAGTACGGGCGAAGAAACATGTTCTATTCTTTGGATTTTCACCATCGATCATTATTTACATTATGTATTTATGATTCTAATGATTTAGTTTTGTATAATATACCTTAAACCAAATCAATATGACCGATACATATTAATGTAATAATCTTTATACAACTCATAATTTGTGTTACTTACCTAAAAATAAAATCTAATTATCTTCACACATCCAAAATACATCTCATGTATAAGTACATGAAACCCTCTGTGTAAAGTATTAGAATCAAATGAAATCAAAATCCCCACAAAAGCAAGCATGACGCAATGGGTTTCCATCATGCACTTTTCTTGATAGAGCTTAAGCCCTCAAACTAGTGAGCAGTCTGATCCAAAGTCTCACTTTACATTGATAAATACCTAAAATAAAACTCAATTCTAACACAACCCTAATACATAATATACATAAATCATAATCGACCTTTACTTTCAAGCGCATAATCCAAAACAAATCATAGTCTTGGTTGAATATAACTAAATATTTCATGTCATACCTAGCATATAACTTCTTATATACATGGTATACTTTAAACTAAAGCATATATCTATTCATAATATTACACTTATATTCATGAATAATAAAGCAGGGAATAAACTAAATCAATGAACAATTCATAAATTTAGATATGAGATACACTACTAGAATTTTTAGCTTTCGAGGCGGTGGACTTATAGCAGCCGCTAATATCATCAACAGCGCCCGCCAAATGGCGGCCGCTGCATTTTTAAACACCCAGCACCCTAATTTTCCCCTCCCCGACCCCACAACCCCATTTTCCCCTCCCCGGCCCCGGCCCCACGACCCACCCCTCCCCGACCCCGCGACCCCGACCCCCGGCGACCCCGACCCCCGACCCCCGACTATAAGGACCAGGCCTTAAACCTCACTTAATATTGAATTAAATGAATAATTCACATTGATGATCTTTTCAGGTTTAGAGTTTTAGAGAATTAGGACATAACTATTACATCTCAAAAGATTACACAGAAGACACTTCTACAAAGTTTCCTTTTTTTTACAAAACATGAACTCTTAAAAAAAAGAGTCATGTCTAGTTCCATGTTTAAGACAGCATGACTTTTCCTTGATCTCATTCTTGACCCTATTTCACATTATGTCCTGGAAAAAACATTTCAAAAAAAAACTTGGGGTGAGCATAAAAAGCTCAGTAAGGGATACACAAAGAAGGAAAACAGTTAGTTTTTCAAAACATCAAGTAAACCATGAATACTTTATCAAAGTAATACTTTTCACCTTTAAGAAGTAGTAAATACTCTTCACTGAATAAAAGATCATTACTTACCCTTTTGTAATCAAAAGATAACCATAAAACCCATATAAAGAACACATAACATATAAAGGTAACTTGGGACATAAACATACTTAAATGGAATAACCATACGGTCGACTTCCACACATATCACTACATGGAATATCGATACGGCCGAATTCCATACCCAATGCATTGGAGGTTATAACGTAACCACCCATCCTGGTATTCATGGCACCACCCGTCATTTGGTTTATCACGTAACCACCCGTCAAATGTCCAAGTACCACTATAAAATCATAACACATAAAACAATTATAAAGGAAAGAAAACATTTCCACATTTCAAGCACAATATATCACTTAAATATATTGACATAACAAATCCATTATCAAAACCATTTTCAATACCAAAATACATAAAAGCGTATATGGTATTTATGTACTTTTAAAAAAATATTCCAGCTTGTTGAGGAAGCCAAAGATCAAATAATACTCGCGGCGACGGAAAGGTCGTTGTCACCGCGTACGTTAAAAAGAAACACAATTTTTGTCGTTTAGTAAAACGCTTCGTATAGAAAAGATTCCTTTTGAATAAAAGTAGAAGTCAAAGGGGTTTATAAAGCGTATAAAAGAAAGTCTTGTATTAAAACAAAATATGCCCCAATGAAAGAAGATTAAGACGAAGTCCCTTACAAAGATGGTATCCTTAGATTAAGGATAAATTAATTATATAATTATGTGTGAAAAATATAAATACACCCAATATAAGAGGATATTAAGTGTAAAACAATCATAGGTCATCCACACATATTCATAGTATGACATAATCAAGAAATAGAGGTTTAACCCAAAGAATTGAAATTGGGTTAAGAAGTTCCCTTGCAAAAATTCGACAGCCTAACAACGTCACTCTAAAATTCAGAAAATGAGTTGATGAGATAGAAAATGGTATCTCATCACTTGGACATTAGATTTACATCAATAAGGATATAGAAGAACATATCCCAACATAATAAGATGTTAAGGAAAAGACATAAAAAAGAAGTCTTTTAAAAAGAGGAGGGTGAAAGGTTCCCTTACCGACTTGGGTAACTTTCGAAACGTACACCTCATGAAAGAAGGACTATTCAAAATTAATGTAAATACCCATAAACGAAAGTATATTACACAAAGAGTATAATAATGGGAGTACATACACCACTCAAACTAAATAGTGGCAAATGTAGCATAAATCTTACTGGAATAAAAGTGAGATGAAAATCCCTTAGGAAAACTCGACTGCCTAACGATGCCACTTAAAACTTCCAAAAATGGATTGATGAAATAAAATAGGGTCTCTCATAATATGAACATAAAATGTACAGTAAGAGGAATATAAAATAACATCCCCCAACATAAGAAAGAGGAGCTTAAAAGAAATGACATAAAAGAGAGTACTTAAAAAGAAAGAGAGAGGTAGGATTCCTTACAAAAATTCGGCAGCCTAACGGTGCTACTTAAACATTATTAAAATGAATTGATGAGAGAAAGAGGGGGTCTCTAATCATATGAACATACAAATTACAGTAAGGTGAATATAAAAGAACATCCTCCAACATATGAACACGGAGCATAAAAGAAATGACATAAAAGAGATTACTTGAAAAGAAAGAGAGAGGTAAGATCCCTTACCTCGTGTCCGACCTGACTCGATCGTTCTTTAATCTCCTGAATAATAAACTAGAGTTAATTTATACTTTCTTAAGAACATTTTTTAAGTTCATTATTCCTTTTATATCATTTATTACCATTTTATGAACATCATGTAATTATTTAAGTTAATAACGGTCGTTTTGTCGATCATTGGTACTTGAGTCAAAAATAAACTTCTTATAATTACAAGTTGATCATGTGGTAAAATATCCATTATATCCAGAAATATATTCATGATGTAGATATCATATATATCATATATATCCAGTATATAAATTCATTTATAATATTACATAACATTTAGAGGTAATAAATGAAATGCACCGTTCATGGAGACGGTAAGTCGTACGTACGCATGAACGCTACTTTCATTTCTATTTCATATTTAATGGAATGAAATCATAATGATATAAAGTTATATTATAATTTCAGTATAATATCATATATATAATATCATTAACCCCCATCCTTTATACGTCCCACATATGACATTAACGAATCAAATCACTTTGAGGGGGCGGTAGTCCGCACTTCCTAAAATGAAGATATCGTGTTTACCCATTATGGAAACCATAAAGGTATGCCATAAATGAAAAATACAGAAGCATATTGGAAATATAAACATAATATATATCATATATAAAAATAGTGACATCTTAATGGCCACCATGAAAGGTGTTAGAAGAATATTGAACAATCATCATTTCGTGAGGCAGAAATTCGCCATCCACAGAAACAGTATGTTCTTTAACCATTAGACGGAGGTGTGTGTAAGTGTAGATATAATACTTCTCATAAAAACATCCTAGTATACTGAATATACTGGTGTTGTTATAAAATAAAGTAATAAAAAGAGTTTATGGGGTTGGAGAAGCAAAATAAAATAAAAGAACATAAGAGAAAATATTACATTTAAATCGGGTAACTCCTCTTGGTTTGAACCAAAAGGGTTTCTTGAAGATATTTCTACCTAAGGTAAGGCCTCTATGATGAAGAGAGGGATTTGGAGAGATGAAATGAGCATAGTTTGGCTGAGCCAATGGCTTGAGAGGTGTGGGTAAGGTGGTAGAGGTGTGAGCCTTTTATAAGAGGGAGGAGGGGTATTCTTGGAAAGTCATGAAAAGATACTTTATTATAAAATGATTTTCGGATATTAAAGGTCCCAGAATTATATATTTCTAGGATAAGGTGATAATGGTTCTAAATCCACCCTTCCAATAGGTTTTGTAAAAGTGTAAGTCTTATATTTTACCTTATCTTCTCATTTTATTTAAATCATTCATTAATGAGATAATCGCTGCATTATCATGGTGTCATAAATAAATTTATTTATTTAATGTCCAAAAATTATAAAAAAAATACTATGGTGTATGAAATCTTATTATATTTATAATTAATATTTATAGTTAAAAATATGACTTATATAACCCCATGTAAGAATTGTTTTAGTAAAACAATACATGTTTGTGACATTTTTATTTTAACTTTAAATAAAAAGTTATTAATTTAATTTTCTTACCCAAGTGGCTCCATGGGGTCCCCAAGTTGACCCATGGATTGTCTTGGTCGGACATGACACATACAATAAGGTTAGGACATGTGTCAAGGTAATTTCATATTATTATAACATTATTTTTACCTTAAATTACACTAATTACCTTTAATCGCGATTAATAAAACTTAGAAGTTACTATTCAACAAAAAATTATTTTAATCCCATTGAACCACATTTTAATTCCTAATGAAAACCATTTATGTTGGATTTTTGAAAATCAAATCACAAAAGTGGTAAAGTTTTATTTAAACGAAAAATCAGTTTTTTGACTACCACTTAGTGGTTTCACTATTCATAAAAAATTGAAGTTTTTCAGAAAAATACCAAAAATTCACCCTAAGATATATTTGATATTCCGAATTCAAAAATGATGTCTATTTTAAAAAATTCAAAACATATAAGTTGCATTAATTAATTTAATAATTAATTCTCGTTGTCAAAACAAATAACACGTTTTTAAGAAACAATATCTCTTAAAAGATTGACACTTGTTTATGTCAAATATCAAAGTGAAATTAATTAAAATGACCACCATTGGATTAAATGGTAAAAATATATTTTAATTAAACTTTAAACCCAATTAAAATGATAATCTATTCATATAAATAAATTATATTAAAAGGAGGTTTTGAATTAAAATACAATATTTTCACTAAAAATGAACTTTATTGGAAAAAATAACAAAAATTTACACAAAGTAAATTTTGATGTCTAGATTCTAAAGAAGGATTTTATTTTGTCAAATACAACATATAAAATTGTCAAAATTATATTTAAAAAGGGTTCGTCATCAAAAGGTGGTTAATCGACCTTTTAAAGAATATTAGAAGATTTATGCTTAAAATTGGATTCATTTGCGTTTTAAGCCTCTAACATTTATTGGATAAAAGTAAAAATATTTGAAAAACATATATAATCATTTTGTATTTAGTTCTGTTCATTCCCTCCATTACAATGGCTAGGCATTAAATACCATTTAAAATAATATTATTATATTATTAGTGTGCAACATAAAATTTCAAAGAAACTCGTTGTTGCGTGTTGGGTACGCCATCGAACATAGAATCCCCTTTAAAGTAATATTGATATTTTATTCACAGATATTAATAAATATGAAAATTTCATATCCTTTATTCACCTGGGATGTTACATCCTTCCCCCCTTTTGGGAATTGCGTCCTCGCAATTTTAAAATTGGGCTCGGAAACTTCATTGAAAGTCCCACATCGGAACAAGAGTCAGTAAAACTATCACTTTAAAATAAAGAGAGAGAAGTATAAAGGTCACCCAAGTTAACCCATACTAGGATTACATGTAGGAAAACATGGACATGGAATAGAAAACAAAGGGTTATGTTCTGATGGAGATTGATAAAAAACATGTTTAGGAGAAAGTTAACCACCAGGAATTCACAAACTTGTGATGGGTTAAACGGTATTTGATTCCCCAGTAGGAAAAATTAACAGAATTTTTTTTGTTTTATGTTACTTTTCATTGAGGAATTTATTTATGAGCTTAACTAAAACATAAGGAAACATACTTACTTGTCATGTTGACTTTCAACTTTTACTAGATTTCTTACACAAACTCATATTTTCTCCAAAAGATGAGTATTTAGGAAGACTTGCTCACATTAAGAGTACTATAATCAACTTCATGGGAATCACATAATCCACAAAAGAGAACTATATATTTCTCATGTCTTTAGACCTTAACAAAAACCAAAACCAAAACCAAAATGTTATTAGAAGATCAGATAATCCCCAAAACGGATAATCCTTTATAAAAAAAATCTATTCTTAATCTCCAAAATTTGTCCAACAAAACCCAAAGTTCAACAAAGACCATTCGATAAGCAATTGTCCATAAAATTATTCAAAGTAAACCACACTAAGATTGAAACCCAAATCTTTGAAGGATTTAATCACATATTCTTCCAAGGTAAATATTAACATTTATCTCCAAATAACATCTGTTGCTCTTAAAGTCTCATATTGAAAAGCAATTAACCTAATCACATATCCCCCATGATAGGCTAATCATTTCCATAGATAACCCAAAATCAACTTATTCTTGATTCATAAGATCATATAACTAAAAAAAATTAGTTATAATAACCAGGGACTTCACATAGTCCAGTGGTAGGTGATAAATACCAGTCGCACTTTGGTTGGGGGTTCGATTCCTGCAGCTTTGTCCGACGCGATGGGTTGTCACACGGTCTGTGTGTTGTCCTTTTCCCTAAACTATATAATTCTTATAACATTCCCCAAAAAGAGATAAAATCTTCAAAAAAAAAACCATAACATAATTTAACCTCAATTTTACCTCATGCCTTTCATTTTACATCATATAGTAACCCATAATTACCTCAAAAGTAAGGATAATATAAACCCTAATGGTTACCATTATAATTATTACCTGAACTTCCACATCGATTTGGTTCTCTCGTATATGATGCATCACAGAACTCACCAAGGTTCAAGTGGTTAATCATGAATCCTTGATAGTTGGTTTAGAATAACCACGATTTTTCTCATTGAATCCCCCATTTCATCCATTCTCTTAATCAGAGAACCACCATAGTTTCCTTCAAACCCATTGTCACTTTGGTGCCTACTAGATCCATCCATTTACTAAAACGAAAAATGTCAGTGTGAGTATATCAACAAAATCATCATGTACTAATGAGGAAGATAAACACTAAGATATACTTACTCATTCACTTTATCTAAAAACTATGACTCTTTCTGAAATCCTAGCCATTATGGTAATGTCACTTATGCTTAAAGAATACCCTAACCTCTAAAGTTATCTAAACCAACCTTTGATACCGACTATAAGGACCCAGCCTTAAACCTCACTTAATATTGAATTAAATGAATAATTCACATTGATGATATTTTCAGGTTTAGAGTTTTAGAGAATTAGGACATAACTATTACATCTCAAAAGATTACACATAAGACACTTCTACAAAGTTCCCTTTTTTTTACAAAACATGAACTCTTAAAAAAAAGAGTCATGTCTAGTTCCATGTTTAAGACATCATGACTTTTCCTCGATCCCATCCTTGACCCTATTCCACATTATGTCTTGTGAAAAACATTTCAAAAACAAACTTGGGGTGAGCATAAAAATCTCAGTAAGGGATACACAAAGAAGGAAAACTGTTAGTTTTTCAAAACATCAAGTAAACCATGAATACTTTATCAAAGTAATACTTTTCACCTTTAAGAAGTAGTAAATACTCTTCACTGAATAAAAGATCATTACTTACCCTTTTGTAACCAAAATATTACCATAAAACCCATATAAAGAACACATAACATATAAAGGTAACTTGGGACATAAACATACTTAAATGGAATAACCATACGGTCGACTTCCACACATATCACTACATGGAATAGCCATACGGCCGAATTCCATACCCAATGCATTGGAGGTTATAATGTTACCACTTGTCCTAGTATTCACGGCACCACCCATCATTTGGTTTATCACGTAACCACCCGTCAAATGTCCAAGTAACATTATAAAATCATAACACATAAAACAATTATAAAGGAAATAAAACATTTCCACATTTCAAGCACAATATATCACTTAAATATATTGACATAAAAAATCCATTATCAAAACCATTTTCAATACCAAAATACATAAAAGAGTATATGATATTTATGTACTTTAAAAAAAATATTACGGCTTGTTGAGGAAGCCAAAGATCAAATAATACTCGCGGCGGCGGAAAGGTCGTTGTCACTGTGTACGTTAAAAAGAAACATAATTTTTGTCGTTTAGTAAAATGATTCATATAAAAAAGATTCCTTTTGAATAAAAGTATAATTCAAAGGGGTTTATTCAGAGTATAAAAGAAATTCTTGTATTATAACAAAATATGCCTCAATGAAAGGAGATTGAGACGAAATCCCTTACAAAGACGGAATCCTTAGATTAAGGATAAATTAATTACATAATTACGTGTGACAAATATAAATACACCTAATATAAGAGGATATTAAGTGTAAAACAATAATAGGTCATATACACATATTCATAGTATGACATAATCAAGAAATAGAGGTTTAACCCAAAGAATTGAAATTGGTTTAAGAAGTTCCCTTGCAAAAATTCGACAACCTAACAACGTCACTCTAAAATTCAGAAAATGAGTTGATGAGAGAGAAAATGATATCTCATCACTTGGACATAAGATTTAAATCAATAAGTATATATAATAAATATCCCAACATAATAATATGTGAATTAAAAGACATAACAAAAGAAGTCTTTTAAAAAGAGGAGGGTGAAAGGTTCCCTTACCAACTTGGGTAACTTTCAAAACGTACACCCCATGAAAGAAGGACTATTCAACATTGATGTAAATACCCATAAACAAAATTATATTACAAAAAGAGTAGAATAATGGGAAGTACATACACCAATCAAAGTAAATAGTGGAAAATGTAGCATAAATCTCACTGGAATAAAAGTGAGATGAAAAATCCCTTACGAAAACTCGGCTGCCTAACGACGCCACTTAAAACTTCCAAAAATGGATTGATGAAATAAAATAGGGTCTCTCATCATATGAACATAAAATTTACAGTAAGAGTAATATAAAAGAACATCCCCCAACATAATAAATATTAGCTTAAAAGAAATGACATAAAAGAGAGTACTTAAAAAGAAAGAGAGAGGTATGATCCCTTACAAAAATTCGGCAGCCTAATGGCGCCACTTAAACATTCTTAAAATTAATTGATGAGAGAAAGAGGGGGTATCTCATCATATGATAATAAAAATTAAATTAAGGTGAATATAAAATAACATACTCCAATATATGAACACGGAGCATAAAAGAAATGACATAAAAGAGATTACTTGAAAAGAAAGAGAGAGGTAGGATCCCTTACCTCGTGTCCGACCTGACTTGATCGTTCTTTAATCTCCTGAATAATAACCTAGAGTTAATTTCTAATTTATTAAGAAAATTTTTTAAGTTCATTATTCCTTTTATATCATTTATTACCATTTTATGAACATCATTTAATTATTTGAGTTAATAACGGTCGTTTTGTCGATCATTGGTACTTGAGTCAAAAATAAACTTCTTATAATTACAAGTTGTTCATGTGGTAAAATATACATTATATCCAGAAATATATTCATGATGTATATATCATATATATCATATATATCCAGTATACAAATGAATTTATAATATTACATAACATTTATAGGTAATAAATGAAATGCACCGTTCATGGAGACGGTAAGCCGTACGTACGCATGAACGCTACTTTCATTTCTATTTCATATTTAATGGAATGAAATCATAATGATATAAAGGTATATTATAATTACATTATAATATCATATATATAATATCATTAACTCCCATCCTTTATACATCCCACATATGGTATTAAGGAATCAAATCACTTTGAGGGGGCGGTAGTCCGCACTTCCAAAAATGAAGATATCGCGTTTACCCATAATGAAAACCATAAAGGTATGCCATAAATGAAAAATACATAAGCATATTGGAAACGTAAACATAATATATATCATATATAAAAATAGTGACATCTTAATGGCCACCATGAAAGGTGTTAGTAGAATATTGAACAATCATCATTTTGTGAGGCAGAAATTCGCCATCCACAGAAACAGTATGTTCTTTAACCATTAGACGGAGGTGTGTGTAAATTTAGATCGAATAATTATCATAAAAACATCCTAGTATATTGAAGATACTGGTGTTTTTTTAAAATAAATTAATAAAAAGAGTTTAGGGGGTTGGAGAAGCAAAATAAAATAAAAGAACATAAGAGAAGACATTACCTTTAAATCGGGTAACTCCTCTTGGTTTGAACCAAAAGGGTTTCTTGAAGAGATTTATGCTTAAGGTATGGCTTCTATGATGAAGAGATGGATGTGGAGAGATTAAATGAGCATATTTTGGCCAAGCCAATGGCTTGAGAGGTGTGGGTAAGGTGGTAGAGGTGGGGGCCTTTTATAAGAGGGAGGAGGGGTATTCTTGGAAAGTCATGAAAAGATACTTTATTATAAAATTATTTCCAGATATTAAAGGTCCCAAAATTATATATTTAAATGATAAGGTGATAAGAGTTTGAAATCCAACCTTACAATAGGTTTTGGACAAGTTTAAGTCTTAGATTTTACCTTATCTTCTCATTTTATTTAAATCGTTCATTAATGAGATAATCGTTGCATCATCATGGTGTCATAAATAAATTTATCTATTTAATGTCCAAAAATTATAAAAAAATACTATGATATAGAAAATATTATTATATTTTAAATGAATATTTATAGTCAAAAATATTACTTGTATAACCCCATGTAATAATTGCTTTAGTAAAACAATACATGTTTGTGACATTTTTATTTTAACTTTAAATAAAAAGTTTTTAATGTCATTTGCTTACCCAAGTAGCTCCATGGGGTCCCCAAGTTGACCCATGGATTGTCTTGGTTTGAAATGACACATCCCATAAGGGTAGGACATGTTTCAAGGTAATTTCATATTATTATAACATTATTTTTACCTTAAATTATACTAATTACCTTTAATCGTGATTAATAAAACTTAAAAGTTACTATTCACCAAAATAATATTTTAATCCCATTGAACCACATTTTACTTCCTAATGAAAACCATGTATGTCGGATTTTTGAAAATAAAATCACATAATTGGTAAAGTTTTATTTAAATGAAAAATCAGTTTTTTGACTACCACTTAGTGGTTTCACTATTCATCAAAAATTGAAGTTTTTCAGAAAAATACCAAAAATTCACCCTAAGCTATATTTGATATTACGAATTCAAAAATGATGTATATTTTACAAAATTCACAACATATAAGTTGCATTAATTAATTTAATAATTAATTCTCGTTGTCAAAATAAATAGCGTGTTTTTAAGAAACAATATCTCTTAAAAGATTGACACTTGTTTATGTCCAATTTCAAAGTGAAATTAATTCAAATGACCACCATTGGATTAAATGGTAAAAATATATTTTAATTACACTTTAAACCCAATTAAAAAGATAATCTATTCATATAAATAAATTATATTAAAAGGAGGTTTTGAATTAAAATACAACATTTTCACTAAAAATGAACTTTATCGGAAAAAATAACAAAAAATTACACAAAGTAAATTTTGATGTTCAGATTCTAAAGAAGGATTTTATTTTGTCAAATAAAACATATAAAATTTTCAAAAGTATATTTAAAAAGGGTTCTCCATCAAAAGGTGGTTAATCGACCTTTTAAAGAATATTATAAGATTTATGCTTAAAATTGGATTCATTTGCGTTTTAAGCCTCTAACATTTATTGGATAAAAGTAAAAATATTTGACAAACATATATAATCATTTTGTATTTAGTTCTGTTCATTCCCGCCATTAAAATGGCTAGGCATTAACTACCATTTAAAATAATATTATTATATTATTAGTGTGCAACATAAGATTTCAAAGAAACTCGTTGTTGCGTGTTGGGTATGCCATCGAACATAGCATCCCCTTTAAAGTAATATTGATATTTTATTCACAAATATTAATAAATATGAAAATTTCATATCCTTTATTTACCTGGGATGTTACACCGATGACCCCCGACCCCAGGCGACCCCCGACGACCCCGACCCCCGGTGACCCCCACCCCCTTGCCTCCGCGCTGCGCCACCCGCAACCCCGACGACCCCCACCACCCGCAACCCCGGTGACCCCCACCACCTTACCTCCGCGCTGTGCCCCCCATAACCTTGACGCCCCCGCGACCCATCAACCCCCACCCCTACCTTCGCACTCCACCTTCGGACAGTCCCGTCGTCGTCGTCCCCTCCCGACCCCACTGCATCCCTCCGGCAAGTCCTCACGTCCTGCCTCTGTTGGACCCTCCCGATCCATCGTGCCCCACCGTGTAGAACCCTCCCACGTTTCGTCCAACGGTTCCACCCCTTTCGAGTCCGGCCGTAGAACCCCTGTTGTCAAGTCGTTGCGCCGTCATAGATCCGCAATTGAGTAACACCTCGTTACCCGCGGTCGAGTCTTCTGCAGGTAATGATTTTTATCCTTCAAATTAGCTTTGAAGTCATTGGTTTTTAAATTTCAATGATATGTGTTTTTTTAGAATTTAAATAAGATATTTCACTTTTTATTTATATTAAATACAGATATGTATAAGAGTTGGATTGATATGCAAGATAGGTTTTCGGCTGAATATTATGAGGGGATTAAGCGATTTATGGATTTCACCAAGAGATTTCCAAGCGATATGATTAGTTGTCAATGCAAAAAATGTGCAAATAGACATCTCTTAAAATGAGATAGTGTTAGAGAACATTTTTTTAATGGGTTTTTGAAAAACTATAAGACCTGGACATGTCATGGAGAAGATTCTGTTTCATGGCATCACTCAGAAAGTATTCATATGAATGTTGATTTGAGAAAATTTGATCTGATGAACATAATGCTCAATGATATGGTGCGTCAGTTTCAACTTGAAGATAGAAATTTCGTAAATGAAAACGTTGGATCGAGTAATCCCCGATCTTCTGCAGATGGAGAAGCATTGAAATTCATTGAAATTCTTGACGATGAGTGTACTGAATTATATCCTGGATGCACTAAATTTAGTAAACTGTCGTTCATCATTGAATTGTTACACCTGAAGGCCTTGAACGAGTGTTAAGACACCTCATTCGACATGTTGTAGGTGCCACGAACCAACCCGGTTCGACCCTGAACCGGTCACCCGAGCTGGTCCGGGACATGACCCGAGAGGCGTTCCCGATCCTCCCGGGCTGGCGACAAGCGCCAGGGCATCAACAGAGGTTGTAGAAACAATTTCGCCCAAATAAATAAATAAATAAACTAGAAATAATACTGAGTAGTGCAAAAATAAATAAACCAAGTAAAGTAAATAAACAAGAATAAAAGAAAATAAAACTAACCAAAAGAGACAAGCACTATCTCCATGTGACCTTACGGGTCACTCTCCAACTCACGACCAAACATCGCCCAAGACAAACGCACCCAAGTTGTAGCCTGCACAAACACTAAAAACAAAAAAGAACTATAAGCGTGAGTATTAAAACTCAGTAGGCTAGCCTGATATCTATTCCTAATGCAATAACTTTAAATAAAGAAATTTACTAATTCCATGTTTGAACTAAATTATATAAAATATTGGTTTTCACACACACACACTTTCATTTCTAAAACAAATATCAGTCCATTTCCATTTTTATTTTTAAAACAAGTTTAATGTTTGAAAGGAATAGGTATATTTCTTTTTAAAACATTTTCTGTGAACCATTTAGAAATCCAAACTTTAGTTATTATCCAAAAAGGAAAAACCACACATATCACACAACACACACCAAGGGCAATGGAAAAAGTGGCACATAGGGGCCAGCAACCGAACTAGTCCTCTCAACCATCTGCCACATACAAATAAACACCAAAGGAAACATGGGTCGAACCTAGGAGACCGTGAACAATCCAGAACATACTATACATGTGACTCATCCTGAAAGCATGCTCTAACTCGATGATGTCATAACACCCTAATGCTCGGCATAACCCTGTATGGCCTAACCGAGGGGCCCAATCCCCATAGCAGCAATAACTCGGTATTCCCCTGCTATGGGGCCACTATCCAATGCGTAATCTAAACAAGTGAAACAATCGTTCTCAGAATATTCGCTCACTATGCCATGTTCCCATGTCAACACATACAATAAAAAGGGGTGCGTCCACAATGTAAATCAATTAGTCACAATGCACAAATATCACACACAACTCACGCAATCAACGCACACCAAAGATCACCCCTTAGTAATCCCAAAGTGAGTTTTTCCAAAATAACTTCTTTCATTAAAGTGTCAAATGGGCCTTCACCAACTTTAAAGAAAAACCTCACTTCTCAAGAAAACCTGAAACACTTGTTCAGAATAAATCATTTGTCTTTAAAAACAGAACCACATTTGAAATTCCATGAATTATGTTTAAAGGCCAAACTGACATTCTTTCACTACTGGGTGTTCGTTCGTCAATAAAATATTTCGGGTGTCGTGTATAAAATAAACGGCTCTTTTTACACCAAATAATCATTTAAAAATTAATTATCTTATATTATTTTCTATTTATTAAAATTAATAAAATATCAAGCAATTAATAAATTCTAAATTTAAAGGTGAATACAGTGGGGGACCTACCTCGACTCGCAGCCCGGTTATGACGACGATGCGGTACATCCCAACTTGCACACAAGTACACGCCACTTGCCGACGACCGCAACATCACGGAAAAACCTTGCCAATGCGTTGCAACAATGCAAAGCATCTAAAAACACAGAAACATTGTATTAAAATAACCCAAATGAATAAACAGAGTAAAACCCACCTCGACACCGGTGAAGACGAAACGAAACGAACCCAAAACATGCGGTAAAACCAAAGGCACCTCGTAAATAGCGACAGACAGTTTGAAGCGATCCAAATCACGCCGCCTTCAGCGACAACGGATGGAGCGCGGTCCGACGTGACCCGAGACACCCTTTGTGAACCCAGCGAGGGGATTCGCAGCCACGCCGGGGCAACATGGAGGTGCTTTGCGACGAGATTTGGGTTCGTCGCTACTGGCCGCCAGACAAGGGGGGTTGGGTTCTACGAAAGAATGTCTGGAAGGGGGCAGAGAGGTTGTGTCATGCTGGCTGGAAGGCCGGACAGGAGGCGGCGTCCTGGGAAAATGCAGAGGCAAGAAGGTAAGGCGGGAGGTCATCGGGTCGCCGCATAAGAGCGGGAGCAGGGGCTGGCTGGGGCGAAGGCGGACAGGGAGGAAGGGGTCGACGGGGGCTGGATCACAGCAGGGGGCTGTGGAGGGCGTGCGATGAAGGTAGCCAACCCAAAGGAGGGGGTTGTGCGCACTGGGGGTCAGGGCGAGCGCCGGCTGTGTGCGGGCTAGCCGGGTAGCGGAGAGAGGAGGGAGCAGGGGCCTGCGGAGGCTGCTGTGCGGCGGTAGCAGGAGAGGAAGGAGGGGGCTATGCTGGTTGGTTGGCTGGGCATTGCTGTAGGAGGGCGCGGCCGGGGAAAGGAGGCGGGCTGCATGAGGCCCTGTAGGAGGGGACCGCGGAAGGAAGCAGGGGAGAACGACAGATGCTGCGTGGGAGGGTGGCACGAAGAAGGGGGCAGGCTACAGGCGTGCTGGACAGGAGGGCAAGAAGGAAGGTGAGTCAGATCTGACGGAGGCCTGGCGACGTCGAAATAGGGGGTTCGAGCTGGAGCCAGCGGATGCTGGCCAGGGAGGCTACCGGTCCTGGGAGAGCAGGTAAACAGTAGGGGCCGGCCGGACAGCAGGGAGGCAGGCTGCTTGGGCTGCATGAGGGGCGGATGCCTGGCGGAGGGCTGGTGGACTGCAAGTGTGCAGGAGGTGGAGGAGGTCGCGCCAGGCAGAGGTCTTGGGCGAGACCAGGCCGCAGCAGGTGGGAGCCGAACAGGTCAGCGGGCGGATGAGTGGGGCAGCGAGGCTGGCGGAGGGGAGACTAGGACGACGGATAAGGCAGGGGCTGGCTGGTGGATCTGGGGTGCGCAAGGGCTGGAGGGGAGGGCCACTTTGCAAGAAAAAAAAACAAGAGGAGAAGCAACTGTGTGGAAAAAAAAGAAAATAAGAAAGGAGAAAAAAGTATAAAAAAGGATAGAATAAATTTAAAAAGGTAAAGTAAATGAATAATAAAATATAAAGGATAATAATAAAAAAAAAACAACAACAAGAACAATAATAATAATAATAATAATAACAATATTATAAATTATTGTAATTATTATTATTATTAAACATTTTATAAAAATCTTTTCAATTTTATTTATTCATTTAATTTTATTATTTATCTAAACAGGTGGGAAACCGTGCACTCACTAGGTCCAAACGCATGATCTGACCGATTGCGCGGTGACCGCACACCCACCCGGACCAAATGCGCGGTGACCGCTAGAAATGCGGTGACTGCGCACTAGCCCAAGACCCACCAAAAATATCAAATCTTCAAAAATTCAAACCCAGACCTAAACATGACTCTACCTAGAGTCACGGGACCGAGAAAATAATAAAAACATGGGCGTCCATAGTCAGGGTGTGACAATTCTCCCCACCACAGACACTTTCTGCCCCCAGAAAGTCATTAAGCCAACAGTCGACACAGCTTGAGTTTGTGCCCCGACAAAACATAGAGAACCAAGAGCTTCGGGTGACCATTCCCAACAAATGTCACACCCGACCCATTCAAGAAGAACCACTGCCCGAGATTGAGGGGAGAACACGATAGGGTTCTCCCCACCACAAGAATTCACTAATACAAAAACCCTTGAAACCCAAACAAACCACCCCCCGGGGGGGGGGCAACATGGGAAATCCCAAATAGAACTCATTCATTTTCCCCACATGTACAGAACAACATACCTGAGACTTGATGAAAAGCTTGTTACAGAACAATCCAGCAACTAGAGGATGAGAAATTAACTCAATACCTCCCATCAAATTCACGAAACGAACATTCCCCTATCGAACACAGCTAGGACCAACTCAAAATCAGAACAGGTCTATTTATTCATAGGCCCACACCATTCAGAGAGACCAAACAACTTAAGAACCACACTGAGAGCATATAAGACCACTTGGATTATGGAGGAACGAGCTCATCACTCCACCACAATAAGGACGAGCGTACAACAACGATAAGAATAGAACAAGGGAAATTTTGGATATTTCCATTCCAAATACGAAGACATTATATTGACCAAGGTTCCACACACCCTCGACAACTCCTAACTGTGCACGAGCTTCACCCCGAGACCTGTGGCTGAGGCCCTGATGGATGAAGCGTCTCCTACCTCACAGTCAGGCATTTTCATCTTCTAGTCTCTAACTCCTTCTTCTGTTCGATGATTCGAACAACCAAGATGGTTGTACATTTTCAAAGGGATGTAACATGACGACTTAGAATGTCTGGACATGCCATACTGGTGGTGCACAAGAGAGCGGTCAGATGACTAGGAGCCGGTACCGATGAGGATAGTTTCTTGGAGACAGGTTCCACTGGCCCGCACTCCTTTCCAGATGGGGAACCTTCGCAGAAGTCGAACACCATTAATCACACCCAAAACTCTAACGGTGATGAGAAATTTCATCTTTACTAGTCCAGAACTGAACCCTTAAATAACTCTAGGGTGGCACGAACCTTAACTATCTTGGGAGTTCCCAACAACCCGAAGACATACTATCTTTCGTAATAATACAACTACCTTTAACAGACTTCGATTACCTCGTAAAGAAATAAACACACAAAAGGAACTGAGAACTGAGCATAACTCATTGACAACTTTTGGAGTCTTTCTGGGTGG
Organism: Viscum album; assembly: GCA_963277665.1. Classification (NCBI taxonomy): domain Eukaryota; kingdom Viridiplantae; phylum Streptophyta; class Magnoliopsida; order Santalales; family Viscaceae; genus Viscum; species Viscum album. The sequence continues at coordinate 895,122,735 of OY728156.1, forward strand.
CATACTCATGACAACACGAAAAACACCATCGAAACCGTCATCAAGCCAAAACTCAATCAAAGCAACAACACAAGCCAAGGACAATAGGCCCATAAGCCAAACCTATACAACACAAGGAGAAATCACTTTTCCAAAACCATTATTTCTTTACAATTTTTAAAAACTCACCTATGGCACCTTATGAACCGTCACATGTGCGTTTATTCAATCTTGCTCACCTCATCTGTGAAAAAGTGCCCCCACACACTTTCTATACATACCCACGCATGTGTGACCCTCCATAAAGAGTTCCAAGGTTCAAACACTTCTTTTTATTACCAAATCCAAACACATACCAAGTTTTTCCAAACCGATACATCTTCTCTTTAAAAAACCACTTTAGTAATTTCAAAAACAATTTGGAAGAATTACTTCTCCATTTCAAAAACAATTTCACTTTTAATGCACACTCAAATCAACTGAGATTAAAACAAAACAAAAGCAGTAATAACCCACTGGAATGAGGAACTAGTGCATATGTCTAACCCAGCAACATGGTGGTGAGCCATGCCCTAAGTAAGGAAAAACACTAAGAAGACCTTAAACCGGACACTTGGACTCCACATGGGTCACCACCCCATGTGAGGCTGCAAAGTGAACCGATTCGCCTCCATTGTCATCCCTCAATCTGTAACGACCAAGGACAAGTGACTCAAATCCTAGACTAACCCTGGTAACTCAAGTCTCATCATGAGCGGTGGTGATCAGGAATCGACCCGTAACCTACCTCATGAGCCCTGACAGTCCTAATATCTATCTAATGGACATCCCAAATAACAAAGGGTGCTCTGAAAAGTGAGTTTTGCTAAGGGCCGACCTGGCTTTGATATCATTCTGTCATGACCCGCCTCCCCATGCCATGAACCTTGTCATATGACCCCATGGGTATCCTGTAATACCTTGGTTGCCTTCCCAGCACACCATATGCTATTAATCATTAGGGTTTCTTATCAGACTAATGACTGTCCCCACAGGCCAACACATGTTCTTTTAGTGTGTTTTGTCCTTACTCACACACACCCTGGGAAACTTCCCAAAAGGTCACCCATCCTGATTACTACTCCAGTACAAGCATGCTTAACTATGGATTTCTAATCAGGTAGGCTCCCGAAAAGAAAATTTCACCTTGTTGACCTGGGATGTCTCCTGAAGAGGAGTGCACACAAAACGGGTTGTCACTTTAAAATGGGGGCAAAAATGTTGGGAAAGGAAATTTGAAATTCAAATGATTGAAAAACTATGAAATTTAAAAGGGTGATTAGGTTGGGGTCGATTTCCTAATTATAATGTTATCCTTTTTCAATTTAATTCAAACCTATTCTTCTTAGTTGATTAAAGTGAGTTTCCACAATCGTTTCCTCTCACTTCCTTGGTGAAATTATTATTGTGAGAGAAAACCTTACCAAGATCTTGGTTTGGTCAACTCTCCTTCAATGTGTAAAATAGTTGTATTGAATATCCTTAATTTAAATGGGAAATACCTGATCGGGTTTTTTTTATCCCAAACAATCAAGAACATTCACTACACCTTTTACACGTACTGACGATCGTCGAGTACTTCACCACTAATTCCTAGTTTATTCCATCGTATATAAACCAGAAATTAGTGGAGGGAGATATTGATTATTTTACCAAGGAAATAATAAATAATGGAATTAATATTCAAGAAAGATCGAACTTGATAATAAAATCCGCTATAAGAAATTGAAATCAACTTTGAAGAAGAAAGAAAATTATTCAATTGCGTCTAAGAACTCAAGCATTACAATGTAGAAAACCAACCCTTCCCCAATCACTTCAAAAGTTTACCCCACCATGGTAAGGGTAATCGAGATGAATGGGGAAGAATAAGGCATTATTAAACTATGAAAAAGAAAAGAAATAAAAAATAAATCCGAAAGGTTCTCCTTCTTGGTGTCCCATAAGGAATGGGATGGAGAATGGATGCTTTGAGAGGGTGGAGCTCTCCTCCTTTTATAGACAGAATGTTTTCCCCAAATTTAGACATGTTCTATCCCCATTAAATGACATATTCACGCGTTGATCCCTTATTGAATGTTGTTCATAATTACCTTGGCCGTGTCCCCTCGAAATCTCAGCGGATTTGGACATGTATTCCGAGAGTCATGGCCGTTTTACTATGAGCATTTATTCTGTCCATTCAGACTCTCCAAAACGAAATCCTCCGGATTAGGGTGATTTAATGACCCCATAAACGGCCAATTCACTCGGTGATTCCTTCATAAAAGATGCTCCAAAACTCCTTGTGCGTCCACCCACCAAATTTCACAAGCTTTGGGCTCACATTGGATGAGTGATGGATCCAACATCAAAACTAGGCAGAACTAAAAACAATTTTCTTGAGCCAACTTGTGAGCTTCTTTTGAGCTTCCATATGGCCGATTCAGATTTTAGTCCAAAAATAGTAAATGAATCCCTATATGTTTAGAATCTGGAAAAGAAAAAATGTTTCAATTTGGATCAGTGTATATAATGTTATGGCCAAACTACCGAAATAATTTAAAACTGTTAAAAATCCAAAATGACCAATTTTTACTATTCAGCTCAAAATAACACCATTATCAAAAAAATGAAACAATTCAACTTAGAGGAACAATTTTTTGGGTTTAAAACAATGATATTAAATATAAATTAATTGAAAATATTTGCTCTATCAATTCCCCCACACTTAGCACTTGGATTCCTGGACAAGTAAAAATCAAATCAAATCAAATCCAAAACACATATCAGTGAGATCAATCAAATCAATTTCAAGAAACAAAAAGATATCATGCCTCATCAAAAAATATTATTTCAAGTTTTACATTTAATATTTTAATATATTTCCACTTCATTTCTTATCCCTTGCACACAGAACACCTACCTCACATGAATTTTCTCTCATCTCACAAATGTAAAGGCTGAACAAGGCTTTTCTCATCCAAACTCACACAAGAGTCACCATAGGTTTGATAAATTCCTACTTCTCCACCAGATGTGAGTCAAGGACATGTGTTTCTCATGAGGACTTTTCATAGTTGTTCTATGGATTCCGGTTGGTAGGATTTAGATGTTAAAAGTTCTGAGGCCGAAAAAGGAAGGCTTGGCTCTTATTAAAGCAAAAATGGCAAGATTCTAATTTTCACTCAAATATGGTCTCCTTCACTTCCCCTTTGTTGAAAATAGGCTCCATCATCATTCAATTAGCTCAGTAGCAAACATTTAAATCTTTTCAAACATGATTTTTTTTAAAACTCCAGATAGCCACAACTTTCTTTTTACATTGGAAGCTCTAGAAAGGCACAACTTCTCTTGTCATAAAAGCTCCAGAAAAGACACAAATTTCAACAGAATAATTTTTCAGCATCAAACACATCTCTTCCACAATTTATTTTCCACCAAAAGTATAACAAAATGAGGTAGTACACCACAAGGCATCTTCCCCCACACTTAAGTTCAACTAGATCATGCAATTTTACTTCAAGAGCAGGTATGATAGGGAAAATTGGCTTGTAATGTGGATAACCTAACAGGAAATTCATGGTTACTAGGGGCTATAATGAAGGATAAATGTAAAGGTGGGCCATAATGAAAATTATTATTTTGAAAAGGGGGATTCAAACAAAATAAATGCCTCAATCATTTAAAACACACGTACCCCAACCCTCAAGTTTTGAAAAGAATAAATCAAATTCTGGTTAAAGCAAGAATGGTCTGGTTCTCTCAAGAAACGAGGTGAATGAAAAGAATATGAGAAAAATGGTTCAGAAGCCTCACAGGAAAGTTATTTCAAAGATATAGACAGTGAAATATGGCATGAGATTCAGAAGTCAGTGTACTTTTCATGAAATTCCAAAAAAATTGAACTTGACACAAATTCATTTCAGCATTCATTTAAGCTCGGTTTCATTAAATAGATTGGTTCATTCATTTACATCGGTTTCAAAAATGGTATTTATAATCTTTTAAGCTCAAAATTTTCAGAAACACACCAAAAATTGAAAAATAAACACACAAATATTTGAAAACACACAATTTTTTTTATTTTTGAAAACAAACATCAAATAAAAATCCTATACTACAAAGGTTCCCTCCCCCACACTTAAATGATGCAGTGTCCTCGATGCATTAAAGTGGATTTAACATGTAATCCAATTTTCAAATTAATCACAACATCAAGAAAGTGTGAAAGAGAGGTACAACCTGATGGATCTTATTGATAAATAGGTTGGAGGAGCGTGATCTCCTCCACTGGATCTGATGGCAGGGTCCCAAGGAATTTCTTCAACCTATGTCAATTCATAGGGAATTGATCCTTCTCTCTATCCTTCATAATCTGCACAACACCAAAAGGATATACACGAGTAACTATAAATGGACCTTCCCATCTGGAACGAAGTTTAACTGGCATCAGCTTGAGTCTTGAGTTGAATAATAACACTTTGTCTCCAGGAGAGAAGTCTTTTGGTTGGATCATCTTGTCATGGGCCACTCTGGTTCTTTCTTTGTAAATCCTTGAATTTTCAAATGCTTCCCTTATAATTTCATCCAGCTCTTGCAAATTCAATCTTCTCTCCTTCCCAGCACTTTCAAGGTCCAAATTTATTTTCCTCACAGCCCAATACGCCTTATGCTCCAATTCCACAGGTAGGTGGTAACTTTTCCCATAAATCAGCCTATATGGACTCATTCCAATCGAAGTTTTATAGGCTGTCCTATAAGCCCATAAGGCATCATCCAAACTTTGGCTCCAATCCTTCCTGTTTGGATTAACGGTCTTTTCCAAAATTCCCTTGATTTCTCTGTTTGAAACTTCAGCTTGCCCGTTAGTCTGTGGATGATAGGGAGTTGATGTTTTATGATGCACCCCATACTTCTTCAGCAATGTCTCCATTCTCAAATTGCAGAAGTGAGTCCCTTGATCACTAAGGATTGCTCTGGGCACTCCAAACCTACAAAATATGTTAGACCTGACAAAATTAGAAACAACTTTAGCATCATCAGTTCTGGTTGCTTTTGCTTCCACCCATTTGGAAACATAATCAACTGCAAGCAAGATATAAGAATTTCCAAATGACATCGGGAAAGTTCCCATAAAATATATCCCCAAAACTTCAAAAATGTCACAAAAAATCAATGGCATTTGAGTCATTTCTTGTCTCTTTGAAATATTTCCTGAAAACTGACATTTTTCACATATTTTGCAAAATTCATGAGCATCTTTAAAAATGGTGGGCCAAAAAATTACAGATTATAAAACCTTCCTTGCTATCCTCTGAGGTCCAAAGTGGCCTCCATAAGATAAAGTGTGACAAAAATCAAAGACAGATTTAACTTCACTTTCAGGTAAACATCTTCTTATAACTTGATCATTGCAAATCTTCCAAAGGAATGGATCATCCCAAATGTAATATCTAGATTCAGCTTTTAGTTTTTGAATTTGGTGATAATTGAAATGAGATGGGACCTGAGATGTTACCAGAAAATTGACTATGTCAGCATACCAAGGCACATCTCCTTCAATCAAGTACAACTGCTCTCCTAGAATTTGATCATTCAGTGGGTCTCTTTCTGGAACTTTAATTTCAGCAGTGTTTGGCAGTCTACTTAAGTGATCAGCCACTTGGTTCTCAGATCCCTTATTATCCTTGATTTCTATATTGAATTCCTGTATAAGTATCATCCATCTCACTAACCTTGGTTTAGCATCAGCTTTCTTCATCAAGTACCTCAAAGCTGCATGATCAGAAAACACAGTGATTTTAGTTCCAAGAAGATATGATCTAAATATTTCTAAAGCAAAAACAACTGCAAAGAACTCTTTTTCTGTGGTTGTATAATTGAATTGGGCTGCATCTAAATTTCTCGAGGCATATGAAATGACTTGTGGTATGCCCTCAATTCGTTGAGAAAGGACTGCTCCAACTGCTTGGTTAGAGGCATCACAAAGTAGTTCAAATGGTTCTTCCCAATTTGGAGGCTGCATCACAGGTAGTGAAATCAACCTCTTCTTCAACTCATCAAAGGATTCCCTACATGCACCATTGAAATAAAAATCATCATCTTTCAAAAGTAATCTAGAGAGAGAGAGAAATCTTACTGAAATCTTTGATAAACCTCCTGTAGAATCTTGCATGTCCTAAAATTGATCTAACATGTTTCACACAAGTAGGGTAAGGTAATGAATTTATCACTTCAATTTTTGATTTATCCACTTAAATTACATTTTTTGAAATGACATGACCAAGCACAATTCCTCTTTGAACCATGAAATGACACTTTTCAAAATTTAAAACAAGTTTTTTTTCAATGCAGGTTTTCAAAACTTTTTCCAGATTTTTCAAACAATGATCAAAAGAATCTCCAAAAACTGTGAAATCATCTAAGAAAACTTCTAATAAATTTTCAATGTGATCAGAAAATATACTCACCATGCACCTATGAAATGTACATGGAGCATTACATAATCCAAATGGCATTCTTTTATATGCAAAAGTACCAAAAGGGCATGTAAATGTGGTCTTATATTGATCCTTGGGAGCAATGGGTACCTGGAAGTAACCTGAAAATCCATCCAAAAAGCAATAATGAGTTCTCCCTGACAATATTTCTAACATCTGGTCAATGAAGGGGATGGGGAAATGATCTTTTCGGGTGACCTGGTTCAATTTACTAAAATCAATGCACACTCTCCAGCTGTTTTGAATTCTCATAGGGATTAACTCATTATTTTCATTCCTCACAGTGGTCAGGCCAGTTTTTTTTGGAACGACATGAATAGAGCTGACCCACTGCGAATCTGAAATGGGATAGATGATCCCAGCTTCCAAGAGCTTCTCGATCTCCTTCTTCACAACCTCCATCAAGGTGGGATTCAGTCTCCTTTGGGGCTGTCTAACAAGTTTGGAATCTCCCTCAACAAAAATTCTATGTGAGCATATTTTTGGGTTAATTCCTGGGATATCACCTAAGATCCATCCTATTGCCTAGGAATTATCTCTAAAAAGCTCAATCAATGATTTTTCTTGGGTTTTAGAAAGATTATTAGAAATTATCACTGGTAGTTTCTCTCCCTCCCTAAGGTATACATATTTCAAATCAGTGGGGAGTGGTTTGAGTTCTAGATTAGGGGGATGCTCAAGGGATGAGACTAAATTGACGTTTTCCACTTCCAAATTTTGGACCTCCTGCACACAAGAAACCATATCATCTTTCTCATTATTTAAAAAATCATCAAAGAAATCAGATTTTACCTCTTCCTCCCACATGAAGTCATAATCTCCAACATCTTCAGCATCCACATGATCAATGATATTTTCAAGGGAAGAAGTCTCTCCTAAGTCTAAGAATTCATAGAGAATACCTGATTCTTCAATTGGTTCTGCACCAACTTCACGGGAAAGCGAAAAGAGGGAGTGATCATCTGATGGATGCCTCATGGATTCAAAAATATTAAAGTGGACCGTGCTTTCTCCAAACTCCATGGTGAGTGTCCCCTCGTGGACATTGATGATGGTTTTGGCTGTCTTCAAGAAAGGTCTCCCCAAAATGATGGGTGAATGTGATGGGATTCTATCTTCTTCCATATTGAGCATGTAGAAGTCAGCTGGGAATAAGAGATCTTTGAATTTCACAAGGACATCCTCCAAAACTCCTGCAGGAAAAACTGTGGATCTGTTTGCAAGCTGGACCACCACTCTTGTGGGCTTCAATTCTTCCATATGAAAAGAAGTGTATACCGAGTGAGGCAATACATTAATTGAAGCACCTAAATCACACAAAGCATTCGTGAAATTTAATGAACCAATGGTTCATGGAATGGAAAACGTCCCTGGATCTTGACATTTGGTTGGAATCTGCGGTGTGATAAGGGCTGAGACACTTCTTCCCAAGTTGATTGTTTCATTCCCATGAAGCCTTCTCTTTTTGGTGCAAAGATCTTTCAAAAATTTTGCATACCTTGGAATTTGTTTAACAGCTTCAAGTAGGGGGATATTGATTTCCACTTTCTGGAAGGTGTCCAGAATTTCTTTTTGAAGTGCTTCTTCATGCAATTTCTTTGATTCGATCATCCTTGTTGGAAATGGTGGGGGTAATTATTTTTTCTCCCTTTGTTTTCCTTGCATTGGCATTTCTTGTTTCTTATTCTGTGGCATATCCTTCTCCTCCTTATCTTCCTTTTCATCTTCTTGGTGGATTCTCACAAGAATTTCTAAATCATTCTCCCTCAGAATAGGTGGTATTATTTTAGGTTCAGGGTTGGATGGAGGTGGGATTTCTTTTCCACTTCTTGTTATGATTGCACTAACATCTCTTTAGGATTTGGCACTGTTTGGGATGGAAGCTTCCCTGGATTCTTGGACATTATTTCAACAAGACTTCCCACTGTGCCTACTAGCTTGTCAACCTTATCTGCTAGGCCCTCATACTTGGATTGTAGATATTCCATAGAAGGTTGTGTGCTGGTGGATGGTTGTTCATATGTCTTTCTTTGGAATGGTGGTGGCTGAAAAGATTGTTGTTGTTAGAAGGGCTGTTTATAAGATTGTTGGAAGGGATGGGGGTTCTGGTATTGCTTCTGGTGGTAAGGAGGTTGACTGGGGTGCTGGTTAAATGGTCTCATCTATTTTTGTTGGTTCCCAAATCCTTGTTGGGATTGCAGTTGATTTTGTTGGAATTGTCTTGGTTGAAAGGCCCAGCACAGTATTCTATCCCCTATATCTCAGGGCACTGGTCAGTACAATGAGTGGAAGAATAACATAAACCACATACCTGAGCTAAAGCTTGTTGTCCATTTTCTTGTGTTACAGCCATTGGACGGACTAATCTTGCAAGGTTATCAAATTTGGTTTCAATCAATGTAGATGAATCAGATGTTTTACCTCATATATCCCCCTGGTTCCTATTCCTCTTAGTCCAAATTGTTGTGAGTTTTGAGCAATCTTCTCAATAAGTATTCTGATATCTGCAGGAGACTTGTCAATCAGGGACCCCCCTGATGAGGCATCTAGAAGATTTCGACCATTATCCATAAGTCCTTGGTAGAAGAACACAAGGAATTGGTGTTCCTCTATTTCTTGATGTGGGAAGCTGGAACATAGCTTCTTGAAGCGCTCCCAGTACTCGTAGAGGGTTTCTCCAGTTGATTGTCGTATGATGTAAATCTCCTTCTTGATGGCAGTGCTCCTCGATGTGGGAAATAATCTTTGCATGAAACTTCTTTTTAGATCTTCCCAATCACTGATCTCCCCTGGTTGCAGGTTGTACAACCATTCTTTAGTTGTTCCTTCAAGTGAGAAGGGGAATGCCCTCCACTGAAATTGGTCTTCGGGTGCTCCTCTTGGCCTGAAGATTGAGCAAGTGTATCTGAATTCTTGCATGTGCCGATTTGGATCTTCTCCTGTAAGACCATGAAACTTTTGAAGCACAAGAATCATATTTACATGTAATTCAAAATCATTTGGTTCAGTGGGTGAAATTAGTTGGTTATTTTGAATGGAAAATTGTGGTGCACATAGATCACGCAGGGTTTGGTTGGGATTTCTAGCCATGATTTCAGGTTCAGAGTGAACACTAATAGTTTCACTTGAATATGAGAGATCTATTTCTTCAAATATTTCTGGTAGATTTATTTTTCTTAGTTGGGTTAATGTTCTTTCAATTTCTGGATCAAATTAAATTAATGGTTCTTTTAAGGTGCGGGTCATTCAATTTTGTTTTTTTTGTTGCACTGCCTCCTCGGCAACGGTGCCAAGTTTGACGCACGCCTGTCATAGGGCGTGGTAAAACAATTATTTCCTAAGTTAAAATGTAGTTAAGTGGTTAAACTAGGATTTCTTCTGAAGAGGAGTGCACACAAAACGGGTTGTCACTTTAAAACGGGGGCAAAAATGTTGGGAAAAGAAATTTGAAATTCAAATGATTGAAAAACCATGAAATTTAAAAGGGTGATTAGGTCGGGGTCGGTTTCCAAATTATAATGCTATCCTTATTCAATTTAATTCAAACCACTTCTTCTTAGTTGATTAAAGTGAGTTTCCACAATCGTTTCCTCTCACTTCCTTGGTGAAATTATTATTGTGAGAGAAAACCTTAACAAGATCTTGATTTGGTCAACTCTCCTTCCATGTGTAAAATAGTTGTATTGAATATCCTTAATTTAAATGGGAAATACCCGATCGGGTTTTTTTTATCCCAAACAATCAAGAACATTCACTACACCTTTTACACGTACTGACGATCGTCGAGTACTTCACCACTAATTCCTAGTTTATTCCATCGTATATAAACCAGAAATTAGTGGAGGGAGATATTGATTATTTTACGAAGGAAAAAATAAATAAAGGAATTAATATTAAAAAATGATCGAACTTGATAATAAAATCCACTATAATAAATTTAAAACAACTTTGAAGAAGAAAGAAAATTATTCAATTGCGTCCAAGAACTCAAGCATTACAATGTAGAAAACCAACCCTTCCCCAATCACTCCAAAAGATTACCCCACCATGGTAAGGGTAATTGAGATGAATGGGGAATAAGAAGGCATTATTAAACTATGAAAAAGAAAATAAATAAAAAATAAAGCTGAAAGGTTCTCCTTCTTGGTGTCCCAGAAGGAATGGGATGGAGAATGGATGCTTTGAGAGGGTGGAGCTCTCCTCCTTTTATAGCCAGAATGTTTCCCCCGAATTTCTACGTGTTGTAGACCCATTAAATGACATCTTCACGCATCGATCCCTTCTTGAATGTTGTTCATAATTCCGTTTTACGTGTCCCCTCAAAATCGCAGAGGATTTGGACATGTATTCCAAGAGTTATGACCGTTTTACTATGAGCATTTATTCTATCCATTCAGACTCTCCAAAACGAAATCCTCTAGATTAGGGTGATTTAATGACCCCATAAACGGCCAATGCACTCAGTGCTTCCTTCATAAAAGATGCTCCAAAACTCCTTGTGCGTCCACCCACCGAATTTGACATGCTTTGGGCCCACAATGGATGAGTGATGGATCCAACATCAAAATTAGGCAGAACTGAAAACAGTTTTCTTGAGCCAACTTGTGAGCTTCTTTTGAGCTTCCATATGGTCGATTCAGATTTTAGTCCAAAAATAGTAAATGAATCCCTAGATGTGTAGAATCTGAAAAATAAAGAATGTTGCAATTTGGATCAGTGTAGATAATGTTTTGTCCAAACTACCGAAATAATTTAAAATTGTTAAAAATCCAAAAATGGCCAATTTTTACTATTCAGCTCAAAATAAAACCATTATCAAAAAAAATAAAACAATTCATCTTAGAGGAACAATTTTATGGGTTTAAAACAATGATATTAAATATGAATTAATTGAAAATATTTTCTCTATCAATTCCCCCACACTTACCACTTGGACTCCTAGACAAGTAAAAATCAAATCAAATCAAATCCAAAACACATATCAATGAGATCAATCAAATCAATTTCAAGAAACAAAAAGATATAATGCCTCATCAAAAACTGTTATTTCAAGTTATCCATTTAATATTTTAATATATTTCCACTTCATTTCTTATCCCTTGCACATAAAACACCTACCTCACAAGAATTGTCTCTCATCTCACAAATGTAAAGGCTGAACAAGGCTTTTCTCATCCAAACTCACACAAGAGTCACCATAGGTTTGATAAATTCCTACTTCTCCACCTGATGTGAGTCAAGGACATGTGTTTCTCATGAGGACTTTTTAGGGTTGTTCTGTGGCTTCCGGTTGGTAGAATTTAGATGTTAAAAGTTCTGAGGCCGAAAAAGGAAGGCTTGGCTCTTATTGAAGCAAAAATTGTAAGATTCTAATTTTCACTCAAATATGATCTCCTTCACTTCCCCTTTGTTGAAAATAGGCTCCATCATCATTCAATCAGCTCAGTAGCAAACATTTCAATCTTTTCAAACATGATTTTTTTCAAAACTCCAGATAGGAACAACTTTCTTTTTACATTGGAAGCTCCAGAAAGGCACAACTTCTCTTATCATAAAAGCTCCAGAAAAGGCACAGCTTTCAACAGAATAATTTTTCAGCATCACACACATCTCTTCCACAATTTATTTTCCACCCAAAGTATAACCAAATGAGGTAGTACACCACAAGACATCTTCGCCCACACTTAAGTTCAACTAGATCATACAATTTTACTTCAAGAGCAGGTATGATAGGGAAAATTGGCTTGTAATGTGGCTAACCTAACAGGCAATTCATGGCTACTAGGGGCTATAATGAAGGATAAATGTAAAGGTGGGCCATAATGAAAAGGATTATTTTGAAAAGGGGGCTTCAAACAAAATAAATGCATCAATCATTTAAAACACACGTACCCCAACCCTCAAGTTTTGAAAGGAATAAATCAAATTCTGGTTAAAACAAGCATAATCTGGTTCTCTCAAGAAATGAGGTGAATGAAAATAATATGAGAAAAATGGTTTAGAAGCCTCACATGAAAGTTATTTCAAAGATATAGACAGTGAAATATGGCATGATATTCAAAAGTCAGTGTACTTTTCATGAAATTCCAAAAAAATTGAACTTGAAACAAATTCATTTCAGCATTAATTTAAGCTCGGTTTCATGAAATAGATTGGTTCAATCATTGACATGGGTTTCAAAAATGGTATTGATAATCTTTTCAGCTCAAAAGTTTCAGAAACACACCAAAAATTGAAAAATAAACACACAAAAATTTGAAAACACACAATTTTTTTTTTGAAAACAAACATCAAATAAAAAACCTATACTACAAAGGTTCCCTCCCCCACACTTAAATGATGCAGTTTCCTCGATGCATTAAAGTGGATTTAACATGTAATCCAATTTTCAAATTAATCACAAGATCAAGAAAGTGTGAAATAGAGGTACAACCTGATGGATCTTATTGATAAATAGGTTGGAGGAGCGTGATATCCTCCATTGGATCTGATGGCAGGGTCCCAAGGAATTTCTTCAACCTATGTCCATTCACAGTGAATTGATCCTTCTCTCTATCCTTCATAATCTTCACAACACCAAAAGGATATACATGAGTAACTATAAATGGACCTTCCCATCTGGAAAGAAGTTTACCTGGCATCAGCTTGAGTCTTGAGTTGAATAATAACACTTTGTCTCCAGGAGAGAAGTCTTTTGGTTGGATCAGCTTGTCATGGGCCACTATTGTTCTTTCTTTGTAAATCCTTGAATTTTCAAATTCTTCCCTTCTTATTTCATCTAGCTCTTGAAACTTCAATCTTCTCTCCTTCCCAGCACTTTCAAGGTCTAAATTCATTTTCCTCACAGCCCAATACGCCTTATGCTCCAATTCCACAGGTAGGTGGCATCTTTTCCCATAAATCATCCTATATGGACTCATTCCAATCGGGGTTTTGTTGGCTGTCCTATAAGCCCATAAGGCATCATCAAAACTTTGGCTCCAATCCTTCCTGTTTGGATTAACGGTCTTTTCCAAAATTCCCTTGATTTCCCTATTTGAAACTTCAGCTTTCCCCGTTAGTCTGTGGATGATAGGGAGTTGATGTTTTATGATGCACCCCATACTTCTTCAGTAATATCTCCATTCTCAAATTGCATAAGTGAGTCCCTTGATCACTGATGATTTCTCTGGGCACTCCAAACCTACAAAATATGTTAGACCCGACAAAATCACAAACAACTTTAGCATCACCAGTTCTGGTTGCTTTTGCTTCCACCCATTTGGAAAAATAATAAACTGCAAGCAAGATATAAGAATTTCCAAATGACATCGGGAAAGGTCCCATAAAATCTATCCACCAAACTTCAAAAATGTCACAAAAATTCAATGGCATTTGAGGAATTTCTTGTCTCTTTGAAATATTTCCTGAAAACTGACATTTTTCACATATTTTGCAAAATTCATGAGCATCTTTAAAAATGGTGGGCCAAAAAATTCCAGATTCTAAAACCTTCCTTGCTGCCCTCTGACGTCCAAAGTGGCCTCCACAAGATAAAGTGTGACAAAAATCAAAGACAGATTTAACTTCACTTTCAGGTAAACATCTTCTTATAACTTGATCATTGCAAATATTCCAAAGGAATGGATCATCCCAAATGTAATATATAGATTTAGATTTTAGTTTTTGAATTTGGTGAGAATTGAAATGAGATGGGACATGAGATGTTACCAAAAAATTGACTATGTCAGCATACCAAGGCACGTCTCCTTCAATCAAGTACAACTGCTCTCCTGGAATTTGATCATTCAGTGGTTCTCTTTCTGGAACTTCAATTTCAGCAGTGTTTGTAAGTCTACTTAAGTGATCAGCCACTTGGTTCTCAGATCCCTTCTTATCCTTGATTTCTATATTTAATTCCTGCAAAAGTATCATCCATCTCACTAACCTTGGTTTAACATCAGCTTTCTTCATCAAGTACCTCAAAGTTGCATGATCAGAAAACACAGTGATTTTAGTTCCAAGAAGATATGATCTAAATCTTTCTAAAGCAAAAACAACTGCAAAGAACTCTTTTTCTGTGGTTGTATAATTGAATTGGGCCACATCTAAAGTTCTCAAGGCATATGAAATGACTTGTGGTCTGCCCTCAATTTGTTGAGAAAGGACTGCTCCAACTGCTTGGTTAGAGGCATCACAAAGTAGTTCAAATGGTTCTTCCCAATTTGGAGGCTGCATCACGGGTGGTGAAATCAATCTCTTCTTCAACTCATCAAAGGATTCCCTACATGCACCATTGAAATCAAAATCAGCATCTTTAAAAAGTAATCTAGAGAGAGAGAGAGAAATCTTACTGAAATCTTTGATAAACCTCCTGTAGAATCCTGCATGTCCTAAAAATGATCTAACATGTTTCACACTAGTAGGGTAAGGTAATGAATTTATCACTTCAATTTTTGATTTATCCACTTCAATTCCATTTTGGGAAATGACATGACCAAGCACAATTCCTCTTTGAACCATGAAATGACACTTTTCAAAATTTAAAACAATATTTTTTTCAATGCAGGTTTTCAAAAAATTTTCCAGATTTTTCAAACAATGATCAAAATAATCTCTAAAAACTGTGAAATCATCTAAGAAAACTTCCAATAAATTTTCAATGTGATCAGAAAATATACTCAATATGCACCTCTGAAATGTACCAGGAGCATTACATAATCCAAATGTCCTTCTTTTATATGCAAAAGTACCAAAAGGTCATGTAAATGTGGTCTTATCTTGATCCTCGGGAGCAATGGGTACCTGGAAGTAACCTGAAAATCCATCCAAAAAGCAATAATGAGTTCTCCCTGCCAATATTTCTAACATCTGGTCAATGAAGGGGATGGGGAAATGATCTTTTCGAGTGACCTGGTTCAATTTCCTAAAATCAATGCACACTCTCCAGCTGTTTTGAATTCTCATAGGGATTAACTCATTTTTTTCATTCCTCACAGTGGTCAGGCCATTTTTTTTTGGAACGACATGAATAGGGCTGACCCACTGCGAATCTGAAATGGGATAGATGATCCGAGCTTCCAAGAGCTTCTCGATCTCCTTCTTCACAACCTCCATCAAGGTGGGATTCAGTCTCTTTTGGGGCTATCTAACAGGTTTGGAATCTCCCTCAACAAAAATTCTATGTGAGCATATTTTTGGGTTAATTCCTAGGATATCATCTATGCTCCATCCTATTGCCTGGACATTCTCTCTCAAAAGATCAATCAATGATTTTTCCTTGGTTTTAGAAAGATTATTAGAAATTATCACTGGTAGTTTCTCTCCCTCCCTAAGGTATACATATTTCAAATCAGTGGGGAGTGGTTTGAGTTCTAGATTAGGGTGATGCTCAAGGGATGAGACTAAATTGACATTTTCCACTTCCAAATTTTGGACCTCCTTCACACAAGAAACCATATCATCTTCCTCATTATTTAACAAATCATCAAAGAAATCAGATTTTACCTCTTCCTCCCACATGAAGTCATAATCTCCAACATCTTCAGCATCCACATGATCAATGATATTTTCAAGGGAATAAGTCTCTCCTAAGTCTAAGAATTCATAGAGAATACCTGATTCTTCAATTGGTTTTGCACCAACTTCATGGGAAAGCGAAAAGAGGGAGTGATCATCTGATGGATGCCTCATGGATTCAAAAATATTGAAGTGGACCGTGCTTTCTCCAAACTCCATGGTGAGTGTCCCCTCGTGGACATTGATGATGATTTTGGCTATCTTCAAGAAAGGTCTCCCCAAAATGATGGGTGAATGTGATGGGCTTCTATCTTCTTCCATATTGAGCACGTAGAAGTCAGCTGGGAATAAGAGATCTTTGACTTTCACAAGGACATCCTCCAAAACTCATGTAGGAAAAACTGTGGATCTGTTTGAAAGCTGGACCACCACTCTTGTGGGCTTCAATTCTCCCATCTTCAAAGAAGTGTATACCGAGTAAGGAAATACATTAATTGAAGCACCTAAATCACACAAAGCATTCGTGAAATTTAATGAACCAATGGTGCATGGAATGGAAAACGTCCCTGGATCTTGACATTTGGTTGGAATCTGCGGCGTGATAAGGGCAGAGACACTTCTTCCCAAGTTGATTCTTTCATTCCCATGAAGCCTTCTCTTTTTGGTGCAAATATCTTTCAAAATTTTTGCATACTTTGGAATTTGTTTAACAGCTTCAAGTAGGGGGATATTGATTTCCACTTTCTGGAAGGTGTCCAGAATTTCTTTTTGAAGTGCTTCTTCATGCAATTTCTTTGATTCGATCATCCTTGTTGGAAATGGTGGGGGTAATTCTTTTTTCTCCCTTTGTTTTCTTTGCATTGGTGTTTCTTGTTTCTTATTCTGTGGCCTATGCTTCTCCTCCTTCTCTTCCTTTTCATCTTCTTGGTGGATTCTCAAGAGACTTTCTGAATCATTCTCCCCCAGAATAGGTGGTATTATTTTAGGTTCAGGGTTGGATGGAGGTGGGATTTCTTTTCCACTTCTTGTTATGATTGCACTAACATTATCTTTAGGATTTGGCACTGTTTGGGATGGAAGCTTCCCTGGATTCTTGGACATTATTTCAACAAGACTTCCCACTGTGTCTACTAGCTTGTCAACCTTATCTGCTAGGACCTCATACTTGGATTGTAGCTGTTCCACAGAAGGTTTTGTGCTGGTGGATGGTTGTTCATATGTCTTTATTTGGAATGGTGGTGGCCGAAAAGATTGTTGTTGTTGGAAGGGCTGTTTATAAGATTGTTGGAATGGAGGGGGGTTCTGGTATTGCTTCTGGTGGTAAGGAGGTCGACTGGGGTGCTGGTTAAATGGTCTCATCTGGTTTTGTTGGTTCCCAAATCCTTATTGGGATTGCAGTTGATTTTGTTGGAATTGTCTTGGTTAAAAGGCCATAGCATAGTATTCTGTCCCCTGTATCTGAGGGCACTGGTCAGTATAATGAGTGGAAGAATAACATAAACCACACACCTGAGATGAAGCTTGTTGTCCATTTGCTTGTGTTACAGCCATTTGGCGGACCAATCTTGAAAGGTCATCAACTTTGGTTTCAATCAATGTAGATGAATTAGATGTTTTTATCTCATGTATCCCCCAGGTTCCCATTCCTCTTAGTCCAAATTGTTGTGAGTTTTGAGAAATCTTCTCAATTAGTATTCTGATATCTGAAGGAGACTTGTCAATCAGGGACCCCCCCTGATGAGGCATCTAGAAGATTTCGATCATTATCCATAAGTCCTTGGTAGAAGAACACAAGGAATTGGTGTTCCTCCATTTCTTGATGTGGGAAGCTAGAACATAGCTTCTTGAAGCACTCCCAGTAATCGTAGAGGGTTTCTCCAGTTGATTGACGTATGATGTAAATCTCCTTCTTGATGGCAGTGCTCCTCGATGTGGGAAAGAATCTTTGCATGAAACTTCTTTTTAAGTCTTCCCAATCACTGATCTCCCCTGTTTGAAGGTTGTACAACCATTCTTTAGTTGTTCCTTCAAGTGAGAAGGGGAATGCCCTCCACTGAAATTGGTCTTCGGGTGCTCCTCTTGGCCTGAAGATTGAGCAAGTGTATCTGAATTCTTGCATGTGCCGATTTGGATCTTCTCCTGGAAGACCATGAAACTTTGGAAGCACATGAATCATATTTACAAGTAAGTCAAAATCATTTGGTTCAGTGGGTGAAATTAGTTGGTTATTTTGAATGGAAAATTATGGTGCACATAGATCACGCAGGGTTTGGTTGGGATTTCTAGCCATGATTTCAGGTTCAGAGTGAACACTAAGAGTTTCACTTGAATATGAGAGATCTATTTCTTCAAATATTTCTGGTATATTTCTTTTTCTTAGTTGGGTTAATGTTCTTTCAATTTCTGGATCAAATTCAATTAATGGTTCTTTTGAGGTGCGGGTCATTCAATTTTGTTTTTTTTGTTGCACTGCCTCCCCAGCAACGGCGCCAAGTTTGACGCACGCCTGTCATAGGGCATGGCAAAAAAATTATTTCCTAAGTTAAAATGTTGTTAAGTGGTTGACCTAGGATGTCTCCTGAAGAGGAGTGCACACAAAACGGGTTGTCACTTTAAAATGGGGGCAAAAATGTTGGGAAAGGAAATTTGAAATTCAAATGATTGAAAAACTATGAAATTTAAAAGGGTGATTAGGTCGGGGTCAGTTTCCTAATTATAAATCTATCCTTGTTCAATTTAATTCAAACCTCTTCTTCTTAGTTTATTAAAGTGAGTTTCCACAATCGTTTCCTCTCACTTCCTTGGTGAAATTATTATTGTGAGAGAAAACCTTACCAAGATCTTGGTTTGGTAAACTCTCCTTCCATGTGTAAAATAGTTGTATTGAATATCCTTAATTTAAATGGGAAATACCTGATCAGGTTTTGTTTATCCCAAACAATCAAGAACATTCACTACACCTTTTACACGTACTGACGATCGTCGAGTACTTCACCACTAATTCCTAGTTTATTCCATCGTATATAAACCAGAAATTAGTGGAGGGAGATATTGATTATTTTACCAAGGAAAAAATAAATAACAGAATTAATATTCAAGAACGATCGAACTTGATAATAAAATCCGCTATAATAAATTGAAAACAACTTTGAAGAAGAAAGAAAATTATTCAATTGCGTCCAAGAACTCAAGCATTACAATGTAGAAAACCAACCCTTCCCCAATCAATCCAAAAGTTTACCCCACAATGGTAAGGGTAATCGAGATGAATGGGGAAGAGGAAGACATTATTAAACTATGAAAAATAAAATAAATAAAAAATAAAGCCGAAAGGTTCTCCTTCTTGGTGTCCCAGAAGGAATGGGATGGAGAATGGATGCTTTGAGAGGGTGGAGCTCTCCTCCTTTTATAGCCAGAATGTTTCCCCCGAATGTCAGCGTGCTGTATCCTCATTAAATGACATCTTCACGCATTGATCCCTTCTTTAATGTTGTTCATAATTCCCTTTTCCGTGTCCCCTCAAAATCTCAGTGGATTTGGACATGTATTCCGAGAGTTATGACCGTTTTACTATGAGCATTTATTCTGTCCATTCAGACTCTCCAAAACGAAATCATCCGGATTAGGGTGATTTAATGACCCCATAAACGGCCACTTCACTCAGTGATTCCTTCATAAAAGATTCTCCAAAACTCCTTGTGCGTCCACCCACCGAATTTCACGAGCTTTGTGCCCACAGTGGATGAGTGATGGATCCAACATCAAAACTAGACAGAACTGAAAACAGTTTTCTTGAGCCAACTTGTGATCATCTTTTGAGCTTCCATATGGCTGATTCAGATTTTAGTCCAAAAATAGTAAATGAAGCCCTGGATGTGTAGAATCTGGAAAAGAAAGAATGTTGCAATTTGGATCAGTGTAGATAATGTTATGGCCAAACTACCGAAATAATTTAAAACTGTTAAAAATCCAAAATGGCAAATTTTTACTATTCAGCTCAAAATAACACCATTATCAAAAAAATGAAACAATTCATCTTAGAGGAACAATTTTGTGGGTTTAAAACAACGATATTCAATATAAATTAATTGAAAATATTTGCTCTATCAATTTCACCACACTTAACACTTGGATTCCTGGACAAGTAAAATTCAAATCAAATCAAATCCAAAACACATATCAATGAGATCAATCAAATCAAATTCAAGAAACAAAAAGATATCATGCCTCATAAAAAACTGTTATTTCAAGTTATCCATTTAATATTTTAATATATTTCCAATTCATTTCTTATCCCTTGCACACAAAACACCTACCTCACATGAATTTTCTCTCATCTCCCAAATGTAAAGGCTGAACAAGGCTTTTCTCATCCAAACTCACACAAGAGTAACGATAGGTTTGATAAATTCCTACTTCTCCACCCGATGTGAGTCAAGGACATGTGTTTCTTGTGAGGACTTTTCAGGGTTGTTCTGTGGCTTCCGGTTGGTAGGATTTAGATGTTAAAAGTTCTGAGGCCGAAAAAGGAAGGCTTGGCTCTTATTGAAGCAAAAATTGCAAGATTCTAATTTTCACTCAAATATGGTCTCCTTCACTTCCCCTTTGTTGAAAATAGGCTCCATCATCATTCAATCAGCTCAGTAGAAAACATTTCAATCTTTTCAAACATGATTTTTTTTAAAACTCCAGATAGGAACAACTTTCTTTTTACATTGGAAGCTCCAGAAAGGCACAACTTCTCTTGTCATAAAAGCTCCAGAAAAGGCACAGCTTTCAACAGAATATTTTTTCAGCATCACACACATCTCTTCCACAATTTATTTTCCACCCAAAGTATAACCAAATGAGGTAGTACACCACAATACATCTTCCCCCACACTTAAGTTCATCTAGATCATGCAATTTTACTTCAAGAGCAGGTATGATAGGGAAAATTGGCTTGCAATGTGGCTAACCTAACAGGAAATTCATGGCTACTAGGGGCTATAATGAAGGATAAATGTAAAGGTGGGCCATAATGAAATGGATTATTTTGAAAAGGGGGCTTCAAACAAAATAAATTCCTCAATCATTTAAAACACACGTACCCCAACCCTCAAGTTTTGAAAGGAATAAATCAAATTCTGGTTAAAGCAAGCATGGTCTGGTTCTCTCAAGAAATGAGGTGAATGAAAAGAATATGACAAAAATGGTTTAGAAGCCTCACATGAAAGTTATTTCAAAGATATAGACAGTGAAATATGGCATGAGATTCAAAAGTCAGTGTACTTTTCATGAAATTCCAAAAAAATTGAACTTGAAACAAATTCATTTCAGCATTCATTTAAGCTCGGTTTCATGAAATAGATTGGTTCACTCATTGACATGGGTTTCAAAAATGGTATTGATAATATTTTCAGCTCAAAAGTTTCAGAAACACACCAAAAATTGAAAAATAAACACACAAAAATTTGAAAACACACAATTTTTTTTTAAAACAAACATCAAATAAAAATCCTATTCTATAAAGGTTCCCTCCCCCACACTTAAATGATGGAGTGTCCTCGATGAATTAAAGTGTATTTAACATGTAATCCAATTTTCAAATTAATCACAACATCAAGAAAGTGTGAAAGAGAGGTACAACCTGATGGATCTTATTGATAAATAGGTTGGAGGAGCGTGATCTCCTCCACTGGATCTGATGGCAGGGTCCCAGGGAATTTCTTCAACCTATGTCCATTCACAGTGAATTGATCCTTCTATCTATCCTTCATAATCTGCACAGCACCAAAAGGATATACATGAGTAACTATAAATGGACCTTCCCATCTGGAACGAAGTTTACCTGGCATCAGCTTGAGTCTTGAGTTGAATAATAACACTTTTTCTCCAGGAGAGAAGTCTTTTGGTTGGATCAGCTTGTCATGGGACACTCTTGTTCTTTCTTTGTAAATCCTTGAATTTTCAAATGCTTCCCTTCTTATTTCATCTGGCTCTTGAAACTTCAATCTTCTCTCCTTCCCAACACTTTCAAGGTGCAAATTCATTTTTCTCACAGCCCAATATGCCTTATGCTCTAATTCCACAGGTAGGTGGTAGATTTTCCCATAAATCAGCCTATATGGACTCATTCCAATCAGGGTTTTGTAGGCTGTCCTATAAGGACATAAGGCATCATCCAACCTTTGGCTCCAATCCTTCCTGTTTGGATTAACGGTCTTTTCCAAAATTCCCTTGATTTCCCTGTTTGAAACTTCAGCTTGCCCCGTTAGTCTGTAGATGATAGGGAGTTGATGTTTTATGATGCACCCCATACTTCTTCAGCAATGTCTCCATTCTCAAATTGTAGAAGTGAGTCCCTTGATCACTGATGATTGCTCTGGGCACTCCAAACCTACAAAATATGTTAGACCTGACAAAATCACAAACAACTTTAGCATCATCAGTTCTGGTTGCTCTTGATTCCACCTATTTGGAAACATAATCAACTGCAAGCAAGATATAAGAATTTCCAAATGACATCGGGAAAGGTCCCACAAAATCTATCCCCCAAACTTCAAAAATGTCACAAAAAATAAATGGCATTTGAGGCATTTCTTGTCTCTTTTAAATATTTCCTGAAAACTGACATTTTTCACATATTTTGCAAAATTCATGAGCATCTTTAAAAATGGTGGGCCAATAAATTACAGATTCTAAAACCTTCCTTGTTGTCCACTGAGGTCCAAAGTGGCCTCCACAAGATAAAGTGTGACAAAAATCAAAGATAGATTTAACTTCACATTCAGGTAAACATCTTATTATAACTTGATCATTGAAAATCATCCAAAGGAATGGATCATCCCAAATGTAATATCTAGATTCAGCTTTTAGTTTTTGAATTTGGTGAGAATTGAAATGAGATGGGACCTGATATGTTACCAGAAAATTGACTATGTCAGCATACCAAGGCACGTCTCCTTCAATCAAGTACAACTGCTCTCCTGGAATTTGATCATTCAGTGGGTCTCTTTTTGGAACTTCAATTTCAGCAGTGTTTGGAAGTATACTTAAGTGATCATCCACTTGGTTCTCATATCCCTTCTTATCCTTGATTTCTATATTGAATTTCTGCAGAAGTATCATCCATCTCACTAACCTTGGTTTACCATCAGCTTTCTTCATCAAGTACCTCAAAGCTACATGATCAGAAAACAAAGTGATTTTAGTTCCAAGAAGATATGATCTAAATCTTTCTAAAGCAAAAACAACTGCAAATAACTCTTTTTTTGTGGTTGTATAATTGAATTGGTCTGCATCTAAAGTTCTCGAGGCATATGAAATGACTTGTGGTCTGCCCTGAATTCATTGAGAAAGGACTGCTCCAACTGCTAGGTTAGAGGCATCACAAAGTAGTTCAGATATTTCTTCCCAATTTGGAGGCTGCATCACGGGTGGTGAAATCAATCTCTTCTTCAAATCATCAAAGGATTCCCTACATGCACTATTTAAATCAAAATCAGCATCTTTCAAAAGTAATCTAGAGAGAGAGAGAGAGAGAAATCTTACTGAAATCTTTGATAAACCTTCTGTAGAATCCTGCATGTCCTAAAAATGATCTAACATGTTTCACACAAGTAGGGTAAGGTAATGAATTTATCACTTCAATTTTTGATTTATCCACTTCAATTCCATTTTGGGAAATGACATGACCAAGCACAATTCCTCTTTGAACCATGAAATGAAAATTTTCAAAATTTAAAACAAGATTTTTTTCAATGCAGGTTTTCAAAACTTTTTCCAGATTTTTCAAACAATGATCAAAAGAATCTCCAAAAACTGTGAAATCATCTAAGAAAACTTCCAAGAAATTTTCAATGTGATCAGAAAATATACTCACCATGCACCTCTGAAATGTACCTGGAGCATTACATAATCCAAATGGCATTATTTTATATGAAAAAGTACCAAAAGGTCATGTAAATGTGGTCTTATCTTGATCGTCGGGAGAAATGGGTACCTGGAAGTAACCTGAAAATCCATCCAAAAAGTAATAATGAGTTCTCCCTGCCAATATTTCTAACATCTGGTCAATGAAGGGGATGGGGAAATGATCTTTTCGAGTGACCTGGTTCAATTTCCTAAAATCAATGCACACTCTCCATCTGTTTTGAATTCTCATAAGGATTAACTCATTCTTTTCATTCCTCACAGTGGTCAGGCCAGTTTTTTTTGGAACGACATGAATAGGGCTGACCCACTGCGAATCTGAAATGGGATAGATGATCCTAGATTCTAAGAGCTTCTCGATCTCCTTCTTCACAACCTCCATCAAGGTGGGATTCAGTCTCCTTTGGGGCTGTCTAACAGGTTTAAAATCTCCCTCAACAAAAATTCTATGTGAGCATATTTTTGGGTTAATTCCTGGGATATCACCTAAGCTCCATCCTATTGCCTGGACATTCTCTCTCAAAAGCTCAATCAATGATTTTTCTTGGGTTTTAGAAATATTATTAGAAATTATCACTGGTAGTTTCTCTCCCTCCCTAAGGTATACATATTTCAAATCAGTGGGGAGTGGTTTGAGTTCTAGATTAGGGGGATGCTCAAGGGATGAGACTAAATTGACATTTTCCACTTCCAAATTTTGGACCTCCTGCACACAAGAAACCATATCATCTTCCTCATTATTTAACAAATCATCAAAGAAATCAGATTTTACCTCTTCCTCCCACATGAAGTCATAATCTCCAACATCTTCAGCATCCACATGATCAATGATATTTTCAAGGGAAGAAGTCTCTCCTAAGTCTAAGAATTCATAGAGAATACCTGATTCTTCAATTGGTTCTGCACCAACTTCATGGGAAAGCGAAAATAGGGAGTGATCATCTGATGGATGCCTCATGGATTCAAAAATATTGATGTGGACCGTGCTTTCTCCAAACTCCATGGTGAGTGTCCCCTCGTGGACATTGATGATGGTTTTGGATGTATTCAAGAAAGGTCTCCCCAAAATGATGGGTGAATGTGATGGGCTTCTATCTTCTTCCATATTGAGCACGTAGAAGTCAGCTGGGAATAAGTGATCTTTGACTTTCATAAGGACATCCTCCAAAACTCCTGCAGGAAAAACTGTGGATCTGTTTGCAACCTGGACCACCACTCTTGTGGGCTTCAATTCTCCCATCTGCAAAGAAGTGTATACTGAGTGAGGTAATACATTAATTGAAGCACCTAAATCACACAAATCATTCGTGAAATTTAATGAACCAATGGTGCATGAAATGGAAAACGTCCCTGGATCTTGACATTTGGTTGGAATCTGCGGCGTGATAAGGGCTGAGACACTTCTTCCCAAGTTGATTCTTTCATTCCCATGAAGCCTTATCTTTTTGGTGCAAATATCTTTCAAAAATTTTGCATACCTTGGAATTTATTTAACAGCTTCAAGTAGGGGGATATTGATTTCCACTTTCTGGAAGGTGTCCATAATTTCTTTTTGAAGTGATTCTTCATGCAATTTCTTTGATTCGATCATCCTTGTTGGAAATGGTGGGGTTAATTCTTTTTTCTCCCTTTGTTTTCTTTGCATTGGTGTTTCTTGTTTCTTATTCTCTGGCCTATCCTTCTCCTCCTTCTCTTCCTTTTCATCTTCTTGGTGGATTCTCACAAGACTTTCTGAATCATTCTCCCTCAGAATAGGTGGTATTATTTCAGGTTCAGGGTTGGATGGAGGTGGGATTTCTTTTGTACTTCTTGTTATGATTTCACTAACATTATCTTTAGGATTTGGCACTGTTTGGAATGGAAGATTCCCTAGATTCTTGGACATTATTTTAACAAGACTTCCCACTGTGTCTGCTAGCTTGTCAACCTTATCTTCTAGGCCCTCATACTTGGATTTTAGCTGTTCCACAGAAGGTTGTGTGCTGGTGGATGGTTGTTCATATGTCTTTCTTTGGAATGGTGGTGGCTGAAAAGATTATTGTTGTTGGAAGGTCTGTTTATAAGATTGTTTGAAGGGAGGGGGGTTCTGGTATTGCTGCTTGTGGTAAGGAGGTTGACCGGGGTGCTGGTTAAATGGCATCATCTGGTTTTGTTGGTTCCCAAATCCTTGTTGGGATTGTAGTTGATTTTGTTGGAATTGTCTTGGTTGAACGGCTGCAGCACAGTATTCTGTCCCCTGTATCTCAGGGAACTGGTCAGTATAATGAGTGGAAGAATAACATAAACCACATACCTGAGCTGAAGCTTGTTGTCCATTTTCTTGTGTTACAGCCATTTGATGGACGAATCTTGCAAGGTCATCAACTTTGGTTTCAATCAACGTAGATGAATCCGATGTTTTTACCTCATGTATCCCCCTGGTTCCCATTCCTCTTAGTCCAAATTGTTGTGAGTTTTGAGCAATCATCTCAATTAGTATTCTGATATCTGCCAGAGACTTGTCAATCAGGGACCCCCTGATGAGGCATATAGAAGATTTCGATCATTATCCATAAGTCCTTGGTAGAAGAACACAAGGAATTGGTGTTCCTCCATTTCTTGATGTGGGTAGCTGGAACATAGCTTCTTGAAGCACTCCCAATACTCGTAGAGGGTTTCTCCAGTTGATTGCCGTATGATGTAAATCTCCTTCTTGATGGTAGTGCTCCTAGATGTGGGAAAGAATATTTGCATGAAACTTCTTTTTAGGTCTTCCCAATCACTGATCTCCCCTGGTTGCAAGTTTTAAAACCATTCTTTAGCTGTTCCTTCAAGTGAGAAGGGGAATTCCCTCCACTGAAATTGGTCTTCGGGTGCTCCTCTTGGCCAGAAGATTGAGAAAGTGTATCTGAATTATTGCATGTGCCGATTTGGATCTTCTCCTGGAAGACCATGAAACTTTGGAAGCACAGGAATCATATTTACACGTAATTCAAAATCATTTGGTTCAGTGGGTGAAATTAGTTGGTTATTTTGAATGGAAAATTGTGGTGCACATAGATCACGCAGGGTTTGGTTGGGATTTCTAGCCATGATTTCAGGTTCAGAGTGAACACTAAGAGTTTCAATTGTATATGAGAGATCTATTTCTTCAAATATTTCTGGTATATTTCTTTTTCTTAGTTGGGTTAATGTTCTTTCAATTTCTAGATCAAATTCAATTAATGGTTCTTTTGAGGTGCAGGTCATTCAATTTTGTTTTTTTTGTTGCACTGCCTCCCCGGCAACGGTGCCAAGTTTGACACACGCCCGTCGTAGGGCGTGAAAAAACAATTATTTCCTAAGTTAAAATGTAGTTAAGTGGTTGACCTAGGATGTCTCCTAAAGAGGAGTGCACACAAAACGGGTTGTCACTTTAAAACGGGGGCAAAAATGTTGGGAAAGGAAATTTGAAATTCAAATGATTGAAAAACTATGAAATTTAAAAGGGTGATTAGGTCAGGGTCGGTTTCCTAATTATAATTCTATCCTTGTTCAATTTAATTCAAACCTCTTCTTCTTAGTTGATTAAAGTGAGTTTCCACAATCGTTTCCTCTCACTTCCTTGGTGAAATTATTATTGTGAGAGAAAACCTTACCAAGATCTTGGTTTGGTCAACTCTCCTTACATGTGTAAAATAGTTGTATTGAATATCCTTAATTTAAATTGGAAATACCCAATCGGGTTTTGTTTATGCCAAACAATCAAGAACATTCACTACACCTTTTACACGTACTGACGATCGTCGAGTACTTCACCACTAATTCCTAGTTTATTCCATCATATATAAACCAGAAATTAGTGGAGGGAGATATTGATTATTTTACCAAGGAAAAAATAAATAACGGAATTAATATTCAAAAATGATCGAAATTGATAATAAAATCCACTATAAGAAATTTAAAACAACTTTGAAGAAGAAAGAAAATTATTCAATTGCGTCCAAGAACTCAAGCATTACAATGTAGAAAACCAACCCTTCCCCAATCACTCCAAAAGTTTACCCCACCATGGTAAGGGTAATAGAGATGAATGGGGAAGAAGAAGGCATTATTAAACTATGAAAAATAAAATAAATAAAAAATAAAGCCGAAAGGTTCTCCTTCTTGGTGTCCGAGAAGGAATGGGATGGAGAATGGATGCTTCGAGAGGGTGGAGCTCTCCTCCTTTTATAGATAGAATGTTTCCCCCGAATGTCTATGTGTTTTAGCCCCATTAAATGACATCTTCACACGTTGAGCCCTTCTTGAATGTTGTTTATAATTCCATTGGCCGTGTCCCCTAAAAATATCAGTGGATTTTAACTTGTATTCCGAGACTTATGGCCGTTTTACTATGAGCATTTATTCTGTCCATTCAGACTCTCCAAAACGAAATCCTCCGGATTAGGGTGATTTAATGACCCCATAAACGGCCAATTAACTCGGTACTTCCTTCATAAAAGATGCTCCAAAACTCCTTTCTCGTCCACCCACCAAATTTCACAAGCTTTGGGCTCACATTGGATGAGTGATGGATCCAACATCAAAACTAGTCAGAACTGAAAACAGTTTTCTTGAGCCAACTTGTGAGCTTCTTTTAAGCTTCCATATGGCCGATTCAGATTTTAGTCCAAAAATAGTAAATGAATCCCTGGATGTGTAGAATCTGGAAAAGAATGAATGTTTCAATTTGGATCCGTGTAGATAATGTTATGGCCAAACTACCGAAATAATTTAAAACTGTTAAAAATCCAAAATGGAAAATTTTTACTATTCAACTCAAAATAACACCACTATCAAAAAAATGATACAATTCATCTTAGAGGAACATTTTTGTGGGTTTCAAACAATTATATTCAATAAATTAATTAAAAATATTTGCTCTATCAATTCCCCCACACTTAGCACTTGGACTACTGGACAAGTAAAAATCAAATCAAATCAAATCCAAAACACATATCAATGAGATCAATCAAATCAATTTCAAGAAACAAAAAGATATCATGCCTCATCAAAAACTGTTATTTAAAGTTATCCATTTAATATTTTAATATATTTCCACTTCATTTCTTATCCCTTGCACACAAAACACCTACCTCACATGAATTTTCTCTCATCTCACAAATGTAAAGGCTGAACAAGGCTTTTCTCATCCAAACTCACACAAGAGTCACCATAGGTTTGATAAATTCCTACTTCTCCACCCGATGTGAGTCAAGGACATGTGTTTCTCATGAGGACTTTTCAGGGTTATTCTATGGCTTCTTGTTGGTAGGATTTAGATGTTAAAAGTTCTGAGGCCGAAAAAGGAAGGCTTGGCTCTTATTGAAGAAAAAATTGCAAGATTCTAATTTTCACTCAAATATGGTCTCCTTCACTTCCCCTTTGTTGAAAATAGGCTCCATCATCATTCAATCAGCTCAGTAGCAAACATTTCAATCTTTTCAAACATGATTTTTTTAAAACTCCAGATAGGCACAACTTTCTTTTTACATTGGAAGCTCCAGAAAGGCACAACTTCTCTTGTCATAAAAGCTCCAGAAAAGGCACAGCTTTCAATAGAATAATTTTTCAGAATCACACACATGTCTTCCATAATTTATTTTCCACCCAAAGTATAACCAAATGAGGTAGTACACCACAAGACATCTTCCCCCACACTTAAGTTCAACTAGATCATGCAATTTTACTTCAAGAGCAGGTATGATAGGGAAAATTGGCTTGTAATGTGGCTAACTTAACAGGCAATTCATGGCTACTAGGGGATATAATGAAGGATAAATGTAAAGGTGGGCCATAATGAAAAGGATTATTTTGAAAAGGGGGCTTCAAACAAAATAAATTCCTCAATCATTTAAAACAAACGTACGCCAACCCTCAAGTTTTGAAAGGAATAAATCAAATTCTGGTTAAAGCAAGCATGGTCTGGTTCTCTCAAGAAATGAGTTGAATGAAAATAATATGAAAAAAATGGTTTAGAAGCCTCACATGAAAGTTATTTCAAAGATATAGACAATGAAATATGGCGTGAGATTCAAAAGTCAGTGTACTTTTCATGAAATTCCAAAAAAATTGAACTTGAAACAAATTCATTTCAGCATTCATTTAAGCTCGATTTGATGAAATAGATTGGTTCACTCATTGACATGGGTTTCAAAAATGGTATTGATAATCATTTTAGATCAAAAGTTTCATAAACACACCAAAAATTGAAAAATAAACACACAAAAATTTGAAAACACACAATTTTTTTTATTTTTGAAAACAAACACCAAATAGAAATCCTATACTACAAAGGTTCCCTCCCCCACACTTAAATGATGCAGTGTCCTCGATGCATTAATGTGGATTTAACATGTAATCCAATTTTCAAATTAATCACAACATCAAGAAAGTGTGAAAGAGAGGTACAACCTGATGGATCTTATTGATAAATAGGTTGGAGGAGCATGATCTCCTCCACTGGATCTAATGGCAGGGTCCCAAGGAATTTCTTCAACCTATGTCCATTCACAGTGAATTGATCCTTCTCTCTTTCCTTCATAATCTGCACAACACAAAAAGGATATACATGTGTAACTATAAATGGACCTTCCCATCTGGAACGAAGTTTACCAGGCATCATCTTCAGTCTTGAGTTGAATAATAACACTTTGTCTCCAGGAGAGAAGTCTTTTGGTTGGATCAGCTTGTCATGGGCCGCTCTTGTTCTTTCTTTGTAAATCCTTGAATTTTCAAATTCTTCCCTTCTTATTTCATCCAGCTCTTGCAACTTCAATCTTCTGTCCTTCCCAGCACTTTCAAGGTCCAAATTCATTTTCCTCACAGCCCAATACGCCTTATGCTCCAATTCCACAGGTAGGTGGCAGCTTTTCCCATAAATCAACCTATATGGACTCATTCCAATCGGGGTTTTGTAGGCTGTCCTATAAGCCCATAAGGCATCATCCAACCTTTGGCTACAATCCTTCCTGTTTGGATTAACGGTCTTTTCCAAAATTCCCTTGATTTCCCTGTTTGAAACTTCAGCTTTCCCGTTAGTCTGTGGATGATAGGGAGTTGATGTTTTATGATGCACCCCATACTTCTTCAGCAATGTCTTCATTCTCAAATTGCAGAAGTGAGTCCCTTGATCACTGATGATTGCTCTGGGCACTCCAAACCTACAAAATATGTTAGACCTGACAAAATCACAAACAACTTTAGCATCATCAGTTCTGGTTGCTTTTGCTTCCACCCATTTAGAAACATAATCAACTGCAAGCAAGATATAAGAATTTCCAAATGACATCGGGAAAGGCCCCATAAAATCTATCCCCCAAACTTCAAAAATGTCACAAAAATTCAATGGAATTTGAGGCATTTCTTGTCTCTTTGAAATATTTCCTGAAAACTGACATTTTTCACATATTTTTCAAAATTCATGAGCATCTTTAAAAATGGTGGGCCAATAAATTCCAGATTCTAAAACCTTCCTTGCTTTCCTCTGAGGTCCAAAGTGGCCTCCACAAGCTAAAGTGTGACAAAAATCAAAGACAGATTTAACTTCACTTTCAGGTAAACATCTTCTTATAACTTGATCATTGCAAATCTTCCAAAGGAATGGATCATCCCAAATGTAATATCTAGATTCTGCTTTTAGTTTTTGAATTTGGTGAGAATTGAAATGATACGGGACCTGATATGTTACTAGAAAATTGACTATGTCAGCATACCAAGGCACGTCTCCTTCAATCAAGTACAATTGCTCTCCTGGAATTTGATCATTCAGTGGGTCTCTTTCTGGAACTTCAATTTCAGCAGTGTTTGACAGTCTACTTAAGTGATCGGCCACTTGGTTATCAGATCCCTTCTTATCCTTGATTTCTATATTGAATTCCTGCAGAAGTATCATCCATCTCACTAACCTTGGTTTAGCATCAACTTTCTTCATCAAGTACCTCAAAGCTGCATGATCAGAAAACACAGTGATTTTAGTTCCAAGAAGATATGATCTAAATCTTTCTAAAGCAAAAAAAACTACAAAGAACTCTTTTTCTGTGGTTGTATAATTGAATTGGGCCGCATCTAAAGTTCTCGAGGCATATTAAATGACTTGTGGTCTGCCCTCAATTCGTTGAGAAAGGACTGCTCCAACTGCTTGGTTAGAGGCATCACAAAGTAGTTCAAATGGTTCTTCCCAATTTGGAGGCTGCATCACGGGTGGTGAAATCAATCTCTTCTTCAACTCATCAAAGGATTTCCTACATGAACCATTGAAATCAAAATCAGCATCTTTCAAAAGTAATCTAGAGAGAGAGAGAGAAATCTTACTGAAATCTTTGATAAACCTCCTGTAGAATCCTGCATGTCCTAAAAATGATCTAACATGTTTCACACAAGTAGGGTAAGGTAATGAATTTATCACTTCAATTTTTGATTTATCCACTTCAATTACATTTTGGGAAATGACATGACCAAGCAAAATTTTTCTTTGAACCATGAAATGACACTTTTCAAAATTTAAAACAAGATTTTTTTCAATGGAGGTTTTCAAAACTTTTTCCAGATTTTTCGAACAATGATCAAAAGAATCTCCAAAAACTGTGAAATCATCTAAGAAAACTTCCAAGCAATTTTCAATGTGATCAGAAAATATACTCACCATGAACCTCTGAAATGTACCTGGAGCATTACATAATCCAAATGGCATTCTTTTATATGCAAAAGTACCAAAAGGGCATGTAAATGTGGTCTTATCTTGATCCTCGCGAGCAATGGGTACCTGGAAGTAACCTGAAAATCCATCCAAAAAGCAATAATGAGTTCTCCCTGCCAATCTTTCTAACATCTGGTCAATGAAGGGGATGGGGAAATGATCTTTTCGAGTGACCTGGTTCAATTTCCTATAATCAATGCACACTCTCCAGCTGTTTTGAATTCTCATAGGGATTAACTCATTCTTTTCATTCCTCACAGTGGTCAGGCCAGTTTTTTTTGGAACAACATGAATAGGGCTGACCCACTGCGAATCTGAAATGGGATAGATGATCCCAGCCTCCAAGAGATTCTAGATCTCCTTCTTCACAACCTCCATCAAGGTGGGATTCAGTCTCCTTTGGGGCTGTCTAACAGCTTTGGAATCTCCCTCAATAAAAATTATATATGAGCATATTTTTGGGTTAATTCCTAGGATATCACCTAAGCTCCATCCTATTGCCTGGACATTCTCTATCAAAAGCTCAATCAATGATTTTTCTTGGGTTTTAGAAATATTACTAGAAATTATCACTGGTAGTTTCTCTCCCTCCATAAGGGATACATATTTCAAATCAGTGGGGAGTGGTTTGAGTTCTAGATTAGGGGGATGCTCAAGGGATGAGACTAAATTGACGTTTTCCACTTCCAAATTTTGGACCTCCTGCACACAATAAACCATATCATCTTCTTCATTATTTAACAAATCATCAAAGAAATCAGATTTTACCTCTTCCTACCACATGAAGTCATAATCTCCAACATCTTCAGCATCCACATGATCAATGGTATTTTCAAGGGAAGAAGTCTCTCCTAAGTCTAAGAATTCATAGAGAATACCTGATTCTTCAATTGGTTCTGCACCAACTTCATGGGAAAGCGAAAAGAGGGAGTGATCATCTGATGGATTCCTCATGGATTAAAAAATATTGAAGTGGACCGTGCTTTCTCCAAACTCCATGGTGAGTGTCCCCTCGTGGACATTGATGATGGTTTTGGCTGTCTTCAAGAAAGGTCTCCCCAAAATGATGGGTGAATGTGATGGGATTCTATCTTCTTCCATATTGAGCATGTAGAAGTCAGCTGGGAATAAGAAATCTTTGACTTTCACAAGGACATCCTCTAAAACTCCTGCAGGAAAAACTGTGGATCTGTTTGCAAGCTGGACCACCACTCTTGTGGGTTTCAATTCTCCCATCTACAAAGAAGTGTATACCGAGTGAGGCAATACATTAATTGAAGCACCTAAATCACACAAAGCATTCGTGAAATTTAATGACCCAATGGTGCATGGAATGGAAAATGTCCCTGGATCTTGACATTTGGTTGGAATCTACGGTGTGATAAGGGCTGAAACACTTCTTCCCAAGTTGATTCTTTCATTCCCATGAAGCCTTCTGTTTTTGGTGCAAAGATATTTCAAAAAATTTTCATACCTTGGAATTTGTTTAATAGCTTCAAGTAGGGGGATATTGATTTCCACTTACTGGAAGGTGTCTAGAATTTCTTTTTGAAGTGCTTATTCATGCAATTTCTTTGATTCGATCATCCTTGTTGGAAATGGTGGGGGTAATTCTTTTTTCTCCTTTTGTTTTCTTTGCATTGGTGTTTCTTGTTTCTTATTCTGTGGCCTATCATTCTCCTCCTTATCTTCCTTTTCATCTTCTTGGTGTATTCTCACAAGACTTTCTGAATCATTTTCCCTCAGAATAGGTGGTATTATTTCAGGTTCAGGGTTGGATGGAGGTGGGATTTATTTTCCACTTCTTGTTATGATTGCACTAACATTCTCTTTAGGATTTGGCATTGTTTGGGATGGAAGCTTCCCTGGATTCTTGGAAATTATTTCAACAAGACTTCCCACTGTGTCTGCTAGCTTGTCAACCTTATCTGCTAGGCCCTCATACTTGGATTGTAGCTGTTCCACAGAAGGTTGTGTGCTGGTGGATGGTTGTTCATATGTCTTTCTTTGGAATGGTGGTGGCTGAAAAGATTGTTGTTGTTGGACGGGATGTTTATAAGATTGTTGGAAGGGAGGGGGGTTATGGTGTTGTTTCTGGTGGTAAGGAGGTTGATTGGGGTGCAGGTTAAATGGTCTCATCTGGTTTTGTTGGTTCCCAAATCCTTCTTGGGATTGCAGTTGATTTTGTTGGAATTGTATTGGTTGAAAGGTCGCAACACAGTATTATGTCCCCTGTATCTCAGGGCACTGGTCAGTATAATGAGTGGAAGAATAACATAAACCACATACCTGAGCTGAAGTTTGTTGTCCATTTGATTGTGTTACAGCCATTTGACGGACTAATCTTGCAAGGTCATCAACTTTGGTTTCAATCAATGTAGATTAATCATATGTTTTTACCTCATGTATCCCCCTAGTTCCCATTCCTCTTAGTCCAAATTGTTGTGAGTTTTGAGCAATCTTATCAATTAGTATTCTGATATCTGCAGGAGACTTGTCAATCAGGGACCCCCCTGATGAGGCATCTAGAAGATTTTGATCATTATCCATAAGTCCTTGGTAGAAGAACACAAGGAATTGGTGTTCCTCCATTTCTTGATGTGGGCAGCTGGAACATAGCTTCTTGAAGCGCTCCCAGTACTCGTAGAGGGTTTCTCCAGTTGATTGCCGTATGATGTAAATCTCCTTCTTGATGGTAGTGCTCCTCGATTTGGGAAAGAATCTTTGCATGAAACTTCTTTTTAGGTATTACCAATCACTGATCTCCCCTAGTTGTAGGTTTTACAACCATTCTTTAGCTGTTCCTTCAAGTGAGAAGGGGAATGCCCTCCACTGAAATTGGTCTTCAGGTTCTCCTCTTGGCCTGAAGATTGAGCAAGTGTATATGAATTCTTGCATGTGCCGATTTGGATCTTCTCCTGGAAGACCATGAAACTTTGGAATCACAGGGATCATATTTACACATAATTCAAAATCATTTGGTTCAGTGGGATAAATTAGTTGGTTATTTTGAATGGAAAATTGTGGTGGACATAGATCACGCAGGGTTTGGTTGGGATTTCTAGCCATGATTTCAGGTTCAGAGTGAACACTAAGAGTTTCACTTGAATATGAGAGATCTATTTCTTCAAATATTTCTGGTAGATTTCTTTTTCTTAGTTGGGTTAATGTTCTTTCAATTTCTGGATCAAATTCAATTAATGGTTCTTTTGTGGTGCGGGTCATTCAATTTTGTTTTTTTGTTGCACTGCCTCCCCGGAAATGGCGCCAAGTTTGACGCACAACTATCATAGGGCATGGAAAAACAATTATTTCCTAAGTTAAAATGTAGTTAAGTGGTTGACCTAGGATGTCTCCTGAAGAGGAGTGCACACAAAACGGGTTGTCACTTTAAAACGGGGTCAAAAATGTTGGGAAAGGAAATTTGAAATTCAAATGATTGAAAAACTATGAAATTTAAAAGGGTGATTAGGTCAGGGTCGGTTTCCTAATTATAATGCTATCCTTGTTCAATTTAATTCAAACCTCTTCTTCTTAGTTGATTAAAGTGAGTTTCCACAATCATTTCTCTCACTTCCTTGATGAAATTATTATTGTGAGAGAAAACCTTACCAAGATCTTGGTTTGGTCAACCCTACTTCAATGTGTAAAATAGTTGTATTGAATATCCTTAATTTAAATGGGAAATACCTGATCGGGTTTTGTTTATCCCAAATAATCAAGAACATTCACTACACCTTTTACACGTACTGACGATCGTCGAGTACTTCACCACTAATTCCTAGTTTATTCCATCGTATATAAACCAGAAATTAGTGGAGGGAAATATTGATTATTTTACCAAGAAAAAAATAAATAACGGAATTAATATTCAAGAATGATCGAACTTGATAATAAAATCTTCTATAAGAAATTGAAAACAACTTTGAAGAAGAAAGAAAATTATTCAATTGCGTCTAAGAACTCAAGCATTACAATGTAGAAAACCAACCCTTCCCTAATCACTTCAAAAGTTTACCCCACCATGGTAAGGGTAATCGAGATGAATGTGGAAGAAGAAGACATTATTAAACTATGAAAAAGAAAAGAAATAAAAAATAAAGCCGAATGGTTCTCCTTCTTGGTGTCCCAGAAGGAATGGGATGGAGAATGGATGCTTTGAGAGGGTGGAGCTCTCCTCCTTTTATAGCCAGAATGTTTCCCCCGAATCTCGACGTGTTGTAGCCCCATTAAATGACATATTCACGCGTTGAGCCCTGCTTGAATGTTGTTCATAATTCCCTTGGCCGTTTCCCATCAAAATCTCAGCGGATTTGGACATGTATTCCGAGAGTTATGACTGATTTACTATGAGCATTTATTCTGTCCATTCAGACTCTCCAAAACGAAATACTCCGGATTAGGGTGATTTAATGACCCCATAAACGGCCAATTCACTTAGTGATTCCTTCATAAAAGATGCTCCAAAACTCCTTGCACGTCCACCCACCGAATTTCACAAGCTTTGGGCCCACAGTGGATGAGTGATGGATCCAACATCAAAACTAGGAAGAACTGAAAACAGTTTTCTTGAGCCAACTTGTGAGCTTCTTTTGAGCTTCCATATGGCCGATTCAGATTTTAGTCCAAAAATAGTAAATGAAGCCCTGGATGAGTAGAATCTGGAAAAGAAAGAATGTTGCAATTTGGATCTGTGTATATATGTTATGGCCAAACTACCGAAATAATTTAAAAATGTTAAAAATCCAAAATGGCCAATTTTTACTATTCAGCTCAAAATAACACCATTATCAAAAAAATGAAACAATTAATCTTAGAGGAACAATTTTGTGGGTTTAAAACAATGATATTAAATATAAATTAATTGAAAATATTTTCTCTATCAATTCCCCCACACTTAGCACTTGGACTCCTGGACAAGTAAAAATCAAATCAAATCAAATCCAAAACACATATCAATGAGATCAATCAAATCAATTTCAAGAAACAAAAAGATATCATGCCTCATCAAAAACTGTTATTTCAAGTTATCTATTTAATATTTTAATATATTTCCACTTCATTTCTTATCCCTTGCACACAAAACACCTACTTCACATGAATTTTCTCTCATCTCACAAATGTAAAGGCTGAACAAGGCTTTTCTCATCCAAACTCACACAAGAGTCACCATAGGTTTGATAAATTCCTACTTCTCCACCCGATGTGAGTCAAGGACATGTGTTTCTCATGAGGACTTTTCAGGGTTGTTCTGTGGCTTCCGGTTGGTAGTATTTATATGTTAAAAGTTTTGAGGCCGAAAAATGAAGGCTTGGCTCTTATTGAAGCAAAAATTGCAAGATTCTAATTTTCACTCAAATATGGTCTCCTTCACTTTCCCTTTGTTGAAATTAGGCTCCATCATCATTCAATCAGATCAGTAGCAAATATTTCAATCTTTTCAAACATTATTTTTTTTAAAACTCCAGATAGGGACAACTTTCTTTTTACATTGGAAGCTCCAGAAAGGCACAACTTCTCTTGTCATAAAAGCTCCAGAAAAGGCACAGATTTCAACAGAATAATTTTTCAGCATCACACACATCTCTTCCACAATTTATTTTCCACCCAAAGTATAACCAAATGAGGTAGTAAACCACAAGACATCTTCCCCCACACTTAAGTTCAACTAGATTATGCAATTTTACTTCAAGAACAGGTATGATAGGGAAAATTTGATTGTAATGTGGCTAACCTAACAGGAAATTCATGGCTACTTGGGGCTATAATGAAGGATAAATGTAAAGGTGGGCCATAATGAAAAGAATTATTTTGAAAAGGGGGATTCAAACAAAATAAATGCCTCAATCATTTAAAACACACGTACCCCAACCCTCAAGTTTTGAAAGGAATAAATCAAATTCTGGTTAAAGCAAGCATGGTCTGGTTCTCTCAAGAAATGAGGTGAATGAAAAGAATATGACAAAAATGGTTTAGAAGCCTCACATGAAAGTTATTTCAAAGATATAGACAGTGAAATATGGCATGAGATTCAAAAGTCAGTGTACTTTTCATGAAATTCCAAAAAAATTGAACTTGAAACAAATTCATTTCAGCATTCATTTAAGCTCGGTTTCATGAAATAGATTGGTTCACTCATTGAAATGGGTTTCAAAAATGGTATTGATAATCTTTTCATCTCAAAAGTTTCAGAAACACACCAAAAATTGAAAAATAAACACACAAAAATTTGAAAACACATAATTTTTTTTTATTTTTTAAAACAAACATCAAATAAAAATACTATACTACAAAGGTTCCCTCCCCCACACTTAAATGATGCAGTGTCCTCGATGTATTAAAGTGGATTAAATATGTAATCCAATTTTCAAATTAATCACAACATCAAGAAAGTGTGAAAGAGAGGTACAACCTGATGGATCTTATTGATAAATAGGTTGGAGGAGCGTGATCTCCTCCACTGGATCTGATGGCAGGGTCCCAAGGAATTTCTTCAACCTATGTCCATTCACAGGGAATTGATCCTTCTCTCTATCCTTCATAATCTGCACAGCACCAAAAGGATATACATGAGTAACTATAAATGGACCTTCCCATCTGGAACGAAGTTTACCTGGCATCAGCTTGAGTCTTGAGTTGAATAATAACACTTTGTCTCCAGGAGAGAAGTCTTTTGGTTGGATCAGCTTGTCATGGGCCACTCTTGTTCTTTCTTTGTAAATCCTTGAATTTTCAAATGCTTCCCTTCTTATTTCATCCAGCTCTTGCAACTTCAATCTTCTCTCCTTCCCAACAGTTTCATGGTCCAAATTCATTTTCCTCACAGCCCAATACGCCTTATGCCCCAATTCCACAGGTAGGTGGAAGATTTTCCCATAAATCAGCCTATATGGACTCATTCCAATCGGGGTTTTGTAGGCTATCCTATAAGCCCATAAGGCATCATCCAACCTTTGGCTCCAATCCTTCCTGTTTGGATTAACGGTATTTTCCAAAATTCCCTTGATTTCCCTGTTTGAAACTTCAGCTTGCCCGTTAGTTTGTGGATGATAGGGAGTTGATGTTTTATGATGCACCCCATACTTCTTCATTAATGTCTCCATTCTCAAATTGCAGAAGTGAGTCCCTTGATCACTAATGATTGCTCTGGGCACTCCAAACCTACAAAATATGTTAGACCTGACAAAATCACAAACAACTTTAGCATCATCAGTTCTGGTTGCTTTTGCTTCCACTCATTTGGAAACATAATCAACTGCAAGCAAGATATAAGAATTTCCAAATGACATCGGGAAAGGTCCCATAAAATCTATCCCCCAAACTTCAAAAATGTCACAAAAATTCAATGGCATTTGAGGCATTTCTTGTCTCTTTGAAATATTTCCTGAAAACTGACATTTTTCACATATTTTGAAAAATTCATGAGCATCTTTAAAAATGGTGGGCCAATAAATTTCAGATTCTAAAACCTTCCTTGCTGTCCTCTGAGGTCTAAAGTGGGATCCACAAGCTAAAGTGTGACAAAAATCAAAGACAGATTTAACTTCACTTTCAGTTAAAAATCTTCTTATAACTTGATCATTGCAAATCTTCCAAAGGAATGGATCATCCCAAATGTAATATCTAGATTCAGCTTTTAGTTTTTGAATTTGGTGAGAATTGAAATGAGATGGGACCTGAGATGTTACCAGAAAATTGACTATGTCAGCATACCAAGGCACGTCTCCTTCAATCAAGTACAACTGCTCTCCTGGAATTTGATCATTCAGTGGGTCTCTTTCTGGAACTTCAATTTCAGTAGTGTTTGGCAGTCTACTTAAGTGATCATCCACTTGGTTCTCAGATACCTTCTTATCCTTGATTTCTATATTGAATTCCTGCAGAAGTATCATCCATCTCACTAACCTTGGTTTATCATCAGCTTTCTTCATCAAGTACCTCAAAGCTGCATGATCAGAAAACACAGTGATTTTAGTTCCAAGAATATATGATCTAAATCTTTCTAAAGTAAAAACAACTGCAAATAACTCTTTTTCTGTGGTTGTATAATTGAATTGGGCCGCATCTAAAGTTCTCGAGGCATATGAAATGACTTGTGGTCTGCCCTCAATTCGTTGAGAAAGGAC
Organism: Viscum album; assembly: GCA_963277665.1. Lineage (NCBI taxonomy): Eukaryota > Viridiplantae > Streptophyta > Magnoliopsida > Santalales > Viscaceae > Viscum > Viscum album. Next base: position 895,163,471 of record OY728156.1, read on the forward strand.
TGCTCCAACTGCTTGGTTAGAGGCATCACAAAGTAGTTCAAATGGTTCTTCCCAATTTGGAGGCTGCATCACGGGTGGTGAAATCAATCTCTTCTTCAACTCATCAAAGGATTCCCTACATGCACCGTTGAAATAAAAATCATCATCTTTCAAAAGTAATCTAGAGAGAGAGAGAAATCTTAATGAAATCTCTGATAAACCTCCTGTAGAATCCTGCATGTCCTAAAAATGATCTAACATGTTTCACACAAGTAGGGTAAGGTAATGAATTTATCACTTAAATTTTTTATTTATCCACTTCAATTCCATTTTGAAAAATGACATGACCAAGCACAATTCCTCTTTCAACCATGAAATGAAACTTTTCAAAATTTAAAACAAGATTTTTTTCAATGCAGGTTTTCAAAACTTTTTCCAGATTTTTCAAACAATGATCAAAAGAATCTCCAAAAACTGTGAAATCATCTAAGAAAACTTCCAAGAAATTTTCAATGTGATCAGAAAATATACTCACCATGCACCTCTGAAATGTACCTGGAGTATTACATAATACAAATAGCATTCTTTTATATGCAAAACTACCAAAAGGGCATGTAAATGTGGTCTTATCTTGATCCTCGGGAGCAATGGATACCTGGAAGTAACCTGAAAATCCATCCAAAAAGCAATAATGAGTTCTCCCTGCCAATCTTTCTAACATATGGTCAATGAAGGGGATGGGGAAATGATCTTTTCGAGTGACCTGGTTCAATTTCCTAAAATCAATGCACACTCTAGCTGTTTTGAATTCTCATAGGGATTAACTCATTCTTTTCAATCCTCACAGTGGTCAGGCCAATTTTTTTTGGAACGACATGAATAGGGCTGACCCACTACGAATCTGAAATGGGATAGATGATCCCAGCTTTCAAGAGCTTCTTGATCTCCTTCTTCACAACCTCCATCAAGGTGGGATTCAGTCTCCTTTGGGGCTGTCTAACAGGTTTGGAATCTCCCTCAACCAAAATTCTATGTGAGCATATTTTTGGGTTAATTCTTGGGATATCACCTAAGCTCCATCCTATTGCCTGGACATTCTCTCTCAAAATCTCAATCAATGATTTTTCTTGGGTTTTAGAAAGATTATTAGAAATTATCACTGGTAGTTTCTCTCCCTCCCTAAGGTATACATATTTCAAATCAGTGGGGAGTGGTTTGAGTTCTAGATTCGGGGGATGCTTAAGGGATGAGACTAAATTGACGTTTTCCACTTCCAAATATTGGACCTTCTGCACACAAGAAACCATATAATCTTCCTCATTATTTAACAAATCATCAAAGAAATCAGATTTTACCTCTTCCTCCCACATGAAGTCATAATCTCCAACATATTTAGCATCCACATGATCAATGATATTTTCAAGGGAAGAAGTCTCTCCTAAGTCTAAGAATTCATAGAGCATACCTGATTCTTCAATTGGTTCTGCACCAACTTCATGGGAAAGCGAAAATAGGGAGTGATCATCTGATGGATGCCTCATGGATTCAAAAATATTGAAGTGGACTGTGCTTTCTCCAAACTCCATGGTGAGTGTCCCCTCGTGGACATTGATGATGGTTTTGGCTGTCTTCAAGAAAGGTCTCCCCAAAATGATGGGTGAATGTGATGGGCTTCTATCTTCTTCCATATTGAGCACATAGAAGTCAGTTGGGAATAAGAGATCTTTGACTTTCACAAGGACATCCTCCAAAACTCCTGCAGGAAAAACTGTGGATCTGTTTGCAAGCTGGACCACCACTCTTGTGGGCTTCAATTCTCCCATCTGCAAATAAGTGTATACCGAGTGAGGAAATACATTAATTGAATCACCTAAATCACACAAAGAATTCGTGAAATTTAATGAACCAATGGTGCATGGAATGGAAAACATCCCTGGATCTTGACATTTGGTTGGAATCTGCGGCGTGATAAGGGCTGAGACACTTCTTCCCAAGTTGATTCTTTCATTCCCATGAAGCCTTCTCTTTTTGGTGCAAAGATCTTTCAAAAATTTTGCATACCTTGGAATTTGTTTAACAGCTTCAAGTAGGGGGATATTGATTTCCACTTTCTGGAAGGTGTCCAAAATTTCTTTTTGAAGTGCTTCTCCATGCAATTTCTTTGATTCGATCATCCTTGTTGGAAATGGTGGGGGTAATTCTTTTTTCTCCCTTTGTTTTCTTTGCATTGGTGTTTCTTGTTTCTTATTCTATGGCCTATCCTTCTCCTCCTTCTATTCCTTTTCATCTTCTTGGTGGATTCTCACAAGACTTTCTGAATCATTCTCCCTCAGAATAGGTGGTATTATTTCAGGTTCAGGGTTAGATGGAGGTGGGATTTCTTTTCCACTTCTTGTTATGATTGCACTAAAATTCTCTTTAGGATTTGGCACTGTTTGGGATGGAAGCTTCCCTGGATTCTTGGACATTATTTCAACAAGACTTCCCACTGTGTCTGCTAGCTTGTAAACCTTATCTTCTAGGCCCTCATACTTGGATTGTAGATGTTCCACAGAAGGTTGTGTGCTAGTGGATGGTTGTTCATATGTCTTTCTTTGGAATTGTGGTGGCTGGAAAGATTGTTGTTGTTGGAAGGGCTGTTTATAAGATTGTTGGAAGGGAGGGGGGTTCTGGTATTGCTGCTGGTGGTAAGGAGGTTGACTGGGGTGCTGGTTAAATGGTCTCATCTGGTTTTATTGGTTCCCAAATCCTTGTTGGGATTGCAGTTGATTTTGTTGGAATTGTCTTGGTTGAAAGGCCGCAACACAGTATTCTGTCCCGTGTATCTCAGGGCACTGGTTAGTATAATGAGTGGAAGAATAACATAAACCACATACTTGAGCTGAAGCTTGTTGTCCATTTTCTTGTGTTACAGCCATTTGACGGACTAATCTTACAAGGTCATCAACTTTGGTTTCAATCAATGTAGATGAATCAGATGTTTTTACCTCATGTATCCCCCTGGTTCCCATTCCTCTTAGTCCAAATTGTTGTGAGTTTTGAGCAATCTTCTCAATTAGTATTCTGATATATGCAGCAGACTTGTCAATCAGGGACCCCCCTGATGAGGCATCTAGAAGATTTCGATCATTATCCATAAGTCCTTGGTATAAGAACAGAAGGAATTGTTGTTCCTCCATTTCTTGATGTTCGAAGCTGGAACATAGCTTCTTGAAGCGCTCCCAGTACTCGTAGCGGGTTTCTCCAGTTGATTGTCGTATGATGTAAATCTCCTTCTTGATGGCAGTGCTCCTCGATGTGGGAAATAATCTTTGCGTGAAACTTCTTTTTAGGTCTTCCCAATCACTGATCTCCCCTGGTTGCAGGTTGTACAACCATTCTTTAGTTGTTCCTTCAAGTGAGAAGGGGAATTCCCTCCACTGAAATTGGTCTTTGGGTGCTCCTCTTGGCCTGAAGATTGAGCAAGTGTATCTGAATTCTTGCATGTGCCGATTTTGGATCTTCTCCTACAAGACCATGAAACTTTGGAAGCACAGGAATCATATTTACACGTAATTAAAAATCATTTGGTTCAGCGGGTGAAATTAGTTTGTTATTTTGAATGGCAAATTGTGGTGCACATAGATCACGCAGGGTTTGGTTGGGATTTCTAGCCATGATTTCAGGTTCAGAGTGAACACTAAGAGTTTCAATTGAATATGAGAGATCTATTTCTTCAAATATTTCTGGTAGATTTCCTTTTCTTAGTTGGGTTAATGTTTTTTCAATTTTTGAATCAAATTCAATTAATTGTTCTTTTGAGGTGCGGGTCATTCAATTTTGTTTTTTTTGTTGCACTGCCTCCCCGGCAACGACGCCAAGTTTGACGCACGCCTGTCGTAGGGCGTGGCAAAATAATTATTTCCTAAATTAAAATGTAGTTAAGTGGTTGACCTAGGATGTCTCCTGAAGAGGAGTTCACACAAAACGTGTTTTCACTTTAAAACGGGGGAAAAATGTTGTGAAAGGAAATTTGAAATTCAAATGATTAAAAAACTATAAAATTTAAAAGGGTGATTAGGTCGGGGTCGGTTTCCTAATTATAATGCTATCCTTGTTCAATTTAATTCAAACCTCTTATTCTAAGTTGATTAAAGTGAGTTTCCACAATCGTTTCCTCTCACTTCCTTGGTGAAATTATTATTGTGAGAGAAAACCTTACCAAGATCTTGGTTTGGTCAACTCTCCTTCCATGTGTAAAATAGTTGTATTGAATATCCTTAATTTAAATGGGAAATACCCGATCGGGTTTCGTTTATCCCAAACAATCAAGAACATTCACTACACCTTTTACACGTACTGACGATCGTCGAGTACTTCACCACTAATTCCTAGTTTATTCCATCGTATATAAACCAGAAATTAGTGGAGGGAGATATTGATTATTTTACCAAGGAAAAAATAAATAACGGAATTATTATTCAAGAATGATCGAACTTGATAATAAAATCCGCTATAAGAAATTGAAAACAACTTTGAAGAAGAAAGAAAATTATTCAATTGCGTCCAAGAACTCAAGCATTACAATGTAGAAAACCAACCCTTCCCCAATCACTCCAAAAGTTTACCCCACCATGGTAAGGGTAATAGAGATGAATGGGGAAGAAGAAGGTATTATTAAACTATGAAAAAGAAAATAAATAAAAAATAAAGCCCAAAGGTTCTTCTTCTTGGTGTCCCAGAAGGAATGGGATGGAGAATGGATGCTTTGAGAGGGTGGAGCTCTCCTCCTTTTATAGACAGAATGTTTCTCCCGAATGTCGACATGTTGTAGCCCCATTAAATGACATATTCACGCATTGAGACCTTCTTTAATGTTGTTCATAATTCCCTTGTCCGTGTCCCTTAAAAATGTTAGAGGATTTGGACATGTATTCTGAGAGTTATGACCGTTTTACTATGAGCATTTATTCTGTCCATTTAGACTCTCCAAAACGAAATCCTCCGGATTAGGGTTATTTAATGACCCCATAAAAGGCCAATTCACTCGGTCCTTCCTTCATAAAAGATGCTCCAAAACTCCTTTCGCGTCCACCCACATAATTTCAAAAGCTGTGGGCCCACATTGGATGAGTGATGGATCCCACATTAAAACTAGGCAGAACTGAAAACAGTTTTCTTGAGCCAACTTGTGAGATTCTTTTGAGCTTCCATATGGACGATTAAGATTTTAGTCCAAAAACAGTAAATGAAGCCCTGGATGTGTAGAATCTGGAAAAGAAAGAATGTTTCAATTTGGATCAGTGTAGATAATGTTATGGCCAAACTACCAAAATAATTTTAAACTGTTAAAAATCCAAAATGACCAATTTTTACTATTCAATTCAAAATAACACCATTATCAAAAAAAATGAAACAATTAATCTTAGAGGAACAATTTTGTGGGTTTAAAACAATTATATTCAATATGAATTAATTGAAAATATTTTCTCTATCATCACCCATCCTGATTACTACTCCAGTCCAAGCATGCTTTACTGTGGAGTTCTAATCAGGTAGGCTCCCGAAAAGAAAATTGCACCTTGTTGACATGGGTAGTAACATTTAGCATTTTAAGTCTCACTTTTCTAGGGGTGTTACATTATCCAACCCTTTTTAAAGAACAACACCCTCATTGTGGACCCCAAGCCTCAAAACTAGGCAGTGCCTAAGCACTTCTGGCTGGGTATTGTCTCTGATACCATTTTGTCACGAACCAACCCGAGTCGACCCTGAACCGGTCACCTGATCCAGTCTGCGACATGACCCGAGAGGCGTTCCCGATCCTCCCGGGATGGCGACAAGCGCCATGGCATCAAAAGAGGCTGTTGGAATGATTTTTACCAAATAATTAAATAAATAAACCAGAAATAATACAGAGTAGCGTAAAAATAAATAAACCATGTAAAGTAACTAAACAAGAATAAAATAAAATAAAACTAACCGAAATAGACAACCACTATCTCCGTGTGACCTCACGTGTCACTCTCCAACTCACAACCAAACATAGACCAAGGCGAACGCACCCAAGCTGTAGCCTGCACAAACACTAAAAATAGAAAAGAACTATAGGCATGAGTATTAAAACTCAATAGGCTAGCCCGATATCTATTCCCAATGAACCACCATTAAATAAAGAAATTTACTAATTCCAAGTTTGAACTAAATTATATAAAATAATGGTTTTCACACACACACACTTTCATTTCTAAAACAATATCAGTCCATTTCCCTTTTTAATTTTAAAACAAGTTTAATGTCTGGAAAGAATAGGTATATTTATTTTTAAAACATTTTCTGCGAAACATTTAGAAAGCCGAACATCAGTTATTATCCAAAAAGGAAAAACCACACATATCACACAACACACACCAAGGGCAATAGAAAAAGTGGCACACAAGGGCCAGCAACCGAACTAGTCCTCTCAACCATCCACTACATACAAATAAACACCAAAGGAAACATGGGTCGAACCTAGTAGATCGTGAACAATCCAGAACGTACTATACATGTGACTCATCCTAAAAGCATTCTCTAACTCGATGACATCATAATGCCCTAACACTCGGCATAGCCCTGCATGGCCTAACTGAGGGGCCCAATCCCCATAGCAGCAATAACTCAGTATTCCCCTAATATGGGGCCACTAGCCAGTGCATAATCTAAACTAGTGCAGTAATCATTCTCAGAAGATTCACTCACTATGCCAGATTCCCATGTCAACACATATAATAAAAAGGGGTGCGTCCACAATGTAAATCAATCAGTCACGATGCACAAATATCACATGCAACTCACGCAATCAACACATACCAAAGATCACCCCTTAGTAACCCCAAAGTGAGTTTTTCCAAAATAACTTATTTCATTAAAGTGTTAAACGGGCCTTCACCAACTTTAAATAAAAACCTCATTTCTCAAGAAATCCCGAAACACTTGTTCAGAAGAAATCATTTGTATTTAAAACTAGAACCACAATTGAAATTCCGTGAATTATGTTTAAAGGAAAAACTGGCATTCTTTCACTATTGGGTGTCCGTTCGTCAAGAAAATATTTCGGGTGTCGTGTATAAAATAAACAGCTCATTTTACACCAAATAATAATTTAAAAATTAATTATCTTATATTATTTTCTATTTATTAAAATTAATAAAACATCAAGAAATTAATAAATTCTAAATTTAAAGGTGAATGTAGTGGGGGACCTACCTCGACTCGCAGCCCGGTTATGACGATGATGCGGTACGTCCCAACTTGCACACAAGTACGCGCCACTTGCCAACGATTGCAACATCACGGAAAAAACTTTCCAATGTGCTGCAACAATGCAAAGCATCTAAAAACACAGAAACATTGTCTTAAAATAACCCAAATGAATAAACAGAGTAAAACCCACCTCGACATCAGTGCAGACGAAACGAAACGAACCCAAAACATGTGGTAAAACCAAAGGCACCCCGTAAATAGCGACGGACAATATGAAGTGATCCGAATCACTTCACCTTCGGTGGGGGAGGATGGAGCGCGATCTAACGTGACCCAAGACACCCTTCGCGAACCCAACAAGGGGATTCGAAGACACGTCGGGGCAACACGGAGGCGCTGCGCGATGAGATTCAGGTTCGTCACTGCTGGCCACCGGACAAGGGGGGTCGGGTTCTCCAAAAGCACACCGAGAAGGGGACAGAGAGGTTTTTTTGCGCTGGCTAGAAGTCCAGACAGGAGGCGGCATCCCGGGAGAACACAAATGTAATCAGGGAAGGTGGGAGATCGTCAGGTCGCCGCATGAGAGCGGGAGCAGGGGCTGGCCGGGGTGAAGGTGGATAGGAATGAAGGGGCCTACGGGGGCTGGATCATGAAAGGGGGCTGAGGAGGGCGCACGACGAAGGTAGCAAACCCGGAGGAGGGGGATTTGCGTGCTGGGGGTCAGGGCGAGCGTCGGCTGTGCGCGGGCTGGCCAGGTAGCGGACAGAGAAGGGAGCAGGGGCCTGCGGAGGCTGCTTTGTGGCGGTAGCAGGAGAGGAAGGAGGGGGCTATTCTGGTTGGTTAGTTGGGCGCTGCTATAGGAGGGCACAACAGGGGAAAGGAGGCAGGCTGCATGAGGTCCTGCAGGAGGGGACCGTGGAAGGCAGCATGGGAGAATGGCGGATTCTACGTGGGAGGGTGGTGCGGAGAAGGGCGGAGGCTATAGGCGTGATAGACAGGGAGGGCAAGCAGGAAGGTGGGCCAGATCTGGCGGAGGCCTGGCGACGTCGAAACAGGGGGGTCGAGTTGGAGCCGGCGGATACTGGCCAGGGAGGCTGCGGGTCCTGGGCGATCATGGAAACATTAGGGGCCGGCTGGACAGTAGGGAGGTAGACTTCTGGGGCTGCATGAGGGGCAGAGGCCTGGAGGAGGGACGGTGGACTACAAGCATGCAGGAGGTGGAGGAGGTCGCGCCAGGCGGAGGGCTTGGGCGAGACCGGTCCGCAGCAGGTGGGAGCTGAATAGGTCGCCTGGCGGACGAGTGGGGCAACGAGGCTGGTGGAGGGGAGACTAGGACGACAGAGAATGAAGGGCCTAGCCGGAGGATCTGGGGTGCGCAAGGGCTAGAAAGGAGGGCCACTTCGCACGAAAAAAACAGTATGAGAAGCAACTACATGGAAAAAAAAGAAAAGAAGAAAGGAGAAAAAATAGAAAAAAGGATAGAATAAAAAAAAAGTAAAGTAAATGAATAATAAAATATAAAGGATAATAATAACAAAACAACAACAACAACAACAATAATAATAATAACAACAACAATATTATAAATTATTATTATTATTATTATTAAACATTTTATAAAAATCTTTTCAATTTTATTTATTCATTTAATTTTATTATTTATCTAAATAGGTGGGCAACCGTGCACTCACTAGGTCTGAACGCACGATCAGACCGAATGCGCAGTGACCGCGCACCCACCCAAACCGAATGCGCAGTGACTGTACACTGGCCCGAGACCCACCGAAAACATCAAAGCTTCAAAAATTCAAACCCAGACCCAAACCCGACTCTACCCAGAGTCACGGGACCGAGAAAAGAATAAAAACTTGGGCGTCTATGGTCGGGGTGTGACCGTTGGTATTGTTGAAGAAGGTACTCCCTACTGGAGCGAAGATTCCAGAGTCATTCTATCAAGCTCGCAAGTTGACCGATGATCTTGGTTTTACATATGATACAATTGATGTGTGTCACAATAATTTTATATTGTTCAGAAAAGAGAATGCACAATTAAATATTTTTACTATTTTCTATACATCCAGGTGGAAGACCAATGAGATTAATCAAGGTAGTCAAATTCTTCCTGGTAGAGTCTTGAATCAAGGGAAACAAGTTGCCGCTAAACAGATGCATTATTTCCCACTGAAACCGAGACTGAAGAGATTCTTCTTGTCCACTAAAAATTCTAAATTGATGACTTGACATTCAGAGAGAAATAAAGAGGTTGATAAATTAACTCACTTGGTAGATTCTTTGGCATGGAAAGAGTTTGATCAAAGACACCCAGACATTTCCCGAGATGATCATAATATTTGACTAGGTTTGGAAGTAGATGGTTTTAACCCATTTAGGTCCATGGTTGGTGCGACACATAGTACGTGGCCAGTGGTTTTGGTTCCATACAACATTCCCCCATGGGTATGTATGAAGTGAACATTTTTGTTATTGTCAATTATAATTGATGGACTGAGAGTACCTGATGATAAAATCAATGTTTATATGAAACCTTTGATTGATGAGCTGCAAGAATTTTGGGCCGATGGTGTAATGACTTTTGACTCGGCAGCTAATGAAATCTTTAGACTTCGAGCCACTTTGTTATAGACAATTAATGATTTCCCAGCATATGCTAACTTATCAGGTTGGAGTACAAAAGGAGAATTTGCTTGCCCTTGTTGTAATAAGAGTAAGAAATCTACATGACTTAAGCACTGTAGAAAGTGGTCATATCTTGTTCACAGACGCTTTATTCCTCCATTTCATAGGTTCAGAAAAGACTGTGTATCATTTGATGGGAATAGAGAGTACGACCCATCACCACAAATACTGTTTGGGGTTGAAATTTGTGCACAACTTGATCAAGAAAACATTTGTACAATGTATGATTTTCAAGATTTATTGGTTCCTGCATTGCCTTCTATTTTTGCTGCAAATAGACAGTGCAATCATAATTGGAAGAAATGGCTTAATTTTCTTGAATTTCCTTATTGGAAATATAATATTTTAAGACATAATTTGAATGTGATGCACATTGAAAAAAATTTATATGATAATATACTGTGCACCATTTTAGTCATCAAGGGGAAATCAAAAGACAGTGCTAATGCTTAACTTTACAAGAAATGGGATTGAGAAAAACTTTACATTTACAGCTGGGTGAAGGTAATCAGGCATACATGTCTGCTGCATAGTACACAATGAGTAAAAAAGAGAAACAAACATTTCTATCAATTTTAAAGACCGTTAAGGTTCCAGATGGTTATTGCTCTAATATTTTTAAGTGCGTGAATATGATGAGAATGACATTACAGGGGTTGAAAAGTCACGATAATCATACTATGCTTCAACAGTTAATTCTTATAGCAATTGGTGATTGCTTACTTGCCCAGGTTGTTGTGTCGTTGATTGGAGTTTCTAATTTTTTCAGACAGATCTGTTCTAGGAATCATTGCATGAGTGATTTGAAAAAGATGCAGGATAAGACTGTACTTGCACTATGTCACCTAGAAAAACTATTTCCGCCATCTTTTTTTTTTTGATGTCATGGTTCACTTGACCATGCATTTAACTGGTGAAGTCATTGCTGGCGGTCCCGTGCAATTCAAGTGGATGTATCCAATAGAGCGATACTTAAATACATTGAAACGATATGTGCATAAGAAAGCTCATTTGGAATCCTCAATTTCCAAGGGATATTTAATGGATGAGTGTACTAATTTATGTGCTTCATATATTGATGAGGTTGAAAGAAAGATAGATAAACCCTCCCAGAATGATGAGGGTCCAATTAGAGAAGGAATAACATTTTATATGTGGAATGATGAGTGGGTTCAAGCTCATCGATATGTGTTGTTCAACACTCCATTAGTTATCCCATTGATACAGTAAGTTTCATAGTTGATGTGTATTTTGTTTCTGTATTTATTTTATTTCTTACCTTATATTGTGTTGTGATTTAGGATGCATATCGCTGAGTTGAAATGTGAAAGGCCCCGTGCAACTAACTATCAAATCCAAAAACATCATTTCAACACATTTCATTAGTGGTTCAAGACTCATGTACATATAATTGATTTAATATTTTTATAATGCAAATTAGTTGTATTTTCACAATCCTTTATCCATTAAAATATATATGTGAAATTTGAAGATTCAAAAGTTACATGATTTAACCCATCATGTGAGTGAAGAACTCAACCAACTAGATGATGGTCCATTTATTACAGCTCATCGCTACAAGTATTTGGATGCTAATGGATTTCTATTTTGTATTAGCGATGTTGACATGAACCGAGCCACACAAAATAGTGGTGTTTGTTATTCTTTTGTTGTTGCGGGTTATTATTATGGATTGCTGAGAGATATTATTGAGGTTATTTATGGTCTTGGCTTAAAACACATATTGTTAAGGTGTGATTGGGTCGATCTGGTTCATGGAATGAAAGTTGATAACTTCCAATTTACATTTGTAAACTTTAACAATATGCTATATAAAGATGAACGAGTAAGAAATGATCCCTTCATACTGAAATCATAGGTAAAACAAGTTTACTTTGTCGGCATTGATTCTGATTGGAAAGTTGTGGTGAAAATGTCTAGAAGATGGGTTTTTTCTGATTGACCAAGAGAAATTTGAAGTTGTCGCATTTCCTGATCAAACACTTGACCAAACAATAATAGCTATACGAGATGAAGATATACAATGGGCCAGAGAGACATTTGAAGGAGATACGATAGACTTGCATGATTAGTGAAAATTGTAATTATATCCCCAGTTATTGGTTGTAAAAATATTTATGAGTTATATATGCATAAAAATTGCTTGATTTAACTATAATTTCTTTTAATGTAGGTATGTCACAGGGTGGTTAAAGTGGTTCACCTGATGTTGTCGGTATGTATGTTTTCATTTTTCTAAATTAATTGATTGTAATTTTCCATGTATATTTCCCTAACTATTTATAATCATTAATTTATATTGTAATTGAATTATGAATTTATGTTTATTAGGATCTAGTGTGTCTTCCAGCAGAAGTAGGGGTCCTGGTAGAGGGGTTCAATCCTAGAACTCTGGAGCCTGATTGGATGTGTTATTTGATGACTCATTTCATCCAGTCGAAGAAGGTGCTACTGTATTGAGTCGTCAGTTTGGGCATATGATGTGATACTCACATAGATTCCATCTGACGAATTGTGAATGGAGTTCTTTTCCCCAGGATACGATGGACATATTATGGAGGGAGGTTCAGGTAAATTCAATGTTTAATTTTTCATGATATTGTTATTATTATTATCCCATCTACTGACAATTTTTTTTAATAGTATAATTTGACATTCTGTCCAGATGAGTTTCGGGCTGTATGTATGTACAAATGCCAAAAATTATGGAAGGATTACAAGTCAAGGGTGAAGAGAGATCACTAGACACCATTTGTGGGTGTTCCAGAAATTCTACAGCAAGTCCCTCCAGGCATTCTTCCTACGCAGTGGTAGGATTTGGTTATGTTTTGGTCGAGTGAGGTGGCGATGGTAAGATTTATTACTTTTAATCTATAAATGACTAATTTTTCAAATGTCTATTAAGTAAATAAATTGAATGTAGACCGAGTCTACTCGTAATTCACATAATCAGGCGATGTAGGGCACACCTTCTAGACTTGGAACTCGACATGTGTCACAACTCAGACATGATGTAAGTTTAGAATTCACTATTCATTCATATTTTAAAAATATTTTAGTATAACATGGTGAACCCCTTTATTATAGTTACACCAATGCAGCGAGCTGATCGATCAGATGTCCATATGGGTGAGGACTCATAGGGCGGGTGATCCTGATGTTGCCGGTGTTATAGTAAGCAAATTATTTACTAATAAATGTATTTTTATTTTATATAAATTATTCATATTTGTTCATTGATTCATTATATGCTACAGGCTCAGTTTGACGCTCAGTTAGTAGAGTTTTCAGAGGAGCAATGTCGTAGTACTGTGCGTAGAGATGAAATATTTCACCATGTCATGGGGCGTGATGGTCATGGTTATTCTTTGACTTATGGCGGTGGTGTCCCATGATGTGCAGTTGTTAGAGCAGATGCGATGGGTGCATGCAGAGATTCAGGGATGCGCACACAGACTGAGATAGATGCTTCTATGTAGGATATGCAGTGCAATATGGATGCACAGTTTCAGCAGTTACGTGCAGAGTATATGAAGAGGTTGTCACAGATGTCATCACGTATCGATGAAATGACGACACAACAAGTGGCACCACAGGTAAACAATAAAACAAACCATACTCAGATTGAATTTTATTGATATGTTTAAGATACATAATATTGATATATATTGTAGGATCTGAATACAACTGGTGGACATTGCAGTGATATTAGTGATCCAGATGAGGATGAAATCGATGCATGAGGTAATTTCATTTGTGTTGATAAATTATCTAGAAGTTTTTATATCCTTGATGAATAGAATCATCTATTTTTACCTAGATTAGTTTGTTTTAGTATTTTTGGATGACATCTTTGTGCACTCCAAGACAGATGATGATCATACCCAATATCTTGACATAATCCAGATTACACTTATAGCGCATCGACTATACGCCAAGCTATATATATGTCACTTTTGTATTGATTAGGTATAGTTATTGAGTCAAATAATCTCAGAGGAAGGTGTGTCAATGGATGGAGAGAAGCTTTAGGCAGTTGTTTCTTGAGAGAATCCCAAGAACTCTTTCGATATTTGTAGCTTTCTAGGGTGAGTGAATTGTGAAGTGGTCGGGCAGACGACACGTCAATCAGAGGTGTCGTGTGCCCGTGGTGACTGAGAATGCAGTTCTGGTGTCATAAACGGCCAAAACGGGCATTTAACGTTCAAATTCATAGAGAACAACATTGGATTGAACAGAAATAACATGTCAATAATCTAATTATTATTCTTGAATTGTACGAGGAGATGACACGTCAATCGGATGTGCGGTTTGCGTGGTACGACTCAATATGCGTTTTTTAAGTGTTGGGTGCGCTTCATAAATGCGCGTGGGGGTCCAAACTGGCCGAACGATGTCATAATGGCCTAAAATTAGACGATAAAAATCGGTGAGTGAATTGTGAAGTGGTCGAGCAGACAACATGTCAATCGTAGGTGTCGTGTGCCCGCGGTGACCGAGAACGTAGTTCTGGTGTCATTAACGGCCCAAACGGGCGTTTAACAATCAAATTCATAGAGAATGACATTGGATAGACCTGAAATCATGAGAAAAAGGTATAATTATTATTTGTGACATGTAATAAGAAACATCACATCAATCAGACGTGTGGTTTGCACAGTACGTCTCAATATGCGTTTTTTAAGTGTTGGGCGCGCTTCATAAACGCGCGTGGGGGGGGGGCTCCAAACCGTCCGAACAACATCATAATGACTTGAAATCATAAAAAAACAATGGGTGAGTGAATTTTTAAGTGTTCGGGTAGACGACACATCAATCGGAGGTGCCGTGTGCCTGCGGTGACCGAGAACGCACTTCTGGTGTCATAAACGACCAAAACGGGCATTTAATGGTCAAATTCATAGAGGATGATATTATATTGACCTGAAATCATAGTTAAAAAATCTAATTATTATTCATGATGTGTACGAGGAGATGACACGTCAAGCAGACGTGCGGTTTGCACGGTACGGCTCAATATGCGTTTTTTAAGTGTTGGGTGCGCTTCAAAAATGCGTGTGGGGGGTCCAAACCGGCCGAACGATGTCGTAATGGCCTAAAATCAGAATAAAACAACAGGTGAGTGAATTGTGATGTGATTGGGTAGACGGAATGTCAATTGGAGGTGTCGTGTGCCCGTAGTGACTGAAAATGCACTTCTAGTGTCATAAACAGCCAAAATGGGCGTTTAACGGTCAAATTCATTAAGGACAACATCATATTGACTTGAAATCACAGGAAAACAATCTAATTATTATTTGTGACGTGTACGAGGAGATTTCATGTCAATTAGACTTGTGGTTTGGGTGGTACGGCTTAATATGCGTTTTTTAAGTGTTGAGCGTGCTTCAAAACGTGCGTGGGAGGGGGGGGGGGGTCCAAACTGGCCGAACGATGTCAGAATGGCCTGTAATCAGACAAAAACAATGGCTGAGTGAATTTTGAAGTGGTCGGGTAGACGATACATCAATCAGAGGTGCTGTGTGCCCGTGGTGACCGAGAACGCAGTTCTGGTGTCATTAACGGCCAAAACGGGCGTTTAACGGTCAAATTCATAGCGCACGACATCGGATTGACCTAAAATCACAGGGAAACAATCTAATTATTATTCGTGACGTGTAAGAGGAGATGTCACATCAATCGGACGTGTGGTTTGCATGGTACAACTCAATATGTGTTTTTTAAGTGTTGGGCGCGCTTCATAAACGCGCGTAGGGGGTCCAAACCGGCCGAACAACGTCAGAATGACCAGAATTCAGACGAAAAAAATGGGTGAGTTAATTGTGAAGTGGTTGGGTAGACGACACATCAATCGGAGGTGTCGTGTGCCCGCGGTGACCGAGAACACAGTTCTGGTGTCATAAACGGCCAAAACGGGCGTTTAATGGTTAAATTCATAGAGGACGACATAGGATTTACCTAAAATAATAGGGAAACAATCTAATTATTATTCGTGACGTGTATTAGGAGACGACACATCAATCGGATGTGCGGTTTGCGCGGTGCGGCTCAATATGTGTTTTTTAAGTGTTGGACGCGCTTCATAAATGCACGTGGGGGGGGGGGTCCAAATCGGCCGAACGACGTCAGAATGGCCTGAAATTAGTCGAAAACAACGGGTGAGTGAATTTTGAAGTGGTTGGGTAGATGGAATGTCAATCAGAGGTGTTGTGTGCCCGTGGTGACCGAGAACACACTTCTGGTGTCATAAACGGCCAAAACGGGCGTTTAACGGTCAAATTCATAGAGTACGAAATCATATTGACTTGAAATCATAGGGGAAAAATCTAATTATTATTCGTGACGTGTACGAGGAGAATTCACATCAATCGAACATGCAGTTTGCACGGTACGGCTCAATATGCGTTTTTAAGTGTTAGGAACGCTTCATAAACGCGCGTGGGGGGGGGGGGGGGGGTCCAAACCGGCCGAACGATGTTGGAATGGCCTGAAATCAGACAAAAACAACGGGTGAGTGAATTGTGAAGTGGTCAGGTATACGACATGTCAATCAGAGGTGTCGTGTGCCCGTGGTGACTGAGAACGCACTTCTGGTGTCATAAACGGCCAAAACGGGCATTTAACGGTAAAATTCATAGCGGACGACATCAGATTGACCTAAAATCATAGGGAAATAATATAATAATTATTCATGGTGTTTATTAGGAGACGACACAACAATATGACGTTTGGTTTGCACGATACAACTCAATATTCATTTTTAAGTGTTGGGCACGCTTCGTAAACGCGCGTGGGGGGGGGGGGGTCCAAACAGGCCGAACGATGTTGGAATGACTTGAAATCAAATGAAAATAATGGGTGAGTAAATTTTAAAGTGGTCAGGCAGACGACACATAAATCGGAGGTGCCGTGTGCCCGCGGTGACTGAGAACACAGTTCTGGTGTCATAAACGGCCAAAACGGGCATTTAACGGTCAAATTCATAGCAGACGACATCAGATTGACCTAAAATCACAAGTGAACAATATGATTATTAATTTTTATGTGTACGAGGATATGGAACATCAATCAGACGTGCGGTTTGTGCGGTATGACTCAATATGCTTTTTTTAAGTGTTGGGTGCGCTTCATAAACGCGTGTGTGGGGATCCAAACCAGCCAAACGATATCGGAATGGCCTGAAATCAGATGAAAAAAACATGTGAGTGGATTGTGAAGTGGTCGGGCAAAAACACATCAATTGGAGGTGCCGTGTGCCCACGACGATCGAGAACGTACTTCTGGTGTCATAAACGGCCAAATACATAGCGAACGACATCAGATTGACCTGAAATCACAGGGCAAAAATATAATTTGAACCATAGAATTAACGATTTAAAAAATTTTAAAACGGTAATCAAAATTATGAATATATTTTTAAAATCAAATACTTTCGATCTGTTACAGTAAGTTTTAATTGAAATATGTTAGTTTGTTTCAATTATTTGTTTATAGGTTTTATTGGGTAAAAATTTTGTTATTAAATTTTGTTATGCAGTTATATTTTATGACAGATGTGGATCTTGGAAGATGACTGATGAGATTTATGTGGGTATATTTTATTTTATTATAGATATTTAAAAAAAAAATTAAAAACCTATAGCATCCACTGTAGGTGATTCCAGCACCACCTACAGCGGCTGCCGTTTGGCGGTCGCTATAGCCCATTCCAGCTTGCGTTCAGCATCCGCAAAATGGCAGTCGCTGATAGCAACAACGATGGGTCAAAAGAGGCCACTATTTGGCGGCCGCTAGGCGGCCTCTATAGACCTTTAGTGACGACTTTTGGTTGCCTCTAAAGGTCATGATTGTACTAGTGATAAAAAACATTTGATCATTTCATATGTAAAGTAATTATTAACACTTTATAATTTAGTCATGATTTATGAAAATTACCTAAAATACAAATATAAACAATTTATATCTATTTCATAAATATGAATATTTCATTTTTCATCATTTATATTACATTTAATATGAACTCCTTTATATTACAAAATTCATGTCGTTTATGAAAACTTTTATAACCATATAAAGATTTCCTATTTATATAAAAACATTACATAAACTAAATAAGAAATATTTCAATTTATTTAAACCTTTTATCAAAGAAACCAACACTCCTTTTTACATGGTTCAAATAAATTTCAAAATAATTCCTTTTATATAAAAATTCCATATTCTCATTTATGAATAATTTTTAAATTAATATAAATTCTTTTATACTATGCTTTATTTTATAATTTATAACATTTTTATAAATTGATAAACCATGTAAATATACTTTAACCCTTTATCAGATCCACCAAAACATTTTGATATGGTTTAAATCCATCTTTAAATTTGAAAATGGCCTAAAGGTTTTTGTGAATTTTAAGAAAAAAAATCCATTAAACTTATTGAACCATGACTATTTTCAGTAAAACCATAATGTAGCGTAACTTGGGTGAAAAATCCTTCCATGAAAAAACTAAACCCATTTTCTTTGATAAATCTTGAATAATTATAGCCCAAGGAAACCCATAATGTCATCCAAATTGGCCCACAACAAGGCCTAAAAGCGCATTCCCAATCATCATGAGCTGGTGACAAGCACCTGGGTATCATACAAAAAAATATGGGAATGATTTAACATTGAAAATACATATAATAAGTGTCAAATAAATGACATATTTTAAAGGTATTTTCATTTAATTTCCATTCATGCTTTGTTTTGGGGGTTTCTCAAGATTTTATGGAGGAATGGGTGAGTTTTCATGAATTGGGCCAAACCGTGAGCCCAATTCCAGATTTAAAAATAAATTTTGTTTCTTTTATAACTCATTCGTTTTTCAACATTTTTCATCCATTACAATTCCTACTTGGCCTCCCCTGACCTATTAACACCACCATGTTAATTTGGAGCCTTTAGAAATCCATAACCAAGGTGTATTTGGGTTTTTATTTAAGGGATTGGGCTTGCCCGGAAGCCCATTTCCAGTTTTAAAATTGATTTTTTTATTTAATAACTTATTCAATTTTAAGTATTTTTCAGTGATTACAAGTCTCACCCAAGACCATTGAAGCCAGACATGCGCTCAGTATCCTCCCACCCTCTTTGGAGCTCGTATTCATCACAATTTAGTGTAGAAATTCATAGGATGTCTCAAATCATCCAGATTTGAGGAGGTGAGTTCTTTCCTTCATAACTCTCTCAATTTTTACTCTTTTCCCTCCATTATAGCTCCTAATTCGACCCTTCCTCCTCTTCATCAAACCTAAAATCAATGAAATCCTTCCAAGTTTCTAAAAACTCTTTGGAACCCCATTTTAAGGGGGATTTGGTGGAGGAACTTCAAAGAATCTCAAGTAAGTGTCTCTCCTCCTTAGTTCCTCCCCTTTTCATGAAGTTTATTTCAATTTACTTGAATTACCAAATGAACAGGGGGTAGGGTTTAGAACCTAGAGTTTAAAATTTGGGTTTCTTGTTCAATTATTGTGGTTTTAGGTTCGATCTAAGTCCCTCTTGGTGCGGCGGTGGTGTGACTTGATTTTCACACGGTGATTCAAGGCCTTCCTTTGATTTTGTAGGTGATTCCTTTTGGTATGCAATATTTGTGACCTATCTGATGTGTTTATAGTATTTTAATGTCTATTTCATTTTAATTTTGGTGCAAAAATTGGTTTTAGTGGCAATTATAAAGAAAATAAATTTTAAGAGCCAATTTTTGGTGAAATTGGGGGGTTTTCATATAAATATTTTCTAGGTTCATTAAGGGATTTCCTATAAATACTTATTTCTTTTTATTGAACTATAATAGGGATGAAAATACTGTTTATAATGTTTATTCTTTTTGTTTGTTGCTACAAAAATGGGTTTTGATGGTGTTTGTAAAGAAAGTGAAGTTTTGGTACAACTTTTGTGTGAAAATGGATGTTTTATAGAGTTATCACTTATTTTTTAACATGGGGCTTCCCTAAAATTGATTTTTTGTTTTCATTGAAATGTATTAGGCTGAATTTACTATTTTTTTAACTTAAAAGTGTGCACATAGTGTAAAAGTGGGGTTCTTAAGGGGTTTTTGTGTGCAAAACAATGCGGGATTTTGAGAAATTGTTTCATTAAAAATCAAAGTGTTTGTTGTGTGTTTTTAGTGGTATAAAATGCGATAGATACTATACTGGGTGTATGTGACTATTAGTGGTGTTTAAAATGAAAATGGATATGTGTTTCATGCTGAAATTGTTTGAGCACAAAGGGGGAAGCCCAGGTACCTAGGTGGGCCGGATGTGTACTAGTACGACTAGTGGACCAGATGGATTTTGTTCCTATTTCACCTAGCATTTGGATAATGAAAACTCTAAATAAACCATTTGAATAATGATTGGGGATCACTAGGTTATGGGTATGTTCCCTATAAGTGGCTCATGCATGATAATGGATTTTACTATGGTTACTTTACACCGAGGTATGAGGTACATGGGTCCCGAGACTATCTAGTGCCTAGGGGTGTTTCCGATTTTGTTGCTCATTGCATTTGTGTTATTTGCCCTTTTATTGAGGTGTTTTTGGAAGTAATTTATAGTAGATAACATGCCTATTTAAACGTGTAAATTTTCTGAAAATTTTAGCTTGAAAAATATTTTCAATTGAAAGTCGCATTTCTTGGAATTTATCACTGCTTTTCTTTGCGTATTAAAACTGATTGCTTTTTCATATTATATTGCATGCTATTTGGAATCATTGGGTGTTATACTATTGAGATTATGATCACACTCTACTTACACCCCTTAGGTGTAATTATACTTGGTTATGTTTGACTCAGGTAAAGGAAATGCTTTGGGTGGTGGCGGTTCGGGGTGTTAGTTCCCATCCTTGGTGCGGAGTTGTGGAGACGGCTTATGGGTGATGACCCCTTGTCGTGTGGAGTCCTTGGGGATGTCTTGATGCTATATTTATTTGTATTTGGACCACTTTTATTGTCCTTAAACCAATGTATTCAGTTCTAGTTTTTTCTTGAGACTTGTTTGGCTCGAAAATTTCAAATTTATATTATGGATTGTTTTTAATGTTTTATGCTTTCATACTCAGGTAAATCATTCCCAAACCTAAATTAATGATACCCGGGAACTTGTGCCAGACCATGGGAATAGGTAAATCCCTTCATTCCTTTTCACATGTCGGGTTTGGTACCGGTATTTTTGGAGACCAGATTTGGTTCGTGAAAAAATGGTATCAGAGGAGGTTAATGTTTTTGGGTTATATTGATATTTTGGGATGAGTCGGGATAGACGTGAGATAGGACTGTCGGGGCTCAGGGTTTTGGTTGTGAGTAGGGTTCCTAACTTGCACCTCTCATGGAATACCTTGAGTCACCAGGGGATGTTGGAATTTACAGATTGACTTCACTTCTAGGTGAGACGTGTGGGCTGCAGACCACACGTGGACATCAGGCAGAGGTGGGGTAGTTGTTTCTTTTATTACTAGAATGTGTTTAGATTATTTATATTTGATGTATTTGATTAAAATTTTCATAATTTCGGTATTTATTATTGTTTTTTGAATTCTTCATTTTTTAGCAACATGCCTCCCTAGAAAGCTCCCGCACACCCATGGGAGGAAGGCAAAGAGAGTTCTCCCGCACCGATTGATCAGAGGCTAGTTGAGGCTGTGGTCCAGGCTATCCAAGCTCTAGGGCAGGGACCAACTCCTTATCCTATTTCTGCTAGGTGATTATCCTCTAAAATAGACTAATATTCATTGTTTATAATATAATATTCATGTGCTTTATTAATCATAGACACCATTATTAGTGCATTTAACACTTTGAAAATTATTCCACATTATGATTGTAATTCCTTCTTAAAATGCACTATTACATGGTACATTCTTGAACATCTCATAAAACACGAAATGGTCTTAATTTTATTTTCATATTTTATTTTCAGGTCTCCCATGATATAAGGAACAATTCATTCTTTTGGAGTACTTGGATATTCAAATTGGAAGACCATCAAAGTGGGCCTTGAACCAACAAGGTTCTGGGCGAAGTGAACTAGACAACAACCCAATAAAAGTACTGTAGAGGACAGGATGAAAGCCCAATTATTCTGAAAATTTAAATTAAGATATAGGATATTATGGGGAATATTTTATTAAAAAGTGGTCCAAGATAATTTGGACGTTTTAATGGTTTTCTTGGCGGCCCAATTTGATGATGAATTCTAGGCCAGATTCTGAGGCCCAGAAAAACATCTCATCATTGTAAACATATCTCTCGAACCACAAATTATTTTGTGCTGATATTTTACAAAATTTTAGGAGACATTCGGGGATAAATTTTATCCTTATATGTACCACTATAATTTTTCCATCTAGAAGGTCCTTTTGGCACATATTTTAGGTGGATGAAAGCTGGCTTCCACTTCAGGGGAAGAGTGGAAAAGTTTCATCTACATTAATTTTCCACCCACCTAGGCCCACCAAAATTAATTAAAGACACATGGGAATATGGGTACTCAACCAAAGGATTCCTAAATTCCTATTTAAGGTAGTAGTGGTGGAGGATTTAGGGATCTTGGAGCTTTATTTTCATTGTAATGTTATTATGCCAATTTGTCTTTGTAACTTTCTTCCTTCTCATGTAAGTTGTTTGAATCACCTTAGTTTTCAATAAAAGTTATTATTATTCTCTTATTATGCTCTTATTCATATCACCTTGATACTGTTTCCTCAAGTTGAGAACTTTTTCACACCAAACCTTGTGATTTTGTTCACACAATGGTGGAGTGATCATTATTTTGTTGTTTTTACTTCTTCAATTCCACCCCCGTAAGTCTACTTCCCGCTTCCATTGACAAAATTTCATCAATGGAGGGATAAATATTTTATGGTTTGATCCAAGAGAGTAGAAAGGGGCTATATTGAATGTTATTTTTCACTCTCTAAATGTTATTAATTTCTTTTATTTGAGTTTCTTTCATTCAATGATTTTCTCTCTTCCTCTTCCTTATTGAATTTATTCACCCCACTTTTATGTGCTAATTAGATCCTTTACCTTGGAGTGCTCATGAAAATGATCCTACAAGTGTATAGGTGATTAGAATGTGTTTGTGAAGGTGTTTAATCATTAAGTTATGAGGTTAGTTTGAATTCATTTCATGAACCCTTCTCAAGTTAATGAAATTGAAATTGTAAAAAAATAATTCATCCAATCCACCCCGAGCAATAACCTAGGATCAACTCATTTTATCATAATTTGAATTCACACAGATCTCTTAGTGATCTTTTAAAACCATATAAAATCAACCCAATATGTCCACTTCATAGCCAAAAATCTATCTCTTTTTATTGTGTGCCTAAGGATCTTCTTAGGTCTTTGAGGATTCGACAACCCAAGCTACACTACAAGCGACCGCTTAACCCTTAGAACTTGGGTAAATTTGGGCGAAACCAAATTTTGGTGCCGTTTCTGGGGACCAAGTAAGTTACTTAGACCAAAAACCTTATTTTCTCACCCTTATTCTTCTATTCTCACCCAAATTCTCTTATCTTTTCCCTTTCTCGCTTTTTTTTTCTTTTGGCGCATGTCCGCCTACACCTGTGATAACTCAAACAGATTAGTTAGGGTGGAAACTCCTAGGATAGGGGAGTCAAGTTCATCTAAGAGATTGTTTACATTTGATCAAAATATTCTTGAAACTCCAAATTCACCAATTAAAACAATTCCAATGGAGGGTATTTAAAGAAATCAAATGGTAAACCCTGTGGGTGATCAAATGGGAAACCCAAACCAAGAAGCTCCAAACATAGGGAATGTGGTCGATCAAACCATGAATGACTACCTCACTCCAACATGGACCAATTCCCCTTCATGCATTATAAAAAATTCCCTAGGATATTCCAACTACATCTTTAAACCCCATGTCCTAAACCACCTTCCAACATTCCATGGAATGGAGTCTGAGATGCCCTACCTTCACGTTAAGGAGTTCAATGACATTGTAGAAACCATGTGTCACCCACATAAACTTGAATCAGATAAAATGAGGCTATTTACCTTTTCATTAAAGGATACAACTAAAATTTGGTTAAACAATTTTAGACCATAATACATCAACTCTTGGGACCAATTACAAAGGGAATTCTACAAAAAATACTTTCCCCACCACAACACAATAGCACTTAAAAATATTATCCAATTTTTTTTTGAAAAAGAGGGAGAGTCATTATATGAAACATGGAAGAGGTTCAAAGACACCCTAAACATGGTTCAACACCATGATTTTTCTATTCCTGAACAAGTGAGAATTTTTTATGAAGGGTTGGGCCTAGGGAACAAACAATTCATTGACATGATGTGTAATGGGACCTTTAAAAACAAATCCCCAAATGATGCTTATGAGTATCTAGAAATCCTTACTGAACAAAACCAAACATGGGGAACATCAACTTATTCTGAAAATCCAAAAAGAACTACTGGAATGCATACACTTAGAGAAGAGGAAAGCCTCAGGGCTAAACTCTCAGCACTCACTAGGAAATTTAAAGATATAGACCTTAGAAAAATTCATGAAATCCAAACTGTAGACCCTGTTTACACAATTTTTGACAAACATGACCACAAAACAAACAACTGCCCAACCATTCCATCCATAAAGGATGTTCTTCTAGGAGGACCACCTATTGAAGTCAATGACCTAAACTTTCAAAATACCCAATACCAAAACACATTCAACCCAAGGTATAATGACCACCCATGTTTCTACTGGAGAGATAACCAACAACCTAGCAAACCACAGGGACAAAATCTGTACCCCCATCAGAACTACCAAACCCAAAACTAGTTCCAAACCCAACCTATCCAATACCAACAACCACCGGTCCATTTTCAACAAACCATCCCACCTCCAAAATATCCCTCTGGGATAAACCAATCTTCTCAAACACCAATCCAAACCGTTCCACAAATCCTACTAGAACAACTGTGCAAACAAATGGAAAGGATGAACTCAGAAGTCTCTTACCTAAAAAAAGAACTTCAAACCATCAAAACTGGAAAGGCACCCATGCCTACACAATCCATTCCACAATAAATAGTAAGGGGAGAGTCAAGTTTCACTCAAACAAATCATGAACAACTAAAGGATGTGACTATTTTAATAAGTGTGAAATAAATTGAGAAACCTAAACAACCAATTCAAAACACATTTGAAGATTCAAACTTGGATGAAAATTCAAATGAACCAAATGATCTAACTGAAAAACATGATAACATTATTAAAGAAACAACTATTCAACAAACAACCCCACAACCTGCACTATTTCCTCAACACATGAAGGGGAAAACCAAGCCAAAATTAAATGAAACATTGAGGGAAATATTCTCACAAGTAAAGTTGAACATTCCACTCATAGATGCTATTCAAACCATTCCTACATACTCAAAATACCTTAATTACCTTTTCACATTTAAAAGGAAATTCTCACATAAGAATCATGTCCTTTTAGCAGCAAATGTTAGCACAAAAATTCAATGGATTATTCCTCCTAAGTTGAAAGACCCAGGTTTCCCTTACATCAATGTTGAACTAGGAGAGAGAAAAGTTGTCAAGGCCTTGTGTTACCTAGGTTCTAGTGTCAATCTCATCCCCTATGTTGTGTACTGCCAGTTAGGCCTAAATAAGATCCAAACCACATCTATCACACTTCAACTTACTGATTTTAACATTAGGGTTCCAAAGGGGATTTTGAAGGAAATTCTAGTAAAGGTTGAAAACTTCATCTACCCTGCTGACTTCATTGTCCTTGACAACCATCCAAACTTAGGAAATAAGGAACAAACCCTAATCATACTTGGCCATCCTTTCCTTGAAACAATCAACTCTGTTATCCAAGTTCGAAATGGGAACATGGCCATCACCTTTGGAAACATGAGTCTAGACCTGAACATATACAATGAAAGCTCACAAATAGGGGATGTTGAAGACATTTATGAAGTAAACATGATAGGAATCATTAATAATGAATCCATAGAAAATCAAGGAATATTTGATGGATGTTTAAGTTAGGATGATATTGATTTCCTTTTTTCACATGAAGGAAGTTTATCTCCTTGGCTTGAATCATTTTAAAATTTCTCTTATGATGAAGTCTTAGGTCCAAGAATTAGTGAAATCTTTCAGGAAACCACTTTCATGGAGACCAATCAAACTTCCTTCCCTAAGTCTGATCAAAAAAATTTAGTAGCTGAAACTTCTACATGTGGGGAATCAATCCTATCTAAAACTCTAGGAAACAAAATTGATCTTGATCCAATGTTCTAATCTTTTGCTGAAATTCTGAACCAACCCAAGATTGAATTGAAGGAACTTCCCGCTGCACTCAAGTATGCCTTCCTAGGGGACAATCAAACACATATTATTGTAATTTCTTCTTCTCTTGAAGCCAATCATGAGAAGATACTTCTAGATGTCCTTAGGAAACATAAAAAAGCCATGGGTTGGACTCTTTCTGATATTACTGGGATTATACCACTTATCGAGACTCATAGAATTGTTCTGGAATCTAATTCAAAGCCATGTCGTTAACCTCAATGACGAATCAATCCTAATCTCATGGAAGTAGTGAGAAAAGAACCTCTAAAATTTTTAAAAGATGGTATCATCTATCCCATAGCTGAGAGTGAGTAGGTGAACCCAATCCAAGTTGTTCTAAAAAAGGCTAGAATCACAGTGATAACCAATAAGGATGGAGAGATTCTTCCAACAAGGGTGAGTAGTGGCTGGAGAGTCTGCATCGACTATAGGAAGCTAAAATCATTTACCAAGAAAGACCATTTCCCCTTACCATTCATTGACTAAGTCCTTGAGAGAGTGGTAGATCATTCCTTCTACTGTTTCTTAGATGGGTACTTGGGTTATAATCAAATTGAGGTCTCCCTAGAGGATCAAGGGAAGACTACATTCACATGTCCATTCAACACCTTTTCTTTCAAATGCATGCCCTTCAGGTTATGCAATGCCCCTGGAACATTCCAGCGGTGCATGATGGGAATATTCTCAGACATGGTAGGAGATTTTATAGAGGTATTCATGGATGACTTCTATGTGTTTGGGGATACATTTGAGGGATGTATGAGGAATGTGGAGAGAGTTTTGTCAAGATGCGAAGAAAATAATCTGGCCCTAAACTGGAAAAAATGTCATTTCATGGTTAAAGAGGGACTAGTCCTTGTCCATCTTGTCTTGAGTAGGGGAATTGAAGTCGATAAAGCCAAGGTTGACATCATTTGTCACCTTCCATCACCCAAAACTGTCTAGGAAGTGAGGTATTTCTTAGGAAATGCTAGTTTTTATAGAATATTCATTAGGAACTTTAGTTCAATAACTCATCCCCTTTGTGTTATTTTAGTAAAGGATGTTCCATTTGTTTGGACAGAAAGTTGTGAGGATTCATTCTCAACCCTTAAATCATCTCTCACCTCTCCTACGATCATGAAATCCCTGAATTGGAACCTTCCTTTTGAACTGATGTGTGATTCCAGTGACTTTTCTTTAGGAGCTGTGTTAGGACAACGTTGTGATAAAAATCCTTATGTAATTTCATATGCAAGAAAATCCTTAAATGATTCCCAAATCAACTATACAACCACTGATAAGGAGTTACTTGTTGTTTTGTTTTCTTTAGAAAAGTTTAGGTCCTACCTTTAGGATCCCCCATCACTGTGTTCACTGACCATTCTGCTATGAAATACCTTTTCTAGAAACAAGATGCTAAGGCTAGACTGATTAGGTGGGTCCTTATCTTACAAGAATTTGACCTCACAATCATGGACAAAAAGGGTGTTGAAAATTTTATAGCAGATCATCTCTCTAGGATATAATTTAATGACAAATTATCTCACCTTTATGTGTCTGATTCATTCCTAGATGAACACCTATACTATGTGAGTGATTGCCCTTGGTATGCCGACATAGCCAACTTCTTAGTTACAGGAGTCATTCCAAAATTCTTAGGGACTAAAGATAGAAGGAAATTCCTTTCTTATGTCAGACACTATGTGTTTGATGATCCATACCTCTATAAGTTATGCCCTGACCAAGTCATTAGGAGGTGTTTCCCAGAATCTGAACAAGATTCCACCCTTAAATTCTATCATAGTGAGGCATGTAGAGGTCACTTTTCCTCTAAGAAAACTTCTTCTAAGGTTCTTCAGAGTGGTCTCTTATGGCCCACCCTCTCAAGGGACTCATACTCATTTTTTCAAAGTTGTCCTAGGTGTCAACATGTAGGTTCCATCACAAAAAGGAATCAAATTCCACTCACTCCCATATTAGTGATTGAAATCTTTGACTACTGGGGAATTGATTTCATGGGTCCCTTCCCAAACTCTAGGGGATATTTGTACATTCTTTTAGCCATTGAATATGTATCAAAATGGGTTGAGGCGATTCCTACAAAATCCAATGATCATAAAACTGTGATTAGATTTCTCAAAGAAAACATCCTATCTAGATTTGGAATTCCTAGGGCTATCATTAGTGATCGTGGAACTAATTTTTACAATCGTCCATTCTCAGCACTCATGGAAAAGTATGGAATTTCTCACAATGTGTCAACTGCTTACCACCCACAAACCAATAGTCAAGCTGAGTTAGCCAATCGAGAAATCAAACAAATTATTAAGAAAATAGTTAATCCATCTAGGAAAGATTGGTCAAACAAAATGTTAGATGCTCTTTGGGCCTATCAAACTGTATTTAAAACCATTCTAGGAATGTCCCCATATAGGTTGGTTTATGGTAAAGCATGCCATTTTCTAGTGGAGATTGAACACAAGGCCTTTTGGGAAATTAAGAAAATGAATTATGACCTCTCATTGGATGAAACAAAAAGGAAATTAGATCTCAATGAACTTAAGGAACTTATGATGGAGGCTTATGAGAATTCAAGGATCAATAAAGCTAAAGTACAAGCTTAACAATCTCGAAATATTAAAGCTAAACACATTGTATTGGGTAAAACTATTCTTTTGTATAGTTCTAAACTTCATTTACACCCAGGAAAGTTGAGGTCTAGATGGTCAGGCCCATACATAGTGCATAAGGTGTACCCCCATGGGGTTGTAGAAATTCAAGATCCCACCAATGGTCAAACCTTTAAAGTTAATGTCCATAGATTCAAACCATTCATTTAACCATTTCAAAAACCTAAAGTTATTAAATAATTGTGTGAACCAACCTTAGATGAGGAAAATACTTAAACAATTAGGGGTTTAAGTCGAGCTAGCAACGTTAAACAAAAGCGTTTCATGGGAGACAACCTGTGGTTTTCATGTTTCTATTCATTTAATTAGTACCTCAAAACTGTTGACCTGTTCTTCTTTTATGAGTAAGGATGGGTATGAAAGGGGAGCGCCATATTCACCCGTGTCACGTGGTGTGATCCCTGAGTAATACCTTACCCATAAATTTAAGAGAAGACAATGTATCATCAATTTTATTTTATTTTTATGTTTTTGTAGGTTAAAATAAAAATAAAAAAATAATAATAATTTAGATTTTTGACCTGTTCTTATTTTATGAGTAAGGATGGGTATGAAAGGGGAGAACCATATTCATCTGTGTCACATGGTGTGATCCCTGAGTAATACCGTACCCATAAATTTAAGAGAAAACAATGTATCATTAGTTTATTTTATTTTATTTTTATGTTTTTTAGGTAAAAAAATATACAAAAAAATATACAATAAAAAAATTAAAGACATGTCGTAGGTCATTGGGAAAAGCCTGTCACAACCGTCCAAGCTGCTGGGACTCGAAATAGAACTGAAGGGAGACTAGGGAATGTATTTTCAACATCAACCAACAGGTGACTTCATTCCATAATTTTCATTTTCAATGTCTTCATTGAACTTCTCTCCTACCCCATCTAAGTTTTCATTTCTTTAAACACTGAGGACAATGTTATTCTATGTTGGGGAGATATGAAATAAAAGAATTGATTTTGTTTTCATCATAAAATGCGTGGAAGGAAAATTTTCATAAACCTTGAACATGATAACACACATTTAAAACTCTGAAATTGGATATCAAATAATTTTTCATGCCTTGATTCTGATTTTAATGCAAGTTTAAGGTTATGTTCATAAATTTTGGAAAGTGCGGTTGTCTGATGTAATTTTTCACCATTTATATTTTCATCCATTTATTTAAAAAAACACAGTGCACATCCTCTAGATTGTGGGGTATTAGTTTGATTTCTTGGGGTCCATAATAAATTTCATATGGTTGGTGATCATTTTAATTTTAACATGAGTATTAAAAAAAATCAATTGCACATAGAGCAATGGATTGACCTAATGTGTTTCTTTTGACACTTGGGGATCGTGACTCCATAGTTGTCTGGCCTGGAGTTGGGAATTTTATCTCTATTTTTGGTAATTTGAATTTGTTTTTGATTGAGTTAACTTGAGATGATGCCTGAGTATGTGAGATTCAATTGGTTCCCTAAGGTCTTTAAGCCTGGGAGTCATCGGCAAAGTCTTGCTACATGGGTTGACTTGATTGAGTTAAATTTCAATTACCATGGAAAAATTTCAAAAAAAAAAACAAACAAAAAAAAGGAAAAAATGAATACTCATCTTAATATTTAATTTTTATTCCTCCTAGAACTTCCATCTTTTCTCCCTCGAATGGAAATGAATCCCCATGTCTATTGTGACGCACAACACTTCATCTTGCTTAATTGAAATTGGATGAAATATGACGATGAATTTGAACAAAGAAATGGGCTTGGTATTGGGATATGCCTATGGACATAGCTTGTTTTAAATGATTTTGATGGGTTTCATAATTTTTTGGTATGATATCCTTGGGTGATAAACGTGTATTAAAATGTTTTTGGAAAAGGGAATCCAAATTTCATATTTTTGAGATATATTTTACTCGGGACAAGAAAAAATCAAGTTGGGGGGTGTTATTAGCCTCTAAAAGAGTCTAATATTAATTTTTTATAATATAATATTCACATTCTTTATTAATCATAGACACCATTATTAGTGCATTTAACACTTTGAAAATTATTCCACATTATGGTTGTAATTCTTCTTAAAATGCACTATTACATGGTACATTCTTGAACATCTCATAAAACATGAAATTTTCTTAATTTTATTTTTATATTTTATTTTCAGGTCTCCTGTGATATAAGGAACAATTCATTATTTTTGAGAACTTGGAGATTCAAATTGGAAGACCACCAAAGTGGGCCTTGAACCAACAAGGTTCTGGGCGAAGTGAACTGGACAACAGACTAATAAAAGTAATGTAGAGGACAGTATGCAATCCCAAGGATTCTGAAAATTTAAATTAAGATAGAGGATATTATGGGGAACATTTTATTAAACATTGGTACAAGATAATTCAGACATTTTAATGGTGTTTCAGGTGGCCCAAGTTGATGATGAATT
Source organism: Viscum album (assembly GCA_963277665.1). Taxonomy (NCBI): domain Eukaryota; kingdom Viridiplantae; phylum Streptophyta; class Magnoliopsida; order Santalales; family Viscaceae; genus Viscum; species Viscum album. The sequence continues at coordinate 895,194,883 of OY728156.1, forward strand.
CTAGGCCAGATTATGAGGCCCTGAAAAATAGCCCACCATTGTAATCATATATCGCGAACCGAATATTATTATGGGCTGATATTTTACAGACTTTTAGGAGATATCCGGGGATACATTTTAACCTTCTATGGACCACTCTAATTCTTCCATCTAGAATGTCCTTTCGGCACGTATTTTAGGTGGATTCAAGACGGATGCCACTTCAGGGGAAGAGTGGAAAAGTTTCATCTACATTAATTTTCCACCCACCTAGCCCCACCAAAATTAATTAAAGACACATGGTAATATGGGGGATCTTCCAAAGACTTTCTAAATTACCATTTAAGATAGTAGTGGTGGAGTATTTATGGATCTTGGAGCTTTGTTTTCATTGTAATGTTATTATGCCAATTTGTCTTTGTAACGTTCTTCCTTCTCATGTAAGTTGTTTGAATCACATTAGTTTTCAATAAAAGTTCTTATTATTATCTTACTATTATCTTCTTAATATCACCTTGATACTGTTTCCTTAAGGTGTGAAATTTTTCACACCAAACCTTGTGATTTTGTTCACACAATGGTGGAGTGATCGTTATTTTGTTGTTTTTAATTCTTCAATTCCACCCTCATAAGTCTACTTCCCACTTCCGTTGACAAAATGTCATCAATGGAGGGATAAATATTTTATGGGTTGATCCAAGGGAGTAGAAAGGGGTTGTATTGGATGTTATTTATCACTCTCTAAATGTTATTAATTTCTTTTATTTGTGTTTCTTCAATTCAATTATTTTCTCTCTTCCTCTTCCTTATTGAATTTATTCACCCCACTTTTATGTGATAATTAGATCCTTTACCTTGGAGTGATCATGAAAATGATCCTACAAGTGTATAGGTGATTAGAATGTGTTTGTGAAGGTTTTTAATTAGTAATTGATGAGGTTAGTTTGAATTCATTTCATGAACCCTTCTAGACAATTTTCATATGCGACTTCTGATGCGAGATCGGTCATGTGCCACCAGTGTGGGAATCTTAGGCACATCTGACCAGCATGTCCACTTCCTCCGAAGATTTGTTACTAGTGTGGAGGTATGAGGAATTTTCAGTGCTTCTGTGATGTGGAACGTCCACTCCCAAGTGGGGCAGGGTCAGTGGCTTCAATAGGAGTGCCAGTACAGTCTGAGCCATCAAGGACTGGGGGATCTCGATTTGGTGGCCATGGTGATATGGCTAGGTCATCTTCTAGGCAGATCTAGTTCAGGGCATAACCACAGACTATCGGTTGTCCTCAGGTAGAGACCGGACATCTTCATGCAGTGGATCAGGCACCAGCAGGATCAGAGGCGGGACCGTCAAGAGTTCAATGTACCATTCTGATTGCATCTTCTATAGCTGATGCTCTTTTTGATACTAGAACCTCTGTTTCATTTATTTCTTCCCCTTTTGTGGACATGATGAAATTTACAACTGAGTTTATGTCTTTCAATATGGAGTTGGTGACACCACTGTGAAAGAAGGAGCAATGCCTCAGGTTCCCCTCGTGTACGCTTTTCGTGTCAGGGGTTGAGACGGAGTGGGACCTCCTGGTTCTAGATATGAAACTGTTTGACATAATACTTGGCATGGATTAGATAGTACACTTCCAGGAACACATTGATTGCTATAGACAGCGAGTGAGTTTCATCGCACCTGATGGGAGTCGTCAGGTTTTTCGGGGAGAATGGGATCCTCGATCGGGTCGCGTAGGACATCCACTCCTAGATTTGGGAAGTCTTACCTTAAAGTTATCATTGATAATGCTAGAGGATGATGGTATTTACCTTGGAGGTTCACTACCTCATGTAGTGAATTATTTTACAGATACATTCCTGGATGATTTATCAAGTTTCCCCCCAGAGCGGGATGTGGAGTTTTCGATTGATCTGGTGCCGGGAACACAACTGATATCTCTTCCCTCTTATCTCATGGCCACCACTAAGCTGAGGGAATTAAAGATACATCTAGACAACTTAGAATCTAAAGGATTCATTTGACTGAGCATCTCTCCTTGGGATGCTCCTGTGTTGTTTGCGAAAAAGGCTGACAGATCCCTCCAATTGTGCATTGACTACCAGAAGCTAAATAAGGTAACAATTAAGAACAAATAAACTTTGCCCAAAATAGATGATTTGTTCAATAATTTGGAGGGGGAAAAGTGGTTCTCAAAAATAGACTCGCATTCAGGCTATCACCATCTTAGGGTGAAGGAGTCAGATATCCCTAAGATAGCATTCCGAAGAAGGTACGACCACTTTGAGTATTTTCTCATGCCCTTCGGATTTACCAATGCTCCAGTGGTATTTATGTCCCTCATGAATAGGGTGTTCCATCAATATCTTGATTCATTAATTGTGGTGTTCGTGGATGAAATTATAGTATACTCTGACTTTTATGAGGAACACAAACATCACTTGAGGATCATCTTGGGCACTTTGCGGGATCACCACCTCTATGAAAAGTTGTGAAAGTACACTTTCTGGATCAAGGAAGTGAGATTTCTGGGGCATGTGATCTCTGAGAAGTGGGTTTCAGTGGACCCCAAGAAGATTAGTGAATTTATGTCATGAGAGAAGCCGAAGAATGTGTTTAATATTAGGAGTTTCTTTGGCCTGGATGGTTATTACAGGCGATTCTTTCAGGATTTCTCTCAGCTTGCTTCACCGATGACCACAGTCACCTGAAAAGGGGTGAAGTTTGTATGGGGTCCATAATTTCAGGCATCATTCGAGGAGCTTAAGAGGCGGTTGAATACCACTCCCGTTCTGATTTTTCTAGAGGCTGGAAAAGGATATGTGGTCTATTGTGATGCTTCAGGTATGGGTCTTGGGTGCGTGCTTATATAGGATGATCATGTGGTTGTGTATGGATCTTGAAAACTTTGACCACATGAAAAGAACTACCTGACCCATGACTTGGAGTTGGTAGCAGTGATGCATGATTTGAAGACTTGGTGTCACTACCTCTTTGGGGAGAAGTTTGTGGTTTAATCCAATCAAAAAATCTTGGCCTATATCTTTTCACAGAAGGACCTCAACATGAGGCAAAATCGTTTGATCGAGTACTTGCAGGGGTTCGACTTTGACATTGTCTATACCCTAGTAAAGGGTAATGTGATGGACAATTATTTGAGCATAAGAGTTCTAGTGTAGGCTTTGAGGAAGTCTAGTGATGAGTGGACTTTGATGGGGCTCTTTTCTTAGATGCATGTGGAGACCAGGGAACACAGTAGAGGGGAATTCTTGGTGAGCATCCAGTCGAATTATTCTCTGTTGGAGTTGAATCAGTGGTAATAACCCATTGATGAGCTTTATTAGTGGTCAAAGTAGTTTATTCATGGTGGGGAGACACCCTCTAATTGGTCATCATCTCCCAAGGGCATCTTGTGCTTCAAGGGTTGTTCAATAGTGCCGTTATCTCTACAGAAGGTGGTGATGGAGGACAACCACCAGTCTCAGTGGTATATCCATCCAGGTGCCACCAAGATGTATTATGATGTTCATCGGCAGTTCTAGTGGCCTGGTATGAGACGAGATATAGCGGACTTTTTGTCGAGATGCTACACATGCCAGTAGGTGAAAGCAGAGCATCAAAGGCCATCCGATTTGCTCCAGCCATTACCCATTCCTACCTGGAAGTGGGATGAGGTCTCTATGGACTTCATTGTTGTCTTACCTCATAAACCTTGGGGTAAGAATGCCATTTGGGTGGTGATTGATCATCTGACCAAATCAATCCACTTCATTCTGATCAGTGATACATCTAAAGTGGATGAGTTGGGTCGTTTGTATCTTCATGAGGTGGTGATACTCTATGAAGTTCCATCAACATTTTTCTCAGATAGAGACCCCTGTTTCACTTATTGGTTCTGGGAAGGCCTTCATAAGGCCTTGGGGTCTTAGATTAAGATGAGCATGGCATACCATCCTTAGATAGATGGTCAGACAGAGCGGGCAAAAAATATTTTGGAGGACATGATCCGTGCATGTGTCCTAGACTTTGGAGGTTCCAAGGATAGCCATTTGGGGCTGGTTGAGTTTTATTATAATAACAATTACCAATCCTAGAATTGAATGGATCCTTTTGAGGCATTCTATGGTCGGCCTTGTCGGTCCCCACTGTGTTGGACTGAGGTTGGTGAGACCTCACTGCTGGGGCCGAGTCTAGTGCAGGAGACGTATGAGAAGGTCAAGTTGATTAGGAAATGTTTATTGACAACTCAGAGTCTCCCTAAATCATATTCTAACTGAAGGCATCAAGACCTAGATTTTTATGTGGGTGATATGGTATTCTTGAATGTGGCCCCTCGTCTGGGTCATCGTCGATTGGGGAAGTAAGGGAACCTGACACCGCGATATATTGCCCCTTTTGAGATAACTGGGCATATTGTAAAGATGGTATAAAGGTTGGTATTACCTTCTCAGCTGACTTCCATGCATGACGTCTTCCATGTCTCCCGGTTGAAGAAATACAACCCTGATCCGTCCCATGTGCTGAGTTGGGAAGAACTGGAGATAGAGTATGACTTATAGGTTTTTGAGCAGCTAGTGAAAATTGTGGAATCCCAAGAGAAGGTTCTTCTAGGGAAGTCTATTTCTCTGGTCTAGGTTCATTGTCAGCATTTTAATGATACAAATGAGACATGGGAGTAGAAGTCATGGGTTGAGGAAGATTATCCATTCCTGTTTTCTGATCAAGCATCAGGTTGAATTTTCCGGGATGGAAAGTTTTCATGGTGGGTATAATTGTCACACACATGAAATATTTTAAAGTTATTTTTAATTTAATTACCATTCATTCTTTGTTTTATGGGTTTCTTAATCTTTTATAGAGTAATGGGTGAGTTTTCATGAATTGGGCCAAACCGTGAGCCCAATTCCAGATTAAAAAAATTGTTTCTTTTATAACTCATTCATTTTTCAAAAAATTTCATCCATTACAATTCCTACTTGGCCTAAACTGACCTATTAACACCAGCATGTAAATTTTGAGCCTTTAGAAATCCATAACAAAGGTTTATTTGAGTTTTTATTTAAGAGATTGGACCTGCCCGGAAGCCCATTTCCAGTTTTAAAAACGAATTTTGTTTTCTCAATAACTTATTCAACTTTAAGTATTTTTCAGTGATTCCAAGTCTCACCCAAGACCATTGAACCCAAACGCGCTCCCAGTATCCTACCACACTCTTTGGAGCTTTTATTAATCTCTATTTAGTACATAAATTCATAGGATGTCTCAAATCGTCCAGATTTGAGGAGGCAAGTTATTTCCTTCATAACTCTCTCAATTCTTACTCTTTTCACCCCATTCTAGCTCTTAATTCGACCCTTCCTCCTCCTCATCGAACCTAAAATCCATTGTATCTCTCCAAGTTTCTAAAAACTATTTGTAACTCCATTTTAAGGGGGATTTTGTGGAGGAACTTCAAAGAATATCAAGTAAGTGTCTCTCCTCCTTAGTTCCTCCACTTTCCATGAAGTTTCTTTCAATTTACTTGAAGTAAAAAATGACCAAATGGTAGGGTTTATAACCAAGAGTTTAAAATTGTGGTTTCTTGGTCAATTATTGTGGTTTTAGGTTTGATCTAAGTCCCTCTTGGTGTGGCGGTGGTGCGACTTGATTTTCGCACGGTGATTCAAGGGTTTCCTTTGATTTTTAGGTGATTACTTTTGGTATGAAATATTTGTGAACTATATGCTATTTTTATGGTTTTTTAATGTCTATTTCATTTAAAGTTTTCTGAAAAATTGGTTTTAGTGGCAGTTATAAAGAAAATGAATTTTAAGTGGCATTTTTTTATGAAATTGGGGGGTTTTCATATAAATCTTTTATTGGTTCATTAAGGTATTACCTATAGAGACTTAGTTGTTTTTATTGAACTGTAATAGGGATGAAAATACTGTTTATAATGTTTATCCCCATTGGTTGTTGCTACAAAAATTGGTTTTGATGATGTTTTTAAAGAAAGTGAAGTTTTGGTGCCACTTTTGTGTGAAAATAGATGTTTTATAGAGTTATCACTTCTTGTTTAACATGGGGCTGCCCTAAAATTGATTTTTTGTTTTAATTAAAATTTATTAGGCTGAATTTACTATTTTGGTAACTTAAAAGTGTGAAAATAGTGTACAAGTTGGGTTCTTAAGGGGTTTTTGTGTGCAAAATAGTGTGGGATTTTGAGAAATTCTTTCATTAAAAATCAAAGTGTTTGTTGTGTGTTTTAAGTGGTATAAAATGCAAAAACTACTGAATTGGGTGTATGTGAATAGTAGTGGTGTTTTAAATGAAAATTTATATGTATTTCATGCTGAAATTGTTTGAGAACAATGGGGGAAACCCGAGTACCTAGGTGGGGCAGATGTGTACTAGTACGGCTAGTAGACCGGATGAGTTTTGTCCCTATTTCACCTAGCATTTGGATAACAAAAAATCTAAATAAATTATGTGTATGATGACTGGGGACCACTGGGTTATGGGTATGTTCCCTACTAGTTTATTGTGTATGAGAATGAATTTTACTATGGTTACTTTACACTGAGGTATGAGGTACATGGGCCCCGAGACTATCTAGTGCCTAGGGGTGTTCCCGATTTTGTTGATCAATGTATTTGTGGTATTTTCCCTTGTATTGGGGTGTTTTTTGAAGTAATTTATAATATCTAAAATTTCTTTAAATGTGTGAATGTTCTGAAAATTTTATCTTGAAAACTCATTTCAATTTAAAGTTGCATTTCTTAGAATTTATCACTATTTTTCTTTGCGTATTAAAATTGATTTCTTTTTCACATTGCATTGCATGCTCTTTGGAATAATTGGGTGGTATCCTATTGGTCTTAGGATCACACCACACTTAAAACCCTTGGTTTTAAGTATACTTGGTTATGTTTTACTCAGGTAAAGGAAAGGATTTGGGTGGTGGCGGTTCGGGGTGTTAGTTCCCATCCTTGGTGCGGAGTTGTGGAGACAGCTTGTGGGTGATGACCCCTTGTCATGTGGAGTACTTGGGGATATCTTTCTGCTGTATTTATTTGTATTTGGACCACTTTTATTGTCTTTAAACCAATTTATTCAGTTCTTATTTTTTCTTAACACTTGTTTGGATCGAAAAATTTCAGATTTATATTATGGATTGTTTTTAATGTTTTATGCTTTCATACTCAGGTAAATCATTCCCAAACCTAAATTAATGATACTCGGGCACTTGTGATAGCCCGTGGAGATAGGGAACACCCTTTGGGCCTTGTCACAGGCCAGGTTTGGTGCTGGTATTGGTGGCGACCAGATTTGGTTCATGACAATAAGATAGAAACAAATAGAGTATCACAATAGATATATGAATACATCATATTTCAATACAACTAAACTATAAAGGTAACATCAAAAAATTGGATAACAAAGTCCATATAAACAAATATAAATAAAATCAACATGGGACCTGGAGAAGACCATGGGTCTTTATCCTCCAAACCATTTTTCACCACCATCCCAACCCACTAGAAGGCCACATGATCCAAGAGAGCCATCCGCTGCATGAAACTCTTCCATTTACCTATATTCAAAAAATCCAAGTCTAAAAATTCCCAAAGTCAAAAGGTGGGTGTGGGTACTGAATATTAGTAGGATACTACCAATAAATATATACAATTTCTATCAACATGCATCCATTAGATCTTTTATAAAATATATTTCTAAAACATTTTGCAAAGAAATCATGTTCCCATATAAAATCAAACGTTAGTTTTTCATTAAAAAAATTACATATTCAAATAAACAAAGTAGTATAACATAACGTATATCCATAGGGAATAAGAAGATTAATACAATAGGTTTCAAGAATCAATATCCATATGAAGTGGGAAAATAAGTATATAAAATAAAGATTAATGTAATATATTCTTAAAGCACCAAAGGGAAATACATGACACGATAGTGTACATAAATAATATATTCAAAGGAACACTATCCGACATAAGTGAATCCTAAATTTTGGTAACCTCACCCCCGGTATGGCTATCCACTAGAAAACATGGCATTATGGGAACCTACCATAGTGATAGCTTACTCCACTAAGGTTTGTTAACATTTATTTTTTCCCCGTACCCAATGTTCTCCCAATGTTCAATGTATCATCATTAAGTCTCAATAAAACCAATCTGAAATTTTATAAAACATTTTCAATAGTGATTCAATATCATTTCCATGCTTTAAAACCATCTCCAATTCAAAATAATTTTTGAGGCATTTTATCAAACACATTATATGTATAAAATCCATTTTTCAAAGAAAACTTATTTTGAAGATACTTTCCATTTCCACCAAGGATCAAGGACATATATTATAAATAAAAACCATATGGGATCATCAAAAGAACACAAGTATTCTAAGAGATAAACTATAGGACAAAAAACCCCACCTCAAGATCAAAGAAAACCTCATTTCTTTCAAGACCGATGATGGGAGAAGAAGAGATCAGATCCTAGAGAACCTAGATCTGATAAAAATATCATATATTCTCCATATCCATGCTGGATACAGTGATATAATTTCATAATTAATCAAAAAAATATATAACAAGATAATAAAATAGATTGGAATAGATCCAACTCACTAGATTTCAATCAACAGAGACCCAAGCTTTCAATTGGCATGAAGATATGTCAATAGAAATATGGAGAGAGCCAAAATTGTCACCAAGAAGACTATAAACCAAATAAATTTGTATTAGGGTTGAGAGGGTCATATTATAGGAGTTAAGTAAACATTTTAGGATAAAATGACATATTATTCCCTATTGAAATGAATTCCCAACGATGTCACTACCTAGTCGTTGGGTACCCACTGGCCAGCTAGTGGTCCATTGGATGACCAGTGATGATCGATTGGATGGATGGTGATAACCATCCGGCTAGATTGTGAGTATAAGAAAAGATATTATAACTAGAAGCCTCCATAGATAGGCTGATGTAATTCAACCATCTAGCTAGTTGCACCTACAAACCCACAGGGGCTCTGCCAATATTCACTGGCTAGCCAGTCAATTCCTAATATATATAATTTATATTTTTTCAATCCTGAATTATGAATGACCTATAAATATAAAAAGAAAAATCAAAATAGGTTTCATACGTAATTCCATATACTCGGGTGTGAAAATTTTCTCCCCCATAAACTTTTCTGTCCCTAGAAAGACTCAGGTTCATGAACCTAAAAAGTGATAAGATTATTACTACATCATCAAATTCTCACTCTACCACATCACATGGATATACATATGACACCACCATCTCACTCAAATTAATGGGATTGTATTGACATGCATCACTTTGTCCTATCAGTTCACTATCTAAATAAGCCTTTCAATCACTGAAGCATTGAGTTCAATTTCAACACCCTCCCACTCAATCATATGGGATGGATCCGGATGATACTTCTTCAGTTTGCAAGCATAGAACATGTTATGAATATAGGTCAATTGGTAAGGTAAGTCTAATCGATAAGACACCTTCTTGAGCTACTCAACAATCTTGAACAAGGATACATAATGAGGTGTTAACTAATCTTGCTTCACCAAATGTCTATGTCCAAACTGAGGTTAAACTCTGAGGAAAACTCGACCAGCCACCTCAAATTTCAATGGACAGCTATGATAATCGACCTAAAATTTTTGGAGACTCTGAGATATCTCTAACCTTCAACTGATTAGTTTCATGATATCTATTTTCTTCTTAATGATGATTGGTCTAATAAAGGACTATTCTCAAATCACTTCCCCACAAAGATGTGACCTGCATGACCTCTCATAAAATGACTCAAATGGTTCCATAGTGATCTAATTCTAATAACTATTATTATAGGAAAACTCCACTAAGGGTATTGATGTTATTAATATTTTCATGACTTATTATATACTCCCTTTACTAATTTTATGTGAAATTTTCATAATTTTTGTGAAATATTAATGTTTTAATACTAAATATAATTTTTGAGCATTTTTAGAAGTAGTCCAATTGATTAATTTTACTATTTTATTTATAAAAATCACCATACTGATAAAAATTGAATGTTTATTGTTTTTTAGGATTATAATTTCAATATAAAACATTTCATTAGCAGGAATATTGGAACAATTATGACATTTGAAGGGTCATATGAATCACACAAGAAGGCCCACAGAATCTGTGAAGAAACTGGACCATCCATAAAGATTGAATTACTGGGCTCAATACATAAGTTCAAATTCATTAATTCTTCTAAAACGTTTGGGGGACAATTTAAGGAGTCTTGGATAAAAATTTCAAGGCCCAACTCTAAAGACAAAGCACCCAACTAATTCATTTAATCTCATCCCACCATTCTGGCCTGAAAATAAAATCAGTACAGTATTAATGACATGTCTCCGGATCTAGTCATCAAATCAAGCTGAAAATTTTTAGTGTGAAAGAGGATATATATGAGGCCAAATTTTTTGAATAAATAATTCAGATTTTAAGGCATCTTTCTATTCAAAAGTCCATTCACATTTTTTCCATCAAAAAAGAATGGATAGAAATGGATAGTTTAACATTGTTTATGAAAACTATCATAACTTTGACTCCATAAGTAAAAATTCCTCCAAATTTTGAGAGTCACCGGAAAACATTATTATATGAAACTTTGAAGAAGAAGATATCTCTATATTCATCTATCTGGATGTCCAAATCATTGAACCAAGTGTAGGGGTAGTTTTGGAATGCAAATAGTCCACCACCTTGGGCTATAAATACATCCCCTCCTCTCATTTCAAAAGGGTTGGAATTTCAGAAGAGAGGAGAATATATTGGCACGAACAAAGCCTTACCAAAGGATTGGGAGGACCTTCTATATTCAAGTTTTCACTTGAGAGGCCCTTCCTCCTCTCTTTTTTTTCATTTACTTTTTTGTTCCTCATTGTTGTAATCTTGTAAGTCTTTTTTTTGTAATTCTATTTTAATGAAAGTTTCTTCTTAAATATATCTTATTCACATCCAACTTATTTAGTTTAATATTAATGTTCTTAAAATATTTTAAATCAAGTTAAAACCCTTTCCCTTATTTTTCTTTCTCATTCAATCTAAAGTCAGTATTTAATTCCCTTCATTGTTTGTGTGTGTGTTCGATGCACCACTCTTTTCTTATCCCTTTATTTTTATTATCTTATTAATTTATCATCATAATCATTATAACCAGATTACTAATAATTTAAATTTCTGAGTAAATCTCTCATTGGGTTGAGTTATAATTTAGGTATGTTAAGTGATTGATAGCTTTTGCTCTATGAATATTCTTTAAATTAACATTGTGTATGTTAGACATAACATGTCATGGATTAATGACTTGTTTTGTTTAATGTATGGATTCCATGGATTATTGGAACCATAAATACACTACCACAATCACGCACTGATTGATATTAGAATCCTAGTCAAGTTAAGGATTGGACTAAATCCTTGACACTTAGGAATTCCAATAAACGTCAACTTGTGACATGTGTGTTAATTTAATGCAATATAAAGCAAAGCTCAAGGATATCACAATATTAACTACCTAATGATGAACTCATCAAAATATTTATAAAATTGTTAAATCAATATTAATCAATCAATAATTTCAATTAATCTCTTCAAACAAACCCCTAATCAAAATACAATCAACTAAAAACAATTGACTATTAAAAAGTATCATCATCAAGGATTCGACCCAAGTGATGCTATACACATTAGCAGAGCATTGGAAATTTGAACGGTCTATAGGAAACAATCGGCCGTGATTTCAAATGGATTCATTATCGGGGATGATGCTTTATGTAGTCATTAGTTTTTGGTTATTGTAAAAAAAACCAAAAAGAAAACAAAATTTAAAAAAATTGAAAAAAACACAAAGAAAAACCCATCTTCTCATAAAAATCATAAAACTGAAAAAACACAAAGAAAAAACCGTCTTCCTCTTTCTTCCAAAATCTCTTTGAATGCCCCATATCCTCCCAAAAAATCCCTCAGATTTTTTTGACCCTAAAATTGAGCGAACTCTTTGCCAACTTAGGAGGAACATTAGAGATAATCAAATAATTCAAGAACCAGTCCTTGTCCAACAAGTTGAATTAGAAATGACCAATCATAGGGAACAAACACTTAAAGAACTTTCTACCCCTGATATGAATTACCAACCCCTTGGTATTCAATATCCAAACATATAGGATGTCTTTGAACTCAAATCGTGTTTGATTCATCTTCTCCCTCATTTCCACGGGATAACCGGTGAGGATCCACATCTCCACCTTAAAGAGTTCCAAGTAGTATGCTCTACCATGAATCCTGAAGGGGTTTCTGAGGAACAAATCAAACTCTGAGCATTCCCTTTCTCCTTGGTTGACACTAATAATTCATGGAGTTACTACCTCCCTCCTTGTTCCATAACCACATGGAATGACATGAAGTGACTCTTTTTAGAGAAATTATTTCCTACTACTCGTACTGCTTCTATCCGAAAGGAATTGGTATTTGTCAATTCCCCAATGAATCACTGCATGAGTATTGGGATAGGTTCAAAAAGCTTGTGGAAACCTACCCACACCACCAAATACCTGACCAACTCTTGATCCAATACTTCTATGAGGGGTTATTGGCTATGGAGAGAACCCCCATTGATTCCGCAAGTGGCAGTGCTCTTGTTGATAAAACTCCCACAACTGTAAGAGATCTCATAATCATAATGGATTAAAACACACAAAAATTCCATACTTGATAACATGTTCAAGTCAAACAAGTTCAAGAGAATCAATCCATAGATCCAAACAAGATGACTAGGTGGATGAGTGAACTTACAGGTCTTGTGCGATAACTAGCTGTGGCTTCCAAGTCCCCAACCTCATCCTCTCCACAATCTATGTTCCCTAGACCTATCAAGAACTATGGAATATGTAGCTCCCCATCTCATCCAACTGACACATGTCCACAAATTCAAGAGGATCAATCTGATTAATTCAAACTAATGGAGCTCAATGCAGCCTATGCTCAGCATAACACCAACCCTCAACAATCAGGTCAGTTCATTAGAAACTTCAACCAACCCCACTATGATCCCTTCCCTTCTATGTTCAACCAAGGCTTGAGGTATGGTAATCTATTTTCTCATCCCCCTAAATTCCCTCCTCAAAACTCAAACCAATTCTAATATGGTCAAGGTGCTGGTAACTTCCAAAAACCTTATCCTTTTATTACTCAACCTCAAAGGAACAATCCTCATCTTGGATTACATTATCCTAGCGACCCTTACCAATTCCCAAACCAATACAATCAATTTCCCAAGAACCGAAATCAAGGAAATACCAATCTGGGACAATCCTCTTCTTCCAAGAAACTATGGGAAAGTGCAGTGGAAGATCTTACCTCCTTCACCCATTCTAGCCTCAAGAACATTGAAACCCAAATTGGTCAACTTGCATCCCACCTGAGCCAGAAACAACAATCAAATTCTTCCCAACTCCCAGCTCAACCATTACCCAACCCCAAGGGTAATGTAAGTGTAATTTCACTTAGATTAGGGAAGAAAATTTCTATGCCTCAAGATAAGTCCTCCAACCCCCCTTTGAATGTTGACCTAGAAAATTAAAAGAAAAAAAACTTGAAAAGGAACCTGAATCCATTCCCTCCCTTCCTTCCATTCCACTTAGGAATCCAATTCCTTTTCCTCAATCCATTTCTAATCCAAAGAATTCCTTTGAACCCAATCCTGAAATTCTTGACATGTTTAGACGTGTTGAAGCAAACATTTCACTCTTAGATTCCATAAAAAACCCCTAAGTATACCAAGTTTCTTAAGGAATTGTGCACCCACAAGAGGAAACTTAGGACATTTGAAAATGTTTCCACCCAACAGTCTATTCCCCATAAAGTGTAAAGATATAGGGACCTTTATAGTTCCATGACAAATTGGAAGTTCCAACTTTGATGATACACTCATAGATCTAGGAGCCTCAATTAATGTCATGCCCAAATCCATCTTCTCTAACCTTGGTCTAGGTCCTTTACACTCAATAGGTGTTGTCATCCAGTTATCCAATTGAAGAAAAACCAGTCATGAGGGAATAATTGAGGATGTCCTTGTCCGAGCCAAGGATCTTATTTTCCCACATGAATTCTATGTCCTTAACATGGAAGGTGATACGAACTCTTCTCGATCTCCCCTGATTCTAGGAATACCTTTCCTTATGACATCTAGAACCAAGATTGATGTCCATGCTGGCATCTTATCCATGGAATTTGGTGACCAACTAGTCAAGTTCAATATTTTTCAATCTATGTGATACCCATCAGAGAATAAATATGTATTCTCTATCCATGCTTCTGAAAGTCTCTCTGAGACTGTATTGAATCCCAATCCATCATGTTCTTCCTGTTCTAATGATATAGGGGTTTGTGAATATTTCATACTCATTAACCAAGTCATAAATGGAGAATTTGATGTTGAAATTACAAATGAAAACTCTATTAATCTAAAGGATATTGAAAACTCTTTGGAATCCCATCTCACCTATGACAACCACTGCTCCAACTTGGATGGTAATGGGGAAAACGAACAAGAATGTTCATTTTTTTATTCAAATCTAATTATCCAACATTCATCATTTCCTATCCATGATTTTGAAAATTCTGTTATATGTGAGGTGAACCCTGAACCAATGTGTTTATATTTTCCCGATGGGAGTGAATGTTGTGAGATTTGTTCCATAATTAATAAAGTGATCACTAGTGATGTTAAAATTGACCATTATTTGGAAAAAACATTGATATAAAGTATATTGAAAAACTTATTCAGTCTTATGACTCCACTGATCCTCATTACTCTAAATTGGTAAGTGATGAAATAAATGAGTCAAAAACAATTGGGATCTCATACTCTGGTTTCATGTTATTTGAACCTTAAATAAATGAACCATTAGAATTGAGACATCTTCCTAAATTTCCAAGCATATAAAACCATCACTTTGTGGATAAAATAATTCCTCACATTGAAGACCAAAGGGAGGATAGTCATATTATCTTTCCACCCTCGTTGAATTGCAAGCGAAACAATAAGGAAGGGATGAAATTATCCAATGAATCATTAGGCCTCCCAAAGGAAACGTTTTTCTATAAGCACACTAGAGTAGAGAAAATATAATGGCCACCGTCAGACTATGGGTAGTCCACTGGAATTTTCCAACTGTAGACAAATAAATACAACACTTCTTAGGAGGCAACCCATGTTTTCTTTTACTTTTATGAAATTTTAATTTCTTTTTAGTTTTTCATTAGATGAATAATGATTTTTATTTTTCAGGTAACATCCCATAATCCTAGAACCACATCGACTTCCATCGGATCCCCAACTTCTACAGTTGACCCACCACTAGATGGAGATGAAAACCCACCAAATCCAAACAAGGGGCACCTCTTTCCCTTTTAACTTATTTATCTCTCTCTCTCTCTCTCTCTCTCTTTATCTTCCTCCCTCATTCTCATTTTGTTTTTTACCACCTTCCTCATCACACTATTTTATTTACTCTTTATTTTTTTTGTGGGTGTACCTTTATAAAAAACTAAAAAAAATCATTTAAAAAATAATATGAAAAATCAAGAGTCATAATTACTCACCTTACAATTTTAAAATTTTTTCCAACCATTTTGGGGAGTCAAAATACATGGTTTCATCACAAAAATCTTATGTATATATTTGGATAAAGAATATTGTGTCAAAATCAATAACTTTTTCTTGCCCAATTTTTGATTTGGAAAATGATTTTACTCAACCGTAAGGAACCACATTAGCTTTCATGATAAGGCTACCTATGGACATATTTTCAAAATGTGTGTTTTTACCCCCATTTGTGATTCATGAGCTTGTGGACCTTTATGCTTAATTTCCTACTTTAGTGTGCATTAATATGATAGAGGCATTTTCTGAACCCCATGAGAATTATAATAACCAAATAGCCTCCCATTAACAATACATTAATCCTCCTTTTGAAAGCCCCTTCGAGCCTATGAAAATCTTTTCTTTGTTAGACACATTACAAGCACAATCCCTTATCCCACCCAATATCAACATGTATTTTCATTGCATAATTTTTTGAAATTTAAGTGTGGGGGGAATTGATTTCATTTTGGGTACCTTTTTTTTTATTTTCACCATGTTATCATATGCTTTAGGACAAACATAAATTTAAGTGTGGGGGAGAGGTTTTCCTTTAGTGGGGTTTGGGAATGTATATATGTTTATATTGTACAAATGATATTCAAAAGTGTTAAAAAAAATCAAAAAAAGAAAAAGAAAAAAAAGAAAAAAAGAATGGGTTGTGTCTTGGGTGGGTCAAAAATCACTCTTCCTCGACCTTTGATATTGTTATAACTATTACAATTAGTGTCTTGAGGAGATAAATCATGGGTTTGGATATAAGTGTGAGATCTATTTCAAGTTCAACTTTCAAAAAATGCAAAAAAAAAAAAGAAAACATATATCATTGGGATAAGTTTTTTGGTTTGTAAATATTTCATCTTCTCATCCACTTCAAAAAATTTTCCTCTCTTGTGTCTTTCTTCACATGATCATTCCCTTGTAAATATTTGTTTCCATTTCCTTCCATGTTTCATTTCAAAAAAAAATTGTGGATTGTTTTACCCATGCAGATGTATTACCCCCTTTTTCTTATCTTTTGGATATCATCTTCCTACCGCCCCATAGCCACAGAAAACCCCCCAAAAAGACCTCTTGATTTTTGAGCATTTTGTATAGGGATTGGAAGCTGAGATCTCTTACAAACTCTAAGATTTTCACTTTTGGTTGGTGAATGAGTGAAACTCCATAAATTAATTTTATCATCTTGAGAGGAGTATGTTTTTTGTTCCACAATTTTCCATTTCTAAATTTGAGCATTAAAAAATGAATTTTTTTAACAAATTGTGGTGGAATTCAATATGGATGAGTGAAATTATCTAAAACTCCCTTGATTGGGGAAAACAAAATTTTAATATTTTTTTGTGAGTAAAAATGATTTTGATATGTTTTTTATATATATTTGTTGTACATGTGGACATGCATAAGACTAAGTGTGGGGGATTTTATGTTATTAATATTTTCATGACTTATTATATACTCCATTTACTGATTTTATATGAAATGTGCATAATTTGTGTGAAATATTAATGTTTTAATACTAAATATTATTTTTGAGAATTTTTAGAAGTAGTCCAATTGAGTTAGTTCACTATTTTATTTATAACAATCACCCTATTGATCCAAATTTAATGTTTATTATTTTTTAGGATTCCAATTTCAATATAAAACATTTCATTAGAAGTAATCTTGGGCCAATTATGCCATTTGAAGGGTCATATGGATCACACAAGAAGGCCCACAGAATATGTGAAGAAACTGGACCATCCATAAATATTGAATTATTTGGATGAATCCATAAGTTAAAATTCATTAATTATTTTCAAACGTTTGGGGGACAATGTAAGGAGTCTTGGATAAAAATTTCAAGGCCCAAATCTAAATACAAGGGGCCCAACTGATTCATTTAAACTCAGCCCACCATTTTGACCGGAAAATAAAATCAGTACAGTATTCATGACATTTCTCCTTATCTAGTCATCACATAAAGCTGATATTTTTCAGTGTGAAAGAGGAGATATATGTTTCATACTTTTTTGAATAAATAATTCATATTTTAAGGAATATTTCTATTCAAAAATCCATTCACATTTTGGCCATCTAAAAAACATGGATAGAAATGGAAAATTTAACATTGTTTATGAAAACCGCCATAACTTTGTCTCTATAAGTCCAAATGCCTCAAAATTTTGACAGTATTTAGAAATCATTATTATATAAAACTTTTTATAAGGATATATCTCTAGTATCATCTTTATTAATGTCCAAATCATCGATCCAAGTGGAGGGGTATTTTTGGAATGCAAAAGTCCACCACCTTGGGCTATAAATACACCCCTCCTCTCCTTTGAAAAGGGTTGGCATTTCAAAAGAGAGAAGAATATATTGGCACGACCAAATACTTTACAAAGTCTTGGGAGGACCTTATATACTCATTTTTTTACTTGAGAGACTCTTCCTCCTCTCTTTGTTTTCATTTACTTTTGTGTTCTTTATTGTTGTAATCTTGTAAGTCTTTTTTTTAATTCTGTTTTAATGAAAGTTTATTATTCAATATCTATTATTCACATAAACCATATATAGTTTAATATTAATGTTCTTAAAATAGTTTAAATCAAGTTAAAACCCTTTCCCTTCTTTTGCTTTCTCATTCAATCTAAAGTCAGTATTTAATTCTCTTCATCGTTTGTGTGTGTGTTCAACGCACCACTCTTTTCTTATCCCTTTATTTTTCTTATCTTATTAATTTATCATCATAATAATTATAACCATATTACTAATCATTTCAATGTATGAGTAAATCTCTCATTGGGGTGAGTTATAATTTAGGTATGTTAAGTGATTTAGAGCTTTTGCTCGATGAATATTATTTAAATTAACATTGTGTATGTTATACTTAACATGTCATGGATTAATAACTTATTTTGTTTAATGTATGGATTCCATGGATTATTGGAACCATAAATACACCACCACAATCAAGCACTGATTGAGATTAGAATCCTAGTCAAGTTAAGGCTTGGATTAAATCCTTAACACTTAGGAATTCCAATCAACGTCAACTTGTGACATGGGTGTTAATTTAATGCAATATAAAGCACAACTCAAGGATATCACAAGATTAACTACCTAATGATGAACTCATCCCAATATTTATAAAATTGTTAAATCAATATTAATCAATCAATCATTTCAATAAATCTCTTCAAATAAACCCCCCAATCAAAATACAATCAACTAAACACATTTTACTATTAAAAAGTATCATCACCCAGGATTCGACCTGAGTGCTGCTATACACATTAGCAGAGCATCAGAAATTTAAACGGTCTATAGGAAACAATCAGCCGCACTTGTAGGTATATGTTTCTATAATGATCCACCAAAGTCAAGCTTTATTTCTTTAATCATGTATTCAAGAATCTGGATGGCTCACTCAGTCTGGACATCAGTCCGAGGATGATACACCATGTCAAATATAAATAAGAATAATTAGATATTTTAAATCCACTATAGAGAAATGATTTAAAATAAGGGTATCTATTCAAAAGGATATCTGACGTAACAACCAAGATTCTGAAAATTTTATTCACTTACAATTTCATAATATCCTCTACCATTATTGACTCCTTGATAGGTAACAAATGAGAATATTTCATTAGTTAATCTATAACCACCCATATATTATCCTTACCACTAGGAGTATGAGGTATAAAAATCATGAATTCCATGGATATATCATCTCATTTTTGTAAAGAAATGGGTAAGTATTGTAGTAAACTAGTAGGACTATGCTATTTTTCTTTAATTCTATAATCCATAGGGCACCAAAACAAAAAATTTGCAATCAATCATCTCATTCCCAACCACCAATAATGAATTATCAGACAATGATACATCTTGGTATCTCTAGGGTGCACATAAAAATTATTCTAGATTCTAGTATCCATCAATTATTGTCTCAATTCTATCAAAAAAACCATCCTTCATTGGATTCACAATACCTATAGAGACTATATGGATCATGTTGGGACAATGGGGGGGTGAATTTGTGCACCCAAATTTTTACCAAATGTAATTTATTTTCAATTATCCCATTTGACTCTAAAACCTCTACCCTCATTAATAGGATGGATTTATTGTGTGCTCTCAAAAATTATAAAAACATGAAATGCAGATAAATAAAAGAGACAACAACACACAAGTATTTTTACAAGGTTTGGTACAAAGACCTACTCCTTGGTGTGATCAACCTATGGTTGTTTCACAGATTCTATTATCATTATAATTTTTAGTGATTACAAACTCATAGAATCAACATATAATTTTCAAGAAGTAAACAATATTGTTAACTCAATGGTTTTCTTTATACTAGTTCCACCAGTCTTCAATGTAATTTTTTATACCGGAACCACTAGTGCTTCAAAGATGTTCAATAAACACAATGAACAAAATATCTCTACCACACTGGATGAATTTTCATCAACTGAATAATATTTTTGTAACGTACTGGACCCAGATTCCACTCAACAGTTCCCTAAGCTCGATTGTACACATGGTCTCTGTCACGACCCGTCCTCGGGGCCCGTGCCGTGACTACCCCAAGCCCGCCTTCCATAGGCCAGGGGCTGACGACTAGCACCAAGGCGTAAATCCCAAAAAAAAGGGAAGGCATTGCCTTTGAAAAGTAAACAAGCACCACAGAGTAAGCAAGCGGAAAAGTAAACACTAAGTAAAAACTGTACAAGCTGTGCTGAAAGTAAAAAGGGGCCGGAAATACAAGCCCAACTATAAAGTACAACTGAAAGGAAAAACATCAACTGAAAGGAAAAACTGCAGCATCGAGCCGTCCTCTGGAAGTCCCACCTGAAGGGTGGGTACAGATAGCTCCAATGCTCCTCGGGTCCCGCCGTCCGCTCCGAGCACGTCTCGCCCAGTGGTCCACCTCCAGGTACTGACTCGTCGTGTAGTCCACCTCCGGGTACTGACTTGTCGGGTAGTCCACCTCCGGGTACCGTCCAGTCCTCGAACACTCGGCCTCCATCAGCACTGCCTGTCGTCTACAACCAACACAACGAGGTGCGGGCATAGCCCGTGCAGGGGTGAGTATAACGATACTCAGTAGGGACCCCGAGACCCTCAAGGTCTCTCTAAAACCAACAAGGATAACCACAAAGAAGATCTCAACAGATAACCACTACTTAGATATATGCCCATACATATACCTAAGTTATCAAGTAACCCATCTCAATCATGAGGCAAACACAAGGTCAAAAGTCTCAGCTCAAACCAGGATTTTCATCATCGAAACCATAACTGCTGAAGAGCTCCGTCTCTGGAGTGTACAGTGGTCCTGTCACAACTCCGAGGTACTGCCCACTAACTGAAGACTGCTGTAGTACTCCACCTATCGAGTAATGCGGGCCATCCGCTACAACCAAGCGCTCCCATGTGCCGCTACAACCAAACGCACCTCTGTCATGGGTCTGCCGCTACAACCAAGCGCTCCCATGTGCCGCTACAACCAAGCGCACCTCTGTCATGGGTCTGCCGCTACAACCAAGCGCTCCCATGTGCCGCTACAACCAAGCGCACCTCTGTCGTGGGTCTGCCGCTACAACCAAGCGCTCCCATGTGCCGCTACAACCAAGCGCACCTCTGTCGTGGGTCTGCCGCTACAACCAAGCGCTCCCATGTGCCGCTACAACCAAGCGCACCACTGTCGTGGGTCTGCCGCTACAACCAAGTGCTCCCATGTGCCCCTACAACCAAGCGCACCTCTGTCGTGGGTCTGCCGCTACAACGAAGCGCTCCCATGTGCCGCTACAACCAAGCGCACAACTGTCGTGGGTCTGCCGCTACAACCAAGCGCTCCCATGTGCCGCTACAACCAAGCGCACCTCTGTCGTGGGTCTGCCGCTACAACCAAGCGCTCCCATGTGCCGCTACAACCAAGCGCACCTCTGTCACACACCGAGTCATTCGATCAGCAGTCGTCAGATCTCAGTCAGCTACACGGTCTCTGTGCTCCGCCCGCTCGTCTCCGGGAGGGTCCGCTCCACGAGCTACTGGTCGATACTCCAAGTATCACAAAGTCCCGCAAGGAAGTATCTCGAAGGACCACCTCGTCATAGGGGTCTCATTGCAACAGACGGCGCGTCAATCGGACGCCCGATCTGTGAGTTATTAGCCTTTTCGTCCCAGGGGCCCGGTTGGTTTCGTGAGCGAACTAATCCGGCCGTAACTCAACTATACCCCCGAACACTCACAGGGTATACTCATAGGGACCGTTTTTTCAACGTGATCACCAATGCCGCTGACGGTTCGTCAAACGGACGTCTGGTCTGAAAGATATCAGCTTTTCCGTTCCAGGGGCCCGGTTGGATTTCAGTGCGATCCAACCCGGCCACTATCCATCTGCATCCAAAACTTGGGCGGAGGATGCCAAAAGTTCCGTCTCATCAAGAGGAACTCAACGCAACAGACGGCGCGTCAATCGGACGCCCGGTCTGAGAGTTATTGGCTTTTCCGTCTCACACCCACCCTGGGAAACTTCCCAGGAGGTCACCCATCCTGATCACTGCTCTAGGCCAAGCACGCTTAACTACGGAGTTTTAACTACGTAGGCTCCTGAAAATGAAGGTGCACCTTGAGTATAGTATACCGAAACGACCGTCTCGATCCAAGGATCGCGTTGCCACTGACGGCGCGTCGTTCGGAGGCCCATAGCTCAAGATACGGCCATTTGAACGAAAACGTCCGAAGAAGGGGGGGGGGTACGAGCCCGGCCCGACCCCCCTGGGTCGGCCCGAACCGGGTCGACCCGACCCGGGTCCGACCAGACCCGGTTGGCCCGGTCCGGCCCGGCCGGTCGGACCGGCCTGGCTCGGCTTGGCCGGGCGGCCGAGTGCCAGGCGCCGCGGGCGTTGACCCGCAGCCTGAGGAAACCGCGGCCCGCGTGGGCCGCGCTGGTGAACCGCAGACGCGGCAGAGCCACGTCCCGCGTGGGCGAACCGGACTCGCGCGGCCGCGGGTCCGTTGGCCGCCGCCACCGCGGCTTCAGCCGCGGGCCACGGGGATCGCTCCGGTGGTCCGATTCTCTTCCCGTCTGCGCCATTGCTCCTCCCGGGATCCGTTCTTTACTGCGGAATCGTCAAACATCCGTTGCGGCACGTTCCGTCGTCGCCTGCCAAATCCGCACAAAACGAAGAACGACGGAGGGTCGTCGGGCCGTGTTCGTTTGGCCCGCACCCTCCGCGTTAGAGATAAACAACCGGGAGAATTTTATTCCACACGGGAAAAATAACAATTTTAAGAAGATTAAAATTGTTCACAATTCGGTTCTTTAATTTCTTTAAGAAACATTGACGGGAATAAATTAAAAAAGGGTAATTCCCATAATAAATCCCTACCTCGTTGATCGTCGCGTGCGGGCGTTCTTCGCGGAAAGGCTCGTCGCGGAAGAGGGGGATCGTCGCGTCGTCGCGGAAAGGCGTCGTGTCATCGCGGAAGTGGATTCGTAGACGAAGACGGAGGTTGTCCGAGGTGGAACGGCGTCTCCCTTCCTTTGATGTGGAAAGAAGAACGAGGGATGGCGCGTCGTCGTTCTTCGGAAGAAGGACGTGACGACGTTCTTCGTCGGAGACCGATTCGTTCTTCACGTTCTTCGTTGTTGAAGAAGATGTTCTTCAAGCCTCCCAAATCCTCCCAACGTGACAAGACTCAAAAAAAATAAAATAAGCCCAAGTCTTATTTTATTAACACAAGATAAGAAATTGAATTTCAAAAGAAAAGAAACGATCAATTAATCTCAAAGAATTAATTGTAACAAATTAACAGCCCAATTAAATGGGGCGTTTCTTAACCAGAAAAACGCACGGTTGACTTCTTTTAATAGGGGGTGCGGATGCGTTACTTAAGAAGAAAAGAAACGGTGGGGCTCGTGCGGGCCCCACCTCACAAATATCCTACCAAGGGGGTAGGATATTCCTGGATAGCACCATATCCAGTTCAACTCAGTTCAAGCCGCCTTTAAGTGGCTTCAAGTGGCTTCCAAGCGGCTTAAGTGAAATAAAATAAAGTTGTCGCAAAATTATTTTATTTCTTAACTTTAAGCCCGAAAATTAAAAACCACACCCGAGCAAACGCAACTCCGGAAGAGGCGTTTATAAGCGAATACCGGCGCTGCGATTTCATCGGTGCCCTCAGAATTCGATTCCGGGCACCGGTTCAAAAGTTAGAAAAACCCGCTCGTCCGTTCACTAAACGTACCCGAGCCAAACTTCGGAAAATGATTCCGGGCACACCGGGCCTCAGAATCAGGCGCCGTCAGAAACTGCATTCTTGTAAAATTCCAAAGAAAATTAAGAAAAAAATTTCCTTGAAATTTACGGGTCTTTACATTACTCCCACCACAGGGCTTTACGTCCCCGTAAAACTTCAACACAAACTAGGGATACAAAGGCGGTACTGAGCACGCATCTGAGCCTTCCGCTCCATGTGCTCACTTGGACCTTCTCTATCGTGGCCCGGACCACCTCTGGTCCCACTAGAGCTGCTATGATTTATTCCTTGCTGATAAGAGAAACCTGGTCTCATCCCCTGGATGAACCACATTCTTCGCCTAATACGGTCAATCCCGACATGGATGATACTAATCCATACCAAGGATGACGTCGTAAGGCCTCGACGCTACTACCAAGAGATCCAACCATTTCTCTCGCCTCCAAGGGTTGAGTCACACTGTCGGCATCAGTGTGTGGTAACTGGGTCTCCTCCAGTAGATGTCTCACAAGTGAGGGTCAAGTCAACAGTCAAAACTGGAACCTCTTAGTAACAACACAAGAGAGGACAGGGAAGTAAATGCCACAAGAAAAGGTGTCTTTTATTACTGCAGCTCATGTACAAAGACACAAAGCATCTACAAACACACATCAACAAAACTAGAAGCAATGTGAACAAAAGTCTCCAGGTCTAGAGCTAGTCCCGCTCCTGTCCATCTGCTCCTGGAGCTCCATGATCGTAGGCCTCAGCTGCCTGAAGCTGAGCTCTCCCATGTCCTCCTGTCCCCTGCGGTCGGGGTGGACCGCCTGGTGGTGGTGGTGGCAACACCCCGAAGCGTCGTCCACCTCCTGCTGCACGACCAACTCCCCTGTCATGGCCGCCTGCTCCTTGCGGCCCGCCCTGATCGAACCTCTGCCTCTGCCTGGGGGGTCCTTCGTTCGTCTGCTGGTCATCCGTATGGCGGGTCAGACAGTCACGAGCCATGTGACCAACCCCGCCACAGGAGTAACACTGCCCTCTCATGGCAAGTCGTTGCCCACCCCGAGTGCCTCGCGAAAATGATCCAGAGTCAGGCTGTCGACCACCTGTAGGTCCAGTCCTCTTGGACCCCTGCATCATCCGTCTACTGCCTGCTGCAGAAGACTCTGCCGCATGCCAGTAAGTGGTGGGTCCTGCTGCTCGAGACTGCTCAGCAAGGAAACTCTCCACTAAGAGGGCTCGCTCTAACACCCCTGCCTGAGTCGGAATGTTGAGGGAGATCATCGAAGCCCTGATCTCATGCCTCAGTCCCTGCTCGAAGGTCCGGGCCCGGAAGAACGGGTCCTGTACCATATCTGTGGAGTAGCGCGAGAGATCAGTAAATATCGCCGAGTATTGGGCCACTGACATGCTTCCCTGCCGCATCTGTAGTAGCTCCTGGATGCGCACCGCTCGGAGGGTGGATGGGACGAACTCAGAGCGGAAGATGCTCTCAAAGTCCGTCCAGAGGAGAGACGCCTCGTCGTGCACCTGGAGCATCAAGCTCCACCATCTGCCTGCTGCCGCGTGCAGGAGACTCGCTGCGAGGATCACCATGAGGTCTGCTGGTGTCCTCACTAATCTGAAAACCTGAACAACTGCCTCCAGCCAGTCCTCGGCGGCCTGAGGGTCCGTCTCCCCGCGGAACCTGGGCGGTCGCTGGTGCTAGAACTCATGCAGTGCACTAAGGCGACGTGCATCGCCAGCGGCTGGGGCTGGTAGCATCGGTGCCTCGGCGGGTATAGGTACCGCCGGTGCCTCAGCTGTCAAAGGGCCCTGTACCGAGTCCTCGACGCTCGGTGGGCTGTCATCACGCTCCACTCTGGGAATCCTAGCTGACTGTCGTCGTGGGGCCATCCTGAAAGAAACAGGTGCGCCACGGTCAGGACAGTATACCTGGTGAGCTGACACAAGTAATCACAAGGAAAACTTGAAACACACATGCAATCAATGTTTTCGTGCATTAAGTCGGAAATCAGAAGTCAGGGTCCTGGTGTACGGATACGTCGGCCGCCGCACCAACACTGGACTCCCTAGACTGATAACCACACCCAATACGCTAAACTCTATTGCTTCACATAGAAGAAAGATCAGAGTCCCCGGTAGAACCGACCCGCTCTGATACCAATTTGTCACGACCCGTCCTCGGGGCCCGTGCTGTGACTACCCCAAGCCCGCCTTCCATAGGCCAGGGGCTGGCGACTAGCACCAAGGCGTAAATCCCAACAAAAAGGGAAGGCATTGCCTTTGAAAAGTAAACAAGCACCACAGAGTAAGCAAGCGGAAAAGTAAACACTAAGTAAAAACTGTACAAGCTGTGCTGAAAGTAAAAAGGGGCCGGAAATACAAGCCCAACTATAAAGTACAACTGAAAGGAAAAACAGCAACTGAAAGGAAAAACTGCAGCGTCGAGCCGTCCTCTGGAAGTCCCACCTGAAGGGTGGGTACAGATAGCTCCAATGCTCCTCGGGTCCCGCCGTCCGCTCCGAGCACGTCTCGCCCAGTGGTCCACCTCCAGGTACTGACTCGTCGTGTAGTCCACCTCCGGGTACTGACTCGTCGGGTAGTCCACCTCCGGGTACCGTCCAGTCCTCGAACACTCGGCCTCCATCAGCACTGCCTGTCGTCTACAACCAACACAACGAGGTGCGGGCATAGCCCGTGCAGGGGTGAGTATAACAATACTCAGTAGGGACCCCGAGACCCTCAAGGTCTCTCTAAAACCAACAAGGATAACCACAAAGAAGATCTCAACAGATAACCACTACTTAGATATATGCCCATACATATACCTAAGTTATCAAGTAACCCATCTCAATCATGAGGCAAACACAAGGTCAAAAGTCTCAGCTCAAACCAGGATTTTCATCATCGAAACCATAACTGCTGAAGAGCTCCGTCTCTGGAGTGTACAGTGGTCCTGTCACAACTCCGAGGTACTGCCCACTAACTTAAGACTGCTGTAGTACTCCACCAATCGAGTAATGCGGGCCAGCCGCTACAACCAAGCGCTCCCATGTGCCGCTACAACCAAACGCACCTCTGTCATGGGTCTGCCGCTACAACCAAGCGCTCCCATGTGCCGCTACAACCAAGCGCACCTCTGTCATGGGTCTGCCGCTACAACCAAGCGCTCCCATGTGCCGCTACAACCAAGCGCACCTCTGTCGTGGGTATGCCGCTACAACCAAGCGCTCCCATGTGCCGCTACAACCAAGCGCACCTCTGTCGTGGGTCTGCCGCTACAACCAAGCGCTCTCATGTGCCGCTACAACCAAGCGCACCACTGTCGTGGGTCTGCCGCTACAACCAAGCGCTCCCATGTGCCGCTACAACCAAGCGCACCTCTGTCGTGGGTCTGCCGCTACAACCAAGCGCTCCCATGTGCCGCTACAACCAAGCGCACAACTGTCGTGGGTCTGCCGCTACAACCAAGCGCTCCCATGTGCCGCTACAACCAAGCGCACCTCTGTCGTGGGTCTGCCGCTACAACCAAGCGCTCCCATGTGCCGCTACAACCAAGCGCACCTCTGTCACACACCGAGTCGTTCGATCAGCAGTCGTCAGATCTCAGTCAGCTACACGGTCTCTGTGCTCCGCCCGCTCGTCTCCGGGAGGGTCCGCTCCACGAGCTACTGGTCGATACTCCAAGTATCACAAAGTCCCGCAAGGAAGTATCTCGAAGGACCACCTCGTCATAGGGGTCTCAACGCAACAGACGGCGCGTCAATCGGACGCCCGATCTGTGAGTTATTAGCCTTTTCGTCCCAGGGGCCCGGTTGGTTTCGTGAGCGAACCAATCCGGCCGTAACTCAACTATACCCCCGAACACTCACAGGGTATACTCATAGGGACCGTTTTTTCAACGTGATCACCAATGCCGCTGACGGTTCGTCAAACGGACGTCTGGTCTGAAAGATATCAGCTTTTCCGTTCCAGGGGCCCGGTTGGATTTCAGTGCGATCCAACCCGGCCACTATCCATCTGCATCCAAAACTCGGGCGGAGGATGCCAAAAGTTTCGTCTCATCAAGAGGAACTCAACGCAACAGACGGCGCGTCAATCAGACGCCCGGTCTGAGAGTTATTGGCTTTTCCGTCTCACACCCACCCTGGGAAACTTCCCAGGAGGTCACCCATCCTGATCACTGCTCTAGGCCAAGCACGCTTAACTACGGAGTTTTAACTACGTAGGCTCCCGAAAAGGAAGGTGCACCTTGAGTATAGTATACCGAAACGACCGTCTCGATCCAAGGATCGCGTTGCCACTGACGGCGCGTCGTTCGGAGGCCCGTAGCTCAAGATACGGCCATTTGAACGAAAACGTCCGAAGAAGGGGGGGGGTACGGGCCCGGCCCGACCCCCCTGGGTCGGCCCGAACCGGATCGACCCGACCCGGGTCCGACCAGACCCGGTTGGCCCGGTCCGGCCCGGCCGGTCGGACCGGCCTGGCTCGGCTCGGCCGGGCGGCCGAGTGCCAGGCGCCGCGGGCGTTGACCCGCGACCTGAGGAAACCGCGGCCCACGTGGGCCGCGCTGGTGAACTGCGGACGCGGCAGAGCCGCGTCCCGCGTGGGCGAACCGGACTCACGCGGCCGCGGGTCCGTTGGCCGCCGCCGCCGCGGCTTCAGCCGCGGGCCACGGGGATCGCTCCGGTGGTCCGATTCTCTTCCCGTCTGCGCCATTGCTCCTCCCGGGATCCGTTCTTTACTGCGGAATCGTCAAACATCCGTTGCGGCACGTTCCGTCGTCGCCCGCCAAATCCGCACAAAACGAAGAATGACGGAGGGTCGTCGGGCCGTGTTCGTTTGGCCCGCACCCTCCGCGTTAGAGATAAACAACCGGGAGAATTTTATTCCACACGGGAAAAATAACAATTTTAAGAAGATTAAAACTGTTCACAATTCGGTTCTTTAATTTCTTTAAGAAACATTGACGGGAAT
The DNA here is from genome assembly GCA_963277665.1 of Viscum album. Classification (NCBI taxonomy): domain Eukaryota; kingdom Viridiplantae; phylum Streptophyta; class Magnoliopsida; order Santalales; family Viscaceae; genus Viscum; species Viscum album. The sequence goes on from OY728156.1 coordinate 895,223,804, forward strand.
AAATTAAAAAGGGGTAATTCCCATAATAAATCCCTACCTCATTGATCGTCGCGCGCGGGCGTTCTTCGCGGAAAGGCTCGTCGCAGAAGAGGGGGATCGTCGCGTCGTCGCGGAAAGGCGTCGCGTCGTCGCGGAAGTGGATTCGTAGACGAAGACGGAGGTTGTCCGAGGTGGAACGACGTCTCCCTTCCTTTGATGTGGAAAGAAGAACGAGGGATGGCGCGTCGTCGTTCTTCGGAAGAAGGACGTGACGACGTTCTTCGTCGGAGACCGATTCGTTCTTCACGTTCTTCGTTGTTGAAGAAGATGTTCTTCAAGCCTCCCAAATCCTCCCAACGTGACAAGACTCAAAAAAAAAAAAAATAAGCCCAAGTCTTATTTTATTAACACAAGATAAGAAATTGAATTTCAAAAGAAAAGAAACGATCAATTAATCTCAAAGAATTAATTGTAACAAATTAACAGCCCAATTAAATGGGGCGTTTCTTAACCAGAAAAACGCACGGTTGACTTCTTTTAATAGGGGGGTGCGGATGCGTTACTTAAGAAGAAAAGAAACGGCGGGGCTCGTGCGGGCCCCACCTCACAAATATCCTACCAAGGGGGTAGGATATTCCTGGATAGCACCATATCCAGCTCAACTCAGTTCAAGCCGCCTTTAAGTGGCTTCAAGTGGCTTCCAAGCGGCTTAAGTGAAATAAAATAAAGTTGTCGCAAAATTATTTTATTTCTTAACTTTAAGCCCGAAAATTAAAAACCACACCCGAGCAAACGCAACTCCGGAAGAGGCGTTTCTAAGCGAATACCGGCGCTGCGATTTCATCGGTGCCCTCAGAATTCGATTCCGGGCACCGGTTCAAAAGTTAGAAAAACCCGCTCGTCCGTTCACTAAACGTACCCGAGCCAAACTTCGGAAAATGATTCCAGGCACACCGGGCCTCGGAATCAGGCGCCGTCAGAAACTGCATTCTTGTAAAATTCCAAAGAAAATTAAGAAAAAAATTTCCTTGAAATTTACGGGTCTTTACAGTCTCAAGTGCATCTACCCAAATTCCAAAGGCTTCTGACTAATAGTGAGGGCCTAGGTGTGTCCATGGGGAGACTATGCCCTCATCACTGAAATATAGCATAATGAAAATAGAATAAAAGTAATGTATAAAATCATTAAATCATATATACAATAGATAACAACAAGAATATAGAGAAATACTAAAAGGAAGATAATATACAATGGTGATGATGACACATGTCATATGTCTAGTAAAGCAGCCAAAACAGGTCCAGAGCAGTAAAATACAACACATGTTTCAAAAGTAAAAAAAGGCCAAAAAGTATCCTAGATAGCATTGCAAACCTTAGATCAATTCCATGCTCCCCATATCTTAAGCACCAATCAATAATTTATAGTAGGTCTCTCTCCGTTATCAATACCTACAACTATATATTCCATTTTGGGTACCCAAAGGTGGCTCAAGTAGGGTGTGAGATATAATCCCAACAAGAAAAACCCAAGGTCTGGTGTCAACCAGTCTGTGAATATATATAAAAAACAATGTAAAGATAGTAATTCAAGGAAGTACTCAAAAGTAAACATCCTATAAGTCCAGGTCCTCATTTATAACCAATTCATTTAATTATTTTAATTATAAGGTAAGTATCTGATTTAATAGTCAGACTAGTGTCATTTAAAAATAGAAAATTTGATAATTAATTCCCATTAAATATGAATGTATTGAGATCTGGAACATTTCCTAGCATCTCCCGTAGTGATAACATGGTCAAAGGATGCCTAAAGAGGTCATCCTTAAAGTATAAACAAATACTTAATCCAAGTTTGTGAATTGGATTGGCAGATGCATCATATAACTCATTCCATTCATTAATCAATTTAGAACCTAAGCACATCCATGAAATTCCTAATTTGGAGTCCAGGTATCACTCTAGGTAAGCCCTTCCATAGAGAACCTCTCAAAAACCTAGGTATCACTCTAGGTGTGGTATAAAGTCCCAACCACTTGTGTCCACCCTTGGTAGTCCACTAAGGGATCCCAAGTATCACCCATTCCATATATGATCAAATGACCTTAAGTTCTTCCTTGTCATTCCATAAGAAATTTGAGTGTCACTCGGCATATATCATTCAAAGCCTATATGATTTCATCCTTGTAAAACCAAGTATTAATAAGGAAAAAAAATCAATAGCCAAATAAGTTCATCCATGACATTCTCATATAGATCAATGTGCCACCCATGGATAATAAGTATTTAACCAATTCAACAAACTGATCAATTCCATTAAACAATAGGATTTAACACGTCAAGGTCAAACCAAGAACATTTTAATTCAAACCTCACCCCAAGGGTGGATAAAGATATGTGCCAATCTTGTAAGGATTTCCTCTAAAATATTCACATGAGAAAATTCATTATAACTAAAATATCATGATTAAAAAACTATTAAATGACATAGAATCCACTTAAATCACATGGTCATTTCAATAAAAGGATAAATTAATGCTTACTCAGGCATTCACATAGAAGGGGACAATGGCCATGGTTTTCCACCACTTTCCTTTAATAAATTAAATACGTAATTCACAATTCCTATTGAAATTCAATTCACAATTCGATTCATAAACCAATTCATCAATTTTATTTACAATTCATTTAACAATTAACATGCCAAGGAAAGGGGTAAAAGGTCACACCTCTAAAGGTTCCAATTCACATGCCATAAAAGTGGCCATTTGATTAAACAACACACCCAAAGGCGTGGTTCTGATTTCAAGGTGCTCAACCTATAACCAACCATTAACGGGTCTCTTTAATTGAACATGAAATACCTATCAATTTAATTTAACAATTTAAACTCATTTAAAGGGAGATTCTCTTATAATTGGGTACGCAACACAATGACATATATATAACCACTCAACATTTAATGAAAGGCACAAGAACACCTACCTTAGGTCTGTAGTTGATAGATCATATAGTATTAGCTCCCAATTCAGCTCAGATCAGGAAAAAAATCAAAGGACAGATGAAGAACCTAATAATAGGAAAAATTATCTTGCACCTAAATAGAACTACCGATATCAATAAGAACAATGCAAGATTAAAAAAGAGTTGAGAACTCACTAGCGTAAATCCAATGAGACAAACTATTATTGAATTGGAAACTGGATGGAGGAGAATCACATCCAAGAATAGTCTTCCATGGGATCTAAAAGGAGGTGATCTTTCTATCTGGTATGAATAAGAGTGAAAATTATGTTTAAAATATATTTTTAATTATTGGTAAAATTGGAATTTCACTCAAAATTGGGAATCACTTGGTTAGGACACATGATTTGGCCAAACCGTGTGCCAAACATGCATGGGTGTCTGTAGGAAAGGGGAACCTACACTATTTGACTAATCATGTAGATACCATGAAAAAAACCACTTTTAAAATTATAGTGGTGGCCTCAGAGTCATACAGCTCAAATTTTATGGTTTAGTCTAACTATGCGGCCTCCTCCTACTCTCTGCCCATGCATTGCATGGTTTTTCAAACCATGTAGCCTTCCCCGCATGGTTTGAACTATGTGTTAGGAACTTTCCACCCCTATACTTGGTTTCTGGGATTTGAACGAGCCCTAGACACCCCCTATAACTATATATCCTTAAAAATAATTCATATTAATCCATAATTAAACATTTAAACTGAGAATTGATGGAAATAAAAAGATTTGTACCTCAAAGAAGAACTGGGTTCTTAAAAACTTCCACCCTTAAAGAAATTCATCCCTAAATTGCCTTCCCAAGGGTGGTGAAGCATGATATGAGAACAACTCTAGCCACTGTGATTGTACATCAGCCTCCCGCTCCTAGGTCTTGGCTTACACTTGGCCTTACTACCATAGAACTCATACTAGAGGTACAAACCAGCCTCAGACAACCTTCGTGCTATGATAAAAAATTTGTATAGGATACCCCTCAAAGGATGCATCTACCTGTAGCTCAAACTCCTCAGGCTGAAATACATGAGATGAGTTTGAGTGGTTATATCGTAGATGAGAAACACGGAAGAGTCATGCATGGATCGATACCTCTAAGGTAACTAAAACTGATAGGATACCAGTACGACTTTGTCTGGATTCTAGAATGACCTGACATACTGTGGTGAAATATTACCCTATCTCCCGATCCTCCTATTCACTAGCATCGATGAAAAACATAAGAAAACTTAATCCTCAACAATGAACTCTAGAGATCATCTGAGGTGATTGATGTATGATTTATGATGAGACTACACAATAACCATCTATTTCTGAATCAACTGAACATGTTATGTGGTATATTGAACAAGATGAGGTCCAAGAATAACTTCCTCTCTTGCCTCTAACCAACACATGGGTGATCGACATGACATACCATACAAAGCCTCATATGGTTTCATACGTATAGTATCATGAAATCTATTATTGTAGGATAATTCAACTAGGGGTATATACCTCTCCCAAGAGCCTCTGAAATCTAGGACTCATGCTCATATAATTTCCTTAAGCACTTGAATTATGCACTCTAACCGACCATTTGTCTGAGGGTGGTATGCTGTACTCAAAAGTACTTGTGTACCTAACGCCCTCTGTAGCCCTTTCCAAAAACATGAAGTAAACCAGACATCCCTATCTAAGATGATAGTATGAGGGACCCCGTGAAGTCATAATATCTCACGTATATACAACCTCCCAAGATCATCAACTAAAAAGGTATCCTTGATAGGTTGGACATGCATTACCATTGTGATCCTATCAACAACAACCCATATAACATCATTACCTCAAGGAAAACATGGTAAAACTAACATGAAATCCATCAAAAAATCATTCTATTTCCACTCAGGAATGGGTAGATACTATAAAAGTCCAGCTAGTCTCTGGTGTTATGCCTTCACCTATTGATAGGTGGAACACCTCATGACCAAACCAACCACATCTCTTTTCATACTCAACCATGATTACTAACGATATAAATCTCAATACATCTTGGTGACACCAGGGTTCACTACCCAAGATGAAGAATGAAAAACTTGCATCAACTCCTCACACATGTCTGAAGAGACCCATACATGATGATGTATATGGAGAATTTTATCATCACCTTTGGTCCAACCAGGATGAGGGTCCTCACCTGTCACACTCTACCATAGGAATAGGCTCTCAAAATTCGATAGCTTCATCATCCTCAATATATCTAGTTGGGTAGAGGTAAAAACTAAGTATGATAGATAATTCTACCCCTTATTGTCGTGCACCTCTAAGTGCATCTCAAAGAACAAATCCATGATCTTCCACTCACTACTAGCCTCTTGTATCTGAGTCCTCCTTCTTAGTGCATCGACCACTGCATTTCCCTTACCAAACATGTAGGCAAGCTTAAAGTTGAATTATTAAAGGTATTAAACCCACATTCACTACCTCATATTCAGATCATGCTGTGTAAATATGTACTTGAGGATTTTTTGGTCCATGTACACAAAAAATTCCCCCCTAGTAAGAAATGTCTCCAATAACGCAATGCATGAACCACCAAATCTAAATCAAGATCATGCATTAGGTAATTCCTATTAGGTTTCCTCTCTATTTATATAATAACTACTCCATGACTGATACCTAATGCATCAAAGTACACAGTGTAACTTCTTCATGAATCTCAAAAAATCAGTATCAATACTGAATACAATCTCCCATTCATCTCTTGAAAGGTCATCTCATAGGAATCTTTCCATACATACTTCACACCCTTCTTATTAAATCACATTAATGGTGATGCTAAGCATGAGAAGTCCTGTATGAAATGTCTGTAGTAACCATCCATCCCTAATAAACTCCACACCTCAAAGATGTTCTTGGGTTTCTCCCAAGAAACTACAGCTCTCACATTCTCTAGGTCAATTGATACTCCTTTATCTGAGATAATGTGACCCAAGAAGTGAATTTGATCCATCCAAAAGTGTCACTTTGTGATCTTAGCATATAACTGATTCTCTCTCAGTGTATTCAATATAATCTCAAGATGTTTGGAATGGTCATGTCGATTATGAGAATACACCAACATATTTTCCATAAAACCCACCATAAATGAATCTAGATAAGGATGGAACACTCGGTTCATCAGTTCCATGAAGACTATTGGTGCTTTCGTGAGACTGAACGACATAACTAAATACTCATATAGACCATACCTACTATGAAAGGTTTTGTGAGGTATGTATGTTGTTCTAACACATACCTAATGATAACTGTATCTCAAATAAATCTTTGAGGAGATCCGAGAACCTAAGAGCTAATTGAATAGATCATATATCTATAGTAGAGGGCACTAGTTCTTAACCATTAATTGGTTCAACTTCTGGTAATACACACATAGCCTGATGGAATCATTCACCTTTTTCACAAAAAAGGACTAGAGAACCCCATGAAGAAGTACCAGGTCAGATGAAACCCTTTACCTCTAAATCCTTTAGCTACCTCTTAAGCTCTTTTATCTTAGTAGTAGCCAACCTTTAAGGCGAAATGAATACCGGTGCAGCTCTTGGAACTAGCTCTATAGAGAAATCTACCTCTCTCACTAGAGGTAATCATGGAAATTCATTTAGAAAAACGTACCCAAAATGATCAACTACTAGAGGGAAATATGACTGACTAGTTCCCTAATCATTTAGATATAAACTCACAATATGGTCTATCATATCGCCTATCCCATGATGCTCGAGTCTAGATCGACTTTCCTGGACATCCTATTCACCCTTGTGAATGAACTCTCCACCCTCTGGTGATGTGAAGGTCACCCTTCGAAGTTATAAATTAACGAAATCATGAAAGGGAACCAACAAGTCCATCCCAAGAATGATGTAAAAACCATTCTTCTTGAGGAAAAAGAGGTCCCATAAGAGGTGACACCCACCAATCTCAAGGGGGTACTCCCTACACTGATATACACCCTCTGTTCTAATCCCTAACGAAATGTTAAGAGTCATAAAACAATCATAGGTCTAAAAATTAAGCCCAAGGATATCCATAATGGGAACAAATATAAATATATGAGAATACCCTATATCAAAAAGTGCAGAAGATAAAGTAGAGGATAATAGAATAGTACTTCTAACAATAGAAGGTCTGAGATCCTACTCCTCAAAGGTCTATTACATTACATATATATAGCCTAAACTGTGACCCTGTGATACTACCTTGCTACCCTGATCAGATCCACCATGCTGTCATTATAAAAATAGGGTATGACATCCACTACCATGACCACCACATTGGCCTAATTTTCCATCTTACCCTAGCTCCTTGCTTGATGAGAAGTTACTAACCCTTCTATTAAATGTGGAGTCGGTACAGACCATATATAATTGGATGCTGGTGGAAATGTTTTGCAGAAGTGTTGTAGATGGCCCATCTTGTGGCATGATAGGCACTCGACTGGTCCCTCATACAATCTGGCCTCATATGTCCTGGTCTATCACACTGGAAGCAACTCACCTGGATACCTGAGTATGTGATCTGAATGCTAATATCACAACATGGAAGCTCCAGAAGAGGCTTCCTACTATCAGTCGATGTAGTTACTGATCAAGATGATGAACCACCTTAGATCACCCCTCCAGGATCACTTAGGTTGTGATCTATGATAAGCACCTAATTTATTATTGTAGAAATGGTAGTTAGCTGAAATAAATTCACCTACGATTGAATTTTGTACCTGAGACCATCCTTAAACCACCTAGCTTAAGACAACTCATCACCCATCAGAATAGGTGCAAAGAACTAGAGCTCAGTAAAATGGGTCAAATAATCCATAACTGATAACGTGCCCTACTCCAACTGAAAACACTCCCAAACTCTATTACCCCTTAACATCTCAGGATAGAAGTAGTTATAGAAGGATGTATGAAAATCCCTCCAATCCATCTCCCAATGATGACCTGTCTAAGTAATAATATCCCACCATCTCCTAGAGGAATCATGCAACATATAGTAGCGAGATTTACCATCATCTCAGGAGGAATATCTAGATTCTTAAAGATATATAGCATGATATCTAGCCATTATTCTGCACCATGTGGTCTGACATCCCCCAAAAACGTGGGAATATGCTCCTATTGTAACTCACGTATCAACTTTACCATATTCAAGGAAGTTTTCTAGGCTCCATGAATGGTCTGCAAGAATCGCAAGAACCCATTGTGGAAATGTGCCTCAACACTTATGTCCGATACAAAAACTGGTGCCATAGATGGCATGAATAGAGGATCCATTGGTATCACATGGTCTACCAACTCCATAGTATGATCATATCCACCCTCCTAGCGTATGACTGGAGGTCATCATGGTGACATGCCTTTATAATTCTAAACACACACCTTATTTCAAGATCATGATCAATTTTCGCAGTTCAAAAGCATAGATACTTAAGCAGGATAGGTACAAGCCTTCCTCTATAAAAACACACCCCTCTTATTGCTCCTAGATTCAGGTCTGGGCATCATAAAGATCATATATAAGTAATAGATACTACCTACTTCCCACTACTAAGGTCGAGTTTGGGTCAATTTCTTTGCTATATACAACTCATTTTCCATTCTCATTTCCACTTGAAATCACATATTCATTTTCATTTGAATTCATATATTCATTTCACATTTATATCACCATTCATTTTAAAGGTTGAACCATTAGGTTCACCAAATTATGATCCATGAGGTTCCATACTCCCTAAGGAACAAATCTTGGCATCTATCTAATCCATACGATAACACATATCAGTACACCTATCACAAAATCATTCAACAAAAAATGCATCCTAAATGTAATGGAATGATTCATGGCATGTGACTCTTTTAAGGTGACTAAAATGATGCATGATATGAAATACCCTAATCTCATCAGGTTACAAAAAATTAGAACTTGTAATTATATTAATAATAACATCAAAAATCAATTTCATCACCCAACAATGGAATCAAATCAACTTTAATAGTCAAAACCTATAAAATAAAAAATTAATTTGAGGCAATTTTGCTTTTTACCCTATATACGAGGTAGCTAATCCAATGAAAAACTTATTTCCAAACTCCATTTACTTCCTATCCATTTATATTGTCACTAAATAATAAGAAAACTAGAAAATAAAATTACCCTCTGATACCACTTTGTAACATTCCAGACCCGGATGCCACTCAAGAGTGCCCTAAGCCTGATTGGCCACATGACCACAAGCACATCTCCCCAAAATCTAGAGACTTTCAACTAGAAGAGAGGTCCTAGGTGTGTCAATGGGGATACCATGCCATCATTACCAGAAATTAGCACGTCGAAAATAGAATAATAGTAAAGTAGTGGAAGTAGTAAATCATACAGACAATAGATAATATAAGGAATATAGAACAATACTAAAAGGAAGCTCATATAAAATGATGATGATAATCCATGTAACATGTCTAGTAAAGAAACCAAAATATTTCCAGAGTAGTACAATAAAACACATGTATCAAAAGTACAAAAAGACAAAAAATTATCATATCTAGCATCGTGAGACTCATCTTGGTCTTATGCTCCACTTAACCTAAGCACCAATAAAGAACCTATAGTAGGGAGCTTTCCCTTATCAATACCTACAACCATATAGTCTTTTTGGGTACCCAAAGGTGTCATAAACAGGGTGTGATATATAATCCCAATAGACAACCACCCAAGGCCTTGTGTCAATTAGTTAGTGAATACATATAAAAAACAGTGTTAGGCAGTAATTTAAGGAAGTACTAAAAAGTAAACATCCTATTACTCCAAGTCCTCATTTATAACAAATTTATTTAATTAATTTAATTATATGGTAAGTCTATGATTTAACATTAAGGCCCATATCATTTAAAAACAACACATTAAATAATTAATTCCCATTTACAATGAATGTCTAGAGACCCAGCGCATTGCTCGACATCTCTCACAGTGATAACATGATCAAAGGATGCCTAAAAAGACCACCCTTAAATTATAAAAATAGACTCAATCTAATATTGTACTTTGGATGGGAAGACACATAATATAACTAATCTGATTCATTAATCAACTTATATCCTGATCCCATCCATGGAATTCCTATTTTGGAATCCAGGTATTTCTCTAGGTATAACATTAACCAACACCTTACAAGCCCATCCATGGAGAACCTCTCATGAACCCAATTATTGCTTTAGGTGTGGTATAAAGTCCCAACCACTCAAGTCCATCATTGGTGGTCCACTAAGGGAGACCAAGTATCACCCATTTCATATATTATCAAATTTCCTTAAGTCCATCCTTGGCATTCCATAAGGAATCCAAGTGTCACTCAAAATATATTAGTAAAATTCCCTATAAGTTCATCCTTGGAAAACCAAGTATCTCTTGGGCATAAAAGTCAATAGCCAAATGAGTCCATCCCTATCATTCTCATATGAATCCATGTGTCACCCATGATTAATAAGCATTTAAAAAACTCAACCAATTGATCAATTCCATTAAAAAATATCATTTAATATGTTAATGTCAAACCAAGAACATTACAATTCAAACCTCACCCCAAGGGTGGATAAAGGCACATGCCAAGATTGTAAGGATTGACTCTCAAATACTCACATGGGAAAATTCTTTATAACTAACATCTCATACTTAAAAAACTATTACATGGAATATAATTCACTTAAATTACATGAGCATATTAATAAAAAGATAAATTCATGGTTACTCAAGAATTCACATAGCAGGGGCCAAGGGCCATGGTTGTCCACCCCTTTCCTTTAATCAATTCAATATGAAATTGACAATGCATATTGTAATTCAACTCACAATTCGATTCATGAACCAATTCATCAATTTTATTCACAATTCATTTAAAAATTCACATACCAAGGCAAGGGGTAAAAGGTTACACCTCTAAAGGTTCCAATTTACATGCAATCAAAGTGGCCATTTGATTAAACAAAACACCCAAAGGGGTGGTTTTGGTTTCAAGGACCTCAAAATATATCAAACCATTAACGGGTCTCTTTAATTGAATAGAAAATACCTATCAATTTAATTCAATAATTTAAACTCATATAAAGGGCGACTCTTTAAAAATTGGGCTCGCGACACAATAGAGTATATATAACCACTATAATTTTAATGAAAGGAACGAGACCACTTATATAAGGTCCTTAGTTGATAGATCATCTAGTATTAGATCCTGATTCGGCTTAAATCAGGAGAAAAATAAAGAATGGATGAAGAACCCAATAATAGGGAAAATTATCTTTCACCAAAATCATGCAGCCAAGACCAAGAATAACAGTGCAAGATTAAAAAAGAGTTAAGAAATCACCAGTGTGGATCCAACGAGACAAATGGTTCTTGAAATGAACACTATATGGATGGGGATAATCAAATCCAAAAATAGGATTCTATGGGAGATCAAAAGAGGTGAGATTGCTGTATGGGAGGAACAAGAGTGAAAATTAGGTTAAAAATAGATTTTTAATTAGGGGTAAAATTTTAATTTCACTCAAAAAGTGGGAATCACATGGTTTGGGTGTATGGGTTGGAAAAACATTTCACCAACCATTTCGGGGTATCTGTAGGAAAGGGGAACCCAAACGATTTACCTGTATGATTTTACTAACTATGTGTAAACCATGTGAAAACCCAATTTTAAAATTATAGAGGTGTCCGCACAGCCATGCATCCCAAATCACATGATTTAGTCTAATCGTGTGGCCTCCTCCTACTCTTTTCCCATGCCTCGAACAATTTTTCTAACCAAGTGGCCTACCCCGCATGGTATGAACTAACCATCCTCTAGGAATTTTCCACCCCTAGACTTGGGTTTCGGGCTTCGAACCAGCCCCATAAACCCCTAAGAAATATTTCCTCAATAAGAATTCATATTACGACATAATTAAACATTTAAACTAAGATTTTTTGGAAATAAAAGGATCTGTTCCTCAAATAAGAATTGGGTTCTTACACTTTTCCCTTAACTATAAATCTTAAAATTCTACTGAATCTACTATATTACATGAAAATAAACCCACTAATATGCTCTTTTATAATGATCAATAGAATAATCTGGAAATACAGTATAAGTTTTATTCTTCCTTTCTATATCAAATGCACGAGAAGATAATCCTTCCAATGATGAAGTTTTGTGCCTCAATTATATGTGTGAAAGCTTTGCACACAACTTATTTAATAATATTATATACAAGAAGGATATTTCTTAATGTTAGTTGAGTCTATATTCTTGAACTCTCAAAAACTGTCAACTCAAATGTAGTATCTTCTAATAATCTGTTTGGATTTACTCTAAAATTAAACACACTTCATGCATGTATTTCATGGAATCCAAAACCTTAGCACATTAATTTATGATTTTTTTATTTTATGTTCTATTGTAAAATGTGTTTTCAGTATCTCAATTAAGCATACACATGTTGCATGTTCTATAAGAAACTATCCCCTTCTTCCTTTGTTCACTTTATCATGTGATGTGCTTGATCCATACAAGTTTATGTGATCTTATCATTTCCTTCGCATGAACATGGTGTAACCCCTCTTTTTAATGATAGGATATTATGATCTCACTACCCCCTTTGCATGACTAGGTGAGGCTCATGCGAACTATTCTTCCTCAAGCACACTGACTTTACTTAAGAAAATTGCATGAAAAGAAGTGTTGTCTGTTGTGTCTCTTCAAATATTTCACATAATAACTTTTAAAGAGTATCATATGAATTATTGTTCATGTTTTTTTGAATTAGGTAATATTTGTAGGTTTATTCACGAGACATGAGGTATCACTTCGAGATTCTTCATCTTTTCTTTGAAATACTTGTGTCTCATAGGTTTCACCTTCGGAAGGAAATAGTCACTGTCTATGGTTTACTTTATGTGACAAGATGTTTCCATGGTTTTTTGTCTTCCTTTATTTTCATGATCCATGTTTTTAGGATCACTCAAGATTCTTTTCTATTCCTTATAAAACCGAAGTGGTTCACAGAATCTACTTTGGGTGATTTCTATCACTTGGTCTCCTTTAATATAAGAGTTACTCTCATGTTCTCTGAAAACCAGTCATAGAACTCTCAGATTTTACTTGGTTTATATAGATTATGTATCTATGATATATAAGGCCTGATAAGGACCTATTCAACAACTCCTAATGATCTCAGTATCTTCTTTAATGTACAAGGATTTTGGCTTCTCTATACAATGCTGACAATATCACATGAGCCGTGAGATTGATTCTTATTCTTCACATGATCACTTCGTTGATCATGTGATGCATCTTGATACAACATAGTAGTATTCTTGTAATGTTTCACGATAAATTAAAAATAAATCATGAAATATTTTCTTCAAAAGAAGTAAGATTCTCGCAATCATAGATACATTGTTCTTTATGCGATGGATTCTCCTTCATGTGACAAAATCAGAGAACATCATGTAATGCCAAGATCACAATCAACATGTCTTTGCTTGAACTAGTCATTTAGTTATGTGATAATAATATTACTATATGAAGGAATCATGATATGTCACTGTATCTCATGACGCCTCTCAGAGACATCATTTTTCATTAAATACTTTATTCTTCCTTGTATCAATACTTTTAAAGGATGAGTAGATATGTCTGGTTGTCCCAAGATCATTTGGACATACCTTGTTGAGAGGTAGAAGATGATGAAACTTTTTGACATATGCCTGGATTATTAAAAAATCACTTCACATGATTTTGAGGGAAACTTATTTCAAATACGTGGCGTGGGATTTCAATGGATGAATTAGATCGATTGCATCCGACAACCAACATTATGTCTGACTTTTTAAGAAATGAGAATAGTACTCGTGTGCTCACTATCCCACATCGATCTTTTGAAGTATCTCCTATCCACTTTATAAAAAAAATGGTGAAAATGATTTTCTCGAGTCAGATATGGGGTTCGACACCAGTACCACCTACACACAACCACCACCTAGGCTTCTAGACCACACTATGCATGCCTATGGGTGTGCGAACTCTGTGGGACTTACACACATGCCCACATAAACATGGGGGGATCTATTCCTTCTAATTTTTTTAGGATTGTCTTGGATGAGATACCATGGGCACAGTTGACCCCTCTGGGTTGCACAAGTTTCTTGGTTGATCTTGGCTATGGTTGTCCCTTTGGTTGGACTATTTTTGAAGTAATTCCCTTTAAAATGAAACTTATAAAAATATATATTCATAGTAATTTAATTCCAATTACTTCCTTAGATAATATTATAAGTCATACTCATCATCTTCTATTCTTCTTATCATCATGAAAATAATTATTTTCACGGTATTCCACTTGTTGAAGCAATGTGAAAACTCCTTATCACATGGATTTGACAATTAAAGATCAACACAAACAATCATTATAGTAACGAGGATTTCATGACTCATCCCAGAGGGGCCCATGCTATGACTACCCCAATCCTGTCTCCAATAGACTAGGGGCTGGTGACTAGTACCAAGTAGGCATATCCCAAAAATGGGAGGCATTAGACTTAATTACCTACACACACACATATGCAATACACAAATACTGAAATGTAAAAACACTAAGTAGACAATGCATGAAAACCACTATATCCCACAACCAGAGTACAACAATGAAAGTACAGTAAAGTAAATAGTTCTAGAATACAAGCCCACTAAAAAGAGTCTTTAATCACAGGTACAACTTTTAAGAAAAGAGGTACCAGTACTACTATATGAACCGTAGGAACACCATTTCTGTGAAGCCTCACTAAGCACTGCCTGGTCCTAGTTCACCTAGGACTCCATCAAAGGGCCAATCTTCTGCACAATACATGATACATAAGGGCAAAGACCATATAGGGGTGAGTATAACAATACTTAGTAGGTCACCCCCAAAACACAAAGGAAATACCATGAAATAATTACCATGAAGGAATTAACCAAAAGGAAATACCATCAAGGAAATTCCATGATGGAAATACCAAGAAGAAAATACCATGAAGGAAATACTAGTCAGCTCCCAATATTTATATGTCAACAACACATATAATAAGAATTATCCAGATATACTCAATCCAATAATACACAGAATCTCAATAAGACACATAGTCTCCATAAGACACACAGTCTCCATAAGACACACAATCTTCATAAGACACACAATCTCTAGGTCACAATCAACCACAAAAATGTTTGCTCAAAGCACACTTGTTTTGGGATTATTCACTCCTCAATCCATTAAGTTGTATGCACACTCCCACAAAAACCAACTTAGGATATCTTGAAATGGCCATCTCATTGTAAGGGTCCCAACACCATAGGTGACTCATCAGATGGATGTCTTATTTCAAAGTTATGTCCCTTTGAAAATTTCAGAAGGGGGTTCACTGGGATGTGGACCAACCATGGTGGTCGACCACCCCATGAAAACTCAAGCCACCATGATGGTCGACCATGCCCTAGCTGTTATGCTCTCATGGTAGCTCAATCGACCGTGGCCCGGTCTAGCTACCTGGGCCAGACTTGGGTCCACCTCAACCCACGAGGCCAACCTCGACCCACAAGGTCTGACTCGGTCTGCCGGGTCGACATATTCCACTGGGCCTGATCCGCTCCATCTAGGTCTGGACCACATCGTTGACCAGACCTACTCAACCAACCCATCCCATTTCTGGGTCGGTCTTCTCCACACGATCACTCATTGCGACCACAACCTCTAAACGTGGCCACCCACCGCGTCTAATGACCACTGAATGCGGCCGACCACCACATTCTGCTCCCATCGGCTCCCATGTGATCTCCACCACACTGAATGATGCCACCCACTTTTTTCTCCTCCGCTGCTGATTTTCGTCGCCACACCTCATCGAACCGCTTCCCCACCTCACTGGACCATCGCCACACCTCGCCAGACCGCCACACCAGACCCACACTTGCGGTCCCTTCTACAGACCACCGAGCCACCACCAATCCCTAAAATTTGAAATAACCATAGATATAGGCTCCTCAGGTCCTGATCTACATAAATCCATCCTCTATTATCACTTTTGCTTCAATAAGGGGGTCTGATCGTGTTCAGAGCCACCCGAAAAGTCGAACCATGGCCACGAGGGTCCAATGATGAAGAACGTGAAGAACGGGGGAGATAAAAGCAAAAATAACACCCTAAGTAATGAAAATCAACCTTTTTCATGTTAGCCTCAATCCATTATCATTATAACAAAGAACAATGAAGAATAAAATTAATCTCCTAATAAACCCGCAGATAAAAATCCCTTCCCGCAACAATGATTGATTTGCGGGCCAATCTGTTGTTGATTGGACCGCATTCATCATATAATTAAAGAATGGGTAAAATAACAAATAAAACACCACCCTAACTCATTGGGTTCAATCGCTCATGAAGAACAAAGCTGCACCATGATCATGGGCAAGATCCTTTTATTTCGTCGCAGGTCGATCACCGATCCATGATTCGGTCATCATTCACCAAGGTAAAATCCTCCAATCTCTCCATAGATATTCTTCAACATTCCCAGGGTAATACGGCTAACCCTGATATTTCTGTATAAGGATACTTTTAAAGGAAATCGTCATTATGTCAACAAAATAATTTTTATTTCAATTATTTAATGACGATTACATCCTTTTTCGAGTTTTTCCATAGAAGACTCATGGCAGCTAAAATTAAGTTGCACCTTGGAAAAAAACCACATCACAAACTCAAATGTGGTCTCATATTTTCAATTTTAGTCACCATTCATGAGTTATTAGGATTTTAAAATAAAATAATTTTATTTAATAATTTTATTTACGGTTACGTCCTTGGTGACTTTTTCTTCAGATGAAATGCGCCGACCACAGTTAGGTCACAGCTAGGGTAAAGACACCATTTTGAGCTCAAAGGTGCCCTCATATTTCTGATATGGTCTATCACAACCCGGCCCTACCGGTCTCGAGCCGCAACTACCCTAAGCCTGCCTCTATAGGCCAGGGGATGGCGACAAGCGTTGAAGGCGTAACAATCTTGGGGAGGCCTTTTCCTAAGTACCTGTACACACAACCCACTCAATGCATAAGTGAAAAGTAAAAAAGAAAACCAAAGAATGAATAGCTAAAACCCAAACACAACCATGCATCGACTTCTAAATAGAAAAAATTAAAGTGCTAAAAAGTACTGACAAGATAAATGAATAGAAAAAGGAAAAAACACACGTCAAACCTGAAAGGTTCCACAACCCGACAACAGATAAACAAAAGTAAATAGCTGGTGATACTCACACCTAAAAGTCTTACTATGACCACTGAACGCAGACCAAGCTCCTATGTCCTCAACGCTCCTCCATAGTCTCGATCAACCTATCTATTATCTGCAAGGGCACACCAAGTGTGGGAAAAGCCCAAGTAGGGGTGAGTATAAAGATACTCAGTAGGATGCCCCAAAAGCTTGAGGGAGAAACAAAGGAGGTACTAAAACAGTGAGAATTAGACCAAACAAAGAATAGTGTAAGAGTACAATAGAGAGGGTGCATCTCAACCCAACAAAAGAAAGTAAGTAGTATCATCCCAACCAAGAGGAGCTAGACATGGAAACCACATGGAATACCCTGTGTGCCTTCGCCCCTCCTAGAAGGAGAGTAACTGAACCCAAGGAGTGGGAACAAAAGTAGGGTGTATATATATATATATATATATATATATATATATATATATATATATATATTCTCAACAAGAAACCCGAACGAGTGTGTAAGGGGATCTCCATCTCTAAGATCATCCTAGGAAAAGTCACCAATAGTTCTAAGGATATCCATCACTGATTCCCATTAGTCTCGTATGTCAAAGCTATCTCATCGCTAAACCATACAACCAAGGGTCCTGCTCTGGTAATCATGGAGATAAGTTACTGACTAGACTCATAGGAAGGGCTGAGTCTGAAAGAAGTCATCGAGTAACCCACTGCCCAGCCTAGCTGGAGGGTAAACCCTAAGGTCAACTGGTAACCCACTGCCCGACCCACCCGGAGGGTAAACCCTAAAGTCAACAGGTAACCCACTGCCCGACCCACCCTGAGGGTAAACCCTAAAGTCAACGGGTAACCCACTGCCTGACCCACCCAGAGGGTAAATCCTAAAGTCAATAGGTGACCCACTGCCCAGCCCTACTGGAGGGTAAACCCTGATACACTAGTGGGTAACCCACTGCCCAAACCTAATGGAGGGTAAACCTTGATACGCTAGTGGGTAACCCACTATCCAGCCCTACTGGAGGGTAAACCTGGAACTGGTCTGATAACTCCGCTCTGCCCGTGCCACGCTGGGGAAGTCACTAACATCGCTACCATGTGTTGGTTTAGACTGCATCAAGGGAACCTCTGAACAACGCCCTTTCATGTTTCCACATTTAATGAGATCTCAAAAGAGGCTCCATACTCCAAAACATATTTCACCGTTGCAATCCTTGTGAAAAAACACGCGAGATGGAATATTTACTCGCTGGAAACGGACTCCCGACGAAAAAGTTATTCAACACCGATTTATGCCCATACGACGTCTTGTAGGGCCCACACCTCGGTCCTGAAAGAGGTTGGGTGAACTGTGCCATCATTATAATCTTTGAAAAACATGCCTAAATGACTACTCATTCGCCCCGAATAGACGTCTGATGAAAAAGTCGTAAAACACTGCTCACAGCTTAAAAGACGGTCCATGGGGCCCATGCCTCAACTCCGGCTTCAATGCCTGAAACCACCCTAGACCACTTCGTCTCGACGCCAGGGTCACAACGATGCTAACTACGCCTTAAACAGACTTTGGATGTGTTCGCACCATCCGAAAGAATAATCCCGACGAGGCGCTAAACAACACTTAACGGTGTGTCGTGCCACCGAGCCCCCGTCTCGGGAATTAAAAATCCTTGAGGCCATCTCAAAAACTTAGGATCGATCCAAGGATATCACTACCATAGATGATGCATGAATATGACATTTGTTTTGCAAATTAGAGGCTTTTAAACGCTTATGGATGGAGACGGGGTGGGTCGGACCGGTTGGGCCGATCCACCCCCCTGCAGACCGGTGGTCCGCGGCTCGGCCGCTCGGACCACGCAGTCCACCGCAGCCCGTGGTCCTCTGCATGGTCCGTGCCACATCACCCTGGACCGACATGAGCTGGTACGGCCTTTCTACCGCGAGACCTGCAATACGCGGGTCTCGGTCTCCATCCTGGGTCACGACGATCCTGATCTTCGCCCGGACCGCCAACCGCCGAGGAGCGCCCTGCGCCAGGCCGCCGTCCCAGACCGCCTGTGCCGATCACCGAGACCCACCCCCCACCTCCTGGGACCGCCACCGCCACCTGGGTCTATCGCTCCACCACCTAGGAACCTCCAGACCGCCGCGCCGACCGCCGGACAACCCTGGAACCGCCAGAAAACCCAAGGTTTTGGCCGGAAAACTTCCCGGGGCCACCCTGGGCACCCCGAAACTCAGATTTTCAATCCTAGAAGAGCATTAGAAATATCGGATCGAATACTACGCAACTATGGGATTCTATCGACAGGAAAACATCATTTCGACGCAATAAATTTAATTCAAGGAAGATGCAGAAATTAAAAATGAAAACACAACCTCCTACCTCGTTGGGCGTAGCCCGTAGCTTCACGAACGGTCCACCGGAGCTACCACCGAATTTTCAGAGAGGATAAGGAGATTGAGGGAGGTTGCTCCTTAGTTGAGAGAGATTCCTCCAGGGAGAAATGAAGGGGAAGAAGGGGGAGGGGGTGGAGGTGTTTAAGTATGGAATTAATTAAGATTTAATTAATTTTTAAACACCTACCAGTAGGCCCGTACCCGAACTATCGACAAGGTCGGGGTTAAGCCGCCCCTAGGGTAAAAACCACATTCTGAGTGCAATAGTGGTCTCAAAATTTTAATCTGAGCCTCTGTTCAGAAGTTATAAGGTTTACGCCTGGGGCTTCTAAATTATGAAAACACCCCTGTTGGCGTTTTCCACAGAAGGGTCACGCCCGCGAATATTACACCCCTCCCAGGGTAAATGGCATGCTCCGGACTCAATGGTGCACTCTATTTTCTCATCTGAGCAACCGTTTAGGAGATATTTTGTTTATTTGGTGTATCTAGTGTGAATGCACTTAAAATTTAAACCCAGCCACACTAGGGCTCAGAATCACTTGCCGTCTGAACGCCCTGCTTTGGAATGTCATCAAGAAAATTTCAAAGTATTACAGGCTCAAAAACCAGGTTCTTACATGGGCACACTTTTAAAAAATATTCCACTTTATATGGAAATACACACGCACATACTATTAAAAACATAACATTTTCAAAGAATTATTCCGAGAACACTAGGCCTCAGAATCGCACGCCGTCTCAGCACCTGGTCTCATAATTTTACCAAATAATTCGTAAAAATAAAATCAAGAAAATCTGAGTCATTTCA
Source organism: Viscum album (assembly GCA_963277665.1). Lineage (NCBI taxonomy): Eukaryota > Viridiplantae > Streptophyta > Magnoliopsida > Santalales > Viscaceae > Viscum > Viscum album. The sequence goes on from OY728156.1 coordinate 895,244,338, forward strand.
TTCTCCTCACCTTAGGTCTTTACATACTTGAAATGAAAAAACAAGGGATACTCAAGAAAATGAGGGTACTGTGCACGAATCTGAGCCTCCTGCTCCCATGTACTCTCCTAGAGATTCCTATTCCACCAACAAATGTGAAATGAAGGAATCGATCTCCCATAATGGATCCTCCCAAATCCAGCCAAAATCCAAAATGTAAGATCATAGCATGTCCTCCAGAACCTAAACGATTCGCTCAGTCTGGCAGTCTATTTGTGGGTGAAACGTTGTGCTCAAGCGTAACTGAGTCCCAAATGCCTCCTACAATCCATTCCTAAATCAGGATATAAAGCGAGCATCATTACCTAAAAATATCATCGATGGAACTCTAAGGAGTCTAACTATATCCTGCATGTAGAGGCGTCCCAAGCTCTCTACTGAACTCTTCTCTCGCATAGCCAGAAAGTGGTCCGACTTGGTGTGTCAGTCAACAATAACCCATATGGAATCATGTTCCTTGGATGTACATGGTAAAATCATCATGAAGTCCATTTTTATCCCATCCCAATTCTATTTCGGCACCTCAAGGGGTTGGGATAAACCTTCTAGAACTTGGTGCTCAGCCTTCACTTGCTGACAGGTGAGGCATTGAGAGATGAACTTTTCAACTCTATTCTTCATCCCTAGCCACCAAAACAGACATCAGAGGTCCTGGTACATCTTCTCTACACCTAGATACACTAATAAAGGGGATTTATGGAACTCCATCATGACATCATCCTACAATTCCACTAGTACTATTGTGCACCCTCGAAAAAGAACGATGTGCTCCCCACCTTTCGAATATCCATTAGGGGATGCTCTGTGGACATCTGAGTATATAAAGTCTCATAGTCGGTATGCCCAAGCTATGACTCCCTAACTCGCTATAAGATTGGAGGGGTAACAACCATTTATTAGAGGTAAGTGATGTGGCTCTATTTTTGCATAGTTTTTCCACATCTTTTTACTTAATTTTTAATGATTTAATTAATCATTTAAGCAATTTATACTAAATATTTGTACTTTTGTATTTTTATAATTAAAATTTTTAATTAATTTTTTTTATAATTAATCATGTATTTTTATCCTTTAAAAGAATAATTTTATTCTTAATTTACTTTTCTAATTTAATTATTTCTTAATTAGTTTGATTAATTAAAATTTTCTTGACTTTTTAATAAATTAACATTTTTATAAACAATTATTTTGACATTGTATTTCTATCTACTTGACATAGACATTATTTTAATAATTTATCCTTTAACTTAGTTTCTTTAAAATATTTTAACTTTATTAAAATAAAATATTTAACCATTTTTCTAATTAATTAAGTAAAGAGTTTTAGTTTTTAATTAAATAAAATAGTTCACTTTTAATTTTATGTATTCAATTTTTTTAATAAGTTAATTTGGTGTCTTAAAACATTAATTATTTAATTTTAAGAATGTAGTTAAATTGTTAAGTCATTAACTTGTGTTTTTAGTCTACTGGTGAGATAGACAAGAGCCATCAGTGACTTATTTAGGTCACTGATGCGATCCTTTTTCACCCTTTTTTTACTCTATAATTAATTTATTTAGTAATTTTAATTTAAGTCTTATATCATTTTAGTTTATCAATTATCCAGTTATTAATTTAAGTGTTATCAATTAATAAATTTTATTGTAATATTAAAAGTCCAAAGTTTAATAAAAATCATATTTTAAATTTAAAGTGTTTAGCTTTCTTTTAATTAATTATTTTCAATCTTTTTAATTAGTTAACTTAAGTTTTAAATTTAAGTTCAATTTTTTTAGGTCACCGTTAGTTCTTTGTTTTTGTTCTATCGGTGACCCTTACCTTTAACTGTACTAGTGACCTTCTCTTTTAAGTATCGGTGAGCGTATATAATGGTGATTATTCAGTCTACTTGTGACCTTTCTATGTACCGATGACCCTTTGTTTTTAATCCAATGGTGACCCCTCGCGACAGTCTGTCAAAGTTTAATATTTATATTCCTACTAAATACAGTATATGTGGAAATCAGGGTCGAACCCACAGAGAAGGAAATTCTAACCACTATTCTTCTAAAAACCTTGAAAAAATACACTATTGTCTGCAGTGGAGTGGATACTCTCTTTTTTTTCTTTTTATAAAGCAGTAAAGTGAAAGAATAATTTAAATAATGTATCTAAACTAAATTGAAGCTAGAGACAGTTGAAAACAAAGAGACATAGAGATATAGTACGCTGTTAAAAGAACTATCTATTAAAATGATCAGGGAAAAATCTTCATTTTACTAGTTTTAAAGGTATTATGATTCACTTAAAGGTTGTTGCAGTGTTCCACCTTAAAAATAATGACTCTCCTCCCTCGCCAGGAGTTAAGTCATACAAGCCAATCAATTTAAGAGTTCACCATTCCAAAATTAATCAACTGTGAACCGTTTGAAAAAATATTACAACAAGACGAACTCACCATAAGTCTTGAAGTATTTTGAATTTATTATCCTTTGAAAAGTGTTTCCACAACGAATCTCACCAAATGACTGTGAAATCTTAAGATTATGTTCTAGTGGTACACACAATTGGATGAACTCAGTATCGATCTCGCCGATCAATACTGAAATAATGAAAATGATTAAGTGAAAAGAGATTTATAAGATAACCATTAAAACTCTAAATTATCCTCAAACTTTATGATTTTGCTATACATTATCTATATTTTCAATACAACAACTTGTAAAAATACTAAAACAGAGTACTGATACTAGAATTTAGAATGGAAGATAAACTCTTAAAATAATGCTCTGCTCCTGAACTCCTCTAGCTCATTTTGTATGCATAAAATATCTATGGAGCCTGATCATAATATTAGGGTAGAGTGTCAAAGAAGGTTGAATCTGATCATGAAATAAGTTTTGAGAGAATAAGTGATCAAATTGATGGACACTGGAATGATATATCCCATTTTTGAAAGTGCTTGGGTTAGCCCTGTCCAGGTTATCCCCAAGAAGGGAGGTTTCACTGTAGTTAAAAATGAAAAAAATAAAGAAGTCCAAGTTAGGAAAGCCCCAAAATGAAGAGTCTATATAGATTATAGAAATCTTAATGCAACCACTAGGAAGTACCATTTTCCAATGCCCTTCTTGGATCAAATGATTTAGAGGCTTGCTGGCAATGAGTTTTTCTGTTTCCTGGATGGGTATTCTAGTTACAATCAGATTCCTGTTGCTCCAGAGGATCAGGAAAATACCACTTTCACATTCCCCTTTGATACATTTTCCAACAGGAGGATTCCATTTGGGTTGTGTGGACCTCCATCCACCTTTCAAAGGTATATGATGGCTATCTTTTCAGATATGATTGAAAGATTCATTGAGGTTTTCATGGATGATTTCTTCATTGTGGGTAGCACTTTTGATACTTGTCTTGAAAATCTCGAGTTAGTTCTAAAGAGATTCATTGAAACCAACCTTGTTCTTAATTGGGAGAAGTGTCAATTCATGGTCATAGAAGGTATAGTGCTTGGACATAAAGTGTCCAAGAGAGGTCTAGAAGTTGATACTACTAAGATTGATTTCATTCAAAAGCTGCCACCTTCTGGAAATTTTAAAGGTGTTAGAAGTTTCCTAGGGCATGCCGATTTCTACCAGAGATTCATAAAAGATTTTTCAAAAATAACTAATCCTTTGTGTTCTTTGCTGGTAAAGGATTCACCTTTCAATTTTGATGAAAATTGTTTGAAATCATTTAATCTGATTAAAGAGAAACTCACTATATCACCCATTATCACTACACTAGATTGGAAACTAATTTTTGAACTTATGTGTGATGCTAGTGATATGGATATAGGTGTTGTCCTTGGACAGAGGAAATATAGGAAGTTACATGTGGTGTATTATGCTAGTAGACTACTAGATGAAGCCCAAAATAATTATACCACCACTAAAAAAGAACTTTTAGTTGTTTTTTTTTCTCTAGAAAAGTTAGACAGTACTTGTCAGGTTCAATAGTCATTGTTTTCATTGATCATTATGCTTTAAAATACTTGTTGTCTAAGAAAGAAACTAAACCTAGGCTGATTAGATGGATTCTATTACTACAAGAGTTTGATTTAGAGATTAAGTATAATCTGGGAGCTGAAAATTTAGTTGTTGAGTACCTTTCTAGTCTTTCTCTTACTCAATCTGAATTTGAAGATCCTAGGGAGATTAAATCTTAATTTCCTGATGAGAAGCTACTTACTGTGTCAATTATAAAATCTTCTTAGTTTTCATATTTTTCCAACTTCCTAGCAGCGGGTGTCTTTCCCAAGAATTTGTCTAATAACCAAAGAAAGAAATTTATTTCTGAGCTTAAGAATTATCTTTGGGATAATCCTCTGTTTTTTAGGATATGTGCTGATGGTATTCTTAAGATATGTGTACCTGAGGAAGAGATGTTTCCTATCTTATAAAGTTGTCACTCCTCACCTTGGGGAGGTCACCATGGTGGTGAAAGAACTGCTCAAAAAGTTTTACAATCTGGTTTCTATTGGCCTACTCTTTTTAAGGATTCTAGAAGCTTTGTGGTTGGTTGTGATAGATGTCAGATGCTAGGAAATGTTGGTAGAAAGTAGGAGTTACCCCAAAAAGGAATTATAAAAGTTGAAAATTTTTATGTATTGGGTTTAGATTTCAGAGGTCCATTTCCATCATCTCATGGGAATGAGTATATTTTTATTGCTTTTGACTATGTTTCGAAATGGGTTGAGGCAGTGGCACTACCCAACAATCAAGCCAATTCTATAATTAAATTTGTTAAAAAAAATATCTTTACAAGATTTGGAGTTCCCAAAGCCTTTATCACTGATAATGAAACACATTTTAAGAACTATAAATTTAATTCTTTGAAGAAAAAATAAGGTCGTGTTCATAAAACTGGTACTCCTTATCATCCACAGTCCAGTGGATAGGTGGAGATCTCAAAAAGGGAATTGAAACAAATACTTGAGAAAACTGTGTCAAACTCTAGGAAGGACTGATCTCTTAAATTGGATGAATCTTTATAGGCTTATAGAACTTCTTTCAAGACCCCAATAGGTATGTCTCTTTATAGGCTGTTGTTTGGGAAATGATGTCATTTACCTATGGAGTTGCAACATAAATCTTATTGGGCAGTTATGGATCTAAACTTTGATTTTAAGAGTGCTGGTGAGAGGAGATTACTTGAGTTGAGTGAACTTTATGAGATTCTGAGAGCGAGTTATGATAATTCAAGAATTTATAAATAGAGGACTAAAATCTTTCATGATTCTATCATTCAAAACAATGAATTCAAACCTAGACAGAAGGTCCTTCTCTTTAACTCTAGACTTAAACTTTTTCATGGAAAACTCAAGTCCAAGTGGTCTGGACCTTTTACAATTGTGAGGGTGCTGAAGAATGGATCTATAGAAATTATAGGTGAAGAGAACAAACCCATGTTGGTTAATGGGCATAGAGTGAAACTTTATTTTAAGGGACAACTGAAGGTCTTGGATGCCTTCACTGTGCTTGAAAATAGATCTTGAATTAATTCTGGATGAAGACTTTAAAACTTAGTGATGCATGGGAGGCAACCAACAGTTCTTTTTTTATTTATGTTGTTTCTTTTTACCCTTGAATAAAGTGCTTCTTTCGTGCTCTGTTTTTGTGAAATACCTATTACTACTTGATCTTTGTCTCCTGGTACTATTTCAAGATTAAATGAAGCTACTGTTGTGTTATATATGGATTGCAATTCCCTGCATCTTTAATGATAAACTTTGGTTTAGGGAAGTTTTCTATTCTTTAGTTTTTACTCATTTTCTGCTCCTGTCTACTTTAATAAAAAATTTCCAGTCACAGTAATTACTATCGGTGAGACAATGACTATTTCCTTAAAAATTCTGCCTGTATAAGAAATTCTACTACATATTTTCTTAAAATCTGCTGCATATCTTGCATACTAAAAAAACTTTTGTTGCATGTCACTAAGTTGAATTAAAAAATTCTTTATGTTCCTCTTGCTTAAATTTGAATTCATTGATAAATATTGAAATAATATTTCACTGTATGAAACTAAGTGTGTGTGTGGGGGGGGGGGGTACATGCTTGCTGGTTGTTGTTTTTTTTTGTTGAATGTGCTTTTCTAAGGGGTGTTAGGAATGCTTGCCTTACGTGTTATTGAACATATAATTGAATCATATTTTCTGAATTTCCTTACACCCAATTCTCTCTGCACCTGCATGTTACATGATTGGTTTGAACTTTAATGAAAACTTTGTGTCACTGGACTTAAATGATAATGCATGTACTTTCTTTTGAACCTGTTGATCAGTTATTCTTTGTGGCAAGCAACATTGTTGAACTTCAAAGAGACCCTTTATACATGTCATCTTTCTACTAATTGAAAATCTGTTTTAAACCTTAATTGCTAAATTGTTCTCCTCCACTTTTGAAGTCAACTTTGGGGAAAAGGTTGGGTTTTAAGTGTGGGGGAGGGGGTCAATTCTTGACTGTGCTAAACTATTCTTAAATGTAAGCTCATCAATTCCCACTTCACTTCAAAAATTTTCCAAAAAATTGTTAATTTTTTTTCAAAATTCTATGATAATTTTAGGCTTGCTTCATTCTTCAATTGGGTCTTGCTTAAGGACAATATTTCTTTGGTAGTAAAGTTGTGCATTGAGTCTAAAATTGATGATATTGGATGATTACTGAGTGAAATTTACTCAGTGGCCGAATGGATATCTTGGTTTCAGAACTATCTTTGAAGAGTGATTTGGGGTAAATGTTTGTAGAGTTATGATCATAGCCTTGGAACTGGAAGTTTGAATTGATCTTAGGGGCCTCATTCATTTTCTTAATTATTAAAGTAATCACATTAATGAGACAATATAAATAATTTTTGATATAAATCTTTTGGAACTGGAGTAATTTGGGCATCTGGGATCCCACGGTGAGTCTTTGAGACCCTAGATGCTGGGTGCATTTTTGTTTACTATAAGCCCTATGTTCACCTTGAATAAGTGCATTACACAGTGCTTAGCACATGATACATGGCTTGTGAAAAATAAAATAAAGTGTCTAGGGTCAAAAATGACTTTATTAAGGTTAGGGGAATGAGGAACGTCAAATTAAGAAGGGGACAATTGGTTTATATAAAAATTATTTCGGTTGTACCAATAAAGTGATTCAAAAAAAATTAATTATTTTTGGAACCTAGGATTCTATCAAAGTACAAAGTTCCTCGGTTAAGGCCTTAATTCCTTTGATATTTTACCTCATTTCATTTTTGAATTTAGAATATGATCCTTGTTTGAAATTAATCATTAAGTAGGTTCACATATGAGGCATGACATCTTGTTTGATAGATAGTCTTTGCTTTCTTAATTACCCTTGAGTATTTGTTTTAGGAAAGATTTGATTTGAAAATTTATTGTCTAAAGCCTAAATCAATTTCTAGTCCTCTGTTTTCAAATGGTTGGATATTTTAAAGTTTAAGCTAAATAATAAACACTTTACTGTTTTTCAAAGATTACAAAACATGGGATTGTTTGAGGATAAACAATGCTTAAGTATGAGGGAATTTGATGTGGCTCTATTTTTACATAGTTTTTCCACATCTTTTTACTTAATTTTTAATGATTTAATTAATAATTTAAGCACTTTATACAAAATATTTGTACTTTTGTATTTTTATAATTAAATTTGTTAATTAAACAATTTTTATAATTAATTATGTATTTTTAGCCTTTAAAATAATAATTTTTTTCTTACTTTACTTTTCTAATTTAATTATTTCTTAATTAGTTTAGTTAATTAAAATTTTCTTGACTTTTTAATAAATTAACATTTTTTATAAACAATTATTTTAACATTGTATTTCTATCTAATTAACATAGACTTTATTTTAATAATTTATCCTTTAACTTAGTTTCTTTAAAATATTTTAACTTTATTAAAATAATATGTTTAACCATTCTTCTAATTAATTAAGAGTATTAGTTTTTAATTAAATAAAATAGTTCACTTTTAATTTTATGTATTCAAACAGTTGTTTAATAAGTTAATTTAGTGTCTTAAAACATTAATTATTTAATTTTAAGAATGCAGCTAAATTGTTAAGTCATTAACTTGTGTTTTTAGTCTACCAGTGAGACAGACAAGAGCCATTAGTGACTTATTTAGGTCACCGATGCGATCCTTTTTCACTCATTTTTACTCTATAATTAATTTATATAGTAATTTTAATTTAATTCTTATATCATTTTAGTTTATAAATCATCTTGTTCTTAATTTAAGTGTTGTCAATTAATAATATTTATAGTAATAATAAAAGTCGAAAGTTTAATAAAAATCCTATTTTAAATTTAAAGTGTTTAGCTTTATTTTAATTAATTATTTTCAATCTTTTTAATTAGTTAACTTATGTTTTACATTTAAGTTCAATTTATTTTTTTTAGGTCACAATTAGTTCTTTGTTTTTGTTCTATCGGTGACCCTTACCTTTAACTCCACCAGTGACCTTCTCTTTTAAGTATTGGTGAGCGTATATAATGGTGATTATTCAGTCTATTTCTGACCTTTTTATGTACCAGCGACCCTTTGTTTTTAAGCCAACTGTGACCCCTCGCGACGCTGCTCATTTGTTTTTTTACTCTATCGGTGACCCATATCAGCCGGGTGAGGAGGTCGTGAGCAGGAGGACGCTGCTGAGGAGCATTGCACCACCGTGAATCTCTTGAATTTGAGGAGGAGAACCACAGATCCGAACCGAATCAAGAGGATCCGCTGCGCTTGGAGGAGGTTTCATCGCCGCTGTGAAGAACCTGAAGCCACCACAACCCCTTGCCACGTCGCTTGGAGGAGCCTAGGCTGCCGTCCGCAGATGAAACCCAAGCCGCCGCTTGGTTAAGGGGAGGCCGCCACTTCTCCCTTGGTGTAGCGCCGAAGAACCCTTCCCCCATTTCCTAGGGTTATGCCGCATTGTGGGGGAAGAAGAGAGTTATTAAAAAAATAATAATAGTAATAAATTAAAATAAAACTAACATAAAAAAACTAAAACTTTTAAAAGATAACCAAATTAAAATGTTAAATAAATAATATTTATGAGATAATTAATAAAACAGAATTATAAATCTAATTAACTTTTAATTTTAGTTTAAATAAATTATTGTTTAATGTTTCATATTAAATAAGTAATTTTTAATAAAATATATTAAATAAAATACCAAATATAATAAAACTAGAATAAAACAAACTATTTAATAAGTTAACAATTTAATTTTCTAGATAATAATTTATTTAATAACTATTTTAACATTATTAATTAATTAAAAAAATAATTTCAACTTAATTATCTAATATAATGTTTAGAACTTAAATTTTTCGAACTTATAAATTTGAATAAAGTAACTTAATTTAATTTTTTAATGATCTATTAAGTTATCTTTATTTGGAAATAAAATTAACATCAATAAATATATTAAATTAATTAGAGTTAATTACTTAATTACTTGATAATAATAATTAATAATTAATTAAGTTTTAGATTAAATAAAAAAATTATTTAGCTAAATATTGTTAAGTAATTTAACTATTGTTGTCTATTCTTTAACTATCATGTTTAATAGTTTTAACTTTGTTTTGATATTCTATACCTTTCAAGTTCACACCAAGGCCTTTAAAACGTCTAGATGTATACAACTAACTCAGCGGGAGTTAGTTACGAAGGCAAAACTAGCACGACGTGTCAGTCGCGGAAAAAACGCATGTGTGCGGTGCATACATGAAGAACACTTAAAGTCGGTGAAACCCAAGTGGTGACAAGAAGCAGAAGACAGTGGGTACTTAAGATAGAGCAAGAAGCAGATTGACCAATTTAGGGGGGATGTGTGACTTTCATTTGATAGGACGCATTCATTGGATGATCCAGGTCCGAAGAGAGGCAGTGCAGAGGGCGACTCTGGAACCACTTCCCGGAGCCAGAGGAGTTCAGGAGCAGGGCATTATTTCAAGAGTTTATCTTCCATTCTAAATTCTAGTATCAGTACTTTGTTTTAGTATGTTTACAAGTTACTGTGTTGATAATATAGATAATGTCTAGCTAAATCATAAAGTTCTGGGATAATTTGGAGTTCTAATGGTTATCTTTTAAATCTCTTTTCACTTAATCAGTTTGATGATTTCAGTATTGATCGATGAGATCGATATTGAGTTTATCCAATTGCATACCACTAGAACATAATATAAATATTTCACATTCAGTTGGTGAGATTTGTTGTAGAAACACTTTTCAAAGGATAATAAATTCAAAAGACTTCAAGACTTACAGTGAGTTCATTTTGTTGTCATATTTTTTCAAACGGTTCACAGTCAATTAATTTCAGAGTGGCGAACTCTTAAATTGATTGGATTGTGTGACTTAACTCTTGGAGAGGAAGGTGAGTCATTCTTTTTAAGGTGTAACACTGCAACAACCTTTAAGTGAATCGTAATACCTTTAAAACCAGTAGAATGAAGATTTTTCCCTAAGCGTTTTAATAGATAGTTCTTTTAACAGCGTACTATATCTCTGTGTCTCTTTGTTTTCAACTGTCTCTAGCTTAAATTTAGTTTAGATACATGCTTTGAAGTATTATGTCACTTTAGTACTTTATAAAAATAAAAAAATAGAGTATCCACTCCACTAAAGACAACAATGGAGTTTTTGAAGGTTTTTAGAAGAATAGTGGTTAGAATTGCCTTCCCTGTGGGTTCGAACCTGCTTGTCACATATACTGTAGTTAGTAGAAATATAAATATTAAACTTTTACCGACTTCAATGAAGGTTTAGGTCAGTAAGCTACTCTATCCCTATCCACAAAGGATATCTGCAATGAGGCTAACCAATCTGATGCCTCATTCAACAAATGCGAACTAGATCTCCTTCTGAGAACATCTGCCACCACATTCCCCTTCTCAGGAGTATATACAATGTCAAATCCATAGTCCTAAAGGAACTATATCTATTGAATCTATCTCAAGTTCATATCCTTCTGAGATAAGATATACCTAAGACTCTTGTGGTCAAAGTAGACGATAAACTGCTCGCCCATCAGGTAGTGTCACAACATCTTCAAAGTGAAGACAACCATTGCTAACTCAAGATCACGGGTCATGTAGTTCTTCTCATGTGGTATCAACTGGCATGAACCATAGAAAATAAACACTTTCCTTTATATTAGGAAACAACCCATCCTAGTTCTTGATTCATCACAAAATACTATGCACTCGGTATCCTCCTTTGGAAATATTAAGATGGGAGCGCTCATCAATATCTACATCAACTGCTGACAACTCTTTTGGCACTTATCCATCAATGTGAAAGGCTGTAACTTTATTTTCAAAGCTATCAAGGATGCTTCCACTCTAGAAAATTTAGGTACAAACCTATGATAGTACCCAACCAAACTAAGGAAACTCCGCACCTCGGTAACACTCTTGGGTGGCTCCCAAGAAAGCACCACCTCAATATTTGCTGAATCCACTACAAATCCAGCCTCTGAAATTATTTGTTCTATAAAATGGACCTCCTAAATCGAAAATCGACAATTTGAGAGCTTCCCATAAAGCTGGTTCTCTTAGAGTGTGTTCAGGACCAACTCAAGTGTCTCGCATGCTCCTCTTCAAACGTTGAGTACACTAAGATGTCATCAATGAAGACCACCATGAACTGGTATAAGTAAGGATGAAATATCCAATTCATGAGTCCCATGAAAACTTATATAACATTATTCATTCCAAACAATCTCACTAAGTACTCATAATGGTTATGACGATATCTAAAGGACGTATTTGGTATATTCTCACCCCGTACTAATAACTGGTGATAAATAGATATAAGTTAAATATTTGAGAACCACCAAAACCCTTTAAACTAATTTAAGAGGTCGTCGATCCTTAGTAGTGGATAATTATTCTTCATAGACACCTGGTTCAGGCACTAGAAGTACACACATAACCTCAAGCTTCTATCTTCCTTATTGGAAAACAAAACTGGGGCTTATCAGGGTGAAACACTAGGTCTCACAAAACCCTTCATCTTCAAGTCCTCCAACTTCACCCTTATCTCATGAAGCTTTGTGGGAGCCATCTGATATGTAGGTTTATATACAGACACCTTACCAAGGTATAGATCAATGCATAAGTCTACCTACCTATAGGAAGGTAATCCTGGAACATCCTTAAGAAATATTTCCTCGTACTCCTCCACCACTATAGGAAACTGAGGACTCATATCATAAACTAAACCTAGGGTTAGGATAGAAAAATGATGAGTAATCAGCTGCAACCTCTTATGTGTGAGTCTGTCCTATGGTACCTATGTTTCTTTTTCACTAAAAAAAGAAAACCTGGTCCTATCACTGTGGACACACCACATTATGTTCCTAAAATAGTCAATCTGATCATGAACTATGGATAACCAATCCATACCAAGAATTTCATCGTAAGGCCTCAACGTTGTAACCAAGAGATCCCAACTGAAACTCTCTCCTCCAAGAGTCAAGCCACGCTATCAGCACCAGTGCATGATCATTGGGTCTCCTCCAGTAGGAGTCTCTAAGCATTAATGGTTCAACTAGAATCTATGAGCCCCAAACAAGGTTCGTGGAAATAAAGGAACGACTAGCTCTTGGGTCTATCAAAACTATATCTAAGGTGGAAAAGACATAGATAATACCTCAAATCATTCTTGGATCCCTTGGATCATAAGCCTTAACTACATGCATCTGTCCCCTCCCCTGTCCTCCAGCTCCTTGATCCTGGTGTGGACCACCTAGGGGTGGTGGTGGTAATATGTCGAAACGTAGAACACCTATTTCTACTCTCCCATCTCCTCTGCCACATCCGCTGCCCCGTGTACCTACCTGATCCTTTCATTGCTTTTACCTAGGTGGTCCATCCACCATCCATTCATCAACAGTACGATGATTTGGATAACCTTTGGTGAGATGTCCTCTGCCATCACATGAAAAGAATTACCTCTCTCTAGGATAACTGGACCCACCCTGTGAGCCCTGAGCTGTAGATCCCCTATCCTAGGACCTCCTATTGAAATTTATGACATGTACAAGTCCCTAAGACCAATGTTGGCCCCCTGCTACCGAGGTCTCTACTCCTTATTTCCCACTAATGATAGTCATTGGATGTATCCACCTAGCCAAGGAACTATCAACCACAAAGTTTCTCTCTAGCACCCCAACATAGGTAGGAATGCACAGAGGTACAATGCCGGCTCAAATGTCCCTACACAAACCTTACTCAAAGGTCTGATACCTAAAGCACCGGTCATGTATCATATTCATTTAGTACCTAGAAAGGTTGGTATGTCTCAATGAATACTCTAATATCGACATGTCATCCTGCTAAAGCTATAAGAGCTCATGGACATGCACAAACCTTAGATTATAAGGTGATAACTCCTCTCTAAAAAGGTTCTCAAACTATATCTATGGAAGAGTCACCTCATCACAAGATCGGGTAACCAAACCCCACAATTTACCTACTGAGCTGTGTAGAAGGATCAGTGCTAGGACCACCATCAGATCTGATGGTGTCCTGACTAGATGGAAAACTTGAGTCACCATCTTAAGTCAATCCTCAGCCTCCTAAGGGCCGGGCTCGCCTCAAAACCTGAGGGTATCTATCACTGAAACTCAAGAAGCATACTTAGCCTACGCTACTCATCCGCTGGTACTATAGGTACCATGTGATACTCTACACATGGTAGTATAACTGGTGCACCACCTGGAGGTTCTACATATGGTAAAAATCCCCATACCAATGTCTCTTCACCTAGTAGATCATCCTTGTGATCATGTGGTGGGATCCTGGATGGCTATCTAAATGGAGGAATCTTGAAGTAAAACAAGATGTATCACAGTAAATTGAGTATATCTAGATAGTTGAATCAAGAAGGACATGGAAAACACAACTATTCCTATATGATTTAGGTACCATTGTTTTCCCCTGAAACTAGTGTTTTCATGTACCAAGTCAAAAAGTAGGTAGTTAAAGTCTTGGTGTATGGATACATCGGCCGCAACGCCAACACTAGATTCATTTTCCTGAAATCCAAACTCAAAACACTTATGACTATTACCCCAAAAAAATCTCTCAAACTCCCCGTTCTAAAGTATAACTGACCTCCTTTGATACCACTTTATCATAAACCATCCTAGAGGGGCCCGTTCCGTGACTACCCCAAGCCTACCTCCAATAGGCCAAGGGATGATGACTAGAACCAAGTAGGCATATCCCACAAATAGTAGGAATTATCCTTAAGTACTTGTATGTACACACATATCTCCAAGCCAAAAATGATTAAATGTAAAAACACTAAGTAGAAAATGCAAGAAAACCACTATATCCCACATCCAGAGTACAACATTGAAAGTCTAGTAAAGTAAACAGGGCCAAAATACAATCCCACTAAAAAGAATCTGTAACCACAAGTCAAACCTATAAGAGAAAAGGTATCAAGGCTGCTATCTGAATCATAGGAACACCTCGTCTGTCCGATCTTGCTAAGCACTGCCTGGTCCTAGTCCACATAGGACTTCATCAAAGGGTTGATCGTCTGCACAAGACACAATATGTTTGGGAAAATCCTATGTATGGATGAGTATAAAAATACTTATTAGGATACCTCAAAACCATAAAAAAATACCACGAAGGAAATACCATGAGGGAAATACCATGAAGAAAATACCATGAAAGAAATACCATGAAGAAAATACCATGATGGAAATACCACAAAGGAAATACCATGAAAAAAATACCATGATGGAAATACCACAAAGGAAATACTACGAAGGAAATACCATGAAGGAAAAACTAAAAAAGAAATACTAGCCATATCTACATAGTTATATGTAAACAACACATATAACAAGAATTATCCATATATACTAAATCCAATAAGACACACAGTCTCAAAAAGACATATAGTCTTCATAAGAAACAGAGTCTCCATAATATACACAGTCTTCATAAGACACATAGTCTCCATAAGAGACACAGTCTCAAAAAGACATATAGTCTCCATAAGAAATAGAGTCTCTATAATATTCACAGCCTTTATAAGACACATAGTCTTCATAAGACACACAGTCTATATAAGACACACAGTCTCTAGGTCACAACCAACCATAGAAATGTTTGCTCAAAGTGCGCTCATTCTGGGAGAACTCACTACTCAATCCTTTACGTTGTATGAAAACTCCCACAAAAACCCACTTAGGATATATCTAAATGACCATTTCTTCATAAGGGTCCCAATGCCGTAGATTTCTCTTCAAACAGACATCCCGTTTGGAAGTTATGGCCATTTAAAAATTTCAGAAGGGGGTTCACTAGGTCGTGGAATGACCATGGCGGTTAAGCACTGTGATCCACTACTAGGTACGACCACCATGGTTAACTGACCAATCCGATCACCGTGGTTGAGTGCTTGGTCTGAACACCATGGTTGAATACTCGGTCTGACCACCCCTGCGGTCGATCGCCCTGCGGTAGCTCGAGCTACTGCAAATATCGACCACGCCCTAGCTATCATAGCTACACAATAGCTTGGTCGAACCTGGCCCGGTCCGTCTGCTCTGGTATAACCTGGGTATGCCTTGACCCATGGGTATGACCTAACCCCCGAGGTTTGACCCAGTCCTTCAGGTCGACCTTGGCCCGATCCGGCTGCCTGGGTCTGACCTGGGTCGGCCCTGACCCATGGGTCCGACCCGGTCCTCTGGGTTGACCCGAACCATGATGCTCACCCAACCTAGCCCACTGCCGGGTCAGTCTACTCCATGTTGTCAGCCATTGTGACCATAACCTCTGCATATGGCCACCCACCGCGTTCTGCAGCCACAGAGTGTGGCCGACCATCATGTTTCGCTCTTTCCCTCTTTGATGGTTCCCACACGACCGTCTCCGCACCACACGCCACCACCACGTCGTACATCACCAATGCCACCACTGCCTCCATTCGTCACCATTGCCGATCGTCGCTGCCTCACCTCACCAGAACGCCACCACACCTCACCGGACCACCACCACACCTCGTTGGACCACCACGCTAGACCTGCACTGATGGTCCCTTCCACGAACCACCAAGCCACCAGCGATGACCAAAATTTAAACGGTCGAAGATTTGGGCTACTTAGGTCCTGATTTATGCAGATCCAGCCTTTGTTGTGTGTTTCTCTCCAATTCGGGGGTTTAATCGTGTTTGGAGCCACCCGAAAAGTCTAACTGTGGCCACAAGGGTCCAACGACGAAGAAAACGAAAAAAGGGGAGATAAAATCATGAAGAACACCATGAGGAATGAACCTCGGCCTTTATATTTATGTCAGACTAAATCCATTCTCATTAAAATGAAGAATGAAGAAGGATAAAATTAATCTTCTAATAAATCCGCAGATAAAAATCCCTTCCCATAACAACGATAAATCCATGGGCCAATCTGTTTGTTGATTAGCCCACATTCATCATAGAATTTAATAACGGGGAAAATCACAATGAAACAACCAGACTACCTCATTGGGTTCAATCACAAATGAAGAATGAAGTTGTGTCGTGATCATGGGGGAGATCCTTTAATTTTGTTGCGTACCGATCATCGATCCATGATCTGATCATCGTTCACTAAGGGAAAATACTCCAAGATCTCCCTAGCGATTCTCCAGTGTTCCTAGGGTTATGTGGCTAGCCTTGAGATTTATGAATAAGGATACTTTTAAAGGAAATCTTCACTACATCAACATAATAATTTTTATTTAAATTATTTAATGATGATTACGACCTTTTCAAGTTTTTCCATAGAAGACCCATAACAACTAAAGTTAAGTTACACCTAGGGAAAAAATCACATCACAAACTCAACGGTGGTCTCATATTTATAATCTGAGTTACCGTTCATGAGTTATTAGAATTTTAAAATAAAATAATTTTATTTAATTATTTTATTTATAGCTACGTCCTTGGTGACTTTTTTTAGATGACCCACATCGATCAAAGTTAGGTCACTCTTAGGGTAAATTTTCTATTCTAAGCTCAAAGATACACTCATATTTTTGATCCGAGCACCTGTTTAAAAAATATTCCACTTTCTTAGGAAATATATGTGTATGTTCTATTAAAAACTTATAATTTTTCAATGAATTGTTCTGGGCACACCGAGCCTCATAATTGCATGTCGTCTTATCACCTGGTCTCATAATTTTACCAAATAATTTATGAAAATAAAATTAGTAAAATCCAACTCATTAAAAAGGAGAATTTTCAAATCATGACATCTAATTCCATTAGATAAATCCATAATAATTATCCATGTGTCATCACTAGCCTTCTTAAATATATTTCAAACTCTTTCCATGATTAATCACTAATCATAAAGTACTACATCATACATTTACTTTTTATTCCTTCTTATATATTAAAAAAAATACAACCATACTCATCACCCATCTAAATAGGATTATCAATATCTCCCTTTGTATTTGTTGTCAATACCATTTCCTTAAAGTCAATTTACATTACCCCCCTTATTGAAAATAAATTCATATGGTTAATGCAAGGGTTCTCTTCTATCCTTCAATGATTTCAAAAAATAACTTCTCCTTTTTATTAATGAAGGATGGCACCACATGGTTCACTTGGAAAAGATCCTTTAGTTAGTCTAATCTAAGTCTATATGGGATAACCCAGTGCGGAAAATAAGAGAGATACAACCAAGGTTGTATATGCTATCCATTAACAACCATGCATGTTATATCATGCTCATATCTATTTATCAAAGAGGGGATTTGAATAAAATATATTTATCAAGTAATATTTTCACCAACAAAATTCAATAAACACATTAGAAATTTCAAGTTAAAGAATATTTTACTAACCCTTTCTATGATATTACTCATCAATCAACACTCTTCCTTGATGAAAATAATTGATATACTCAAGAAAAGGGAGAGAAGTATAATTGGGTTAACTATATCTTCAAATTCTATATAGATGACATGAATTTCTAGATATTCATGAAATAATCCTTTATATCATATCCTTTAGGTTTTCTCCCCCTTAAGGGATGCACACCCTTCCATTTGACATAGTGGAAAATTTCATCAAATAGTCTTCAAGATGTTCAAATTAATTATTCACCAATGTGGAACAATTCATTTTTTTATTAAATATTTAATAATCATTCTAACTTGTTGTATTCTATTTTTTTCACTCATTTCTAATTTTGAGAATGAAATTAAAATTCAATTACGAACAATTTTTAAAAAATAATACACAAGAATAAGGTAATAAGATGGAATGGTTGTGATATTCTTAATAGATGCAATAGGGATGAGAATTTTCTCTCAATCCAAATACTTTTTTCCTTGTAGTTCTAATGTGTTTGGTACTCTTAATGCTTGTGTATCCTTTAAATTTGACATTTTATCTTTCATTGAAAGCATGAAAACTTTACTTCCATTCACCTCCATCTTCTGTGGATTGTTTATCCTCACTTATTCTAGTAGTGTAGTAGCTTACCTGGTGCTTATTTTTCTATCATCAACATCTACCTTTACGCTAGTAGAATAGTTATACAATTATTTTCATTATTTCCAGCATTATTTCACCTTCCAGAAAACTTTTTTGAGACACTTGAGTTGTCATGTGTTGAAAACCTCTCTTGAAATTTGAATTATTTTTTTCATATGGAAAAAACTATTTTCTATATTCATTTTCTCTAGTTAATGCTTCATCTTCATCCTTTTTAATTTCTATAGAAATTTTCAATTGGTTAGAAAAAAAGATCAAGCAATACTTCTTAACAAAATCTATTTTGTAGATACCAAATGACTTTTTCAATAATTTTGAGTTAACTTTCATGGGTAACTCATAAAAATGTTCTTCAAGAATGTATTTAATCAATCCTATCTTCAGGTTTCTCCCATTGATTTATTATATTCTTAATTTCATCTTACTTCTATTCATTTCCATGGAATTATTGTAGTGGTCCATGGTATGACCTCTCTTTCCCTATTATAAGCATTTTTTCTTGGTCAAGATGACATTCTTGGAATCCATATCATCATTCTTCTTAGGAGTAGCTTGTTTCATAGTTTTCTAGACTTCCTTCTTCTGTTAATATTATAAGGAATACTTTTATCTCTTTTTATTTTGTTATACATATATTGTAGTCTTTTATTCTCATAAACATATGAATAATTCATGGATATAATATACCAGAACTCATCATAACTATGAACATAATCTTGAAATAATAATAGAAGTCTTCAAGATAACCAAATATATTCTTTATAGATAGATTCTTATTCATCTGTGTATTTTTATTTACTTTTTTAGATTTATTAATTTATTCACATATAATCCCATTTAATGTTGTCCTTGTATAATTTTTATATGCTAAAAAATTTATCCAACAGTTAATGGCCTGATGGGAAAATTTCTAACAACTCCAAAAATATCAAAAAAATCATCTTCTTTTACTTATAGTACTAGTATGACTAGATTTAGTGCCTTGTTGTTTCTAGATTTTCCTTTCCTTATTTGGAGTATCATTTTGGGAGTAATTTTTCTTGATCATTCCAATATCCACCATTGATGTTTTAGTGTATTTATCAATATTTATATCAACCAACGTTTTATTAGATTTTGGATTTGAACCCACACTAGCATATGGAACTGCATTAATAAAAACAAAATTAACTAATTTATGGGTTACCTTATTCCAAGAGTTTCTAGAAGGTTGATCATGAGATGATATTTATCCCTTCTTTCACCCATATGAGTCTCTTCAAATACATGAGTCTCATCAATAGTTTGTGTATCAAAATCCCTTCTTGAAGCTTAACTCTCTTCATTTTGTTGGGTGGAAGAATTTATCTTCTCAATAACCTCAGAAGTTCCTCCATGTGTCTCCTTTAAATTTTTAAATTCAAGATCAAGTTCAAGACACTTCATGTTGAATGATAACTTATCATTTTAAAATAATGTTAGCCCGATTTCCCATTAAATTTTCATTATATTGATATGTTCTTTAGGCTATTTATTACCTTCATTCAGATATCTATCAAGGACTTGGATTATTATAGATTTAACTTTTAATTAGGCTTCCTTGAAATTGATGGTATCTTTATGAGAGTATTTTATAAAATGGATATCTTTTATATAATATTCATTCAACTTGATATTTTCTTACACTAACATGTAAAGCTCTTTAATCTTACATGTTTTGTCTTCAAGTTGAGAATCTATGAATTTCATGGAAACATTTAACAATGTTTCAAGTGCATAAATTACTTTACCAAAAACATGTTTATTCACAGTGATATCATAACTATTTCATTGTAATTATTCTTTAATTATTTAAAAAATTTATCGCAAAGAGTAATAGATTCTTCTTTTGCTACAACGAGGTTTATAAGAACATTTCACCTTTTTAATTTCATTGAAAGTGTATCATCCTGTTTATTGATTTATTTTTCAAGATCTTCTCTTTCATAAAAAAGATCCTTGAATGAAAAAAGTATATATGAAATAACTTGTTTTGGAATATTCTTCACATATCTTTAAAATTGAGATTAAAAGACTTCAATTTTTTTGATAGATTCAACTTCCTCATACTCTCCACATCTTAAACTACTTTCTTCATAAGAATCATTATAAACTAATTTTACAAGATTGAATTAATCCTTTTCATATTTCTTGGATATTTTTATCAATCTCTTTTCTTCCCTCTTCTTCTTATTTTTTAGATACTTGGTAGAAACCTTCTTATTTTCTTCTATTAGAGTGGATATTAAATTATCCACACGAGGTGCTTCTAAAACAAGTTTAAATATGAAATTAATATAAACCTTGTAAAAACAACTCAGACAAAAAATTGACCCAATAAGAGGAAAACATATCCTATGACACCACTTGTAGAGCCAAAATGGGTCATGAAGGGACACTGAGGGGGGGGGTGTGAATTAGTGTACCCAACGTTTTTTTGTATTTACTTTCTTTTCAATTATCCCTTTTTACTATAAAACCTCTACCTAATTTAAGTGGAATGGATCAATTTTTTGATCTCAAAAATTATAAAAACATGGAATGAATATAATAAAAGAGATAGCTACACACAAGTATTTTTATAAGGTTTATTAAAAATACATACTCCTTGTCGTGATAAAAATATAGTGGTTTCTAGATTCTCTTTTCAGTATAATTTATAGTGATTACAAATGAATAGAATTGGAGTATATTTTTTGGTAGGAAGTAAAATATCTTACTCAATCAGTGGAGTTATTTATACTTGTTCCAACAATATTCAATGACATTTTTATACTAGAACCACTAGTTCTTCAAATATGTTCAATAAACATAATGAAAAAGGTCTCTCTACTGCACTGGATAACTTTGAATCAACTGAATAACATTTTGTTGAGTCAATAAGGTTTTCCTTATGACTTTTCCATTCCTTCTTGTTTTGAAAATCACAAACACCTTATCTTAAGGAAAATTGCTTTTATAAGGAAAATTTCTTTTATAAGGAAAATTGCTTTTATAAGGAAAATTGATTTTATAAGGAAAATTGATTTTATAAGGAAAATTGCTTTCTTAAGGAAAATCGCTTTTATAAGAAAAATTATCCTTATCATATTTTCATCCATATTTTTCTTAAGTATAAGTTTCGGATTCATTTTCTCAGAATCATTGAAACTCTGATATAAAGCATTCTGTTTTAGGATTCGGATTCTGGACAAGAACTATAAGGAAGTTTCATTCCGAATTCCGGATATGAACTCTGACTAAGTTCTATTCCAGATTCAGGATACGAATTCTGAAGAAGAATTCTCATTACGAATTCTAATGAAGAAATCTCATTCCGAATTCTCATTACGAATTCTGATGACGAATTCTCATTACGAATTCTGATGAAGAATTCTCATTACGAATTCTGATAAAGAATTCTCATTACGAATTCCAATGACGAATTCTCATTACGAATTCTGATGACGAAATTCTCATTACGAATTCTGTTGATGAATTCTCATTACGAATTCTGATGATGAATTCTCATTACGATTTCTGATGACGAATTCCTATTCCGAATTCTGATTCCGAATTCACCTATTAAACAGAATTTTAGTATCTTTGTTTTATATACTCTGAATTAATTCAGACTCCGAAAAATATCTTTGTTGGACTCCGAACTTTTATATTACTTACACTTCTAAAATTTTTCTACTCTTTACTATTGTTTCTTACACTCCGAACCTTCACTCTGAAGTTTCCATTCCGAACTTTTATGTTAGAGTTTAAAACGATGTCATACATTCTGTTACACTTGTTTTGTTATAAAACGATGTCGTCTGTTTTGTTATAAACTAACCGTTGTCTAAGTGACACGTGTACAGGTCCCTCCGATCTTTAAGGAAAATATGACCGTTGGAGAAGGAGCCGACCTTACCTATAAATAGAAGCTCATTTGAAAGAGCTCGAAGTTGTTGGAAAAACGACTGAGTTTTGTGCTTACATGCTGTTGAAGTGAATTCTAGAGAGAGAGGCTCTTATTAACTCTCAAAAGCTTCGTGCGACTCCGAATGTTGGTGATTACATTCGAGGGCTTCCGGGGATAGGAAGACAGAGGTTGCCGACTACCTTAAAGTTCGAGGGCTTTCTTGCTGAGGAAGACAGAGGTTGCCGACTACCTTAAAGTTCGAGGGATTTCTTGCTGAGGAAGACAGAGGTTTCCAACTACCTTGAAGTTGAGGGCTTGCGGGGATAGCAAGACAGAGACTCCAATCTTCGTATCGAGGGATTACCCTGGTGTGGGTAAGACAGACTTGCTTGAAAGTATAAATCAAGGGACCTTTATCCAAGGTTGTTGGATACCCTTCTCTTTGGGTTAAAAGACTTATATCTTGTTACTTGTAGTTTTACTACTTGTGTTTATTCCGCTGCATTTTGTATTCTAAGGAAAGTATAACTTTCTTATACTTACTTATTTGTACTCTGATTCATTTAGATTCTATACGCATTAAGGTAGAATCTCATATTGTAATTGTTTGTTAAGTTTCAATCTCCGGAACCATATTTTCGGAACCTACTTTTGGAATCTCTTTCCAAGTTTAGTTCGGTGTTAGAGGTGTTGTGAATTATCTTAGTTTAACTTTGTTAAACTTAGCCTTTTCCTTTTCTTAAGGAAACTATAGTTATCCACAACTAACTTTAAAGGTTCCAAAGGAATTTTTAAAGTATACAATTCACCCCCCTCTTGTATATTTAGCATCTCATACTATATTTCGATCCTACAATTGGTATCAGAGGTTGGAAACCTCTTACTCTATACCAATCTTACATTTGGTATCAGAGCAGGTCTCTGAAATACTTATACTCACGAATAAGTTTTTCTTGCTCACTTTATCCTTCCGAACTTTGTCATTCCATACTTTTTCCATTCCGAACTTTTCCCATTCCGAAATTTGTTATTACAAATCTTTTCTACTAACAAGTTTGTGTTCAAAGTTATTTTTTAAGTATGGTAGGAATTAATGTTGGTTCAATTGACAATCTGAATCCTACAAGACCACCTATATTTGATGGTAATGACTATGAATACTGGAGAGATCGTATGAAGACTTTTGTTATCAATACTGGAGTAGACAACTTTGTTATGCTTACTAGTGATTATAAAATTCCTGACAAGGAAGTCAGAACCTTTACTAACCAGGAAAAGAAAGAATATCAACTCAACTATAAGGTACGCAACACTTTACTATGTTCAATGACCAGAAATATATATAGCCAAATTTCTTCTTGTGAAGCAGCTAACTGTATATGGAAGAAGTTAGAAGTTACACACTTTGAGACTTCTAAGGTGATTGAAACTAGAAGATCTATGCTTAGAGCTGAATATCATGGCTTCAATTTTCCTTATGGAGAACCTATCTGTAAAGTTCAACAAAGATTTATGACTATTGTCAACAGTCTACAATCTATGGGAGAGAAAGGCTTAGATGATGAAGCTCTTGTGGACAAGATAATTGATATTATGCCCAATGAGTGGGAATCCAAGAGAACAACTATAGATGAGAATAGGAAGGTAACTCAAATTACTCTTGATGAATTATTTGGAACTCTTCTACAACATGAAACTAGAATGAAGAGAGATGTTGACAACATCAAGAAGAAGAATGGAAATGGTACTGTTGCTTTTACTACAACTTCAAATCAGATGAAAGCTAAGACTCCTGAGAGAGTAACCAGATCCAAGTCTAAGAAAGTCATTTTCCAATCCGAATCTAGTGAGAGTGAAGTTTCAGAAAATGAATTAGCCAATCTTGCTCGAAGGATGAACAAGATAGCTGGACAGAGAAACTTTCAATCTAAGTATAAGAAGAAGGACAGGAAAGATAAGAAAGATGGAGAAGTTACTTGTTATGAATGCAAGAGAGCTGGACATATTAGACCAGATTTCCCTATGCTCAAAAAGAAAGAAAGGAAGGAAAGACATTCAGACAAGAACATGAAGAAGTATTATAAAGCTAAAGCTAAGAAAGTTCTGAAAGCTAATGACACCTGGAGTGCTAGTGGTGGTGACTCTTCAGATGAATCTTCTGATTATGAATCTTCAGGACAGAAGAATCTTGGTCTTATAGCCAGATTACCTATTGATAATCATTTTCTTATGGCTAAGGTACGAAATGCTGAATCATTGACCAATGTTTCTTTAAATTCTAATGATAGTAAGTATTATAACTCTTCTGATGAAGAATCATCTTCTGATGAAGAAAATAATTTACCTACTTATGAAGAAGTCTCTAGGTTTGCTGAACTTCTTGAGATTGAGAATTCCAAACTCAATAAGAAACTTGATAAGGCAAACTCTAGGAATTCTATTCTTACAAAAGAAATATCAGATCTTTCTAAAGATCTTGATAAGAAAAATGCTGATTTTGAAAGTATTTCAAAAAATCTTGAGGAAGTAAGTTCTGAGAAGAACAAACTTTCTAAAGAATTAGAAAAAGTAATTTCTAAGAAAAATGTTTTCGAGCCTAACTCTAGTTCCAAAACTAATGATTTTGAGGATAAAAACTTGGTTATAAAACTCAAGTCCGAAATTTTTTCCTTAAATAAGTGTTTATCAAACTTTACCCATGGTAAGGAAAATTTTGATAAGATGTATTCCCAAATACGACCTTTAAGAAATAAATCCGGATTTGGTTATACCCATGCAAAAACTATTTTCAGTAACAATTATTTTGTTCTTCAAAGTGCCCCATTTTGTACCAAGTGTCAATGTGGTGGTCACTGGGCAAAGAATTGTTCCTTAAACAAAACCCAATCTCTATGATTTCACAAAGCTTACTTTTCTAAGAAAATGTGGGTTCCTAAAATTTTATTGTCTGGAAATCTCGGATCCAAACAAGTTTGGATTCCGAAAGTCTAATTTTCTTCTTGATTTTAGGAAAATAAAGAAAGTACCAGCAACAATACATGGTACATGGATAGTGGATGTTCCTGGCACATGACTGGTAATAAAAGCTATTTTGAAAAGATTATTAAAACGAAAGGAGGAAAGGTAACTTTCGGAGACAATGCTAAGGGAGAGATTGTTGGTATTGGTAATATCGTTCTTTTAGGTAAAACCTTGATTTCAAATGTTCTTTTTGTTAAAGGTCTTAAGCACAACCTCATTAGCATAAGTCAGTTATGTGATGAAGCTTACCTTGTGAATTTTAGGAATGATAAATGCTTAGTTCACAATTCCAAGGAAGAATTTATTCTCTCAGCCAATAGGCAAGAGAATGTCTACACTTTGAACCTAGAAGACCTCAGAAGCCAAGATTTACCTTGCCTAAGTGCAATGGAAGATCATTCTTGGTTATGGCATAGAAGATTAGGACACTGTAATATGAGAAAACTATGTAAACTCTCTAAGAAAAAACTAGTTAAGGATCTACCGGAGCTTAGATTTGATTCTTCAAAAGTTTGCGATACTTGTCAATATGGCAAGCAACATAAATCTAATTTTAAGTCAATCGGTGAAGTCTTAACAACTGATGCATTACAGTTAGTGCACATGGATCTTTTTGGTCCAACACAAACTGGAAGTATTGGAGGCAAATACTATGTGTTTGTTCTAGTTGATGATTACACTAGATTTACTTGGGTCTATTTTCTAGCAAAGAAATCTGAAGCTTTTTCTTATTTCAAAAGTTTTAGAGCTCAAGTTAAAAATGAGAAAAACCTTCCATTGAAAACTATTCATAGTGATCATGGAGGAGAATTTCAAAATTCTGATTTTGAAACTTTTTGTAGTAAGAAAGGTATTACTCACAATTTTTCAGTACCTAGAACTCCTCAACAGAATGGTGTAGTTAAAAGAAGAAATATAATTCTTTAAGAGATAACCAGAACCATGTTGAGTGAATATTCTATTGCTAGACATTTTTGGGCTGAAGCTGTAAGTACTGCTTGTTATACTATAAATCGAGTTTTGATTAGACCTTTTCTTAATACAACTCTTTATGAGTTATGGAATGGTAGAAAACCAAGACTTTCCTACTTCAAGGTTTTTGGTTGCAAAGTATTCATTTTGAATACTAAAGATAACTTACATAAATTCGCACCAAAGTCTGATGAAGGAATTTTCTTAGGATATTCCACAACTTCTAAGGCTTATAGAGTTTTTAATAAAAACACTTGTACTGTTGAGGAAACAGTACATGTAAAATTTGATGAGTCAGATCCTTTTGTTTTTAAACCATCTCAACTTACATCTTCAGATGTGTTTTCAAAAACTGATTGTCAACCTTTGATAGAAGAACCTTCTGATAAGGAAATTGTTCTAGAAGATACTTCTAAAACATTTACCCCAGAAGACTTTCTACCCTATGTTGATGAACAGGTTTTACAAAACCCAAATCAGGTGTTTCTTAAGAATCATCCCAGTGATAGTATCATTGGTGATGTAAATCAACCTGTAAGGACTAGAAGTTCCTTAAGAAATGAAGTAGAACATCTAGCATTTCTTTCCCAATTAGAACCTAAAAGTACTGATGAAGCTTTAGGTGATGATGATTGGATTAAAGCCATGCATGATGAACTAAATGAATTCGAAAGGAATAAAGTCTGGACCTTGGTTGAAAGACCTAAGGAAACTTCTGTTATTGGAGTAAAATGGGTTTTCAGAAATAAATGTGATGAAAATGAAGTCATAGTAAGAAATAAAGCTAGACTTTTTGCTAAAGGCTATAATCAGCAAGAAGGAATAGACTATGAAGAAACCTATGCTCCAGTAGCTAGACTTGAATCTATCCGTATTCTACTTGCCTTTGCAGCATTCTTTAATTTCAAACTTTTCCAAATGGATGTGAAATGTGCTTTTCTTAATGGTTATGTTCAAGAGGAAGTTTTTGTTGAACAACCTCCTGGCTTTGAAGATACAAAACATCCTGATCATGTTTTTAGACTTACCAAAGCTTTGTATGGCCTTAAACAAGCCCCACGAGCATGGTATGATAGACTCACTGGATTTTTGCTTCAAAATAACTATGTTAAGGGAAATGCAGATCTAACCCTTTTTATAAAGAAAGATAAGAAAAATGTTTTAATTGTTCAAATTTATGTTGATGACGTTATATTTGGTTCAACTCAGCAATCTTTGACTGACTCTTTTGCTAGTCTAATGAAATCTGAGTTTGAAATGAGTATGATGGGTGAGTTAACATTTTTCCTTGGTTTTCAAATTTCTCAAAAACTAGAAGGAAACTACATATCTCAACATAAGTATATTAAATATCTTCTGAAAAAGTATGGTTATGACAACACTAAGAGTATAAGTACTCCCATTGGTACCTCAAACTCTTTAGATCTTGATGAAGCTGGGAAACCAGTATATCAAACATCTTTTAGAGGTATGATAGGAAGTCTACTTTACTTAACAGCTAGTCGACCAGACTTAATGTTTTCAGTATGCTTATGTGCAAGATATCAATCCAATCCTAAGGAATATCACTTAAAGGCAGTAAAAAGAATTTTTCGCTACCTTAAGGGAACCATGGATCTAGGATTATTTTATACTTCTGGAAATGATTTTGTTCTAAAAAGCTTTTCTGATGCTGACTTTGGTGGATGTAGAATGGATAGAAAGAGTACATCCGGAACTTGTCATTTCTTAGGAGATTCTCTAGTTTCTTGGTCCTGCAAGAAGTAACATTCTGTAGCACTCTCCACTGCTGAAGCTGAATATGTAGCAGCTGGAAGTTGTTGTGCACAAGTGTTGTGGATGCAACACACACTCACAGACTATGGCTTGAGTTTTACTAAAACTCAAATTTTGTGTGATAACACAAGTGCCATTGCCCTCAGTAAGAACCCTGCACATCATTCCCGTGCAAAACACATAGATATTAGGCATCACTTTTTTAGGGATCACACACTCAAAGGAGATATTATTCTTCAGTTTATCGGAACACAAGATCAACTTGCTGATATTTTCACAAAATCTTTGCCTTCTGATAGATTTGAATATATTAAACAGAAGTTAGGAATGATAACCGTAAGGTAATCTTTCTCAATTAACTTTCTGTTCAAAAAGTCTCCTTACAGTAATAAACTCCTTTTCATAGGGGGAGTACATTTGATTATTTGTTTAACAAAGCTTTTCAAATTTTGTTTTCAAACTTTTCGGAATGAAGATTTCCGGAATGAAATTTCCGGAACTACAATTTTCTAGATTGGACATTTTCGAACAGAACACTTCTGGAATGGAAGTATTCGTATTGGAAATTTCCGGAATGAAAATTTACGTACTGGCAGTTTCATAACCAGATATTTTTGTACCAGTTATTTTTCGTACTAAAATTCTTCGTAATGAGTTTTTCGTACTAAGTTCTTCGTACTGTTTTTCTTCTTAAGTTTATTTTTCATGCTAAGTTCTTCGTACTGTTTTTTTTCTTAAGTTTGTTTTTCGTATTGATTTTTCCGTAATGAGTTTTTCGTACTAAGTTTATTTTTCATAGTAAAATTTTTGCGAAATTTGCCATTACGAATAATTCTCCTAAGCCAATCCGAAAGGTATGGTTACCCTACTCAAGTTTTCGTAGTCATATTTTACTTGCTGGAATTTTCTTGTTTTATGATTTTGGATTATAGTTTTCTTAACTCTTTGATCTAATAAAAAACCTCAAAAAGATCGGATTCAAGCTTTCAACTGTCAGATCTGATCTCAGCTTATTCCAATCGTTAGATCAACCGTGGAAGGTGAACCGTCATCTCGTTGCCTATATAAAGGGTACCCAAATACTCGTCCCACATCGATCTCAAAGCTCTCGCGTCCCGAATCTCTGCCTCTCTGATTTAAGGCCGTTCCGAACTTCAGTCTTCTCCGTTCCGAACTTCCCAAAGGACTTCAGATCTGAATGTCTGCGGAGTTAGCATCTCAAGAAATGTCATCCACCATGCCTATTTCTCAGTGGTTAGTTTACAGAGAAAGGTTGGTCCATCCAAATTTCTTCAGCAACTACGATTCTATCATTTCAAAGAATATTAAGTTGAATGGCTGGGAAGATGTTGCGGTGTCAAAAACCGGGAACCAAGATGAAGTGTACTCAGACTTACTTGTTGAGTTTTATGAGTCAGTTTCTTTCTTCAAGGAAGATAATAGGGAGAAGTTCTCTTTTAAGTCTTATGGCAAGACTTACAAGCTTTCTCACACCAAGGCTGCAAGCTTGGTAGGGCTTTCTTATGAAGGAGAAGCCGAGTTTATTTCGCATGTGTTGCCGGATTCCAAGGGTAGTTTCAACAAAGAAAAAGCCTTAGAAACTCTCGGACTGGCTGATGACAAGGCTCCGAATATTGCAAGTCTTTCTACAAACTTCCGGATTCTAGAGTTGTGGGTACAAGGACTTATCGTACCAAGGAAAGGTGATAAAGACAGCTTGAAGAAGAGTGAGATCTATATCTTAGATTTCCTGATAAATCTAAGGAAGTTTAACTTGATGAAGCATATTCTTCTTACTCTTGAAAATTTGAAGAAAGGAAATATGAGAGCTCAGATTATTATGTATCCAGCAATCATCTCCGAATTAATTGTTCGGTGCCTTGAGTCTTTCAAGGAGGCTTGAAAATCTAAGCCAAGAGTTTGCAAGATCATGCTGGTCAGCGATGAAACTCTGAAAAGAATGGATGTGGATTTCAACAAGGAAACGGGTGAGTTCTTTGATCTACCTGCTCAAGAAGAAGTGGATCCGAAATCTGCTGATACGGAATCATCTAAGCCAGTAAGGAAGAGAAAGCTGAAAGAAGTGGAAGAACAAGCAGAGAATCCTAAGTCTAAGGAAGTCCATTCCGCACCTCCAAAGCCAAAGAAGAAGAAAGCCTATCCTGATGAGGTTGTTACAAAGTGGAGAGCTGATAAAGAGAAAAGAAAAGAAGGGGATCCGTAGTTCGGATTGGACCCTGCGGAGGCTAAGGCTCTGAAGGAAAAGACTGCTGATGAGCTTGAAAAACAAGCTAAGGAAAAGAATCTCAATAAGAAGATGTCCGAGGCTGAGGTAGCTCAGGCCTTGTTAAAATTCAATGAAATGGTTTCAGCAACTATTCCAGTTCTGAGATCTTTCTCCCTGGAATCTCTACCTGAGACTCCAGGAAGGAATTTCGCTGCTCCGGAAGAGGCTATTGCTAAGAATACAGAGGAAGTTGAACAAGTGGAACAAGTAGAAGAGGGTGCTGAAGGAAGTGGTGAAACCGGAGATGTGCTGAAACAAGTAGATGATTACAAGGGAACACCTTCGGAACACTTATCACTCCGAACTTCTGATGCCGAATCTTCGAAACTTGTTACTCCAGCAATGGAAGAAGAGAAAGGAGAAGAAGAAGTTTCTTATCATGGAGATGAAAAAAATCTTTTACTTGATGTTTCTCAGAAGGAAATCATAGGGGTTCAGGAAGTTGCTGATGAAGATAATGTCGTTCAAGTTTCTGATAGTGAGAAGAGAACTCCGGAACAGGACTCAATTCCGAAAAAAGATAAGGGGAAGCAAATTCTTGTTGATACTCTGAGATCAGGAGAAAGGGAGAGAAAGGTAGCTAGTAGTTCTTCAAAGAGAAAGTTGGAGCTTATTGAGGAAGAAAACTCTCCTAGCAAGATTTCAGATTCGGAGTCATCCTCGTTGGGGCATGACTTTGTTGTTCAGTCCTTAAAGAAGTTGGTGGGAACCATTCCGACCTTCTCAAGTATTGATTCAAGATACCAAATGCTTCAACATGCTTTAAATCAGAAAACCGACTCCGTATCTATGGTTATGGATAAGTGCGTTGAGATTGAGGCTCAGTTCAAAACCTTCTTTGTTGGTTACGAAGCTCATAAAAGATCTTGCAAGAGGATGACAAGCTGGTCTAAGAAGACTGTGGAAGAGATGAGGCTATTCGATGAATTTCAAGATAATGTTAAAGATGCCTTTGAGACCGAGGACAAGAAGATAAATGAGCTGACTTCCTCCTTTGAAGAAAAGCTGACTGAAGAAAAGAACTTCCGGATCCAAGAAGTCAGGGATCTGAATGGGAAACTGAATTCTGTTTCTCAGAATTGGAAATTTGAAAGGGATCATCGGATCGATTTTGAAGAAAGGATGAAGGCTCAGGAAGAAAAGATCCAAGCTCAGGAAGAAAAGCTGAAAGCCCAGGAAGAAAAAATTAAAGCTCAATCCGAAAGAATAGTTTCCTTAGAGAAGCAAGCTGAAGAAGATCATAAAGACCTGAAGAAGATCAAGACTATTCTAAAGGGGCTCATGTCGAAGGAGAAAGATCCGAAATAAACAAATCCGATCTTTTTGTTGTATTCTTTTTGTTACTGACATTCCAAATCTAATGAAAATTGTGTATCTCGTTTCCATTGTTATCATTACTAATATTTCAGGTACTTTGTTATTTTTTTCCATTCCCTCCAATTCTTTTTGAAAATCACAAAGGGGGAGAAGGAAAATATCCTTAAGAAAAAGAGGAACTCTAATAAGAGTTTATCAAAGGGGGAGAAAGAAAAAATACCCAAGGAAAAAGAACTCTAATAAGAGTTTGTTTAAGGGGGAGTTTTTCTTAAAGAAGACCGTCTTATGAAAGATCACTCCGGAAATATGAATACGATCCTTAGAGTTTCAAAACCTAAGGGGGAGTTAGTAGTATTCATCTATATCCTTAAAGCAAGGGAGATAAGCATTAATATGTTTCTTTCTTCTTAGATTTTTTTTTCGTAAAGATGTTTGTGCTTTCCAAAAAGGGGGAGATTGTTTTGTCAATAAGGTTTTCCTTATGACTTTTCCATTCCTTCTTGTTTTGAAAATCACAACCACCTTATCTTAAGGAAAATTTCTTTTATAAGGAAAATTGCTTTTATAAGGAAAATTGCTTTCTTAAGGAAAATCGCTTTTATAAGAAAAATTATCCTTATCATATTTTCATCCATATTTTTCTTAAGTATAAGTTTCGGATTCATTTTCTCAGAATCATTGAAACTCTGATATAAAGCATTCTGTTTTAGGATTCGGATTCTGGACAAGAACTATAAGGAAGTTTCATTCCGAATTCCAGATATGAACTCTGAATAAGTTCTATTCCAGATTCAGGATACGAATTCTGAAGAAGAATTCTCATTACGAATTCTAATGAAGAAATCTCATTCCGAATTCTCATTACGAATTCTGATGACGAATTCTCATTACGAATTCTAATGAAGAATTCTCATTACGAATTCTGATAAAGAATTCTCATTACGAATTCCAATGACGAATTCTCATTACGAATTCTGATGACGAAATTCTCATTACGAATTCTGTTGATGAATTCTCA
The DNA here is from genome assembly GCA_963277665.1 of Viscum album. Lineage (NCBI taxonomy): Eukaryota > Viridiplantae > Streptophyta > Magnoliopsida > Santalales > Viscaceae > Viscum > Viscum album. The sequence continues at coordinate 895,277,236 of OY728156.1, forward strand.
TTACGAATTCTGATGACGAATTCTCATTACGATTTCTGATGACGAATTCCTATTCCAAATTCTGATTCCGAATTCACCTATTAAACAGAATTTGAGTATCTTTGTTTTATATACTCTGAATTAATTCAGACTCCGAAAAATATCTTTGTTAGACTCTGAACTTTTATATTACTTACACTTCTAAAATTTGTCTACTCTTTACTATTGTTTCTTACACTCCAAACCTTCACTCTGAAGTTTCCATTCCGAACTTTTATGTTAGAGTTTAAAACGATGTCGTACATTCTGTTACACTTGTTTTGTTATAAAACGATGTCGTCTGTTTTGTTATAAACTAACCGTTTTCTAAGTGACACGTGTACAGGTCCCTCCGATCTTTAAGGAAAATATGACCGTTGGAGAAGGAGCCAACCTTACCTATAAATAGGAGCTCATTTGAAAGAGCTCGAAGTTGTTGGAAAAACGACTGAGTTTTGTGCTTACATGCTGTTGAAGTGAATTCTAGAGAGAGAGGCTCTTATTAACTCTCAAAAGCTTCATGCGACTCCGAATGTTGGTGATTACATTTGAGGGCTTCCGGGGATAGGAAGACAGAGGTTGCCGACTACCTTAAAGTTCGAGGGCTTTCTTGCTGAGGAAGACAGAGGTTGCCGACTACCTTAAAGTTCGAGGGCTTTCTTGATGAGGAAGACAGAGGTTGCCAACTACCTTGAAGTTTAGGGCTTGCGGGGATAGCAAGACAGAGACTCCGATCTTCGTATCGAGAGCTTACCCTGGTGTGGGTAAGACAGACTTGCTTGAAAGTATAAATCAAGGGACCTTTATCCAAGGTTGTTGGATACCCTTCTCTTTGGGTTAAAAGACTTATATCTTGTTACTTGTAGTTTTACTACTTGTGTTTATTCCGCTGCATTTTGTATTCTAAGGAAAGTATAACTTTCTTATACTTCCTTATTTGTACTCTGATTCATTTAGATTCTATACGCTTTAAGGTAGAATCTCATATTGTAATTGTTTGTTAAGTTTCAATCTCCGGAACCATATTTCCGGAACCTACTTTTGGAATCTCTTTCCAAGTTTAGTTCGGTGTTAGAGGTGTTGTGAATTTGCTTAGTTTAACTTTGTTAAACTTAGCCTTTTCCTTTTCTTAAGGAAACTATAATTATCCACAACTAACTTTAAAGGTTCCAAAGGAATTTTTAAAGTATACAATTCACCCCCCCTCTTGTATATTGAGCATCTCATACTATATTTCGATCCTACAATTGGTATCAGAGGTTGGAAACCTCTTACTCTATACCAATCTTACACATTTTACCTTAATTGGAGGTCTTCAACTACTACTGAATCAACAATATTACTTACACATCATCCTACTACTATTCTCTTTTATAATTATTAATAAAAGAATCTAGAAATACACTTTAAGTTGTCTTCTCCTTTCTATATAAAATGATCGAGAAGATACTCATTCCAATTATGAAGTTCCAAACCTCAATTATATGTGTTCAAGAACTGCACACAATTTTTTCAAGAATATTCTATGTAATAAGGATCTTACACAGTGTCAGCTGAGTCTATCTTCTTGAATTCTCAAACATTATCATCTCAGATATAAGATCTGATAATAATCTATTTGGATTCAGTCTCAAATTAAACACACTTAATGAATGGATTTCATGGCATCCAAAACCTTAGAACATTTATTTATGAACTTAATAATTTTATGTTCTATTTTCAAATGTGTTTCAAGTATCTTAATTAAGCATACAAAAGTTTCATGTGTTGTAAGGAACTCATTCCTTCTTATTTTCTTCACTATATCATGTGAAGAACCTGATCTGTACAAGATTATGTGATATTATCACTATCTTCTCATGAATTTGGTGTAACTCCAAATTCACAAGAAGGGGTATTACAATTTCATTGCCTCCTTTTCATGACCATGTGAGGCTCATGCAAACTATGATTCCTCAAGTACGCTACCTTAACTTAAGACAATCACGTGACAAGAAGTGAAGTATGCAGTGTCTATTTCACATAAGAGCTTTGCAAGAGTATCATGAAAATTATTATTCCCTTAATGTGACTTAGTTAATGTCCATGGGTTCTTTCATGAGACAAGAGGTATGTCAATGAGAGTCTTCTTATTTTATTTTCACGACTTTTGTCTTGTAGGCTTCTCCTTCGCGAGACAATAGTCACATTCTATAGCTTCCTTCAGGAGACAAGATGTGTTCACAATTTTCTATCTTCCTTACTTCACATGATCGAACTTTTTAAAGTTCAAACAGGATTCTATTACCATTAATCATGAAACCATATTGGTTTGTGGAATCTAATCCATGTGATTTAGATTATTCGGGCTCATATGTTCTAAGAGTTACTCTTGAGTTTTCATAAAACCCACCACAAAACTGTAATGACCCAAAATTTCATTAATGAAAATTCCTATTGATCTAATTAAATGTATTATTATGTAAAATGGTTATATAAAATCTGAACTTCCTTGGTTTTATGTTTTTGGATTTTAAAATACTGTTAAGAATCATGACCACTGCTAATATATCCATTGAACAATGATCACATGATTAGTATAAATAAAGGGCTTTAACAAATCCAATTTACTCAGAAAAAGGAAGCGATAGACTCATCCAGTAGACTTGCCCCATATGAAGCTCATTTTTCAGAGCTCGGAAAGGAGGTGGATTCATTGGGATTCTCTCTTCGCCAAACCCAATCCAAGATTTAACATGTTAAGCTCAAATGGAACTTCCTATGAGAGAAGTGGAAGTTGATAGAGATTACAACCTAAGCGATGTTATCCAAGCCACCCCAAGAGTCTGTCACCATTGCACACCTTGCCCTTCGGTCTTATTTGGGTGTTATAAGAGGTTATTTAATAAGACCTTAGAATTATGATTATGTTTATTATTTTTGTATATAATAAATAATATACATTCATTTTATTATTTTTACTTTGTAAATAGTTTTTAAAGCACAAATAGTATTCTTAGTTAATATTCAATAATGAAATATATTTCGATGAATTAATGGATTTTTGAATTAAATAATATTTTAATAAAATATTATTACTAAATTTATTTTATTAAATATAAATGATCGTATAATTTCTATGAATACAATTGTAATTTTTATAAAGGTTTGAAAGTTGTTTTTGTCAAAACCCAAGAATTTTTGATAAATGTTAGTTTTTATTTTAAAAGTGAAAATTCAAATATTTAGAAAATTATTTGGATAAATTAATATTATATTAGGAATCAGGATGTTGAAATTATCTAATGGTGAATTTTTCATAATTTTTCTGAGATAGTCAAATTTTTGGGTAAAAATTAAATAACGTTTAATTATATAATGTGTTTAATGACATCATAATGGACCAATAGTGATGTAATAAAATACTATAAACATTATTTTTGGCCAATATATATTTTACCACTAAAATAATATGATTTTTGGTTTATTTTATTTATTTTACAAAGCCTTAGTGGACCCTCCAAGACTTATAAAACATTTTATTTTTTTAATTGATTTCCTTGAGAGTGTGACTCACCTCCACATAAGCAAACCTAATATTTTAAAAATTTCAACCATTGGACTTATAAAATATTTTTTTCCACTCACCATTTTAAAAAACCATGTGCAAAAACCATGGGATGGTTTGTGGTTTTGGTTAGTTTAATGTGTGACGTCCCAAACCTAAATAATAAATAATTCCATCTCTTTTCCTATATAAACCAACCCAAGATCCCACTTACTCTTCACTCAAAGCCTTTGGAGTTCGTCCAAACTCTGCCCTACTCTCTCTAGAATCCTCCCAAGGCACCCCAAGCTCCCAATAATCCTCTCTCAAGCCCCTCCCAAGCCTTTGGGATCACAATTCCAAGTAAGGAATTCATTCCTTTCTCATTTTATCCAAGTTTATTAATATTGTTATGTCCTTTTATTTTCAATTATAAATGTTGGGGGTATGTTTTATCACCTCCCTCATACTTCCCTCTTTATGTTTTAATGATGATATACCCCTTTATCTCTCATTAATGCCTCCCATGTACACCTGTTACCATGTCAGAATTCCGTAAGGAATTTCTCTCTCCTCATTTACATTCAAGAAATTATTTTATTTTATGAATCTAAAATTACATTACTCATGTTTGGACGTGTCTCTATATTACCCCATTACTTTCCATTTCATGTAAATATGATGAGACACCCCATTCTCTCTAATCAACCATTTTTATGAATTCTTATGTCACGCCGTTATGCTGCCGAAATTGCACCGCGATTTTCCAATCCAAAGTCATCGTGTAGTGAATACCATGCCCATTTCTCTATCATGGGTATTCACCTTTATGCACATTTACTTATTGTTTAAATAGTTTCATGTATGTATTCTAAATTCCTTTATCATGGAATAAATGATGATGTTGAATGATTCCATGTTGTATGATCCATGTGGAACACTTATGCATGAAATAAAATGTTTAAGAAGGGTGCACCCTGATAACGCTCCAATGCATTGGGTAAAGATTAGTATCATGATACCTAAAGTGTAATGAGGGTTTTCTCATTATAATTCAAATGTAATTAGGGTTTAATCATGCTCTATGTGAAATGATCCTTGGCTCATGCTAATACCATGTTAAGTGTTATTTCCACATTTCCATGTTATGATAATCATGCTATATCACACCTTTATGTTCATGTTTCTCTTGCACTCCATTGATATTCATATTGCCTAATATGTATTGTAATATTCATGTTATACCTTGTCTAATCTCTTACTGGGCTTTATATCTCACCCTTTTCTTATTCATTTCCTCAAGTTATCTCATGCAATGCTAAGTACAAGGGAATGTAGTGGTCATGTAAAGGAAGTTTTTAATAAAGATGTTGTGTTTCATGTTTTAAGTCATTATGTAATGTTCCAAAGCTCCAAAGACAATAGACATACCGATCTTTTATTTTGTATCAACTGATTAGTTTTTGTAATAAATCATGTTTAAGTGTGTAATAAAAATCAGGATTGTTATAGTTGTTATCATAGGATAGGTTTAGTTATTTTTGGGATTAGGACTAGAAAACCACAGTGAAAGTGTTAGGGATGAGACTAAGTATAATAAAAAAATCCTAATGTTTTGGTGGGTATTGAGTAAGTGGTTTATCATGAAAATACATCCCTGTCTGGATATGAGCAGGTAGAGGCGGCTCTGGAATAGATGTACCTAGGAGTGAAAACTCTGACAAGGAGTTTCGGGCTTGACCCGGGGTATCCTAGTACATGACAATGGGCCTTGCTGCACTCTTGGTTACAACACTCCCAGGGGATATTATTTAGTAAATTCACAAGATTAGTATGAACCATTATTAAGGGAATAAAAAAATTCCCCTAAGAATATATTTTGGGAAGTTGATCATAGATAACATAGATTGAATCCTATAAATTCATAAGTTAAGGAAATAAATGTAATTTATAAGTTATCTATTTTTTTCTTTGGATTACTCTTTATGTGTTACCCCTAACTTTACTTTTATTCTAGCCAATGGCCGGTAATATGAGGAATATGGATAACAATCGATGTGAAGAGAAATGTGATGAATGTCCCAGTGACATTCCCAATCAAATGGGAGGTCAAGTAGGACATATCGTGATTATGCCAAACTAGCTATAAAAAATAACAATTAACAATTGGTAATTTTTCTATTGCCCAAGGACATAAAGTAAGAGGAATATGACATCTCATGAAAGTCCATCTGATAAATGTGATAAGGGAAAGAATACCCAATTTCCTTCATGCAACAAATGTGGAAATAAGAACCAAGGGAAATGTCACAATGGGACTAGGAGATGATTTAAGTGTGGAAAGTAAGATAAAAAAGTATAAAATTTACATGAAATAATTGTTAATGTTATGGATGGAAAGAAAGATCTATATAAGGCATCTTACATGGTTCTATGTCATAAATGTGGAGATGTCGGGCATTATACAAGACGATGATCTATTATTAGTGCTGAGAAGCATGATGTGCATCAACAATCTCCTTGATCAAGGGAGAATGAGAATTCCTATGTTAAGATGGATAATGATGAATAAATTACATGTAACCACTACTTCAAAGTAGTGTATGTCATAATGTATTTCAATTAATTTCCTATTAGTATATCTTTTATGTATTCTAAGAACATTGAGTCCCCCACAAAAATGATATTAAATAATTAGGGAAAAAACTTCTATAAGTGTTGTATCACATGTTGAAGTTTGTGGGAATGTTCTTCTTGAAAATTTGATAAGGATCACTTTGATGGAGTTTGAGGCAAAAAGGTCAAAGTCATTGCCTATGCCTAAAGGTAGTCCCACACCTGATCTAGAGTCGGTAGAAGTGATATTTGTGTTAAAAATTTGGTGACATTACCTCATTGGGGAGAAGTGTGAAATATACACGGACCAAAAAAGCCTCAAGTAAATATTCACATAGAAAGAGTTGAATATGCGCCAAAGAAAATGGTTAGATATGATCAAAGACTATGACTTCTCAATCCATTACCACCCTAGGAAATCGAACAAGGTGTTAGATGATCTCAGTATAAAGGATCCAAAAATTCTATCTTTATGAGAATTGAAAAGGATCCAATCTTCTTAGATTTGATGAATATGGACATGGGAATCATAAAGAAGGGAACAACATCAATCCTTTCACAAATGATTTCTCAACCGTATCTTTTAGAAAGGATAAAGGACTCTCAAAAGGATGATGTTGGAATTCAGAAGAAAGTAGAAACTATCAGAAAAGGAAAATCCTCAAAGTTCAATGTTAATGAAGAAGGAATTGTGAGATTTGAGTCAAGACTATGTGTTCCATAAAATTCAGAGTTGAATAAGGAACTTATGGATGATGCACATAGTTCGAATTTATCCATTCGCTTAGGAAACAAAAAGATGTATCGAGATATCTGAGAGCATTATTGGTGGGATAACATGAAGAAAGAGATCACTGAGTATACATAAAAGTTCCTGGTATGTCAGAAAGTGAAGGCTGAGAGGTAGAAGTCTAAGGGGATGATGCAACCATTATCCATACTAGTATGGAAATGGGAGAACATCACCATGGAATTTGTCACTGGACTTCCAAATACATCCAAAGGAAACAATGCTATTTGGGTTGTTAGGGACTATCTTACAAAGACTGCACACTTCATTTCTATTCGGAATGATTTCACACTGGATCAACTAGAACAGATATACATCAAAGATGTGGTAAGGCTTCATGGATAACCACTATCAACTATATCCTATCAAGATCCAAGATTCACCTCTAAGTTTTGGAAGAGTCTTCAATATGCTCTGGATATTGAGCTGAAATTCAGTAAGGCTTATCATCCTCAAACTGATGTCCAATCTGAGAAGACTATTCAAACACTTGAGGACATGTTGAGAGCATTCTCAATAGACTTCAAAGGATGATGATATCAACATATTCCTATGGATAAATTATCTTAAAATAATAATTTCCACTCAAGCTTCCAAATTTCTCCTTATGAGGCCCTGTATGGGAAGAGCTGCAGAACACTGTCATGTTGGGATGAAATTGGGGAGAAAAAACTCCTAGGTCTAGAGATGGTCGAAGAAATGGTGGAGAAATTTAATACCATTAATAAGTACATTAAAGTTAATTAGAGTCGACAAAATATCTATAATGATAATCATCTACAAGACCTAGAGTTTTATGTTAGAGACATGATATTCCTCCGCATATCCCCATGGAAGAGAGTTATGAGATTTGGGAAGAAGGGAAAGCTTATTCAAACGTACATCAGCCCTTTTGAGATCCTTGATCGCATTGGAGCAGTGGAATATTGACTAGCACTCCCACCGAACCTATCTCAAGTACATGATGTATTCCATGTATCACTCTTGAGGAAGTACATACCTGACCCATCACATGTACTCAATCCAGAGGTGGTACCTTTGGAGTATGACCTCTCCTATGAAGAGAAGAAAGTGGATATCTTAGACTATAGAGAAAAAGTTCTACAAAATAAGACAATGCCCCTCATCAAGGTGTTGTGGTGAAACCACAAGTTTAAAGAAGAAACGTGAGAATCTAAGGAAGTGATGAAACATATTAACCCACATATATTTTAGTGTGTGAAAAGAATATTTTGAGGGTAAAATTTCTTAAGGGGGGAATATTGTAATGACCCAAACATTCATTAATGAAAATTAATATTGATATAATTAAATGCATTATTATGTAAAATGGTTATATAAAATATACACTTCCTTGGTTTTATGTTTTTGGATTTTAAAATACCATTAAGAAATATGACTATTGATAATATAGCCGTTGAACAATGATCACATGATTTGTATAAATATAGGGATTTAACAAATCCAATTTACTCAGACAAAGGAAGTGATGGCCTCATCTGGTAGACTTGCCCCATATGAATCCCATTTTTCAGAGCTCAGAAAAGAGATGGCGTCATTGGGATTCTCTCTTGACCAAGACCAATCCAAGATTTAATATGTTAATCTCGAAAGGAACCTCATACGAGATAAGTGGAAGATGATAGAGATTACCACCCAAACGATGTTATCCGAGACAACCCAAGAGTCTATCACCATCACACACCTTACCCTTCGGTATTATGTGGGTGTTATAAGGGGTTATGTAACAAGACCTTATCACTATTATTATTTTCATTATTTTTGTATATAATAAAGAATATACATTCATTTTATTATTGTTACTTTGTAAATAGTTTTTAAAGAACAAATAGTATTCTTAGTTAATATTCAATTATGAAATCTATTTTGATGAATTATTGATTTTTTGAATTAAATAATATTTTAATAAAATATTATTACTGAATTTCTTTTATTAAATATAAATGATCGTATAATTTTTATGAATACAATTGTAATTTTTATTAAGGTTTGAAAGCTGTTTTTTTCAAAACCCATGAATTTTCGATAAATGTTAGTTTTTATTTTAAAAGTGAAAATTCACATATTTAGAAAATTATTTGGATAAAATTAATATTATTTTTTTAATCATGTTGTTGAAATTATTCAATGGTGAATTTTTCATAATTTTCTGAGACAGTCAAAAGTTTTGGTAAAAATTAAATACCGTTTAATTATATAATATATTTTATGACATCATAATGACTTAATAGTGATGTAATAAAATACTATAAACATTATGTTTGGAAAATATATATTTTTACATGAAAATAATATGATTTTAGGTTTATTTGATTTATTTTACAAAGCCTTAGTGGACCCTCCAAGACTTATAAAACATTTTATTTTTTTAATTGATTTCTTTGAGAGTGTGACTCACCTTCACATAAGTAAACCTAATATTTTAATAAGTTATGCCATTGGACTTATAAAATATTGTTTTACACTCCCCTTTTGAATAAATCGTGGGTAAAAACCATGGGATGGTTTGTGGTTTTGGTTAGTTTAATGTGTGGTGTCCCAAACCTAAATAATAAAGAATTCCATCTCTTTTCCTATATAAACCCACCCAAGCTCCCACTTACTCTTCACTCAAAGCCTTTGGAGTTCTTACAACATTTTCCATCCTCTCTCTAGAATCCTACCAAGGCACCCCAAGCTCCCAAGAAGCATCTCTCAAGCCCCTCCCAAGCCTTTGGGATCACACTTCCAAGTTAGGGATTCCTTCCTTTCTCATTTTAGCCAAGTTTCTTAATATTGTTATGTCCTTTTATTTTCAATTATAAATGTTGGGGTATGATTTTGAACCTCCACCATACTTCCCTATTTATTTTTTAATGATGTGAGACCCCTTTATCTCTCATTAATTCCTCCCATGTACACCCATTAAAATGCCAAAATTTCATAAGGAATTTCTCTCTCCTCATTTACATTAAAGCAATTATTTTGTTTTATGAATATAAAATTCCATTATTAATGTTGGGAAATGTATCTATATGACCCACTTACTTTCCATTTCATGTACATATTACGAGACACCCCATTATCTCTCATAAACTATTTTTATGAATTCTTATGTCACGCAGTTATGCTGCCAAAATTGCACTACGATTTTCCAAGCCAAAGTCATTATGTAGTGAATACCATGCCCATTTATATATCAAGGGTATTCACCTTTATGAACATTTAATTATTATTTAAATATTTTCATGTATGTATTTCACATTCCTTTATCTTGGAATAAATGATGATGTTGAAAGATTCCATGTTGTATGATTCATGTGGCACACTTATGCATGAAATAAAATGTTTAAGAAGGGTGTGCCCTGATAGCACTCCAATGCATTGGGTAAAGATTAGTATCATGATACATCAAGTGAAATGAGGGTTTAATCATGATAATTCAAGTTCAATGAGGGTTTACTCATGATCCATGTTCAATGCGCCTTGTCTCATTCTAATACCATGTTAAGTGTTGTTTCCACATTTCCATGTTATGATAATCATGCTATATCATGCCTTTATATTAATATTTCTCTTGAAATCCATTTATATGCCTATTTAATAACATGTATTGTAATATTCATGATATACCTTGTTTACTCCCTTACTGATCTTTATAGCTTACCCTTTTCTTGTGTCTGTCCTCAGGTTATCCCATACAATGCTAAGTATGAGGGAATGTAGTGGTCTTGTAAATGATGTTTTAAATAAAGATATTATGTTTCATGTTTTAATTCATTATGTAATGTTACTAATACTGAAAGACACTAGACTTATCGATCTTCTATTTTGTATCAAGTGAAGATTTTATTTAATAAATCATGTTTAAGTGTGTAATAAAAAGTAGGGTTGTTATAAAAACTCTCAGATATTCCTCAGTTAATATAGGTGATGTAGCTTAGATATTTACAGCATGAAGAGGAAATATTCAACCACTCTTGAAGATATTAGGATCTTATTTAATTCTAGAGGATTTTAGAATCTCCATACAGTGCTGGTGAGAATATGCAAGTTGCATGATCGCTTCTTCTTCTTTGCATGATCACTTCATTGATCATGCGATGCCTCTTGCGATGACATAATAGTATTATTGTGATGTTTTTCGATAGATTATAAATAAATAATGAAATATTATCTTTATAATATGGAATATTATTTTGATCACAGGTACACTTTTCTTAATGTTATAGATTCCTTTTCATGCGACAATATCTGAGAATATCATGCGATGCCAGGATCATAGTCAAAATTTCTTCACTATATCTAGCCATTCGTTCACATGATCTTAAGATTATAATTTAATGCATCACATTATATCACTGTATCTCACAAATACTTCCTAAAACATCATTTTCCTTCAAATAATTCAATATTATTTATCTCCATCCTTCGATAGGATGAGTGGAGATGTTTGGTTTTCCAGAGATCACACAGAATGGAATCTTAGAGAGGTAGAAGATGATGATTTTTTTTGAAATATGTGTGTTTAATTAAAAAATTTATACACAAGAGTTTTATGGAAGATTATTTCAAATACACAACATGAAATTTATATATATGAATTAGATCAATTTCATCCTATGACATACATTTTGTCTGACTTTCTAAGGTACAGGAGTAGTACCTATGCGCTTTCCTTCCCATATAGATCTTTTGAAGTGGATCATATTATATTTATAATAAAAATGGTGAAATCAATTTTATTGAGTCATCTAAGAGTTTAAACACTCATATTAACTACACACACTCACCAACCGGAATTTTAGACCATACTATTCACACCTGCAGGTGCACTCACTCAACGATCCTTACACACGAACCCTCTCGCACATAGCAGGCTTTGTTCCTCCTACCAGTTATGGTCATGTCTTGGATATGCTCCCATGGGTGTGTTTAACCCCTATTGTTCCCAAAAGTTCCTTTGTTGAACCTATATGAGGATGAACCTTTGGTTGGCCTATTTTTTAAGTAAGTCCATTTAAAATAATACTTAGAAAAATATATAAATATATTAATTTAATTCAAAATACTTCCTTAGATAATATTCCAAGCTATACTTAGCATATTATATCCCTCTTCTCATCATTAAAATAATTATTTTCATGGTATTCCACTTGTTGAAGAAATGTGAAAATTTCTTAGCACACGACTTTGATAATTACTAATCAACAGAAAAAATCATTAGAGTTACATAGAGAATTTTAGAATCTTGAAATCCAATTCCATTAGTTGAATCCATAAAAATTCTCCATGTATCATCATTAGCCTTCTTGAATATATTTCAAATTCTTTCAATGATTAATCACTAATCATAGAGGGCTTCATCAGAAATTTAATTTTTCTTCCTTGTTATATATTGAAAACAAATACAACCATACTCATCACCCATCCAAATGGGATTTTTAAAACCCAATCAGAAGATTGAGATCACTCACACAAGGTCTCCCCACTATAAAGAATCATGCTAAAGCACTAAAACTCCAAATCGTATTCTTGTCCCAGTCAAATATGATCATGCATAGATGATCTATCCTATAAAAAGATATGAATAACTATATATTAGTTTACCATTCATTCAAGAAAATCTCATTAAATAATCCCATCAAGCACCAATCTTCCACTGATTCCTTCATTGCCCTAGTCGATGACTTTTGGCTTAGAGAATCTGTGATCATATTTAATTTTTTTGGGGAGTATGAAATATAAAAATCAATGGTCTAAAGATACTCCACCCAACATCTATGTCTCAAGTTTAGATCCCTTTGAGTAAAGATATACTTTAGACTATTATTTTCAAAAAACACTATATATTTCTCCTCAAAGTTTTAGTAGCACAAACTCTTAATAGTATAAATCACTACCACTAACTCAAGATCAAGAATGTGGTAGTTCATATCATAATGATGTAATTGACAAGAGATATAAAATACCACATATATTTTATTCATAAAAAAAACCTAAACCCATACCTGATGTGTCACACTAGAAATAATATCCTAAACCTAACTCAGGATGGGTTAAGACTAGAGCTAAATTCAACCTCACTTTCAACTCCTAAAAATATCTATAACACTGATTACTCAAAACAAAATTCACACCCTTATGAGTTAACTTTGTTATTGGATATGCAAGCTTGGATAATTCCTAAATAAAGTGACAATAATAAATAGTTAATCACAAGAAACTCTAGATCTCAAATACATTTATTGTTTTCTCCCAAGACATCAACACCTAAATATTCTCAAGATCCATTGAGAAACCCTTCTCAAAAATCACATGGACTATAAATTTCACCTCTTTAATCTTGAAATGACATTTAGATAGATTCCAAAACATATGATTCTCTTTATAGATCCTAAGGATGATATTAAAATGACCAGCATGATCCCACTCTTATCTAGAATAAAGCAGGATATCATCCAAACAAACAATTAATTAATCCAAAAACCAATGGAATATTTTATTCATAAAATTAATAATCTTTTTAGGAGAATTAGTAATGATAAAGGGTATAACTATATAATTATAATTCCAATACATTCTCTTGAATTACATCTTAGGAATATATTCCTCTAGAAACCTCATATAATGGTACTCCAATCTCAGATCAATTTTTAAAAACCACTAGGCTCCATTTTACTGATCAAAAAGGTCAAAAATCCAATGAATGTTATATTTTTTCTTAATTATAAACTGGTTGATTTTTTGATAATTAACAAAAAGTTGGAGAATCTTGTCTAATATATTTTCAAATAACATTGGTGATGAACAATGTGAAATGATAAAATGAATAAATCGCTTAGCCTCAAGATCCTCAAGCCAAATATTTAATTATTTCAATTCAGGGAGATCCATATAGTATGAAGGTAAGAAAATGATTCTCATACCTAAAATAAATTCTAAATAGAAATTTAATTCCCTATGAGGATAAAACCTAGATAAATAATCTATAAAAGCTTAAGTATACTCACTCACCACTATAGGAAGAGGGCCACTAAGACACAAATCAACAAAATTAAGAAACATTTTTTATAACTGTAATGAGATCATATCATTACTTGTAATAATGCGACATACTATCCCAGATCTAGGATCCCAATCTCCCTAAAATACATGAGTGGCCTCATTATAAGAAATAATTTGGACCTGATAATGATTAAAATCAGCCTGGGATTTATAAATAATCATTTGATATATGCCAATGATATGATAAAATATGTTATGATCAATAAATAGAAAATTACATTTGGTTTTGTGGTTAGAAATCATTAACCAACCCTCAGAACATCTAAGATCCTTATCTGAATTCTTTCCAAAAGAAGTGGAATGTGTCATCATGAAAGTAATAAATTTTTTAACACAAAATCAATTAATTAATGAGCATGGATTAGATAAAGGAATAAGTTTCACTAGTGTAAAATAATTCTTTAACCATAGAACAATACTTCTTATGGTAGTTGGTTCTACCTTTGACTCATATGTTTAACTATATTCTGCATACAGACATCCAAATTTATTATTAACTTTCCATATAACCTGATAATCATTATTAAAAATAGGTTTATATTCCTCCCATTTTTATATATCAGATTTAAAATCATATCCCTTGGTGAAGGTGGATTCAACTCCACTATGTTGGGATTATCTCTCATAGAAATGATGAAGATGAAAAAATTTACAACATGCATGACATATCTTGGGTACTTACATATAATTAAGTATGAGGTGTCCCTTTCTCCCATGCTTGTAATAAACCACCTATCCTTTCCATGACTTCCATTGTGCAATCCTTCCATTATCTCATCACTGGTCACCCCACATCCTCTTATGGATAGATGATGAACTTTGGTTAGCTACTGCGATCATTGATTCTCTAAAGATCCTTGTCTTCCCAACTATTTCCATCTTAGCCATAACCGCCTTGTTTACAACCTCTATAATGGTGGGTAGGAATATTAGAATCAATATAGACTGAATATTAGGACTCAAACCCATCTCAAACCTCAATGACTTGAGGTATACATTATAAAAAATATTTAGAGACAGGTGAAACATCTTTTAAAACCGAGTAGTATACTCCATGATAAAATGATCTCCCTAATCCAAGGTAAATAACTCTCATGACTTTTTAATTCACAATGTCTCAGGATAGAATTGTTGATTAAAGGCTTTCTTAAAGGTAGTCCATGTGAGATATTTATGAAATTTGGATTACATAATAGATTCTAACCACTTCCTTCCCAAACCCTCAAGAATATAACTAAATAATCTAAACTTGGAGTCTTCTATATTTTTTTGTATGTGTAAAATCATCTCAATAATCTTAATATATTCTTATAATTCCTGAGTTACCATGTCACCATGAAAGATAGGTGGGTGATTCTTAGTGATTTTTGAATCATGGTCCACCATTATTTTTTATTCAACATTGGAAACATAGCCTAAGGAACTAATCATCCAAGCTATATTTTCCCCCAAAACAGAGTAAACTAGAGGATTTTTATATGGGTATAACTTTACACCTTCCTATATAGAATTAAGATACAATCTTATTAAAGGATCCATATTCAAAAAAATTATGAGAAAAAAAACTATAAAGTATTTAAATTATATTCCTCTATCATAATCCAAATTTAGAAAATTAAATTAAAAAAGGATAAAATTATGAACAATTAAACTGGACAACCATTAACTTCCCATGGAAACTCGAGGATTTTCATGAAAGTAAGATGGCCAATTACATTTCCATATTTCTTCTTGAATTATGATAGTCCTATATCCAATATATTAGCAACCCCCTAATAAAAAACGGTGATACACAATCATGGGTGTAGTATTTATTGATAAATTGGACCTATGTTACTAATTTGTAATAGAATAGCCTGGGTCAACCCATAATGTCACCCAAATCAGACCACCACATGGTTTAAAGCATGTTCCCAATCACCATAAGATGACAATAATATCCAAGGTATCATAAAAAGAAAAATGGGAAACATTTAACACTCAACAAACATATAATAATATAAAAATAAACAAATTATAACAAAATATATCCATATAAATCACATGTCAAGACAACCAAACAAAAAAAGCAACATCCCAATATTGGATAACAAGGTCCAGATGAGAAAATTGAAAGACCAATTACATATAACATGAAACAAACCATGATTCCATTTCCTTATGAACATATGTCATCACCATCCCAACCAACTAAGAGGAAACATGATATAGGAGATCCATACTATACATGATTCTCTTTTATTTAACTGTATCCTGAAAAAATATGTCTATAAGTTATTTAAGGGAAAAGTAGGAAATGATCACTAAATATAAATAGGATACCACCAAATAATCAATAAAATATTTATCTACATATATCGATAAGTTATTATATAAAATATATTTCTAAATCATTTTGAAATGAAATCATTTTCTCATATAAAATCATCCTTTGGTTTTCTTTAAAAACATTCTATATTCAAATAAACAAAGAAATATGACATAACATATATCCATGAGGCATAAGTAGATAAATAAAATAGGTTTCAAGAATCAATAGACATATCAAGTGGTAAAATATTCATATCAAATAATAATTCACATAATGTATCCACAAAGAACCAAATGGAAATCCATGACATGAGGGTGTACACAACTAAGACACACAAAGTAATAATATCCAACATAAGTGAATCATAATTTATAAGAAAATCAATCCCCCAGTAAGGCTACCCACTCGAAAACATGGAATCATGGGAACCTACTCTAGTGATAGCTTACTTAAATAAGGTTCATCTATACTCAGTTTTTCTCCATACCTCAAGGTCTCTCAATGTTCTATACATCATAATTAAATTTCAATAAAACCAAGCACAAATTTTATAAAATATTTTATATAGTGATTCCACAGTTCTTCCATTCTTGAAATACCATTTCCATTTCAAAACCATTTTTAGGCATTTTATCAAACACATTATGTGCATAAAATCTAGTTTTCAAAGAAAAATCAATTTGAAAATACTTTCCATTTTCACCAAGGATTAAGGCTATAACTCATAAATAAAAACCAAAGGATAGAATCATAGTAAACAAATCATATAATGTGATAAATCATATGATAGATACACCTACCTCAAGATTAAATAAAATTTCATTTCCTTCAAGAACAATGATGGGAGAGGAGGTGATATGATCCCATAGAAACTAGATTTTATGAAAGAAACATAAATTATCTATTTCCATGATGGATATAGGGATCGAGTATTGCAAGGAATCAAATTCTTAGAGAAAAAGATAAGAAAAAAAATTATAATATATCTAACTCACTAGATTATAATCGATGATGATCTAAACTTTCAATCAGCACAATGGTATACTAACATGAAGAGGGAGAGATATAGAAGCATCACAAAGGATCCCATAAACCTAATAAATTTTTATTAGGGTTGATAGGGTCATATTAGGGGAGTTAAGTAAAAATATTAGGCTAAAATTAAATTTTATTCCCCACTTAACTGCACACTGAACAACATCACTAGAGAGTTGTTGGGAATCCACCAGTGATCCGATGGTCTATTGGCTGTTTAATGCCAACCACCCGATTTTCCAGTGGGTAAAAGTTCGAGAGTCTACCTTCAGGCCTCCACCAACTAGATGGTCGAACATATAGACCTACACGGTCTCTTCCAACCATTATCGGCTATCTGATAGACCTCACTATCTTGCCGGTGGCCTCATATTTCCATAAACTGAAAATATTTCTTCTCCTAACCTACAAATGACCTAACAATCAAAAAGAAAAAAAGAGGATCCATACCTAATTCTATATACCGGGGTGTCGAAAATATTTTTTTGGGTAGGACATTAAAAACTCATACTTTTTTAAACCGTGACATGATATAACCTAGTTATATTTTAGTTTTATTAGGAAATCATATTTTGATGCTAACCATGACTATTTATTCTAATGCACTATGATGTAATGTTATCATTTTAGATACTCAATTTTGGGAAAATATTTTCATGATTATTTCTTAAAAACTATCATGTTGTTTTATATGATTTATAAAAAATGGTCATTTTTATCTTAAAACCCATCATAGTTTTGAAAAATTTAAAAATGATGACCATTTTTCTCAAAATACATAATAGTTCTAGAAAATTATACTTCCTGTTTTTTTCATCTATTTAGAAAAATCAATCCAAACATAATGAATGTGGATCTAATACCACTAAAGGGTTTTTAGAGGGTTCAAATATTGTCCAAAATAATAATAAATTATTAACCAAAACCTATTATTACACTATATATATACATTTAGACAGAATAAAGAAACGAATAATAATAATCTTTTCTACGATAATCTGGCCTATCCAAACTCCGTAACATGATCTTGATAACAATACTAGATATATATCTAATGTAATACTTCCTCAATGGGTTTACATTGGATTTGTAAATCTCCTGAAAATTGGTAAGTATTATCTCCTCCTCCTGGTCTACTAGAACCATATTTACAGAGAAATAAAGAGAGAAAAGTGCTTTAACTTTAATGAATTTCATTATTTTTTCATATATAATTTATATTACATAATAATTTAACACATTATATAATAATTGAACCTATTTATATAGGCCTCCTATAATATAAAATGTTTCTTAAATGTTCATACTATTGATGAAACATTTCATATACCTTTCTAATGTCATATTACTTTAAAAATCTTAGTTTAATTCCTATTATTTATTTTTTAATGTTTGAACCATCGATTTGTTAATTTAAACTCCTCTAATAATCATCACATGATGATAAAAGTGAATATGATAAATTTGGGTAAGAGAAAGAGGTTGATTCATATATTATATCATAATACATACACTACTATTAATAAAAATATTCCATAATGACCCTCACCAGGTCATGGTTTAAACTAGAAAAAACTATGAAGTGTTTTGATATTTAGTGCATATTTCTAACAATAGTTTGAAAAAAATATTGAAAATTATAAGCGTATAATGTAAACTATAAAATTTTACTAAATTAATGATAAAGAAATATAATTTTATTTGAAAATATAAGTCAATTGAAGGTGATATAATCTCACATGAGAGAAAAAAATTCTATAAATACAAGTATAACATTAGAAATCACATCAATTGAAAAAACATGATGCAAATGTTCTTGATTACTTTTTATCAAAACCAAATATATTAATCTATAGTAAGTGTCTACTTTATTAAATTGGTATAAGATATAAGGGATCAAATCACCAAGGATCAATCAATTTAGTTGTCTAGATGAACTAAATAAAAACATGATTCATATTTTACATTGGAAATAAAATGTAAAAACATAGTGAAAGTAAATATTCTTCATAATTGAACTCATTAAAATATTCCTTTTTCATATATTGGGGAAAAGAAAAAAATTAAGGGTGAGAAAAAATTATTAGTAAGGGTTACATACAATATAATATATCATGAGTAAATAAGGAATAATCAATACGGATGGGTAAATTATTAAAAACACATGTTATTTAATCAATAATTTTAGTATGAAGTAAATTTATGTATAATATCAATGAAATAAATTCATGGAAAATAATAACCGAATTCTTAATAAAGTAAATACATAATACTATATATTATAATATTAGACAATTATATCTTTATAATCAATGATTTGTGCTAAGACAATTTAATTTATTGATCGGTATACATAAAAAACCCATTTAATAAGTTTATCCAACTAGTTTGTATCATGAGACCTATCGATGAGTAATATTATTACATTAACCACCCATCACTACATGTCTAATGCATTACTAATATGTTAAATTATCTATTTAATTATCAAACAATATGCCTTATCAACAAATACCTGTTTTTATTAAGGGATATAAAATATTAATACTTTCCCAATCAATCAAATAACTTTCATAGAAAACCTCCATTTGTAGAAATAGTATACGGTTTAAGAAATAAAATATTCATGAAAAAAAGAATATATATATTTAAGATAAATTTAATTTCCAATGAAATATGATCACAAAAAATTAATTTTTTCAATAGAAATTTAATGACCAAAAAATTAATAAGAGGTAAAATATAACCATCAATTCATTATAAATATAGATGTTGTTATAAATTCTTATTGTTTAGAGAATATAATAAAATGGAAGAAAAATGTTAAAATAAGTTTTCATTAAAGGGACTTATTTTTAAATCCATTGAAAACTTTTAGAAAAAATATAATTACATAAAACAGTTATGGTAGAGGGAAAATGTGTTAATAATGTATACTTTAAAAAGAAACATTCCCTTTGAATTTATATAAAGAAAGTAAAAAATAACCCTTTCAAAAACAAATATAAATATTCCTTTAACTTTTTTTAAAAAGTCACAGATAACTTAAAATTTCCTTAATAAATCATTTGATTAAATAAAAATGACTTTTGTAGAACAATTTTGAAAAATATGGACATGGAAGGAAAATAATCCTGATCAAAAAGGGAAATAAGATCGATTTTTCATTTAAATATTTATTTACTCGATTAAAGTTACAAAGAGAATAAATTTTAGAATAAAATAAGTAAAACTCTTAAATATCCATGGGATTTGAAAATATATGGATTTTATGAAGTTTATATTATATGATTCCTTCAACAAAATATATATGCAATCCCATAAAAATGAGATTGTAAAATAAATTCTTTTGTCTTTGGTAACATTTTAAATTTTAATCCCTTGAAAGAGTAAACTTGAATTCAAAATTTAATTATCATTTATAAATATATATTCATGCTAAATATATTATATAAAAGTAAATAGGTGTATAATACTAAATACGTATCAATGGAATGAAAATCGAGATAAAATCCCTTCCAATGATTGTATCATTGAAGTGAGAATTAATAAATAAAGTGATTATGTGTAAAAAATATATGTAAACAAAAAATAAGTACAAATAAAACATAATACAATCAGAGTTTATTTTACACATAATCATGGAATAATATATTCAATGAAGTAGAAGTATAGCCTAATAAATAGAAATTGAATAAAGAAAATCCTTACCTCACGCTTCTACTTTGTTGAATGTAATTTGACATATTATATAATGGTTTTAATTTTTTTAATAATTTATACCAAAACTGTATTCATATTTATAATATCATATATGATCCACTTATGACATCTTATCACCCATTCATCAATAATATTTTTTTATTTTCATTATTTCAGGCGTTAATTGCTTAGTTTTCTTATATATATTGTATCATAAAGGTTTATATTATTTTACATAGGTTATATTTTAATCCTATAGAGAATGATATAAATGTTATAAGTACTATATTTATTCATTATAAAAATTTTATAATCATTATTGAATGATGTACTTGAAAAATGAATCACACCACTTCATAGAGATGGTAAGTCGTACTTACGCACGAGCGATGATATAACTTTTTTAACGGGTGAAAGGGTAAAGAAGTAGATGATATATTAATTTTCAAGAATCAATATTATTTAATAAGTATCATATATATTAATTATTTCCATCATTATCACTATCCATGTGAGCTAGTGATGGAAAAAAATTACATTGATTTGTGTGTTAGTAGTTAGTTGTGCACATGAGAGATGGTTTTGTTTCCCATTTTATAAATAAGAAGATTGATAAATATTATTCCATAAAATAATAAAATATAAGTATATTTTAGATACTGGTATTATTATATTTTAATTTTTAGGATATAATTTAATGTGGTAAAAGAATAAGTAAAATTAAAGAGCATGGTTAAGAGAATTACCTTCTCTTAGGAAAACCTCTTTTGAACCTCTTCTTAAGGGCCCCCAGGGTTTGTATTATGGGAGTACCAACACCTATAGAGTGTTTATAACAATTTTGAGAGAGATTAGAGTAGGTTTTGGTCATGATAAATGGATAAATAGGTAATAATAAACGAGGTGAGGAGGTTACCTTTTTTAATTTAGGTGAGTGACACACTTGTAAATTTTCAATATTTTAAAATATTATTAAGTCACTTTCTTGTAAAAATGGAAATAATGAATCATATTATAAGGTGGAATGGTTAAGGTATAAATAAAACCCAAAAAATTATGTTTAATAAAATTTTTAGGTCATTTTAACCTTTATCTTTAGGTTTAATCCATTCGCTAACCATTTTTAACCTTAACCATTATAACGACTTTTTCAATTTTAAAGGATCATAATTTTATTTATATTGTAAAAATTAGCTCATAAACATACAAGGGATACAATTTTATAACATTTATCATCCTAATTTTCCTCTTGAAATATTTTTATGATTTTTAAATCATTTAATAAAAAATCAATTTTTCATAAAATATCATTAATGTTATTTTTGACACTATTCATTTAATTTGACTTTAAAAACAAAAAGAAAACAATTTAATTCAAATATAATATATTTAAACATAAATTATAAAATATTTTGATCATAAAATTCATGTAAAACCATTAGTAATATTAAAAATATGACTTTTGATGTTTTTAAAATCTTTTAATTTTTTTCTGCTACTTGCACAAGAACTCTATCAATACCATATAATTTTTTAATGTAATTATACAATTACTAAAAATTAAAAATCAATTAAAATAATAAAAATAAATTAACAATTTTCAAAATAAACTTTTATATTCATTCGTAGAATATTCGTATCCTTATGTGAATATATAAACGAAATTAAAATCAAGAGAGTAATATTTTGAAATTTTCTTAAAATAAAATAATATAAATGTCATTATCAAGGGAAAATGACACAAAAAAGAACTATATTAGAATTTAGGATTAAAATGGTATAATTTATCCTATAAAATTAAATAATTTAAATTTTTGGTTTGATCTTAAGGCATTTTCTCATAGTTTTAGCCTTGTTTTACACATTTTACCCTTACCGAGGTGACTCCTATTTACCACAGTTACTATTGATTATGAAAAAAATAAAAGGGAATTATTAAACAAATTTAAACCTCATAATTCCAAATATTGTATAAATTTTTCAATATTAAATATCTATAAGTGGCAGAAATCAATTTTAATATAAGTGCATAAAATACAATGAAAAACATTTAAAAAAAATGTCCTTTAAGCATAAAAAATAACTTAAATGAAAATAAGGAATATTTATAATTAAAATTTAATTAATTAAATTATTATAAATTAAATGAATCATATTTAAATTTAATACCAAATCTAAAATATAATGTTAATTTTAAATTACTTTATTTAATGAAAATAAATGAGAGTTCAAAAAATTGGTATTTTTCACTATTCACTAAAAAATATAACATTTCAGAAAAATCCCAAAACTTCACCCTAATTTATTTTTGACATGATGATTTCAAAAATTATGTTATATTTTATAAAATAAAATATCTAAAAGTTTCATAAAATAAATATAATTTCCATTAACAAAATGCAATAAAATCATTTTTGAAACATAAAATGACTTCACTAAATTTGAGTTCTTATTTCTCAATAATTAATTAATGCATTTATATTGAGTGTGACCATTATACATATATTTTATATTCAGGTTACTCATATTTATACCTGGTAATTTTAATGGATAATTTGTAACTATAAAGTTTAAGTAATAATATTTTTACAATATATCTCGAACCGCTTAAAGCTTGATGTTACGTGTTAAGAAAGATATCGATTTTATTATTATTTTGAAATATTTTTTAGGGTGCTACATTATACCACAACCTTAAATAAATTTCACAATTTCAGTTTTATCTCGGTCATAATAGATTCAATATTTTAAAATGGCTTTATTGAAATCCCACATCACACAGAGGGATAACACAACTTATTTTAAAAAGGGGTAGTGGGATGGATAAAGGTTACCTGAAATAACACACAATAGAGTTCCCATATAAGGATAAAATTGGTGGAAAGTTAAAATATCAATATATATGAGAAAAATAACATCCATGGACTAATATAGGGTGATAGAAAACATGGTTATGATAAATTTAATAACCACCAAACCATAAATCATTAAGGGTGAAAAGACCATCAATTCATCAAAAATGAAGGAAAAAAGGATAATTTTTTTTATTTCAAGATCCATTTACTAATGTAATTGGATTATTTTTGTTTTCAAGATTGAGAACATGATAAAATAAACTCACTTAAATTATTTTCATTTCATAAGTACAATTCTATCCTTTGGATTTTCTTCATTAAATTTACACTTTATCTCTTATTCCAAGAAACAAATATCCAAGATGATTTTTTCATTCCTGAAGTACTAAAATTAACTTTTAACATATTTTATGATTCATAAAATAATTAAAATTTATCCTTTATTTCTCTAAAAATTTAACATAACCAAAATAGTTAGCACAAGTTATCCAATATGGATTAATATAATACATTAATCTCTAGAACCTCAAGAATAACCCCCAAAGTTCAACTTAGTCCATTATATAAATAGTTAACCTTAATAATAATTCAAAATATGTCTGAACAAATTAAAAACCTAAAAAATCTTAAATAGTTGAAGAAACATTTATCCCCATACAATATAGAGTATCTCATACTATCACATGCCAAACACGTGATTGCCTTGATCATATATTCTCTTAAAACATACTAATAAAATGAATCACCAAAAAATCTCAATGAAAACATATATGCTTCAAAAATGAAAAAAATTATTATTTCTCAAATAAAATTTTAGACTATTTAATATATTATATAAATACAAAAATGTAGTAAACTTCATCAAAATGGCATAAATCACTTTTTCATCAAATCACTAATCAATTTCAAGGTTAACAATAATATCACATTTACTTCATTAATGTAAATCATATACTTATCCCAAATAAACATTATTAACTCAACATTCAAAAAATATTTAGGGTTATCATTCCCATAATCATGTTTTCTCTAAAAATATCACTTTACAACTAAATCACTTTTCTTGGTTATTGGTTCCATTCAAAATATGTTTTTCAAATCCTTAAAAAAAACTACTATGGAATAATAATTAAATGTCTCATGATTATTATAACCATAATATCATTAGTATAACACTTATACAACATTATTCTTAAATCAAAATACATAAATACTTTAATCCTTTCACTTTAATGAAAGGAATAAAAAAAGTCCTTCCTTGGTTTAAGACTTAGCTATTATATTAGGGCATTGAATTGAATAATTCAAATGTTACCTACACATAATACATTAAAATATAAATTTTACCTTATGATGAAATTCACATCCCTCCAATAAAATATTCATTTTACCTAGAAATTACTTCCTAAATTCCCTTATTTTCCATAAATAAAACATGTTCTCATTTCTTTGAGGCATTTATGAAAGTGCTTCTTCCCACATACTTGAAATGTTGGAAACTGGATCATCTTCTATATATGTTCTTGATGAAACTCCATTTTTATCTTATTAGGTTTGTTAAGAAAATAACCATAGTTGACATTTTTAATCATATAAAAAGATATATGATTAGGAATATTCATGAGGTTTCACCTTCCAGATTCTGTTTCATTTGGTTTCTCAGGAGGAAATTCATTCTATTATCTGTCACATTCAGTGTCAACATGTTTACTTATAGTTTCAACCATTTAATGAAAAAAAATCATAGTATGAGCAAAAATAATCATAGTGGGAAACCACATAATTCTGAAAATAATTTACAGGACAACTAAATCATGAAACTTTTTTTTCATTAAAATACACCTTAGGTTTAACCTTGGTCATTCATAGTCATTATCTATTCAAATCCTTCATAATAGATTATAAAGAAAATATGATTTGAACAAATCATATACTATTAGAGTGTTAAACAAGGTGCATAGTAAGGGAACACTCACCATGACCCAGAATGATAACAAAGATATATTCAACCAACTACTGTCAGGATTATTACCCCTATATGTATCTTTGAGAAAACCACATCTACTTGTAGTATCCAGAAAAATATGTGTTTCTAGGAAAACCACATAATCTCTATATTACCAAAAATAAATGATTTTATCTTATAATTAGACTTATCCTCAAAGTCTTTCATAGGGTATGTTCCCTAATCTATGTTTTCCAAAATCAAGTTCCCAAGGTTTTCACTAAAATTTCTCTAATACCAACTATAACAACCCCAACTCTAGTAGCCCGAAGTCAGTTCATACTTTATTAAATTGGTATAATATAATAGGTACCACATCACTAAGGATAGATTATTTTAGTAGTCTTAAAAACTAGATACAAACATGCTTCCCATTTTACATTGGTAATAAAATATAAAAACATAGTGAAAGTAAATATTATGAACCCCTTAACTCATTTAAAGATTACTTATTCATATCCTAGAGAAAGGAAACAAAATTATAGTGAACTAAAATGATCATTAAGGGTTATTTAAAATGGAATCTATCATGAATTAATAAGTAATAATCAATATGACAATGTAAATATCAGAAAATACAGGTCATTTAATCAATAACTTGATCTTTAAATGCATCCATATATAATATGAATGAAATAATCTCATGGATAATAATAAATAGATTCTAAATGAAGGAAATGAATAATATTTGAAATTATGATCCCATTCATCATGATATATTTACTATCAAGGCCTTGTTTCAAGAGAATTTAATCAATGGGTAGGTATACACTAAAAACCAATTTTATAACTTTTTCTCATTGGTTTATCTCATGAGACTTGGCAATGAATTAAGGGGTCATGTAATTATGGGCACACACATAACTTCATTTTCAATTCATTTCTCATATATTTAAGTATCAATTTAATTCATAAATAATATGCCGTCAAAAAATATTCATATTGAGTTAAGGATACAAAATATCAAGATTTACCCAGTCAATCAAATAAATTTTATAGTAAAACACAATATCTAGAAATAATATATAAATTAAGAAATAAAAGTATCCATGATATAAATAATATGAATATTTAATATAAATGTAATTTCCAATGAAATATGATCATGAGAAAGTGAATGTTTTAGGATAATGTTAATGACCACAAAATTAATAAGAGGTAAAAGATGACCATCAATTCATTAGTAATATATGTTTTTTAATAAATTAATGTCTTTTGGAGAATAAATTAAAATAGAATAAAAACATTAAAATAATTTTTAATTAATTTTTTTTATTTATAAAACCATTGAAAACTTATAAAAGAATCTAAATAGTGTAAAATAGTTATTATGATGGGAAAATACATTAATAACGTATACATTAAAAAGAAACATTCCTTTTGAATTTTTGTAAAGAAATTAAAAACTTTCCATTTAGAATAAAATTATAAATATTATTTTAAAATATTTTAAAAATTCATAGATAACATAAAATTTTCTTAATAAATCATTTGAGTAAATAAAAAGGACATTTGTGAAATAATTTTTAAAAATATGGACATGGAAGGAAAATATACCCGATTAAAAAGATAAATAAGATTGATTTTTATTTTAAATATTTATTTTATTGATTAAAGTTCCAAAGAGAGTAAAATTTGGAAGAATACAATTAAAATATTTAAATATCCAAAGGATAATAAAATAGATATATTTTATGAAGGATATTTTAAAATATGCCTTCAATAAAATATATAAAAAATCCCAAAAAATGAGATAGTAAAATAAATTCTTACCTATTTGGTAAAATTTAAATTGTAACCCCTTGAAATATTCAACTTAAATTGAAAATTTAATCATCATTAATAAATATATATTCATTTTAAATACAACCAAATGGTATTATGTTCACCATATAAAATTAAATAGGTGTATAATACTAAATATGCATCAATGGACTGGAAATTGAGATAATATCCCTTACAAAGATTGTATCATTAAATTTAGAATTAATAAATGAAGTGATTTAGAGTAAAAAATGTAAATCCAAAAAACAAAATAAGTGGAAATAAATAATTATACAATAAAATGTTATTTCACATTTAATCATGACATACCATAGTCAATGCAGTAAAAGTATAACCCAATGAATAAAAATTAAGTTAAGAAACCCCTTACTCATGCTTCCACTTTTTTTAACATGCTTTAAAATCCTATATACTGGATTCAAACCTATTGTTAATTTATAAAAAAATTATATTCATATTTAAAATATCATATATGATGCAATTAGGACATCTTATCACCCGTTTGTCAATAATTATTAATTATTATCATTGTTTTGGGAGTTAATTACTTAGTTTTCTCATGTATTTTTTATCATAGATACCATAGTTATTATAAATAGGTTATATTTTCATAATATATATAATGATATTAATTTTATAAATGTTATATTTATTCATTAGTTACATTTTTAGAGTCATTATTTAATGGTGGAATGGAAAATGAATTATATCTTTTCATGGGGATGGTAAGTTGTACATACACACGTGAGACACAATAAATTTTTAATGGGTGAAAGGTTAAGGAATTAGATTATATATTAAATTTATATAATAAATATTAAGTATCATATATATTGATTTTCCATCATTATTTATAGCCACACGAGGTAGTTATGGAAAACAAATTACATCGATTTGTGAGGTGGTAGTCAGTCGTACACAAGAGTGATGGTTTTGTTTTCCAATTTATATAGAAGTAGATGGATAAATATTATTCCATAACCATAATAAATATCAGTATATTGGATATAATGGTGTTATTATATTGTAATTTTCATTATATAATTTAAGGCGTTAAAAGAATAAGTAAATAAAAAGATCTTGGTTAAGATGATTAAATTCTCTGAGAAAAACCTTATTTAGATCTCTTATTGAGAACCCTAAGTTTATTATTTTTGAATTAAAACACCTATAAAATGTCTATAAGTATTTTTGCAGATATTTTTATAGTTTTTGGTTTATCTAAATGGATCAAGAGGTGTGTACAAGTGAGGGGAGGAGGTTTCCTTTTATAATTTAAGTGAGTGGAACATTTGTAAATTTTAAAAGTTTTAAAATATTATTAAGTAACTTTGTTGGAAATAATGACTAAGAAATGTCTCATATTAAAATTTTATAAGGTTAAGGTATAAATAAAATCAAAAAATTATTTTTAATAAAGTTATTAGGTTATTTTAACCCCTTTATTTTGGTTAAACCCCTTCATTAACTGTTTTTATCCGTAACCATGGTAGCAAACTTTGCAATCTTAAAACGATATAATTTTACTTATAAGGTAAAAATTGGATCATACATGGAGAATATATGAAATTTTAGACCATTTATAATCCTTATTTTCCTCTTGAAATATTTTTATTATTTTCAAGTAATTTAATACAATAAAAAAACTCTTAATGTCATTATTGAAAAAATAATGTCATTATTGAAAAAATTCATTAAAATAAAAACTCTTAATGTCATTATGAAAACTCTTAATTTCATTATAAAAACTCTTGAAATATTTTTATTATTTTTATCCTTATTTAATTTTCATAAAATTTCATTAATGTCATTATTGAAAAAATTCATCAAATTTGACTTTAGAGACATATAGATAACAAATTAATTATAATAAAAACTCTTTAAATATAAAAAATAATTTATAATTAACCATAAAATTAATATAAATCCACATTTTATTCAAAAAAACATTACTTTTGATGTTTTTAAAATCATTTACTATTATTTTTCTACTGCTTTCACAAACACTATGTTAACATTGTATTAGATTTTAATGTAATTTTACCATTAATAAAAATTAAATATAAATTAAAGTAATAAAAATAAATTATTCATCTTAAAAATAAAATTTTATATTCATTAATAATATGTTATTATCCCTATGTGAACATATAAAAGAAATTAAAATCAAGAGATTTACATTTCTGGAATTTTATTTACCTAAAATAATATAAATGTCATGATCAATGTAAAATAAAACCAAAATGACATGTATTCTAATTTAGGATTTATATGGTCTAATTTATATCATAAAATTAAATAATGGAAAGTTTTGAGTTTATTTTGAAGCCTCATCTCATATTTTTAACAATGTTCTACCCATTTTACCCTTACCGAGGTGGAAAATATTTACCATGTATACTATTCATAATGAAAAAAATAAAAGGGACAAATTTACTAAATTTAAACCTCATGATTACAAATATGGTATCCCCTTTTCAAGATTCAATCTTTATAATTTGAATAAACCAATTTTATTATAAATTTATATAATACAAAGAAAAATAATTTTTAGAAAAAAATGTGTTTTTAAGAATAAAAATTAGCTTATATAAAAATCATGAATATTGCTGATTTTTGGCTTCGAAATTCATTCAAAAAGATATGTTAAGAGAGATATAACTATTTGAG
The DNA here is from genome assembly GCA_963277665.1 of Viscum album. NCBI lineage: Eukaryota > Viridiplantae > Streptophyta > Magnoliopsida > Santalales > Viscaceae > Viscum > Viscum album. The sequence continues at coordinate 895,307,617 of OY728156.1, forward strand.
ATAAAATCCAAGCTCAAAAACTCCAATAATCATCAATGGGGTTTTCCTCACGAAGCTCCCATGTGAAGCCCCTCATCACTGCGAATGCGTGAGGTGTGGATGGATAGCTCTACGAGTCTGACAACAACAAAAACTGGTACCTAGGCCATTGAAGTATGGATTTGTGAGTCATACACCCATAGTGAGTGGGATAAAGGCCATTGACAGGAACCTCCATGAGTCTGACGCCCACCACAATTGCCACAATGACATTTGACCAAATCCTCCTTGAGTTTGATAGACCCAGTCCTTTCACGAAGCTCCAATGTCCATGGAGCACCTACGAGCATCATGAATCCCCTTTAACTATAAATATCTAGCTCATAAAACCTTAAAATCACTGCTACCCTGACCTTTCAACTTATGATCTCCTATTTCTAAAAGCACCTGAGCACCGTGAACTCGAGAGAAAAATGAATCCACTAAGTTACTAGAGAATCATGAAACCCACTTTACCTTATTTATATTTACCCCTAGCTATTGTAAGGATTCCCCTCACGAATTCATACACCCTTCATGGAGGAATAAATCCCTATGGGGTACTTGAGACTTCACAAATCACTATGCCTTTATGAAGCAGTCCTTGTTTAACTCATGTATTTATACTGAGGCACGAATACCCCTACTTTGCAAAGCTCATTACTTCATGAATCCCATGACCTGCACAAACCACCTGATCTTCATGATGCACCTCTCAGTGAGGCCCCTTTCTTCCTGAGACCCTCTTTCATGCGACCCTCTAGGCTTGTATGTAGTGACTTATTGGTCCCTCAGGGGGTTTCCCTTGTCACATTACCTTACCTTTTTTCTTTCAGCATAGGTATGCTAATAGATATTTTATTTCAGCATATCTATGATAATATGGACCCCATGACTTACCACTCATACTCCTCACTCATGTTGGGAATTTATTATTCCTTCCTTTCCCTAAGTTTGGATGGGTATTAGTTATATAAGTCCAAGGGGTGAGGAGTGACTGCCCTACATCCGAGCTGAAGGACATTAAACTTACTAGCACCGACTTCCTCAACACATAATGTTAAACCATTATTCTCTCATGTGTGGAAAGTCTAGAAGGATTAGAGAGGGGATGAGCATCATATCCCTCTCTCCTCTCTCTCCCTTTGGTATTTGTTGCCATGTTCTCCTTGGGTAATATCTATATAAGACCCGACAAAAATTTTATAGGGTGATATCTATATGACTAACATGGAATGAGATATTCCTCACATGGAATGAGATTATCCTATTACAATAAGACATCCTCCTTAGGATACTTCCATGCATAAACGCCAATACATCCCTTTCCTATGCATCTTTCACAACATGACTATCTGGTCCACTACTTCCTCTAGTTTCTCACATCGATCATGACTCATACGGGCTTAAAGGTTAGTAGTGACCGTGACACCCTTCTCCATCCTATGGTCTCCCTTCGTAGAGTAAGCCCTATTTTCACCTTCATGGGACATTTCAACATGTAAGCCATATCCACAACATTGATACCCCTAGTAGAACTTAGGATTATTCCATGCATAATCCCCACATCATCCGTCCGAACTGCATGGCTTTTGATCCTTGTGTCCTAAGAAGGGTATGTATAAAGGATTCACAAGGTTCAATTTTAAAAAAAAGGTTAACTTAGGTACCCCTTATTAGTGGTTCACCTCCCTAATCCACCCTTAGTGGTGTCTAGACCAGCCTTTACACAAGCCTCCTCCTTAGGTATAATCCACAATTCCCCACTCTGAAGTATGTAGAATTCAATTCCCAACTAACTAGGATAAATAGGAATCCTCTATGAGGTCCAAGACCATCATCCATATACATCTTGATCTCTTCTATGTCGTACCCCTGGTATGATTATTCACTTCACTTGGGAGACCTTATCTCTTCGAGGACCATTGGGTAGCTTCTATGCGTAAGCCCCATGCCCCCTTTTTATAACTATGTGGACTTTGATTCCCAACCAACTAGGATACATAGGAAACATCCCCAAGGTTCAATCCCAACACCCTCAACAACCATCCATTCCATCCATTTCTCCATCCTCATTCACATATATCATGATTCTTACCCGGACCACCACATCCTGGTGGGATCACATCATTTATCCAAGAAGCTCTTATGCATAAGCCCAAATCATCTGCTCCATTACCTTACCCTTATCACAGTAAGGTCATGTCATCAATTTGTTCTATCTCAGTATGTAAGCCCCATTCATCCACATTATTACTACTCATAGAAGCACTCGAGTAGCTAACCATTCATAATCCCTACATCGCTCATCATCCAACAAAGAGAAATCCTCTTGATAATGATAATATTAGTGCATAAGACACACTCCATCTGCCAAACTATGTGGGTTTTAATCTATGTCTTTTAAATAGGTTATGTAGTAATCCTCCCCGTGGTTAAATCCCAACCAATGGTAAACCTTGGTGTCCCCCTCTTTGGGGTAAGACACCTTAATCCACCCTCAGTAGTGTCCAAATCATCCTCCATAGTGTGAAACATTCCATTTATGGGAAACACCATCTCGAGTCCATCATCATTAGGTGTTCTAATCAATCTATATGGTAAAAATTCTAGGTGATCTCTCCTAGGTATGTACCCATACGATCCACCTTCACAAGTGTTCTGATCAGTCCATTCTATCTCCGAAATACATTAAACTCATGACCCTCAATTTTCACTAGACGTTAAACCCATGGCCTACCCCATGTTAAACATGGGATGCCTAAGGAACACCTCGAAAGAAAAGACTTTGGAAAAAATACCCTACAATCGATGTGGGATGCCTCAGTTTTCTGTTCCCTTGAGAATCCCTCTTATGAGGAAGAATACAAGTGTTCTAATGTTCTAATTCTCAGACATGCCATTGATTCCAAACATGACTACTCTCTTGACCGATGGTTTCTACCCTGAATTGACCCCTTGGAATGTCTAGATGGAAGTAGTGTAATTAATTGGTGTCTATGAATAGATGGTACCGGTAAAGAGTTTCACAAAAAACGCCTTAATCTATAAGGGAGACCTAAACTAGGAGATGAATTCCAAGGAGGAATACATGGAAGGGACCGACCACCCATCATCTCATTTTGATCAATGAGAAAACATCTGTAAAGAAGTTAAGAATGTCACCTGCCTTTGGAATGAGTGAATTTAAGGTATAATGCACCGTCAATGAATAATAAACAAACCCGCGGGAAGCATGACCAGGTAGAAATCATTGGATACAGAAATGGTGAACCCGACGTGAATATATAATTTTCAATTTGGGGATCAGTAGCATTCAATAAATCAGTAGATAAGCATGTCAACGGATCCATCTATTCGGTTCTAGGTCCTGCCAAGCAAATGAGGGGCCTGACATGAAACTCACTATAGATTGGCATAGTGAACTATTGGGCATTCCAGTTTGTGACATTGCTAATTTGGATATTTATTTCCGTACATGGGAGATTGGACAATTCTGGGGAATTGGGAATTGATTTCATGACATCCATACTAAATGTTGAATTTTCCCTGATTTATAGGACCCAAAATATAGGAAACTAATACCCCCTACCCTTAGATGCTGGGTTAGGAGAAAAAACAATGTGGCAACCCAACGTGACACATCCTATACCATTAATTAATCCCCAAACATAGCTATTAGGCACCCACACCCCATCTCACCCTCATAAATTGTTCATAGGAGGGTGATTGATGCACTTGTATGACAGTACGAGCTGGAGGGGGTCATTCCCATGAGGGACATGGCCTACTAGGACCTGGTGTATTCTATGCCTCACCTTCACTACCACCCCAAGGACCACATATATATATCTCTTTCTCGCCACTCCAATATCCAATCGCTTCGGGAGCCCCTCCCCAATGCACTATTATGACTCTCTCCCCTAAACCAATTTGGTTGGGGATTCCAGGGTCACCCCAACTACAATTATAGCTAGGGAACTACCAAGGAGGGATCCCACCAGGACACATAACCGCCACCAATGACTGTTCTCTCAGGCTGAAGAATAGGTGGTCTACACCACTACTCCACTGGCCCCGGTCCGGATGACCTGACGTCAACATTAGGTGCAAGATGAGGAAGATTACCATCAAGGGGCATCATCTCTTATAGCTCTTATGGCCCATTACACCCCTAGTGCATTCCACAAGATCCTTACTACTATAGAGTAGGGACTCATAAATGCTTAATAAAAAATCAAGACCTTAGTATCCCCATGAGTGGGATGGGTTGACTCTTTTTATAACCCACACATCCAGTAGCCGTTATGGGCTAACCTATGATGATTAGATTTAGTACAGAGTCCCTCACCCTACCATATCTAGCTAGAGTGGAGGTCCTCCCCATTTTCATGCTCATCATGATGGTCCTCCCCATGTTTCTAGTATTAGTCCAAGTAGAGGTCCACCTTTCCTTGTCAACATCCAGCATGGAGGTCCTCCCAGTGCCTATGATTATCGATATGGAGGCCCTCCCTATTTCACAGATCATCACTACGAAGGTTCTCCTTGCTCCATTCCTAATTCAAGCATAGGTCCTCCTCACTCCAACAACCATCAAAGTATAATTCCTCCCCACTACATGAACAGCTAACACAGAGGTCCTCCCCATTTCCAATTTAATCTGTACGAAGGTCCTCCTCATTATAACACTACCAAACAGTGCGAAGGTACTCCCCATGCCACAAGTATCCAACATATAGGTAGTCCCCATGTCAAAAGTATCCAACATAGAGGTCCTCCCCATGTTCTCACCAGCTCCAGTGGAGGTCATACCTTCTTTAGTACTCATCACCATAGAGGTCCTCCCTGAAAATCTATCAACCATTACAGAGGTCCTCCCCATTCTAAAGACCACCTACACAGAGGCCCTCCCTATATCATGTTTGAAATTTTCCTAGGTGCTCATCACACATCATATCACCAAAGAGGTGGTCCTCCCCATGTCATCAACAATTTAATCAGAGGTCCTCTAGGCTATGTCAGCACCCAGAGTATAGAACCTCCCCAATCTCATAGCATTCCCAGTGAAGGTCCTCTCTTCTTCGATAACTTCTGATATGAAGGTCCTCCCAGTGTCACAACCAACTCAATAGGAGGCCCTCCCTACTCAAGTAGTAACCTGCATGAAGTTCATCCACATGCTGAAGATTTAACCTTCCCTGAAGAGCCATACTAAGAAAAAATGGAAGGCCGCATCCATCTAAAGATGAACTTAGAGAAGCTCTAGATCATTATTAATCTAGTATTCTTCTCATATTCCAAAGAAGAATGTGAATCAATGATGGAGTCTTTGCCCCAATAATATACATTAGGGTCTGTTTCATGAGCCTGGTGTGTGATTTTTGTCATACCAAAAGGTAATATGCACCAAATAATCGAATCCATTTTCACGTACATGTAGGGAGAAGAATATTTGTCCCCCTTCTAGGGTCTTACCTTTAAATCTTCTCTATCATAACCAATTTTATTCTCTACCTCGACATGAGATCACAAATATTTATTCTGGGGTTTGGTAGATGACGGGCACCTGATAGACTCACCACCAATATCTATCACCTTCATACATGAATTTTTGGTCAATACCTCATCCTAAAAGGACATGATGATGTAATTGGTACAACCTCTAGAAAATGACCTAGAAAGAAGTGGCCAATCATCTCATGTAAATTTTTCTCCATTTTTTAGTCCATTGATGCCACGATACACATTAGTTATGCTACCAGTTCCTCATCCATCCCCGATTGATGAGTGGGGAAACCAAGAGTCGGATCCCACTTCTGAGCAAAGAATATTCTAGGAAACTCCAACTGCCAATCAGTTGTATGCAATGTTCTGGATGATCACTACTCCTGACGTCGACATTCTAGATTCACTCACCCAAGATGAGGTCATGTGTTTTTTCCAGACTATCTGAGTGATGCATTTCCACCTCCATGGACATCATTTGTCCTATCTAAAGAGTCAAGAACATTACAATGATATATTTCATTAATGTCTCATGGTTGAGTTAGCAGTGCTTCCTATGGATCAACACCCTGCATCACTTGAATATCATTGAACCATTCAGAAATGATGTTCTTAGGAATTCATTGTGTTCCACAAAGTTATTGCAGAGGTGAACCCAAATGTTCAGATCTTTGGCTAGGGGTAGTATGCTTCTCTTCACTTTAGTCCCATCCCACATCAACCTAAATTTACTGGAGATATTGAGGATATGACTCCAGGTGTAGTCATGGTAAATATGGATAACCTTAATGCTATCATGGATAAAGAAACCAAGGAAGGACTTAAAGAAGATGAATCACCTCTTGGGGTAGCACAATACCATGTGGATTCTCATACGAGCATCATCACTTGCCTGTAAAGGTAGATAATTGGACCTGGAGATCCCTTAGAGTCATTTACCTTCAGTGAAGACCCCAAAAGGGTAAATTTCTGGTCAAGACCTCTAAGCAATCTGACCCGTTCGATGCAACATAGGAGATAGAGGTTGATCCTACTAAGGTCTCTTTGCTTCAACATCATATAGAACGTAAAAATTTAATTGATGATCTCCTCACTGAGTGACTTAAAGAGTAATTTATAGAATATGGTGGACCTTAATAAAACCATATCCCTTTTCTACTAGGAATGTAGGGGAAGCCACAATTTCTCCTTGTCTAGTTGAATCTCGTCGATCTCAAAAATCTTATGCATCTCAATAATATAAAGACTAGAGACTATGGAAAGAAACTGTAATATTTATCACTGAATCCACCTGATCTGCATGAGAATCCTCCTCGAGACTTGGATCACATATTTATTATATAATATCCATAGGTAGTTCATCCAATATCTCCATAGGCCTATCCAGCCGCACAGGCCGCTCCAACTGCTCCATGAGCTGCTGAGCCTCCATATCATGTTGATGTGCCTTCCAACACACTAGTTGTCAAGGATTCTTACAAATATAGTAATCCCCACCAGGGTGATCCAATGGCCACTATTATTTCCCACCTTGAGTCCCTTGACACATGATAGGTGGAAATCCCACATGATGGAAAGCCATATCCAGTATGGATGGACAACATGCAAGCACCCCTAGATTTCAGGAATCTTACCTTCTCCCACTTAAATGAGATGGGTGACCCACTGCAGCATTTGTCCCACTTTATTTCAAGGTGTGGACCCATTATGGGAACTAAAGTGCAGTAGGAAGCCACCAAGATCCAATGTTTTTCACATACATTGGAAGGACCCACGTTAGTCTATTATAGCTAGTTACCCATTGGGTCTATTTCTAGTTGGGAAGATATTCAAAATTAGTTTCTTTATTAGTTCAGCTCCACTACGCACAATATGAGTTTTTTTGACCTCTTCAAGTGAAAACAATGACCATATGAGAAATTCGTAGACTTTTTCACCAGGTGGAAGGTCCATAATTATTCACTGATATGTCTCCGACTCAAGAACAACTGATGAAGATGTGCATGGGGAATGTTAAGATTGAATTGGCCCCATCCCTTATCACATAGAATTTCTTAATAGGATTTCGAGATTTTTCTGACAAGGCTTAGCACTTAGAGGAATCCTTATAGCCAGATAATAATGCACACCTTTTTCTCCTCTATCTCCTGTTAGATGAGCCGCCAAAGTAGGGACTGTTGTAGTTGCATAGATAGAGGCCTCAAGGCCACTAAAATTGTCACTAGTAAAGTATCATCCATAACCTCATTGAGGGAAACAACCTCAATCATATCCTCAGGCTCATCATATCCCACCATAGAACTGGAAGACACAACGTTTCCAACCACCATTACCTAGGTGAAAAAATCTAGCTCAGGACCCTCACCCGGATCCAACCCCTTGTTAGATCCAGACTCCCAGAGTCCCCTTCCCAGATAGGAGAAAAAGTTCCTACTCATCTAATGAGGCTCAGGCTCCTAATTACTTCCTTTAGTGACTTGAATCAAGGAATTATAAATCTTCCAGAATGAAAGAAACCCCAGGAGGCTAAGCTCATTGATCTCCCGAACTACTACCATTATCACATAATACTTAGATATATTATCAAACAATGCTATGTGTTTAAGGATTGGCTCTAAGATTTAGTAGATAACAATGTAGTCAGATTTTTCTCTGCCCCAACATAGATGGAAAGCATCTCGACAGTTCTTGATAGAGATAATGAAGGTGAATGGTAGCAAGTCTCCATTCATGGATCTCAGAAGTATGAAAATTGGTTAGCTCGTAGAGCAGTCGCTTGCGCTCATGGTATCATTCATGCCCGTTTCAATTGGCCTAAGTCTATGGAAGTTGTCATGGCTCCTCTAGCTATCACTTCTTCATCCACATCACAACCTTCTTCTTCTCAGAAGATCAGACATTAATATTGCAAGGGAAAGAAAATCCCCCCATTGGTTCCAAATCCATCTCTCACCCTCAAAGATTTCATACTTCCAGATATGGGAATTTCAAATAGAATCTATCCAGTATTGGAAGTATCCTCTAATGATGACCAGGAGTATGCCTCTATGAATACCATCGAGCTGGTGGATCCCTATATGGTCCCCGATGAAGATCAGTATCCAGAAAGACCTCCTAATGTCCCCATATGATGTCATCGTCAAATGGGACATTAATATTGTAAGAATGATCAGGATAGTGATTTAAGACAATCCATGAAAACTAACAAGACTAGACATAAGTTTTAGCATAGAGATAAGTAGACATAGTCTTGTCTGTCTATTTTTTCAGATTCTCTACCACCACCGATCATGCTACTTGACCAGGAAGAATATCTACAACCACATCATGATCGGTCGTGCCCAATTATAGATAGGCCTAAGTCATATGATAGTTAGATGTTATTAATTTTTTCATGGTTCAACTAGTGACCGATATGATATTCTCAACACTATCCATAATCCACTGGTTCGATTAGCAACTCCCATGTTGGAAAAAAATCTCTCAAGGTAACTTTAAAGAATTTTTGGGTTGATTGTGTTTGTTGAAAAAGTGTATTTCCATGGTAATTTGTAGAGTATAGAGTGATTTTTGACATCGTATGTTGAAAAAGATCCAAGATGAAGGAATCGATTCCCTAGAAGTGATACAAAAAATTGCGTACACAAGGTGACACCATTTCCCAATGTTTGCCAAATTTTTGTGGTCCACAATTTGGAGTTTGGCTAGAATTTTGAAAAGTGTATTTCATTGAAGGCCTTATGAAAATATGTAAAAGGCATGAGTTTTATGAATAATTGGATTTATGAAGATGGCTTGTGAAGGTACAAAAGAAGTTGACGGTGATCTTCATTATTATGATGAGATTCACAAATGGAAGATTTTTTTGGAGAGCCGTGAGAGAGGGAGCATCATGAAGGAAATAAGGGAGAATTAAAACATAGGGATGAGATGGATGGAAGCTTCTAGAATTGATAAAAATACCTACAAATAGGCCACTACCCCCTTCAGGAAAGTAGTGATAGACAATGAAAATTATCAGTATTTGGATTCATGAAGGTGGATCGCAAAAGTGGTTCATGTGAAAAATTTCGTGAAGGGTATCAAATCCAAATGAATTATTTGAGCATCACAGAAGTGTTGGAGTTCATGAATTCTATTAAAAGCTGGAAAAACTTTTTGAGCTTCATGAAGGATATTTGAGCTTCACGAAAGAAGTGAGCTTCAAGAAAAGTGGTTACTTCGTGAAGGCTATTTGAGCTTTATGAAAGTGGTAGATTCTTGAAGGTAGTGAACACTATAAAAATATTAAAAAGTAATTTCCTAGTAGACCTAAGGTAAAGTGGTATTAATATTGAGGATGAATGTGGAACTTAATGATACAATAAATGAGGTGTAAAAAATATTGATTCAAGAAATCAAAGGAGTATATTTTGAAGAAGCAATGAGAGCACATCAGTTGACAGAGAAATGAGAATTCATTTTGTGATTGGTTTTAAACTAGGAGGGATGGTGAATATTCTCCAAACATTGTAAACAAAATTTAACTTTTAGTGGATTTGGTACATCGATGCATTGTTATTGTATACTCATTATACATAGCCTAATGAGGGTGAACTAAGAAAAATTGTTGTGTCTCATGCATGATTTAATTTCTGTTCATACATTAATGCAGGAAAGAGAGAGAAGGGTGTTTTTTTAACAATAGAAAAAGATCTAAAGGGGAAGTTTCTTTAATCTTTTATACCCAAATTCATGCCCACCCTTAGGGTATTTAACCTAGTTGGGTTAACATCCTTCCATACCTCCTTAAAATGAGCAACCTATTGTTGGAAGAAATGTGCATCTAGCATGAAAGTATTATGTGCTCAAGAATATTTACATCATTCATGAAAATCTATCAATTATAAAGTCCCTCATCCTATTATAAGATATACATGAATCCCTCACAGAGGACTTTAAGAGCCCCCTCTAGTTTGAGATAGAGGTAGCAGCCATATATTTCTTCCATGCTAAGGAAGTTGAGCGAGCATAATGCCAAAATGTCATCTAGTTCTCAGGAGAAGATGAAGTCTTGACCATACAAGGGAACATCTATCCACGATAAATCATTGGCCATCTCAATGGTATGGAATCACGCCACTGTCTAGTAGACATAGGTTCTAGGATCAATCTCATCCCAACCAAGATGCTTCACAATCTTGGACTAACTAAAGCAGATCTGAGTCCCTCTGATATGAAGATTCAGGGTTATGATAGGATCGAGAAGAGGATATGTAGAAAAATCAACCTAAAGACCTAGTTCTATGGATTGATTGAAAACAACAAATTCATGGTTGTATCATAGGATACCACATAAAATGGGCTGATGGGTAGGCCCTGGCTTCATCATTATGTAATAGTTCCCTCCTCGTATCACTAATGTCTCAAGTACTCCCTCAATGGTAAACTGGGTGTGCTCAAAGGTGATGCATCTCTATTTTCCTCTTGTGAAGCCTGCTATCTGCATGTATACTATTAAAATATAAATGAAAAGTGGATTCAAAACAATTAGTTTGAGCGCACTACCATTGTGGCCAACCCGTGGGTGAACTTGGATGATGCTTTAATCCTCTCAATTCACCGATTGGAGGCCAAAAACCCATACATGGTACATTTCTTACTCATTTATGAGATGAGGATAATACACATTACTAGGTACAAGGAATATCAGAATATTATCTCATATTCTTACACAGGTTAGGATTAGGAAAAACTAGAACCCCTGACCTCATTAGGTATTGATACATTCACCCCATGGCTACAACAATACACCATACTTTCATGTTCCATCAAGATGGGTTAAATCAACACAAATAGACCCAACACCAATTCTTTGGAATCATCAAACATAGACCCCTTGGTCAAAGTACTGATGGAATTAGGTCAACAACCATTGTTTCCATGGTTTCAGAAGTGCATGAGTCTCATAGTGATGATTCCAAATCATCCCAAGAGGGCACCAATGTTCCTTCAGAATTAGTTAGCTTGGATGAACCGTATTCTCCCCTTATTTAACCTATCTCATATGATGAATATGACTTTGAGTATACTCCTACATCATTATAAGAAGGTGTCTCCACCACTGTCTATGAGTTATTTCAAGTTAACCTTGGCACTGAGACAGATTTGAGGCCAACACTGATCAATGAAGCTATGACTACATAGGAACATCAATAGTATGTGGATTTATTGAAGCTACATCATGGTGTATTTTTCTAGAGCTATGATGAGGTTCTATGGATAGACCCTCAGGTCACTATCCATTACCTTGGTCTCCAAGTGAGTCATCATGGGTTCAAAAATTGTCCTAGGAAGATGCACCCCTCTCATGGTGACAAGGTCGAGGCCAAAGTTGATAAGCTCATCAAATAAAACTTCATAAATGAGGACGAATAACCTAGATAGTTAGCCAACATCATTTCATTCAAAAAAATAATGGACATATCATAGTCTGTATCGAATTCTAGGACCTCAACCATCATTGTCCATAGGATGATTTCCCGCTTCCTGTGACAAAGATGTTGATCGATGCCACCACTAGATTATAGGTTCTCTCCTTCATGGATGGGTATTATGGATATAATCAAATATGAATGGCCCTAGAAGATAAATATTACACCACCTTTAGGGTACCATAGGGGACCTTATACTATCATATAATTCCTTTTGATCTGAAGAATGAGGGATCCACTTATTAGTGTGAAATGCAACACATATTCAAACTGATCCTCGAGACACTAGTGGAATTCTACATGGATGACTTGGTGGTCGAATCCTATTAATGTTAGGACTATCTCAAAGATATTGAGAAAGTGTTCAACTTTCTCTGATCCCACCATCTGAAGATGAACCCCTTGAAGTGCATATTTAGGGATACCTTTGGAAAGATTCTCGACCTCATCATTATATATGAAGGCATTGAGATCGATACAAAGAATATTAAGGGAATCATTCAGATTCCTCCTCCAAAAAAACTCCAAGAGCTCTGAGGCCTTCAATTCCACTTATCCTATATACGACGATTCATCATGAATCTGGAAAAAAAGTGTAAGCCCTTTTCTAGGATCATTAAGAAAGGTTCATGTACCAATGGGATGAAGAGTGTCAAATCGTGTTTGAGGAAATCAAGCAATATCTACTGCAAATTCCGGTTCTGATGCCAACCATCTATAGGAAACCATTGGTCTTATATGTGACCACCCCAGAATGATCCCTCAGTTCCATGATCACTCTGAAGAACAAAAAACGTACAAAGAAAATTTTATACTATCTTAGTCATATGTTTCTTGAAACACAATCTAGATACTCTCCTATCGAGAAGTGATTCCTCACGATGATTTTCACAGGTTCAGAAGTCTCTGTACTATTTTTATCATCACAATATAAAACTAATGTATCATGTGTATAAAACAAAGCATATCCTAAACCTCCCAATACTGATAGGCCATCTAGATCATTGGGAGATGATCCTTTAGTAGTTCGACATCATATTCACTATGTAGAAGGATGTCAAGGGTCAGACACTAGAAGACTTTTTGGCCACCCATTTGGAAACCATAGAGAATTCACTGGATCTTTATTTTCTAGATGAATCCATCCTTTTAGTGGATCAAGCTATTCCATGTTGGCAGATGCATTTTGATGGTTCCCCCCAAAGCTCAATAAGTAGAAGGCTCAATGATCCTAGGCTCAATAGAGTAGGCATGGGGATTTTCTTCATCATTTCCACACATGATGTCTTAATATATTCATTCTTAATATTAGAAGGATGCACCAACAATGAGGCAAAGTATTAGGATCTCATCACTAGTCTCGATCTATCCCTCGAGATTGATGTTCCCTACCTACATGTGAAGGGAGACTATGAGATAGTCAACAAGAAGATTAATGGTGATTATGTGGTCTAGATGCCTAAAATCATGCTCCTGATAGAACTTAATCATTATCTGATAGCCCAGTTTCCTTCTCAGACTAAGGTCACTCATGTTCATTGGTCACAGAATGATCGAGTCGATGCCTTGGATACTCTATCCAAATATCTTGTAGATCCTGACCAAGAAAATCTGATCATCCATGTAATGCATTGAAGAGTCATCACTCCTGTTACTCCAGACAATGATGAAAACCAATAGGTGAATCATATTAACTTCAGTGCCTCCACATTAGGACCTCTATATCAGAACCCATCTAAAGAGACTCCCAATTTAACTACTTCCTTTGTTGGGTATCTCCAATATGGCAATCTCTTGCTAGACATAGATGAGTGCAAGTGAATTCCTCAGCTTGCAGTGAAGTTCACCCTCCAAAGTGGCCCCATCCTTGATCAAACTCTCTAGAAATTTGGGTTCAATGGAGTTATCCTCCATTTCATTCAAGAAGATGAGATTCCATAGGTTATGCAGTAAGTTCATGCCAGTTCCTATGGAGCTCATTAGGTAGGGTTGAAACTCTCCCACCATATCCGAAGGCTGGGATAATTTTGGACCACCATGGTCTATGACTATATCAATTTCTCCATGTGGTGACACACATTTCAGATTCATTAAAACTTTGTTCATTTACCACCAGAGACCCTCCATAATACCAAGTACTCTTGTCCCTTTGCATTATGGGGACTTGATGTTGTGGGACCATATCCACCAACGAAATATTTCTAGTGCATGTTCATTCTGACTATGATAGATTTATTTTTCAAGTGGGAGGAATTGATTCTACTCAAGGAATTCAAGTCCCATTATATTGTTAAGTTCATGAGTTCCAACATCATCCCTCAATTCAGAGTCCCTAAAACTATTCTCATCGATAATGACACCAATTTATGTGTAGTTGAGATGATGAAATTGTATGCTAAGTACATTATCTAGTCGAACTATACTTCTCGCTATAATGTGAAAAAATGGTCATATTGAAGCATTTAATATGACCCTATCCAAAATATTGTAAAGGATGGTTGGATAGAATTAGAAAATTAGGCTAGAAAATCTATCCAATGCTCTTTGGACCTATCAAAATATGACTTGTAATTCCACCTAGGAGACTCTATATTCCCTGTTATATAGAACATAGGCAGTCCTATCCATTGAGATTTAGTTTCCATCACTTCTAATAACTTTATATGAACAAAATATTTCATAAAATATATTATAGGTCTATTTAGATGAATTATAACCCCTTGACAAAAATAGGGTCTAGGCCTTGCACAATCTAGAGCACCACCAGAATAAGATAGGTAGAGCATTCAATATGAAAGTTCATCTCTGGTCATTTCTTTAGGGTGATATAGTATTAGATATAAGGATGGTAATGATACATGGTAGGAAGCCACCAAAGTTGGAGCCCAAGCGTGAAGTGCCTAATACCATTCATAAGGTTTATCCCAATAGTGAAAATTCTTTGGTCACTATGGATGGGAAGAAAATCACTCCTCCAACCAATTCCATGTTCCTCAAGCAATAATTTTCATAAGATGCATTTGTCCAAGATATAGGATGTAAAAATACCCAACACCATCATCCTAGTTACATGACGTTAAATCATATAATGTTTTGGTCCAAACTCTATAACCTTAAACTAAGAGACTACGGTCTAAACTCTATGGCTTAAAACTAAGATACTATGTCCTAAGAAACATGAACTTAAATTGTCTACATATGTCCCTTCAACATGATGTTAAAATATGTTGCATAGTAATAGTCACATGACAATAAAAATATGTTACATCCCCCTATTTACATAATGATGTTAAAATGCATGGACCGGTCCTGTCATATGACCTTAAACTATGGCATAATCATCCTTGCTGAACGATAAAAAAATGGCACAACATCATAGTGTCCTCACCTAAGAGGACATCACCTTTGGCACTAGTTATCCACCATGCCATATGTTAAAAACAACACATGGCTTGATTCTCATCCTTATAGGATATGTAGTGACACCTAAAAATTTTATCTTTGGGTCCAGCTGCAACGTCTTGTATTCTCCATGTTGGTTCACTCTTGTCCTTAACGTATGACGTTAAACTGAACAGAATTATAGATCTATGTATGGATTTATTCCCATCCTTATGGGATATGTAGCGACACCGAGACACTTTTTCTTCAATCCCAACCATAAGACTTATGTGGGAATGCATGGAACAACATGTAATTTCTTGGTCCTCATTCATGTCAGATTATAGTGGCTGCATCATACATATCACTTTGAAGGTATCCCCTTAACATCGTAGTCGCATGATGATAAACTGCATTACACTTATCATCCTAGCCACAAAAAGATAAAGGGAATGACAACTAGTGTCCATACTGTATGATGTTAAACTGAAAAAAATTCAAGAACTACGTGAGGATTAATTCCCATAGTCATGGGATACCTAACGACGCCCATAAATTTTTTTCTTCAGGTCCAACCACAGGTTCACTAACATTTTTTATTTTTTTATCCTCTACATTTGACACTGGTCCACTACCATGTCACATCAAAGAGTTACATCAAGACCTCTCTCCTTGAGAAGAGGTTTGAATCCATCTACTTGATATACCCCATTAACATGTTTAGGTTCACTGTGACATAGAACCTAGAGTATTGGATTCTATATAGACATTCTCTCATTCCATATCTATGCTTCACATGTCCCTTTATTTGGATACCCACCGTCTTCCATGTCTAAAGGGACCCCCAATGACATGGTTCCTGGACACATGACTCACCTACCATCCTAGGCCAACACCTCATAATACTTATGATTTTTTTTGATATAGGTCATGTGTTGTCAAACATGGTCAATGGTCGACCCTCATTTTTCCATCCTCATCCTAGGTAACATGATATGGACACTGTGTTTTGAACAAGGTCAGTAGTTATCCTCCCTCATTATGCCACCCTCATTGTGTTCCAGATATTGGGAAATTCGATTCACACTTTCAATATTATTTTGTTCTGGTGGAACTCTAACACCCATGGTGTTTCCCTTACATGCATCCACGCACATTAAGTTGAAGGTTTAGTGCCCGTTGGGACATTCTCAACCCAATATTTCCTCAAACTTTTTTTATTATTATATGTGTGATAGGTAAATCCTAAAATCACTCATATTTTCCCACACCAATCATGGATCATGTGGGATTAGGAATTTTGGTAGGGTTTGTACCCACATGGGGGAGCTACACAAATTAAATGGTGTTCAATAACTATGTGTGGCTCGATTCCCATCCTTATAAGATACATAGGAGTGTCAATAAATTTTTTATTTGAGACCAGCTACAAACTGCAAACTTTCTGCCCCTTGGCCTCAGTTTCCTTTTGAAAATGTGTGATGTGGGCCTCTAAGGTCCCCATTCACATTGGGTTATTTCACCAATCCACACACATTCCCCCTTGGAACACTCCTCTTCCTCAGTGTCCTTATCTCAAGAAGTTAAATTACATGAACGCGCCCCAAACACATGAAGTTAAACTGGGCACTCAAGTCCAATCATTTTGACTCTAAACTATGAACATGATTCTCTTAGAATTGTGTCATGTGGTTTTGGGGCCTCTTAGGCTCTCATTCACATCAGGTTTTTTACACCACCATTCCACACATATCCACCCTAAGCCTCTTTTTTCTCATGGTCCAAACTCTAATACATTAAACTAAGAGCCTATGATCTAGGAAACATAACCTTAAACTGTCTACCGCCGATCCAAGAAACATGACCTTAAAATATTCTTAGCCCCTATAGTCCAATCCTATATGACATTAAACTGTGAAACCTCATTATGGTATTCTTTCCTAAAATGATATTTCCTTTGGCATTGGTCATCTACCATTCCATATATTAATAACTACATGTGGATTGATTCCCATCCTTATGGGATACATAGAGACACCCAGACACATTGTCTTTGGGCCAAGCTACAAGCTCCTTCAACATATGGACCCGTTTCCTCAATTATGGTCCAAGATCTATGAACAAAAAATAGTAGTCAACATACTCAACACATGACATTAAATTGTGATAATACCTATAAAAAGTTTATAATGACCCATAATAATTGTGGGATGCTTAAGATTCCTCATTAGAGAGGATTACCTCTCCAGTGTTGGTACCCTACCATGCTGTGTTTTAGAACTACCTATGTCTTGATTCCAATTCTCACAGGATATGAAGCGATGCCAAGAAATTTTTTCTTAATGTCCATCCATAGGTTCATTAAACATTTTGGCCCTCTATCCTCAGTTAGAGTCTAAGAATTGTGACCTTAAACTTTATTCCATTCATCTTAGAGTTTTTATGTAATATGTGGACTCTTTGGCCTCATTCACATCAGGTTTTACATCATATATATTATATGCATACCCTAAGAATAAACATGTTCTGTTAGTCTGAGAAACAAGACTTTAAACTATTTTCCATGGTCCATCAAATATGACAATAAACTTTTGGAACACTTAGGTCCAAATACCACTTTCTAATATATTCATCCTACACTTATATTCCTCCTTTTTTTGGATTATCCATCATCTTTAAAATCCATATACACCCCCTAATAGTGATGATCTTATGACGCTTTGTCTCACCACCTATTCTAGGCTAACACCCTAATGGATATTTTTCAGCAAACAATGAATATTTTGTTTTAAACTTTATCAATAGTCAATTTTTTATCTGTTAACCCCATTATTTTCTGGTATGTTTACAATACCTGTGTTTTGAATATGGTCAATAGTTGATCTTTTCTTACCCATACCCATTTCATCCAAGCCTTGTAATTCTCTAACTACCTCTTTTTTACATCATTGTATCATGTTAGGATTTCATCCTTAGTGTCACTCATACTATGTGCTCCCACATGTTAAGTAAACCCCCTAAACCATTCCCTGTCTCCTATACTGAGCATGGATCACGTAGTATTAGGAGTTTTGGTAGGGTGGGTACCAGTATGGTTAAACCACATCATGGGTCCTAGTTTAAAATCTAAGACCTTACACTAATATCTCCGTTGGAAAAGTGGGGTGTGACATAGTTCATTCTATTGTCTCATTCATGTTGGGTTTATCACTCCGTTACACCACACACACCTATTTTAGGAATCCTCATTCCCATATGTTCCCAAATATTTATATGGTATGAAAACCCCTATTGTATCATTCATTTCGGGTTTTTTCCATCCATACCTCATGAATATTATACGGATAGACACTTCTTAGTCCATGAAACTCGGATTTAAACTATTGACCAGATTCCAGGTAGTATGAACTTAAACTATGTGCAACATCCCAGTTACATGACATTAAAATGCGGGACACATCCTGGTCACATGATGTTAAAATGTACCATGAATATTCCTTATTGTGTGATGTTAAAATACGTGTTCATCTTCCTTGCATGACATAAAACTATGAGGCATCCCAGGCCTTTCTCGAGAGGTCTTCTACCATGATTCTGGTCATCTACCACATTGTTCACTTATTCAACTATTTCTCGACAAATGATATGACGCTCCCCTAGAAGGTAGGTTTGGTCTTTGTTCATACTAGTATGGTTACACCAGTGTGTTCTACTCCATGGTGGAGTAACCTCGGGAGTGCTAGAATCCATTTAAACATTCCCTCACTCCACTTACATGCTTCTCATGCCCCTTTATTCAGATCCTCATCCTATTCCATGTCTGAAGGGACACCCTAATAGATTGTTGTCTGACTATGACTCACCTACCATCCTGATCCAACACACCAGAAGACTTTGGATGATAATTTGAGATAGGTCCTGTGTTTCGAACATGGTCATAAGTTGACCCTCATTTGTTTTTTCCCATTTCTGGCTAAGTAGTATGAATTTTATGTCTTCGAACATGGTTAGTAGTTATCATAAATTGTGATGCTGCTCCTATGTGTTCTTAATTTTTGGGTTTCGTGATTCAAACTTATCATTCCATTTTGTTTGGATAGATTCCAAAACCCCTAGAATTATACCATTCATGCACTAAAGCACATTAAAGGAAAAAATCGGCTAGTTTGAGAGCCCTGTTCTCCAGTCACAACCTCTCTTAACCCGAACACTCTGGGGGGTTATTCAATAATAGTGTACCCCAAGTATTCGATGATTATCCAACACTCTCATAAAAAGTGAACAATTATGTGGTATTCCCTCATTTCTAACATCAAGAATGACCCATGTGAGCTTTGGGATCTATAATTAGTTGTTTCACATATATGATTAAAGTGAGATAATTAAAGGAAGTAAGAATGTGTCTCTGTACACAATTTAAAGAAATGTTTCATAAGTTTGAAAAAACACTATAACAACCCTACTCTTTATTACACACTTAAACATGATTTATTACAGAAAATTTCACTTAAGACAAATATGAGGATTGAGAGGTCTAGTGTATTGGGAAATTAGGTACATTACATGGAAACTTAAGACATAAAAGTACAACATCTTTATTGAAAACTTCCTTTACATGACCACAACATTCCCTCGTACCTAGCATTTGATGGGATAATATGAGGAAAAACATGTGAAAAGGTTGAGATATAAATCCCAGTAATGGAGTAAAAAAGGAATAACATGAAGAATACAATAAATTTTAGGTAATAGGAATATCAATGGATTATAAGAGAAACATGAACATAAAGGCATGGTATAACATGATTATCATAACATGGAAATGTGGCAACAACATTTAACATGATTTTAGCATGAGCCAAGGATCATTTCACATGGAGCATGAGTAAACCCTCATTTCAATTGAATTATCATGTGTAAACCCTAATTTCACTTGACATATCATGATACCAATCTTTACCCAATGAGTTGGAGCGCTATCATGGTGCACCCTTCTTTATCATTTCGTTTTATGCATAAGTGTTCCACATGGATCTATAACAAGGATTCATTAAACATCATAATTTATTACAAGATAAAAGAATTTGGAATTAATACATTAAACTATATACTCAATAAGTGAATTTGAATAAAGGAGAATACCCTTGATAGAGAAATGGGTATGGTATTCACTACACAATGACTTTGGCTTGGAAAATCGCGATGCAATTTCGACATCATAACAATGTGACATAAGAATTTATAAAAAAATGATTGATGAGAGATAAATGGGTGTATAATCATATGTAAATGAAATTTATAGTAAGGGGGATCATATAGATACATGTCCCAACATAAGTAATGGAATTTAGATTTATAATACAAAAGAATTTCTTAAATGTAAATAAGGAGAGAGAAATTACTTTTGAAATTTCGGCATGGTAACAGGTATACATGGGAGGAATTAATGAGAGATAAATGGGTATATAATCATTCAAACATAAATATTTAAGTATGGTGGAGGTTAAAAATCATGCTATAATATTTTTAATTGAAAACAAAATGGTATAATAATATAATGAAATTAGGACAAAAATGAGAAAGGAAGAAATCCCTTACTTGGAAGTGTGATTCCAAATGCTTGGGAGAGGCTTAAGGGAGGCTTATTGGGAGATTGGGGAATATTGGGAGGATTATAGAGAGATGAGGGCAGAGGTTGGTCGAGCTCTAAAGGAATTTAGTGAAGAATAAGTGGGAACTTGGGTGGGTTTATATAGGAAAAAAGAAGGAATTCTTTATTATTTAGGTTTTGGACCCTACACATTAAACTAATCAAAACCACAAACCATCCCATGGTATTTGCTTATGGGTTTTTCCAAAGGGGATTGGAAAAAATTATTTTATAAGTTCAATGGCCTAACTTATTAAAATATTAGGCTTGATTATGTGGAGGTGTGTCACACTCTCAAGGAAATCATTTTAAAAAGATAAAATGTTTTATAAGTCTTGGAGGGTCCACTAAAGCACCATAAAATTATTAAAAAAAACTAAAATCACAATATTTTAAAGCTAAAACATATATTTTTCGAACATATCTTTTATAGTATTTTATTACATCACTATTGGGTCATTATGATGTTATAAAACACATTATATATTTAAACGATATTTAATTTTTACCCAAAAATTCAAATATCTTAGAAAATTATAAAAAATTCACCATTAGATAATTTCAACATCCTGATTCCAAAAATAATATTCATTTTATCTAAATAATTTTATAAATATGTGAATTTTTACTTTTAAAATAAAAACCGACATTTAACAAAAATTCATGGGTTTGACAAAAACAACTTTCAAACCTTAATAAAAATCATAATTGTATTCATAAAAATTATTTGATCATTTATATTTAATAAAAATTAATTTAGTAATAATATTTTATTAAAATATTACTTAATTCAAAAACCCATTAATTCAACAAAATAGATTTCTTAATTGAATATTAAATAAAAATACTATTTGTACTATTTACAAAGTAATAATAATATGATGAATGTATATTATTTATTCTATACAAAAATAATGAACATAATCATAGTGCTATGGTATTTCTATATAACCTCTTATAACACCCACATAAGACCGAAGGGTAAGGTATGTGATGGTGACAAACTCTTTGGGTGGCTTGGATAATATCGCTCGGGTGGTAATCTCTACCAACTTCCACTTCTCCCATAGGCGGTTCCGTTCGAGCTTAACATGTTGAAAATCAGCTTGGGTTTGGTCAAGAGTGAAGCCTAGTGACACCACATCCTTTATGAGCTCTAAAAAATGGGCTTCATATGGAGCAATTCTTCTGGATTTGGCCATCGCTTCCTTTTTCTGAGTAAATTGGAATTGTTAAAGCCCAAATTTATACTAATCAATTGATCACTGTTCAATGACTATATTAGAAATGGTAACAACTATTAATGGTATTTTGAAATCCATAAAACTAAGGAAGTGAATATTTTATATAACCATTTTACATAATAAAACATTTAATTAGATCAAGATGAATTTTCATTAATAAAAGTTTGGGTCATTATAAACAAAACCGTTATAGATCAACCCCACCAATGGAGCACTTAAAATACACCACCCTTTGGCATGTGGACTCCAAGATCCATTTTCTCCACCTAAGTTCCCGTTATTATTCATTTTCTTTAGGAAAAATCTCATCTTCCATGGTTTGTGCCCAATCTAGCTCAGTTTGGAGACCATCCACTTTATGAGATTTCTATCTTAGTTTCTATAGATATTCCATCAATTGGAACCTTAACCATGCTACCAATTCCAATTGGGTGGTAGTAAAGGAAGATCCCTCATCCAGCTTCCCTTCTAGATACCAAATTTTCTATTCATCCTCCTAAAGTTTCCAAGTGCTAATATATTTCTCCTGATTCTAGGAAACCTCTAGATAATGATTTCTTTACCATATTTTCTCAGTGAGGTAGTCTCAAATGAGTGGATTAAAACCTCAAACATACTCCCCTCCAGCACACAGATCACATATCCAGTGGTGAAGTTATCCCATCCAGCTTATCCAATACATTTCTAGAGTATTGTTGATGAAGCGATTAACCAAATTCTATGCCCGATATTGGGTATCCTCGCTTTCCTCAACCATAATCAGACTTATCCATCTCCACCAAGTTAAAAGGTTTATACTCTAGAAATGAATCTTAGAGTTATATAGCAGGATCTTCCTCAGCATCATGTTAGATGGGATAGGATCCATATCATGAGGTTGATCTTCATCACTTGATCCCACATTGATGAGTATGCACCTATCAGCCCCACTAGTGATACCACCCACAATCGCAATTGATTGTTCACCAGAGGCCATGGTCTGGTTGGCTCAGACACTTGGATATGTATGGATTAACACCCCTATCAAGAAAGGAGCCTCAGTTCCTCCAACCATTCTTACTAACAAAGCACCCTCTACTATGAGGGATGTTCATACATTGACCATATCATTCAAATTTGGCCAAGTAAACAACAAGTATGACTATGTGAGGTAGGAAACATACAGAGGTCAAGCTATGGTTGCTTGTTCCCTAGGGTTTTCATTATTATGATCCCATTATGTGGCCACTGTATATGATTGAGATCCCCAAAGATTCTAGAGAGGCCACCCAAACCTCCTCAACACTGCTAGTGCTTGCAGATTCTATCGCTCCAGACAAAGGTCTTGGGGATTGGTTCTCTAATACTGTTTCCACACCTATTTGCCCATGAGAGGGGGTCTCTTGTATGATATTCTTCTTTATAGAACATATTTCAGTTCTAGATAGATAATGAGAAATTTAATATCATAGGGTAATGAGTTATAACTTACTTATAGAGATTCATTGAATCCCTCCAAGGAGTCTTCCTACGAAGATACAACTTCATCTTCCTACAAAGCTATGAATTCACCATCCTTCTAGGGGATCCCTTTAAAAGAATATTCTCCCCAGGACCCATATGATTATCTATATAAGGGAAATAACACTTCCATATCAGAAAAAAATAGTTTTGGAGGAGATTTCAGTTCCTATAATACTTTTATTCGATCCGTCATGGGACACTCAATGCCTTTGGAATGCACTAAGTCTTCCAAATTGGCCACGTACTTATCCCCCTCTTCCTGGGTCATAAGGAATCCACCCTTGGAATACCCAATACACTCTAGTTCCATACTTTACTTGTTAAGGTGGTCCAACATCTTTCCAGTGATGAGGAATTGTTTGTACGTATGCCAAGTTTTGCAAGCCTCAGGCTAAAAGAAATCATTAGGGATCTCCACACAATAAAGTTGTTTCCATGGAGACTAGGTGAATGTCCTATAGAACCCTCTTGATGGATCCCCTATATCCTGGGTTTTCTCAGATGGGAGCACTAGATCTGGTGCTGGTGGTCCTATTCCTTCATCTCTGATCAGTATTGGTCTGTAGACCGTCGACTTTGATGATACAGTTTTTTCACCATGATGAACATCAGACCTATCACCACAATTCCTTATTTTCATCTTTTGTCCTTTTCCTCAAGGTAGAGTGGATACTCCTTCATTGGATTATATTTTTCACTACATCAATATTTATACCAGGTAGGTATCTTCCTAGCTCTATGTATATGTATGGACTAGTCCAAATATAGCAGTGGATGGAAACAGATCATTCAAAATATTTCTATCTTCATGTGTGAACATGAGACGAATATGAATCATCACACACAAGTGGTCTTTATGGAGTACGCACAGGTACACCTTTGAGTTCAGCCTCTACAGACACCTAAATTTCCATGAAAATTGATTCAAGGTGTATGATTCACATATCACATCATAGTCCACCCATTCCACTATCACTCCTCCTCCAAAGTCTAGTATATACAACCACAACTCTTAAATTCCTATTCTTTCATCACTTATCACTCTAATCAGTAGGTGAAATAGGTGAAAGGTGAACTAATATTCTTTCCCAATCTTACTTAGAACCTACATAGAGCCTAGATTGAATGGGAAACTCCTTGTAATATTCATAATCATTGGTCAAAATTGTGTGTCAGGTGGGGAGATGGGATTTAGATATTTATAGCCTCCCATGTGTGTGACCACCAAGTTTTACAGAAAGTGAAGTATCCCACACATGAACAACATATTATTCCTCTCACCGATATGCTAGAGCACCTTATATATCTTCTCCAGCACCTAGATCCCTAGATTGGTGTGTGGTCATATTGCTAGTATTTCCTCCATGATAAAAGTTCTTGTTCATGCTCCCATATGCACATCTATCATTGGTAGTATCCACCGGTAGATGAGAGCCATAATGAATCTAGATAGCCTGAATATCGGTCGATAATCATCTTTGATATTGTACCCCAACAACTTTCACTAGCTATAATCCAAAATCTACCAGTAAGATCCATCTATGCCCTACTAGTGGCCTCTTGGATAGGTACAAGGTCCTTTTTTGGAAACTTCATGGGTTGCTCCTCACCCTCAACCGACACCTCTACTAGGATGTTAAAAAAAATATCAAAACCATTGCTTAAAGTGAAAATACCTTGTCATTTTCATGTCCTTATATATGCCCAACACCATATCCAACATCACCTTTTCCATACGTGGAATCTTCTCTTTATCCTCCCTAGAGTTCTCCATGGTTAGAAACTCATCATACATGGCCCCCAGAATCAGGATTCTAGAAATCTAATGGAGATCCTAGGTGTTGATTCTATCCTCCATGTGGTAAAGATGAAATGTATTGGTGTCCGATGACCATCAATTTAGTAGCTCAGACATGATACCCAATGGTTGGTAGACATGGAATTGGGAATCTCATTCAGATTCATATAGAACCACTCCCCTCATTACCATCCCAAACTCTATATAGGATGCACATGCCCAATAGGCCTAGGCCCATTCCTCTATGAAGTTTCCACCCTAGTGAAAATCCCAATTATTCATCCACCCTTTATATGGGTTCCCTAACACCACCTTGATTATTATTTTAAATTGTTATGGAGATTCTTCTTCTTCTATTGGTTTCCCATCAACATTTTTGAGGTGGTTATAGAGGCAATCAATAGTGATAGCCATGTGGTCCTTGCATATTTGGCCGTCAGCAGCCCTATACCATTGGTATTACCCTAGTGTACCTCTGAACTAGTAGGCTATATTATCCCTTTTTTCCTCTAGGATAAAGAAATTATCCCTCAGACCAAATTCATACAAAGGTAGTCTCTTACATAGGGGATAGTCCTTTTGCACTTTTTATTGTAGATCTAGCAGTGATTTTTGATCTGAATGAGTCTGAATGTACTCAATTATCATGATATTGTTCATCATATCTTCACTTCTGGAAACATCTTCAAATACCTCCTAAGAATCTTCTTAGGTTACCATTATATCCAAGACTTAGTCGAATTCCTGAGACAGTCTATGAAGATCTTTTGTGAAGATTTTTAGTGGAGAACCTAATTGTGATGATACATGATACTTATTTTGGTTCTAGAATGAAAACCAATCACAATTCCCCAATTCATGAAATATATTTCACGAAGAAAAGGACCATAGACATAGTTTGCAAAGGAGTGTTCGCGGGGTGGATAGCTTCGAGAAAAGAAAGATCAGGAACCATCGTTCACGGAGATCCAGTATGGGAAATGCCCCCCCAACACTATTTATAAGTAGTGGAAGACTAATAATCATGACATCCCCCATGATTTAAGCTTCATGGTGACCCCGCACCAGTGTGCATCACACACCCTTCCTCGCAATCCTTCTTTGTGATCCACTAGTTTTCAGCGATTTACCCTCATATTCAGAACCTCCTTTTCTTGTCCACTCCCATTCCTAGGGGGGAAATTTTTTGGTACCAAAATTTGTTTCAAAAGATATTTCAAGGAATCCGTGATCATTTTAGATGAAATCCAATCTCAATATCCCCAAAAATCATCAAATGGGATTACCTTGTAAAGCTCCCGTACGAAGATCCTCACCACCATGAACGTGTGAGGTGTAGAAGGATGGATCCATGAGTTTGATGCCCATTTTTAGAGACATCTAGTCCATTAAAGGATGCATCCATGAGTCTAATTCCCACCACAATTATAAAAAAGGCCATTGATGGGTGCCTCTATGTGTTTGAAACCCACCACGATTGCTACAAAGGCATTTGACAGAATCCTTGACGATTCTGACGAACCCAGTCCTTTCATAGAGCCCAGATGTCCTTCACGGAATTACTAAAAGATTTATGAGGCCCCTTTTCCTATAAATATCTGGCTCATACCACCTCAAAAGTACTGATACCACAACCTTTCATCTTTTTATCTGCCATTTTGTGAAGCACCTGTGCACCATGAGATCAAGAGGAAAATGAATCCACCAAGGTACTATAGCATTGTGAAATCCACTTTCCCTTATTCATATTTACCCCATCCCATGATAGGGATTCCCTTTTTGAATTATGACACCCTTCACAGAGGAAGACGACACTCCTGGGTACTTGATACTTCACGAAGAACTAAACCTTCATGAAGCACTCCTCATTCAAATCATGGATTCATGTCAATATAGGGCCAACCCTAATTCATTAAGTTCATTTCCTCATGAATCCACAAACCTCTGTAAAGCACTTGAACTTCATAAATCACCTCTTAGAGAGGCCCCTTGATTCACGAGACCCTCTTCCATGCGTCCCTATAGGCTCGCACGTAGTGACTTCTTAGTCCTTCGTGGGGAATCCCTTGTCGCATTACCTTAACTTTTGAATTTCATCATAGGTATGCTAATGGATATTTCATTTCATCATAGATATGCTAAAATTGAACCCACAACTAACCACTCTTCCTCCTCTCACCCTTTGAGTATTGCTGACGGCTTCCTTTCCCCAAGTGTAGGTGGGTATCAGTTATTTAAGTCCAAGGGGTGAGGAATGAGTCCCCCACATCCGAGATGCAGGACATTAAACTACCTAGCACAAATTTCCTCAACAAATGATGTTAAAATTTTATTCTCCCATGTGTGGATGGTCTGGAAGGATCAGAGAGGGGATGGGCATCAGATCCATCTCATATCCCTCCCCCCTTGGGGTTTTGTATCTATTGTGCTTCAGGCAGTCTCCATGTAAGCTCTGGAACACCATTGACAGGGTGATTTGTGTATGACTGATATGGAATGTGTTATTACTCACATGGAATGAGATCCACCTTATACAAAAATACACATTACATGGGATACTTTCATGCATAGGCCCCACTCTAGCCCTTGCTGACACATATTTCGCGACACGACCGTCTGGTCCACAACTTCCTCTTGTTTCTCACACTGAGCATGAATCACATGGTCTTATAGGTTAGTAATGACTTTGAAACCCTTATCCATCCTACATGCATACCTCTTGAAGTAATCACCTGTTTTCATCTTTATGGGTTGTTTCAAAATGTAATCCCCATACAAATCATTACTGCTCCTAACAACACTTAGGCTACTTCCATGCATATTCACCATATCATCCTTCAAACTACGTGGGTTTTGATCCCTATATCCTAAACATGGTATAGAGGAAGCCTCCATGAGGTTTAATCCCAACCAAAGGTAAACTTCAATGCCCCCTCCTAGGGTTTCACCTCCCTGATCCACCCTCAGTGGTGTCTAGATTATCCTTTAAATGGGGATCCTCCTTAGGTATATGCCCCAATTCCCCACTCCAAACTATGTAGAATTTGATTCCCAACTAACTAGGATATATTATAATCATCTATAATGTCCAAAACCATAATCCATATCCTTGTTGATCTCTTCTGGGTGGTATCCCTGGTAAGATCATGCCCTTCACATGGGAGACCTTATCTTTTCTAGGCCCATCAGGTAGCTTTTATGCATAATCCCCAGGCCCCTTTAATAACTACATGGACTTTGATTCCCAACTAACTCAGATACGTAGGAAAACTACCTGAGGTTGAAGCCCAAAACCCTCAACAAACCATCAACTTTATCAATTTCTCCCACCTCATTTGCATCTATCCCGATTCTTACCTAGGCCGCCACATCCTAGTGGGATGACTCAATTCATCCAAGAAGCTCCAATGCATAAGCCCTAATAATATACTCCATTACCTCACTATTATCACGATGAGGTCATGTAATCCATTTGGGTCATCTCAATGTGTAATACCCATTCATCCACTTCATTACTTCTCCTAGATGCACTTGGGTAGCTAACCATATGTAATCCTCACACCACTCATCATCAAAACAAGAGAAATCCTCTTGCAAATGGAAGTCTCAATGCATAATCCCCACTCCATCCATCAAAATATGTGTGTTCTAATCTCTGTATTCTAAATAGAGTATGTAGAAGGATACATAAGGTTCAATCCCAACCAATGATAAACCTTGTTGTCCCCCTTATTGGGGTACGCCTCTCTGATCCACCCTTAGCAGTTTCCAGATCAGCCTTCATGGTGTGAAACCTTACCTTTATGGGACACACCATCCTGAGTCCATCCTTATTGGGAATTATAATCCATCCATCTAGTAAACCATCCAGATTCTCTCTCATAGGGATGTACCCATATGACCCACCTTCATAAGTGTTCTGATCATTCCATTCTATCTTCGCAAGATGTTAAAATCATGACCCTCCATCTCTCCTAGGCGTTAAACCTACGAACCACCCTGTGTTAAACATGGTATGCGTGAGGAAAACCTTGAAAGACATGACTATGACATAAAATACCCTTAAATTGATGTGGGATGCCTCGGTTTTTCATGCCCTTGAGAAACCCTCTTATGAGGAAGAATATAGGTGTTCCAATGTTCCAACACTCAGACATTCCAACGATGCCCAACATGACTACTCTCATGATTTAAGGTTGATGTCCTGGCTTGAACCCTTGGAATGTACATATAGAAGCACTGTAATTAACCAGTGTTCATGAAGAGATGGAACCGAGAAGAACTTTCACGAACAATGTATTAATCTATAATGGAGACCCGGACTAGGTGATGAATTCTGAGGAGGAATCCATGAAAGGAGGTACCAAACACCCATCACCCCATTTTGATCAAAGAGAAACCATATTTTAATAAGTGATGAATTCTTCTCACCTTTTGAAAGTGGGAATGCGAGGTACAATGCGCCGTTAGTGAAAAATAAACAAACGTGCGAGCGGCGTGCCCCGACCGAAAGAATCAGAAACACTGATTTAAATAGAATCAATTAGATTATTCCAAATCAAATGAATCATTTAAATTTAATAAAAAATAAAAAATATAATGGTAATTAAAAATTACTTAGTTTAATGAACATACGTGAGTATTTTAAAAATCGGTATTTTTACTATTACAAAAAAATCAATAATTTCAAAAAATTACTAAAATTAAACCTATGGTAATTTTGATATGAATATTTAAAAAATGATTTTAATTTTTATAAAATAAAATTTCTAAAAGTGAAAAAATTAATTATAATTTCCTTTCATAGAATGAAATAAAATCATTTTTGAATAAAATGTATTCTTGAAACATAAAATGAATTCACTCAAAATTGAGTGATTATTTAATAATAATTAATCAATAAAATTGTATTTTTCAAGACCATTACACATATAATTTATAATTTAGTTATTCATATTCATACCTTCCAATTCAATGACTAGGTTATAATGGTCACATTTAAAAAATATTATTTTTATAATATATCTCAATCTGCATAAAGCTCAATATTGCATGTTAAGAATGTTATCAAGATTATTATTCTTTTATAATAATTTTTGGGGGTGTTAAATACTTACAAAATATAAAGAAAATGTGGGGTAATTTATAAGTTGTGTAAAAAAATCTATAAAAGACATCCAGATTAACAAAAAATGGAAAAGATAATTTTGGAGAAGAAAAATGATATAAAATAAAAAAAAGGATTTAAAGAAAAAATATGAAGATATTTTGAGTAATTAAAAAACATAGAGTCTTTATATTTTACAAAAAATTATAAAAAATGAATCTCTATGATCTAATTCATATATACACAAAAACAACCACATATAAGAAACAAGTAACACATCTAAATTTTTTTTTACTAATAGGAAGAATAAATCAAAATATTTAAAATTTAAAATGTAATCTTTTGTTGGATTTAAAGAATAATTATGAATAAATAAAAATAAATAATATAAAGGGTGATTAAATTGTAATAAAAAATAATTACGAAGGAATAATTTGTTGGGTTGTAGATAAGATGAACCATACTTATTTTTAAGTACATTCCTAGTATATTAGTGAATATATATTTAAAAATTACATATTCCATAGATTTTTTTAACTAAAATATAATTCAAGTTCTATATTTATAATTTAAAATGAAATACATATTCTACTATTAAAATTAAAAACATAACATATGTTTTTTTACCTTTAAACCAATTTAAAATCATATTAAATCACTATTTTTGGAATCAGAGCACATGTTTTGTCAAGTTTAATCCATAAAAAAATGTTACATAAATATTAAATTATAAAAAATACTTTATTTCTATAATCAATAATATAATAAATCAATTTTTTTTAGAAAAAACCAATGTTCACCGATCATAATAAAAAAACAAAAAAAATTTATTTTCGATAACATAACATTTGTTTTTCCTTCTTTTCAGGGATAGTAAAACATATCTTATTCCATATACGAAATCATTTTAAAAAAATATATTATATTAATGAAATATTTAATATAGAATAAATATTTCTTAGCTATAAATAAAAGTGCATAAAAAATAATTTTGAACAAGTATTTAAGTTAGTGATAAGAAATCCAAAAAAATATATTTTCTATCTATATAATTGTATAAAATACATCCTACCTAAAAAATTAAATATAGAAAATATATTCTATCCACTATAAAATAGAAAAATATTTTTTAAAAAATAACTATTATTGGAAATATAATAATTTTCATGTCATGTTTTTTATAAAAAAATGTTATTACATGATTGAATAATAATACATAATTTATGTATATGATCAACAATATAACTAAATAGTAATCTTGGTTTGAAGAACTAATGTTCAATTATCACAATAAAATTAATCATATAACACAACTAAACATATGTTTAGTCCTCTATCTTATTAATAATATAATATATTTGATGTTCAATGGGGATTTTTTTTCCTAAAAATCCTTATTCTAAAACATTATTAACATGGTAAAACATTTATTTTATATTAAAATAAAGGTTTATAAAAAATAATTTTGAACATATTCTATATATAATGACAATAAATCTTAATAATGGAATATAAGAAAAAATGATTGAAAAATAATTAATTGAATAAGTAAATAACATAAGTATTTTGTTCTTACAAATTAATACAATAAACTCTCATTAAACATTAATTATTTTTAATACTTGATAAAACGTGTTTTTTTGAATATTTTATTAATAATTAATGACATAATTTTCCCAAATTTATATAAATAATATTATTTAATATAATTTGGGAATATGAGTTTGTATTTTAAAATCTCATGAAAATTTCCATTTTAAACCTTTTAATATCACTTTAATATTTTCAATATAATATTTTATTTAGGACTTATCTTGATTTGAATTTTTTATTTGATTATTAAATCATTATGATAAACATTTTTTGGGTACCATTTTTTGAATCATCTACTTTATAAGATTAACTTTACCTCGAAGTGAAAGTTATTATAGGCACATTATTATGGATTCCACCTCACCATTTGAGTGCTATATCCTTTAGTCAAGATCATAATGAGATAAAATTTATACAAAAACCTGGTTGAATAGAGGCATAAATTTTATTTTTTTATCATGATGTCAAATTGATGCATTTTTATGGTAAAATATGTAGTAAAATTTGAGTTATTTATTTTTAAAAGGTTTATATCCTTTTATTTACACCCATTTTAAATATCCCAAAGATTTTAGGGGATGAGATTGTATTTTTTTTCAAAGTGATAGAAATTAAATGTGTGTCAAAGAAGAAAAATTGTCTACCATTGAACATGTAAAGGAAGATCTATCCTTATGTTAGAAAAGAAAGTTGGAGTATCTGGCTGCTTGAAGGAAGATAAGAAATAAAATTATTTTAGAGCTGGTGATTAAATTAATGAAAAGTGATAAAGGTGGAAAAGTATTATCGACAACATGTTACAAGTAAATTTTGATTGAGAATATATTTAACTGACTGGTACTAGATAGCCTATAAAGTTTCTCTTAAAAGACTAAAACAAGTTCAATGTTATAAATAAAAGATGGCTAAAGTTTTAAGAAACCATCATTGGATGATATAGCATGAAATATGTTATTTGTAATGATAAAAATCACTTGGATTAAGGATGAAAGTGAATGAATTTTAGGGTGAAGTTTTAGTGAAGTAAAGATACATTAGAAATACTATATCTTGAGTATTTATATGCTCTGAAGTACTTTGAAGAAAGATAAATATATTTGGAATTATTTATATAATTCATAAAATTATTTGATTGTTTCTTAAGTTATTTTAGTTATTGAAGATAGAATGAGGTCATTTAAAGTGGACTGTAATTAATTTTAATGAAATCTAGAAAAATGGACAGGCACATGTAAAGGTATCCAAGCCAGATTCATTGACATAAGGGTGACTTGAGTATAGAGAACGAGGTAAGGGTATCCACACCACATAAGTGGATCCATGTATGGATGGATATCCATGTAAGGGGATCCAAACCATATATGGAGATTGATTTAAGTGTGATGGGTGATATAAGGGAATTAATATAAGGATATAGCTTAATATAAGGATATTTCACCCATGTTTTGGGATCAATGTAAGGATAATCTTATACTTATGTGTTTTTTGAAAAATATATAAATTTATAGGATGAGATATTTCAAATAAAAATAGAAATGGGATAAATTTGAATCTATTTTTCATGTTCTAAAAAACATTAAGGTTAATCAATAAATGATTAATGATTTAGAAAATTAATATAAGTTGAGATGGAAGGTTGGGAATTTATCTAGCATGAAAATGGGAAAATGCATATTTAATAAATTTGGTAATGTAAAGTGTTTATTCAAGTACTAAACTTCATCGAGTTAAATATCAAAAAATATTTTTTTATTCAAGATGGGATGAAGAATAAATGATTTGACGTGTATTATATGATTTTAAAGTCTCAAGATGAATTTTTATTTTCATTACAAATTCTCCAATTCCATAATGAGAATTATATACATCATAAATGATGTGGTGTATATTTTTATAATTCCATGTATAATGTTTTATTTGTGGATACTATGGAATGATCATTATAAGAAGAGTTTTTTACGTCTTCAATAGAAAATTTGAAAGATATTTATGGCTGAGATAAAGAGATAATAAAATGTAGAAAATAAAAAAGAAGAGTACTTCTTTCATTTAACTAGTGATGATAGTTGAGAAATAATATTTGGGTGATCATGGGTTAGTATATAAAAATCCATTTAATTTTGGCTTGCACATTTTATCCCATAATATTTCCATTTATGAAAATTGATAAATGAACCAAAATAAAGTAGGGACCTATATAATTTTTATAACTATATCAAAAAAAGGGAAAGATAACTTGAGTGTGATTTATGACTGTGAAGAGGAATCTAAGAGAAAATAAGAACTATTGAAGAAGTAGAGAAGTGTTTTTGAGCCTCTGTTAAAGCTATATAACATATAGTTATTAAAGAAGAGAAGTATAAGAAAAATAAGAAGGATAGTTCAAATTCTAGTCCATACTACACTCAGTTTTGCAAAATTTCGAGAAAAAGAAAAAATGATAAGAATATAAACTTAAATATTTTTAATACGGTTAGAAAAACATACCATAGAATTTCATTTTTTACCCACCTGGTAGAATTTATAGGTTGTGTTACTAAAATAATAAGATTTGAGTAGGGATGATATGAAATATTTACTAAAAAGTATCTTATAATTATTATGTTTCATGAAGTTTGAGTTAAAATTACCTACCAAACAGTTTCTGAAGAAGAAATGGATCCTATGTAGAAAACCATAGACCGAGTTACAAGTTATTGTTATTGAATATTAAAAGGCATTAAAAGAGTTTGTGGTGATATACAAGGAGATAAATTATGATTTTATGAGTTTATGCAGTATATTCCATTGTTTATAAATGGATCCCTACAAAAGGAATGTGAAATCCACCAATACATGTTATCCACATAGTAATAAGGATCATATCTTTCATGGTCTTAAGAAAACATTTTAAATAGAAATATTCTCCCAAGGATTCTCATATAATGAGGAAATAGTATCATGGACTAATGATATTGGTAAAAAAATTCACTAAGTCCTATGGATTTGATAGGAAGCAAGAGAAGAAGAGGATGGGAGATAAAAATATAGATGAAGGGAAGAAGGGAAAGAAGTACTTTCCATCCCATGATAATTAGGGAAAGAAACACCTTGGTACTTTCTTAAAAGTAATTAGAGTTTGATACAAGTGTTGAAAGATAGGCCACCATGTTTATGATTTCAAGGGTAATAAAAAGGTTTCCAATGTATAATGCTTCAACTGCAAGGAGATGGAACACTGTGTAAATAAATGTCTCAAGTGTCAAAGGAATATACCCCAAATGATGCTATTGGATAATGATTAAGTTATGATACTTACACAGATAAAGTGGAAAGATTGGTATTCCTATTCAATAATTATATCATTTTAATATTTAATCAGCCATGTAATGGATATATAAATTATGGGATATATTAGGGTTGTAATATAATACATTTTCATTATGGAAATGAGATCATATATTTGATGGTACTGAGAAAATTTATTCAGTAAAAAGTTAAAATTTTCATAAAACACATGATTGAGGGAAAGAAAACCCTTAATATGTTCTTTATGTCGAGATAATGATGAAGAAATGATTAATTTGGGCAAGTGTTGACTACCTTGGTTCTGATTAATGACTTTTCGACAAGTGGTTTATGCTATCATTGATGAATATTAAAAAACATTGGTATTTAAGGAATATATCCAATAACATGTGTCTTACATAAGAATAAGGAAGAATTAATGTTTTTAATAAGTTTTGATGGTGATTTGAGTTATTACCATATTTAAAGAGGGTCCATGATGAAGTTATTTCCATGTTTGTAATTTGAAAATTTAGAGATGCTTTATGTTGATTAAAGTCTAATGATATGTTCATTTTTGGAAATCTGGTGACCATCTTTCTAAAGTGTTGGATCATAATATTTTTTAAAGGTTAACCATTTATGAAAGGATTTAAGTTAAACTTTGAATCATTTTTTAGAGATTAATATATTACATCACTATATGATGAATCTTTTTTTAAGAGATGAAGTATAAATAATTCAAGGCATGACCAAATGATAAGATTGTAGAAATGTACTAAGTAAGTATATTTACTTATATTCTTCAAGAGTGAAATAATTACTCAACTCCAGGAAAAATGATCTTGAAACAAAATTTTTAGTCCCAGTACCTTTGTTTCCAATGAATCAAATGTACCCGTAGATCATCATGAATTTAGGGCTTTTGATTGTAAACTATATTATAACAATATTCTTTAGCACTCTCCATCAGAACTTTATTGTTAGATTTTTCCTCTGCATCCATGTTTCCATTTTCCACCTATGTTCTCCTACTAGGGAACCTAGTTACATGACCATTTTAGTTTCCTTTGTCTCTTATTATAAGATGTGTTGTTAACCCTATTTACAATGTGGGTTTTTCAACAATGGTATTTTCAAATATCAATTCCTTGATTACTAAGATCAAGATTAAATTGAAAGGATAAAATTTAATTAAGGTGGGGATAATGTAACACCCCAAGACATTACAATATTTTTATGTTGGAATAAATATTATTTTGTATATATTTATACTCAACACCATGTTAAGCTTACTCTACACACCACACTGAGTTAGCTTCGTTACACACCAGAATCTTTTTTTTTGTATTTTCAAATGAAAATTTCAAAGGGTAAGAGTGAACCCTAATAACTTCAGCTAAAAAACCATTAAAAGGAAATACATCCTAGATAAAAACTATAAGAAATGACCCTCCCCAGTGATTACATCATTATGTTAAGCCTCCAACGTTGTATGACCACTCGACTAGATTTCTCATGCAGGGTTGAACGAGCCTGGTACTAATGGAAAAAGCCATACCCTCTTGTTCATCCAAATATGGATGGACAAGATTTGGTGAATGCTTCCTGCTCTAGAACCTCATCAGAAGCAGATCCTTGAATTTTGTCTAGAAGCTTTCACATTCTAGAATCACAATATCACCAAATACGAATCATGCTATTGAAAATCATGAATTCCATGCATGGACATGATTAAAATTTAAAATTCAAAACCATAAGGACCACTATTTTCATCACCAAGTCACACATCAACCTCATCGGAACCTTCAAGCTGTTGAAAAACATCACCGAGAGACAATAGAGATAGAGACACCACAAGACCCTAGAATTCTCTCTCCCTCACATCCCAAAGCACCATGAAGACCACCACTCAAATCTATCTTAGAGAGAGTGGTAGAATCCTAGAGCTAGAGCATAGGAACACACAGACAAATCCCTCGATGGGGATCATCTCCACAGCCCCCAAAGGTTCAAATTTCAAATTACAAAGAACAAAGGGAAGGCCACAAAATGCCAAGCCTCCTAGAACACCATACCTATCACACAAACACATCCCAAAAACTCCTTAGAAACCATATCACCCAACTAACCTAGAAAGAAGAAATGGACCTAGAATCCAGAGCAGTGTAAGAGTGGACATGACTTCCACAATGAGCCATGATGAAGCTAGTACCATCAACCCCAAATAAAAAATCATCTATAAACTAGAACTTCAAATAGTAAGTAATATGCCTAAAATTAGTAAAGAAGCTTTAAATTTAGACCTTAAATCCAGCAATAGAAATTCCATGAACTATCCATAACTTTGAACCATAAGAAGTAAACTTCATTCAACCATCATTAGACATCTGCAATGCCACAACTGCCAAATTAAGACTATCACTACACCCAAAAGTGAAACCCTCACCGCAACTGCCTCTTGAAGCTGAAACCCATGTCCATCATTGATTCCAGAAACAAAGAACCAAAATAAAACTCCCCATCTCCAAAAGATCCACCACCGCTGAAATTCCTTCGAAAGATTAAAGACTCACGCCACCCTGGGAGAGTGAGGAAGAGGAAGTGACTAAACCAGATCTAAAAATCCCTCACCAATTATCACGTAGCTGAGAAGGATGCCACAATCCGAATATAAAGAAGCCACACCACCAAATATTATCTGATGAATTTGAGTCATGTATGCTATTAAGGATAACCTCCTGTCAATCTCTCCAAAGGATGATAAAGGTGAGACTGTTCGCCATCGCATTCCCAACGCCACATCGCCAAGCCAAGCTGCATTGAGTTGGACCATCCTTGACCACCGGAGACGAGACATGCAACTAATAACACTATTATAGAGACCTCATATAGATCCCTAGAGACCCCCCAATGCTCGACCCATGCCTCTGTTGACCCAAAGTAGCCGTTGCACCGAGAACCTAAACCACAGGGCCGCCGAGGATGAGCAAAACCCTAAGAAAGCTAGGGACCTCCTGGTTGAAGCCGAGAGCCCCTCTGGATATAATACTTTTTAAAGATTTAATTACACATAATACTGGGTTTTAATTTCTTTTAATGACACAACTATTATCTTAGGGGAAGTTTTGGTATTTTTTTGAGAAATTTCATTTTTTTTATGAATAGTAAAAAATACAACATTTTTGTTAAAAAATGCCTTTTTGTTCAAATAATTTTTAATGTTAAATTATATTTTAAATTGGTTTTAAAGTCAAAATAGATAAATAATTCATTTATTAAATCAATTTAGGTCATTTTAATTGTTTTGATAAATAAATTAGATATAAAAACTTATTGAAAATTTGAATGTTTCTAATTTAAAAACCTGCTTTCTCACCACATGTGTTGGATTAGTGTTAATCTTATTTTCCCCATTTATGTTATTTGAATTTTGAAAAATGGACATACATTATTGTAATCAGTAAAATATTTTTGGTCTAATAATATCAACTTAATTTTTGACAAAAATATTAGTGAATGTGATTAAAATTAATTACAGTGATTAGGTAATATTAAGTTTAATAAGGGACTAAACCTTAATATTAAAGACCAAAATGGCCTGGAAAATTTCAAAAAAGACATTAGATTCAAATAATTTGACCATATAACCACTTGGTTCTAATTTTATTGGTTATTGGGATATTATGAAATGTAAGTTCCCTATATAAAAGGTTATATAAGGAAAAAAGAAAAAAGGTAACTTTCCTTTCCTTTAACATTTATAAAACTTCGAGATATGTAAATGAAATCATATTTTCGATTATACATATCCATTTGAAATATAAATGGTTTATTATTATCATAATAATTTATCAATAATTTTTAGAGATATTTTAGTTACTTTAAATTCTTAAGAAATGCCAACATATTGATTATTTAGTTAATAACCAACTAAAATAAATGATACTATAAATATTAAAAGTGAAGTGAATTTATTGAATTATTGTATTTAGTTATTTTTTAGATGAATATATCATGTTAAAAAACTATAAAACTAATATATTTTAATTATAATATTGTTTTTATATTATAAAATTAAAATTAAATAAATAATGTTAAAATTGAAATTATTGTTATTTTATAATAAATGATATTTTATTAAATGTTTTAAAATTAATAAAAATTCTATATTATGCCAAGTGATTTTTAAGTGTTAATAAATATAAAATATGATATATTAATAGACCAATTGATCTTTTATAATTAACATATTGACCCATATATTGTAAAAATGTTGTTAACATGGTCATGGTTTAAGTAGTGTTTTAGCACGTCACATGTGCTTATTTTAACATTAATTTACAAAAACATCAGATTTTGATTTTACAAATTATATATAATATTAATAATTAAGTGGATATATACTGTCTAATAAATTTCACTTTTGTTTATTCGTAATTGTAAAATTACTTAGGTTAGAAAACTAGATGCTTTAATAAAAACTAAAATGATAAAATTGGAGAATATTATAAGTTAAGGAACCAAATTGTTAAAATGCTCATATTTGTTTTGTGATGGAGGTTTTCATAAAAATTTATTACACTTTAATCCATTATCATTCAATTTTGGAGACACTTTAGATAAGTTATACCTCCCATTGATGAATATCATTTTGGTATTTACAAGAGCGCCACTCTCCCTCCACGATAAAAAGGAAAGCACTCCACTCCTTACTCACACCCCTAAAACCACTTAAGTTCAAATAATAACTGCCCAAATAGATTCAAAAAATCCCTAAAATAAAAATATAATCCTACCTTTGGGAATAAATCCTTCCAATGAATCCTATTTGGTATAAACCGAAATGAGTTACCCGATTTTAAGGTAACATTTTCCAAAAATATATTTTCTTTCATTTGCTTCTCCACTCCCTATACAATTATTATTACATTCTTACATAAAAAATAGTATCCTAAATAAACTCGGATTTTTTTATATTATGATTTATATTCACACTTACACACACATCCATCTAATGGGTAATGATCATACTGTGTTTGTGTACGACAGACTACTGCCTTATGAAACAATGATTGTTCATTTTTCCTTTACCACCTCTCATGGTGGAAATTATGTTGTAAACTCTTTTTATATATGATATATATGATATTTATAATGTCTTTATAATTATTTAATATTTATTTATAACATACATCTATACTTTCCATCTGGGGAAAATATGATAATTTCGTTTGAGGAAGTGTGGACTACCGCCCCCTGAAAGTGATGTGACTCATACATGTCATACATGGAATGTATAAAGGATGGTCTTAATAAATATATGTAAAATATATAACATAGATATGATAATTTAATTATAATATACATATATCATTTACTTTTAACTATTTTCATACAACAAAGAAATTAAAGTAGTGTTCATGCGTACGTACGACCTACCATCTCCATAAACGGTGCATTTCATTTCTTATCTCCAAGCATTATAGATTATTATAAATACATATGTACTGAATATATAAGATAATTAAGTCTTGGTTTAAATTCTTTATATGATTAAATAATTATATATGTAATATTATAAGTAAATAACAAGTCAAAATATACTTGAGAAAACCTGGCAATTAACACCTAAAATAGCGAAAATAATGAAAAATTGTTAACAAATGGGTAATAAGATGTTACAAGAAGATGATATATAATATTATAAACTTGAGTATGATTATATTTTAAGTTATTAACATATTTTAAACCACTATATATAATGATAAAGAACACACAACAAAAGTAAGGTTAAGGTAATGAATTTCGTCTCAATTTATATTCCATTGAGACTTATTTCTATTATGCACCAATTCAATTTTATATGTTGCATGTACTGCCATTTGACATGTTATATCATGAATCTATTTATTCTAATGATATTATAAGTTTCATAATTCTTGTGGAATTATTATTTAAATGTTTCAAAGTGGTATGATACACTTTATAATGTTTAAGGATTATTTTTCCTCAAGAATGTTTTAATATCAACAAACCTTCTTGTTACTTATCCTCCTATGAAGTATTATTGATAAATCCATATTCTTTATGGAAATATTATAAGTAATTTTTTATTATTATTTAAATTGATTATTCGATTTAAGTAATTCTTTAGAAACATAAGACATTGGCTGGGGACCATTTAAGGTAATCCCTGGGGACTTGTTAATGAAATCCCCTTGATGCATTGGTAGTTTAATGAGACAAAATAGTTGGCCAAAATAGATGGATTTTTTATAGATAGATAAACCATATTGTGAAATATATTGACGGTAATGGTTCCATATACCTAGGAAACATGGTATACAATAATTAAGCATTTCCCTAATTTATTTTTAGTTATTATTCATCCATGATATTTTATATCGATATATCTATGGGTACATTTAATTTTCAGTTCATTGATTAAATGGCATGTGTTTTAGTTTCTTACCTTTCTATATTGAATTTTCCTTATCAAGTTATTTGAATGGAATGTGATATCAATTATTTACCTTTCCATGTTTATTTATTCTCATTGATTTATTATTTATTCTTCTTTACTTACCCTTACTAAGCATTTGAGATCACCCTTACTATGCTTCACTTCCCCAGGTTATGAAAAAGAAATATTTGAATAAGAGTTTAAGGATGAAATTTATTTTTTTATTATGTATAATGTTTTTATTTCTCATTTCCCAATGTGTTATGGGTAACATGTATGTAATCTGGATTTCCCAGACTTCTAAACTAATTGGTCCTTCGATATTTGATTCCTTGTAATCATGACAATGTAATAAAACAATTCACCAGCTTTGGGCTTCTAGGGTTAGGGCGTTATAGATGGAATGAAAATAAGAAATATATTCTCAATTTATCATGGTGAACCATTATTGATATAGGTAATTGGTTATTTAGGTATATCTTTGGGTTATAACTCAGGCATGGGGGTAGTTTTCTACTTATGAGAAGGATTACTAAGTAGAATAAAGTCTCATTCACTTATGTGATCCATCATATTTTCAAATGAAAATGGTAATGTGTGTTATTTCCTCTTCATGAAGGTTATTGTGGTGTGTTTGGTTGATGTTTTTACTCAAGGAATTATAAATTATACCATGTTTAAAATTATTTTCTATGTTTTATCAAATAAAATGGTTTGTGTGAGTTTTAATAA
This sequence comes from Viscum album, assembly GCA_963277665.1. NCBI lineage: Eukaryota > Viridiplantae > Streptophyta > Magnoliopsida > Santalales > Viscaceae > Viscum > Viscum album. The sequence goes on from OY728156.1 coordinate 895,350,357, forward strand.
AAATAAATTTACCTATCATGGTTTTCAAATATATGAGGTATTTAATTGTTTAAAATTTTTCCAAACCATTTTTATTTTAGTTGGTTTTAGTTATTAGAGGTGTTGATAGAGGTTGGGGGTTAGAATTTATGGATTTGTTCTTGGTGGTAAATATTTGAAAGGATAATAGATACCATAAAGTAAATATTTTCTAGTACGAGGAACACGATGTATATAGTTAGAGGGGACATAGGCTGATGTGGGATACCAGCAACATAGTGACCCTAAAATGGGTACCCAATGGGTATTGGGTAACCAATGTGTGTGAAACAATAACACAATGAAAAAAATTGTTTATTTAAAATAAAATCTAAATTAAACTATTGAAAAATTATACGAACATTTTGGTTTTCCTTAGATAGACATTGAACCCTGTCCCATCATCTCTATCTTTTCTCTTATCCAAGATGGATAACACCTCCAATTATGGTCGGATCAATGTGATGTTTGTTTTATAGGATCAATATGGATAATTATAACTTTCATCTTCCTTATATTATGGATTTTTCTCAGGTTTTATTCATTTTTTCACAAAAATGACTAATTTAGGAGTTTATAAGAGATTTTGGGATTCCATATAATTAAAGTTGAACCAGTTAACAAACTTTGATGAGTGGGTACCCATGATAATGAGGTAGGTGGTCTCTTTTCTTTCTCATTAGTTAAAGTGAGTTTATATTATATTTGTGATATATGGGTTATGTAAGAGCTTTAGTTTGATCTAGAAAAAACCCAAATAATCTTTATTATTGATTTGAAAGTAGAGTAAGAATTATGAATTCCATAATTAGTCCTCGAGTGATGAATATTTATTGAAACTAGTAGCGTAATACACCCTAAGAGTGGTGTGTGTGTGTGTGGGGGGGGTGTGGTGTGGTGAATTAGGGTGTTAATGTTTTCACTTAATATTTTCCTAATATTAGAAAGAAAAATAAAAATATGTAATTCTTAAAAAACACACAAATAGTCCAGATAATGAAATTAAATACAAGTAAACTGATGTTTTACTTGGTTTACCATAAAGGGATAGTCCAAAGATCATACTTCGATAGTGTTTCAATGTATCATATGGTAATAATATTGACTATATGTATTACAAAAGTTTTATAAGGACACACTATTGATACTAGGAACACTTACTATCTTGAAATCTTATGTACTACTTTGGATCAAGGGTTATAAAGAAAAGATACAATACACAAGTTTCTTACAATAATTTAAAGAACATAATTTGAACACCAATTCAGTGAGGGTGTTATCATTACCATTACTTCTTCTTATTTAACTCAAGATATTAAAGTATATTACTTTTACTCTTCACAATTTTCACTTATTCTATTCACATATAGTTTTTTGATAACTACAATTATTAATTCATCTTATCTATTCTTCTTATAATTTTATCCCCCATAGTTTTTTTCTTCAAAAATATTTATACTATTTTTGATATGGAAAACTCCATGAAATCTACAATGATATTATTTTTAAAAAAATGAGTAATAATTTCCATAACTTGAATATGGAAATTCCATGAACTCAACACAAGTTAATACTCTTTTTGAAATATCCACATTCCTTATAATATTGACCATAAATCACGGTCTTCCATATTCCACAAAATTCACAAGTTTATTTCTTTATTATTGAATAAATTATTAATCTTAAACTACAATTAATAATATTCAAAATAATCTACATGGTTTTTGAAATACTCCTTGCATGCATGTAGACAAATTTCCTTCATAGTCTGGCCTTCTCCTTAAATAACAAAGAGAATAACACTTACAATCTTATCTTTTTTCATGAGACGACTCTTATACTATGTCCTTAGGATCCAAAATAACTCTTACAAATTTTTGAGGTGAATATTAAAATTTTAATAACTGCCCTTATAATTTTTGAAATGATCCTTAGATTCTTAAAATTACCCTTATTAAATAGTAATTTTCCCATATTTCATAAAGGGAATGACTCTTACAGTATCCCTAAATAGCTCTTACAGATTCTAAAATGACCCTTATGGTTTCCAAAATGACTCTTGGGATTTTTTCATTTGTTATTTAATCATATTTCCCCATTATAATGACTATTATATAACTTTATATGGATATTAAACTTACAAATATGGCTCTAAGATTTCACAAAATAAGACTTATGGAATCCAAGATGACAATTATGGTTTTACATATGACCCTTATGGTTTCTCCAAATGACCCTTACATAACATAAGATAAATCTAATTCATTGAAACTTAGTTATTTCATAGAAACCTATACACTCTATATTCTTACTAAATCCTTTAGAATATGTCCAAAACACCTCCAATCACTTCAATAACACCCATGAATATTATTTTGTGAATTATAAATTTATAATTGTTTAATATTTCCATACTCAAACCCCCCATATTTTTTCGATTTTTACCATAATTATCATAGATTCCCATAGTTTTTCCTCCTCTAAGAAGGTCCTCTATTCCCCCTTAAAAGTGATTTGTTATTCCTTTTACCACCATACACCCATTATCTCCATTTAATAATAAAATTAGAAGATTATTTTTATTATAATAGGTTTTATCACATCCAAATACATAAGAACTACCATAAAAAAAATTACTAAGAAAAGATTCACCAAAAAAGTTTCTAAGCCTACATTAGTTAATGTTCATTTTAGGATATAAGAAACATAAGTTTGTTACTGCAATTTTATCAAAATCATCATTACATCTAAAATTATTCATGGATAGTATCTTCCCCTTTCTTCTTAACCTCAAAATAATATATGAACCTAAAATAAATACATAAAAAAAATTAAATAATGATAAATAATGAGGAGAGTGGGTATTTACAAACCTACTCAAGATGAGGGAGGTGGTTGAACACCAAGTTATAAATAATGATTCTTAAATGTTAGAGTAGCCAAGGGTGTATTTGTGATATCAAATACTTTTTGATCAACCCGAACACACTCCATCTTTAGTATACCTTTATGTATATTTTGTTTAATAAAGTGATATCTGATCTCAATGTGTTTGGTTTGGGAGTGGTGAAATGGATTATTTTTGAGATTGATAGTACTCTTGATGTCATAAAAGGTTACTATTGGTCGTTACACTTATTTAACTATATCTTCTAACTCCCATTTTATCAATTAAAGTTGTCTTCATGATTTAATTACTATAATGTATTTTTATTCAACCATACTAAGATATGTACTCTCATGTTTCTTAGTCAAACACCATATACACATAGTGATAATTTAAAATGTACCCCCACTCGTGGAATTATGGTACACTACATCTCCAACCTAATCCGCATATGAGAAGGCTGATAATTCATATTAATTCTCTTTATTAAAGAGAAACCCATTAATGAGAGTTCCTTAAATTCACCTCATTATTATATTTAACTAAATGAGGTGATAATACATAGGATTTATTTGGTACTAGTCCTCGAAGATAGTATCAAAAGTGATGTTTAGCTGGGTTATTATAAAGTACAAAAAACTTCCAATGACCCTCCTACATAGGGTGGGATATACTGAATTTATATTTTCATATTTTACATGTTTATTTACAACTGTAATGGGGGTTGAAATGGTTTTGAATCATGTGTGTATAACTTGTTAGGAATATCATTTTCATATTTATCATAATATATAAAAAGGAAATCTCCCTCTATGAACCACATATAGTTCATGAAAATAAGTGATTTTTTTAATCATTAACATTTACAATTTAGAATTCATTATATTAAAGAACTCTTCCACTATTTTTTGTTTTCTTACCCTAAATATTATATCATACACATAGTCCATCACTATAAATTTTTCTTCCTTGAATTTCTTCACATAGAGGTTATAGTCAACACCACCCCTTTTAAATTTCAGTTTCTTTAGATATGAGTCAATCTGAGCATACCATATACGTAGTTCGTGATTTAGAATATACAAGGTATTATTTAATTTACATACCTTGTATTCATAATTTCCAATAAAAAAACCAATAACTACTCAATACTGACTTCCTATTTTATTAAATTATTCAAGAATAATTTTTTTATATTTATTTAAAAAATATTAACACCTCACTGAATCTCCATTACTTGGAAAATATTGATTGAATCAAGTAGATATAGTATTGAAATGGTTTCTTCAATATCCAAAACTTCTATTTGAAAAAACTCTTTTCATACCAATGAAGTCTTTTTTCAAACCACATTATAATTTTCATCAATTTGTTATTATAAAGACCCACTTATATCCAATCATGTTGTGGTGATCGAGTCTCTCCACAAGTCCCTATGACTAATTTTTTTAATCTGGTTTAACTCCCAATTATTGAATCGTACCCACAAATCATCCTTCACAACCTATTCAAATTATTTTGGATATATTTTTGATATTAAATAAGTGTGTAATACTATATGTATCCTTTCTATCTAAGTTGATGTAGTCTTATCCTCAATTATATTATTTTGATCAACTTCTATCAACCCATTTCTTCTTAAAAATATAAGAAGGTTTTCTCTAGTTATTGTTTCTTCCATTGATTATACCTTATAATATTTATCTTTTGAATGAATTTATATAGTATCAAAATCTACAAAAACTTTTTCATATTCATTAAATACATCATCTAGGTTGAAACCCCTATAATTACTTCCTTATCTCACATAGATAACCTTGGAATCATTATTATATATATATTCTTATTTAGCTATTTTTGAATCATTTGTAGGATTTAATCTTCACTGAGTAGCCTGATAATAATCCCTTAAATTCCTCATAAACACATTTTCATTGATTTAATTATTTATTATAAATGTATAATTTTCTTCCAAAAACACAGAAGTGATTCAGTGATGGATTCCTTCATTTCCATATCTCATAGGGGGTTTGTTATTGTTAAAGGATTAAAAGCACCATATTTTGAGTGTACAATGCAACCTTAACTACATACTTAAAACAATAGAGAGAGACACATATTAAAATAAAAAATTCATAGCCATGTTCTTCATGTAATCCATAACCTTCTTATTTATTTACATGAACATGATACCATCCATTCTATTGTAATCATCAATAAAGAGATTAAATTAACTTTATCCATGTGTTATAAATAGATATATTGGTCCAAAATTGTTAGTTTTCACAAAATAAACCAAACATGATTTATTATTCTTCTTTTGTTGATAAGGTTTATGTACTATCTTCCCTAACATGAATACAACACATGTTCACTCTCAATCATAGTTTAAGAGAAGTATGTACACTGATTATGTCATATTGGATATATTTTCCATACTTTAATGGTGAAAATATCCTACCCTTAAATTCTTAAATCTATTTTCTTCATCCTCCATAAGAAAACAATTATTCCCCTTATTTTCTACCTGAAACAATTTACTACTTTTTCACCAACCATTAATGAGGGAAATACTAACTTTAAGTTTGATCAGAAGTCATTTTTGATTGAAGGTGACCTCAATACTAATGTCACAATGATGAATCATTCTTATAAGGTTAAGTATTGAGCCATCCAAAATGATTAATTTTATACTCCTGATTTCATATCCTACAAGCCATGTATTTCCTCTTCCACTTATTTTAATAGTTTCATCATTATTGAAATGGAATGTTACACCCACTGTCTCTTTTACATTTATTATAAGGTTCATATTTCCTACCATGTGAGAAAAACACCCATGGTTTAAGATCCATGTGCTATTATTATTTGTTTATTTGAGTGAAAATTTTTCTAGATTTTCATTTTCTATATTCTTAATTTCATTCTAAGATATTCCCAATTGAGATGTGAAATTAGATGGAATATTCCTTTTTTATCCAGCACATACAATGTAATAATGTTATTATTCATCCTCTAATTGAGAAAATATGTTTCCCAATATAATATTATTTAGTTTCTTTGTAACCACATGTATTTTACTACCTAAGAGTCAACTTATGTATCTCCTTTGTCTACAGTCAACTGGTTTATACCTGAAGTTATAACACTAATAGAAATGAATATAAATATAATTTCTTTTGTGCTCTGAATGATATAAATTCATCCTTTATTTTCAACTTCTATGTGCTACTCTCTCATAGTAAATATTCTCCACAATATAAAATGGTGTGGCCAATATATCAAAAAAAAATGACACTTAATCAAGGAAAAGATCTTATCACATTTTCTTCTCCACATGTCTATTATCTTTTGAGTAATTCCATGGTATTTGATTACCCCTAAAATATTGAGGGTTTTATAAAACATTATATTTCCCTTTTTTTTATATTTACACTACTCCTAATTTTTATATTTCATTACTAAAACCAATTCTAATTTTGTTCATATGTCTGGGTCTTTATTCATCTATAAATTTCTGAACAATATCTAAGCCTCATATTTCTCTTTCCAATAATCCAGTATCATAGAATTTTTCAAATCATAGATTCTTATTTTGATCAGGTGAATTTATTTTATATTCAATTTAAATTCACAAATTAACAACTACTTATTCAATGGATTTAATTTTCTTTTCTATTTCCTCCATAGAATCATTAAGATGATTAATCATTTTGGGTTGTTCCTCAATTTTGAATTTAAAATCTACTATTTATTTTGAGATTTCTTGACTTGTTGGTATATATTCCAACTCTTTCTATAGTTTAGCTATCTCATCCTCAATATTATCCACATAATCTATGTATTATTTTAATAATTCACCAATTTTTTTTATATTTATTCCCTTGAATATTGAGTTCTTAAATGCCTACCTTAAGTTTTAGTTTGTGATATTCTACACCTTAATATTGGTTGTCATTTCTTATCTCATATATTTAGTTTTCAATAGTGACAATAATGTAATATTATGGATCAAATTTAAATTTAAATTTTTTATTTCTCTATATAATATTCATCAATTTCCTATTACTTTTCTATATGGGTATTTTTTTTAAATTTCTTTATCGAAGAGTTTCCTAGGTTGATATCTCTTTTTGGGGGAAAATTACTTAACTGATTTTTTATAGTTTCAATCTCATCTCCATCTCCATTTAATTTACTTAGACACCTAACTATAATGTGTCCAACCTTGCCTCATCAAAAATAGGGAAAATGTATCTTACCTTGAAATCAACCATTACCCCTTTTAAACATTATTTTCACTAGAGATAGGAACTCATTATCCACATATTTCTCTTTATCATTATCTTTAGTGATATTAAGATTATATATGGATTTTAATTCTATTTCCTTATTTGTATGATTTATTACTCCCTTTGACTTGACATGTATCTCATAGGACACCAAACGTCTATGTAATTCATCATATGATAGCCCATCTAGGTTTCTTTCTTCAAGAGTAAACTTCTTTGTCTTTTAAATGTGCGAAAATATGCTAAATATCTTCTTCATTACATTCACATCCTTTATTTATTAATTAAGTCATTTGATAAATTCGGAGACCTTAAAAATATGATTAAACAAACCATAAATTTTTTCATCTAGATACATCATTATATTATAAAAATTATTATGTGATACTTGAAAAATTGATTATTTAACCTTGTTGTCGCCTTAATTGATATTACCAAAATTATACTACAAAGGATTTTTAGTTGATAAACTCATCACTTTCATGTAGATAAATATTGATATATCACTAGTCAAAGAAGTCTTGAATTTGGAATCAACATAATGAATCTTTCTATCTATTTTTGTCATGAATAATTTCAAATCATCAGAAAACATTTAGTCTAAGAGACCATAAGTGAGATATCATTATATTCTCCTAGATTTTGTAATTTCACTAATTTAGAAAAGGAAATCCTTTTTAATATACTTTATTCTATATATATCCAAGAAAAAGAAGAAATATTTATGGCCCAAAACCTATGGCTCCTATACCACTTGTTGTAACCAATATCATAATACACCTTATAAGTGTGGGTGAATTAGGGTGTTCAATTTTTTTTCACATGGTATTTTTCTCATATTAGCTATAAAATGTTGAATATATCATTAGATAAAAATATACACACAATCTAGAAAATGAATGTAAATTCAAGGACATCAATGTTTTACATGGTTCCCTATAAAGGTATAGTACAATGACCATATTCCTATAGTGTGTCGATGTACTGAGTAGTAATACTATCCAATATAGGTATTAAAAAAGTTTAGGTAGGGAGACAGACTGTTCCTTGGAGAATTTCCTATTCTTAACCCATCACATAATTCTTTGGATCAAGGTTTATATAGAAAATATGCAAAACCTTGGTTTATTACAATAGTTGTAACAAAATATGAATCCCAATCCATCGAGGGTGTTATCGTTCCCCTTATCTACACTTATTCATCTCCATATATTCAAGTTTTTTCTTTTCTCATATTCACAATATGAGATTATTATATTCACATATATTTTTTCTATATATTTAGTGATTAATTATTTCTCCCTCATATTCTTCTTCTTATTTTACTCCCCTGTGTTTTTTTCTAAAAAAATATTTCCACTATTTTTTATATGTAAAAATTCATAAAATACACATTGATACTATTTTTTAAATATAACATGATAATTTCTATATTTTGAATATGAAAATCCCATGTAGTCATTATCATGGAATATTTCTTTCAAAATATACACAATCCTTATAATCTTCCCCATAAATTATGTTATTCGTTCATCTATAAAATCTATGAGTTTCCTTCTTATTAATCAATAAAATTATTAATCTTATATTAAATATAATAATATTTACAATAATCCACGTATCTTTTTCAAATATCACTTGTATGCATGAAGAAAAACTACCTTCAAATTCATGGATTATCCTTAAATAATAAATGGAATAACCCTTATGACCAACTCTTCAGTCATGATTTGACTTTTATACTATGTACTTGGGAAACAAAATGAATATTATGAATTTATGAGGTGAATTATATGCTTTCTTGGATGAACCTTATGTTTTTTAAAATGATATTTATGATTCCTGAAATAATATTTTTGATATGGGTACTTTTCTAGATTTCACAGTGGGAATTACTCTTATAGTATCCCTGAATGACTACTTCGATTTTTGAATTGACCCTTATTGTTTGAAAAATTACTCTTATATTTTTTTTTCATTTTTTATTTTATCATATTCCCATTCAGAATGACTCTTACATAACCAGATATGACTCTTAAACTTACAGATATTAATCTTATGATTTTACTAAATGGCCTTTATGTAATCTAGGATGACTCTTATAGTTTTCTAGATAACCCTTATGTTTTTTACAAATAACCCTTATAGAACCTTGGATGACTCTTAAACTTTGTGAATTATCCATTTTCATAGAAACTTGTACACAAAAATATTCTTCTATAATTCTTCAGTATAAGTCAAAAACACATCTAGGAACTTAAAAAATATACAATACTATTTTTTCTTCTGGTTAAAAAAAATAAAACATTATAATCTTTTTTTGAAAAAATCTTGATTCCATGGTAATCAATGACCATGTTTCTAAATTAAATTATATATAAATTTATAATAGGAACTTGAAAGGGGTATCATTGGTTATATTATAATATAGTGAAGGCTAATAAGTTCCCTAGAGTATCCCTTTATGGTTGGAAGATCCTACATTTTAATGCTAACATAGGGTTAGCCTCAAATGGAAAAAATGGAAAATGATTTATGTGTTGGAAAAATAACCAAATAAAAAGTATGAAATGGATATTGAACATTATAATCCATGTTATTGGATTTGGGTGAAATTTTATATTATTAAATTTCTATATTTGTTGATGTGTTATGGTTGTGTCTTGATATGACATGATTATTCTTTCTTGAGTTATTTATAATTAGGGTGTTTAGTATACGGTTGGGTGTAATATTGACCATGGATATTTTTGTCATGTGGGTTTAGTCTAATGTCAACCTTAAATATTATTATGATATGGGTTGGGTGTTATTCGAACCTTTTATTTTTTTTGTAATGTGTGATTGGTGTAATTCCATCCTTGGTTATTTTTATGATGTTGGTTAGGTGTAATAATAACCATTATTATTATTTTTAAGTGAGTTGGGTGTAATGAAAACTATTATTGTTGTATGAAATGGTTTGGTGTAATGACAACTAGTTTACTAAAGTGTGGGGTTGGGTGTATGCTAACTACTTGGGTATCATTATTTGGGTCAATTTTACTGGCATGTATTTCAAGTAATTGTTCTAAATTAGAAGTATTCCCTATCGTCCCCTTTTGTAAATTTAATGTTGAGATATGGGTGGATATTATGATAACTCTTGGTATCCTTTCATGATATGTCCATAATTAACATAGGATCTAGAAAAAGTAGGTTTAGTCCATCCTAGGTGTATCATTTAGAACCCAAGGGTGCAATGGGTATTTATTATTGATATTTATATTACCATTTCATACCATGAATATACTTATATAATTTGGATTTTGTTAGGGAAACCATTGGTGGTGGCCTATACAGTTATACTCACAACCTACATAGGCATATAAATGAATATTTATACTTCATGATTAGGGATTATGGTAAGGGAAAGGTCCCTCGAGTTGAAGTATGAGTTAAATGATTGGTTATAATGGGAGATGTGATAAACTAGATATTAATTCCTAGTTTTGGTGTTTTTTCTCCATTATTTTATTCTTTTGGGATGAGTTATGTATGATCAACCATGTAGAGATCCCATTTACCTTTTTATGACTTGATTGAAATTATATTTTTTCCTCATCTAGTTATATAATGTGATTTGTTTCTTTATGGTTAAATCATAGATGAAATGTACAAATTATAATGTTATATGATGATTATAGTTAATTATTATTACTTATACTATTATTTATGGTTATATGATGAAAATGGTATAATATCCCCACATCACCTATATACCATTTCCACTATTTGATAGCCTTTAGAGTATGAGGATTCATGATTCATGACTTTTGGTTCCCCTAGTTTGAGTGATGTTTAGGTATTACAATCATGGGTGTTACACATGGGATGTTATTTAGGGGAAAACCTACTAAGTAGAAGCACACACCACTTATATTCATATCATGATGTGAATTTTGATTATATTTGTCATGATATTGGTAAAGGAAATAATTTATACCTCATTGGTCATGATATATAAACACTTTAGCGGTAATTTAGAGGTAATGGATCATGTATTTTCCATTTTGTTTCATGTGGATCTTTCTTAGTGTTTAGATTAGTTGATTGAGAGTCCTTGTTTTTATACATTTATGGACACATAATTTTTTTTAGAGTTTTTGTTAATCATATGACACACCAAATATGGGTTTTTAACTAAATTCAGTAATATAGTTTTGGAATATATGAAATGAACTATATAGTGGTTTAATGTTTACACTTCAATTATGGGTTATGTGTTTGTAAGTTTTATGTTATTAAAATATTTTAGTTATAGACACCTCATACCAAATTTATGGGAATAACATTGAATGAAGGAATTGTTTTTTTACAAGGGTAAATCAACTCCATGGCATTTCATAATCCCTTAGAATTTATTTCTAGCCTTTGGTAACTAGGGGATGTGACTAATGACTAGTAATTCACTAACTAGTGTCAAATGGGGCTGTGATTACTATTCTTTAATGAGACATTACAAATGGTATAATTTTGGATTTTTTATTTTATATAAATAGATATATTTCAGTTGGAACTCATGATGTACTTTAAAATAAGAATTTCTATCCTATTTATAACAAACCATTACTTGTATGGAAGTAAAGTTAGACCAAGAGATTGTTTGACCTCATATAGATTTTTAATTGGTTGTTTTCACACTATTTCCTTACCCAAAGATGATATCTACCTTAATGAACCATTTAATTATTCATAGATTTTTATTGAATTAACATTTAAGAATATTGATAAAAAATATAGTTTTATTATTAAATGGTTTTCAAAAGTTGTTTTTTGGACTGTTAAAATTCTATATACAATTTTTTTACTTAGTGGAATTTCATAAACTATTGTTTTATAACTTAGTATGATGATGGTTACTTACAAATTATATAATAATGAAATGAATGGGAACTCCTATAAATAAGAAAGAGGGAGACATAAAAAATTTCATACCTAATGATTCAACATGGGATTCACAATTCCTTAAGAGATTAGTAAAAGATTTTTAAATAATGGATTGGGAAGATTAAATGTAATAACCTTATTTTTCTGATCCATATCTTATGTTTCAATGGGAAAACCCACTAATATGTTGAGAAGATGTAACAACCAAAGATATATAGGAATGGTTGGGTAGAATCAATCACATATTTGAATTCCTTGGTATTTCTAATGGATTTAGGGTAAAGTTAGATACATTCATGTTTGATGGACTTGAAATACAATAATAGAACCTGGCTATGCATGCTAAGTTACATAATGGAATTTATTGGTATGGATTTTAGAAACTATTTAATAAATAATTTTACCTCCACAAATATAGTTATACAAGACTACTAAGTTATTTTAAATACAATAAAATAATCATTTTATTATGAAATATGAAGCAATTTTACTATCCTAGATCAGATTTTATCAAAAGTAAAAGAAAATTACTCTCTTATGACATAGAAATTCGAATTAGGGATTTGACTAGAGATCCCATCTAGGGTTGTGATATTTTTTATATAATAATATAGGAGAAAGATATTATGGATAACCATGTGAGAGATAATATCTTTACACAATTAAGTGGTGTTAGTAATTCATGTTGTGGGAAAAAAAGAAGAGGATTCAATTTATCTTAAGGGAGTGGGTTTTCTCATAATTAGTCAATGGGGATACGTTCTTTCAGACCATAGAGAGACATTCGAGATTCATGTTTCCTATGAGTATATTTTTACCACTTGAAGAACTATATTATTTATCCTTGTACTTGTAATCATTATGGTAGGTTATTTCATTTGAAGTGATATTGTATGTATCGACAAATTGTTTCTCATTTTAAAGACAATAATTACACAAAAATATAACAAACATAGACTATAAGGCCTTGAAAAACCAATTCAAAAATGAATTTTTTAAAGAGGAATGACTCATAGACTAATAAAGGATCAAAATAATTATCCTCTTATTAAAGTACTACACCTTAATATCAAAAGGAGTTGGGTTAATTATTTTATACCGAATAGGTTTCTTCAGATATGAAAACGGGAACATTGACTATATGAGGTACATTATTTATTGAATCAATGATTATTTCTATGTTTTTTTATTCTAGAACATATCACTCATTTATTTATGTATGGGTAGTGAAATAATTAGTTATTATTATAGAAATTATTACCTATGTCATAAAAATTTAAACACCTCCTAGAGAGGAGAACAATCAGAGATTCTAGTGTTTATTATATGCTATTATGATAGGAAATTTGAAATTTTCAGGGGTATTTACTTCACATGAGATAGTTATTATTGACATAATTATAGAAATGGATTGGTTTATATGATATACAATGTATATATACTATTATAGTTATAAAGTGACTTTTATCTCTCCGTAGGGTTAAGTATATACTTTTAAGGTAGAATGAGATATTAATGTTGGAAGATTCAGACCGATATATATATATATATATTTAGAACTATATCTTTCCATTTTATAGTTTCTTAATTGGGAGTGATAGAAATAAGTTAACTAGTATAATTTCATGAGGTAGTAAGATGATATCCTAGCATTTTTATGACGTTTTTTCTAGTATACCTCCTAGGAAACTGGAATATTTTATAATTAATTTTATTTTAGGGACTAGTTATATATATATATTTAAAATGGATGGTGACTTAGTCTAAAAACCAATTCAAATTTATTTATTAAAATAAAAGTTACACAAGTATGAAAGACATTATTTTTTACAATATTTTTCATAAATGGGAAGCAAAACAATAGGGAGGTCATCTAACTAGGTGATGTCATGGTTGACTCCCTTGTTTGAAGGTACATAAAATGGAATCATATAAAATAAATTAATTTAAATTTAAATTGGATAACATAGAGAATAAAGGATTCGTTATAATGAACACCTCACCTTATACTTTACCATTATATTTTTCAATAAATTAGATGGTAATTTATTATTTTTCATCGATTATAGAAATGTAAATCAAGTCACCATAAAAAATACATATCCTCTTCCTAGAATTGGAAAAAAATTATTCAATTGAAGTGTGAAATACTATTATCTAAAGTTTATTTGAGATAAGTCTATAATAATATTTGAGTAAAGAAAGATGATATTTATAAAATAAATTTTTAATGATTTTGTGACCATTGTAAATACTAATTTATGATTTTTTGTCTAATAAATGTTTAAATTATTTTTATAGAATTGATTCATTTCTCATTTCATTGATATATCAACCCATTTTGTATAGTATTTATTAATGAAATTTTGGTGTATTAATAATAATGTTTTTTCCAAGAGAAGTATATATAGGATTTGTTATGTAACTTAAGGGAACAGAATATATAAAAAACTATATTAGTATAACTTTTTGTTTAAAGAATTCAAGCTTATAGGTCATGTAATTTTAAAAAGAGGTATCTCATTTGACCCTGAAAAAATAGTGGCTGTTGTGTCAAGTGAAGCATCGAATAATATATTCCAGGCATAAATATTTTTTGAACAAGATTTGAATAATAGATTCTTTGTTCATGATTTTTTTACTTAACTTTGATGATGTTGAATTTTACTAGGAAAAATTTATAGGTTAAATGGAATCCTGAATATCAAAAAATGGTTTAGGAATACAAGGGAAGGGTAACATCAACACTCGTGTTGGTATTATATGATCCATGGGATGGATATACATTGTATTGGGATTACTTTGGGGGAATGGATTAGATGTTTCTTTTTATAAAGTGATCATGCGATAACCTACGGGTTATAATAGTTAATATTACTAGAACAGTGGAGCCTAATCCACCAGATATAGTTTTTTTAAAGTTATATAGGCCCTTATTATATACTTATCCAAAAATTTTCATAGTATGAAAACTACAATGAGGTTTTTAGGGGTTATAGGGATAATGCCTCATTAGATGGTGGTCTAGGGGTTGAAGTCCCCATGCCCAAATTTTATAGGCACTATAGAAAGTTTTAGAAACAATAGTAAAGTGGACTAGTGGAACTGGGGTACTATAGTACAATGAACCATTATGTAGATTTTGGTACTACAGAAAATTAGGATATTATAGAACCACATTTCTTTATGATTTCATTTTTGAGGTAGGATTTTTGGAATAGTATTTTGGGCCCTAGTAATTGTGCCCCCATATTTAGTGAAAATTGATTTTACAGCTCTATGAACATAAGGACTCTTACCGAACTATGTAAATATATATGTTCTTGTTCTTATTATCCTTATTTAATTTTCTCCCATTTACTATCATTTTAGGAATCATTTTTTCATCATATATTCTTTATTTTTTTAATATATACTCTATGAAAATAATTACCCTACTCATGAACCTATGCTAAAAAATGGTTCATTTTTAAAATACTTGCATGAAAACATTTTTAGTGAAAATTTCATAGTTTATATAGTTTATAAGAGGTAAAAGTGTATTTTTCTCAATATATTTTGAATTTTAAAAAATTATGATGTATTAAAACCCTTAAAAACTTTGACCCCAAGCTAACATAAATACTATGTTATTAAAATATGGTTGCTGATGACTTGAACCCCAAATCTTATGTAAAATTTTTTCTTGAAGAAAAGGACTTGTGTAAACTCATGATTATGTTAAGAGATATAATTTTATATTTGTATAAGAATATTGATAATATTTTTATGCATTATAGTTACCCCTACTTTTCAGGATATATGTATTTATGCTAAACTATTTGAATGAGAATACATTTTTACATGGGATTCCCTAAATGATGGGGTGACATATAATGGATAGTATAAAGAAACCAATCTAATTATTCATTTTTATAATTCCATGGTTATTTATTACTCTTAATAGAGGATATTTGGAATGATTTAAATTATTCAAATTGGGTATTCTATATTGGTACTATAAAGATATACTTTAACAACCTAGGTCATTCTGTGTTAGAGGAATTCATAGTGAATTCTAATTTACATTTTGAAATAGGGAGAATTATTTTAATTAGATATTGGTTCAGAAATTAGAGGGTTAGAAAATCACGATGAGTTGTTTTTTAAGAAATAACAGGGAATATTTGGTTTTTTTTCTTAAATGGACATCAAATAAAGGATTTAAGGTATATATGAAATAAAACTACTATATCAAGTTACACCATGATGGTCTCTTA
This sequence comes from Viscum album, assembly GCA_963277665.1. Lineage (NCBI taxonomy): Eukaryota > Viridiplantae > Streptophyta > Magnoliopsida > Santalales > Viscaceae > Viscum > Viscum album. Next base: position 895,366,742 of record OY728156.1, read on the forward strand.
CAGGGATTCGTTCCATGAGGGAATAATGTGCCACACCACAAACTAGGGTAGAATTGAATCCCTCCTTATTCATGATTACTTCACACCATAACCCCTAGTCACCTAAAAAATAATCAAGAAAAAGGGTTATTCGCATTATAAACCCTATGGTCATGAAACGACCAAGTTGTTAGTGGGTTTTAATAAAAAAGAAAAAAGTTGTATTTTTAGGGGTTTTTAATTTAGAAACCCATTAGGGTTTCTTGTACTTTTATGTGGGATAAAAGGGGAGGCTAAACTCCCTGCCACTTTTTTCCTCCTTTGTCACCACTTAATCTGAACCATTTAGGGGATTTTCATCATACCTATCCTAAGTAATATTTATTTCTTTCTCCTCATTATTTCTAAATTTATCTCCTTGATTTTGTTTTTTTGTCTAGGAATTTGGGTAAAATAATTCAAAAGATTATGGTAAAGCCTTCATGATCAATGGAGTTTTAACTTACGACTTATATAGGGTATCATGGGAGGATGTATTCAAGATTCCATTCATCATTAGATTTGACATATGTTTCCCTATGAATTTAATTATAATTTTTAATGATTTTGGGGGAAATTAACCATAAAATTAGGAAAATAATTTACTTAATTTTCATGTCTTATATACTAGTGTGTGTTAAGAGTGGACCACAATCCATTTATCATGGATACAGTGCTATGAGGTCAAACATTGAATTTCATATTAGTTATTCCAAATCGGGAATTTTGATTTAATTTTTTAGTTTACTAAGTTTATGGTGTTTATTTATGATAAATGTGATCATGGACTTAGAGGAGGTTAGTATGAGTGTGGGATGATTTAGGGATCATAAGTTGAGGTAGGTGACCTTGAATTTACTAATTCTATTACTCAATTAATTATTTTATGTTTGTATTACATCATTAATATATTTGAATTTTTTTTTCATACCTTCAATGATTCAACCATATATTTATACAAGATCACATCATAATAATATAAAACATGGACCACATAGGTTGATAAATAGTTTAGTAGTGGAATATTGGTCAAACAAGTGTCATTGCACCTCTTTATGGTTTTTTGGTTGTGTGATTTGGTTTTCAAATAGAAATATTTTTCATTTTTAAATTTTGTTTTAAAAAGGCATTTTACATGAGTGATAATTTTAAAGGAAAATGAGAAATTTTATAAATAGATTTTAAAATAAAATTTTAAAACAAAATTGGGGGTTTTATAATGTTTTGATAGGATTATTTCCTATTTCCTAGTGTGGGTATGATGACATGTGATGGATTTTATAAATAGTTTTAGATAGGATTTTTACATGGTTTAAAAAAGAATTCCAAAAGGGATTGGTTGAGTTTTTTTATCAATATTTCATCATGTGGGTGATTCCCAATTTTCTAAATCATGAGTAATTTTCATGTGGCCCTTGTTGTGATTTCCTTGGATGTTTCTTATTTCATATTAATGCATGATTTTGAATGTTGGTTGATGATGTGTCTTTTGGTAACAAAGTCACAGGTTAGTTTGGGTGGTAAGAATATAATTCTTAGATTTTCAATATGTGTGTTGGGATATGTTGAAATGAGGGGATAGGTCTTGAGATACTATTTATCTATGATGAGTTTGTGAGTTGTGAGATGGGATGTGTGCCCTTTTATATTTTACCCATGTGTACCTAAAGATGTTCTTATGATTTGAGACAGATCTTAGTGTGTGGGTATGGATCTTGAGGATTTATTCTTTCCTTGAGTGAGAAGGAATGTGCAGGACCATCGTTAGAGAGATATTGTCATTATTTTGTGTGTTGTATAGAACAAACTTGAGTGATAAAGTGTGGCATGAGATGGGATGTGAAGCTTCTATTAAATGATAAGGTATGAACTATATGTTGGCATGTGACCTTCCATTAGTGTTAAGGGATGGGTTGTGACTTAACAAAACATTACCCTACAACTTTAGGTAGTGGTTAGGATTTGGTAGAACACCCTAACTTTCATCTCTAGGTATGGGTTATAATTGGAATGTTACCCTACCAAGAGATTTAAATTATGGGTTTATATTGTGGTGTGGGTTGAATCCTTTTTACCTTATATTATTGGACCAAAGTAGGTTGGGATAGATGTCATGGTGGCCTAATTAACACACAATGACCTAAGTTGTATTCTTTTATGTGCATTGTGTGTTATGTTCTGGGTGGACGTACTACACAAGCATAATTTTACACCATATATGTATTTCATTAACATATATTTGATAAAAAAATTGAATATTTTTAGGTATTCAGTATTCCCACTAGGTTATTATAATTACCCCTACCCATGTACCTGACATGGGTTTTGATGTACATCAGTAGAACTTCATTTTTTTCCTCAGTGAACAAGTAATTCTTGGATATGGAAACATCGTATATTTTTAGTAGGTTATGGAGGTAGAGTATTAAGTAGGATGGATCATGTGAGTTGGGCTCAAGTATAGATTTTTTTTCAGTTTTTATTTTTCATGCGTGCTAGACAATGTGCCACTTTCTTATTTATATATATACGATTATTACTATGCCACATTATCTGCCTTTTCCCTATTTTGTTTTTCAAAATAATAAAATAGTTTACTTGTTTTTATTCTAGAATTTAAGGGACCATTTGGATCCCTGTTTATTTATATATTGGTTTTTTGGATTTTTATTATAAAGATAGGTCATGCTTAATTTTTAATAGATTCAGGTATGACCCTCAGACTTTATTTTAAAGAGAATATTCTCCCCATGACCATGTTAGGCCCTCAATTCAAGTCAGAAACCTGTAGTTTATGGTGAGGTGTTCCTGATGTCATATATAATCCTAGTTTGGGTGATCTGTAAAGTTATGATACAAATTGTTATCAAAGAATATTTGGGATGGAGTAGTAAATTTTGAGGTGGATTTAGGTTATCTTGACTCAGGAGGTAGATCGAGTGAATCCTAGCTAGCATGACATCGATTTAAACCCAAGCTTCCATGGGACCTCCAGTGTAGAGACTAGGAACTCTAGGATGTGTGAGGTATAGTTTTATACCGAGAATCCCCATGTGGGGTGGATGATACTTGGGATGATTCATAGGCCTTCCTAGGACCTAGTGAGTTGTTCATGCATAATGACAGTGACAAGATTAGGGCATTGCACATGCACCTATGGGTAGTGATGATTAACATATTTCCTCATCAAAATCCTTTATTAATTGAAGAAACATATTATTAAACCAATTTTTTATTGATTACATTATAAGGTTTTACTATATTAATATGGATATGAGGGGATTATTTGACTGATTATGATTGTTCTTATTAATTTTTATATGAATATGATTTTTGGGATGATTGGTTTTTGATAAAACCTAGTTTTGAAAAGAACACTCGTGCTGTGGAATGATGTGTGTATTAAATTGTTTTAATGTATATTTTAATTGAAATGGATTGTATATCTATTTAATTTGAAGTGATTGGGTTTTTTAAGCTTTGATGAAACCTAAGAAAAATGGTTTTTACAATTTTATTTAAAAAATAGTTTAAAAATGAGATACATTTTTGGGAAAGAACTAGATAGGTTGAGGATTTTATAAATTTTAGTTTTTTGGGAAAACACTTGGATTATAAGAGGTATTTTTAAAATTCAATTGAGTTTTGGATCCTGTAAACGATTGTGTTGGATTTAAAATAAGAAACTAATGTATTGTAAATATTATTTCTTGGATTTTGTGTTTTTTTGGGATTTACCTAGGTACTTGAATTCAGTTATTAGATTGTATACTATGTTTTTTTTTCAAACTAAAAAATGAGGTTGGTAGGTGTGTTTAGATTGGTTGGTGTGGTGTGTGGGATGAAACATGTACCTATATAGGCTATATCTCTTAGTTTTTGGTGGAGGGTCGGGGGTTTTCCTATGTTTTTAGATCATGAATTCAATGGGCATACCATTATTGTTTTAGGTGGGCCACTTGTGATGAGATTGTGAGATAAGTGTTTTTTTTGGGATCGAGTAACTAGATGTGATTTTTAGATGAAAACCACATCGATCATGTTGATGCATTACTAGAAGTTGGAATCACCTGCTAAAAACAAATTCCTAAGGTGGGGGGAAACATTAGGTGAAATCAAACTTTTTAGTGAAGTCATATAACAGGGAGAACCATAATATTTGAGATGATTTTTTGGTTGACACATTGGTTTTTAAGGATATATGGGTATTGGTTGTTGAGTCAAAAAATTTACTTCTTACTTTTCCCTTCCTTTTGTTTTGGAAATCACAAACTCTTTCTTAAAAATATTTTACTAACTCTTTATGTCCAAAGTATTTTAGAATGTTTTTTGTAGAAAACATTATATTTTACCAATTTTATAATAAGTTATAAAGTAATATGAACATAAAATTTACATTCTTCATTATGGTTATCGTAATGATTATGTGTTTGATAAACATTGAACTCACATTTATCAGATCAGGTGTTAGACATTTTGTCTTGTCTATCGTACTAAAAAAGTCTTAAACATTGGTATGATACTGGTACTGATAGATATTATAATAATACATATAATGATTATTATATTTAAAATATTAAGGAAGGCCATCAGACTGACTATGTTTATAATTAGAATATAAAAACCAATTTCTAAATTAAGGAACATATTTTTACACTGTAATGGTGTAAATCAGTATGATGCCTAATATTTAGTTATTACAGATTGTTATGAGATTTCTAGTGACAAGTTTCCAAGTAATTGTAATAAAATCAGAGAAATATAACTATCAGGTGGTCAATATAACCTTTGGGATCTCACCTATAAACACAATTTCATTCGAAGAGTTTGGACCTGGTTGATTACATTATCTCTCAATTTTTTCTGAGGATTACTTAGTGTAAAAATCTCTTTCTTACTATTATATAATTATATATAGAGAGTCATTATAAGGAAACCCTTTTAGGTTTTCTCCTTTAGAAAATTTGTAATTTTAACTATGTACGTTCATCGTAACAATCAGGGGCTTCTAGGAATAAGAAGACAGAGAATCCGATCCATCGGATCAAGAGATACCAAGGCTAGGTAGATATAGAATTTGATCATTATATCAAGGTATTCTAGGCATATTAATACAAATACATTCTGATCATTATATTGAGAGATTCCATAGTAAAGGAAGACAATATTTCCTATAAGTATAACATTGGGGATACCTTTAGTCTGGGTTATAGACTACCTTTATCTTAAGGTTAAAAGAGTTATCTTTTAATAATTTGAAATTCATTATTTATTTTGTTAGATATTTAAATACTTTTTATTTAAAAGTTATTATATTCTTCTTCATATTTAATAGAAATTGAATAATCATATTCATATTTCTATTCTATTTGTTTTATCTATATTAATTTGAGTATGATAAAAACAATAAATTTTAATTAATCATATCCATGGTGATTAAGATTCTTGTACTTGGATAAATCATATCCATAGAGATTATTTTTTTTACTCTGATATAATTAGACCATATCCAGGTTCTAATTCTTTGATTTTGTTAATTAGACCATGTTTGATTCTGATAACTTTACTTAAAGAGTCTTTGGGTTTGTTTAGTATAATTCTTTTAAACTATGTTTTAAACTAAAATTCACCCCTCTTATAAATATAACCATATGAGCATATTATTAAGATCCTAATAAGTATTATAGATATAATTATCCAACATGGGTGAACATTTTCTTGGTGTTTGGTGATTAGTGTTCTGGGTTAACACTTGAGTATGGGTGAGGTGTTCATGTCTAGTCATTACACATGGTAACTAACAAGGCATGATAGATTGATATTGGGTGTTTTGGTTCAGTGAGGAAACAATAAAGATACTATTATTATGTAGATAATATTATCTATTATGAGTGTATAACCCTCATACCAGAAGGGTCTTGGGAATAATTAAACCGTTTAGTGGATGATTGAATCTGTATTGGGATATTGGTGAGTGGAAAACCCTATTTAATGATTTAGGTGTGGTTTTAGATGAGGTTGTGTACTGGAAACTAACTCATGATATTGGTAGTGTGATATGAGATAGAGTTAGATTGGTGGTGTTTTGGGGCTCATAAGTGAAGTATGATAGTTTTTTGGGTGTTATGATGGTTCTTTGATGCCTCTATATATTAAGAAATCATGATTGGGTGGTGTAGTGATGTGATGATTAATCAATAAGTGAGGCCAATAATTTTAATGAGAAGTCATCTTGGGGGAGACTGACTGGTGATTTGGCATTAAATTGGATGCATGAAGGTGAAAACCACATCAAGAGAATTGTTTAAGATATGTTTGAGGTTTTTTGAGGATAAAATCAATCTTTTTTGTGTGGAAAATCTAGTGTATCTGGGCATAGTGGTTAGAGTTATGCAATGGGAGTGTGTTGGGAATTTAGTGATGGAATGAATTCTTTGGGTAGTGAATTGATGACCGGAGTAGGTTAGGGTTCATGATTAGAGGACTGCCACATATTATTAGGTATGAAATGTATTAATGTGGGGAGTTTTTAATGACCTATGTTATTACATGTTTTTATAATTTAGTGGGAATTAAAATTTTCATTCTAAATCAAAGGAAATTCTATGAATTAGGAATCATCTAAAAAACATGAGGTTTAGAACATATCAAGGAGTTGTTTTTGGATAAGGAACAAGGTCCATTTGGTGTTTGAGTGCTCGAATGGGAACTAGAGCAAGGGTCAGAGGCTTGGATATACTATTGCAGTAAGTCATTCCATGACCCAAAGGTCACAATGAAACCCATTTGTCACACTACAATGAAATTTGGTAGGGCGTTGCATCACATAGTCCTAAAGCACTGCACTATAGAGGAGGGTAGAAATTCCACCTTTCCTATATAGGATTCCTTTATGTTGTGACCCCTAGTCACACTATGAATAAGTCAAGGAAAAGGGGGAGTCATTCCATAACCCCTATGGTCACACCATGATCCAGCTATAGGTGGGGTATTTCAAATAGTTATATGGAATTTTAATGGGGTTTTAAGGTAGAAACCCCTCTAGGTTTCTTTTTCTTAGACATGCGATCATAGGGGAGGCTGAACCCCCTCTCCCCTTTCTTCCTCCATTGTTACTCCTTGATTAAACAAAATTTGAGGGAGTTTTATTGCACAAATCCTATGTAATATGTTTTTGACATTATCCTCTTTGTTAAATCCTTTTTATATCATTTATTTTGGTTTTCCACCTATATATTTGGGGAGATGATTTCATCTAAGCATGGTGAAATAATCATGCATGATGATAATTTCATGTTCAACTTGAAGAGGGTGTCTCGGGAGGAGGTATTCCAGCTTCTATTCATTATTTTCTTTGAGGTATGTCACCTGATGGATTTAATTAGTGTTTAGGTGATTTTTAGAGAATTTGAATATTTATTTGGGTAATTAGTTTAGGAATTTTTTGTATCATACATCGGGGAGTATGAAGGGAGTGGACCACATCTCATTTCATGTGGATATGGTGCCGTGAGGTTATTTGGTAAATTTTCCATCAGTCATTTCAATTTTAGAATTTAGTTTTAATTTTTTTAGTTTATTAATTTTATAGTTTTTATTAATGATATATGTGATCATGGACTCCGAGGAGGTTAATATGTGCATCATATGACTTATGTATTGATAGTTAAGGTATGTGACATTGAATTTACTAAGTCACATCCTTATTTGGTTATTTTATTTATGTATGTTATGATTATTATATTTTTATCATTTTTATGCCTTTTTTGATACCTCTATAGACTGGTATGGGATAATGACAACCAAATTGTAAACATGGACCACATATCCTAAAAAAAAACATGATGGTGATGCCTTGGACAAATGACTGCTGGTGAACCTATTTATGATCTGTTTATTGTCATGATTTGGTTTTTAAATATCAAGTGGTTTCCTTTTTAATAATTTTTTTAAAAAGGGGTATGAGTTGAGTGATAATTTTAAAGGAAAATGATTACTTTGATAAATGGGATTTGAATTGGAATTTTGAAATAAAAGTGGGGTTTTATAAATATTTATTTATAGAATTTTCTCTAGGATCCTAATGTGAGTAAGAATAAATGTGATAGATTTTCTGAATGGTTTTAAAGATAATTTTGAATTAGTTTCCAAGGGAACTCTAGAAGAGACTTGTTTATTTTTTATGGTCTATTTTAACTCATTTTGGTGATTCCCTATTTTCTAAATCACAAGTGATTTGTATTTTATCATTATTCTGATTGAGTTGTGTATTGATTTTCGTATATTGATGCATTATTGTTTGTGTTGACAGGTGACATTAATTTTGGTATCAAAGTTGAAGTCTCATCTGGTTGGAAAGAAAAAACCTATTAGAGGGCCGAGATGGGTGTTGTGATGTGTTTATGTAAGGGGATATGTCCCAAGTGATTAGTTTCTAGGGATGAGTTGGTGAGTTGTGAGACAATATTCATTATCCATTTTATGTTGCCTATGTGTTCCGAGTGATGTTCTTGTGATTGGTGATGGATACCAATTTCGGGGTGTGGATCCAAAGGCCTTATCCCAAACTCTAGTGAGAAGGAATTAGAAGGATTTACATGTGTGAAGTGAGGTCCTAGTTTTTTTGATGTTCGAGACAATATTGAGTGATAAGGAATCTCTTGAGATGTCATATGTGGCCTCTCTTGAGTGAGAAGGGATGGCCAGGGTTCTTCATGTGTGTCATACCTTGAGTGAGAAGATAAGAGTTAGATGCTTTACATATGGCCTCTATTGAGTGTAAATGGATGGGTTAGGACATTAGGTCACCCTACTCTGCACCTTCTTGTAGTGGCCAATATTTTAAAGGACACCCTACCTAGCATCTTTGTGCATGGGTTGAGCTCACTATAGAATGCTACCTAATGTTTTCAGGTATGAGTTGGAATTTTGGTATGAGGTAACTCCTTCTTCCTTACACAATGGGGATAATGTATGCAGGGTCAAGTGTCATGGTGTCTTGGTTAGCACACAGTGACCAAACATGGATACATGTAGGTTAATTGTGTGTTATGTTCTAGGTGGGTGTGTTGTACGAGTATAATTTTGCAGCATATATTTATTACATGCACATCCATTTGATCACAGTGTCCCTAAGTGTTTTTGAGATATTGGGGATTTTTAATGGGTCTTTTGAATCAACCATACCAATGTACATGACATGGGTTTTGATGCACATGGATAAAAATTTATGTTTTCTCTTAGAGAACTAGTATTTCTTGGAGTTGGACACACGATATAGGTCTTGTAGGTTATGAATGCCAAGTATTTAACAGGTTGGATTATGTGAGTTAGTCTAGTGGCCAATTAATTTTTTAGTTTATTTTTATCATGTGTATTGGCTAGTATGCCACTATCATATATATATATATATGATTCCTATTATTCCATGTTATTTTTTATTTTCTATTTATTTTTTTGTAACATAAAGATAATTTGTTTCTTTTTATTTTGGATTAAGGGGGACTGTTTGTCTCTCTATTTATTTTTCCATAGGTTTTTGGTATTCTCTTTATATGGATGGGTCATTACGATTTTTTATAGATTCATGAATGGCCCTAAAAACTTATTTTAGAGATAATCGGCCTCCTATGACTATGTTATTCCCTCACCACTTGTAGGAAGCATTTAGTGTACATGGAGGAAAGCCTGAGTTCATGTAGAATCCCTTGCTGGGCACTTTTTGGTCAATCCAGGCTAGGGTATTACATATATAATGATATGAAATGAATGATTGGGTTGTATGGGGTAAATAAAAAGGTCACTAGGTATGTCATGTAATTACTTACCTATCAGTAAGTAAAGGTTGTTCAACAACACCCAGTGGGAATGTTATAAAAATTTTCCATACTAACATGAAAATGAGATTAATTTTGATGGAATTTGTTTTTTTTCTATTTAAAACCTCTCAAAAATCATTATTCTATTTGGATGATTTTTGAAAAACTCACAAAATTTTTGATTTTTATACCCACTAAGACCCATTCTATCAAACACTTGGATAAAGTTTATATACATGAGGTGGTTAAGATTTATTGTGTTTCTATATTGATTTTTTTGAGAGGGTTCCCAGGTTTATATATATATATATATATATATATTTAAAATCTATGAAATATGATTTGGGAACTAATTTTTTATTTTTTACTACGTATCTTCCTTAGATGGATAGATAGAATGAATATAATATATTGGATTTAAAGGATATTCTGATATCTAATGTCATTAATTTTATTTGATCATGGAAGTAATATCTCTCTTAGATTAAATTTTTATACAATAATAGTAATCAAGACAATATATATATATATATATGTGACACATTTTCAATCATTTTACATGAGACAATGTCGATATACCCTTTATTGGGTAGGAATTGATAAAGAATATCTAGTTAGAAAATGTTTTTTATAGGAGACTATATAAAAGATCAAATTATTAAATAATATAATGGTTACTACCCAGAAATAACAAAAAACAATGAGGATTGTCATTAACATTCCTTAAAATTTGATGTAGGTGATAATATCTTTATGTGGGTATCCCCTCAATTGAGACACTAATAAATTAGTATTTAAGAAAAATTAACATTCTATTATATGAGATCATTTAATATCAATACATTTATTAGGGAAGCTTCATACCATTTATATTTACCTCCCCAGTATAGTTTTGTTCATAATATATTCTATGTCTCTTAGTTATGGACGTAAGAACCACACTAGTCCCATGTTATCAATTCAGATCAAGTCAATAAACAAAAAATTTGATTTTTTAAGAACCCTTCTGAATTATGGATCTCTGTGAGAGAATATTATAGGGTTAGAATATTTTATTTCTTTGTGTAATTTGGTAACATAATTACATTTAATAAGAGACATGAGTGTGAGAATCATCTATGAATCATCTGTAGCCTAATTTATTTTATTACTAATGACTCTTGATACATTTAAGAGGGAATAAATTAAAATGTATATGAGATTTTTTGTAAACCCATTTGAGTTAAAAACACTACTTTTGAAATTTTATTTAATGCTTGATATTAGGAAATAAATTTTTGAGTTTTTGGATGATTTTGGGAATTACATAATAGATTCATAGTTTTAACAAACCATGTACATGGTATGAATTTATAAAAAAAATACTATAGTGAATGATGTATGTATTGTTCATAGTTTTCAAAGGAATCATACATTTTTTAGAATTTTGAATTTATAGGAATGAATGGTTGATGAAAAGTCAGTTATACCATGAATTCTAACATTCAACCTTAAAAATTCCCCATTTTTTAATCAAAACACTCTCTGATTTATATAGTTTTACCCCCACATATTTTTTTTGGTTTTTGAGTGTCTCTTGAGAGTTTTTGGATCATTTTAACCTTTCCAAGAAAGTCTCTTATATTATTAGGTTGTGAAACCAAAAATTAAAGGTTGGTTACTATCTAATCTATTATATTTCACAATTTGAAAAAACAAATACATAAGATATTTGGTAGATTGATATTGATATTTAGAATTATCGATGGATTTTTCATCAGTGAAGGAATAGGTAAGAATAGGGATTGAGACACGATGGAAACAACTTCCACTATCTCTCCCCTCATTTAGAAATTTTATTTTTAATTTTGAATATTGGTAGGGTGGGTTTGATCATTGATAATATGGTGGTCTAGAATATTCATTTTGAATGTTAGTATGGTGGAAATAACCTTTGATTAAAGTTGGTTATTTGTTTGGATGCGTGTAAGGTTCCCACTAATCCTAAAAGTGTATTTTCTCAAAATAAGAAAATATAAATAAGCTAATATTAATTTCACTCTGATGAATCATTTGAGATAGGAGGCTTCTCTTACCCACTATTTCTATAATAAATCTCATTTAAATAGTCTATTAGATTTTAAATAATATATTTTTATTAGTTTTTTATTATTTATATATGTTTATTGAATTATTATGATCATTAGATTTGGTATATAATGATTTTAATGAAATTTAATTATTGGATTTTCTGGTAAAAAATAAATTTATAAAAATGTAATTTTAAATAATAAAAATTAAGGGTTAGTTATTTTGAATGATGAAATGGAATTTTATTTGAAAAAATTTAATTTATGGTAAGAAAATGAGAAATTTATTCCCATTTTAGTACAATGATCCCATACTTCAGACAAGGAGTTAGTTATTTAGGTGTATTATTACATGAAAACTCAATGCTTCAGGGGTATTATTCCACTCATGAGTAAGTTTATACATTAAGATAAAAGGATCAATTTTCTTATATGATACTTTTATTTTTCTAATATAAATGGGTTCATGATTTTTTTCCTATTTATAGAGGTTTTTTTAAAGACTCTGAATTTTACATGTAAACTTTTTTTTAATTATATGGAAATATTACAAGTCCACAAAAATTGACGGCATGTGATTCCCAGGCCTGGTGTGCCCGGAATGAATTTCTGAACTTTTTTTCAGGTACGTTCAGTAAACGCGCGAGCAGAGTTTTGTAACTTTTTAACTGGTGCTCAGAATTGAAATCTGAGGGAACCATTGAACTCACAACACCGATAGTAGCTGAAGGAGAATTTCACCTCAACTGCAGTAGGTCAAGGGTGGAAGTTAGTTTTTTCAGATTTTTGTGGGAGAGTTAAAAGAATAAAAATAAAATAAAAAAACAACTTTTATTTTATTTTGAAACCTCCCATTTGATTTTAGTGGTGGGGACCACCCGAGCTTAAAACCTCTACTTTTAGTGTGAGTTAACCCTTGTAATTACCCTAGTTAATGTTCCAACTTTAATTTAATTAATGTTCCAAATTTAATTGAATTAATAATCCTAACAAAACTAAAGTTGGATCCTTACCCTTTTGGTTGAGATCGTTGGAAAAGGGGAGAGGTTTGGAGAACTCGGAAGGATATCCTCCAACGAAGAACAAACCTCAGACGTGGAAGACACTTGAGCCCAGATCGGAAGCGTCTTGCGGGAGCGACGAATGCCGACGTCACCATCATAATCTTCCTCCACATGACAACTCTTATAGACGATAGAGTTAGGGGTTTTATTTTGAAGTATGATTAAATCTATTTGTTGATTCTTCATATACTCGTTTCACAATGACGATGGCCAAACGAACATGTCCATCGTTCCGCACTTATACCCTGACCCTTTCCTTTCGTTCTTCACATGTTCATCATGTGTTCATAAACGCCAAATAATTAAGCATGCTAAAAACACAATGTCTCGTTGAGTGTGACATATGGATGAGGAGATCTCGACCTGAGGATCATGAATATACAGACATCATATTTTTGGGCTTGTAATGAAGCCATAATGACACATGGAAGAAGGGAAGCACACGTCTGTGCCTCCGATAGAGGAGGAGGCTGCGGCTGTCGAGTTGCGGCAGCACACCAGAGGGCGGTTGACATCTGACCGGCTGCGGTTTGAGCAGACAGAACACCAAAGGGAGGCCGACACTTGGTCGGCCGCGACTTGAGCAGGCGGGACACCAGAGGGCAAACGACACCCGTTCAACCACAACTTGAGTAGGCGGCGCACCCCGAGGGTGGCCGACACCCAGCCGGTGGCAGAGGAAAGCGGCGCCATCACGCTGCTGGGAGGAGGACCGTTCGGGGATCTGGCCGACCATGATGCACCGAGTAGGACCCGATCTAGCAGGTCCCACTTTCCAAACCCGAATAGTCTCTTGGATCATTCGGGTGACCTGGGGGAGCGCCTCCCCTTTTGGGTGGTGGCAGAGCAGACCCCACCACAAGGGGCATACCCCAGCCACGGGTTGCACTGGGGCCGCCCAGCGGGTCGCACCCAGCAGGCCGGGCCAGGAAATCCGATTTCTAGTTCGGGTGAGACCACGACCCCACAGGCTAGGCCCGTCGTAACCCAGGCCAACCGGGCGGGACCCAGACCGGGTCGGGTCGGGCCGGGTCGGATTAGACCCTAGCCCATCCGGACTGAGATACGCCTTTTTAGTCATAACTTGAGATCCGGGCATCCATTTGATGAACTGTCTGTGGATCCAAAATCCATGGATAAAGATATTCCTTTTGGTATACTCCACTTTAGTTTTGGATATAGTTGGACTATGGTCAGGTTGGATCGAACCTGAATCCAACTGGACCCTCGGAATTGAAACACTAATAACTTATAGACCGGGCGTCCGATTGACGCGCCGTAAGTTGCGTTGGGTCCCTTATGACATGAGGGACCTTTGGGATACTTCTTCCTGAGAATTTTTGGCAGTTTAAGTATAGAATTATGGATTGAGAAGCGGAACCTTCTGGAATCAAGCATGCTTAGTGCAGGAACCTTGTGGCTGGCTGTACGTGAAGAATCTTCAGATCCTATGTGGGATATCTCCGAATCCTGTATGGGTCATCGCTCAACAATCCTGTGTGGGTCAACGCATACCGATCCTATGTGGGTCATCTCCCGATCCTATGTGGGTCATCTTCAATCCTATGTGGGTTATCTTTGATCCTGTGTGGGTCAACAATAGAGCCTCTCGACGAAGTAATATGATCTAACAATACATATAATCATCTATACTTCAGTACTTAGGTTATACCTGGTGTGAGTTGAGTCTTTACCTTTGTGGCACACTTCGGTGTGGTGAAGCCATTGTGGTATTCTTCTGTGTGGAGTTACCTTTGTGGTACTTACCTTTGCGGTGATACCTGTGTGGTATTCTTCTGTGAGGCGTTACCTTTGTGGTACTTATCTTTGTGGTGTTACCTTCATGGTATTATTTCCTTCATAGAATAGTTGAGATTTTGGATAAGATTTTGGGCCTTGTGTTTGCTCATGAATGAGATGGGTATACTTGATAACTTAGGTATATGTATGGGCATATACCTAAGTGGGGTTGACTGTTGTTTCCATGATTTGTGGTTTATCCTTTGTGGATTTTGAGAGACCTTCGGGGGTCTTGGGGTCCCTATTTAGTATTTTTATACTCACCCCTGTCTGGGCTACGCTCTCACCTTGTTGTGTCTTGTGCATATGACAAACAATGCTGACTAAGGACAGGGGTACCAGGACTGGAGGCTACTCAGAGGTGGACCTTAGATGAAGTGTACCGTAGAGACGACCATTCGAGATATATACCTACCCTTCATGTAGGATCCTTAGTGGGTGTTCACATGAGATATTATTTAGTTTTACTTGTAATTTTCAGTTGATCTTGTATTCCTACCCCTTTACTTACTGTACACTCTCTTTTTACTATACAGTTTAATTTTTGCTCGTATCTTGATGTGTACTTGGTTGTGTAAGTTTACAGGTTATAAAGGCAATGACTTCCTGGTTTTAGGGATATGCCTTTCTGGTGCTAGTCACCAGCCCCTAGACTATGGAAGGCAGGCTTGTGGTAGTCCCGGCATGGGCCCCGAGGGACGGGTCATGAAAAATTGGTATTAGAGGAGTCAGTTCTACCGAAGAACTATGACTGTGATATTTTTTGTATGGATCAATAGTGTTAAGTGTTTTGAGTGTGGTTATCAGTTTTGGGAATCCAGTGTTGGTGTGTCTGCTGATGTATCCATACACCAGGACCCTAAATTCTGATCTCCTACTCAGTGCATGAAAACAATTATTGCATTTGTGTTTTTGAGAAGTTTTCTTTGTAATCTCTTTGAGTCAGCCCACCAGGTATAACTTAATAACTATGGCACACCTATTTCTTTTCAGGATGTCTCCATGTAGACAGCCAGCTAGGGTTCTAGGTCGAGTATGTGATAACAGCCCACCGAGCAATGAGGACTTGGTGCAGGGCCCCCTTACGATAGTTGTACCATTAGGTGGTGTACCAATAGCACCACTACCCGTTGGGATGCCTTTGACACTAGCCCTAGCAGTAGAGGGTGCACGCTGCTTGAGTGCATTGCATGAGTTCTAGGCTAGAGGCCACTGAGGTTTTGGGGAGAGACAGATCCAAAAGTGGCTAAGGATTGGATGGATCCTGTAGTTAGAGTTTTTTGACTGGTAGGGACACCAATTGATCTCATGGTGATCCTTGCAGCCAGTCTTCTTTAGGAAGTAGCGAGACGATGGTGGAGATTGATGTTCCAGGTTCACGATGAGGTCACTCTCATCTGGGCAGACTTCGAGAGCCTTTTTAGGGAATAGTTCATCCCAATAACCTTATGCTCAGTGTGTATACAAGAGCTACTCCACCTATAGTAGGGCAGTATGACCGTGGCTCAGTATTCAGCAAGGTTAACCTAACTTTCACGCTAATCCACTGACATGGTGTGGGACTTTTTATTTAGGGCCTGGACCTTCGAGAAGGGGCTCAGAAGAGATATTAGAGATTCAATGATTTCTCTCAGCGTCCTGACGCAGGTAGGGGTTTCAGACCGAGTACTCATAGTAGAGGATTTCCTTGCTGAGTAATCATCGACAGCGAGACCCACCGCTGGACATCACGTGGCAGAGTCATCTGCAGATGGCAGCAGATAGATGAAAAAGAGTTCCAAGTGGGCCAGAACTACAGGTGGATGACCGCAGGATATAGGGTCAGTTTTTTGGGGATCTCGAGACAGAGTAGGACAGGCAAGGAGCAGGCAATGTTACTCATGCGATGGGCAGGGTCACAGGGCTCGCGACTGCCCGAACCGCTGTACGGATGACCACCAGATGGTCTAAGGACCGCCTGGACAGAGGTATAGATTCGATTTATGAGGACTGCATGCAGGAGGTGGACATGACAGAGGAGCTATCCATGGAGTAGGTGGTGGGCGACGATTAGAGGTTTTACCGCCACCACCTCCAGGTGGTCCACCCCGACCACAGGGAGTAGGTGGACTGGGACAAGCTCAGCTCTAGGCAGTTGCGTCCTACGACCACGGCGCTCCAGAGATGATTCAAGGTACGATCTTTGTCTACTACACCTTATCTGTAGTACTTATAGATATAGGTTCTAATCACTCTTTTATTTCCACCACCCTCATTCAGAGCTTAGAGATACCAGTGGAGCGGTTGGCTCGATACTTATGGCTAGAGACTCATATGGGAGAGGATTTGATGATTACACACTGGTGATGATAGTGTGAGCTTACTCTAGGAGGTGAGAGCTTCGGTTGGGATCTTCTGGTAGCGGTGTCGAGGCCTTACGACGTCATCTTGGCTATGGACTGATTATCCATAGTCCATGCTTAGATTGACTGTATTAGGAGAAAAGGGTGGTGTGTCCATGAGGATGAGACCAGGTTTTCCTTTACTGATGAGAAGGGAACCTTTACAGCATAGGATGGACTTAACCAGAGGAGGGTGCAACTGATCACACATCAGTTGGCTAGCCTTACCTTCAGAGTAGTTGATGTTAAGAGTCCGAGATGTCCTATAGTGGTGGACCAGTATGCTGATGTTTTCTATGATTATGTTCTGGGTCTAGCTCCTCACAGAGAGGTGGACTTTTATATCAACTTATACCCTGAGACAACACCGATATATACACCAGCATATCGAATGGCTCCTACGGAGTTTCGAGGGCTACGGGTACAACTAGAGGACTTGTAGGGAAATGGGTTCATTAGTCCCAGTGTTTTTCCTTGGGCAACCCTGATTTTGTTTGCCAAGAAGGTAGATGGGAGTTTGAGACTCTGTGTGGACTATCGGTGCCTGAACCAAGTGACCATGAAAAACAAGTACCCACTTCTTAGGATTAACGATCTCTCTGATCAGCTGAAGGGAGCACAATGGTTTTCAAAGATAAACCTCAGATCAGGCTATCATTATCTCATTGTACGAGATGAGTATGTGCAGAAGACGACCTCCAGATGTTGGTATTGCCACTATGAGTTCTTGGTTATGCCATTCAGTGTGACCAATGCCCCAATAGTGTTCATGGGACTCATGAACAAGATCTTCCATCCATACCTCGATCGGTTTTTGGTAGTCTTCATCGACGATATCTTGATATACTCAGCACTGGAGGAGGATCATGACTATCATCTACAAATAGTTCTGGACACACTCTGAGAGCACCATCTTTATGGTAAGCTCTCAAAGTTCTAGTTCTGGATCCAAGAGGTTCACTTCCTTGGATACGTTATCTCATAGGATGGAGTTGTGGTGGATCCAGAAAATATTAAGGCTGTGATTGCTTGGGATCCACCCAGAAGTGTGACAGAGGTGCAGAGTTTTCTGGGTTTGGCCGGTTACTACTGGAGGTTTGTGCCTGACTTTTCCATAGTTTTGGCACCCTTATCAGCATTGAAAAAGAAGGGGAAACCCTTCATGTGGTCGGATAGATTCCAACAGGGTTTCTAGGAGATGATGTAGAGACTGACGAGTGCACCCATCTTGAGGTTACCAGAGGAGGGCGTTGGGTACGTAGTCTACTGTAACACATTAGCGGCTTGGATTGGATGTGTCCTGATGTAGGAGCGAGTAGTGATCACGTATGGTTCTCAACATCTGAGACAACATGAGTAGAATTATGATAACCATGACCTTGAGTTATCTATTGTGGTATTCACCTTAAAGATTTGGTGACATTACTTGATGGTAAAATGTTTTATAGTCTACTCTGATCACAAGAGTATCAGATATATCTTCTCTCAGAAGGACCTAAACATGAGATAGTGGTGTTGGCTTGAGTTTCTCCAGGAATATGACTTCGAGATAGTCTATACTCCTGGGAAGGGGAATATATTAGCATATGCACTCAGTAGGAGATCTGGTATACAACTACTGAGTGAGTCGACAGAGCATCTATCCACTTTGCAGATATCCTACATGCATCAAGATGGAGTAGCTTATCTTGAGTCTCTAACAGTCACTCCCCCACTCCTTCAGCAATTCAGGAAGGCATATTTTGGAGACACTGACTGCGAGCCTCAATGTGCTCAGATATCCATAGGACATGCACTTGATAGATTTTTTGAAGGTGGGGAGCATGTTATCCTCTTCAGAGGGTGTACTATGGTACCTGTGGCGCTTAGGGAGGAAGTGTTGAGGGAGTTACATAAATCACCTCTAGCGGTACATCAAAGAGTGGATAAGATGTACTAGGACCTCCGGCGTCAGCACTAGTGGCTGGGAATAAAGAAAGCTGTAGCAGAGTTTGTCTCTCAATACCTCACTTTTCAGCAAGTGAAGGCAGAGCATCTGGTTCCAGTAGGCTTAGTTCAGACACTAGAGGTGTGAGAGTGGAAGTGGGATTGAATTTCTATGGACTTCATGATAGGAATTACATGCACATCCAAGGGGAATGATTCCATTTGGGTGATTGTTGACCGACTCACCTAGTCAGACCACTTTCTACCTATCAGAGAGCAGGGACCAATAGAGGGATTGGGATGCCTCTACATGAAAGAGATTGTGTGGATTCATGGGGTGACAAATATGATTGTCTCTGATCATGATGCATGTTTTACTTCTCGACTATAGAAGGGGTTGTAGGAGGTGGTCCGGACTCAACTTCGATTGAGCACCGACTTCCATCCTTAGACGGATGGTCAGATAGAGCGGACCATACAAACCCTTGAGGACATGTTGTTTGCTTGCATCCTTGATTTCGGCCGCAGCTAAGAAGATCACTTTCCCTTGGTGGAGTTCACGTACAACAACAACTATCACACCACCATCGGTATGGAACCATTTGAGGCATTGTACGGGCGACCTTGCAGATCACCTCTATGATGGATTGACCCAGGGGAGTCAGCACTCGTGGGACCAGAGATAGTACGTGCTACCACTGAGAAGGTGCAGATCATCTAGGAGCGGATGAAGACTGCACAGAGTAGGCATAAGTCTTATGCTGATAGGAGATGGAGACCACTGGAGTTTGAGGATTGCGACTATGTATTTCTATAGGTCTCACCTCGACGAGGTTTGTGGAGATTTGGACAGGGTGTAAAGTTATCTCCAAGGTTCATCGAACCCTTTCAGGTCCTCAGTAGAGTTGGTTAGGTGGCGTACCACCTAGATCTTATCCCTCAGTTGCACCAGGTGCATGTCGTTTTCCACGTATCCCAGTTGAGGAGATACATACATGATCCTTCACACATCATTGACTAGGGAGAGACAGACATCGACGATGGGGCGATGTTTTCATAGGTTCTAGTGGAGATTTAGGATCGATAGGAGAGAGTCCTTGTTGGGTGATTGATACCTTTGGTTCATGTACATTGGCAGCACGAGAACCTCTAGGAGAGCACATGGAAGTGGGAGGCTTAGATTTGTGCTTTGTACCCCCACTTGTTTCCCTAGTTTGTGTTGTGGATTTCGGGGACACAAAGCCCTGAGGTGGGGAGAATGTAAAGACCCAGAATTTTCCATGTAATTTTTTTAATTTATATGAAAATATTACAAGTCCATGAAAATTGATGGTGCGTGATTCTGAGGCCTGGTGTGCCCAGAATGAATTTCTGAACTTTTTTTGGGTACATTCAAAAAACACCAGCAGTGTTTTGTAACTTTTGAATTGGTGCTCATAATTGAAATCCAAGGGCACCGTTGAACTCACAACACTGATATTCTCTTAAGGATACTTTCACCTCGACTGTAGTAGGTTGAGGTTGGAATTTAGTTTTTTGGATTTTCATGGGAGAGTTAAAAGAATAAAAATAAAATACAACAACAACTTTTATTTTAATTTGAAACCCCCCATTTGATTTTAGTGGTGGGAACCACCTGAGCTTGAAACCTATACTTTTAATGTGAGTTAACCCTTTGAATTCCCTTAGTTAATTTGGAAACTTTAATTTAATTAACGTGACAAATTTAATTGAATTAATAATACTAACATAATTAAATTTGGATCCTCACCTTTTTGGTTGAGATCGTTGGCAAAGGGGAGAGATTTGGAGAACTCAGAAGGATATCCTCCAACAAAGAACGAACCTCCGATGTGGACGACGCTTGAGCCTGGATAAGAAACATCTTGTGGGAGCGACGAACACTGATGTCACCATCATCATCTTCCTCCTCATGACACCTCTAATGGACGATCGAGGAAGATGTTTTATTTTAAAGTATGATTAAATATATTTGTTGATTCTTCATATGCTCGTTTCACAATGATGATGGCCAAAAAAGCATGGCCATAATTTCACACTTATACATTGACCCTTTCTTTTCATTCATCAAGTGTTCATCATGCGTTATTCGATGCTAAATAATTAAGCATGCTAAAAACACAATGTCTCATTGAGCGCGACATATCGATGCAGTGATCTTGACATGAGGATCGTGAATATGCGGACGTAATATTTTGTAGGCTTGGAACAAAGCTGAAATGACGCATGGAAGAAGGGTGGAATGCTTTTGCGCCACTAGTAGAGGAGGAGGCTATAGCTATCGAGCCATGGCGACACACCAGAGGGTGACCGACACCCGACTGGTCGTGGTTGGAGCAGGCGGCGCACTGGAGGGCGGCCGACACCCTACTGGCCGCGACTTGAGTAGGCGACGCACCAGAGGGCTTCCGACACTCGACCGACCATGGAGGACAACTATGCCATCATGCTGTTAGAAGGAGGACTAGCTGGGGATCCGGACAGCTGTGACGCACCGAGCAGGATCCGCTCCAGCGGGTCCTTCTTTCCAATACCGAACGGTCTGTTGGACCATTCGGTTGACCTGGGGGGCGCGCCTCCCCTCCTGAGTGGCGGATAGGGTGGACCCCACCATAAGGGGGCCACCCTGGCCGTGGGTTGCACCGTGGGCCACGACCAGCGGGTCGGGCCAGGTCGTCCCTTTCGCGGGCTGGGCCAGACCATGGCCCAGCGGGCCAGGCCCACCACGGTCCATGCCAACCAGGCCGGGCCCAGACCAGGTCGGGTCAACCCAAAATCGGTTGAGTCAGCCTAGGTTGGGTCGACCTGAACCTGGTCAGGTCAGCCCAAGTAGGGTCGGGCCGGGTCGGTCCGACCGGGTCAGACTGGACTTGGGCCTATCTGGACCAAGATACACATTTTTTTTCATAACTTGAGATACAAGCATCTGTTTGATGAACCGTCTGCGGAGCCAGAATCATTGGATTGAGACAGTCCTTTTGGTATAATCCACTTGAGTTTTGGATAAAGTTGGTGTATGGCTAGGTTGGATCGAACCCGAATCCAACTGGGCCCTCAGAACAAAAACACTAATAACTTACAAACCGGGTGTCTGATTGACGCACAATCAGTTGTGTTGGGTCCCTTATGACCTGAAAGACCTTTGGGATACTTATTCTTGAGAATTCGTGGAGGTTGAAGTATCGACCAATGAATTGAGGAGAAGAATCTCCCAGAATCAAGCATGCTTAGTGCGAGAACCCTATGGCTGGCTGTACGTGAAGAATCTTCAGATCCTGTATGGGTCATCTTCAGATCCTGTGTGGGTCAGTGCATATCGATCCTGTGTGGGTCATCTCCAAATCCTGTTTGGGTCATCTTCAATCCTGTGTGGGTCATCTTTGATACTATGTAGGTTAAAAACAAAGCTTCTCGATGAAGTAAGATGATCTAGCAATAAAACTAATCATCTATAATTTCGTACTTAGGTTATACCTGGTGTGATCTGAGTCTTTACCTTTGTTTCACACTTCTGTGTGGTGAAGACTTTGTGTTATTCTTATGTGTGGAGTTACCTTTGTGGTACTTACCTTTGTAGTGATACCTGTGTGGTATTCTTCTATGAGGCATTACCTTTGTGGTACTTATCTTTGTGGTGTTACCTTCATGGTATTCTTTCCTTCGTGGAACAGTTGATCTTTTGGATATGGTTTTGGACCTTGTGTTTCATCATGAATGAGATGTGTATACTTGATAACTTAGGTATATGTATGGGAATATACCTAAGTAGGGTTGACTATTGTTTCCATAATTTGTGGTTTATCCTTTGTGGATTTTGAGAGACCTTCGGGGGTCTCAGGGTCCCTAATGAGTATTGTTATACTCACCCCTGCACGGGCTATGCCCGCAGCTTATTGTGTCTTGTGAAGATGACATACATCGCTGGCTGAGGACGAGGGTATCAGAACTAGAGGTTTCTCAGAGGTGGAACTTAGACAAGGAATACCGTAGAGATGACCGTTCGAGAGTTGTACCTACCCTTTAGGTAGGATCCTTGGCGGGTGTTCATAGGAGCTGTTCTTTAATTTTACTTGTACTTTCCAGTTGGGCTTGTATTCTGGAAACTTTACTTACTGTACACTCTATTTTTACTATACGGTTTACTTTGTGCTCGTATCTTGCAGTATTCTTGGTTGTGTAAGTTTACATGTTATAAAGGCAATTCCTTCATAGTTTTAGAGATATGCCATTCTGATTCTAGTCACCAGCCCCTGGCCTATGGAAGGCGAGTTTGGGGTAGTCACGGTACGAGCCCCGGGGGACGGGTCATGACATGTTTGTAGTGTGTTTGGTTTGTATTTTTAATTAAATGATTTATATATTTCACTTTGTTTAATTTTTTTGAATATTTTTCATAAAATTAGATGGTTTTAGAATCTCTTATTCAAAATAACATGGTATTTAATGATTTTAACATACACAAGGTTCATGATAATCAATTTTGGGGAAAACCTAAATGAGTTTTATTACTCATTAATACATGTATAACCCCCTATGGATGCATATTATGTTCATCATGATATAGGTATAGGGATTACTTCCCACATCATTGGTGATGGATTAGTAAAACTTTGGTGGGACTAAAAAGGTTATAGTGTATTCCAATGATCAGTTATTTCATGTAGTGTTTTTTTGGCATTTCTAGTAGTTAATGGAGACTTATTTTTTTATATAGTTATGTGATAGCCACATCAGATTTAATTTTATGATATTTTCTTATACATAGGAGACACAACACATGGTTAATTATACCTTAATTTGGGTGTATACTTTTGGAATTTACAACATTCATCATAGAGTATTTAAGGTTTATGTGTTAGGAATTTCAGGTTTTTGGAATTTCAAAGTTATATACTCTTAATTATGAATTTATAATATGAACTTGTCATGAGTGGAGTGGTTTTTCATAAGAGAAAACAAAACCCACTATATTGTATAATTCATAGGATTTTGATACTAGTACTAGAAAATCAGGGTACATGTTTAAGTATTATTAATTCATTGGATTGTTTTAGATGAGATTATGATCATTGGATTTAGTTAGTAAATTAAAATATTCCTTTATAAGGATACTTTTAGGATTGAAAAGTCATATAGTGAGTCACTCTATGATTTTTTTGAGAAATTTAGATGTTTTTTAGATGTATGCATTTCCAAATAAGTAATAAACTCATTATCCAATAAAATTGGAAAGTTTTACACCTATATATTAGAGCATCATATAGGTCACAAAAAGGAGTATTGGTTGAGAAACATTAGTAAAAAATTATCACTGATCACTAAGATGATGAAAAAATCCCAATAGTAATAGGTCACACCAACTATGGGAGTTATATATTAATTAAGTTCCTCTACCCTTTAAAATTATGTATTTCATAATAGGTTTGATAAATTCAACACTATGGTGTGAAAATATTCTTTTATTTGAAGGAATCACAAACCTCCCCAATAAATATCTATGTTGTTTTCACAATACTAGACCATATAACCAATTATTTCTTACAACTACATGTGATGAAGGAGTGCCTTAGTGATTTTAAAATGAGACTATATAATAAGAAACAATAACCTCTTCTTTAGTAAAAGTATGCTACATTTTTATCAATATATAATTAAATTTGGAGAGATAATATAAATCTCAAGTATTGTACAAGGAAATTCAAAATACCCCATTTTTAGTAGAACTTTAAATAGTTCATCCTCACTAGAAGAGTTATAAAACTAAATAATGTTTTGATATTCATGAGTATACTATCAAAAAACTATATGGTAAACCCTAAAAATTATATTAATTATTATATTTTATGATAATTTTTTATTAATTAACAGAATGAATTAATGAGTCAAAGTATGATATTGAGGTATCTAAAGAAACAAATATGACATATTAAGATTAATATTTATTGTTTAGTAAGTTATATATCTTGTAAAAATCCCTATTTAATAAATTAAAATACATATGGGAATGTTAGTTCCATCAAATTTAGGAGAAGGAAGAAAATGATAGAGCATAGGGTTCCTAACAATCCAACAGGATTGACCCCAATTACCAAGAACCCCCCTTCAATATCAATTGAAGAGTTACTAAAGGAGAAAAAGAAGGGGAAATGGAATATCAATAATGGACCTCCAATTCCATTAAAAATTATAAGTAGGATTATACTAACCAATAATATAGATGTGGATAGAATACAAAAATAGGTTTTATATATGTTCAAGAGAGTTGAGATCAACATACCTATACTTAAGGAAATTATGAAAATACCCAATCATGAACAATTACTAAGGGAAACTTTCACTAACAATAGGATACTTATAGGGTATAATAAGGATAGTTTGATTAAAAATATGGTAGATTTTTTCATTCTATATTGATAAAATTAAAGGATCCAAGGAAATTTTCCCTACCATGAATGATAGGTGTTGTATGTTTTATAATTCTATGCTTTATTTGAGACATTACATAAATATGATTCCTTATTATATTTATTATTATTTTTTAGGTTAAATATATGAAACCCATAATTTTAGTTGTATAAACTTCAAATCAAATAATAACATGCAAAATAGGTATAGTTTAGGATATCATAGTATAAGTGAAAAATTTAAATTTTCTTCCTGGATTTTATGTTTTTCATATAAGAGAGGATAAAAAGGAAAATAATTCACCCCTAATATTAGGAATAACATTTTTTAGAATGGTAAAATAAATAATAAATTTTGATAAAATGATTTTATTAATGGAATATGGGGATGATGTAATACATTTTGATATTGAAAAAATATGTAACACTCCATAGAAAAGAAAACCACAATGAATATTAACTTAATTAAATAAATTCATATATTTTATCATGAAAAAGAATAATTTCAATTAATTAAAGTAAATTAACAACATGATACTTGAAATTGTATGGGTTCTTTCAAGTTTCATGATTTAAAAAAATCACTTGAAATGGTTGAAACATATTTGAAATATAGTAATATAAGTTTTGAATCAATGATTTCTTGTAGCTTAATATTAATTATTTTTAAATGGAATTTAAATTTATCTCAACCAAAATTATAACTCTTATTTAATTTTATCTAACAACAAAGCTTAAATTATTATCTAAAAGGCTAAATATTCATTTCTATAAAATTATGTGAGAACATATTGAATTCCATATTTAAGAAAATAATGGTTGACCCCAATGATTACATTGAAAATAATGTAAGGATACATGAATATATAATTAAAAATGTCAATAAAATTCTATTAATTCCAATAAATCAAATGATTTATCCTTTGCCTTTAAAAAATTAGAGACCCCATCACAATTATATGAGGTAAAAGTTTATTCATTTATCTTTTAGGGGTAAAACACAACATTTTGGTAACAAAAAAATTAACCCATTTCATTTACCAGGAATATTCATTCTAAATATTTAGACCAAATAAGCGAGAGTACCAAAATTTCCTATATCTTGAAGATACATTAATGTAAGAAAAATAGATAAGTATAAGATTTATTTTCTATAGAATATCATGATGAATATCCAACTACAAGACCTTATAAAGACTTGATCTCATCAGATTGTTCTTTAAAATTTTACTTTAATATTATTTTTCAAAATTAAAATTCTAGAATTAAATATTTACATATAAAATTTTATGCTTTAATTGTGGAAAATGTAATATTTTAAGTTTTGGGGTGGGGAAAAATTATGTAATTTATTTGGGAAATTTTCACGTCTTGTTAAAAAAATTGTTCTTTTGAGTTGTTTTAATGAAATCAATGTTTGTGTGAGGTATGAAAACTTTTATACAAGTGTTATTTTGGAAAATATAACTGAGTATTGATAATGGCTCCATTTTTAATTTTTTTACACAATGTAACAATAATTTTAATATTAGAGATTTACTACTATATATATCATTTACTTGATAAATTATGATAGTTTTATAAGAATATAGATAATGTTAAAAACTTGTGGAATACTTGAAAAATATTTAAGTAGTTTTAGAAATTATATATTTTTAGTTTAAATATCCTTTTTCTTCATCAAATTGCGTCTCTTGATACACTTCACATGTGATCATGAAATATAAATCACTTAAAAAATATATTAAGTACATTATGAAATATGTTATATGAATTAAACCCCTTTAGTGATCATGATTTATTTTTGAGTTATCCTAAGTATATATAGTCTATATCCTGTTAATAATAATTGTATTTGAATAAGATATCTTGAGTATGAAAAATTACCTAGGAACCAATGCTGAGGTGCTCCTATACCATATGTAAAGTATAATATTGGTATTGTAAGGTCCTATGTGATATGAAAGTTATTGAATTAGAACCAGATATAAATTTATCATTATAGTTAAGTGGGTATTACACACATCTCAAGTAATATTGAAAAACTAGAATGATATACATGTACCATTAAAAAATTAAATAGTGTTAGAGCTAATACATAACAAGGGTTATGATAAATAAAAGAAAATAATATAAGGTTATCATTTAAAACCTAAATACAGATTCACATGGACTGGAAAATTGTTTTTAATAGAAAATTGGATGTTTTGTTCAAACACACACACACACACTTAAGAATTTATATTTTTTAAGGATTTTTATTGGATTCAATTTAAATTATTTATTATTTGGAATTGTGATTGGATTTTATTGGATGACATATATGATCATATATATATTTCTACTAATTTTTATTTTACCTCACTCAATTTATTGATTCAATAATGTTAAAATATGTAAGTTATGTTTATTTATTTGATAATATACTTTAAATGATTAATCTTCCTCAATTTAATATTATTTTACTCCAAGAGTGAAAAGACATAAGTGTGGGAGATATTTTAAACCATTTTTTTAATATTTTATTTTTAATTAATGAAATATTCTTCAAATATTGCTACAAATAAGAATATTTAATAAAATTTTAGAATTTGATCTTGTATTTTAATATCTCACAAAAATTATTATTTAAACCTTCTAATAGAATTTTAGTATTTTTAAAATAATTTATATTTGGGTATTATTTTGAAATTAAATTTTTAAAATTATTATTTAATCATTAGTCTAAATATTTTATTTGGATAACCTTTTTTAAATCACATATTTTTTAAGAGTAATTAGGCCTTGAATTCAAAGTTGTTCATGAAAAATTAGTTTTGAGTATCCCCTCACCGTTTTAGTAATATCAACTTCATTTGGGTTCTAAATGATATTAAATTTTTACCAAAACAGGTGACAAGGAGGATCAAATTATTACTATTGAACATGAAGTCAAATTCATTTATTTTATTATCCAATTAGGTTGGATTATTTTATGTATATTTTTTTAGAATTTTCACCTTTCAATTCACTCCCATTTTTTATTTAGGCCAATAAATCCTTTGCAAATATGAATTTTACCAATTTATTAGGGATCATGTTTTGAGTGAAAGTGATGTGTATTAGAGTATAGAATGAATGGTGAATTTATTTTTCCTCCCATCCTCCAACCTATTCAAAAAGGGGTTACATTTAAATAAATAATTTCTTTCATGATTCTTTATTATTATTATTCTTCATACATGGAGTACCTTTATGTTAATTGGTTTATTCTACCCCACTTATTATTATTATTTTAAATCCATTAAATTTATTTTTATGACATGTTTATGATTTATTATTTTATTTCTATTCTTCTTCACTTGTATTTTGAATGATAAAAACTTACCACATGTTGATGTTTAATTGAAATTTTTTTACGAGTGATTTTCATTATCAAACACAAGAAGCACAAGATTGATTCATTAGGTCCATATAGATTCCATATAACTTTAATAAATCTTTTTTATAGGATAAGTATCTTTCTATAATTAACTGATGATAATTATAAAAAATAAAATTTAATTATTAAGGAAGGTTCCACAATTATTTTCATTGATTCTTGTTTAGAGAAAATTTTGAATTTTCTTAGTGACGAAGTTAATATTCACAGGGTATATGTGTTAAATTTTATAAGACCATAAATAAATGAATTTATTATTTAAAGTATAATGATAAACAAAAAATTGATGTTATGGATTATTTGGTTACATTTTTCTCATATACTCATATGTTTTTTTCTCTCTCTCTTTTAAAGTTTTTATTGTAAAAATATATATTTAAAAAAACCACTCATATTTTATATCAATTTTATTATTTAATTTATTGCTTAAAATTTGAAAATAAGTTGAGTAAAATTACCACAGTATTGAGGGATGACATAAGTGCACCACAATGAAATCACCCTAAAAATCATTTGAAAGTGATAACTACATAACTTAACCAAACTAAAAATGGAGTTGTCTCATAATAAAACTTCCTAAAATTTTGGGGAATAATGAATACCTAAATAATATAAAAAATAGATAAATTTTATGTCATTAAACTCATTAATTTACTCATACAAAAAACATTTTTGAGTAACCAATATTCAATTTATTTTTTAGAATAATGATATTTAAAAATAAATTATGGAATCAATATATGATATACATTGGAGAGAATATTAGAAAATGAAATAGTACATAAACTAATTTATAAGAAAGAATTAAAAATATACAATGCATTGAGGATTTTGGAATTTTATAATAGATTGTTCATGTAAATGGTTAATTGATGTTCTAATTATAGTAAAAAAGTATATTAAAAAAAATTCTCTAACATAAAAAAACATAGAATTCATGAATTGAGAAAATTGTTTTCTATTTTTTATTTCAATTTTTTACTTATTTAACCTGGTATCTAATTTAGAAAACATAGGTAAATAAGATAATCAATATGTTTTAAATTTACTTCAAAATATAATATTTAATATACCATATATGAATAAAAAACAAAAAATAATACATTATAATTTTATAACTCTGATATAAAAACACATTTTATATAAAAAATAAAATTAAAAAATAGAGAATAATTTGTTATGTAATAATTTGTATCATATTTTTATAATTTGAAATGATAAATCATCAAAGTAAAAAACGTGATTTTTTTTATAAGAAAATAGAAAATTGATATAATTTAAACTTTTAAGCTATAAAATAAATAAAAACATATGTCCACACTACACTTATCAAATATTACATCAATACATAAAAATATATTAAATAAATAACATACTATGACAAATAAAATATGTTATATTAGATAAAAAATTTATTTGACATTTTTTTACATATATACCAAATAAAATACAAAAAACATTTATTCTTGAGTAAAAAATGAAATATCAACAAAAAAGGATTTATATCATACATAACACAAGTTTTTTTAAAAAATAATACATATATACTTATCAAAACATTTGTTTTTAATAAAAAATATAATATAGAATACATGTTATATTTCATAATATTATATATTATATAATAAAAAAAATTTATTTATGATGCTAAATAATGATTTTATGATAGAAAACCCTTGTTTTGTAATAAAATAATTCATAATTAAACATAATAAATTCAATACAATTATTATGCGTTTCAAAAAAAAATGTAACATACATAAACATAACATATATAATGTAACTAATAATTGTTTTTGTTTTAATTTTTATCTCAATACAGTGAAAAAATAGGTAGGAATTTTGACATTATGAAATTTTAGTTTAAATGAATACTATGCTTGATATATTTCTTAACATGCATGATTGAGCTTTAAGTGAATTGCGATATACAATAAAAATATTTCTATTTAAATCTGAGCATTATAACCTGGCCATTGAATTAGAGGATATGAATAAGAGTAACCAGATTATGAAAAATATATAAAATGGTCATATTGAAAAAAATTAATTTATTAATTGTTAGAAAATAAGTACTCAAATTTTAGTGAATCCATTTTATTTTTTAAAAATATGTTTCCTTCATAAATAAGGGTTTTTGATTTTTGTGATAGAATATTATAATTAATTTCTAAAACTTTTTGAAAATTAATTTGATAAAAATTATATCATTTTTTAAATAATTATATCAAAATTATATTAGGATGATATTTTAGATTTATTTAAAATAATTTTTTTCATTGAATAGTTAAAAAGTACTAATTTTATAGAAAACTTTATTTTTCATTTAAGTGCTCAAAAAGTGCCATTTAAATTAATTTTAAAATTTCATTAGTTAATTTTGATTAAAAATAATATAATTAATTTTATTTCAGTGGGCATAATTCTTTATTTTGGTACAAAACCATTTTTACACTTAAAAATGCATTCTTCTGGAAAACCATGTTTCACCACTTTTTTCAAGTTTATTTTTAAATAATTTATTAAAATTATATGAATTGGATCTAATTAAATGGAGTTCATATTTTTAATTAGGAGGTTCAAATTTGGTAAATAGTTCCCTTTTATTTTTGGTCATTTTGAATAGTAACAATGATAAATATTTATCACATCGGTAAGGGTATATTGGGTAACTAAGGTTAAAAATAATGTGATAATACATTAAAATATACATAAAACCTGAATTATTTCTATTTTATGATTTTTCTCATCCATAATCAACCAATACTATAATTTATGGTAACCTAGTACCATTTTTATTTGATAACAACTTTAATAAAACTTTATGTAAAGAAAAAACAAAATGTCACTCTCTTTGTTATAATATGTATCATATTTTTTCACTGGCGTAAAAATAGGTTATATTCTATTATAAATCGATATTTTAAATATTAATTAATTTTTTACAATGGTAATTTATTTATTATTTTTAATGATGGAATAATTACCTTTAGTTCTTACGCAACACCGAGACAATAGTTTTTCAAGTAATAGAAAAATCAAGTAAATTATTTTTAAAAACATTAAATGTAATAATATTTGGATGAATTATTGCGTTCCATGAATATTTTGGATATATATAAAATTATAGTGATGTTTTAATGTTTTATTTTTGAATCAAATTACTATATTTATGTCATTAAAGTTGTACTATGTGAATATTATTTGAATTGACTTTAATGGTATATTATGTTCAATAATATTTTTTTCAGTGATTTAAAATTCATAAAAATATTATATTTGTAATGTTTAATAGTATATGGCCTGGATCATAAACCATTTTACACATATGGATAAATTTTCTTTTTATATCATCTTTCTTGAATCCTATAGAATAAAAAACTTTGATATCACACTAATCATCAAAAGGGTTAATGAGAGGTTAAAATCAAGTGATAAGGATGAATACATAACGTAAACCTTTAAAAATTTTATTTGATGGGATTATTTAAAATCCTAATCATTTAAGATTCTAAATATGTGAATTTTTGTTCTAATTTAACATGATAATTAATTTATATTAATTCAATACTTTTTAGTAATTCCAAGGGTGACCCTTCCCTTACTTATAAAAGGGAACATCCTCTCCTCCATTTCTCACACATTTTGATCTGTATATTTCAAAAAATAACATCCAATAACTCTTAAAAACCTTTCTAACCATGATATAGAGGATTTGGTATCATAAAATGACCAACTTAGATGTTTTTATGTGTAATCCAAAGTTGGTTTTCCAAAGAAAATGTATAACTTTTAAGAGAAAATTTTCATTTTATTTACTATTATACCTCCTTAAAATATTATTTGAATATTATAAAATAATAAAATATGCATCCTAAATATATTTAAATGTTATTATGATTATGGTACAACATTTTTTATCTCATTTTCCATCATATGGGGAATGAAAACATCATTTTTGCGTATGCATGGACTACCACCTCCACAAAGCGATGTGTTTCATTTTCTATCACAACATCTCATGTATATTTATAATGATGGATTTATTGTACATATACTATATTCATGAAATTATTATAATTATATAAAGATAATATATCATCTATTTTTAACCCTTCCAGTCATTAAAAAATGACAACACCACTTGTGAATATGTGTCAAATACAACCTCCATGAAGCGATGTGATTCATTTTTCACATCCAAATTTAATTGATGATTATAAAATTGAAGTTAATATATAAAAATGATAATTATTTTATGATTAATATTAGCAATATTTTGAAACCATGACCCATTTGACAATGGTCAACCCACTGAAGTTGTTTTTCGATTATGAACAAAACGTCCTCAAAACGTTCAACATGAACTTAACTGATTTAATAAATATATAAGGATTAAAATAAATGAAATAAAATATATAATAATAAGGTAATATTATAAAAAATTTCCTTAAGAAATTATAAAATTAATATAATTTTATTATATATGAGTAAAAGTATATATGTGATGAGTCGGACTCGAGGCAAGATATTTTTCTTTAAAGCCTTATTTTAAAAGTATTTATTTTTCCCTTCTCTTTTTCCTACATAAAAATTCTATTCAAATTGTTTAAATTATGTTATTAATATACTTAAATTTATGTTCAAAGTGATTTTAATTCATTTTTTACTTTCTTTATTAATGTTTTAAAATAAGTCTTTTTAAAGTTGTGTAAGTAGGTTATTTCTGACGTTTTGCAAAAATGTAAAATGAATATTTTTAACATATAAAACATGAGAGGGATTTAATACTATCTTTAATGTTATTATTTAAGATTATTACTATAAAAATTTTCATGAATTTTTTAAATAATATCCTTTTCCCATTTTTCATATATTTTTAATGAGTTTTCAAATAAAAATAAATTTTATCTTTATTTTTATTCAAATCACAAAAGTTCTTCTTCATACATGTAGAATATAATAATATATGATATTTTTTAATGGAAATTAAATATTTTATGTATTTTACATATGTTATGATACTTGGACATTGTTCATGATGAAGGGTGATCCAAATATAGCTTGATAATTTCTTGGGGAATTATTATGTTCTCTGGGGAATTATGTTGGAATTAAACAAGTTAGTTATTCCATATGTAAGAGTGATATGAAGATGATTTTACAAGGAAACTACATGAATTTTATATGCATGAAAATTATTTTTCATGGTAGTATTTTTATTTCACAAGGTATGCTAATGTGTTTATGATTAAGGAAATTTTATTCCCCTTTTAAGGGTGAAAAATATGTTTTTAGGAAAATGTTTTCATGAGTACCCATGTTTTTTAAGAAACACTAAGGATTATGATTTTTTCCTCTAATATTTATTATGTATTTTTTGAGTCTTATTTATTGAGTAAGAAAAAATGTTTTTGATATCTAAATTTATTTTGTTTAAAGGTAATATTTCTTATAGGATTACATGATTTTAAAAATGGATTAACATGTTTCTTTATTTTTTACCCCTTATTGCACTTTTTGTGCTCATCCAAAATTTTCAAATGTTTTTCATATGATTTAAGGTTAAGAAGAAACAAAGAATAATTCAAGTTTAAATCCATAAATATTTTCATGAAAGGAAGACATGTTTCATTTTAAAAGTTTTATATTATTGGAAAAAATGAATAATAAGTAGAAGTGTCCAATTTATAATAAACGATTATGTTATATAAGAGTTATAAACTAATTATATAAAACTTTAAATCTTAAATATACTATAAATTTAAGAAAGGTAGTTTTTATATAAAAACTCAATATTATGTAATGTTTTATTGTTGGGTCCTTATAGCTGGTATTATAGGAAAAGTTTAATTTTTTTAGAGTTTTGGATAATTTAGATGAGGAAATTTGATTAGTATTAAATACCATCACATGTTAATAAGTCTAAGGTTTATCATATTTTTAGAGGCATACATACCCCTTTTTTATGTTTCATGTGACGAAATTACATTAGGAGACATTTATTGAGTTTTTTACCCTCTATCATGAAAAATTCATATTGAATATTCATCTCTTTTAAAAAGAGATAAGGTATATGTGAAAATTTATTAAATAAAAACCAGAAGATGACATTTTACTTTTGTAATGGAAATAAATCATGTAATTATATTTTCTCATATACTCTATTTTTATAGTAAAAAAATCCATCAACTCTTAGAAAGGGATCCTGAAAAAAATGTTATCCTATTACCTTAGTTTATTATGAACCTATGGTATTCTTTATCCCATACCGATTTATGTTTTTTTTCTCATTAACTTTCACATGACCATTTTCTTTATCAATATCTATTATTCCTCGGGAATTATTTTCCTCAATGTTCAAAACATTAATTTCTTCCAATGTTCTTCTTATCAGGGAACCCAATTATGTGTTAATCCTAGTGAGATTTATATTTCTCCTTTTTAATTTTAAAAAGGATGTGTTATTATCAATTTTTATGATGTGGGTTTTAAACAAAGGAATTTTTAAAAATTAAATTTGGTTTGCCTTCCATGATCATATGATTTATTTTTCACTCCCCTATATTATTATTTTCTAAAATGTTTTAAACCCTTTTTATCAGAAATGAGATAAAATTTAAGTAAAAATTTTACTTATGGAATTTGTAATATTACACCGTAAAAATTTATTTTAAAATAAAACTATAATTAATAAATTGATTAACATTCAACAATGAGCTTTAAGAGAATTATGATATACTATAAAAATATAATTATTTCAATATTACTATTATAAAAAAGATATTAAATTAGTAGATATGAATAATAAAAACTAAATTATGAAATATATATAAAACAATCATACTTACTAAAAAGGTATTGATTAATTACTTGGAAATAAGTACTCAATTTTTAGTGAAGTCATTTTATTTTTCAAAAAAAATTTCCTTCAAAAATGAATTTTATTACTTTTGGGGAGTGAATATTATAATTAATTTATGCCATTTTTATAAATTTTATTTTATAAAAAGGATATATTTTTTTAAATTAACATATCAAATTTATAGTTGGATGATATTTTTGAGTTTTTTATGAAAATATTAACTTTTTTTGAATAATAAATAAAAAAAAATTTATAGAAAACTGTCTTTTCCGTTCAATTATTTAAAAATTCCCATTTTGTTTTAGATTTATTTCAAAATTTCATTTGGTTTTTTATTTAAAATTATACTATTAATGTATACGCAATCTAGATTATTCTTAATTTTGGTATAAAAAAATTTGTGTACTTTAAAATGAATTTTTCTAGAAAACCATTTTTCATTTTGTTTTATGAGTTATTATTAAAAATAATTTATACTAATTATAGTATATTAATTTGATTAAATGAATTAAATATTTGGAATCATAAAGTCTAAATTTAGTAAATTGGTCCCTTTTATTTTTGGTAATTATTAATAATAATCATAATAAATATTTATTTCACTAGTAAGGGTAAATCAGGTAAACGAGGTTTAAAATTTTTATTAGGCTTCAAAAAAATATATCTCACGTGAATTATTTCTACATTATTAGTTTATTTCATCCATAATCATCCAATACTATAATACATGGCATCTTAGTGCAATTTTTCTTCAATAATGACCTTAATATATTTTTAAGTAAAGAATAAAAACAAAATTAATCTCTCTTTGTTTTAATATATCTAATATTTATTCATATGGATAAAAGAGGTAATGTTATATTATAAATATTTATTTTAAATATGAATGTTATTTTATCATGGTAGTTTATTTTTAATTTTAAGTGTTGGAATAATTACCTTAAGTGCTTATGAAACATCGACACAGTGCTTTTTCAAGTAATGGAAAAATCAAGTAATTGAATTTTAAAAACTATAAAAGTAATGAAATTTGGATAAATTATTATTTTACATGAATGTTTTAGATAAATATAAAATATTATTGATTTTTAATTTTTTATATTTAAATTCCATTACTATATTGATGTCATTAAAATCTTCCTGAATGACCCAAATGCCTTAAATTTTTATTTATTATGGATAATCCCCCTTTTAAGGGATGAGGGATAACCCTAACATGTCTCGTAAACCCAATGGTAAGAGTCACATTATATGACCCAATGATCCATAGGTACATGAAAAAACCCATGACCAGAACCCTAGACTATGACCCTTGGAACTTCCCCTCCCTATCATCTAAAAAATTCAAACCTTTAGCTCTCCATTTTCACATGGCTAGTCAGCTAGCATATCCCCAATGCATAGATTCATGGGGACCATTACAGATAAAAAAATCCATACCCTCTAATTATTCATAATCTAGTTAGCTCTGCTCTAGTGGATGCTACTTGCTCTGGTTCCTCTTCCGGGGCCTACTCCTTAGAGGTTTGTTTGAGCAGCTCCAAGTCTCTGTGGCCTGAAGTCCCTATGTCCATTAAAAAAAAGTCCAATGAAAAAAAAAACCAACCCCCAAGCCACCGACTCTGACTAAAACACCCCCAAAGGCCACCAAAATCCGCTGTCCTGCCAGGATACTTTCACACCACCACAACGAGATGCACTCCGCACCCTATCTCCAAGACAAGATCTAGGGAAACCTGCACCACATCATTGAGGCAATGAAACCACAACCACCACACCACATCCAGAATCACACATCAACACCAATCTAGAATCAAAAATCACATTGCTTCCAGCAAGGTTTTGTAGAGTCTGTAATGATCCATCAAAATCACCCGGTGTAGATCAACATGATATCCAACCCTCTCAGAACTAAGTAGATCATTATCTCAACCACTAGCTTCATTGTACCGCCCTAGATGCTGCCCAATGAACATTCTGTGGAAGACCTTCCACAACATTGAAGACCTTGCTGATACCGCCATAATCCCCCACTGGAGATCCATCATGACAAATAGAACCCACTGTTGATGCCTTTACAAAGACTCTACCATATAATCCCACGCCGATGAAGCACGAACAGTCACTGTGTGAATGCTGAACATGATGGAAGATCCCATGAAAATGGCACACCATTGGCACTGTGAACTACACCGTTGATGAAACCATGAAGCGTCCACCACCACGCTCGATCGAATACCGTCATCAGGTGAACACCTTACAAGATGGCCGAGCCCAACCAATCAAAACCTTACCACTGACACTATGAGAGAAAACTACATGCCACAAACACTCCATGAAGCCAATGTGAAGATCTACAGCCAACCCACCATGATAGAGGAAGGCGGTGAAGGGTAAATCCCTAGCTGAAGTGATGCACCTTACAGTCCCATTTTTCTATATGGTTCTCTATCATTAAATTCAAACTATGTAAATAGTCTTGAAAATAACTTTAATTGAATATTATGTTAAATATATTTAATTTAGTGATTTAAAATTTATAAAAACTTATTATTGTTCAATTAAATCTGATATGTTTTATGATATCAAATTTTTTACATGTATGATTCACCTTTCCTTTTATAGTAAATTTATTTATTCATATAGAGTAAAAAACTTTGATATCATGGTAATAATCAAAAGGGTTAATTGGGGGGGGGGGGTAAAACTAAGATATAAGGTTGAAAACATCACCTAAACAGGTTCAAATTTTATTAGATCATATAATTTTAACCCATATATATAATAGATTCTAAATATTTCAATGTTATTCCACTTTTTCATAAGAATTAATTTATATTAATTTAAAACTTTAATTAATTTTAAGGTCACCCCTCCCCACATTTATAAAAGGGTACCTCCACTATTCCCTTAATCACACATTTTAGCACTATATTTTAACCAAGAACTAAAAAAATCTTCCCAACCTTCAAAACAATGACCTATAGGCTATGGTATCATTAAAATACCAACCTAGATGCCTTGAGGTTTAAGCCAAAGGTGGTTTTCCAAATAAGAGGTATAACTCTTAACCAATCATTTTCATTTATTTATTCTTTTACTTACTTAAAATAATATTTAACCATGATCAAAAATAACATAAGAATATTCTATATACTTATATTTTATTATAATCATGGTAAAACCTTTTTTTATCTAATTTTCATCTTATGGGTAATAAAACTATCATTTATGTGTATGTGTGGACTACCACCTCTACGAAGCAATGTGTTTCATTTTCCATCACCTCCTATCATGGATATTTATAATCATGGATTTAATTTATATATATATGTATATTTATTAATGATATAATTATAATTATATAAAGATAAAATATCATCTATTTTCTTACCATTACATTCATTATAAAATGACAATGTTGCTTATGGGTTTGTGTGTAATACCACCTCCACATAGTGATGTGTTTCATTTTTCACATAAAAATTTCATGGATGATTATAAAATTTATTTAAATATATAATAATGATATTATTTCATGATTAATATTCTGGATATTATTTAACCATGAACCATTTTACCATTATCAACCAACCAAAGCTGTTTTACAATTATGAACTGAACATCCATAAAACAACCTATATGAACTTAACTGACTGAATAACTATATAAGGCATGGTAATAAATGAAATAAAATTTTTAATAATAAGAGAATACAAAGGAAATATTTTATTAAAATATTATTAAATTAATATAATTTTATTATAAATGAGTTATGGTATGTATGTGGTGAGTCATACTCAAGGGAAGTGATTTTTCCTTATAAGCTTATTTTAACTTTTTTTTATGTTTTTTCTATTTTTACCTTATTATAAATGTTATTTAAAATGTTTCAAGTTTGTTATTAATATAATTAAATGTATGTAAATTTTTTTTGAAACTATTTTTTTACTTTATTTATGAGGTTTTACTTGAATTCATTTTAACCTTTTCCAAATAGGATATTTTTGATTTTTTTTACAAAAGTGTGGAAGGAATTTTTATTAATATAAACAACATGACTTGATTTTACTACCATCAAGACCATTATTAATTAAGAAGACCCCTCTTCAATTTTTTATTTTTAAAAAAAAATAATATCATACTTTTCATTATTATGGGAAATTATTAAATATTTTTCAAATAAAAATGATTTTATCCTTATTTTTATGTGTATATTAAAAGTTCTTCAGTATATGTGCTATATGGAATAATATATGAGATTTTATAAGGAAAACAAAATATTATACGTTTCTTTTTAATTTTTTGGAAATTCTCAATTTTTAATGATGATTTTTATCACAATATAGATCTCTAATACATTAGTAATGATTATGTTCACTGGGGAATTATGTTAGAATTAAAAAAGTATGTTATTCTATTTGTAAAAGTGTTTGTAATAGTGACTTTTATGTGACATGAATATTATTTAATATATAAAATATATTATTTTTCTACGATTTCAAATGGATTTTTGTGTATATATTTTTATTTCATAAGGTAAGATAATGATCTTATGCTTAAAGGAATGTTTATACCCCTTTTAAGTGTGAAAATTATGTTTTTCAATAAAATTATTTTATAAATTCCCATGCTGTCACACCTGAGTACAAGGAACTTGTCACAATGATCAATTTCACTTTTTTGTTTACATTTTATTGGTTTTTAATAGGTTGGGAGTCGTTTTTTTGAAGCTATTGGTAGAAGAGGGCCAACGACTACCCAGTACTAGCTGACAGAACACATGCAAGTTTGTAGGTGACACTGGCTAGCTGGTGGGATTCCACCGACCCATCAGTGGAGTACTTGGAGGTGAAATAATTCTACCTGGACCCACTATCCAGCTGTAAGCCTTCCACCATCCATCCTATGGGCCTCTTTTAGGTGAAAGAATTTTTCTTACACCCAAAGGATAGTTGGTGGTGCTTCTGGGGATACAGTTTAGTAAGGGATTAATTATATATATATTTTTAAAAATGTTTGCTTAATTCCCCTTAATGTTGTTAGGACTAAGATGAAGATGAAGGTGGTTATTTTCAAATGTTCTCTTTTTTGTTAAATAAGTCTTTGTTTAGTCAAGGAATTTTAATATTAAAGGTAAATCACCTCTCTTTGTATTTCATAAGAATCATATTAATCCATGTTTTCTTAATAATTGGAATAATGTTTTTTAAAAAATAGAACTAACTTTACTCATCCTTATGAGAAAAATCTGTGGTTCTGATCAAAATCACTTTGGGCCCAGTATGTGAAAAGACCATTATTTGGAATGAGAGAATCGATCACATGGAGAATGTGTCTTTTTAAAAATAGATGGTCATCAGATTCAATCTAAATTTAGTGTAAATTAAGTGGTTGTTTTGATGGATAATCAAAGATGATATGGCAATGATTAAATAAATGTGTTGATGATTTTATTATTTGTATTTCATAAATCACATGTTAATTGGAGAACTTATGATGCAATCTTGATGAAAGAAACACTAGTGCAGAAAACGTTCTTTACGTCACCGTTTTTTACGTCGGTTATATATAACCAATGTTATAATATGTGAAACGTGGTATTTTACGTCGGTTATTTTATAACTGATGTAAAAAATGCGGTGAGTAGATTTTTAACGTTGGTTATTTTAATAACTGATGTTACAAATCGCGCGCGTTAGTTTTTTACGTCGATTATAAATTAACCGACGTAAAAAAAAAGCGCGGGGTTTTTTTAGGTCGGTTATTTGATAACCGACGTAAAAAATGTGGCTTTTGAGGCCTTTTTGACGTTGGTTATTTTATAACTGACATAACAAAACAACCCACAGAAGTTTTTTACGTCGGTTAACCAACACACGGATTTTTTTACGTCGGTTATAAAATAACAGACGTAAAAAAAGCCGTATCTGATACATTTATAATGTTGGTTATTATAATAACCGATGTTATTAATGTAAAAAAATATTTTATAACGTCAGTTATTAAATAACTGACGTTATAAAACATTTAAAAAATTAATAAGCCCCGTGGATTGTCATTTACGATTTTTCGATCGACAGTTCAGCGGCTCATCTCTCTCGCGCGGTAAACCCTAATCAACTCGTCGATCTCACTGCGTTAAACTCGTTTTTCCTTCATCGTTTATCATATTTACTCTCCTCGGATCTATCATCTCAACTCGCCTCACTC
Source organism: Viscum album (assembly GCA_963277665.1). NCBI lineage: Eukaryota > Viridiplantae > Streptophyta > Magnoliopsida > Santalales > Viscaceae > Viscum > Viscum album. The sequence goes on from OY728156.1 coordinate 895,408,742, forward strand.
AAGTAAGCCTTCCACAAATTTATTTCATTTGTTTTTTTTCCCGGATAGTCTATATTTATGTTTTTTGATTTTTGTGTTTAAACTAGGTAAAATTATTCAATTTCGAACCCTCTTACCTCTTTTTTCCATCATCATATTATTTATCATCCCTAGATATATTAGATCGACTCGCAATATTCATGTAAGCCTCAACTACTTCTATTTATTTTGTTTTTGTTTCACAAATGCCAGACATTGATGGTAATTTTTGTTGTCATTGACAACTAATGATCTCATTCACCTATATTACTGCATAGAATGGTTATTAATTAAATGTACGAATTCGGAAATGATATTTCATGTGTTGTTGCTGCTTATGTTTATCCTCTTTTATATGAGAATCGATTAGACATATAATGTAATGGCTGTTGACCTCTATGGCCCTTGGATGCATCGCTATGTCTCATGATTCCAAATAAAAATGGGTTCTGCAGAGGGCTTACCCTAGTAATTTTTGAGGCCTTGGCCAAGGCATTGACAATATTTTTATGATTTATAGAATTATCCATTACCTCATTATGATATTAGTTATCGAGAAAACTTGTGATCGTTTGACTAGTTGAATATTAATGGTTATTTTTAATTATCATACGATCATTTAAGTAGATATATTTAATAATATTTAATTCCATCTATTTCATGTTGAAGAATATATTAAATTCATGTGTTTTTAGTTATTCACCATTCCTAGTTTTTATATGTAAACTATTGTTTGAGGGGTTGTCTGGGGGGGTGGGGGGCTGTCCAGAGGGTTGGGGGTGTCCAGGGGGGTGTCCAAGGGGGTGGGTGGGTGTGGGGGGCTGTCCAAGGGGGTGGAGGCCTGTCCAGAGGGTTTTGGGGGTTATCCAGGGGGGGGGGTGTCCAGAGGGTTGGGGGGTGTCCAGAGGGTTGGGGGGTGTCCAGGGGGGTGTCCAAGGGGGTCGGGGGTGGGGGTGGTGTCTAGGAGGGGTGGGGGTGCTGTCTGGAGGGGTAGGGTGCTGTCAAGGGGTTGGGGGGGGGGGGTGTCTAAAGGGTTGGGGGGTGTCCAGCAGGGTGTCCAAGGGGGTAGGGGGTGGGGGGTGGTGTCCAGGAGGGGTGGGGGGTGCTGTCTATAGGGGTGGGGGTCTGTCCAGGGCGTGGGTGGGGGGGGGGGGCTGTCCAGAGGGTTGGGGGGTGTCCAGGGGGGTGTCCAAAGGGGTGGGTGGGTGTGGGGGCTGTCCAAGGGGGTGGGGGCCTGTCCAGAGGGTTTTGGGGGTTGGAAGAGGGGTGGGGGGCTGTCCAGAGGGTTGGGGGGTGTCCAGGGGGGTGTCCAAGGGGGTGGGTGTGTGTGTGTGTGGGGGGGGGGGGGGGGGGGGGGCTGTCCAAGGGGGTGGGGGCCTGTCCAGAAGGTTTTGGGGGTTGTCCGGGGGGTGGGGGCTGTCCAGAGGGTTGGGGGGTATCCGGGGGGGGGGGGTCCAAGGGGGTGAGTGGGTGTGGGTGGCTGTCCACAGGGGTGGGGACCTGTCTAGAGGGTTTTGGGGGTTGTCCGGGGGAGTGGGGGGCTGTCCAAAGGGTTGGGGGTGTCCAGGGGGATTGACTACATTATTGTGGTTTCTGAGATTATGACATGATTATTGTGCCGTGATGATTGGATTTACATTGTGATTTTCTCCGTCTGAATTTTAATTTTAAATATGATTTGATTATCAGGTTTACTCCATTTTCTCCAATTTTCTATCAACCATGTAGGCGCCATGGTTTTATTTAATTCAATGGAATTTAAAACTGTTATATCTAACTATATTTTGTTTTAATAATAATATTCAAGCATATTTTTTTAAATATGTACAGATTTGTTTTATATTTCAAAATTGTTTTACATTCAAATTATGATTTTTTTCATATAAACTTATATTTTTCTTATCTTAAATATATATATATTTTTGATATTTTTTATAGGTAATAATGAGTCGAAGTTGGATTACGGCACATCGAATGAGCAATGAATATGAGGAAGGTGTTGATGCCTTTTTGGAATTTTCTAAACGAAATGTTCCAAGTAGTGACATTTTTTTTCTATCCATGACTGAAATGTTTGAATATGAAGAAGTTGAAAAGTAGAGAGATAAAAGATCATCTGATTTGTCATGGTTTTAATCCGAGTTACAGCCCTTGGATTTGGCATGGTGAAACTAGACTAAATGTTACTGATGATGATGATTCACAAGATGGTAGCTCCGATGGAATTGAAGAAATGATTCGCAATATTGTATCAGAACAAATTGAGATAGAACCAACAGTTTCGTGTCTATATAGTGATGCTAAAAAACCATTATATCATGGTTGTAAAGATTTTATGGTTTTTTTGGTGGTGTTAAGATTTATTAACCTGAAGGAGAAACATGTATGGAGTGACAGAAGTTTTACAGAGCTGCTAGAATTGATGAAAGACATTCTTCTAAAAGATAACGATCTTCCAGATTCACATTACAAGGCCAAGAAAATATTATGCCCGATGGGATTGGGATACAAGAAAATACATGCCTGTCCGCATGACTGCGTTATATATAGGAAGGAATATGAATTTCTGTCAGAGTGTCCTAAATGTGGGACATCACAGTATAAGGTGAAAGAAAAATCACAGGCTGATGTAGAGATTACAAAGATCCCTTCAAAGGTATTTTGGCATCTTCCTATAATTCATCATTTCAAACTTTTATTTCCTAATTCACATGATTAAAAAAGGTTAAGATGTCATGATGATGAAAGGGTATGTGATGGAAAAATAAGTCATCCAGCTGATTGTCCACAATGGAAGAAAATTGATGCACAATATTCTACATTTGGAAATAAAATTAGAAATATCAGACTAGGGTTGTGCACAAATGGAATGAATCCATACCGAACCCTCAGTAGCACACATAGTTCATGGCCTGTTTTATTGGTAATTTACAACCTCTCTCCTGAAGTTTGTATGAAGTGAAAATATTTCATGTTGAGTATAATGATCTCTGGTCCAAAGTAACCCGACAATGATATTGATATTTACTTGTCACCGTTGATTGATGATTTGAAAATGTTATGGGCTGATGGTATTAGGGTGTATGATTCTTATAAAATGGAATATTTTCAACTACATGTAGTGATTCTATTCACTATAAATGACTTCCAAATGTATGGAAATTTGTCTGGATATAGTGTTAAAGGGCATAAAGCATGTCCAATTTGCGAACAACAGACATCATATTGTCTATTGCATCATGGGAGGAAAACAGTTTACATGTGTCATCGAAAGTTTTTGCCTATGGATCACCCTTATAGAAGACTAAAAAAGGAATTCAATGGATCACAAGAATTTGATACTGCTCCAAAACCTTTATCCCTAGATCTGTATTTTGAGAGGGTGAAAAACCTTGATGTGACATTGGGAAAGACACAGAAATCTGGTAATGATAGAAATATTTGGAAGAAAAGGTCAATATTTTTTGAGATAACATCTTGGAGGTATCCTGAAGTTAAACATAATATTGATGTCATGCACGTAGAGAAGAATATATGTGATTGTTTGATTGGAACATTGTTAGATATTAAAGGAAAGACTAAATATGGGTTGAATGCAAGATTATACTTACTATCAATGGGAATACGTTTGGAGTTAGCTCCCAATCCTAAAGGAAGACGAACATTTCTTCCCCCCATCTTGTCATACATTATCGAAGAGGGGGAAAATTAGCTTTTTTTAGTGTCTTCATGATATCAAAGTCCTCAAGGTTATTCTTAAAATGTAAAAATTTTTGTCTCATTGAAGGACTTGAAGTTGATAGGTATGAAATCACATGATTCTCACGTCATGATGTAAAAAATTCTACCAGTTGCATTACGTGGAATATTTCCCATTCATGTTAGAAAGACTGCGATGAAGATTTTTTATTTTTTCAATTCAATTTTTAACAAGGCGATTGATGTGAATGCTTTGAACATTCTGGAAAAGGATGAAATTTTTATACTTTTTCAATTGAAAATGTATTTTCCTCCAACTTTTTTTGATATAATGGTGCATTTAATGATTCATCTGGTTCGAGAAATAAATATTTGTCGACCTATATATCTTCTTTGGATGTATCCTTTTGAAAGGTATATGAAATTATTAAAGGGGTTTGTTAAAAATCCATATCGACCTGAAGCCTCCATTATTGAAATCTATATTTATGAGGAGGTAGCAGATTTTTGTACGAGCTAATTGGCTACGGCGCAACACATAGGTTTGCCTCCATCTCGCCATGAACGAGTTAATAATGAGGGAAAGTGGATTCATGTCTTGAAAGTCAAATCATTGTCAGCTGAACAGATGAAGAAGTTAGAATTATACATCTTGAATAACATAGCTGATGCTCAACCGTATATCACATTGCATATCAATGAGTTGAAACAATGTCATCCAAAGAAGAAAGAAATGTGGATTTTGAATGAGCACAACAAAACTTTTTTGTCATGGATTAAAAATACTTTTCTTGGTAGATCAGATGTATCAGAGACATTAAAATGGATAGTGGGTGGTCCATGTTTAAATTTGATAACATGGTCCAGTTATGACATTAATGGCTATACATTTCATAAGAAAGCTCAGGACAACAGAAGTGCAGTTCAGAATAGTGGTGTATTGGTGTTTGCAGGAGCAATTCATTTTTCGAGTGCTAAGGACAAAAACCCAATTTCTGCATCAAGTTCATATTATGAAGTGATTGAAGACATATGGGAGGTTGATTACTTTAAAATTAAAGTTCCTGTTTTTAACTGTAAATGGCTTATCGGTAACAAAAATTTCAGTCACGATGAATTTGGAATGACACTTGTTAATCTGAATAGATTGGAAGACACAGCTGATTCTTTTATAATGGAAACACATGCAAAACAAATTTTCTATGTAGTAGATCAATCAGATATGCAGTGGGCTGTTGTTTTACAAGGGAAAAAAACAATATGTTGGTGAGGATGAAGTTGATGAAGATGATGATTTATGTGAGATCCCTACTTCCATGGAAAGATTAACAGAACATAATGATGAGCATGTTGAAGACATGGTTTGTGCCATAAGGAATGACCACGACGAAGGAATTTGGGAAAACAATCCATTTGTACATTCCTAAAATTACAGGTAACATATGTTTATTTCTTGTTTACCTTTATTTTTTTTCATAATGTTAGATATTATAAGTTTTTTATTTATTAAAACATGTTTTAAAACAAAATAAGTATAAGTTTTTATTTGTTTTAAGTTTGTTTAGTTTACTTTATCATGTTTACCATTACATGAATTATATATCTATTATTTTTTTTAGTGAAAATTACTTTACCATGTTTACCAGGTTTACCATGTTTACCATTTTGATCATCTTGACCATCTTGACCATTGTTTAACATTATTACCATATTACCAATGTTTACTATTATGTAACTTAGTACACTTTTCTATTTTCTGATTATAGTAGTATTAAAATATTTGAATTTGTATATTTTTGAACTAACGATTGTTTTTTTTATTTGAAGGATAATGAAAGATCATTCAGTTGATCAACCACATGATTCTGGAGATGAGAATATTGGTCATACCTTTGGGGAGAAACATTCACATACTCCTATTACGACAAAGAGCTCAAAGGTTGGTAAACGTGGGTGCACACATTTACCAAAATTATCACTTGCCCGTACGCATGATTAGAGGATAGTCATTGAGTTTGATGACGATGATATTCCTAGAGGTCCAAATGCAAAAGATTTTAAGAGTTTTGTAGCAACTCAGGATAGGATCAAAGTAAGTATTCTGTATGATGACTGGAGAAGTGTGGATAAAGCGATAATCTCTCAGTTGTGGGAGACGATTTTGGTAAGATCTTTTGCTATTTTTTTACTATTATTTAAATTTTTCTAGTATATATAATATGTTTAACCTCTTTATCAGATGAAATTTGATATTCCTGACACTAGAGGAGTCAGGAAGAAATGCTTATCATTGGCTTCCAGGAGATGGAGGTATTTCAAATCAACCCTCTCATCTGATTTCATTTATGGTCATAGGAGTCATGAAAATCCATGTCGTATATATCCTTTTATAGATGAAGACACATGGAGACAGTTTTTTGAAAGTAGAAGAAAAGAGTCATTTTTGGTAAGGGCAGTGTAAACTTTTAAAATATTTCTTATATAAATGATCTTATTGACGTTTTGTTAATGATTTATTATTCTTAATTTACAGCAAACAAGGAAAGCTCATCAGGAGATCCAATCTAAAAATGTATACCCTCTTAGTTTATTTCGGGGAGGGTATGCATTTTTGGAAGAACAAATTATGGCAGAAAAATATCAACAACTAAGAGCTGAGTCTTCAAGCTCTGGAGAGGTGGCCCCTCCATCCCCTCCATCTAGACATGAAAAATGGAAGAGAGCTCCGAAGGGCAAAAAAGGGAAATATCTTTCGGAAGAATCGAGAATCGTACCTGAGAGGATTGTAAGATATCTATTTTATTTATTTAACTTAACCATTTTATTCATATAATTTCAATCATTACAGAAATGTTCAATTAATTAATACAGGACTCTCTTGAGGAGTAGAGTTCATAGGGGACATTTACAGCTACTGGGAGGGAAGATATTTTATCTATAGCATTGGGAAGGCCCAAACATCCTGGTCGTGTAAGAGGATATCCGGCAGGTGTATCGGTAAGAAAAGTGTTTCCATGTTCTTTAACTTATAACGTTGAGGGGGTTTATAAAAAAAAATAGAATCCTTGGAGGCTGAAGTTCATAATATTAATGAGATGATGGAGGACACGATTAGAGTGTCAGTGCAGTCTATGTTTGCAGACATGCAAAGACAATTTCAAACTACAGCTCCCACTCCTCCACCTCCCCCAGCAGACCCCATTATTTATCCTCCACCTCCGCCAGTAGCTCCCACTCCCCCACCTCAGCCCGCAGACCCCATTTTGTTATCCTACTCCTCCGCCGCAGCTTCCTACTTATTGCGAGTTGTATGTTGATGATTTTCAACATCATATAGTAGCATATGGGTTGGTATATTTTCTAGGAGATACAGTTAATCATCAACAATTAGAGGTAGAGAATCATAGGGTCACTGTACATGATATTATAAATAGATCAGCTCAGGTACCATTACCTATAGATGAGGTGGCGATAGTTGGACATAGTATCGACCATTTTTTAATTTGGCCATCCAGACTTCTTCGACTCATTACCATAGAGGTATGAATGTTATATCTTTTATTTTATTTTTTCATTAAAGTTGTTTTATCATTTGAAAACTAATATATTTTTTAATTTATTTTTATAGGAATACTTCAAAGGTAAAGAAATACTGTATAGACAACAACAAATACAAATGGCTATGACATCAGATACAGATTCTAGTAGTCTTGACAGATTGTCTAGATATTCAAATTTGTTGGTGGGTCATTATGAGATTCCAATGGAAGCTCATGTTTGTGGACGTGAAATAAATGTGGGGATTATGAAAACTGATATCATGGAGCTTGTTACTGGAGATAAGTTGGCCATCAACGTGGTGTAAATGTTTTCCATGTAAGTCTTAACTCCTTTTCCATGCATTATATTTATTAAAAATGTATACTTATGTCTGTTTTGTATTATGTATCTTTATAAAATTTGTGATAGAAATGAGCTGACAGATGTATATGGATTCATGGACCCGCAATTGATTTCCTCGGAAGCATGTGCATTGGATGAGGAACAAAAAATGCTTTATATTGCTGAAAGACTTGAAAAGAATATAGTCACACAATGTTGGATGATGCCTTTTTGTGAGAGGTATGAAACACATATCTCTCAAATAGTTAATTATCTTTTAACATAAAAAACCACTAACGTTAAATTTCCTTTTATCAGTGATCATTGGATGTTAGGGGTTTTTTGACCAAGGGAGAAAGCACTTTATTGGATATGCTCTGTCCATGATGATGTGCCGGAAAGTTTTAAGAATATTTTGGAAAAGTAAGTTTCAATTTCTCAATAGTTTTATATATTATAATGAATTTTAAATTTACCCCATTCGTATTATTTTCTAACAGGGCATGGGCCTACTTTCGAAAAAACACAAAGAAAAGGAATGCAAAGATCAAATATATAAATGAGAAGGTAAATATCCATTTATAATTTGTACTTTTTGATTTATTACATAAAAATAATATATTGAATTTACACTCATTAAAACAAAATTTTCATAAACAACAAGGCGTCATTGAATGCAGATATTATATGTTAAGATTTATGTATGAAATATTAACAACTAGGACAGTTGTGAATTTTGACCTGGTAAGATTTCCTCTTAAACTTTGCCATAATATTTCAATTTGATTTATTCATTATACACGTTAACTACTATACTTTTCATTTGTATCTTTTTGATGACCCTCAACCCTATACTGCTAAAGACATTAAACACTTATAAGTGGAGTGGTCAAATTATTTTACAGGTTTGATTAAATTTTAGTTGTTTGTAATGTAAAATGTAATTTTGAATATTGCCGTTGTAATTGTGTATTTGGTAGTCGTTTAGGTTGGATTTAGTTTTTTTTGAAGTTGACAGTGTAAATTTTGAATGTTATGTATGTGAATGTTTAATTTTTCTCTACTTCTTATTTTGGTCTACTTATGATGGTTTTTCTGGTATGGATTATGGTCTGGGGGGGAGGGGTTCCGAGGGTGCGGGGGGGGGGGGGGGGGGGTGTTCAGTGGGGTTGGGGGGTGTCTAGGGGTCTGGGAGGGCTGTCCGGTGGGGTGGGGGGCTATCTAGGGGGGGTGGGAGGGCTGTCCAGGTGTGTGGGAGGGTTGTCCAAGGGGCGGGGGCGGGGGGGGGGGGGGGGGGTTGTCGAGGGGTGTTTGGGGCTGTCCAGGGGGTCGGGGGGCAGTCCAAGGGTGTGGTGGGGGCTCCAATGGGGTGGGGGAGGGCTGTCCAGGGTGTGGGGGGGTATACATGAGGGTGGGTGGGGGGGGGGGGGTTGTCCCGGGGTGTTTGGAGCTGTCCAGGGGGTCGGGGGGCAGTCCAGGGGTGTGGTGGGGGCTGTCAAGTGGGGTGAGGGGGTGAGGGGGTGATGTTCAGGAGGGTGGTGGGGGGGGGGGGGTAGTCCATGGGTGTGGTGGGGGGATCCAATGGGGTGGGGGAGGGCTGTCCAGGGTGTGGGGGGTATACATGAGGCTGGGAGGGTTGTCCCGGTGTGTTTGGAGCTATCCAGGGGGTCGGGGGCAATCCAGGGGTGTGGCGGGGGCTATCAAGTGGGGTGAGGGGGTGAGGGGGTTCTGTTCAGGAGGGTGGGGGGGGGGGGGGGGGGGGGTTGTCGAGGGGTGTTTAGGGCTGTCCAGGGGGTCGGGGGGGGGGGGGGGGGGAGTCCAGGGGTGTGGTGGGGGTTGTCAAGTGGGGTGAGGGGGTGATGGGGTGCTGTTCAGGAGGGTGGGGGGGGGGGGGGTTGTCGAGGGGTGTTTGGGGTTGTCCAGGGGGTTGGGGGGCAGTCCATAGGTGTGGTGGGGGCTCCAATGGGGTGGGGGAGGGCTGTCCAGGGGGTATACGTGAGGGTGGGGGCTATCAAGTAGGGTAAGATTTATATGTTATCAATGTAAATGCTTATATTTTCTTTAGTTCATGTTTTGATCTCCTTCTGTTTTTGTGGTACAAATTATTGATTTGGTTTCTGGTTGATTCTGGGGGAGAGCAGAGGACTTCAGTTGATTTTTTTTTTAAAAAATTTGTCTTCCACGTTGGTTATTTTATAACTGACGTGATAAAGAAATCAAGACGGGTTTATCATGTCGGTTTTTTTCATAACCGACGTGATAAACACCTGTGGAATGGTTTATCACATCAGTTATTTAATAAATGACGTGGTAAAGGACCTGGGAAATGATTTATCACGTTGGTTAATAAATAACTGCCATGATAAAAGTCCTAGGAAATGGTTTATCATGTCAGTTATTAAATAATCGACGTGATAAACCAATTCCCAGGCCTTTTATCACACCGGTTATTGATTAACTGACGTGATAAACCCCCACAGACTGGTTTAGCACGTCGGTTATTATATAACCGACGTGATAAACCATCTCCCATGAGTTTATCACGTCGGTTATATAATAACCAATGTGATAAACTCCCCCACATGTGTTTATAATGCCGGTTATTATATAACCGATGTGATAAACCCCCCCAGTTTATCACAACGGTTATATAATAACCGACATTATAAACACCATGGTGTTATGTTTGTTACGTCGGTTTTTAAATAACCGATGTAAAAAAAGTTATTTATAACGTCGTCCGTATTAACGTCGGCTAAAAACCGATGTAAAAAATGAAAAATAACTGATGTAAATAATGTTTTATACACTAGTGAATGGGAGAGTGAAAACAAATTTAGACTGATTGTTTTCTTGGAATAAAAGGTTGCTGGGAATTTTACTCAAGAGATCATACCTAGGACAATCATATATAGGATGATCGTACTCATGACAATAATATTCAGGTTGAGAAGGAAAGAAAGAGGTGATAAGGATCATAATTAGAATGATCATACCCAGAATTATCACACTCAGGATCTGTATCATCTGATCATCCATCATATGAATAAGAAACTATTCATACACCAAAATGATTGTACTTAGAAATGATCATATTTTGAATGACATTACTTTGAAATATCTTACTCTGGACAATCGTACTCAAGTTGAGATGGATGGTTTATTGAATAACTAAAAGAAGAGATAGATGAACTCTGAGTTGTTTTCAAGTGAATTCTTCAAGTGGGTTAAGAGAAGAGGATAGGAAGAAGTTTTTTTTTCTAAATGGGTCAAGAGAGGAAGTGAATAAGTTAATGTGATAATTGAAAAAAAAGTTTTCTAGATGTTCTATCAAGGGGGCGCTTGGTTTTCAAAAGAATTTTTATATTCATCAATCAGAGTGGTATCCATTTCTTCATACACTTTCTTACAATTGATACAAAACATTGTTTTAAAGAGATTAGACTAAAAAAATCAGACCCATGAATTGAGATTAGACTAGAAATTGAAATGAATATATGAAGAATAAGTAAATATTGTAGAAGAATATAGAATATTCGAGAAGAGTTGATGAAGTCAAAATTCACCTGAGATTTTATATGGATTTGAGATTAAGGTGAATTTGACTAAGCGAGATAATTTTTGGGATTCCTTCAAAATCCACTCAAGGCTCACCTATAAAAGAAAAAAGTACATTTTACCATTCTGATGACAGATGTAATATTCATGAGAGAGAAGCTCCGAGTTGTAGAGTGAGGAAGAAGTTTCTATATTCACTTTTTTTGAAAAAGTTTTGATGGATTGAAGTGAAAGAGAAGAGATAAGATCAAAATGTTGTATTCATATAATCATCATAATCAGTGTTTTTCATACTCATCTGATAAGCATATTCATCTTGTTAATTGTATTCAACTAATTATCATTTCTGGATGGATTAATTAGATCAGGATTTTCGTACTAATATTTTTGAACAAAGGAAGAATCGTACTAAGTTTTCCATAATCATAATTGAAGTAGTATTGATTCATCCCTATCATTTTCATTCAAAGATTTTTTTTTCATACTAGGGAGAATTGTATCGGGAAGTATCATATAGAGAAGAATCGTATTAGGGAGAATCATACTCATAGGAATCAAATTGAGAAAAACAGACTATAAAAATTGGACTTGGTTTTTCATAACAAAGTCAAAGAAGTTCTTACCATCTTTTAGGTAATAAATTGGCGAAGTTTTTTCAATTGAATACATTAGTGAAATTGAAAATAAGCATAGGTTACATGAGTTATTACAGAAAAATTGTATTACCCTATTTGGGCTAAGAGGGTGCACACATACTTTTCGATAGTCTTCAAAGTACTGTATGAGTGAAAGGGTTTATCCTTCTCATTGTAATCCAAGGATTGTTTTCTAGTGGATTTTATGGTATTAGATCACTTCCAAACCATACCAAGGACATATAAATTCTTATTGATTTGTGAACCTTGTGAATATATGAATACATGTGTTCCTCTGGATGTGTGGATGGATTTTTTCAGTATGGAATTGAATATTTAACATAAGGAAAAGGTTTTTTAAATGAAACATAAAAGAAAAAGTATCACTGATTCACCCCTCCCCCTCTCAGTGATACAACCATACAGACTTCACAATTTCAAGTGGTATCAGAGGGTAGGTTCCCTTCTCTTATTCTTTATGGAAGGATAATTTTAATTGTTTGAACTTTAAAGGTATTACAGTCTTCAATAGAAATAATTATTATATATCAAAATAAATAATGTTACTTTATATTATTTCTATTGGATATGATGTTCTTAAATAAGCAATAAATTATTTTCCTTATATTGATTTAAAATATCCTCTTACATCTGTTGAAATAAAGAATCTTTAGAATGATGGAAGGGCCAAGAATGATATATTATCATCACTTCTAGAAAGTGAATTCTTAAGAGTGAGAGGTGTTTCCAAAACTAAACGTATATGGGATAAACTGAAAAATATTTATGAAGGAAATACAAAAGTGAAGAAGTAAAAGTTACAAATATGGAGATTGAAATATTAATTTTCGAAGATGGGTGAGCATGAATATATTGGGGGATTTATTACTAGGGTAAATGAAATTATGAGTACTATCATATGTCTTGGCGAAAAGTTGGATGAATCTATAGTTGTTGAAAAGATCTTGAGAATCCTTCCTGACTATTTTGATGCAAATGTTTCTTCACTGGAATACAGAGATCCTGAAACATTGTCTCTTGATTATTTTCATAGAACTATCATCACTTATGAAATTAGAATAGATAAAGCTATGAAAAGAGAAAAATTTTGATAGATAAATGTATTTTAAGGATTATAAGAAAGAAAATTAAAATAAGATTCTTATTGAAGATGAAGCTGGTGATTATGACTCCAAAGATGAGGTATGTAAAAATCTTAACAATATTTTATCCTTATTTTCTAAAAATGTGAAAATAGGTATAGGGAAATAACAAGGGAAAATTCCCTTGAAATGTTTTTAATGTGGATCCATTGGGCACTTTGCTTCCAATTTTCCTCTATGAAACAAAGAAGAGGATAGTGAAGAAGAAGAAATAAATCCAAGAAAATCATGTAAGAAATAGGTTGATGAAGGAAAAATTTATTCCATCGTGAAAGATAGGAAATTATTTAATTATAAAAGAAAAATATTCTTATCTAAATATGAAGAAGAATAAAGTAGTGATGATGAATCCAAAAAATCAGTTGAACATGTCACTGAAGATACTTTTATTACAATAGTGAATAATGAAGAATTTAGAAGTATTAGTTCTGAAGAAGAAGAAACTAAACTTGAACATGATTTGAAAAAAGAGTTGAAAGAATGTATGGGGAAGATCAGAAGACTTGAAAAATAGAAGATTAATGCTCTCCAACAAGAAATCCAGAATGTTTTTCTGATGAGAAATTAAGGCTGATAAAAGAGATTGATGACTTCAAGAAATCTCTTGAAGAAGAAAAGAATCATAATGGGCATCTACAGGTGAAGATAAAGGAAAAATAAGAAGACTTAGAACTTGTCCAACACAAACTCTCTAATGATGAATTGAGAAATAAAATTTTCCAAACATCTATTAATGAAGTTTTTGAAATTTATAGGAATGATAAACAAGAGAAGGTTCAACAAAAGTCACCTTTAAAGGGTGGGGAGAAAAATGGAATTGTTTCTAAAAGGAAGAATACCAGGAATTTTTGTGTATTTGGCCAAGACCAACAAAGTCAGAAATTTAGAAGTCTCAAAGAACAATGAGTCTGAAAATGTTTTCAAAAAATATTATTCTAGAAATGTTTTAAGTACTTATGGTTCTGATAAAGTAGAAAAGAAAATAAAGACTCTGATTGATAATATAAAGGCTGTTTTCACATAAAAGAAAGAGAAGAAAGTGGTTGAGAAATGTATTCACCATTCCAGCCCATATGGAAGTTTCAGAGGCAAATGCTCATTTTATGGATCTTACTGGTATTATGATGGATTCATTCATATGAAAAATATGTTTTGGTTTAACCAAATACAATACTATTATTCCATAGGCTATGAAAGGAAAATGTGGAGGGGGAGTCAATTCCCTCAAAAGAAGAAGTTTGGGAAGGTTGTTCTTAAGATACCTGAGAAAGGTGGAGTAAAAATTGAAAATAGGTTCCAATATTTGGAAAATATTTTTGAAATATGTGAACAACCTATAAATCTTGCAAAAGTATTCCTTGTTTTGTTATAAACACAATAAAATATTCTTTACAATCCTCCAAAGATGAAGATAAATAACGAAAAGGAAGAAGTAAAAGATCTTATTATTGAAACCGCATTGAAAGCTATAAAAGGAGAACAACCCTGGATTCTTAATAGTGAGTGTTATTCTCATATGATAATAGATTTTAAATTTTTTAAGAATGTTAAATATTTTAAATAATTCCTAGTGATATTTGGAAATGATTAATCTTTGAAAATTAAAGGTGTTGGGTAAGCCATCATTGGGAATGAAAAGTTAAAATCCAAGAAATATTTGTATGTTGATGGGATGAAACAAAATTTTCTAAGTGTTTCATAACTATGTGATGAGGGTAAAAAATATATCTTCAGAAATTATGGGTTTATTGTGAAAAGTGAGAAGTTGGAAATTTTTTTACAAGAGGACAATGTACGAAAGGAAATTTGTTTTAGATTGGTGAAATAAAAAACTCTTGTTACATGAGTATGTTGGAAGAAAATAAATTGTGGAATAAAAGGCTGGGAGACATGTGTCAAAGAAACATGAGAAATTTATCAAAAATAGATAGTTTTTGATAAATTCTTGATTTTTGAAGAATAATAGATTGGTGTTACACTATTTGTGAGAAGGGAAAGATTACAAATATTGTGCATAATAAAGTTGATATTTTTTCAAAACAACCCCTAGAGATGATTCATTATGATATCTGTGGGACAATGAGAAAACAATAAAAAAATGGAGATAAGTACTTCAACACTTTCATTGATGATTTTACACACATTACTTGTGCTATGTATATGAAATATAAATAAGATTCTTTGAAAATGTTTAAATGTTTTAGAAGAAAGGCTGGAAAATAATGTGAGTATTCAATGAAGAAGTTGAGAACAAACAATGGTGGTGAATATAGAAGTGAATAATTCTAAAGTTATCTTGAGAATCATGGAATTCGGTATGAGTATAGTTCACCATATACTACTCAACAAAATGGGTTTTTTTGAATGAAATAATAGAATTTTGGTGGAAATGGGAAGAACTATGTTAATTTAACATGGTCTTTCTCATTACTTTTAGAGGAAATCCATTAGTATTGGTGTATATATCCAGAACCATTGTTTTTATAGGCCTCAATCAGATATTAATCCTTATGAATTTTTTTATTTCAAATCTCTATGTTTGAAGCACTTAAGAGTTTTTAGGAGTCTATGTATTATAAATAAGAATGGTGGGAAATAGTCATGATAGAATCTTTCTTGGCTATGATATCTAAGGAAAAAGATATAGATTCTTTAAAAAATAAATGAAAATAATTGTTGATTATGTTGATGTGAAATTAATAGAAAGAGGTGAGAAAGAGAACCATATTCAGGAAGAAAAGGAAGTTGAGAAAGTTAAATAAAATAATTCCGATAAGGATATAAACAATTTTATTCCTAATCAAGAAGAAGATTCAGAATCATCTATTTCAAGTGATGAAGAAGATATTCAAAAATCTCATCTATGGTTGAGAAAGAAAGTGGAAGCTCAGAATATAAATGGGGATCAACATTCGAAGGTTCAAACAAGAAGAACAATGAATGCTATTACACATACATATTTATATTCAAAAGTAGAGATGAATTATGTGAAAGAATCTTATGATCATTTGGAATGGGTTTATTCTATGAATGAAGATTTGGATTAGATTGAAAACAATGATACATAGGAACTCATACCCAATCTTGAAGAAAAAAAATTATTGGAAAAATGGGTTTTCCAAAACAAGCTGAATAAAGAAGGTGTAGTGATAAGAAAAAAAGATTGATTGGTGTGTAAAGGGTATTCAAAAATTAAAGGTATTGAATCTGGTGTAAAGACTTGAAACAATCATAACATTTATTACTATTGTAGAACAATTTTAATACAAGATCTTTCAAATGGATGTTAAGTCCAAATTCTTGAATAGTGATCTTGAAGAGGATGTTTATATTGAACAACCTTGTGTTTTTGTTGTTGGAAAAGATGAAAATTATGTGTGCAGATTGAAAAATTATTTTTATGTCCTAAAAAAATATCCAAAGGCATAGTATTCGAAATTGGATACATGCTTAAGGAAGATAAATTTCAATAAAGGAAGAGTAGATAGAAATATCCACACCAGATAAAGTCAAGAGTATTCCCTCATTTTAATTGTCTATGTTGATAACATTATAATTGTTGGGAATGATGAAATAAGTATTGAAATATTATATGAAGAAATAAAAAGGTATTTGAAATGTCTTCTTGGGTTAAAAATACATCAAAGGAAGGAAAAAAATTTTATTTCTCAAGAAAATTATGCTAAGGAACTTCTTAAGAGGTTCAACATAGAAAATAAAAAACTGTTTCCATACTGATATTAGTTGGATAAAAGATGTCTAAATATGGAGAAGGAAAATAAGTAGATCAGAAAGAATTTCTAAAGCTGATTGGATGTTTTTTATTTTACTACCTTAATACCCGACATTGTTTATGCTGTTACCATATGTGAAATATTTCAGAGTGATCCAAAATAATCACATTTAATTACTAGAAAAAAAATTCTCAGATACATCAAAGGCACAACAGAATTTAGAATTAGGTATTAAAAATCAGATAGCATTGATTTTTTTGGGTATTCAGATGCTGATTGGGTAGGAAATATTGATGATAGAGGATCAACATTTGGTGGAGTATTCTTTTTGGGAAAGAATTGTGTCAGTTGGAATTGAATGAAGCAGAATTCAGTAACTCTCAGTACGGATGAAGTTGAGTATGTTGCTTCCTCTCAATCCACTACTCAACTTATGTGGATGAAAACTCAATTGAAATATTTACTTGTTGATGTGATGTTACCCTTTCTCTTGGACTCTAATAATCAAATAATAATAATTATCACTAGGAATCCATTTCAACATTCTTGTTCAAAGATTATTGATATCAAATATCATTTCCTCAAAGATTATGGGGAGAATAATGAATAGAAGCTGGAGTATATTCCAACATCGGAACAAGTTGCTGACATATTCAAAAAAACGTTTACTAAAGGAATCATTATATATATTCATGTTTAACATGGGTGTTCAACCTCTTTCTTTTCAAGGTTGAAGTATCTATTTCTGTCCCCTATCTCATCTTACCTTTGGATTTTATTGTCAAGGGGGATAATTGTTTCATAAATTAATGTATTTCATGTAAAAATTTAGAGTGTTGGGCTAGATATGAATTCAACATTGTTTTGTTAGTGAACTATTCTATCTTTTTTTAGAGTGGTTTTAAGAAAATGCATTGTTTTGTATTCCAAGAAGAATAAATAAAATATGTGGTTGAAGAAGAGATGAGGTAGAAAAAATAAAAAGGTTTCCATGATCACTATTTATGGACAACATGATTTTTCTATCAATGATTATTTTTTTCTAAAATGAGTTAGCTCACATAGGCTTATAATTATTGATAAGTAATCCATTTATTGAGGATAAAAATTTCAGTGATTTATGAATATTGGTTGACCAAAAAATCTAAAGGGGGAGATTATTAGGGCCAAGATGAAGATGAAGGTGGTTGTTTTCGAATGTTCTCTTTTTTTGTCAAATAAAGATTTGTTTTGTCCAGGAATTTTAAGCTGAAATGGGAAATAAACTTAATTTGTATTTGGTAAGAATCGTATTAATATATATTTTCAAAATAATCAGACTTGTGTTTTCTAAAAAATCAGACTCACTCTATCCATCGTTATGATAAAAATTTGTGGTTCTGATCTGACTCACTTTGGGCCTTGTATGTGAAAGGATCATTATCTGGAATGAGAGAATCAGTGGCATATATAATGTATCTTAATAGAAATAAATGGTCATCATATTCACTCTTAATTCTACATAAAAGAAGTGGTTGTTTTATGGATAATTAGAGTCACTATGACTATGAATAAATAAATATGATGATGATTTTCTTATTCATATTTTGTAAATCATAAGTTAATTGGAGAAATTATGGTGCAAGATTGGTGAAAGAAAGGGGGAGTGAAAAAAGATTTAGGGTGATTGTTTTCCAAGAAGAAAAGGTTGTTGGGAATCATAATCAAGATATCATACCCTGGATAATCATATCTAGGTCGATCGTACTCATGGAAATCAAATTAAGGATTAGAAGGAAAGAAATAAGGTGTTGAAGATCATAATCATAATGATCTTACCCCGAATGATCATACTAAGTCACCGTAGCATATGATAACCCACTGTATGCATAAAAAAATATTTTTAACTATAAAGGATCGTACCGATAAATTATCATATTTAGAATGATATTACTTAGAAAGATTTTACTCTGGACAATCGTACTCAACCTGCGATGGATGGTTGATTGAATTACTAAAAGAAGAGACAGATGAGCTCTGATTTTTTTCAAGTGAATTATTCAAGTTGGTCAAGATAAGAGGATAATAAGAAGTATTATTTTCTATATGGGTCAAGAGAATAAGTGAAGAAGTTAAATTTAATTGAAAAAGGAGTTTACTAGATGTGTTATCAAGGGGGAGTTCGTTTTTCAAAATAATGATCATATTAAGAAATCATAGTGGTGTCCATTTCTTCATACATTTTATTACAATTGGTACATAGAAGTGTTTTGAAGAAATTAGATTAAAAAAAAATCAGACCCATGAATTGAAATCAGACTGGAAATTGAAATGAAATTTGAATAAGTGAATATTGTAGAATAATTAGGAAGCTTTGAGAAGATTTAACAAAGTAAAAATTCACCCAAGATTTTAAAGGAATTGAGATTAAGGTGAATATGATTAAATAGGATAAATTTTTAGAATCCTGCCAATTCCACTTAAGGGTCACCTATAAAAGGTGAAAAGAACATTGTAATTTTATGATGACTTATGTATTATTCATTAGAGATAATCTTTTAGTTTTAGAGCGAGGGAGAAGTTTTTGTATTCACTTTTGTTGAATTTTTTTTGATGGATTGAATTGAAAGAGAAGAGAAAAGATCACAACATTGTATTCAGATGATCATCTTAGTTAGTGTTTTTTGTACTCAACTAATTAACATATTCAGCTTGTTGATTTTATTTAGATGATTATCCTATTGGAATGGATTAATTGGATTGGGATTTTCATGCTGAGATTTTCAAATTGAGGAAGAATCATACTATGTTTTCCATACTTAGAATTGAAGTGGGGATGATTTATTTCTATTATATTCTATCAAAGTTATTTTTTTCATACTGGGGAAAATCTTACTAGGAAGGATCGTACTAAGAAGAATTATATTAGGGAGAATTGTACTCGGGGGAATCAGATTATGAAAAATGGATTGAAAAAATTAGGCTTGTTTTTGCATAAAAAAGTCCAAGAAGTTCTTACCATCTTCTATATAAGAAATTGAAGAAGTATTTTCAATTGAATACATTTGTTAAATTTTAGATAATCACATGTAACATTCATTGTCACACAAACTTTGTATTACCCTATTTGTGCTAAGAGGGTATACACACACTTTTGTATTATCTTCAAAGTACCACATGAGTGAAAGGGTATATCATACTTGTTGTAATAAAAGGATTGTTTTCTAGTGGATTCTATGGTATTGGATCACTTCTAAACCATACCAAGGATGTAGCTATTCTTATTGAATAGTGAACCTTATAAGTATTTATGTTCCTTTGGATGTGTGGTTGAAATATTTTCAGTAGGGAATTGAATCTCAAACAAGAGGAGAATGTTTATTGAAGGAAACATAAAGGAAAAAAGTATCACTAATTCACCCTCACCATCTCAGTGATAAAATCATTCTGATTTGGAACTTTCAAATGATACCCTTATGACCTACATGATTTTTTCTTGATATAGAGTTCCCAAAGTTGATTTTTTGTCTCTCCACTCCTTACTGTTGATTCTTCATGTCAGTTGAAGCTTGGTTCTCCATTCTTCATAATCTGGTAAGAATAATCCTTATAGTATTGTTTCTCATATCTTTCTTCATGATTTTGATGTCTCATGAGACTATATAATTGGATATAGAATATACATTGGGAATTGATCTTGTTTTCATCAGATATAAGTTCTTGAGAATCTGAACTTCTTGTTTCCCATCATCGATCTTAAAGAGTCAACATAATTTCATCATTATAGTAGTGGGTGTACCTATCATATGGTCTTACCCTTGGAATGACATATGTTATTTGATGATTTAATTTGGTTTTAATTATAAAATTAATTATTGGTAATTGATATATATTTTTACTATTATTATGTTTTTGAAATGTGGTGTTTTGATTGAACCCATTTAAGATACATAATATGTTTATTTAACTTCATCAAATATAATTTTAAACAAGGAAATAGTTTTTCAACAATGAAATAATGTGGATTTATATAAAAAAGTTTCTATAAAAAGTTTTCTATAAAAAATAAATATTTGTCATGACAATATTTATTCATTGAAAAAATTTCATGAAACATTGTTTTGTTTATCTTGAACATAATGAAAATATAATCGAACATTTGAGAGACCTTGGGGTATGAGGAAAAAATAAACATAGATTAGCCCTAGTGGAGTTAACTGTCACTTGATGAGTTTCCCTTGATGTCATGAAAACTAGGGGGAATACTTTCTGAGGAATTGAGGATCCTCAACATTAGGAGACACATATATTGGATAATATTACTTAGAGTGTTATACAAGTATGATTATGTACACCCTTGTTTCATGGATTTACCTTAGGGTCTATTTGAGAATATATTACATGCATGATATTTTGATATAATTATTTTACCATATGTTCTCACTATGTAAAATTGATTTTTTTAAAACTATTTATTTATATGTTTATTCCTTTAGAAATGTAATATGCCCTATTAATATTTGATTATGGCATGATTTTGTAAAGAAAACCAAAGGAAGATTTATTAATGGAAAATTATTTCTTCTGAAGTGTTGTTAAAAACATGTTTAAAACTTTAACTAATTGATGTATGTGGTAGGAAGTTGTATATATACCTTAGTGTATTCCAGTTGGTCATTTGTGAACACACCTTAAATTTTTTTCCTTTGGGAATTTTTCGCCATAGTTTTTTATTCTATAGGTAAAGGGAATAATGTTATATATAGAAAAAACATCATTTATTTTGATGATTATTGATGGGTTGGTATAGAATTGTCTTATAGTTACTTGAATATGGACCCATGGGTTGTTTCAGGTTCCATGTTGTTGATGGTCTTCTTGTTGTGTTTTAAGACCTTGTTATTACAATGTTATATGTGAAGTTTCTGATTTTTTTTTTGAAATATGATATATTTTTTATCCACAATTTTACTCTATTTTCTTCTTTTATATCATATTTATTTTGAGGGTGAAATTTTTCCCATATTTTCTTATATGATACTGAAGTTATTTTCACTAGTTTTTGGTGATTGGGAACACACTTTGTCTGAAAACCCAAATCTCCAATACACTTTATTTCATGATTAATTATATAAAAACACACTTAGTAAAACCAAAAATATTGATAATACTAGTGTTTTGGGAAATTAGGTACATACCACATTAACATGATACTTGGATATAATAACATTATTGAAAAATTTCTTAACCCGCTTTTAAAAATCCATCATTCTTCTAAAACATCATAGGATAACCTGGGGACATACATATGAATGGGGTGAACTATAAATCCTAGTAAGGGAATAAAAAAAGAATAACATTATGAAAATATTACATGTTAGTCAATATAAATTTCAATGGGATAGAAAAGGGTTGAGAATCATAAAAATTAACATAAAAACACGATATACAATGATAACATAAAGGCAACATGGGAATGTGGAAACATTATTAAACATGAAATTCTAAACATAGGTCAAGTATATCTACCAAGACATATTAACATAGTGGAAAAAGTACCATAGTGGATTAGGTTTACTCCTTATCCTATACATGATGCTTCATGAGACTAAAACATTACCCAATACATTGGAGCACTATATAATTATGGGTGAACCAGTTGCTTTCATATCATGTACATGAATAAGTTCTGCACACAGATCATTCAATATAAGAACAACATTAATCACATTTAATTCAATGATGAAGTAGTTTGTAATACATATATAAAATTATATAAAAAAATAAGGATAAGTATGTCTTGGTGAGTACCCTTGAGTGAAAATGGTGATGGTATTCACAATACAATGGTTTGGAATGGGAAAATAATAGGATAATTTTGATAGAATAACATGTGTAAATAATGAATCATGGGAGGGATTAGTGAGATTGAATGGGGTATCTCATTGAATGGATATCATAAGGGTAGTAAGAGGGATCTGGAAGGACATAGTCCAACATGAACAATAGAGAATTAAAAGGTAGAAGACAAAACAATTACTAAATAATGAGGAGAAAGAGAGGATCCCTTACTTGGGAATAATAAAGACTTAGGTAAAGGACCCAACGAGTGGGGGATAAATGATCAATAATTATAGGAAAATAAATTTTATTGTAAAGGTATATTTATTATGGTAGTAAAACATACCAAATTGAGACTCAAAAGTCTAAATACAAGGAATGTGATTTAAGGGAAAATAAGTAAGAGAGGCCCCTTACTTTGAAATAATAACAACTTAGGTTAAGGTTATAATGATACGGGATATATGATATCCCATTATAAGAGAATAAATTAGATAGTAAAAGGAAATTTATGGAGTTAATAAAAAATAAATAATTGATATTCAGAAGAAAAAAATTCAATGAAGGTGATTGAATAAAAAAGATAAGGGAAGGATATATTACTTTTGGAAAAGTAATATCTTTGGTAAAGGTTATAATGACATGGGATAAATGATCTATAATTCTTATAAATTCAATTGGAAGTAAATGAATTCTTATAAATTCATGATTACATAACCTATTTAGATTGAAAATGATAATTATAAAGATTGTTCTTGAATGGGAAAGAAGAGTGTGTGATCCCTTATCTTAATAGGCTGTTTCCAAAAGCATGGGATGTGATTCTTGAGATATTAGGGGAACCATGGAGGTATATAGAGAGAAAACGTATAATTATAGTAATTATACAAGTATTTATGGTGAATATTAATTAGATATTTGGTGGGTTTATATAGGAAAAATAGGGTAGTTCTTTATTATTTTTTAAATTTTGATTTTGGACACAATACAATAAAGAAATCAAAACCATAAACCTTCCCATAGAGTTTACCACTGTTTCTAACAAATAATAGTGGTTTAAATTAATATATAATTCCATGAACTTAGTTCATTGAAATAATATTTTTGGTCGGAGTAGATGACTCAAGAGGGGGTGAATTTAGTATCTATAAAAAGTTCTGTTAAAATTGGTTCCTTAAAAAAATATCCCCCAATTAAAATATAATAAAAGTCAGTTTGTAGTGAATTTATAAAAGTCTTTAATGTTCAATTAATCTCTCAGAAGATTGATTAGTTCTTATATTTACCAATATAAAGATTATTCAAACTTTTGAGACTAATCTAATGATTCTAAATAGATATAAACACTTGCTAAACAAACTATCAAAGTTCGGTTTTATTTTATTTGAAATGAATTAAACACAGATCAGATTAAAACAAAAGAAAAATACACAGAGGATAAAAACAAGAGGTTTAGTCTCAAGATGAGACTTCGACCTCTACACTTGGTGATCACCTGCCAACAAGAAGTTTATATTAATAAACACTTTTGATCCACACCCTAGATCAGGGTTAACAATAGCACACAGGGATGTCCAGGTAACACTTGACCTCTACTGTAGTTATTTTTGGGAAAACTAATAAACAGATCACACATGATCTCTTCCACTATTCCACGTGAGATATAAGAGTAAAAAGATATTGTGTGTGAAGATATTTAGTATCCTCCAGTTATGCATAGGAGATAGTGTGAGTGAAACAAACATATGAACAAATTTCTCAAAAAGTAAACACAAGATCAAAACAGATTTATAAATGAAGAATAGAGTTTAAAAATATACGTGTGCTATGTAGTGAAGCTCTAGACTCAATGGATGTAGTGAAAATGATATTTGAGTCCTCTTCTGGAAGTTGACTTCAGAATAGAGTATCACAACCTCTATACTCTAGTTTCCAGTAGTGAATAGTTTATCCCTTGGATGTTAGGATGTTTAGAGAGCTTCAATAGGATGTTGCTTGTAATATTGAACTCCTTATGTACTAAAGCTTCGAGTTCTTCTATTTTCAATATCTTGCACATTCGCACGGTTTGTGTTTTTATTTTTGGGTTTTATTTTTGGTTGAGCTTGTAATCCTTTTATACTTCATGGTCTAATAGGCATGAAGATCTCCCCACATGAATGTACCTCGTACTATATATGAATAGTCCTAAAAAAAACATTATATAATGCTAGAATCATTAATTTTTCTAAATATGACCGTTAGAAATAAATTTGAATTAACAAATTTGAAACAGTTATTTATGACTACCAGTGAGTCATAAGTATCGGTGACTCATTTTCATCGGTCTGTCATCATCGGTCTATCCTATTTTTGTCATCATCAGTGAGTCAGCATTGGTGAGTTGTCATCGGTGAGTCGAACATTAGTATCAGTGAGTCGTTTGTGCTATCGGTGTGTCATCCATTGGTGTGTCGTCCATCGGATTGTCGACCATCGGTGTGTCATCCATCGGTGTGTTGTCCATTGGGGTGTCGACCATCGGTGTGTCGTCCATCAGTGTGTCGATTAAACTATCAATGCCAGGGACTTTAAGAAACTTATTAAGTGTCTGCCTTACACAAAACACTACTAGATTAAGTGACATCCAAAAATACATGTAAATATACACTTATAAACATATTTAAGCATAAATATAGTTTATTGACTTATTGAAATATATTTTATTGTATGACATAATTAATTTACTTAGAGATATTTGATGGCATGAAATAATAGAGTTTGTAGAATGACATTATTTGTGATTATGAAAACCACTATATCATAGAGGGTCCAACAATCTCCCCCTTTTTGATAATCAAAAATTATGACTTACATGTAAAGTTAAGTAATAATAATAACTTGACTTATCATAATTCACTGAATGTGATTGTTCAATATTACTAAATCTTTCTCTTGTTTGTGTTTTTAAAAACAAAGCTCCCCCTCAATTACTAGATCAGAGAAAAAGGTGTATATAGATTATGTTGATTACATGCCTTGTGTCTTATGCCAGAGTTGCTTCCCCTGAAATTAATAATGTAGGCCTTTTCTCCCCCTTTTAGGATTATAAAAAAAAGAAAAGGAGAAATAAAGAAGATAAATATCATAAAGAAAATGAGAAACATAGAGAAGACAAAAAGGATTTCTATTAAGAGGAAAAAAAGTACGGTCAACAAAAGAAAGAGATAAATCCCTATCAAATAGACCATCCACCACTAAGGGTTTGGCTTTTGAGGGGATTTTACTTTATCCAAAGGATTAAGAGAAGGATCATAGGGTTTGGTAGTGGCCAAGGGAAGAGGTGGTCTGAAGATAATAACAGTCAAGGAAACACCTGTAGGGAAATTTTCAACAAGGCTAGGCCTTCTTTCTGACAACACATGCCTGGGAGATTTCTTGGTAATGAACTAGAAAATCAGGGAAAGAGCCTGAGAGATAGTCATTGGAGAAGGAGGTTGAGAGGTAGTGCCAAAGGAAGCTACATGAGGAACCACAATTGATTCATCTTGAAAATGTAGATACGTCTTGAGGAGCTTGATGAAATCATTAATGATTTCACCACCATATTACATAGCCTTCTCAAAATCATCCTTATTCTCCATGAATTTATTTACCAGAGGGGTAAAATCCTTCAATAGAGCCACTTTCTTCTTGAATTCTTCTATTACTGAAGGAATTCTGAGTTTTTTAGCTAAAAACGAGAAACTATTTATGAGTTCATACTTTGTATAGATCTTAGTAAAGTACTTATCCAATTTCTCTCTAATCTCTTTCTGAGCAGCAAAGGCTTCATTTGTGCACTACCTTACCATATTGTACACAATGTCAGTATTTCTATATACCTTTTCAAGAGTTTATTTGTCTTAAACACACGGAATATTTTTGATTTCTTCTTTTATCACAGCCTTGAGAGATTCTAGATCAGTAACAACACCTTTCCCACTTCTAGAACCAGATGGGCCAGTAATCATTTTTCCAAGATCTTCTTTCAACTTTTTCAAATATACACTTAACAGATGAGTCACCACATACCTAAGAACTTACATCACACCCCTAAAGGATGTCTTCAAATCAAAGGTTAGATAATTTAACTCATTGCTCATCTTCCATACTTTTTCTATTAGCAAGGTATTATGTCTAATGATGGCTTCGGCTGTGGTAATGAGATTTGGTTGAATCTCATGGATCACCATCCTTGTAATCTTTACTACATCTACATCTAAAATACCTATTGAAGTAGAGGACTCACTTCTGGATCCAACCGAGGCTTTCACTGACTCACATATATCATTTTTGAATTATTCCAAATCAAACTTAATGACATAGTCACTAGGCACAGTATGTGCTACTAGATCTACTACTAGAGGTGAAATCGGTGGAATAAGTGCAATAGATTCAGCTTCATCTTGGGCCTATAGAGTAGGAGGAGGAGGCACCCTATCCTCATTAGAGTCATATTCTAACCCAAATAGAATGTATCCTAGATCATTATTCCACTCTCTAGTAAAAATCCAGCCTCTTAGCACAACAGTGTCAATCCTGACCCTTCTTCCCTAAGGCTCAGGTAAAAATTCATCTTCATCTACTTATTCATCCTTTCCTTTAGCCATAATAACATTTTTGGGCATATATACCAACTGAACTTAAGGTTCTGTATGGGCTCCAGCCACTTCAACTTCTCCACACACTTTTTTAATATGAGGAACCTGATCCTCATCCTCTTCTTCATGGCCTCTAGGCATAAGTTCATTCAATTCCTGAATGATTTCTTGATTTTCAACATTAGGATGGGGAGGTTTGTCATCATGAACAACATATCCATGATCAATATCCTTCTATTCAATAGGATAAACACCATCAGTAGCTCCATGTACATATTCCTAACTGTATATGTCAACTAATTTCTGTCCCACTTTTAATGAATCACTTACATGATCATCATTTCCCCCTTCATCATCATCATCATCATCATCATCATCATCATCAAACTCCTCATCTGAATTACTCACATATCCTTCCACACCAGTAACCTCTGTCTCTTCCTCATCCTGATCACCTAACAATTCTTCCCTTGAGGGTAAATCCAAAGGTGGACTAACAGGTCCATAAGACATGTATTTATGGCTTTCAGCAATATCAGGATCACTCCAGTCATCAAAAGGAGATCCTTCTTCACTCAACAACTCAGTCTCAACTTCCTCATCAGAATAAATAGGTTTCTCTCCTAGTTTGAGGCCTAAATCAACTTTATCCTTTTGTTTGGTAGGATGGTAAATCATATTGAATTACTCATATAGCCTTTCCTTATATCCTACCCAGAATTTCTTCCATGGGTTCTAGAATATCTTCATTCTCTTGTAAATATATTTTTGAAGGTAGAAACTATTGTGGAATCATCAGGAGTCACAATGAACGAAATGAGAAATGAAAAGGAAAAATGTAGAATAAATGAAAGCAACAAGAACACAATTATTTACGTGGTTTGGGAATAATACCTACGTCCATGGAGAGGCAGAAGTTCACAAATTTGGGAGCACAAATTACAGAGTTTTTCAGTAGTAAACCTAGTCTAAAAATGGGCTATAAAATGGAGAAGATGATACACTATTTGCACCAGAAGTCCACATCGTTACAGTGAAAGGAGACCAAATTTGTCAAAAGTGCTACAATATAGTTGACTTTGAATCCTAATCCACTACAATGATATGCTTCGATGCAACCGATGAAGACAACTTACTTAATATGAGTTTATCCTCTTCTTCACTCACTAGTGGCATGATTTCCATTCACATATTCATGAAATACAAACTGTTTTCCTCTTGTGCTCCCATCGTGTCCTTCCTTATTCTACCACTCATCCTCTGTTCATCAGTGGAGACCAATAGAGGCACAACAACGCCTTTGCTTCTATATCACCATGGGCTTTGTCAACATGTCGGTCAGTTTGTTGGTTCCAAAAATCTTCTGTAGCATCAGCAACCCATCCTGTATCAATCCACTGATGAAATGGTAATTCAATTGAATGTTCTTCATATGAGCATGAAATACCGGGTTCTTTGTAAGATTTATAGCACTCTGATTGTCACAATGCAATACATTATCATCTCGATTTCTTCCCAATTCATCCAAGAAGTTTTTCAGCCAAACCATCTCTTTCCCATCTTCTATTACAACAATATATTCTGCCTATGTGGTGGATAAAGCCCCCACCTTCTGCAATTGTGATATACAACTTACCACAGTTCCTCCACAGGTAAATACATAACCCGTGGTACTCCTCTTTCTGTCGAAATCGCCTCCAAGGTTAGCATCCACATACCCCTGCAATGAATTTCCTTTCCCAAATCACTGAGATACCTCCTTGATGCCCTTCAAATACCTCAGTATCCACTTCACAGCTTCCCAATGTTTCTTTCTAGGGTGAGCCATATGCCTACTCACAACTCCCACTACTTGAGATATGTCAGGTCGAGTATAGACCATGACATAAATCAAACTTCCAATAGTTGATGTGTATGAAAATTTTACCATGTACTCCAAATTTTCTTCCGTCTTTAATGATTTCTCCTTTGATAGTTTGAAATGGATCTCCAGGGGAATAGATAATGCCTTTTCTTCCATCATACTGAATCTTCTCAGAACCTTCCCAATGTAATAATCCTGTGACAACATCAATGTTCCAGCTCTGCGGTCTCTCTTGATCTTCATCCCTATAATCTTTCCAACTTCTCCAAGATCTTTCATTTCAAACTCCTCATCAAACTACCCTTTCAGATCATTAATCCTCTGTATACATGATCAATTAAAGAGCATGTCATCCACATACAGAATAAATTTAATGTATTTATCACCAAATAAATTGATGTTGCAACATTGATCCATGCCACATCGTTTATATTCATTTTATACATAAATTAATCAAACTTTTTGTTCCACTACCTCGACGCCTACTTCAGTCCATATAAGCTCTTCTGGAGTTTTCACACCAGGTCTTCCTTCCCAGACACTACATATTCCTTTGGCTACTACATTTAGATATCCTCCTCTAAATCTCCATAATGGAAAGAAGTCTTGACATCAAGCTGTTCAAGGTGCAATTCCTCTGACGCCGCAATGCTGAGAACCACCCGGATGGTGGTAAGCTTCACTACGGGTGAGAATATTTCAGTGAAATCCACTCCCTATTTATGTTGGAAGCCTTTCACCACAAGACTTTCCTTGAACCTCCTCTTTCCATCATGTTCTTCCTTGACCCGGTAGACCCACTTGTTCTGTAATGCTTTCTTTCCTATTCGCAGGGGTGTCAGCTCCCAAGTGTTGTTATCATGAAATGAGGAAATATTATCCTTCATAGACAGCTCCCACTTTCTCGACTCCTTCAGCTGCATTTCCTCTTCAAAGCATTATGGTTCTCCTCCATCAGTTAATAATAGATTATTCAGGGATGGTGAATACCTCTTCACAGGCCTTCTCACCCTCATTGATCTCCTCAACTCTACTGGAGTAGTAGGTTCCACCGATTCAAATCTATCATGCTTAGATACACCTTCAAGCTCCACTTTCTTTTTTCACTCTGATTAAATGTTCCCATTTTCATCTTCATCTACATGATGATATTTTTACATGACACCTTCATTTAATACCACATTCTGCCTCCTGATGACCATCTTCTTGAGATCATCCCAAAAGCGGTAACCAAACTCATCAGCACCATAGCCAATAAAGAAGCATGGCTTGGAATTAGCATCAATATTTTCACTTTAATTAGAATCAATATGAACATATTCCAAACCGACAAAGATTCATAAATGTGAGAGTCTTACCTCCTTCCAAAACCAAATATCCTCGAGTAAACGTTCTCCCATTGGCACAAATGGACTCCTGTTGACCAGATAAGCTGTCATGTTCACCGTATCAACCCAGTAGGTTTTGGGAAACCCTAAGTGTAACCTCATGCTTCTGGAATGTTCATTAAATGTTCGATTCATCCTTTCTACTACACCATTCTGCTGTGGTGTTCCTGGTATAGTTTTCTACCACCGAATTCCATTATCAGAACAAAATTCTATGAACTCCTGGCTACCATACTCTCCATCATTATCAGACCTCAAGCATTTCAACTTAGATCTTGACTCATTTTCCACCATTTCCTTCCACTTCTAAAACATTTTAAAAACATCAAATTTACTTTTTAGAAACTTAACCCAAACCTTCCTTGTTGATTCATCGATGAATGTCACATAGTATTGTGACCCTCTAAGGGAATGTACTAGTGCAGGCCCCCAAACATCTGTGTGCACCAGGTCTAGCTTCCCAGCCTTCAGTGTTCTTCCTCCTTTTGCAAAAGACACCTTATTATACTTTCCAAAGATAGAATCTTCACATAGGCCAACATCCAATGACTTCATCTCTGGTAGTAACCCTTTTGTTGCCAACACCTTCATCCCCTTCCCACTCAAGTGGCCTAGCCTGTTGTTCTAAAGTTGTGAATCTCCTACAGTTTTGAATGATGTAGCCATATCCATGAAAGTTTCTGTCATGTTGTAAAAAGTAACATTCTTTTCTCCACAAGGTATGACCATAACTCCTTTGGTGATCTTCCATGAACCCCCAGTGAACATGGTACTCAACCCTGCATCATCAAGCTGTCCCACAAAAATGATATTTCTTTTTTAAACTAGGGATGTACCTCATGTGTTCCAGAACCAGAAAGCTACCACTGTTGGTCTTGATCCGTGCATCGGCTTTTCCCACAATCTACAAGGGCTTATCATCAGCAAGATGTACCTTGCTAAAATTTCCTGAAATGTAATTTTCAAGAAATCCCTTCTCTGATGTAGAATGGAAAGATGCCCCAGAGTCTAAAATCCAAGATTACATTGGGATATCCATGCTCAATAGCATCAAATCATCAGTTCCTTCTACCACCGTGATTGCTCCATTGGTTTCATATCCCTTCCATTTTTCTCCGCACTCCTTCTTGACATGTCCATTATTCCCGCACGTACAGTAGATAGGACCAACCACCTTTGCCTTGTCTCAGATTTTACCTCTTGACCTTGATCGCCCTCTATAAATTTTGCATTATGGGTATCTTTCTCTTCCTTCGACGTTCAGAGTAGAACTAGAGAATATTCCTGATTCTCTTCTTCAAACATCCTCACTATATCTTTCAGAACTAGTTTGGTATTCCTTGAGGTACTACTCAGAGCTATTACAGTTGCTTCCCAACTGTCATGTAAATAGGACAGTAAGACCAGTGCACATACCTCGTCACCAAGATCAATCTTCACCGATGTCAGCTGACTGATGATGGTATTGAATTCGTTGATGTGGTCAGCAACGATTCTCTATTATTCCATTTTCAGGTTGAACAATCGTCACATCAAGTGAACCTTGTTTTCCATAGAAGGATTATCGTATATATTTGAAAGGGATTTCATCATATCCACCGTTATCTTCTCCTCTCTGATGTTGAATGCCATGTTTTTGGCCAATTTCAGGCGCACAACACCCAGAACCTATCGATCCAGCATCTCCCACTCTGACTACTCCATGTTCATTGGCTTCAGTCCCAGAAGTGGCAAGTGCATCTTTTTTTGATAAAGATAACCCTCACTTTACATCCTCCAGAAACTGAAATCAGTTCCATCTAAGTGATCGATATTTACACTTCCTTCATCCAAAGCCATCATTGGAGAATTCCGAACTCACCCTCTCATACCAGTTGTTGCAGAATCATCGGGAGTCACAACGACAGAAATGAGAAACAAAAAGGAAAAATGTAGAAGAAAGTAAAGCAACAAGAACACAATGATTTACATGGTTCAGGAATAATCCCTACGACCAGAGAGAGGTATACATTCACTAATTTTGGAGCACAAATTATAGAGTTTTTCAGAAGTAACCCTAGCTTGAAAATGTGCTATAAAATGGAGAAGACGATACACTATTTGCAAAAGAAGTCCACGTCATTACAGTGAAAGGCGTCCAAATTTTTCAAAAGTGCTATAGTACAGTTGACTCCAATGTCTACACTGCTACAATGCCTGTCAGTATCGGTTGGTCATCTCTTCTATAGTGGTCAGAGATGCTACAGTCCCCGAAAAATTGGGCCGAGGGCCTTCGACCCCCAGACCCCTCTGGGTAGGGGCGCGTTTCCCCTGTAACCCCAACGCGCTCACCATGGATCTTGACCCGTGATAGTTGTAGGCCACAAGCATTCAACCCAACCATATCAGGCTACACCAATCCAATAGAAACCACTGCATGCACTTATCACTTCATGTTCATCTTCTACACAACCAAAATTCTTTAACATGGTAGAGTTCATCCTGGGATAGTACGAACATGTTGCCTTCTCGGATGGCTTTATAATATCAGAAACATGCACCATTAGATACCTACCAAGGTTCACCTTTATCCCATTTTTCAATAGATAGATCAGAAATACATCTTGATACTTCACAGTAGAGAAATATCCCTTCCTTGGGTAGATTTGATGTTGAATAAACTTAAAAAGTAACCTTGCCTCTCAATCTAATTCACTGTCAGTTTTCCTCTTAGAATATCCACTTCCAGTTATCTCTTTCAGAGCATCTTCATATGAAAAAAACTTAGAGGAAGGTGAAATATTACCCTGATAATCAGTATAGACACCTTTATGAGGCATCTACAAGCACTCAACACATTCCTTAGATAAAAAATATATCTTTTTTTCCTTCACCAATGGATTCATCCTTTCTTCCTCAACTCCATACAGGGATATCTTCAAATGTCAATAAAATTCATGTACTAGATGGGGATAATAAGGCCTTTTGTTGTTTGATAACTAGCTCAGCCACCCTTGAGATTTCAGTACTCTCAACAAAAATGACTTGCTTGAAAAAAACCACTCAGCATACACTTCTTTCTCAGCTGTAACCACTCGGCTTTCCAAGATTGGTTTTATAGTCCCAGAAGACTCACCCTTCTGACGCTTAGATGATGGATATTTTATATTCTTTTCCATCATTCGCTTCATTATTTCCATTTTAAGGGTTTATATTCCAAAGGAGTTTAGTGTATGAGGGTCGAGAGATAGAGTGACAAAGGGTTGAAGGTTTTACGGCAGAGGGAATATGAAAGGTTGAAGTGGATTGAATTTGACTTATCATTTAGGGATCGTAAAATCATAAAGCCTAAAATTTAAAAGCAGAAAAAAGAACACAAAAAACGTCATTTTATTTAAAACAGACAGAATTACAAAAGTGGCATTAAATACATCGATTTCTTAGAATCAATTTTAAGAGATCAGTTTCACAGATTGGTTTCAAGAGACCGGTTTCACAGATCGGTTTCATAGATTGGTTTCACAAATTGGTTTCACAGATTGGTTTCATGAGATCAGTTTCATAAGATCGATTTCATAGATCGATTTCATGAGAGAATTGTCAGGACATTAGAGATTTATCATTCATATTTCTTGTCTGATATAGTTCATTCTCTTAGAGTTTAATGGTTTAGTTAAAATATCAGGAAGTTATTGCTCAGTCTTGATAAATTTAAGAGTTATATCACCTTTTTGATAATTATCTCTCAAAAAGTGATGTCTTACATCAATATGTTTTGTTCTAGAATGAGAAAGTGGATTCTTAGAAATGTTAATAGCACTTGTGTTTTAAAATTTTATGGGGATATGTCTAAATTGAAATTCATAGTCGAATAAAGTGTGTTTCATCCATATAATTTGTGCACAACAACTACCAGTAGCAATTTATTCTACTTCAGCGGTTGATAATGCAAATGGATTTTGATTTTTACTACACCATGATATTAGAGACTTTCCTAAAAAGTGAAATGTTCTAGAGGTAATATTTCTATATAACATACATTCACCAAAGTCAGCATCTAAATAACTAACTAAATCAAAAGGTTTTCCTTTAGGATACAATAATCCTAAATTAGTTTTATACTTTTGGTATTTGAAAATTCTATTAACAGCATTTAAATGTGAATCTTTTGAGTTTTCTTCAAATCTTGCACACATAAAAACACTAAACATAATATTTGTCCGAATATCAGTTAAATATAGAAAACTCCCAATAATTCTTCTGTAAGTAGTTTGATCAACTGATTTTCCATTTTCATCAAGATCTAACTTAAATATAAAAATTATAGGGGTTTCACTACTCTTAATGCTATCAAAACCATATCTTTTAAAAATATCTTTAGTGTACATACTTTGATTTATAATAATACCTTCTTTATTTTGAAATATTTAAAATCCAAGAATTTAAGTTCACCCATCAAACTCATTTCAAACTTACTTTGCATTATTTTTGAAAAATCATTACATAAAGATTTTTTAGATGACCCAAAGATAATATCAACTACATATATTTGAGCTATTAAAACTTCTTTTGAACTTATTTTTATAAACAAAGTAGGATCTAAAAGTCCTTTTGTAAAGCCTTTAGAAATAAGAAAATTACTCAACCTTTCATACCAAGCTCTTAAAGCTTGTTTCAAACCTTATAAAGCTTTAGATAATTTGAGCACTTGATTTGGAAAATGTGTATTTGTAAAACTTGTGGGTTGTTTAACAAAAACATCCCCAATTATATAACCGTTTAAGAATTCACTTTTGACATCCATTTGGTAAAGTTTAAAATCCAAGTGTGTTGCATAGGCAAGTAGGATTCTAATTGCTTCAAGTCTAGATACTGGTGCAAAGGTCTCTTCATAATCAATTCCATCTTCTTGATTATATCCTTGTGCAACCAATCTAGCTTTGTTTCTAACTATATTTCCAACTTCATCTACTTTATTTATAAACACCCATTTGGTTCCTATGGTCAAAGTATCCTTAGGTATATCTAAAAGTTTTCAAACATTATTTATTTCAAACTGATTAAGTTCTTCTTCAATGGATATTACCCAAAATTCATCATTGATTTCATCATTGATATTTTTAGGTTCAATTTGTGGAAAGAAAGCTTGATGTTCTACCTAGTTTCTCAAGGAAGATCTAGTTTGTGTTCCTCTATCTAAATATCTAACAAAAAGATCTAAGGGATGATTTTTAAGGGTTCTAATTGGTCTAGAAAAGGGAGTACAAGTTATTTTATGTTGGTCAATTTGATCTAGTACATTATGGCTAGAATCTAGTGAATTTCTAGAACAATAAGTTTTCACATATTCCTTCACATGATGATTTGAGACTTTATCATTAATGTCTAGATTGGACATATCCTATTCAATATTTTCTAGTGAGGTCTTAGGCCCATGTGGATCTATTTCATCAAACTTGACATATATAGATTCCTCCACAGACTTTGTTTTCTTATTAAAGACTCTATAGGCTTTGCTTAATGTAAAAGATACAAGAAATATTCCTTCATCAATTTTGGAGGAAAATTTATCTAAATTATCTTTAGTGTTCAGAATATAAACTTTACATCCATACACTTTAAAATAACTTACATTGGGTTTCCTATTATTCCACAACACATAAGGAGTTTTCTTAAGTATGGGTCTGATTGAGACTCTATTTATTATGTTACATGCTATATTAATAGCTTCAGCCCTGAAGTAAATGGGTAGGTCATATTCATTAAGAATAGTTTGGGAAATTTCTTATAGGGTTCTATTTATTCTTTCTACCACACCATTATATTGAGGTGTCCTAGGAGTAGAGAAGTTATGATTATATCCATTTTTGGATAAAAAAGATTCAAAATATTGATTCTAAAACTCATGGAAATGATAAATTCTTAAGGATTTAATCTTATGTCCACTACGATTTTCTACAGTCCTATCATATTGGGTAAAGTGAGATAAAGCTTCACTCTTGTGAGCTAAGAAAAAGGTCCAGGTGTACCTAGAGAAATCATCTATAGGAACATAAACATTGTGATTTCCATTGAGACTCAAAACTCTATATGTTTCAAGAAAATCCATGTGAACCAACTCAAGAGGTTGAGAAGTAGTTACTTCTTTCTTTGTTTTGAAGGAGATTTTATTTTTCTTTCTTTTTTGACAAGGATCACACACCTTATTATTTGGAAAATCTAATTTGGGTAGGTCTTTAACTAAAAATTTTCTAGTTAACTTCTTAAGAGAGTGTATGTTTCAATGTCATATTCTTCTATGATAGAGAGAAGACTCTTTATGAAAGATATTTAGACAAGAGACATTCTGTGAGGCTAGTGTGTCTAGATTTATAGCATAAACATTATCATTTCTGAAAGTAGTAAATACTAAGTTATTATTGGCACAAAAAATATTGCATGAATCATTTTTGAAATTAACATTAAATCCATAATAACACAATTGAGATATGCTGACCAGGTTATACTTTAGTCCAACAACATACAATACTTTAGAAATTGAAATACAATTAGGGTTACCAATCTGGCCTAGGCTGATGATTTTTCTTTTACCATTGTCACCAAATGTAACATGTCTACCATAAATCTTGATAAGACTTTTAAAACATGAATAATCCCCTGTCATATGTCTTGAACAACCACTATCCAAGTACCACAACTTTTTACAGGAGCTCTTTAGATAGTTTACCTACAAAATAATTCATCCAAGAAACGAATTTGGTAACCATATTTGTTTGCGTCCACATAAATTAGTGATATAAGCTTTAGCAACCCACAATTGTCTTATGGTCTTCATATATTCAGAATATAGAGTGTTTAAAAAATAAAGTTTGTTTGGTCTTGAAGAATTGGATGCAGTAAAACAATACTTGGAACTAGAACATGCTGTAAAATTCTGGTTTTTAAAAAAAGTAGTAGATTTTCTAGATTTGGTTAGAAAAGAGTGGTTTAGATAAATTCTGTTGACCTGGATGATACCCTATCCTAGAAGTATACTTAAGATTTATTTATTTACTAATAATTTAAGTAAGGGTATTTTTTCCATTGGTAAACTTTTCTAAGTCTTTCTTCAATTGATCATTAGACATTTTTAACTCATTTTTCTCCTTGAGTAGTTGATCATTTTTATCTTTTTCAGTTGTAAGTTCATATTTAACAGTCATAATAAGAGCATTATATTTCTTCAAATATTTATACTTATCTTCAAACTCATGTCATGTTTCTTCTAGAAAGTTTCAATATTTGAATAATTCATCATTTTTCATATTCTCAGACTCAATTTCTTTTTCAAAATAATAATAATTATGTACAGGAGAGTCTAAGGTTACCTCAGTTGTGTTTTTCATAAAAAATATTAGCCATATCATCTTTCTCATTTGAGAAGAATCAGATTCACTGGAACTATCCTCATAGGCACTTTAGGTGGCCTTCATTGCTTTCTTATACTTTCTATCCTTATTTTCATAATTTTCTTGTATTTCATCTTTAGAAATTGAGCCTTGACATGTACATTACTTTTAAATTCATATAAAATCATCTCTTATGACTTTTCATTTCTATTCTAATCCCTTTTCCAATTGCCCTTGTTATTATACTTTCCTTTATAATTGGTCCTTCTGAAAAAATTATTTTTCCAATAAAATTTCTCGAATCTTCTAACAAGTTGGGCCATTTATTCATCATTGTTCAAAGATAATTCTTCACTACTAGAGCTTTCAATAGTATCTTGAACTTTCTCTTTGTCATTACTTTTAGATGCAGTTGTCTTGAAAGTTACATACATTCTTTTGGGTTCATTATCTTCTTGATTTACCTTCAATTCCTCTTCATACACCATTAATTTCCAATCAATTCCTTCACTATCATCTTATCAATGTCTCATGATTATTTAATAGATACAAATGTCCCACTCCATCTTTCTATTAAGCATCATAAAATTCTCATAATATTCTCTTTAGTTGTAACTTCTCTTCCTAAAGAAATCATGGTATTCACAATTTCATTAAACCTGAGATACATATCAAAAATATATTCATCAGGAT
Organism: Viscum album; assembly: GCA_963277665.1. Lineage (NCBI taxonomy): Eukaryota > Viridiplantae > Streptophyta > Magnoliopsida > Santalales > Viscaceae > Viscum > Viscum album. The sequence goes on from OY728156.1 coordinate 895,447,185, forward strand.
TCATTATTAAGTTGTAATATTTAATAGTATAATTATTTAATCTCATTTATTTAACATTAGATGTTTCCTCATGAGAAACAAATAGAGTGTTCCAAATCTCATGTAAAATTTACAAGCAGAGATATGGTAAAACTCTTCATCTCCTAGTGCACAGTACATAGAATTTATTGATTTACAATTATTGTTATAGGAATTCTTGGTAGGTTCATCCCAAGTGTCTCTTTAAGTTTTAGGAATAGAATATTAACTTTTAATAGAAGTCCAAATTTTAAATCCCATGATTTCTAGATATATTTTCATTTTAAGCTTCCACTGAGCATAGTTAGTTCCATTAAAGAAAGGTGGTCTATTGGTAGAAACCTCTTATAATCTAATATCCATGATATAAATTGTAAAAGAATTTTAAAGAGATAAAAATTTAGAAATTAAAGAAATTTTGAGATCTTTGAAAAACATCTATAATCACAGTTGACAAGATTTGAAAACTGAAAGTAAATTTTAAGCCTCTGATACGAAATGTTGTTTGGAGTAGATGACTCAATCGGGGGGTGAATTGAGAATCTATAATTTTTTTTAATAAAATTGGTTCTTTAAAATAATATCCTCTAATTAAAATATAATCAATGTCATTTTGTAGTGAATTTATAAAAGTCTTGAATGTTCATTTAATCTCTCAGAAGATTGATTAGTTCTCAGCTTTACCAATCTAAATATTACTCAAACTTTTGAAACTAATATACCGAATCAAAAAATATATAAAAACTTGATAAACTAACTATAAAAGTTCAATTTTGTTTTATTTGAAATTAATTAAACACATATAACATTAGAACAAAATACAAATACACAGCGGATAAAAACAAGATGTTCAGTCTGAAGCTAAGACTTAGTCCTCTCCACTTGGTGATCACCTGCCACTAAGAAGTTTATATTAATAAACCTTTCTGATCCACACCCTATATCAGGGTTCACAATAGCAGACAGGGCTATCTAGGTTACACTTGACCTCTACCATAATTATTCATGGGAAAACTAACAAATAGATGACACAAGATCTCTTCCACTATTTTACACGGGATACAAGAGTAGAAATAGAATGAGTGTGAGGATATTTAGTATCCTACAGTTATGCACATGAGATAGTGTGTGTAATAAACATATGGACACACAACTCAAAAAGTAAACACAAGATCACAATAGAGTTATAAATGAAGAATAGAGTTTATAAATCTATGTGTGCTTTGCAGTGAATCTCTGGACTCACTGTATGTAGTGAAAATGAAATTTAAGTCCTATTTTGGAAGTAGGATTTAGAATAGAGTATCACAACCTCTGTACTTTAGCTTTCCGGAGTGAACAGTTCATCCCTTGGATGTTAGGATGTTCAAAGAGCTTCAATAGGATGCTTATTGAAATATTTAACTCCTTGTGTACTCAAGATTCAAGTTCATCTACTTTCAATATCTTGCACATTCACACAATCTGCATTTTTTTTTCAGGTTTTCTTTTTGGTTGAGTTTGTAATACTTTTATACTTCAAGGTACAGTAGGAATGAAGATATCTGCATGTTCAAGTACCTCATACTATCTACGGATAGTCCAACAGACAACATTAAATAATTCCAGAAACATTATTATTTTTTAAATATGACCGTTAGAAATAAAATTGAATTAATAAATTTGAAATAGTTATTTATGACTATAAGTGAGTCATAAGTATTGGTGACTCATTTTCATTGGTCTTTCATCATCGGACTATCATCAATCTGTCATCATCATTGATTTAGCATCAGTGAGTTGTCATCAGTGAGTCGAACATTGGTATCAGTGACTTAATGTATCAGCGAGTCATTTGTGCTATCAACATGTCATCCATCAGTGTGTTGTACATCAGTGTGTTGACCATTGGTATTTCATCCATCGATGTGTCATCTATTAGTGTGTCGACTATTGGTGTGTTGTCCATCGGTGTGTCAATTGAACTATCAGTGCCAGGGACTCTGAGAAACTTATGAAGTGTCTGTCTTACACAGAACACAACTAGATTAAGTGACATCCAAAAATACATGTAAATGTACAATTATAAACATATTTAAGCATAAATATACATTATTTAATTATTTAAATATATTTTATTGTATGACATAATTTATTTACTTAGTGATATTATATGGCATGTTTACATAGTATTGATTTTAAAATACTACAATATTATATAAGTTTTGAAGGATTCATAAAGGGTTTATAAAATTAATTAAATAACCTAAAAACACATAATTTTAAATATAAAATATATATTTGGTATTTTATACCTTTTATGGAACATATTACATCAATTTTGGGTCATTATGATGTCATAATACATATTGTATATTTATATCATATTTAATTTTTACCCAAAAATTTGATTATCTTATTAAATTTTGAAACATTTATTGTCAGATAATTTCAACATGATGATTCAAAAAAATAACATTAATTTTATCAAAATAAATCTATAAATATTATAAACTAAAATTTTAAATTAAAATTCCCATTTATTGAAAAATACTTGTTTTTTGGACAGTAATAGTTTTTTAACCCTTATAAAAATTAAATTTTCACTTTATAAAATAATATTATAATTTATATTTGATACATACTATTTAATTATAATATTTTATTAAAATATCATTTAATTAATGTATTCATCAAAAGTAATGTCTTAATTGAAATTTAATATAAACCAAAAATTAAATTCAAGTTTTGTCTTATTAAAATCTTATTTTTATCAAACTCATACTTAATAATTTATAAAGTAAGAATAGTTAAAAATAAATATAATCATTATTTTATTAAAAATTGAATATACACATACTTTTAGGGTCAATATATGTAACCCCTTATTACACTATTGAATAGACTATGGGTAAGGTGTGAAACATTGAGATTTTATTGGGGTGGTTTGACGAACACGGTTTGGGATTCCAACTTGATGAGGCTAAAATCATCCCATAAATTGTTTCATTTGTTATTTAGTTTTTGGATCTCAACATAGGATTGATCAAGGGAAAACCCTTGAGATGATATCTTCCTTGAAAGATCTTCTAAATGGGATTTATAGGGTGTGATCTTATTAGATGAGTCCATCAATTCTTTTTTCTTTTCCAATAGGATTTTATAAAAGCTATTAATATATACTAATCATATTGTCACTATAAAATAGATATATTATCTATTTTCATGATTCTTAACAAACCTTTGAATCTGATAGGATATAACTTAAAATGGTATAATATAACCAAAGCATAGAATGTGTTTTCAATATTTACAGTACACAAATAAGACATTTATTCAATTAAAAAAGGATTTCAATTTATAAAAGATAATTTCATTAAATTATTCCCCCATTTATAAATTTCTCCCTTGAAATTTTTATTTCATACACTAAAATAGGTGGGGGTACTTCTATTTCATTTTCTCTTCTGACTCCCATGTTTCCTGTTCAAACATGTGGTTCCACCACAACACTTTGACCAGGTAATTTTTCATGTTTTGTAGAACATTTTCTCTGTGATATGTGATCTTAACCAAATTATATTTAAATTAAAAAAAATTCTCTAATGGTATCACATCTAGATTAAATACCTATTAGGGGTAGTTATGTACTTTCTTAAGAGGCATACATGGAGCACATCATGTACATGAGATAAGTTTGGTGAGAATTCTAGTCAATAGGCCACCAATCTGATTCCATCAAGGATATAAAAGGGGACGATGTATCTTGGACTAATCTTTCCATTATTCAAAAACATCAAGTATTTATTCTATGGAGATATAATAAGGAACACTTTATCACTGACCTCAAAATATAGGTATCATCGATGATTGTCTACATAAATTTTATATCAAAATTGTGTTGATTTTATGTGATATGGTTTTAACCTTTTATGTCATAAATTGGATAATATTAGGTCCCATTAGCTTCCACCATCCAACTTAAACTATGAATTTTGGAGTCCGACACCTCTTCCCATACAGAGCCTCATAAGGATCCATTTGAATTCTACAATTGAAATTGTTGATATATGAGAAATCCAAAAGGGGAATGTGCTGATCCCAACATCCTTCGAAATCCATTGAACTTGATCATAACATATCCTCTATATTTTTAATATTACTTTTAGACTAGCCATCCATATGAGTGGGATAATTAGCGTCGATGCCCAATTATATATTTAATACTTTTTTAAGGCTTCTCAAAAACCTTGAGTTAAACCTCAAACGATGATTAGATACTATGGGAAGTGTCAATCCATACATTATTACCACTTACCTTATGTATATCTTAATGATTTTGTCAAGAGATAAATCTTACTTGATTGCAATGAAATGTGATGACTTTGTAAGGTGATCTAATATCACCCATATGGTTTTATTGCCTTTAGGTGTCTTGGGGAGTCCTATAATGGAATACATGGTTATGTTTTCCCATTTCCATATTATTATGGGTAATTTATGCATCATACCCTTATACTTCTATCATTTAACTTTGAATTTCTAGCATACAAAGTATTAAGATACATACAAAAAAATATATCTCTTCATGTTATCCCATAATTTTTTTTCTTCAAATCACAATAAAAATTAGTGATTACTAGATTAATAGATAATTATGAGATATGATAATCATCCATAAGTTACCTCTCTAGTTAAAGTTTTTATGGGACATATATCTGGGTTTTAGACCTCATAAATTCAAATTTAGCAATGTTTAACTCTAGAATATTTTCTACCTTCTTCTGTAGAAATTTTTTCATCTTTTTGAGCCTCCTTGATTCTCTCAAGAATGGCTGGATGTGAAGTTATTTTAGCATGGAAGGATGAATATCATATCATTATTCTCATATACATCCTTTTCATATCTAATAATATTGGATCCCTTGAAATCCTCATCCTGGATAATGTTGTAGGATCCTTTATACTTAGAGAATATGATTTTTTTTCACTTTCCTAGGCTGGTAATTAATTTAAAAATCATAATATTTGATCAAATATAACCACCTTTGTTGGAACGTATTATATTCATTTTTGTAATGTATAATTGAGGATTTTATGATTTGTATATACGTAACACTTCTTCCTATAGAGATAATGTCGCCAAATCTTCAACATGATGATCACTATAGCCAATTCTAGATCATAATTTAGGTATTTCTTCTCATGGATAATTAGTTTTATAGAGGAATAGGCTATAAATTTTTTATTTTTTATGAGTACACAACCCAATAATTTTTTGGATACATTATTATATATCACAAATCCTTCCCCACTGGTGGGTAATGTGAGTACATGCACAATGATTAGCCCATTCTTCATCTCTTTAAAGCTTTCCTCACATTCATTATTCCGTAAAATACATAACTCCTTTACGAGTTATCTTGGTTAGGGGGATTTAAAATCATGATAATTTTCTCACAAATTGATGCTAATACCTAGCTTATCCAAGGAAACTACAAATTTCCATCACTGAGGTTGGTCTAGTCCACCCTTAAAACATCTCTGTTTTGGAAGGATCTATAGATATCCCTTTTCTGGTGATGAAATGACTTAGGAAAGTCACTTTAACTAACCAAAAATTTCATTTACAATAATTTTCATATATATTTTCTTTCCATAAGGTCCTTAATAAAATATTCAAATTCTCCACATGTTCCTCCTTTATTTTTTAGTAGAGAAGAATATTATCAATAAATACTACAAACTATTTTTCAAGGTAATACCTAAATAATATATTCATCAAATACATGAATATTTATAGAGAATTACTGATTCTTAATGAAATCACTATGAACTCATAGTAACCATAATTTTTTTGAAAAGTAGTCTTGGGGATATCCACCTTTTCACCTTTACTTGATAATATCCTAACTTAAGATTTATCTTAGAAACATACTAGGATCCATGTACTTGATATAATAATTCATTAATACATGGAAGATGTTACTTGTTATTTATCATTATATTATTATTCTCATTATAATAAATACAAATTCACAATGGCTCATCCTTCTTTTTGACAATGAGGATCGGTGCTCCCCATGGTGAAGCACTTAGGTGTATAAAAACTTTACAAAATTATATTTTAGTTGTTTATTAAGATCCTTAAGTTCAATAAATGAATTTATATACAAATTATTGGATATTGGAAAATCTCTAGGTATAATCTTGATTTAAAATCCCACCTCTAAACTAGGTAGAATTTCAGGAAATTATTTGGGAAACAAATAAAAATATTCCATCAGAATGGGAATGCCTTCAAGGATGGTATTTTAATTAACCTCAATAATTTGGGATAGATAATCTTTCTCATAATTAAATAATATACATTATTGAAATGTTGATACTAAATAAGATCCATCCTCCTCCTTGCACTTGTACAGAACCAAAGAACGATTCACAATATGAAGGGTTATTTACTTATCTTGGACATTTATATTGGATCCACATATGGAAAGCCAATAAATAACTATAATTTATTTAAATTACATTAAAGTATGTATAATAGGGGTTTTTTTGGGAAGTTTGGCCAAAAAAGTTAACAGTGTAGGAGTTATTTACTTGTGATGCTATAATGCACCCTTTTTTCATTTTCAAAGATAGATTTACTTACATGATTTGTATTAGTGTTTATTAGTTCTAATAAACTTAAAATATATGAAAGAATACATTAATACATAATAAATAACTATGTTCATTGTTCATGAATGAATAAAAATAATACTCTCCACCACTTCATTATTAGGATCCACCTCCACAATTGTTATGACATAAGATGACCCTTTCTCGCTAGGCCTTGGGGGTTGTTGTCATCGGTTTTCATCAACAACCCTTAGATTAGTGAATTGAATCACATAGTTTATATGTTCCATTAAGTTTAAACATTGGACAATGGTATGATGGTTGACCAGAGTATTCCATTATTCTATCACATTGTTGGGTTTCTACCATAGACAATCACTATGTAGGTTCCCTTCATTCCCACACCTAAAACATTTCCTTGTCCTATTCAGAAAAGTTACTGGGTTCTTTATCCCATACATTTGGAAAGTGGGATGTTAAAATTTATTTCAACCATTATATTCCTCCATCATACCATAAAAATTAAACTCAACTTTCAACTTCTTATCCCTATGAGACCATTGGGATTCACTGATCTCCATTTTGACTTTGAGGGAACATCAGATAATTTCCTCATAACTCTAAAAGTTTTGAATGGATATAGATTTTTGTAGACTTGGATTCAGTCTAAAAAAGAACATTTCAACTTTAAATTCACTGGTAAGGAAATATTTAGAGGTGTTTCTTGAAAATCTTGTGATGTTTTCCATGTATGCCCATTACATTGGTTATTGACTCATTTCCTCATATTTATAGCTATTAATTAAAATAAGGAAAAAATTAGGGATGATAATTTTTAAATTATTAAACACAAAAAGGGAAACTATGAACTTTAAAGGGATAACTCATAAATGACATGTATTCTTTAACCTATGAATTACTAGGTTTTAAATCTTAGTTATCCATGATCTATTTACCAATATAAAATCTTATCGTCATTTTTTTCACTTAATAATGGTTAATAAAGAGTTTTATTATTTAACAAATCATTTTTTTAGGATACTAAACTAAGTGTGCATAAAGGCCTATTTTCATGCACCAGGTGATGGATGATTCCAACTAAATGTGCCCTTTTCAGGGCTATTACCCTTAAGTACCTCTGTTCTAGAGCCACATCCACTTGTAGTATCTAAACATGGATATATTTTCTTGGAAACCATATAATCTATACTTTACCAAAATTTAGTGGCATTTAATTAGGTTTATTCTTATCCCAAGTCTTTTTCTAGAGGTTTCCAATCCTAATCCCAAAAATAACTATACTTTTATTTGATACCAACTTTGACAAACCATATATTTAATATAATTTATTTCATGAATTATCACATTAAAACAAACTTAGTACAACCTAGAATATTGAGAAGCCTAGTGTCTTTGGTAAATTAGGTACATAAGGAATCTACTTGATACCTGTATATACAAATATTATTTAAATATTACTTAACATTATTTTAAAAATATGTTTTTCTTCTAAAATTTCCCAAAATAACATGGGTACTTACATATGAAAGGGGTTAGATATAAAGACCAGTAAGGTAATAAATGAATAATAACATGATGAAAATATTAAATTTTAAAGAATAGGCATTTCAATGAGATAGAAAAGGTATAAAAATCATAAATGTGGACATCAAAGCATGATATATGATGAAAACATAAAATAAACATGGGAAGGTGGCAACAACATTAAACATGAAATCATAAAAATTGGTCAAAGATAACTTCCTTGACATAATAGCATGGTGGGAAAAGTACTACAACAGACTAGTTTTACTCACTAATCCCATAAATTATGTTTCATGAGACTAAAAAAATACCCAATTCATTGGAGTACTATATAATTCTGGGCACACTCATCTCTTTCATATCATGTACATGCATAAGTGTTCCATATAGATAATTCAAAATAGGATCATATTTCACTAAGTTTAATCCCAATATTAAAGATGTTGAAATAAATAAATTTAATTCTCAAATCAAATAAGGATAGGTATGTCTATTTTATTACCATTGAGTGGAAATATTGATGGTATTCACAATACAAAGGTTTGGCATGAAAAAATCACAAGATAATTTCGGTAGCATAACATGAATACATAATCAATCATGGGAGGGATTAATGAAATAGAAAGGGGTATATAATTTATTGGAAATACTATGGGTTGTAATATGGGTATGTAATAATGTAATCCAATATGATGAATTGGGAATTAAAACTCATATAAAAAAAATATGCCCGAATAAAGAGGAGAATGAGAGGATCCCCTAATTCAACATAGAAATGGCTTAGGTAAAGGTTATAACAAGTTAAGATAAATTATATCTAATTATATTAACATAAATTGGATAGTAAAGGGACATTTATGAAGGTAAAACAATTTAACTGTTTGAGATTCAAATGGCTAAATAAAAAAAAGGTGCTCGAATAGAAAAGAAGAGAGAGATGTCCCTTACTTTGGCATTGTAACATCTTAGGTAATGGTTAAATGAGAGGGAATATACGATATATAATTATAAGAAAATTTATTTTAAATTAAAGGGGAATTTAAAAAGGTAATGAAACATAAAAAATTGAGTTTCAAAAGGCTAAATACAAAGATGGTACTTGAATAAATATAAGAATGAGAGGATCCTTAAATTTTGGCACGATAATGTATTAGGTAAATATCATAAAGATACAAGATAAATAATATAATATTACTATAAAATAAATTGTAATTAAAGTTATATTTATAAAATCATGATAATATAAACAATTGGAATTAAAAATGCTAATTACAAATAAGGTGCTTCAATGGACAATAAGAGACGAAGACCCCTTACCTTTAGAGGGTGTTTCCAAAATATTGAGGGGAGCTTCTTGAGATTTTGGAGGAACATTGGAATGTATATATATAATAATGGTCATATTATAGTAATTCTAAAAGTATTTTTAGTGAAAAGTAATGGGAGAATGGGTGGGTTTATATAGGAAAAGAGAGGGGAGTTCTTTATTATTTTGAAAATTTATATTTTGGACTCTATATAATAAATTAATCAAAACTATACAAATTCACATCGATTTTACCATGGATTCTTCCAAATAGTAGTGGTTTTAATTATTTTATAAATCCATGAATTGGTAATATTAAAATAATACCACTAGGGATGTAGAAATTAGCCATGTTTACAAAGAATTGATTTTAAAATCATAAAACTTAATATAGGTTTTGGAGGATTCATAAAGGGTTAATAAAATTTTAAAACATAACATAAAAAACACATTATTTTAAATTATAAATATATTTTTGGAAATTTATACCTTTTATGGAACATATTATATCCCCTTTGTGTCATTATGTTGTCAAATACATATTATATATTTATACTGTTTTTAATTCTTATCAAAAAAATTGACCATATTAGAAAATTATAAAAAATTAACCATTTGATAATTTTGAAATTCTGATTCTAAATATAATATTAATTTTATAAAAAAATTATCCAAATATGGGAATTTACACTTTTAGATTAAAATCCCTATATATTTAAAAATATTGTTTTTTTGACAATAACAATTTTCTAATCCTTAAAAATATTACATTTTCACTTCATAAAATTATATTATCATTTATATTTAATAAATAAAATTTAATTATTTTATTTTATTAAAATACCATTTAATTCATTGATTCATCAAATGGAATTACTTAATTGAAATTATATATTACCAAAAAATGAAATTCGAGTTTTGTCGTATTGAAATATAATTTTTATCAAACTCATTAATTAATAATTTATAAAGTAAAAACAATAAAGAATAAATAAAATAATTATTTTATTAAAAAAATAATATACATATATTATTAGGGTTGAGATACATAACCCCTTATTACACTAGTGAACGCCCTAAGGGTAAGCTATGCGACAATGATATTTTCATAGGGTGGTTTGGAGAACATGGTTTGGGATATAATCTCAATGTTCCTAAAATTATCCTATAAAAGGTTTTGTTCATGTCTTAATTATTGGATCTTGTATTTTTATTTATAAATTAAAAATCCTAAAGATGTTTTCCCCCATTTATGCCCTAAAAAATGGAATTCATAGGGTACAATCCTACTAGTCAAGGCCATCATTTATTTTTTATTTTTTTATAGGACTTTATCATAACTCTTAATATATACTAATAATATGAATAATATTCAAAAACTATATTATCAATGGTAATGATTCTTAATGGTATTTTTAATCTTGTATTATATAACTTATAACGGTCCAATATAACCTTTATAGTGCATGTGTTTTCTTTATTTACATTAAGAAAATAATGAACATATTTATTGAAAAAGAGAAATTCATTTATAAAACGTTGGGTCACTGCACTTTGGTCTTTGTGGTGTGTCAATGTAGGTGAAGTTATGGGTTTAACTAGATTTTTTCACCCCCCTTCCTGGCGCGTTGTATTTCATTTTCCTTATAACATGGGTTTTAAGGGCTAATATTATTATTAATATTAGTATTATTATTATTATTATCATCATCATCATCATCATCATTATTATTATTATTATTATTATTATGCTTAGTTTTGTTTTAATTTCCATTTTTTACTTTGTGTTTGGAAGCACTAGGAGGCCCTCCCTGCACACCCGATTCCCCCTTCCCCTTCCAGTTGCGTGGCCAACCCACCCCTTTCTCCATTCCTGCTACGTGATGCCGACCCCCCTCCTCTTGGACCTCTGGCCGGCGTCCTCCTCTATCTGCCGTGATGGCCTCCAACCACCTTCCATGGTGTGTCCTTTCTCTATGCAACCCTCCTTGGTCGTGTTTTCTAGTAGGCGGGCGACCCCCCCCATAACGACGCGACGCCTCACCCCGGGTCCTTATTCTATGCTTTTTTTTCTTCTGGTTCTTTCACAGATCATGTCCACGTCGACAAGGTAAGACCTCCTCCATATGTATCCATCTTTGCATCACCCATTTCAGTTTCCCCATCGACTGATTTTGGTTTGTTCGAAAACCCAAGCTTAGGGTTTGACCCTTTGTGGTTTTCTTCCAATTGCAAGGTGTGTGGTGCCTCACCCGGGTGATGTTGGTTCATAATCTGACATTCGATGATAAAGGAGAAGTGGATTGACTCCTTTTCAGTTCATTTCCAAAATATGAGGTATAGTTTTATATCATCATTTGTTTTCACAGTTGTTGTGTGGATTATTTTATGTGTTTTAAGGTTCGTTGTAATTATCTGGTAGTGCATTGGTCGTTGCTTTGTGATTTCAGTCCATCTCAGTTCACCAGTCACTATTTGAGGTGTATTTGGTTTTAAAGTGGTGATTTTATGTGAAACAATGTTTTTTATGTGGAAAACCTGCTCACATCACTGCTTGTGATTTTACAAATCATGCATCTAGTTTATTAAATTATGTGTAGGATTGAAATTGTATTTTGACAAGGATTTGATATGTAGTTGTTTTCTTAAGAGGGGTCAGGTTCTCTTTGGGTATATAAGCATTTGGGGGTGTTATTGAAGTTGTTTTATAAGTTTCTTTAATTGTTTTGTTATTTGTGTAAAAGGTGAAAACCATATTTTCAAAATGTTTTGAGGTGCATTTCATTTTAAAGAGATGAAATGAAGTATTATTTTAGTATAAATCCTTATTGTGCATTTTATAAATGTTTTATTATTTATTTAAATGATTTATTTATTTGTGAGTGTGATGTGAATGATACTTTAGGAAGGTTTTGGTGAGCACTTGGTTTAAAAAGTGTATTTTTAGTGCGTGTTTGGTGTATAGCCTTGTGGAGTTTCATGGAATTGTTTTTATTAAGTTTCTAAATGATATATTAAAATATGAATGTGATGAAAATTATTATTTCAAATGGTCTTAGTGTTCTTTTAGCCTCAAAAGTGAAATTTGAGTGGGTTTTTGTGTATAAATCCTTGCGATGCCTCTTGAAATTTCTTTATGAAATTTTTAAATGATTTAATTAAATTTCTTAAATAGTGTAAGTCATGTTTTGGCATGGTTATGATGCATAGTTGGTTTTAAAGTTACATCTTGATATAAATTGGGTGTGTTTTTGGTGTAAATTTTGTGATTCTAATTTTTAAGTGTTTTATAAATTGTTTTTTTGATTTATTAAATTATTTTTGTAGTGCTTTGGACCTTTCTTCGATGGTTTTTGGCTGTGGGTGTCGAGGTATCCTACATGTACATGCATAGGGTACGACATATATATATTTATGACCTATTTTTACATATTCCTTCGTGGCACGGGGAGTATGTGCAATGTAGCTAGGGGTATATATATATATATAAATGCTTGTGCGTGTATGCACCAAGTGTCAGTTCGAGTGGTCATTGACAAATAGTGACATGTTTGAGGTAGGTCCCCTATGACGAAATCTTTAATTAGAATTTCCATAATTACCTAGTGTTCTACTAAAAGTTCATTTTCTAATTCTACATGAAATAAATATGCAATATATATATATATATATATATGTAAACGGATTAGGTTCTTGAAAAAGTGATTTCCTTGGTGTTTCAAACATAAAGCAGGCATTTCTAAAGACTTGTGGTCTTTTGGCTGATTTTGTTGTAAAAGTGAAATGACATGTTGTTTTCAAAAGAAGTTCCAAAATGAACTCCAAAATGGGTTTTGGGTGAACGTGTTTTCTAAATCAAATGCATTCTTGTGGAGAAATAAGGCCCATTTAACACCTTGAAAATGAATTGAAAAAGTGAAAAACCCCTCTTAAGGCATGCCCCATTATTTTAAAAACATGATGTGTATGTTAAATGTGTGATTTGTGATATGTACCTAATGAATAGGCTTATGTGATGTTATATGACATAAAAAGGGTAATGTGCTTAAGGAGGGAGAATAGTGGTGAGAGGTTGAATGGATTCTGGATAAATAAAATTCTATGTTCACTTATGTGATTTGATAAAACCTCAACACCCTTTGATATAGAGCATATGGGAAACCCAGGGTATCTAGGTGGGTGGACTAGTTCTAGTGTTATAGTGATTCTGAATGGTTCTCCCCTACTTCACTTGGAAAGTCTGTCACTTACAACACTAACTAAACATTTGTGATGATTGGAGACCACTATGTTATGGATGTGTTTTCCTACTAGTGGCTCATGCATGAGAACTAGTATTTGTTATGGATACTCTTACACCGAGACATGAGGTTATAGGGACCCACACAAGCTAGATGAACCTTAGGGGTTTTGACCATGGTGCTCACTTATTACTTGGTGCTTGTTGAGTGATTTCCGTTACAGTTTTTTCATGCATGTTTCCCACTTTTGTGAAAACTAAACTTGAATTTAAATTGTTTTCCATTCATTTTGAATGTTAATGCAGGATTTGAATCCAATTTGAAAATATATTGTAAGTGAAATGTTTTTTTTAAAAGTGAAACTTGTTACTTTAATTTTTATAGAACATAGAGCATTATTTTAATATGTCTTATTTTCAAACTAGCATGATTGGTTTTCTTTTTAAAGACAAGGGAAAAGGGAGTGGATTATTTTTGGAATCCCTACTGAGCATCTCAGTGCTAACGCCTACTTTACTTTTCAGTTTCAAGTTTTATTTTTGGATCGCTCGAGCTTCGTTTTATGTTTGGTGGTGACCCATGGGGTCACTTGGAAGTATTTCTAGCTATTTACCATTATTTTATTTTATGTTGTTAGTGTTTTCTTGTTTGTTCTTTTTATTTATATTCATTTGTCTTTTATTTTCTGGGATAAATCATTCCCAACTGCTTGTTTTGATGCCCGACACTAGTTTCCAGCCCATGGGGATCGAGAATGCCCTACGTGCCATGCTACGGACCGAATCAGGTAACCGGTTCAAGGTCGACCTGGATTGGTTCATGAAAAAATGGTTTTAGAAGAGGTTTATCCCATGTCCTTTGGAGATGTCTGATAGTTTGGAGTTAGGACTTTCAGAATCCAAGTGGTTAATTGTGGGTAGGTGCCGGATCACCACCTATTCGGAATGACCCTTGAATTTCCAGGGTGGTCTGGGATGGTCTTTCCTCAAATTATGTGTTTGGATCCCAATTTTTTTTAGGGACCTTAGACCTATTTGTGTGTTTCTAGTTAGTTTTGATATTTGGTGGTCATTCTGGAGGGGTGCATGGATGTTGTACATGGACTGGAAAACCATGGGAAGACCATGCAATTTCCTCTGATGACTTCCTATGTTCTCATCCAGTTGGTGCATGATTATCCAAATAGTGTGACCAAACTACATGTAGAAGTTGTTTATTTGAGAATTTTTAATCTTGATTCATTGAGTGAATTGGTTGTTTTTGGATGTTCTTGGTGTGAGTTTTTGTTGGTTTTGCGGTGTTTTTTCTTGGGTTTCAAAATCAATGATTGTTCTTTTGAAATTGGATTTCCAAAATGAAAAATCTTGGGTTGTTTACAAATGTAATGAGTTGTTTTGGGGATGGAAATTGTTTTAGAAAATGATTTGGTATCTTTAATTTTTTTGTGAAAAGTGAAATTGAAAATGTTTTGAAAAGTGTTTGGGTTTTTTTGGATGTTATTGTGGAATGTATAATGAGAGTTTCTTGGAAATAGAAATTTGGAGATGCTTCATTTTAGAATTGAAAAAGATGTATTCAAAATTTGTTTGGAGTTTTAAATATTGGTTGTATGTTTTGTTTTAGAAGTGATAATGTTTTTTTTATTTGGTTATGGTTTGGTTTTATGATGTATTATTCTATGGGATTGATTCTAGTTTTTGAGATGGCGTTTCAAGGTTGAAATAATGTTTTGAGTTTGAGTTTATGATTTATAGTTAAATATGGAGTCTTGTTTTGTGATGTGCTTATTTTTTAAAGTATGTCACCCGATAATGTCTAAAGGTCCACGAGGGGTCATTTTCAGATTAGTTTTTCCCAGACTCCCAGTGGAGTGGTGGGGGTTATTTTTTTTCCTCATTGCTTGTTTTCTCTATGGTGGCTGAGGTTCGATGGTGGTTGTAGTGTAACTTGAGGAAGTTGAGTGTTTCTTCTAGTCTTAAGGAAATCTAGATTTTGTGAAGGGAAAGTTTTCCTAGTTTTGTTTTAAGGGTCATGTTCGGGCTAGATGAGGGTGATTGCAACCTTCTCCTTTCAAGTTGGGGTCGCAGATTGGGACTAATGAAAATCTTGTTTTTTCAAGGTGCTCATGAGGGGTTCCCCATTCGATGAAGAGATTAAACTGGAGTAATATGTTCTTGGCATGGGTCTTTCATTAGTTCCTATTTCTCATTCCTAATACCAAACAATCCTTTGTTTCCAATGTGGTCTATTTGGGAACTCAAATCCATTCATCTTAATCTTATGAAGGCTTGTCAATAGTGTGGCTGTTTGGTTCACCTGGGGAAGTCTGTAAGTGGTCTTTCCAAAAGATGAAGTCTCAGTTGGGGGTTGTTAGTTCCTGATTGTGGTGAATCAGATGCTTCAATATATCAAAGCTCCATCCATAGGTCTCAGAGATAATCTTTTCACGTAGTCAGGCAGTTTCATGGTGCTAGGGATGCGCGTCCAACCTGTTGTCTATTGTATGGGATGAGACCGGTTAAGTTCCTGCTTCATGTGGTTGTTTGTTTGGGAGGGGGAGATTATTTTGGAGGTCTTTTTGGACTCTTTCACAAAGTTTTCATGGTTGTGTCTCGTGGGGTATAAACTCTCTAATGGCTAGTATTCCCCTTAAGAAGTTTTGGTTTTGGGTTATGCTTGTTGGAGATGCTCGTGTACTAGGGAAGTGGTGAGTCCCGAGTCAATGTTCATTTAAGGTTCCTACTTTCTAGACCCCTCTACTTTATAGGAATCCACCCCATGTTAGTGGGTTCATGATGAGGAATTCAATCTACATTGTTGAAAATAAATTGAGAGCTCCCATGTGGGTGTCATTGTACTACTCAGTTTCTAATATAGTGGGGAGACCCACTATGGGTCTCGCCAATGTCTTACCTTTAGCTGGTTAGGTGAGACTCAGAATATTGAGGGGTCACACCAGTGTTAGGGGTATTTATTTTTCTAAATTTTTTTGATTTGGGAAAGTCAGTTTTCGGATAGAGTCCAAATATGGTGATGATACCAACATAGGAAAAATTCAGAGAGAAGTTAATCTTCAAGGTGTTCTTGTCGGGGAAACTATTTTCCTCTTCTCCACCCAACCCCGATCAATGTAGATGGTTATCCCAGATGATAGGTCGTATGAAAAATGTTCATTTGAGACCTTGAGCAGACTCTAGTTATTTATAAGTTAGGGGTCTGGGTGTTCTAGGTTGTATCTATGTTTGAAAATGTGAGTCCAGTGTCGTTGGTTTATTCACTTGGTAGTCTGGGACTTGAGGTTTCAAGTCTTGGGTGGAAAGTGAGTATTCAATCCTCAAATAGTAGGGGTTTAATTTTTAGAATAGTTTCATCCTTGTTTCAATCTTCGAATGTCCGATTCTTTTGGGACTTTATGGGGGAAAAGTGTCATGGTGGGGAGAATTATCGCGCCCCGTCCTTGAGCGTCGTATTTTATTTTCCTTATAAAATTTTTTTGGGGGATAATATTATTATTAATATCTGTATTATTATTATTATTATTATTTTTATGTTTAGTTTTTTTTCAGTTATTTTTTTATGTTTGGAACCCTTAGGAGGCCCTCCCTGTGCACCCGATTCCCCCATCCCCTTCCTGTTGTGCAGCCAACCCTCCCCTTTTCCCCTTCCTATTACACAACACTGACCCCCTCCACTTGGACCTCCATCCAGACTCCACCTCTCCTCTCCACGATCGCCGAAACCTCCTTCCGCGGTGCATCCTCCCTCTGCACGACCCCCCTTAGCTGCATTTTCCAGCATGTGCGCGACCCCCTCATAACGACACAATGCTTCACCCCAGGTTCTTATTCCATGATTTCTTTTCTTTCAGTTCCTTCATATATCATATCTATATAGACAAGGTAATACCTCCTCCATACATATCCATCTTTACATAATCCATTTCAGTTTCCCCGTGGATTGATTTTCATTTGGCCGAAAACCCTAGCTTAGGGTTTGACCCTTTGTGATTTTCTTCTAATTGTAGGGTGTGCGGTGGCTCACCCAGGTGATGTTGGTTAGTAATCCATCATCCAATGCTAAAGGAGAAGTAGATTTACTCCTTTTTAGTTAATTTCCAACATTCGAGGTATAGTTTTATATCTTCATTTCATTTCACAGTTGTTGTGTGGCATCCATTATGTGTTTGAAGGTTCTTTGTAATTATCTTATAGTGCGTTGGTCGTTGCTTTGTGATTTTGGTCGGTCTCGGTTCATCATTCACTATTTGAGGTGGATTTTGTTTTAAAGTGGTAATTTTATTTGAAACAATGTTTTTTTAATGTGGAAAACCTATTCATGTCACTTCTTATGATTTTATAAATCATGCATGTAGTTTATTAAATTATGTGTAGGATTGAAATTGTATTTTGACAAGGATTTGATATGAAGTTGTTTTTTAAGAGGGGTCGGGTGTTCTTTGGGTTTAGAATCATTTGGGGGTGTTATTGAATTTGTTTTATAAGTTTTTTTAATTGTGTTTTTATTTGTGTAAAATGTGCAAACCATATTTGGAAAATGTTTTGAGATGCGTTTGATTTTAAAGATAGGAAATAGAGTATGTTTTTAGAGTAAATCCTTGTTGTGCATTTTAGAAATGTTTTATTATTTATTTAAATGATTTATTTATTTTTGAGTGTGATGTGAATGATACTTTGGGAAGGTTTAGGTGTGCGCTTTGCTTAAAAAGTGTATTTTTAGTGTGTTTTTGGTGTATAGCCTTTTAGAGTTTCATGGAATTGTTTTATTAAGTTTATAAATGATATATTAAATTATGAAAGTGATTCGAATTATGATTTGAAATGGTCTTAGTGTGATTTTGGATCTAAAAGTGGAAGATAGGAAGATATGACTCTTTTGCAAATCAATGATAGCGAGCGGTTGTGGAATAAAAATGTATGGATGCGGTAGACATAGCTTGGAAGATAGGGATCTTTTGAGAATCAATGATAGCGAGAGGTTTCCAGAGTTCAATTTTTAGTCAAGAAAGGAAAAAGGATGACTAGAATCAATATGAAGAAATATTGTGTGAAAAACATTAGGGTAGAGTGTAACGCCCCGACCCCAGCTACCCAGAGTCGGTGCATTACTTCATAACATTGGCATGATCACAAGAAGATCAAATCCCGAAAGACCGATTAGTTTAGTAGCCTTGGAAACACTAGATATATTCATAAGTTTTACATTACATCATAAAATGAAAAACTACTACAACAACATAATGTTTCCAACGTCCACACTATAAACCCTTCATAATATCCATGCAAGTCAATCATAATTTACTTCTTCACTACCTGGGAAAAATAAAACATAGAAAAGGGGTGAGCTCAAATGCCCAGTAAGGATAACAATATAGCGGAACATTCAAAATAAGCATAAACATTTAAGGCAATGAATTACTAAAACAAAAGCCTTTTAAAATTGAACTTCAACATAGTATGGCAAAAGTAAAATGAAATAATGCCATTTACTTGTTCACATGGATATTCTACTAATCGAATAATCACATGCAATATCAATAACCACTTTCATAATGTTGGAATGCATAATGCTAAACGTTAATTTCTTTGTCTAGGCCTCATCCCAAGACCTAGGGGTTACTTCTAACCGGAACCCAACCCGGAGTGCCTCTAATAACCGGACACCAACCCGGAGTGCCTCTAATAACCGGACACCAACCCGGAGTGCCTCTAATAACCGGACACCAACCCGGAGTGCCTCTAATAACCGGACACCAACCCGGAGGGCATACTTTTACCAGTCCCTAACCTGGAGGGATTACTTTAACCAGTCCCCAACCTGGAGGGCTTACTTTTACCAGTCCCCAACCTGGAGAGCTTACTTTTACCGGTCCCCAACCCGGAACATACTTGTTTAGTACATTCATCTGAAGAAAAGTTTGAAATATAACATAAACATTCAAATTAAAACTAGCATACGAAATGTCAATAGTTTCACCATAAACTATGAATGGTATAAAATAGAACATCCACAGTCAAAAATATCACAAAACCTTCAATACAATATAGAAGTTTTGTATTATAATAAATCAACTTCAAATAAGCGTAAAATCCATTAAAGGATGTTGACATAGATGAAATCAAAACACTTTTTAGAGAAATATCTCTTTCTATTTTTGAAATCATTTAAGAGCCATATAAAATAAAACATTTTCTTGAAAATATTCTTGTAAGATTGTAAGGAAAGCTTTGACGATTTTATAATGGCGTAAAATAACCGCACCCGCCGTATAAGTTAAAAAAAAAACATTCTTACCTCAATTCTGTCGAAAAGGTTAAAAAGGACCTTGTTTTGAAAACGACGGAAAGATTCCTTTATAAACCTCTTATAAAAAGTCAAAAAGGGTATAAATGAATTTAACTCATATTCTAGTAAATAGTAAAAATGTTTTGAAATGCATTTTTAAGAAACATGGATGTGGATGATAAAGAGATCCCAGTAGATTATTACGTATAAACAACCTTGGATAATGAAGAGATTGTGAAATAACCCTTACCTTGTACTTTTCCTTGGTTGGGGTAGGTTAACCTCCTGTATAATGGTGAAATAATTGTTATTAAATTATACAAGAATCATATACATTAATATGATATCATATATGATCTTTTAATATTGATTTGATAATAATATCTTAGTATTATCGCCGTTTCGGGTGTTAACTTACTCATTTTCTTTTATATGTTTTGTTACATAAGTCATGTTTGTTGTATCTTATTCATATCCAGAATGATATCAAGTCCTTAAACATCATTTTTAAATCATTAAATGATAATTATACTTGAATGGATACGATGGAGAATGAATCTCATCGCGTTCGCGGAGACGGTAGTCCGTACATACGCACGAACGCTACTTCCATTTAATTTTTATTTTAAAAGAATCGAATCCAAATGATACATAGGTATATTACTATTCCAGTATAATATAATATTTTATATATGTTACTTAAGTTCATTAACACCATCCTTTATACGTTCCATGTGTGGTATGAACGAGTCATATCATTTTAAGGGGGCGGTAGTCCGCACTTCCTCAAATGAAATTATCGTATGTATATACAACATGAAACGAATAATGGTATGAAATAAAATGGAATTACAGAAGCTTATATATAAAATATATATCATTAATATCATATTTAATTACAGTGCCATCATAATGGCCACCATGAGAGGTGGTAAGATGTATTTGAACAATCATCGTTTCGTGAGGCGTTAGTTTTCCATCCACAGAAACATTATGTTCATCATCCATTAGATGGAGTTGTGTGTATGTGTAGTTTTAATCCTTATTATAACAACATCCTAGTATATTGAGGATACTGGTGTTGTTACAAAAGAAAGGAAATAAAAAGAGTTTGGGGGTTGGAGAAGCAAAATAAAGGAAAATAATTTAAGAGAAATCGTTACCTTTAATTTAGGTAACTCACTTTGGTTGGAACCAAAGGACTTGTTGAAATACTTTATTCCTAAGGGGAAGCTTCGAGGAGGAGGAGAGGGATGTGGGGAGCTTAGTTGAGCAGAGTTTGGACGAGCCAAGTGGCTTGAGAGGTGTGAAGAATGAGTAGAAGTGGTCTCCTTTTATAAGGTAGAGGAGGGGCTCTTTAGGAAAGAGTGAAAGTATTACTTTATAATATAATTATATTCGGTTTATAATGGTCCAAAAATCATTGAGGTCGAAGATAAGATGACTCATATTCTAAATAACATCAACCAATAAGAATTGGACAGGTTTTAGATAATATTTTAATCATTATAATCTTATTTATTTAAATGATTTATTAATGAGGTAAACATTGCATCATTATTGTGTCATTAATAATTTAACTTATTTGATGTCCAAAAATTATAAATAAAATATCATCATGTAGGAAATCTTTTTAGCTTTCTAATGAATATTTATAATCGAAAATCCAACATGTATAACCCTATGTAAAAATTGTTCTTCTAAAAGATGTAAGCTTATGCCATTTTTATTTTTATTTTAACTTTATTAATATAATGTGTCCCTACCACATACAAGTGGCTCCAAGGGGTCCCCAAATTGACCCAAGGATGCCCATGGTCGGGTATGTGTGAACCAATAGGGTTAAGACACGTTTTAGGGTAATTTAGTATTATTATAATATTATTTTTTAACCCTTATTTACCGGATTTACCCTTAACCATGGTAAATAAAATATTTACCGCAGTAATTATTCAAAATGTCTAAAAATAAAAGTTACCTATTTACACAATTTGAACATCCTGATTCCAAATATGGAATCCATTTTCCTAAATTCAAAACACAGAAGTGGCAGAAATTAATTTAAAATTAATTCCCGCTGTCAAAACAAAAAGCGTGTTTTTAAGAGATAATAACTATCAAAAGATTGACACTCGTTTATGTTCGGTTTAATTGTAAAATTATGTCCAATGACCAACATTATATTAAATGGTAAAAATATATTCTAAATATACTTTAAGACCACTCAAATTCATAATTTATCACTATTAATTATTTTGATTAAAAAAGTTGTTTTTAATTAATACTTAGTAATTTTCACTATTCATCAAAATATGAAAGTTATCCGAAATGTACCAAAATTTCACCTTAGGCTAAATTCGATATTCCGAATCAAAAAATGAAGTCCATTTTCAAATATAAAATATATATAATTTCGAAATTTAGGTATTACTATTCATAACGGCTAGTTTGATCGGTTGTGGTGTGTGTTAAAACTCGACGTTGCGTACAACACACGCTACTGTTTTATTCAAAGGAAAGCGTACCGTGGAAGCTTGGGATGTTTCATTCTAAATTTTTTGATGTCTCCATTTAGTCAAAAAGCTTAAAATATTGTATTTAAAAAGGTTTCACTATCAAAAGTTGATAAAAGTGCTATACTGAAAATGAATCTGTTCTTGCATTATGACTAAGAAACTCATAATATGGATTCTAAAATTATAAGGATTATATAAAGTTAAAAATGTAGTTAATGCTATTCATGACCTCTTTTAATGGCTTTTTTTTTGGTAAGTCATGGTGCAATTGAACTCGGTGTTGCGTGTAGTGCAAGTTATTGAATTATTTTGAAGAAATAACATACTATGAAATCTTGGGGTGTTACATTCTCCCCTCCTTCAATAAATTGCGTCCTCGCAATTTGAAATTGTTCTTCGAAAATAAAAGGTTGAAAATAGATAATATATTTGTGGGAAAACCCACATCGGAAATTGGGTTACTAAAATTTAGTCTTAATATGAGGAAAAGAGAAATGAAAGGGTCACCACCAAATTATGATCTTGATTAGGAGAACATTGGTGGCAATTAGAGACATATAATCGGAGGAAAAACGTAAATATTTATAGGTAGTGATTGAGGTCATCAATCACAAACAAGTATAAAATTGAAATCCTTAAATTCATCAATCTATGATGAATTGAAATACCATCGGTTCAACAAAACATAGGGTATTAGGATAACACATTTTTGACGTTTCAAAATATCTTAGTTGAAATCCCACATCGAAAAATGAATTAATGAGGCCTCTATTTAAAATAAAGAGTGGAAAGTATGAAGATTACCGAAAATAACACATACTAGGGTTCCATGTAGGAAAATATGGATATGGAAGAGAAATCTAACCATCAATTATCTGATGGAGAGTGGTAGAGAACATGGCTATGAAAAGGCCAACAATCCCAAAGCCATAAATTAGTGATGATTTAAGGTACCATCTAGGGAAACATTTTTGTTCTAAGTTCCTTTTATTAATGTTGAGGAATTTATTTATGAGATTGGCTAAGATCATAAGGAGATATACTTACTTTATAATCAGAGTTTTATCCATTAATAAGTTTCTACCAAAAACTCATCTTTCACTCTAAAAGATAATAGAATGTAATTTTTTATTTATTTATACTATTCGTACAGGGTTCCAAAAATAAATGAATTTATAATTCATCTACCAGATCTTAAAAAAAACAACATTATTTAATCCAGGACATCTCATGGGCCAGTGGTAGGTGATACACCCTTGTCGCCCTTCAGTTGCGGGTTCAAGTCTCGCAGCCTTGCCGGACGTGACGGGTTGCCGCCCAACCTCCGGGTTTTCCTTTTATGGTAATCCAAAATAATCCAAACTAGAACTATCCAAAATACTTCTGTCCAAACTCACAGTCCAACATTTATAAGGAAGGTAAACATAATATAGATCCTTTTTAACCCGCAATAGCATATGAATACCTTCATCATGTATTACCATATTCCTTATTGATTACATTCATGTTCCCTTATTCCATATAGAATGCTGGATATACTTCATTAATCCAAAAATGTTTTAAACCCCAAAAATGATGGAATATACAAATCATTAATCAGCTTCAAGGTAGTCAATAATATCCAATATAATTTATCCAAATCAATCATGTATTATTCTAAAATCACCACCTCGGTATCTGAACCATATTATGGTTTATCCTTCTCTCAACCATATATTTTCCAAACATTTAACCTGCTACTGAGTCACTTTTCTTTGTTCCACACCATCTCAAGTCCTTAATGAAATAGTACTGCAGTACAATCCTTATATACTCCATAATTATTATAACAAGTACATTGTTGATACAACACTCAATTGACATAATCAACATAAGAACTCTAATCATTCCTCTTCATCTGTGGTAGTATCATAACTTGATTATTATCCAATAGCATCATTTGCGTCATAGTCTGATGACTGGGACATAGGTTCGCGTAGTGTCCAAACTCCTTGCAAATGAAGCATTGTACATTTGAAACCATTTTCTTACCCTTACAGTCACGTACTTTGTGCCCTTTTCCTCCACACTTATAACAAACTCCCATTCCTTTCAGGCAAGTTCCAGGGTGTTTCTTTCCACAGTTACCACATATGGGAAAATTCTTCTTTTCCCTCTTCCCTTTATCCATCTTTCTCTCTTCCATCCTTTTCTTCTCTTGCTTCCCTTCAAAGCCATAGGACTCAGTAAACTCTTTACTTATCTTATCAACACATGATATTATTTCTTCATATGATGATAATACATGGGAGACTATTTCTCTTATAAATTCTAGCTTAAGACCATGAGAGATATGATCCTTCCTTCTCTTTGAATCATGTGCATTTCTGGAGTTATCATTCCTTCTACTGGGCGCCATTTCTAAACAATGGCATAAACTAGATTAGTTTATGAGTCAAAATACATAATCCCATACTTATAAAACACTTAACATAAATTGAACTATTTATGGATATAATCCATAATCATAAAAATGTTTTCTTTGAGGAAGTATATACTCATAAACCCTTCATAATGGTTTGTAAAGAAAATGATAATTATCCTAAGCATATCCCCCGGGAGTGTCGTAACCAAGAGTGCAGCAAGGCCCGTTGTCGTGCACCAGTTCCCGTTCGAGTCTAGCTCAAAGCGGTGTTTTCGGGTTTTACCCCTAGGTACATCTGTGCCAGAGCCGCCTCTACCTGCTCGTATCCAGACAGGGATGTATTGCTCGGAAAACTCACAAAATCTCTACAATACCAAAATTCTAGGAAGTTCTTCTACACTAATCCTCAAAGTTCATCTTAGGTCTACGTGCTCTAATCAGAGTTTATCTAAATCTAGCTTCCAAGGTTTGTACTAAACTTCCTCTGATACCAACTGTAACGCCCCGACCCCAGCTACCCAGAGTCGGTGCATTACTTCATAACATTGGCATGATCACAAGAAGATCAAATCCCGAAAGACCGATTAGTTTAGTAGCCTTGGAAACACTAGATATATTCATAAGTTTTACATTACATCATAAAATGAAAAACTACTACAACAACATAATGTTTCCAACGTCCACACTATAAACCCCTCATAATATCCATGCAAGTCAATCATAATTTACTTCTTCACTACCTGGGAAAAATAAAACATAGAAAAGGGGTGAGCTCAAATGCCCAGTAAGGATAACAATATAGCGGAACATTCAAAATAAGCATAAACATTTAAGGCAATGAATTACTAAAACAAAAGCCTTTTAAAATTGAACTTCAACATAGTATGGCAAAAGTAAAATGAAATAATTCCATTTACTTGTTCACATGGATATTCTACTAATCGAATAATCACATGCAATATCAATAACCACTTTCATAATGTTGGAATGCATAATGCTAAACGTTAATTTCTTTGTCTAGGCCTCATCCCAAGACCTAGGGGTTACTTCTAACCGGAACCCAACCCGGAGTGCCTCTAATAACCGGACACCAACCCGGAGTGCCTCTAATAACCGGACACCAACCCGGAGTGCCTCTAATAACCGGACACCAACCCGGAGTGCCTCTAATAACCGGACACCAACCTGGAGGGCATACTTTTACCAGTCCCTAACCTGGAGGGCTTAATTTAACCAGTCCCCAACCTGGAGGGCTTACTTTTACCAGTCCCCAACCTGGAGGGCTTACTCTTACCGGTCCCCAACCCGGAACATACTTGTTTAGTACATTCATCTGAAGAAAAGTTTGAAATATAACATAAACATTCAAATTAAAACTAGCATACGAAATGTCAATAGTTTCACCATAAACTATGAATGGTATAAAATAGCACATCCACAGTCAAAAATATCACAAAACCTTCAATACAATATAGAAGTTTTGTATTATAATAAATCAACTTCAAATAAGCGTAAAATCCATTAAAGGATGTTGACATAGATGAAATCAAAACACTTTTTAGAGAAATATCTCTTTCTATTTTTGAAATCATTTAAGAGCCATATAAAATAAAACATTTTCTTGAAAATATTCTTGTAAGCTTGTAAGGAAAGCTTTGACGATTTTATAACGGCGTAAAATAACTGCACCCGCCGTATAAGTTAAAAAAAAACATTCTTACCTCAATTCTGTCGAAAAGGTTAAAAAGGACCTTGTTTTGAAAACGACGGAAAGATTCCTTTATAAACCTCTTATAAAAAGTCAAAAAGGGTATAAATGAATTTAACTCATATTCTAGTAAATAGTAAAAATGTTTTGAAATGCATTTTTAAGAAACATGGATGTGGATGATAAAGAGATCCCAGTAGATTATTACGTATAAACAACCTCGGATAATGAAGAGATTGTGAAATAACCCTTACCTTGTACTTTTCCTTGGTTGGGGTAGGTTAACCTCCTGTATAATGGTGAAATAATTGTTATTAAATTATACAAGAATCATATACATTAATATGATATCATATATGATCTTTTAATATTGATTTGATAATAATATCTTAGTATTATTGCCGTTTCGGGTGTTAACTTACTCATTTTCTTTTATATGTTTTGTTACATAAGTCATGTTTGTTGTATCTTATTCATATCCAGAATGATATCAAGTCCTTAAACATCATTTTTAAATCATTAAATGATAATTATACTTGAATGGATACGATGGAGAATGAATCTCATCGCGTTCGTGGAGACGGTAGTCCGTACATACGCACGAACGCTACTTCCATTTAATTTTTATTTTAAAAGAATCGAATCCAAATGATACATAGGTATATTACTATTCCAGTATAATATAATATTTTATATATGTTACTTAAGTTCATTAAAACCATCCTTTATACGTTCCATGTGTGGTATGAACGAGTCATATCATTTTAAGGGGGCGGTAGTCCGCACTTCCTCAAATGAAATTATCGTATGTATATACAACATGAAACGAATAATGGTATGAAATAAAATGGAATTACAGAATCTTATATATAAAATATATATCATTAATATCATATTTAATTACAGTGCCATCATAATGGCCACCATGAGAGGTGGTAAGATGTATTTGAACAATCATCGTTTCGTGAGGCGTTAGTTTTCCATCCACAGAAACATTATGTTCATCATCCATTAGATGGAGTTGTGTGTATGTGTAGTTTTAATCCTTCTTATAAAAACATCCTAGTATATTGAGGATACTGGTGTTGTTACAAAAGAAAGGAAATAAAAAGATTTTGGGGGTTGGAGAAGCAAAATAAAGGAAAATAATTTAAGAGAAATCGTTACCTTTAATTTAGGTAACTCACTTTGGTTGGAACCAAAGGACTTGTTGAAATGCTTTCTGCCTAAGGGGAAGCTTCAAGGAGGAGGAGAGGGATATGGGGAGCTTAGTTGAGCAGAGTTTGGACGAGCCAAGTGGCTTGAGAGGTGTGAAGAATGAGTAGAAGTGGTCTCCTTTTATAAGGGAGAGGAGGGGCTCTTTAGGAAAGAGTGAAAGTATTACTTTATAATATAATTATATTCGGTTTATAATGGTCCAAAAATCATTGAGGTCGAAGATAAGATGACTCATATTCTAAATAACATCAACCAATAAGAATTGGACAGGTTTTAGATAATATTTTAATCATTATAATCTTATTTATTTAAATGATTTATTAATGAGGTAAACATTGCATCATTATTGTGTCATTAATAATTTAACTTATTTGATGTCTAAAAATTATAAATAAAATATCATCATGTAGGAAATATTTTTAGATTTCTAATGAATATTTATAATCGAAAATCCAACATGTATAACCCTATGTAAAAATTGTTCTTCTAAAAGATGTAAGCTTATGCCATTTTTATTTTTATTTTAACTTTATTAATATAATGTGTCCCTACCACATACAAGTGGCTCCAAGGGGTCCCCAAATTGACCCAAGGATGCCCATGGTCGGGTATGTGTGAACCAATAGGGTTAAGACACGTTTTAGGGTAATTTAGTATTATTATAATATTATTTTTTAACCCTTATTTACCAGATTTACCCTTAACCATGGTAAATAAAATATTTACCGCAGTAATTATTCAAAATGTCTAAAAATAAAAGTTACCTATTTACACAATTTGAACATCCTGATTCCAAATATGGAATCCATTTTCCTAAATTCAAAACACAGAAGTGGCAGAAATTATTTTAAAATTAATTCCCGCTGTCAAAACAAAAAGCGTGTTTTTAAGAGATAATAACTATCAAAAGATTGACACTCGTTTATGTTCGGTTTAATTGTAAAATTATGTCCAATGACCAACATTATATTAAATGGTAAAAATATATTCTAAATATACTTTAAAACCACTCAAATTCATAATTTATCACTATTAATTATTTTGATTAAAAAAGTTGTTTTTAATTAATACTTAGTAATTTTCACTATTCATCAAAATATGAAAGTTATCCGAAATGTACCAAAATTTCACCTTAGGCTAAATTCGATATTCCGAATCCAAAAATGAAGTCCATTTTCAAATATAAAATATATATAATTTCGAAATTTAGGTATTACTATTCATAACGGCTAGTTTGATCGGTTGTGGTGTGTGTTAAAACTCGACGTTGCGTACAACACACGCTACTGTTTTATTCAAAGGAAAGCGTACCGTGGAAGCTTGGGATGTTTCATTCTAAATTTTTTGATGTCTCCATTTAGTCAAAAAGCTTAAAATATTGTATTTAAAAAGGTTTCACTATCAAAAGTTGATAAAAGTGCAATACTGAAAATGAATCTGTTCTTGCATTATGACTAAGAAACTCATAATATGGATTCTAAAATTATAAGGATTATATAAAGTTAAAAATGTAGTTAATGCTATTCATGACCTCTTTTAATGGCTTTTTTTTGGTAAGTCATGGTGCAATTGAACTCGGTGTTGCGTGTAGTGCAAGTTATTGAATTATTTTGAAGAAATAACATACTATGAAATCTTGGGGTGTTACATTCTCCCCTCCTTCAATAAATTGCGTCCTCGCAATTTGAAATTGTTCTTCGAAAATAAAAGGTTGAAAATAGATAATATATTTGTGGGAAAACCCACATCGGAAATTGGGTTACTAAAATTTAGTCTTAATATGAGGAAAAGAGAAATGAAAGGGTCACCACCAAATTATGATCTTGATTAGGAGAACATTGGTGGAAATTAGAGACATATAATCGGAGGAAAAACGTAAATATTTATAGGTAGTGATTGAGGTCATCAATCACAAACAAGTATAAAATTGAAATCCTTAAATTCATCAATCTATGATGAATTGAAATACCATCGGTTCAACAAAACATAGGGTATTAGGATAACACATTTTTGACGTTTCAAAATATCTTAGTTGAAATCCCACATCGAAAAATGAATTAATGAGGCCTCTATTTAAAATAAAGAGTGGAAAGTATGAAGATTACCGAAAATAACACATACTAGGGTTCCATGTAGGAAAATATGGATATGGAAGAGAAATCTAACCATCAATTATCTGATGGAGAGTGGTAGAGAACATGGCTATGAAAAGGCCAACAATCCCAAAGCCATAAATTAGTGATGATTTAAGGTACCATCTAGGGAAACATTTTTGTTCTAAGTTCCTTTTATTAATGTTGAGGAATTTATTTATGAGATTGGCTAAGATCATAAGGAGATATACTTACTTTATAATCAGAGTTTTATCCATTAATAAGTTTCTACCAAAAACTCATCTTTCACTCTAAAAGATAATAGAATGTAATTTTTTATTTATTTATACTATTCGTACAGGGTTCCAAAATAAATGAATTTATAATTCATCTACCAGATCTTAAAAAAAACAACATTATTTAATCCAGGACATCTCATGGGCCAGTGGTAGGTGATACACCCTTGTCGCCCTTCAGTTGCGGGTTCAAGTCTCGCAGCCTTGCCGGACGTGACGGGTTGCCGCCCAACCTCCGGGTTTTCCTTTTATGGTAATCCAAAATAATCCAAACTAGAACTATCCAAAATACTTCTGTCCAAACTCACAGTCCAACATTTATAAGGAAGGTAAACATAATATAGATCCTTTTTAACCCGCAATAGCATATGAATACCTTCATCATGTATTACCATATTCCTTATTGATTACATTCATGTTCCCTTATTCCATATAGAATGCTGGATATACTTCATTAATCCAAAAATGTTTTAAACCCCAAAAATGATGGAATATACAAATCATTAATCAGCTTCAAGGTAGTCAATAATATCCAATATAATTTATCCAAATCAATCATGTATTATTCTAAAATCACCACCTCGGTATCTGAACCATATTATGGTTTATCCTTCTCTCAACCATATATTTTCCAAACATTTAACCTGCTACTGAGTCACTTTTCTTTGTTCCACACCATCTCAAGTCCTTAATGAAATAGTACTGCAGTACAATCCTTATATACTCCATAATTATTATAACAAGTACATTGTTGATACAACACTCAATTGACATAATCAACATAAGAACTCTAATCATTCCTCTTCATCTGTGGTAGTATCATAACTTGATTATTATCCAATAGCATCATTTGCGTCATAGTCTGATGACTGGGACATAGGTTCGCGTAGTGTCCAAACTCCTTGCAAATGAAGCATTGTACATTTGAAACCATTTTCTTACCCTTACAGTCACGTACTTTGTGCCCTTTTCCTCCACACTTATAACAAACTCCCATTCCTTTCAGGCAAGTTCCAGGGTGTTTCTTTCCACAGTTACCACATATGGGAAAATTCTTCTTTTCCCTCTTCCCTTTATCCATCTTTCTCTCTTCCATCCTTTTCTTCTCTTGCTTCCCTTCAAAGCCATAGGACTCAGTAAACTCTTTACTTATCTTATCAACACATGATATTATTTCTTCATATGATGATAATACATGGGAGACTATTTCTCTTATAAATTCTAGCTTAAGACCATGAGAGATATGATCCTTCCTTCTCTTTGAATCATGTGCATTTCTGGAGTTATCATTCCTTCTACTGGGCGCCATTTCTAAACAATGGCATAAACTAGATTAGTTTATGAGTCAAAATACATAATCCCATACTTATAAAACACTTAACATAAATTGAACTATTTATGGATATAATCCATAATCATAAAAATGTTTTCTTTGAGGAAGTATATACTCATAAACCCTTCATAATGGTTTGTAAAGAAAATGATAATTATCCTAAGCATATCCCCCGGGAGTGTCGTAACCAAGAGTGCAGCAAGGCCCGTTGTCGTGCACCAGTTCCCGTTCGAGTCTAGCTCAAAGCGGTGTTTTCGGGTTTTACCCCTAGGTACATCTGTGCCAGAGCCGCCTCTACCTGCTCGTATCCAGACAGGGATGTATTGCTCGGAAAACTCACAAAATCTCTACAATACCAAAATTCTAGGAAGTTCTTCTACACTAATCCTCAAAGTTCATCTTAGGTCTACGTGCTCTAATCAGAGTTTATCTAAATCTAGCTTCCAAGGTTTTTACTAAACTTCCTCTGATACCAACTGTAACGCCCCGACCCCAGCTACCCAGAGTCGGTGCATTACTTCATAACATTGGCATGATCACAAGAAGATCAAATCCCGAAAGACCGATTAGTTTAGTAGCCTTGGAAACACTAGATATATTCATAAGTTTTACATTACATCATAAAATGAAAAACTACTACAACAACATAATGTTTCCAACGTCCACACTATAAACCCCTCATAATATCCATGCAAGTCAATCATAATTTACTTCTTCACTACCTGGGAAAAATAAAACATAGAAAAGGGGTGAGCTCAAATGCCCAGTAAGGATAACAATATAGCGGAACATTCAAAATAAGCATAAACATTTAAGGCAATGAATTACTAAAACAAAAGCCTTTTAAAATTGAACTTCAACATAGTATGGCAAAAGTAAAATGAAATAATTCCATTTACTTGTTCACATGGATATTCTAATAATCGAATAATCACATGCAATATCAATAACCACTTTCATAATGTTGGAATGCATAATGCTAAACGTTAATTTCTTTGTCTAGGCCTCATCCCAAGACCTAGGGGTTACTTCTAACCGGAACCCAACCCGGAGTGCCTCTAATAACCGGACACCAACCCGGAGTGCCTCTAATAACCGGACACCAACCCGGAGTGCCTCTAATAACCGGACACCAACCCGGAGTGCCTCTAATAACCGGACACCAACCCGGAGGGCATACTTTTACCAGTCCCTAACCTGGAGGGCTTAATTTAACCAGTCCCCAACCTGGAGGGCTTACTTTTACCAGTCCCCAACCTGGAGGGCTTACTCTTACCGGTCCCCAACCCGGAACATACTTGTTTAGTACATTCATCTGAAGAAAAGTTTGAAATATAACATAAACATTCAAATTAAAACTAGCATACGAAATGTCAATAGTTTCACCATAAACTATGAATGGTATAAAATAGCACATCCACAGTCAAAAATATCACAAAACCTTCAATACAATATAGAAGTTTTGTATTATAATAAATCAACTTCAAATAAGCGTAAAATCCATTAAAGGATGTTGACATAGATGAAATCAAAACACTTTTTAGAGAAATATCTCTTTCTATTTTTGAAATCATTTAAGAGCCATATAAAATAAAACATTTTCTTGAAAATATTCTTTTAAGCTTGTAAGGAAAGCTTTGACGATTTTATAACGGCGTAAAATAACCGCACCCGCCGTATAAGTTAAAAAAAAACATTCTTACCTCAATTCTGTCGAAAAGGTTAAAAAGGACCTTGTTTTGAAAACGACGGAAAGATTCCTTTATAAACCTCTTATAAAAAGTCAAAAAGGGTATAAATGAATTTAACTCATATTCTAGTAAATAGTAAAAATGTTTTGAAATGAATTTTTAAGAAACATGGATGTGGATGATAAAGAGATCCCAGTAGATTATTACGTATAAACAACCTCGGATAATGAAGAGATTCTGAAATAACCCTTACCTTGTACTTTTCCTTGGTTGGGGTAGGTTAACCTCCTGTATAATGGTGAAATAATTGTTATTAAATTATACAAGAATCATATACATTAATATGATATCATATATGATCTTTTAATATTGATTTGATAATAATATCTTAGTATTATCGCCGTTTCGGGTGTTAACTTACTCATTTTCTTTTATATGTTTTGTTACATAAGTCATGTTTGTTGTATATTATTCATATCCAGAATGATATCAAGTCCTTAAACATCATTTTTAAATCATTAAATGATAATTATACTTGAATGGATACGATGGAGAATGAATCTCATCGCGTTCGTGGAGACGGTAGTCCGTACATACGCACGAACGCTACTTCCATTTAATTTTTATTTTAAAAGAATCGAATCCAAATGATACATAGGTATATTACTATTCCAGTATAATATAATATTTTATATATGTTACTTAAGTTCATTAACACCATCCTTTATACGTTCCATGTGTGGTATGAACGAGTCATATCATTTTAAGGGGGCGGTAGTCCGCACTTCCTCAAATGAAATTATCGTATGTATATACAACATGAAACGAATAATGGTATGAAATAAAATGGAATTACAGAAGCTTATATATAAAATATATATCATTAATATCATATTTAATTACAGTGCCATCATAATGGCCACCATGAGAGGTGGTAAGATGTATTTGAACAATCATCGTTTCGTGAGGCGTTAGTTTTCCATCCACAGAAACATTATGTTCATCATCCATTATATGGAGTTGTGTGTATGTGTAGTTTTAATCCTTCTTATAACAACATCCTAGTATATTGAGGATACTGGTGTTGTTACAAAAGAAAGGAAATAAAAAGATTTTGGGGGTTGGAGAAGCAAAATAAAGGAAAATAATTTAAGAGAAATCGTTACCTTTAATTTAGGTAACTCACTTTGGTTGGAACCAAAGGACTTGTTGAAATGCTTTCTGCCTAAGGGGAAGCTTCAAGGAGGAGGAGAGGGATGTGGGGAGCTTAGTTGAGCAGAGTTTGGATGAGCCAAGTGGCTTGAGAGGTGTGAAGAATGAGTAGAAGTGGTCTCCTTTTATAAGGGAGAGGAGGGGCTCTTTAGGAAAGAGTGAAAGTATTACTTTATAATATAATTATATTCGGTTTATAATGGTCCAAAAATCATTGAGGTCGAAGATAAGATGACTCATATTCTAAATAACATCAACCAATAAGAATTGGACAGGTTTTAGATAATATTTTAATCATTATAATCTTATTTATTTAAATGATTTATTAATGAGGTAAACATTGCATCATTATTGTGTCATTAATAATTTAACTTATTTGATGTCTAAAAATTATAAATAAAATATCATCATGTAG
The DNA here is from genome assembly GCA_963277665.1 of Viscum album. Classification (NCBI taxonomy): domain Eukaryota; kingdom Viridiplantae; phylum Streptophyta; class Magnoliopsida; order Santalales; family Viscaceae; genus Viscum; species Viscum album. The sequence continues at coordinate 895,482,087 of OY728156.1, forward strand.
GAAATCTTTTTAGATTTCTAATGAATATTTATAATCGAAAATACAACATGTATAACCCTATGTAAAAATTGTTCTTCTAAAAGATGTAAGCTTATGCCATTTTTATTTTTATTTTAACTTTATTAATATAATGTGTCCCTACCACATACAAGTGGCTCCAAGGGGTCCCCAAATTGACCCAAGGATGCCCATGGTCGGGTATGTGTGAACCAATAGGGTTAAGACACGTTTTAGGGTAATTTAGTATTATTATAATATTATTTTTTAACCCTTATTTACCAGATTTACCCTTAACCATGGTAAATAAAATATTTACCGCAGTAATTATTCAAAATGTCTAAAAATAAAAGTTACCTATTTACACAATTTGAACATCCTGATTCCAAATATGGAATCCATTTTCCTAAATTCAAAACACAGAAGTGGCAGAAATTATTTTAAAATTAATTCCCGCTGTCAAAACAAAAAGCGTGTTTTTAAGAGATAATAACTATCAAAAGATTGACACTCGTTTATGTTCGGTTTAATTGTAAAATTATGTCCAATGACCAACATTATATTAAATGGTAAAAATATATTCTAAATATACTTTAAAACCACTCAAATTCATAATTTATCACTATTAATTATTTTGATTAAAAAATTTGTTTTTAATTAATACTTAGTAATTTTCACTATTCATCAAAATATGAAAGTTATCCGAAATGTACCAAAATTTCACCTTAGGCTAAATTCGATATTCCGAATCCAAAAATGATGTCCATTTTCAAATATAAAATATATATAATTTCGAAATTTAGGTATTACTATTCATAACGGCTAGTTTGATCGGTTGTGGTGTGTGTTAAAACTCGACGTTGCGTACAACACACGCTACTGTTTTATTCAAAGGAAAGCGTACCGTGGAAGCTTGGGATATTTCATTCTAAATTTTTTGATGTCTCCATTTAGTCAAAAAGCTTAAAATATTGTATTTAAAAAGGTTTCACTATCAAAAGTTGATAAAAGTGCAATACTGAAAATGAATCTGTTCTTGCATTATGACTAAGAAACTCATAATATGGATTCTAAAATTATAAGGATTATATAAAGTTAAAAATGTAGTTAATGCTATTCATGACCTCTTTTAATGCCTTTTTTTTTGGTAAGTCATGGTGCAATTGAAATCGGTGTTGCGTGTAGTGCAAGTTATTGAATTATTTTGAAGAAATAACACACTATGAAATCTTGGGGTGTTACATAGAGTCAAGTGGTCTATTACTAGTGAAGGAAAAAGAGACACCCCCAATACAACTGTCAGGATTCAATCAAGGTGTGTCAAACTTGCAGGTAATTTGGTCATCTTCAGTATTTATTTGAGATATAATCCCAAGGAAGTAGATCTAAATACACCTCTACTAAGGGATATCATTTTAGACCTGATACAAAAAAGGGGTGGTATCTCAACCTCGTGAAAATGGTGATTTTCAGGTGGAAAAGATAGTCCAGGATATGGTTGGGTGTTTTTATGAAGCAAAGTGTGCACCAAAGGAATCAGAGGCAGGACCAATAACCATGAGAGGTATGGTTTTCATAGAATCATCTATGGTTATATCTATGTTTGATATTGGTGAAACTCATTCCTTCATATCATCCAATATTATCAATACATTAGGCTTGTATTAAAATATTATGCCTTTCATGATGACTCTTTCCACTACATTATAATAGAATTCAGATTAGGTAATTAAATGACTTGTGTTTTGGGTGATAGTTTCTGATTGAGAAACTATTTTGGACTTCTCAAACCGTGACCTTCACATATTTTAACTTTTAATTGGCATGGATTGTATGATTATCTATAAATCTTAGATTTATTTCTATCATCATATGATATATTCTCTCTCTCTTTAAATGGAGTCACTCATTCCATATAGGGTTAGTGAGAGCCAAGATTGAGAAGTGTAGGTCCCATTACTTATAATGTGGATTTTTTCTTCTTCTAGTTGTTGGAGTTTTTTCTTAATACCATTGATCCATATATTATTGGCCCAATTTTAGTGGTGGTGTGTGAGTATCCCAACATTTTTCCACATGATTTCTTTAGGTTATCACCCCATATATAATTTGAGTTCTCTATATACTAACATCTAGGGACAATACCCATTTCTATACCTTCTTACCATATAGAACCCACTAAATTGAAAGAATTAAAGTATCAACTTAAAGATATTGATACTAAATGATTTATTCTTCACAATGTTTCAACATAAATATTTCTAGTGTTATTTTTCAAATAATGTAGATGGGAGTCTCCAACATTATATTGATTATCATAAACATTACTGGGTGTTTGTAAAGAACAAATACACCTTTCCTATGACTGATAACCATTTTGATCAACATTACAAATATTGATTTGAGATCAGGGTACCACTAGTTGAGGGTCCTCGAGGAAGATATTTCTAATATGATTTTAAGTAGAAGGTATATACAATATGATTATTTGGTTATTCCATTTGGCCTTATTAATGATCCTATGGTGTTTATAATGTTTATGAAATAAATCAATTATTAGTTATTTGAATCATTTTTGGTTGTATTATGGAAGATATTTTTGTTTATTCTAGGATAAAGAAGGATCATGCTGAACATCTAAATATTATCATTATAATCCCAAGAGAACTTCATATATATATATATATATCTATACAAATTTCAGTTCTAGATTAATGAATTAAGATTTATAGTCCACCTTATTTATGATATGGATGTCTTTATAGATCCTAAAAAAGATTCAGGTTATGATTTATTTTGAGTGGACTAAAAACATGTTTTACTAGAAGAGTTTCTTGGTATTCAATGGTTATTACAAGAACATTTTTTGAGACATCTCTAATATTGCATCCTTTATGATTAATTTTACTTTTATGGGTGAAAGGTTTGTTCAAAGTGAGAAGTACCAAAGTTATTTTGAGGTGTTAAAAGTGATATTGAATTCAGATCCAGTCTTGATTCTTCCTAATCCAAGTACTGGTTATTATGTCAACTATAATACCTTAGGTATGTGTTTGAGTTGGTTATGATATATAGGAGTCCATTGGTTTCTTATGGCTCACATAAGTTATTCCTTCATGATAATAACTATCCCACACATGATCTTGATTTGGTTACGATGATGCATGAACTTACAACCTAACACCACTAACTATTTGGGGAGAAATTTATGGTGTTTTCAAACTATAAGAGTATAAATTATATTTTTACCTAGATGGATATCAACATGAGATTTAGAGATTGGGTTTAATATCTTCAGACATTTGTTTTTTATTTTAATTACACCCTCAGTAAAAGAAAAGTGGTAAAAGACACTTCAAGAATGGAATTACTAACTGAGGTAGTGAATGAATTAGTGGAATAGTGGTGATTGATGGGATTTTTTTACAAGATTAACTTGTAAGTAGGTATAGATGATATACAGGTATTCCAAGATTTTACCCGAGATATATCACTTATGAATGATCAGACTCAACTTAGACTGTCTGAGGCTATAGACCATCAATATTTCAATAAAAAAATTTAGATTGGGGAGATATTAGGTGACTAGTATTATTCTCTAGATGGGATTCTATAATTTCGAGGAATAATTGTTTTTCCATTGGACTTGTGGAAGGAGTTGATAGATAGTGTACAACTATTGAGTTTGTCCACACACATTGGAGTTACCAAGATGTAACATGATTGAAGAAGTCAGTACAAGTGGATGAGTATGAGGTGTTTGAATGTGTGTTTTATATCTGAGTTCCATATATTTTTGAAAATAAAGGCAGAACATCATAGGCCTACAGGTTTTCTATAACCTTTATGGTATGGGAAGAGATATCCATGAACATTGTGATTAGGTTACATCATACTCATAGTAGTAAGGATGTGATATGGGTGATTATTGAATGACTCCCAAAATTATCAGGATTCCTTCATCTTAGGGTGTTGATGAAGGTAAATAATTATGGTAACTTGTAAATGTAGGAGATTTTTAGATTTCACGGTGTTCCATGCACTATCATATATGATAGATACCCTCGATTTATATCCTAATTCTAGTGTATGTTGGTAAAAATGATGGTTACTAAGTTGAAGTTTAGCACGCCTTATCACCCAAAGATGGATGGTCAGTCTGAGTGATCTATCTAGATTCATAAATACATTATATGGGATTGTATTCCTGATATTAGTGGATTGTGGGAGAAACATCCACACTAAGTAGAGTTTTCCTGTAAAAATAGTTATAAGGGTTATATCTGGATGTCACTATCTATGGTGTAGTATGGGAAGCATTGTAGGTTACATATTTATTGGGAATAGGTTAGAGAACAGTACTTGGTTAGTCCATGTATCATTCAGAAGATGTTAAATTTCATGAATTTCAATAGGAAAAGGTTAATGACCACTTAGAGTCACCAGAAATATTATTATAATTGGTTTCATCATATGTTGGAATTTTAAGTAGGTGACACGGTTTTTCAAATAGTTTTACCATTTTTGGGACATATGCGCTTGGGGAAGTAGGGAAAGTTTTCACCATGTTATATAGGTTTTTTCTAGATTATACAGTGACATAGAAAGATGTATTATCATTTTAAAATTCCTACTTACTTTATTTCTATCCATGAGGTGTTCAATGATTCTTAGAAAAAGAAGTATCACCCAGACGCTCCCCACATGTTTGTGTGGGAGGATGTTGAAATTGAAACTTATTACTTAGTGGTTGAAAAACCAATTCATATAGTGGATTGATATCATAAATTTCAACATGGAAATATTATCCCATTTTTTTCAAGTGATATAGTAATGTTTTAGGGGAAATAATGATATATTAGTGAGTGATGCCTTTATGATATAACAATGTCCTTATCATTTCTTAGGTTCATGATATTTCTTTTTTCTAGGGATAAAAATATTTTATGGTGGGTGAGAATTACCACACTTGGGTATACAGAATAAGGTAAAAATACCTCTTTTATTTTTTTATTTTAATGTTTTGGGGTTTTTTTAACATGAGATTTGGTTTTTGGGAACCTAGTAGAAGTATAAGGCCACCAAATAGTCAGTGGGGGCACTAGTTAGATAATGGTGGATGAAAGAACACCTACAAGTTTTCAGGTGCCACTAACTAGCCAGTTTATTTCCTAGTGGTGAAGGTATTCTTCTTATACCCACTATCCAAATGGGGTATAATTATAGGTGCAAGCATTCTACCAACACACATTATCTAGCAGGTGAGGCTTGGTAGCTAGCCAGTGGTGCAACTGAGAATATAGTTTAGCAAGGGCCTTATTTTATATTTATCCTAAAATGTTTTCTCAATCCCCCTTAATTTGACCCTACATACCTAAATCTATTTTATTGTTCTAGAGGATTCAAAGTTGAATTATTATATTTAATCATCTCCCTAATGTTGTTTTTTTTATTCTAGTTGAATCCTGATTCTATTTTCTTCATAATCTTGAAATCGTTCTCCTCCTAGTATGCTTTATCCTCTCTTTCTTCACATTTTTTGCATCCCATGAGGCTAGATCATTTTATCTAGAATAAATATAGATAATTTACAATTTTTTCATGGGATATAAGTTCTTAAGAATATGAAATTCTTGTTTCCCATCACTGGTCTTAAATAGAAAAAATCATTTCATCATTATAGTGGTAAGTGTATCTTTCCTTTGATCTAACCCTTGGAATGACATTTGTTATTTTATTCCTTCATTTGGTTTTAATTTGGAAATTGACTATTTGTAATGGATTTAATCTTTGAAGGATATTTTTTTTCAAAAAGTGTTTTTTTGATGGAAATCATTTAAGATGCATAATATGTTTACTTAATTTCCTCAAAGATAATTCTAAAAAGGGAAATGGTTTTGAAATCATTAATGTGGTGTTGATTGGCATATATTTTTTTTATAAAAATGTGGGCTTGGTTTTGAAATTAATTATTCTTTGTAAAATTTTTACAAATTTTATTTATCTTGAATGTAATGAAAATGTAATTGTACACTTGGGAGACCTTTGGGTATGGTGAAAAACTAAAAAATGACTATCCCTATTAGAGTTATCTATCACTATGGGAGGTTCCCTTGATTTCATGGAAACTACGGGGAAACCATTATGAGAAAATGAGGTTCTTAGACTTTATGATCCACATATGATGGATAATTTTTCTTTAGTGTGTCTTAGAAATTTTTTTTTGTACATATTGGTTTCATGGATTTTCCTTTTTGTTTATTTTATATTACATTACATACATGATATTTTGATATGATTATTTTACCACTTGTAATTTTTATATACAATTGATGATTAAAAATTATTTATTTTTTATATTGTAAATTTATAAGTGTAATATGTCATATTGATCTTTTATTATGGAATGATATTGAAATAAACCCAAAATATGATTTATAAAATGAAAATATGTTATTTTGAATTTTTTTATAAATCTATTAAAAATATAAACTAATAAATACACATGGTTAGGCATTGCATAAATAACTTGGTGGTATCCTATTGGGAATTTATACCAAGACACTAATTTTTCCTTTCGGTGTTTTTATCCTTGGTTTCATAGGATACAAGTAAAGGTAAAAACATCATATAGAGTATTACTCTTCTTATCTGTGATTCCTACCAGGGTACTCAGATGAAGGTCACTTATAGTCACATGGTGATGGAACTATGGGTTGTTTCAGGTTCTATTTAGTTAATGGTCTTCTTATTTTGTTTTATAACCTTATCATCTTAATTTTGGATGTAGACTTTATGTTTTTTGTTTTGAAATATGATATATTTCAGTTAACTACCATTCTAATATTTTTTTTCTTTTATATCATATGTCTATTGATGTTAAAATAGTTCCCATATTCACTAGTATGACACCATGGTGTTTGTCACTAGCCCGTGGTGATTGGGAACCAACTTCAGGCATTGTAGTGGGTTAATTCAGGATAAGTTATGGGTTTACCTAGGTTTCTATATTACACATGTTTTTTTTAAAAACCTTCATGATTGTGATTTTTTTACTTTAATACTTCTTATGAGTTGTTTGGATGATTATTTAATGAGTTAGAAAATAAGTTTTTGAGCACTAAGTTTAATATGAAAAGGGGAAAATTTCTTAAGGGATTACATGATTTTTAAAATGTAATAGTGTTTTTTTTCTTTTTGTATCACTTAATAAGAATTTTGTGTTTATCCCATGATTTAAATTACTTTTCACAGGGATTAAGGATGAGTATGGTTAAAGAAGAAGTCAAGTTGAAAGTCATGAATATTTTTCAGGAAAATAAAATGTATTTCATTTTAAAAGATTTCTATTGTTGGAAAATGGATACTTAGTATAAGTGTACAATTTTCAATATTTGGTTCTGTTATATATTTATTATTATTTAATTATCAAAAACTATAAATCATAATAATCATAAAAATTTAAGTAATTGAATTATTTTATGAAAACTCGTGATTATTTAACGTTTTAAGGTCGAGTTCTTATCAGAATACAAAATTATATTTTTTTTATTTTTCGTCATTATTTATAAAATAATTAATAGTATTAATAAATGAAATAAAAAATTAAATTAAATATACTTATTTCACATTCTCCCTTTCTGGTGTCCATATTTTTTATATCCACCACATTAAATTTTTCTTGATAAATATTCATTGATGATTTGAGTCATTGTATTCTTATTTTCTTCCAAATTTCATTTTCAATAATGAAGTAAACACCATAAAAACCTCTTAATAATTCACCAATTAAAATAAAATGAATTTAATTCATAATTTTCAATAAATATCTTGATAGAATTTAAGAATATAGAAATAACAAAAAAAACTTTTTAACAAAATATGAATATATAATGGTTATAACTACAATATAAAATTGAAATTAAATATATTATATTTAATTACATAGAAATAAATGAGATATTACGTAACAAAATACATTAAGATCCAAATTACAATAAACCTCCTTAGGGTTTATCACATTTCTTGAGATAGGATGACATATAACTTTAAATGAACTCTTTGATCTCTAAAGGTGAAATCTAGTTTAAAGGGTTAAAAATAAATTGATATGGATAAATTTATTATTAGAGAATAATATAGTAATAATTATAAATAATATAGAGACTAGATAATTGGTAAAATTTAGAAAACTAAATAAACTAATGATCATAAATCAAATGATTTCTGCCAAAAGGGTGTAACTATAATATGAAAATAAATTCATACATATAAAAATTATCCATATCAACAATGTTATAGTGAATGAAATAGTAAGTAATGATTCAAAATAATCTTTGACTCTTATCCTCAATATAGGGACTCAACATTATCTTTGGTCCATATTTCTATTATCCTCGTTGTCCTATCCATGGATATCAGATATCAATCACAATCCCCTTACCCTTACCCACCTCTTGGAAAATAAATTATACATGAACATAGATTGTGTACGTATGTTGTGTGAGTATAACATACTCATAGAAAGTCAACAAAAAACATAGAATATATATAATGCTGATTTTTTTATAAGTTCTTGTTTCATAAATTAATGGCCAAACAACCATCATATTCATCATATACTATAAAATATTTTGGTTTAAACATAGAAAATCATATGGGAAACTAAAATAAAAAAATCTATATAATTTTTTGTGATAACTAAGACCTAATATTGAATTATTTACCTATAATGAATTATTCCTAGAATAGACATAAATATGATCAAATTTTATTGAAAAAATGTTACAGGGGATAATTCTAGAGAGAAGTGAGGAGAATCCTCTCAAGATTAACCTATAGGGAAAAGTATTAGATAAATTAGGGAAGTATACTCATTGGTTTAACCCAAATAGAAAAATGTTGAAAAGAAATGAGAAGTATCCTCTTAGTCCAAACCCATAGAGAACAATGTCAAAGGGAAATAGGGAGCATCCAATTTGGCATTACTTAGAGGGAACAATGTCATATATAATGAGTATTCAAGAAAATATATTTTAAAAAATATCCATTTAATTGAAAAAAACCCCACGATCATATAGAATAAGAACAAAGAGAATATTTTATTTAAAAAAAATAAAGAACATATGTCACTACTTAATGTGATTTCTAAAGAAAAATGAATTCAATATTAACCACCAAGAAACAAACAATAGGTTTTTTTCTCAGAAATTAATTCACTAATTATAGAATAATATAAATAATTTTTTTTGGATCTAACTATTTAGACTTAGTGTTATACCACATCAATTACAATTTACAAGAGATAAAGAAGATAAAGAGAGAGTTTTCACATCGAATAAAAAGACCATTGGATGCATTTATTTTGGATATAACACCCTTTATATATCTATACTTAATTTAATGAAGGAATATATTAGATTCAAATAATTAATTAATATTTTTCTAATGTTTTTTTACATTTAATTTATACATTATAATGGATGACTTAAATCATACCACCTCTAATTCTTATATCAGTTTTAGAATTTATGAAACATGTTCAAATTATATATATATCATGTATAAGTATAATTATGGTAGTGATGTAAAAAAAATGAAATATAAAATGGTAATACAATATCATATATTATACACTATGTAACCCTTCATATCATTGGTAGTGATATTGTAACTTCCTGACCTAACCCAATAATGAAAATTACATCCAGCTTGACTCGGTGTGTTACTAGGCCTTAGACACAACCCTCGATCACCAATGTTTAAAAAAGTAATAAGATATTATAAAATACTATTTTTTTGATGATTTTACCATAATAAAAACTAAACTACCATTGTAAAGTTATTTCCATTAAATTCATCTTGAGGAATCAATAACTCAAAATTACCAACAATATGAACAAAAAAAACTAGAATAAAAGAATAAACATTAAAACACTATATGATGCATATCATACATTACAAAAAATATATAACAAAAAAACATGTGTAGTATATCATGTTTACATGAAAATCTCAAAAGGCGGGGATTATGTTTTCATAACATCACTATGAATAAATAATATCTCTCCATCATTTAATATAAGTACCAAAAAAATCTATATAAGATAAATTATTACCAACATGCTTTGAAACATCTTTCGTCCTAAAAAAGAGTCTTTAGTTTATCACTAGTTACGTGAGAATTAATTTTTTTACTCAAATAATGGTAGACACAATCTACATTCACACTAAGGTATGAATATGGGGGTGAGTAGTCAAACTCAATATGTTTTCCAAAAAATGAATTCTCATGATCCTCCTATAGGTATGAAACATGTAGTCCCATTTTTGTTTTAAGGAAACATTCCCAACGCATTCAAAGTGATATAACATTAACTAAAATATTTAAAGAATGTATAATATGTAAATTCTAGTGCTAGAACAAAATCCAATTAAATTCCAAGAATCTATAAGAAGTGAAACCAACTAAGAAATAAATTTCTATTTGAAAATAAAAGGGACACATATAAAACAAAGGAATATTTTTACATACCGGGTAACCCTACTCATGATTAGAATACATTCCCTTTCCTCGAGTTATAATGCAACAATAAAACCTAATAATCAACTCACCATATTGAGTTTGGAGCCATGATGATAAATTTAGAATCCATTTAATATTTTTTTAACCTTAACCAAATTTCCAAATCAACCTATAAAATTACCTTTAGACAATTAAAATAACTAAACCACAATAATTATGATTTTAATTGAATTTTTTTCCCAAATATTATTTCACTAAAAAAATATTCACCTAAAATTCTGTTAATGAAATTTCAATCAAATCACTCAAAAAAAAAACTTGAATAATCACACACAAACTTTAATAATAACAAGTATTAATTAAATATGTGTAAAATGTTTGAAACTAATGGATAAATTATATTTCAAAAAAAATACCCAATAAAAACAACATTTATCACTAAAATAAATAATTAAATAAGCTTCCTACCACAAAAACATCATATGAGATAAAATAACCTTGATAGAAAAATATCTATCATACATGATTTTTGAATGATTTTACAAAAAATATCAAAATCATAATAAACCTTTATCTTGATCTAATGAAAATCCCATGGTTATAATGCCCAGAATAAAGAAAATTAAAAATGTAAGTAAGGGAGGCTATTAGAGAGTAACCTACCATCAATCCAATGTTTCACTTCCCAATAATGGATGATATTATATTAGATAAGCAATAAATACTCCAAAATCTACCAAGAGACACCCAAAAACCTAAAATATAGAGTGGGGTTTAAATGATAAAACATGTGGGTATTTAGACTAAAATAATAATATACCAATTAATTTTAAAACCATGAATAGTTAAAATGCATGATATACAAAATTTTCAGCAATCATGAATTATAATCTATTCAAAATTTTATAAAATATATGGTTCTTAAAGAAACTACACACCACTTGTGCATCACCCATGCATCGATCACAGCCCTAGATTTTGGGAAATGTTCACCTTATTTATGGTTTTGATAAAATAAGAACTAACCATTAATTTTCCAAAAGGATTAATGTTCCTCTCCAAAGATGAAAACTGCATTAAAAATTTAAAATTAGGGTTCATAAATACAATTACGGTATATATTTCTCCCCAACATTATGCATTCTATCTTTATATATATATCAAGATTCATTATGGGTGAAAAGTTTAGTCCCTTAATGATGTATAAAGGATTTAAACTCCCAAAAAACATCTATAATGGAATAATTCTACCAAATTATTTCAAATAATGGAGTAAGTTGACCAAAAAATATCTTGTATTATTAATAAATATTCCAAAGTGATTATTAAATAAATGTTATTTTGGAATATATATGGTCTTGATTTTAATTGATAATTCCCGAAGGGTGTAGAATTTACTTTCTCAATTAAGAGATATATGAATGAAACTATACTAGGGGTTAAAGAAAAATGGAATAAAAATTCCCTAATACCTCATGATCTCAAATAGTCCCATATAATAGGGAAATATTTTTCTAGACTTATCAAATCATTAGTTCTCCAACCAAAGTAAAACTAAAATAAAAACATAATATCCAATCATAAATTACAAGGATAATTGAAGAAGAAATAAAAATGATTTATATTAGGTTCTAGTAGTAAATATTCACTCCTTTATCAATAAAATATGTCATATAGCCTCTTTTATAAGATTTAGTATTGATAGAGATGCATCAATTATTCCCACCCAATAGAGGAGTCATTGATAAGGCCTCCCATAAATTACTTAAATTAGTGCCAAATATATTTTTATTTTATTAACATTGTTGTATAATGAAACATGGTCCTCCCATGAGACACTATAATCCATGAAATATTATCTAATCCTATTTTCTAATACCTATATTTTATGATTTGTTAGGAAATTAATTTTAGGATGATAAGTTGTACTGAATGTCAAATGTGTTCCCAAATATTATTATAGATCCGTATAAAAAATCACTATGATCCTAGGATTATTATTTTAAATATTAGATATTGGAATAACATGGAACATAAAAACCTTACTTATATAGAGATTCTCTAATTCATAGACTAAATGGGTGTCCTAAATGGGTATAAAATTAACTGGTTTAATGAGTTTATCAATAATCACCAAAATAATATCTTTCTTATATGAGGTATTTGATAACACTATAGTTAATTACTTTGAAATTTGACCCCATTTACAAATTATAATGGGTAAAGGAAGTAATATACCAATTGAAAATTTATATTTTGTCTTTACTTATTTATTGGTATGGAATCACGTGACATAATCAAATAACATTTTTTATCACATGGATTTTTTATTTCATTTCATCATACATCTTTATACAACTAGTGTGTATAACCCAATTTTAATGAAAAAATTCATTCAAATTATCCTATCTTAAGGAAGAAGGAATGACCATGAAATTTAAAAAACATATATTCTAAATAGTATCTTTTGACAATCTATTGGAGATATTCCCATCATTTAGATAATTCCACATTTTATTATAATCCCAATATGTCAAATAAACACCTTAACCTACTCCATCAAAGTAAGTGTGGATAGTACACTAAAAAAACTTTGATTTTTATGTTCGACCACATCTAAATACATTTAAATGAATATTATCATGAGTTATTGTTATCCCTACATAAAATAAATTAGGTGTAAAAAAATGATTGAGTAATGGCATTTTGAATTGTTTTTGAGCCAGATCAATGTTGTAACAATATATACAACACACCAAAATAATAGATTTCCCCATGTATCTCATAAAATAGAATTAATTTGAGATAAAATAAAACTAAAAAAATACCTAGATCATTCACTTGATCCAATCACACTCCCGTCAACATTGGATAATTTTAGCTCAAATGATCTAAATTATGAACCCTATAAATCATCCAAACATGCTTCAAAATATTCTAGGGGTTGATCGGAAATATACTTACACTATCATGAAGTATTAGAGTGATTTACAACATCCAAAAGATCACTAGAAAACTAATAATGTGATATAAGAATAAATTATCAATTCATAGAGCGTCTATCTCACTTTTTATCTCTCAAAAAATGTAAAGGATGAATATGAGGGCCCACAATTCATTTATAAATTAAGGGTGATGAGTTTTATTCAAAAATATATTTTCATACTTAGGTTTAGGTTTCCTAAATTAAATTTAATCCCTTTTTAAAAACATAACTTCTTAAAATGAACCATAACTAATCTGTAGACTTATTTAACTAGTCTGATGTGTCACATTAATTTCATCACACATTTTTATCACCTAAACATGTCATTTTATGAAATATTAATTATTGACTCAGCTTAATTCACACCATAATTATTTATTAATACTTGAAATCATAACGTTTTTGATAAATAACTTATCATACTAAATTAATTAAACATAAATAACCTATTAATACCTTAAGAAATAAATTAATATCACATTTTTATTAACTCAAATAAATTTTAATTGAATTTATTAATTTACCTATGATCAATCATATTCTGGTGATCACCAATCCATAGATATAGCAAAACTTTCTTCAAAACTCTAATTCATTTAAATTATAGGAATTTATGGATGTAATTTTTATATTACCCCTACTCCTTTATCTCAATAGTTGTGAATATTAATCATAGAATAAGATAAATATCTAGAGACACACTATTAACCTTAATGAAATAAAGATAGGTAATAACAATGATAAACATTCCTATAAAAATTTACTATAAAATATAATATTTTTATCTACAAATAACACCCATAAAATTTAGTTTAAAAGAATCATATGATCAATATCTTGCTTAAACACAACATCAAGTTTTAGGAGAACTATAATATACTATAAAAATATTATTATGTGATCATTATAACCTAGACGTTAAATTGGATGTATGAATAGGAATAACCACATTGTGAAATTTTTATATCATTTTTATATAATTACAAATTATTTATTAATTCAAAATAAATATCTAATTAATTTTAATTAAAGTAATTTTATACATGAAAAATATTTTTTCTTCAAAAATGGTTTTTATTACATTTTGTGAATATAAATTATAATTAATTTCTACCATTTGTAAGAAATTTATTTTTGAACTGAGTTTAATTTTTGAAATCAATATTTCAATAATATATTAGGGCAAATTTATAGGATTCTTATGAAAAGATTTATTTTTAAGTGAATAATGGAAACTTCTAATTTTTTTAAAACTTTTTTAATGACTCGACCCGCCGAGGTCTGACCTGTGTCTACCCCAAGCCCACCCCAATAGACTAGGGGATGGAAACTAGCACCAAGTAGGTATATCCCACAAATGGGAGGAACTTTCATAAATTACATATACACACAAAAATCTCCAAGCTTACACAATGATTAAATGTAAAACAACTGAAACAATGCATGCATACATCTGAGACCCCACAAAAGATTATAACGGTAAAGTAGTGAAAATAGAACAGGGGCCAAAAACAAGCCCAAACAAAATTGTAAAGAGTACAAACTAAACCAAGGATGAGGACTATGTCAAAATTATGATCCTAGTAAACAACTCATCTTGTTAAGATCCATATATGCTCCACCCCTTCCTATCCTCTGAGGACACCGTCAAAAGGGTCGTTGTCTGAACAAGAAATGACACGTACAGGAAAAGCCCGTGCTGGGGTGAATATAATAATACTCAATAAGACACCTTAAAAAAATAAAACATTAAAAACCAAGTATATTAATCTCAATTAAAGATATAACAATCGACTTATAATAGAAACAAACCCATATATACTCAGAAAACACACCATTCCGTAAGACGGTCATAACCAACTACTATCTATAAGATTCTGCTCAAAGAAACATTTGTTCTGGGAGAACTCACTCCATGATCCATGATATCATCATAGACACTCGAAAAGGAGCTCTACCTCATTGGTCCCTTCCTAAAGAGAATAAAATGGTCAAAGAAGACTATGATACATAGATAGGGGTCATGCCCAAAACTATTGGGGACACCATAAATCCAATCTGGATCAACTTGCAATATAGGGGATCATACGTCCATGATTCCACCAACCCTGCTGATGTGACCGGATTGGTGGAGGATCAACTACCTACTCAGAGAGGTCACACCGATTCCACAAACACTAATTAAGGAATACAAGATGATAGAGGATCACACTCCAGTCTCATGGAGGGACACCACAACTCTATCTAAGACTTAGCATATAGAGGGAATCACACTCTAGTGTCATGGAAGTAATGGTACACTATAACCTCAAGGGAAAGGACCAATGGAATTCACTCAACCTATACTTATCCAAACTAAGAAAACAATGATCCTCAAGCACTCTTTAAGGGAGTACACAAAGTGTCCCAATGAGTACACAGTGTGTACTTATATCCAAAGTCCTTCCGATGTGGAAGAGAATCACATGACATGTAGGCTCCATATACATTGAGTGTAAGAGTACATGACATGTAGAGACACAAAATATCCTACCCATGTCTCATACCTATGTACATGTACCAAAATTGTGTCTGTGTACTAGTCCATGTACGCCAAGTTGTGTCTGTCTGGGGGTACACGGTGTGACCATGCCTCTTTACTTCAACTTGTGTTCGTATACTTCTGAAGTATTAACCGAGTCCACTGGGGAGGGTCATGTGCCATGTGATTGGGGTTACATTCCATGTGATCCTTAACTTCAGACAAACCCTAGTGTTGTAGTTAGGTGGACCCACACAACATGTAATCCTGGATTATACTACGTGTGGATCACAGTTTTCTAGAATTACTCATTCTTCCTCCACACATCCCGATTGATTCTCCATCTTATATCTGGTGATTGATTCACCAAGAAATATAAGATACAAGGTTTTATATGACTCTCCATCATCGAACAATGTGTTTCATCACCATATCCTCTTAGAAAATGGATCAAATCATCGTTCTTCATTTTGTGCTGAAGAACACTGAAGAATGCGAAATCGGGAATCATCTATCATTTGAAAAGATCCGTCTCCATCATAGCACCTCTATAATTCCATGAAAATACTAGATCAATGATATCAGATAATTATTCAAGGAAATAGGTGCTCAATGATCGATTGATCAGGAATAATCGAGTCGTGGTCCAAATGAACAACACATGAGATGAACGATGAATCAGGGGAGAAAAGACAAAAAAAAACAAATGAGAGGAATAAATTTCGATATATGTTTATGTTGATCTCAATTTGTTTCTGTAATATAAACAATGAAGAGATTAAAATTAAATTTACCAAATCAACCTAAATTGAACCCATCCCACAAGATGACTGATCTGAAAACCAAGCATTCATCGATTGATTTGAGTTTTTCCTGGAAATTAAGAATGGGAATGAAATCCATATAAAAAATATCCTACCTTAATTCGGTTCGATCACTATAGAAGAATGATGCGTCATCATCATTTTTAGCATGATTCGTCAAATTGGTTTTGTGTTGATTGTTGATCCCTTATCTCATAATAATTCTCCTAAGAGGATTATCCAGAGGCTCTCTCTAATGAGTCTCCAGAGGTTACAAGGTTATGTGGCTAACATTAGAATTCTGACTTAGGGATCTATTTAATGATCCACCAAAAAACTGTATCATAAATTTTTTTTATTTATTTTATGTATGTGACAATGTTTCTACAAAAAACCCAAGAAGGCTAATCTTAATACACACCTAGGGTAAAACCACCATTCTAAACTCAATGACACCCTCAGATTTTTGATTTGGGCACTCATTTAGAAGTTTTTCAATATTTTCAGGAAACATGCATGCATGTTCTGTTTAATATATTTAATATATTTAAAATATTTATATTGGGAACAGTGGGCCTTAGAATTTCATGTCAGTTTAGCGCCTAATATTGAAATTAATTCATATAATATTGAAAAATAATACATGGAAAATAGGAGATGTTGCAATAGTTATTAATTTTCATTATATAATATTATTTAAAAGTTTAATTATGATTTTAATTTGATCTTAAACTAAAATAAGTGTCCTTTATTTATAAATAATTTAACTAATTAAATGGGAATCACTAATATTCTTGATTTTTTTATAATTTCATTTTTGGGCATAAAAACACATTTTTTATTATTTTTTCATTGCATTTTTTGTTTTTATCTTAAATTAATTTCTTCCACTTAATGGAATTGAATTTAACAAAATGGATTCCATATTTGGAATTATAATTTCTAAATTTGGTAAATAAGTCACTTTTATTTTTGGTCATTTTTAATAGTAACTGTGGTAAATATTTTTCACCTTGGTAATGATAAATCATGTAATTAAGATCACAAATAATGTTTCAAGGCTTTATAAATAAATCTAATATATATTTTTTATAATATATGAGTTTAAATTATATATACTCATCCATTAATTAATTATATGGAATCTTTGAATCATTTTTCTTTGATAATTTATTTAATATTATTTATATAAATAATAAACATAGAATGTCCCTATCTTTAATTTAATATCCATAACATTTTGTTACAAGGATAAAAAAAAGTCATGAGTGGTCATAGATGGTTATTATGAAGATAAATAATTTTTTTGATGATGATAATTCATTTTTATTTTTTATATAGGAAATGATTACATTAAATTCTTATGCAACGTTGATATAATTTTTTTAAATTGTTGAGAGAGAATCCCCCTTTATTTATCATAAAAAATTGGGAGTCCCTTTTGAAAAATAGGAAATGGGGAACCCATTACATGATCTTGATACATAAAATAATAAAATAAAAATGACCCAAAGGCCCTTAAATAGTCCTAAATGACTAATAAGTAAAATAAATTGTAACAAGTACTAGCCAAAAGTCTCATCGCCCCCATTAGACAATGCAGTACTGATTCTTGTCTAAGAAGATATGCCACCCACTACTAATAATTATGTTGTGATGGAGATAACAAATGGTAAAGAACTCCTACATAACTCAATGAAACGTTGGAGGAGTATCAGATGATATGTTATAGAACACCAATCTCTCTTTTGAGCTTCCCACATGACGGTTCTTGTGAGGAAATCACTACACTATCAACCTAATACAACAGAAAATTAGAAATAAAATACCATGAAAAAATCAATGACCTATTTCCCATATATCCATAAAAATGTTAGGAAATATGGATGAATGAAGGGTGTCATCACACCCATATCTCTTTTGAGGCTACCCACTCGATGAAACCTTTAAGAAGTAGAACTACCTGCCAAATGCAACAAGACAAAAGATAATTATCACAATGTCATTTACAACCCATCATAAAAGTTATATACCAAGACTAAATATGAAAAAATGTTAACAAAAAAATGACTATACAATGACTTAATAGAACATTAAAATCACCCATCCTAGGAGAATCTACCATTAAACCTATCTCCCTACTCCATTAGTGAAACAATATCAATGATGACACAATGGTTGACATTAAACCACCCACAATTATGAATGATTTCATCACCAAAAACATCAAATGTCATCACCATGAAAAAAGACTCCATCACCCACATTCCTTACTCCCTCCAACTCATAGAACACACCGCTAATTCCAATCGAAGCTACGATCACAACTACCCACTTGACGCCCAACAAGGACAACCGGATAAATATTCTAAGATCACCCCAACTGTTAACAGATGATGCCATGACACTACCATTTTTGATATAGTATCCCAATTATGGAAAATATACCTCTTCCAATAAGATCTGTACAAAAATTCTTAGATCTGGACAAGAACACATGGATGATAAAGATCTGTGAGAGGATAGAGAACAAGACCTGTCGCCACAAAGAGGAACCAACGAAGCACTCATGAATGGAGGTAGAGGAAGATAAAAAGAATAAGAAAGGTTTGGGAGCATCATCATCATCAGGGGATGGATAAAAAAACCCTAGTAGTTAGGAAGAAGAAAGGGATTTTACTATAAGGTAGGTAAACTTATATGTGCGACACCATACATCCATACCGACACAATGCTTGTGCAAGAAGTAGAGAAATCAAGTAAATTATTTTAAAAACATTAAAATTTGTAAAATTTGGATGAATTATTATTTTCCATGAATTTTTAAGATAAATATAACATATTAGTGATTTGTTAAAAGTTTATATTTTAATTACATTACAATCTTGATGTTTTTAAATTGAAATTATATGAATAGTCCAAAAAATAATTATATTGGTATTTTAAGTTAAATAATATTTTATTAAATATTTTAAAATTATTAAAAAAGTTAATTTTTCTATATTAATGGTATATGATCTAGAATATGAACCATTTTATAATTTTGGTCTACTTTTCCTTTTATATTCAATTTATTAACCCCTAAATAGAAGAAAAAATTAATATCACTTTAATCATTTAATGAGTTAATGAGGAGTTAAAACGAAGAGATAAGGGTTAAAACACCATATAAAATTGTCTAAATTTTGTTCTATGAGATTATTTAGACATAAATACATCCTATATTTTAAATATATAATTTTTGATCAACATGAACACGAAATTTAATTTATATTAATACTTTAAATAATTCTAAGGGTAACCCTCTCCTCTCTTATATAAGGACACCACCTCTCCTCTCTTATTCAGACTTATTGAGCCGCTTAGCTAAAAAAATTATAAAAAAACTATTATTAACTTTATTATTCCCATTATAGTGTATCTAGTATTATTAAAATACCATCCCTAGGGTCATTAAAGATCAATCCAAAGGAGGTTCTTCAAAGTGGAGGTAATCATCTTAACATAGTGTTTTCATTTTAATTATTTTTATACCTCCTTTAATTATATAATAATAACTAAAATATAATAAAATAATTATATCCCATATAATGATATGTTTTTAGGTAAATTTAATAACTTTATTCATCTCATTTTATATCCTATGAGGCAAAGAAACATCGTTCGTGTGTACGAGTGGACTACCACCTCCATGAAGCGATGTTCTTTGTTTTCCATAAATTCCTATAATGGATATTTATAATGATGGATAAAATGTATATATATTATAATTTTTTTGGAAAAGGTTAACCTCATTCGTGCATATGTGTGGATTACCACCTTTATTATGGGGTATGATTCATTTTTCATGTAAAAAATTAATGGATGCTCATTAATTTTAATTTAATTTGTAAAAATGAAAATTATTTTATGATTATTATTTTTGATTTTATGGAACCATGAACTCTTTGGACATGGTCAACATAACGAACACATTTTAGAAATTATGAACTAAACATCCTCAAAAGATCCGCCTTGGACTTAACCAATTAAGTAATTAAATATGTCATTAAAATAAATGAAATAAAATGTTTAATGATAGGTTATTAAAACTATAAAAGTTTCTTAAAAATTAAAAAATTAATCATTGTTTATTATATAGGAGTTAAAGAAAATATATTTAATGTTGGGACATGATGTAAGGGGTTTATTAACTCGATTTCTATTAATTAGATTATACTTCTACATCATTGAATATGATATTCCAAGATTATATGTGAAATTGACTATAATTGTATTATTATGTATTTACAATTTTTTTGGTTCTAAATTTTTTACATATGATCACTTAATTGATTAAATTTTAACATTAATGATACAATATTTGTTAGGATTATTCATCTCAATATTGTTTCTTTGAGACATGTCTTGTATTATGAATATTATTCCTTTTATAATGGGTATATGATTAATATTGAGATATTATACAATTAATTACTATTTTATTATGATATTTAAAGATCCTTTGATGTTTTAACTTTCAGTATATAACGATTCAAATGTTATAAAGTTGAAAGGGTTTTCAAGTCACAATTTCAATTATTTGAGACATAATTCTTATTATGCACCAAGATTTATTTTATATGGTGTAGTTACTAACCCATGAATTTGTTTTAACATATAATTCCATGTAAATTATGGTTTTTATAAAATCATATTATTTTCCTTCATTCAATTTATTTTTGATTCAAGAATTACCCATGTTGTAATGACCTCTCATATCAAGCTTCCTTATTTGAGACATGTATCAATTGATGAAGATATATTCATTTATATGATATATAAACTAAATATTGAAATATTATATCTAGATTATTTTTATAATCATGCTATTTTATTTTTCTAAATATGTTATTTCTTTCAAATTGTTTTCAGTTATAAAATTCATAAAGTTTTTTTCTTAAAAAACACTATTTATATGTTTTCAAATACTTTTAACCAAACTCTTCCTCCAAATTATTTATCTTATTTAGATAATATTATTTTATAAATAAAAAATAAATTTAATAGTTTATTTTTCAGGATCTTTTACCATATTTTAAAAGGGTTAAAATACTTTCTCTACATGGGTCACTTTTGATTCTCTTTACCAATGTTTAAAAATAATATTTTTTAACATTTATAACATGAAAATATTTTCCCACTTCCATAAACATTCTTATATTTGAAAATTCAAATATAGTTTTCCATTTTTATTTTTTAATAACGGATTTATCCCAATATTCTAAAAATTATAATAAGATATTATCAAAAGAGAGAGATATTTTTCCCATTTGCAAAGAAATGCATTAAATATTCTTTCAAATGTTTTTTTACATATATAGAAGTATCCATTATTTTTTTCTTATTTATTCTTTCTATATATTGAATATTATTATTTTTAAATAGATTTTCATAGAACCCATCTATTATCCATAGATTGATCAAGCAAATAGTAATGATTATTGTTTTCAATGGTGTTATTGTAAAAAGTGAAAGATTATAAATTTTTTGTTAATTATATGATACTTTTACATATATATTTATTATTTAAGGTTATTTCCCTTATAAAAATAATGGGTGGGTTCATTATATCCCTACAATTCATTGGGTAAAATGACAAAGTTAATGTTGTAATTTTCTCATATGAGAGAAATAAATTAACTATCTTATGTTAAACTTAAGAGACGATGGAGTTTAATTAATATGAGTAGCTTCTATGAGGTGATGGAGTTAAATTTAGGTGATTCCATGATGAAGTATTGATATTCCAAGATACCCACACAACTTTTCAATGCTTTTTATGTGTTATAACAGACCCTTTTCTCAAGGATTGTTTTTACAAGGATCTTGATTATTGAAATATATAAATCTATTAGTATATTAAATCATTATTCCATGTATCGTGATTTATTATACACGTATTTGTGGGTATGAATTTTTACTATGTTATGATCATGCACTTTGATTTTGTCATCATACCATTATTCTAATCTTATTCCAACAGATGAAATTCAATTATTAGTGATTATGTTTACCCTTAGTGAGTGTTTATGATCAAACTCATTATGTTTTCCATTTCTTTAGGTTATAAATAATGATATTAAATTAATTATGATGAGAAAGGTTTCACGTGTGAATAATTTTATGTATTTTATGAATAATTATTTTGAAATAAGAAAAGATGTGTATGGTTTTAAAAATGATCACTTGAAGACATGTGTATTAGTATGTAATATTTTTTTCTCAATTATCTAAAACTATAAAATTAAATGGTACCTGAATATGTAAGTTATATAATATTTTAAATTTTATTTTTAATGTTTTGGATTGATTAAATTGGGTCACATATCTCAGTATCAAATCTAGAAATGTAATGATTATGTTTTAAGTACCATATCTAGGAGTACCAGTTCTGGGTTGTTATTGTTGGTATCAAAGGTGGGTTTCAATAAATTTGGAGATTATGATGTTTCATGTGATTTTAAATTAATATTTATGGATACTATCACGAGTTTATAAGATTAAGGTTGATTATAAGTTCAAATTCATTAAAACCCCTTTTAGGGTTTTAAGTAATGAGATTTTAAAGCGAATAATGATATTTTTGGATATGTTTTGTTGGGTTTAGGTACAAGTAATCCTTAGGTGTATCATGAGATTTTATTTGAATGATAATTTTGGAATGATACCATTATATATTTGGAGATTTAAACTCAAAGGTATGAGATAACCTTTTATGTTAAAACATTTTTTTACATTGAGGTTATTGAGGTTAATTGATATATGGAGTTTATTATTAATGGAATAATAGTGGTTAAAATATGGTGTTATTGTGGAAATTTTGGAGTTAAATGTATTTTTATATATATGAAGGCTAATGAATTTTAGATATTATCTTATCCTGTGATAACTATTTTTGTTTTAGAAAATAGCTAGAGGTTGATGGAATGTATTGAAATTATTTTATGAATATTATGATCCCTTAGAAAATTATTTCATTAATTTAGACTTGAAAAATCTTTAATAATATTAATTTCTTGGATTAAGAGAAGATATGGAAGTAGAAAAACTTATTGAAGCACAAAAAAAGGATGAAATTTTGTATTTAGAATAGAAAGAAACCAGTTAATTATTTTCTTGTGTTCTATATCTTGATATTAAAATAATACCTTAAATATAGGAAAAGGATATTGAATTAAAAATGTTTTCATATTACATTAATTTATGATGAATTTATGGCATTATCTCTCCCTCAATGATTTATGGTTTTGTGGTCATTGAATTTCTCATGAACATGTTCTCTATCACTCTTCTTTATTCCTTATACATTATTTTTCTCCTCCATGTCCATATCTTTACTTCCTAGTAATTTTCTCATTATCTAAGAATCTATTTATGTGTTATTCAAGATGAAATTAATATCAAAACCTTACTAATTTAAAAAGGATGTTTTACTATCCCATTATAAGATGTTAGTTTTCATAAAATTCATTTTTAAATATTAAAAATGTTTTTCCTTTCATGATCATATGTTTTATATTCCACTTCCTAGAATTGATTAAAAAATATTTTCAACCATTTTTATCAAGAAGGAAATAAAATGTAGAGGAAATAATTACTTTAATATGGTATAATGTAACAACCCAAAAATTAAATTTAAAATAATACTATTCTCAATTACTTTCCTAATAAGAAATATCAATCTTTAAGGGAATTGAGATATACTATAAAAATATTATTATGTGACCATTTTAACCTAGCCATTAAATTGGAGATATGAAAAAAATTACCTAATCATGAAAAATATATAGTGGTTTTATATAAGAAAATTTTACTGATTAATTCATAATAAATAAGTACTCAATTTTCAGAAAAGTGATATTCAACTTCAAGAATATATTTGTTTTTCAAAAATGGTTTCCCTTAAATTTAACGAATGTAAATTATAATTAATTTATAAAATTTATAAGAATTTAATTTTAGTAAATGAGTATAATTTTTGAATTAATTATTTAAATATTAGATTAGGGTGTGTTTTGGGGATTTTTTTTGAAAATATTTGTTTAAGTGAAACGTGAAAATACCATTTTTTTTGTAAAAATATAATTTTTTTCATTGAATAAATAATTAAAAATAAATAAAATTTTTTAATTTGATCTAAAATTTAAATAAGTTAATTTTTTTATAAATAATAAAATAAATTAAAAATAAATTAAAAATTAATTAGCATTATACTTGATCTTGGAATAAGTTTATTTTTGTGTTTAAAAGTGTTTTTTCTAGAATACAATTTTTATTGTATTTTTTTATCTTAAATTAATTTCTCCCACTTATATTTATTTAATTTTATTAAATTGATTCCTTATTTGGAATAAAAATTTCAATTTTTTTAAATAAGTCCCCTTTGTCTTTGTTCATTTTGAATAGTAACCCTGATAAATATCTATCACCTCAGTAAGGGTAGATCGGGTAATTGAAGTTAAAAATAATGTGATATGGATTTAAAAATATATGTAACACCATAATTATTTCTATTATATTAATTTATTTTGACCATAATCATGTAATACTCAATGATATGGAAAGTCGGTTATGTTTTTATTTAATAATGACCTCAATATTATTTTATTTAAATAATAAATACTAAATTTCACTCTTTATTTTAATATATTTAACAATTTTTATAGAGATGAAAAAAAGTTATGAGAGGTTATAAATGGTTATTTTTAATAAAAAGATTTTTTTATGATTATTTTTTAATTTATATATAAGAAATAATTACCTTAAATTGTTATGCAACACCGATAGAGTACTTGTACAAGTAGTAGAAAAATCAGGTAAATTATTTTTTAAAAAATAAAATTAATATAATTTGGATGACTTTATGTGCTAAGAAATTATTCATAAACAAAAAAGAACTATTAGTGATGTTTCAAAAGTTCATATTCACATTATATTACTATCTTGATGTTTTAAAGACAAAATATGTGAATTGTATTGAAAATGGATGAAGAAATTTTAAATTAAATTATTTTATTAAATGATTTAAAATTAATAAAATTATTATATTTGGAAAATTTAATGGAATATGGTCAATAATTTCAAAAATATTTCACTCAAGGATCAAATTTCCTTTTATAGTAACTTTCTGGACCCTTAAAGAGTAAAACATAACGATATCAATGTTTTCATCAAAAGGGTTAAAAGGCGGTTAAAACTTATAGATAATGGTTGAAATATCACCCAAACTTATATAAATTTTATTGTATGATATTAATTATTTAGACATATCAATATCATATATATTTTAAATATATCATTTTTTAGCTACTTGAATATGCAAATTAATTTTTATTAACTTTATAGTATAAATAATCCCAAGGGTGACCCTATAATCACTTATATAAAGACACACAATCTTTTATCTTTATTACACTTATTTATCCACTTATCTAGACCAAATTTATAAAAAAATATTATTATGTTCCTTATCAACCATTTAAAGTTTCTATTCTTCTTGAAATACCATCCCTAAGGTGCTTGTGGATAGATCCAATGGAGGTTCTTCAAAGAGTAAGTAATGGTCTTAATCGAGAATTTTAATTTTCATTCCTCTTATACGTCATTAAATTATGTTATAAACATTATAATATAATAAAATTAGTATCTATCATATAATTATATTTTATTATGTTAATTTCATAACCTTATTCATCATGTTTTCTATCCTATGGGAAATTGAATCATTGCTTGTGCGTACATGTGGACTACCACCTCCATGATGCGATGTGTTTCATTTTCCATCATCCACTATCATGAATGTTAATAATGATAGATTTAATTTATTTGTATTATTTTACTAATATAATTATCATTATATAAAGTCAAGTGATATTATAATTTCTTAACCTTCCATCTGTTGGAAAATAGTAACACCATTCATGAAAATGTTTGGATTACCGCCTCCACTAAATGATGTGATTCATTTTTCTTTTAAAAAATTCATGGATGTTTATTAAATTTTATTTAATATATAAAAATTATAATTATGTATTGATAAAAATTCTAGAGATGATGGAACCATGACCTCTTTGAAAATGATCAACATAACAAAGTTGTTTTGAAATTATCAACTGAACACCCTCAAAACACCAGATGTGGATTTAACCGATTTCTTAGTTAAACATGTAATTGAAATAAATTAAATAAAAGGTTTAAATATAAGTTATTAAACATATAAAATTTTATTAAAAAATTAAAAAATTAATATATGCTTATTTTACAGAAGTTAAAGGACATACCTAGCAAGTTGATACTCGAGGTAAGCGGCTTCTTAACTCATTTTTCATTCATTGGGTTATACTTATACTTAATTGATTATGATATTACAATATTATGTGTAAAATTAAATTTTATTCTATTATTTTGTATTAATTTTTTTTACAATTGTTTCAAATAATCACTTCATTGATTAAATTCTAACTTCCATAATATGATCTTTGTAAGGATTATTCATCTGACTATTTTTTACCCTAAGTTAATTTAATAAGGTGTATATTATGACCATTGAAATATTTTTTTCATTCATTACAATTTTATGATATTTAAGGTTCCTTTAAATTTATCTCCTTCAGGAGATATTGATTAAATGTTATAAAATTTTCAAGGGTTTTCATTGTCTCGATTTAAATTCATTGAGACATAATTCATGTTATGCACCATGATTTATTTTATATGGTGTAATAATAGAAAAATTAATTCATTTTAAATTATTATATCATAGAAATTAAATATTTTATATAATCATGTTATTTCCCTTAATTCAATGGATTCTTGTTTGAGAATTACCTAATTTGTAAGGGTTTTTCATCATAAACTTACTTCTTTGAGACATGTTTTGATTAATGCACCTAAATTGACTTATATGATGTAAAAAATAATACTTAATGTATAATAACATGAATCCTTTTGTACTTATAGTATTTTATGCTCCTTATTATGATTTTTTAATAAAACTCTTTATGGTTTTAAAATATAGTAAGGGAGTTTTCTTTAAAAATAATGTAATAAATAATTTAATAACTTTTAACAAAAATCTTCTTACATGTTCTTTATCTTAATTCAATAATGTTATTTTATAAAAAAAATGATTTCCTAAAGTTTTTATACATAATCTTTGACCTTATTTTGAAATGTCTTAAAATTAATTTTCTTTATGTTTTCCACATCAGTAACATTTGACTCTCATTACAAAAGTTTGAAAACAATGGTCATTTTTAACATTTACAACATTAATGGATTTTCACACCATCATGACCATTATTTTTTTTGAATATTAATTTATAAGGAACAATTTTTATTTTAAAATAATAAAATTTACTTAGTATTCTGATTTTTTTATAAAATATTATAAAAAATCTTATTTTTCTCCATTTTGAAGGAAATTTCTTAAATATTATTTTACATGTATTTTTCATCAATAGGAATATCATTTATTGATTTCTTATGATATAAAGAGGATATGTTACAATAATAGCATATTTATTCTTTCTCTAGATGTATTAAGATTATTTTAATGATATTTGAAGGAACATGTTTATTTTCCATGGGTTTATCATGATATAATAGAATGATAGTTGTTTCAAGTGAGTTATGTTAAAAAATGCAAGCTTATAAATGTTTTGTTTATTCTATGGTACTTGGAAACATGTATGTAAGATTTATGGGATGTTTTTTTAAACCATGAATGTATGGGTCCATTATATCCCTCCTATACATTGGGTAAAGTGATAAAGTTAAATATTGTATGTTACTCCTAAGAGAAGATGAAGTTAACTGTTGTAAGTAAATTCTAATAGATGAGAGAGTTAGATATTTTATGTTAATACATAAATAAATAGAGTTTTCTCATTTTGAGGAGTTCCTAAGAGATGAGAGAGTTAACTATTGTAAGTCACACCTTATAGAATGTTGTAATTATCCAATTTATGTAATCTATAATGAATGTTTGATGTTTCTAGATACCAATAATTTTTTTTTCAATTATTTCTATGAGTTATAATGGATAATTTTCTCAAAGAGTATTTTCACATGGCTCATAATTGTTGAACTATATTAATATGGACTTATGTTAGATATTTATTCCTTGTCTCATGATTTATAATCCAAATTTTTATGTTTATAAATTATCTTACATTATGACCATGTACATTGATTATATCATTGTACCCTTATTCTTATCTTATGCACACTATTTTCATTCAATTGTTAATGCTTATGTTTACGCATACTGATCACTTGAAGACACCCTTCATATTTTTTCCATTTCTATAGGTTATTAAGAATAATTTAAATGAATTATATATAGAAAACTATCAGGTGCGAATAGTTTTATGGGACATGTAGAAGACATATTCTGAAATTAGAAAATTTGGGTAGAGTATGAAAAATAGTCACTTGAATACATGAGTATTTCTATATATAATTTTGTCCTAATTATATAAAAATATAAACCTAAATGATACATGGGTATTAAATTGTTCTAAAAATTTTATTTTGATGTTTAATGTTTTGTATAGACAAAATTGGTCCACAATTATTGGTATCAAATCGAAAAATAATAAGATAAGGTTTTTAGCACCAGATATGGGAGTGTAGGTTTGAGGGTGTTATAATTGATATCAAAGGATGTATTAAATAACATTGGATATTAGGATTTTTCATTTTAGGTTAACTTAATATTTATGTAAACTATCATGGGTTTATAAGTTTAAGTTTAATCAAAAGATTAAATGCATAAACACCCCTTTTGAGGTTTTAAGTGATGGGATTTTAAGTGATTAATGATATTTTGGGAGATGTTTGATTGGTTTGAGGTACAGGTAACCCTTTATCTATATCATGTGATTTAACATCAAGGATTATTTGTAAATAATACCATTATATTTTTGAGGACGTGAGCTGAAATTTATGAGATAACCATTTAAGTTAAACATTCATTGATGTTGAGGTTATTAAAGTACATTGAGATATAGGGATAATTATTTATAGAATAAAATATTTTTAACCATAAGTTTTATAGTGAAAATTTTAGTGTAAATTGTATTTTATTTACATATGAAGGTTTATAAATTTTATATATGATCTAATCTTGTGCTAACTATTTTGATTTTGATAAATATATAGAGACATAAGGAATAACCTATCATTATTTCATGAATCTTTTGATCCATTAGAAGTTGACTTTTGTTCTTTATCCATGAAAAATTATTCTTTAATATTCATTTATATAAGTAATATATGAGATATAAGAGAAAAAAAATCTTGATTCATAATAAAAGAATGAAATTGTGCTTCTAGAATGGGAATAAATCAAGAAAATAAATTTTTTTATATTCTCTATCTTGATAGAAAAAGAATCCCTCAACTTTATGAAAATGTTATTAAAGTAAAAAATTTATCATATTTCCTTCATTTATAATGAATTGATGATTTTCTTTACTCCCTATTGATTTATGGTTTTGTGGAAATTAATATTCCCATAACCATGTTCTATATCACTCTATTATTCCTTGGATGTTATTTTTCTCTTCCATGTAAATATTTTTACTTCCCTCCAATGTTCTATATATATGGGGAACCAATTATTATTTTTTATTTCAGGTGATGTTCATGTTTCCCATTTAATATTTCAAAATGATTCTTTAATACACCTTTTCATGACATTGGTTTTCAACAAAAGGTATTTTTAAATATTCAAATGTTTTTTCTTTCATAATCTTAGGTTTTATCTTCCAATCCCTAGTATTGATTTTAAAAAAATGCTATAAACCCTTTAAACTAGTAATGAGATTAAATTTAGGGGTTAAAATTTCTTTAAGGTGTTAGAATATAACACTAAAAAAATTCGTTTAAAATAAAACTATGCTCAATAGCTTTCTTAACATGCAACACTCAACTTAAATCAAATTTTGATGTATTATAAAAATATTACTATGTTACTCTTATAACCTAACCACTAATTTGGTTGTATGATTAAAAATATAAAAATAATTATAAATTTTTATAAATGTTTTATATAATGCAAATTTATTTAAAAATTCATAATAAATAAAAACAAAACTTTCAATAAAGTCATTTTATACTTCAAAAATAAAATTTCTTCCAAAATGGATTTTATTGCATTTTTCTTGTTAAAATTATAATTAATTTATAAAATTTTTAGGTATTTTATTTGAAGAAATTAGATTTTTTTTTGAAATCAACATATCGATATTAACTTAGGTTTAATTTTTTTGATTTTTTTTTGAAAATGTTTATCTTTAAGTGAATATTAAATAATAATAATATTTGTGAAAACTCTATTTCCTTTCATTAAATAATTTAGTTTTTTTAATTTTAAATAAATTATAATAATTTCCATTTAGTTATAAATAATTTTATTAATTATATGGGAATTAACATTATACTTTATTTTTTTATGATTTTATTTTTGGGCTTAAAAACAAATTTTTTCTAAATACTATTTTTCATTGAATTTTCATTTTTTATTAAATTAATTCCTACCAATTATTTGAAATTAATTTTAAAAAATTTATTCCATATTTTGAATCATAATTTCTAAATTTGGTAAATAGACCCCTTTTATTTTTTATCATCATGAATAGTAATCATAATTAATATTTTTTACCTTAATAGGGGTAAATCAGGTAATTATTTTTAAAAATAATGTAATAAGGATTTAAAAATATATCTAACACCATAATTATTTCAATTTTATGAGTTTAGTTCAACCATAATCATCTTATAATTGAATATATTTAAACATAAGTCTATTTTTATTTGATTATTATATTTATAATATTTTAAGTAAATAATAAATACAAAATACCACTCTCATTGTTTTAAGATATATACCAATTTTTTACATGGATAAAAAAGGTAATGAGTGGTTATAAATGGATATTTTTAAGATACATATTTTTTTATGATTGCAATTTATTTTTAATTTTTAGATATTAAATAATTACCTAAATACTTATGCAACACCAATATAGTGCTTGTGAAAGCAGTAGAAAAATAACGTAAATGATTCTAAAAACATTAAAATTAATAATTTTTTCATTAATTATCTTGTTATAAGAATTTTTATTGATAAATATGACAAAATTTTATTTTTTAAAATTTATCATATAATTACATTACTCTCTTGATGTCTCTAAATTTAAACTATGCGAATAGTCATGAAAATGACTTTAATGACATTTTATTTTAAACAATATTTTATTAAATTAATTAAAATTCATATAAATATTATATTTTGACATGTTAATGGGATATGTTATATAATTTCAACCATTTTACATGTATGGTTAAATTTTCCTTTTATGTTAAATTTATTGAACCCTAAGGAGTAAAACATTTTGACATCATAATAATCATCAAAGGGGTTAATGAGGCATTACAACAAATAGATAAGGGTTAAAATAACAACTAAATATGTATAAATATTATTTTATGATATTTTTTATACTTAATTACACCCTATAATATAAATATACCATTTTTATCCTCTTTTACATGAAAATTAATTCCTAATAATTTAATACATTAAATAATTCCAAGGGTGACCGTCTCCTACCTTTTATAAGGACACCACCTATAGTTTATTTCTTCACACTTTTTGGGCCACTTATCTCAATAAAAACCAAACCAAGAAATCTTATTAAAATCATTATATAAATTCTATAGGTGAATATATTCATAATATACTATCCTTAGGGTCCTTGATGGGAAATCTAAAGGAGGTTCTTCAAAGAGGATGTAGTGGTCTTAACCGAGTGTTTTCATTTTACTTCTATTTGTACCTAATTCAATTACATCCAAAAAATTATAATATAAAAAAGTATTATATTAAATATAATTATATGTTATTATGTTAATTTAATAACCTTATTCATATCCTTTTCCATCCATTGTGGAACAAAAAAATATTTCAAGCGTACACGTGGACTACCACCTCTATAAAGCGATGTGTTTATTTTTCAATAACCGCCTCTCATGGATATTTATAATTAGGGATTTTATTTATTTATATATATTATATTAATTAAATAATCATTATTCAATAAATATAACTTATTATTTAATATTGAACCCTTCTATGCACAGGAAAATGGTAATTTCGTTCGTGCATACGTGTGGATTACCACCTCCACGAAGAGATGTGAATTTTTTTTCATGTACACCTTTAATAAATAGTTATATAATTGTATTTAATGTATAAAAACTATATTAATTTAATTATAATTATTATAGGGATGATGTAACCATGACCTCTTCGACCATGGTCAATATACCAAAGTTGTTTTGAAATTATGAACTAAACGTCCTCAAAACACCCAACATAAAATTAAATGATCAAGTAAATAAAACTTTCATTGTAATAAATGAAAAAAAGGTTTAATAATAAAGGATTAAATATGAAAAATTTTATTAAATAAGTAAATAAATAATAAAAGTTTATTATATAGGTGTTAAAGGAAAAATATAGCAAGTTGTGACTCAAAGTAAGGGGATTATTAACTCAATTTCCATTCATTGGGTTGTAATTATACTTCATTGAGTATGTTATAATAGGATTATGTGTGAAGTAACCTATGAATTTATTATTTTTTATTTAATTTTTTTTGGGATTTCAATTTTTACCCATAATCACTTTATTAATTAAATTATAACTTCAATGGTATGATCTCAGTATGGATTATTCATCTCAATATTGTTTTGTTGATAAATGTCTTTTATTATTAACCAACTTCTTTATATAAGGTGTATAATAAGTCTATTGGGATATTATATCATGAATTAATATTTTATAATTATATTTAAAGTCAATGTTAAGTTATATCTTTCATGTGACATTGATTCAAATGTTATAAACGTTGTAAGGGTTATCATGGTCTCAATTTCAAATATTTGAGATGTAATTCATGTTACATGCTGTGATTTATTTTATATGGTGCACTTAATACACCATGAATATGTATTTAGATATTATTTCATTGAAACTATGGTTTTTATAGAATCATGTTAAGTCCCTTCATTCAATGTCTTTTTAATTTAGGAATTACCCAAGTGACAAGGGTTTCTTATCTCAAACTCCATTCTTTGAGACATATTTTGATTGAAAAACCTATATTCATTTATATGGTGTATACACATAATATTAACATATAATATCCTGAATATTTTTATACTTTTGTTATTTTATGTTCCTTCTTATGTTTGTTCTTTCATTTTTTTGTCTTAAAAGTCCAAAAATTATATTTCTTTATTTTTTTTAATTTTTTAAATACTTTTAACCAAAATATTCATCCATTTTATTTATCATATTTCACCAATGATGTTTTATAATAATAAATTATTCCCTAAAGTTATTTTCCTGGTCATTTGAATATCCATTAAATGTTTTTAAAATGAAATTTCTTAATGTTTTCCTCATGTTATACTTTTGAATAGTTTTAAAAAAAGTTTGAAAAGAAATTTTGTTTTTAACATCTATGAAATGAATGGATTTTCCAACCATCATGACCATTATTTGTTGAGATGGTATGTGAGTATGATATACTCTATAATACCAAATATAGGACCGAAATAAAAGAGATACTGTATGGAGTATCTAATGATGCTCAATATACAAGAGGGGGGGGGGGTTAATTGTACACATTAAACATTTATTTTGGAACTCTTAATGATGGTTATGTTTAACAAGGTTAAACAAGGTAATTCACAAAACCTCTAGTTCTACACACTTGCTTGATTCCGGAAATATGATTCCGAGAAAGTGATTCTGGAAAAGATGGTTCCGTAAATGAAACTTAACAAAAGTTTACAATGATGAAGATTCAACCTTAAAGTGTATAGAATCTTACTATATTAGAGTACAAGTATAAGGACGTATGAGATAGTTATACTTTCCTCAACAATACAAATGCAGCGGAAAAATTGTAACAAAACAAGTAACAAGTAGTAAATCTTTTAACCCAAAGAGAAGGGTATCTAAAAACCTTGGATAAAGGTACCTTGATTTATACTTTCAAGAAAGTATGTCTTACCCACACTAGGGTAATCCCTCGATACGAAGATTAGATTCAGTCTTACTATCCTCACAAACCCTCAACATCAAGGTAGTCCACACCTCTATCTTCCTTAGCAAGGAAGCCCTCAACTTCAAGGTAGTTGGCACCTCTGTCTTCCTATCCCCGGAAGCCCTCGATTGTACATAACAACAATCGGAGTCGCACAAAGAAAATATGAACAAGAAGTTCAGTACGCACAATGTAGTGAAATTATCTCCCATGAAATCACTTCAAGAACATGTAATCTCTAGAGTCATTGAATAGTTGTTAAGATCTTTAAAATGAGATCCTATTTATAGGCACAACTTCAATGGTCGTCTCCCTATTCCAACAGGCATATTTTCTCTTGAATTTCAGAGGGACCTGTATACATGTCACTCAAAAAAAGGTTAGTTAGTAACTGAATGCACAACATCGTTTTATAACAGAAACAAGTTTAAGAAAAAAAACGGTTACATAACCAAAATCCAATATTCAGAATGTAAGAAAATGAAAGTTCGGAGTCTAACAAAAAATGAATTCGGAGTCTATAATACAAGGATATTTGGATTCTGTTTTCGAGGACTTCAGAACCTGAAATCTATAGAATTCCGGAGTCTGAATTTCAAGGAAATTCAGAATCTGGATTCACAAGAATTCGGAACCAGAACTTACAAAGTTCAGAGTCAGAGTTCAAAAGAATTTAGAGTCAGAACTCATAAGAATTCAGAGTCTTTATTCAGAGAACTTGGAGTTAGAACTCAGAAGAGTTTGTAACCAGAATTCGTATTAGGAATTCGGAGTCAGAACTCAGAAGAGTTCATAACCAGAATTCGTATTTAGAATTCACAATCAAGACTCAGAAGAGTTCATAACCAGAATTCTAAGAATTCAGAGTCAGAACTCAGAAGAGTTCGTAACTAGAATTCTGAGAATTTGGAGTTAGAACTCAGAAGATTTCATAACCAGAGTTTGTATTCATAATTCGGAGTCAGAACTCAGAAGAGTTCATAACTAGAATTTTGAGAATTCGGATCCTAAAACAGAATGCTTCATATCTAGGTATTTATAGGATTCTGAGGTTTTGGTTACAAACCTAATTTTACACTTGGAAAAATTATGATATGAATAATAAAAACATGTTAAGGATAAATTTCTATGGGGAAAGAAATTTTTCCTTATAAAAGTAAATCACAGGGTAATACGAGAATTTACTTGTGATAAGGTGTTTGTGATTTTCAAAACAAGAAGTAATTATAAAGTCATAAGGAAACCTTATTGACTGAACAATCTATCCCAAGTATGAAGGAATGGAAATGTCATAAGGAAACCCATATTTACTCAACAATCTCCCCCTTTTTGGAAATCACAAACATCCTTACGAAAAATAATATAAGGACTTAGAAATTTTTTTTCTAGATTTTGAAATAATACTTATCTCCCTTTTTACATTGGAAAAGATGAATATGACTAACTATCCCTTAGACTTTGGAACACTAAGGATCATATTCTAGATTTCTGTAATGATATTTTTCAATATGTTGAGTACAAAAATATTTCTAATGGAAACCCCCCCTTAGATAAACTCCCCCTTACTTAGGGATATTTATTTTTTACTTAGCATTCTTTTTCCTTTCTCCCCCTTTTTGATTTACAAAACGAATTTGTGGGAATGGAAAATAGATTATAGTACCTGAAATATTAGTACAAAGCATGAAAATAGAAACAAGAAACCAAAATTTCATTAAGATTGGAAGAATTTGTACAAGGAAAAAAACAACAACAAAAGATAGGATTTATTTTCCTTCTTTTTCCTTGGGTATGAATTTGTTCACAATGGTTTTAAGCTTCTTTAGCTCCTTGTGATCTTCCTATACTTGATTCTCTAAGGCTTTTCTCCTATAATCCCGAGCCTTCATAGCCTCTTCCTGAGCATTCAACAAGTCATCATGCTTCACTAGCTTCTCTTCAATCTTGATCCAGATATCCCTTTCTATCTTCCAGCTTTGAGAAACAGAGTACAACTTCCCATTCAGATCCTTGACCTTTTGAATCTGAGTATTCTGCTCAAGAGTTTGATTTCCCTCAAAGCTAGTTGTGAGATCATTGATTTTCCTATCTTCAGAATCAAAAGCTTCCTTAACATCATCTTGAAACTTATCAAGCTCTCTCAAATCTTCAACTATATTCTTTGACCAGCTGACCACTTTCTTACAAGATTTTCTGTGGGAATTGTAGTTGATAAGGAAGTTCTTGTAATCAGCCTCAATATTTATACACCTATCCATCACCATGGATACAGAATACAATTTTTGATTCAAGCTATGTTGAAGCATCTGATATCTGGAGTCAATATTTGGAAAGATAGGAATGGTGTCAACAAGTTTCTTCAGTGATTGAATGAAAAAATCATGCCCTAGAGCTGATGATTATGAATCTGAAACTTTTCTTGGTGAGGGTTCTTCCTCTAGCTCGACAAGCTTCCTCTTAGAAGATACACTAGCTTCCTTCTTCCTTAAAGAAACTTTGGTAGTTGTATCAACAACCACCTGTTTGCCCTTATTGGTTCTCATAACAGCTTCTTCATCTGGAGACTCATGTTCACTGTCAGACAACTGAACAATTCTATCTTCATCAACCTTCTCCTTCTCAGCTCCAGCCTCAACATCCTCTGGGTGAATAAAGTGATGATTATAGCTTTATTACTCAGAAAATTTATTAACTTCTTCTTCAACCTTCTCATCTTCACCTTCCTCATACTTTCTAGGAGTTGAGAGCTTTGAATACTCTTCTTCAGAAGTTTAGATTGATAGCTTCTTGGAAGGGGTTTCCTTTTCATGATAATCTTCAACTTTCTTAATAAGATTTTCAGTGCCACCACTACTTTCTTCTATTTCCACTTCTTAGACAGATTCCTTTTCTTTAACAAACTTCTCTTGGTCTTTTTACGGAGTCATAAAATTCTTCCCTAGAGTGTCAGGTAAGGGTTCTACCAAGAAAGATTTTGGTACAGGGATATTCTTGGATTCTATTTCAGTATCCCTCAGAAGGTATTGACAAATTTTAGCCTCATACATTTTCTTCATTTTCTTCTTTTCCTTATCTTCCTTCCCATGCTCATCAGCTGCCTTCTCTTTCAAATCTTTGGCCTCTACATGATCCAAGAAAAACTATGGCTCTTCTACCTTCCAATTCATGTTGTATTCCCTCCACTTGGATACAACCTCATCTGAATAGGATTTTTTCTTCTTGGGTTTTGGAGGTGCAGATTGAGTTTCATTAGCTTCTGAGATATTTCCTTCTTCTACCACTTCCTTAAACTTTCTCTTCTTTCCTCCTTTTTTTCGATGGTTCAGGAACCTCTTGTTCCTTCAGATTAGCTTGAGCCTCTTCCTCTAGTACATCATAGAATTTTCCTATCTCCTTAGAGAAACTAACTTTCATCCCCTTGAGAGTATCATCACTGATTATCATAACTTTGCAATTCCTAGACTTTGAACTGCAAGTGATTTTGAAGGACTCCAAGAACTAAACAATAAGCTTAGAAAGAATGGCCGGGTACATAAGAATATGAGATTTCAAGTTCCCATTCTTGATATTCTCTATCGTAACGAGAATATGCTTCATCTGATTGATCTTCCTTAGATTTAACAAAAAATCCAAGATATACATATCACCCTTATTCAGCGTGTCTTTTTCACCCTTCCTCGGAATGATAAACCCTTGAACCCACAACTCAAGGATCCAATTATTTGTAGAAAAATTTTCAATTTTTGCAGTCTTGAAATTTGAAAGTCCAAGACACTCCATAGCCTTCATCTTTACAAAACTTCCTTGAACATATGGTAGCTTGTGGGGACAGAACTCAGATTCCCCTTCATAAGATAGCCCCACAAAGCTAGCAACCTTGGTGTATGAAAGAGATTAGGTTTTTCGATAACTCTTGAATGAAAACTTATCTCTCCATTCTTCCTTAAAGAAACTGTCCAACTCATAGAACTCAATAAGTAGATCCGGATACACCAATTATTGAGCCCCTGGATTCAAAATGGAAACACGTTCCCATCCATTAAGCTTCATGTTATTTGAGATAATGGAGTCATACTTGTTGAAGAAATTCGGATGCACCAGCCTTTCTCTTTATACTTTCCACTCCGCAATCGTCTTGATAGAAGGCATCTCTTGAGAAGGAAATTCACCAGAAATTCATATTAGAGAAAGACTTGAGAGGTTAAGAATGGGATTTTGAAAGAGGTGCAGAGCTTTGGCACGCAAAGGGTTGAAAACGATGTGGGACAACCCTTCAGTGGTCCTTTATATTGGTGTTTGATGTGACGATTCGAATTCCAAACACAATCCAATGGTTGAGAATTATTCTGATCAAATTGGACGATTAAAATGATATCTTCAAGGAAAAATTGGTAGGATCCGATCTTTTGAGGTTTTTAAAGTAAATCATTTGGATTTAAAGAAACTAGAATCCGAGAAATTTTAAAAACACAAAATAAAATACCAGTAAGTAAAAGGTGACTATGAAAACTCAAGAAAGAATCATACCTTTTAGATTGCTATGAAAATTATTCGTAATAGGTAATATTCTTCTTGGATAACTTTAGATTAAAAAAATACGAAAACCTGCATTACAAAAAACAATTTGAGTACACAAATCTTTATTATGAAAATTTCAAGTATGAAAAACTTCATTACGAAAATTTCAAGTACGAAAATCTTCATTAAAAAAAATTTCAAGTACAAAAATCTTCATTATAAAAAATTTCAAGTATGAAAATCTTCATTATAAAAAATTTCAAGTATGAAAATCTTCATTACGAAAATTTCAAGTACAAAAATCTTCAGTACGAAAAATTTCAAGTAAGAAAATCTTCATTATGAAAATTTCAAGTACAAAAAATTTTGTTCCAAAAGATTTGTGATAAGAAGAAAATAAACGACTATGGAAATTTTCATTATGAAAAGTTTGAAAAACTGAATATGAAAAGTTTTCATTACGAGAATTTTGAAAAACTGTCAAACAAATGTACTCCCCTTATGAAAAGGAGTTAATTACTGTAAGGAGTTTGGTTCAATAGGAAGTTAATGAGGAAGATTACCTTACGGTTATCATTCCTAACTTCTGTTTAATGTATTCAAATCTATCGGAGGGTAAATATTTTGTGAAAATATCTACAAGTTGATCTTCAATTCTGATAAATTGAAGAATAATATATTCTTTTTGTGTGTGATCCCTAAGAAAGTGATGTCTAATACTTATGTGCTTTTCATGAGAGTAATGTGAAGGTTTTTTACTAAGGGAAATGGAACATGTATTATCACACAAAATTTTTGTTTTGTTAAAACTCATACCATAGTATGTGAGTGTGTGTTGCATCCACAACACTTGAGCACAACAACTTCCAGCAGCTATATATTCAACTTCAGCAGTGGAAGGTGCTACTGAGTTTTTCTTCTTGCATGACCAAGAAACTAATGAATCTCCTAATAAATGAAAAGTTCGGGATGTACTTTTTCTATCCATTCTACCTCCACCAAAGTCAGCATCTGAAAATTTTTTTAAAACAAAATCATTTCCAGAAGTATAAAAGAGTCCTAAATCTATGGTTCCCTTTAAGTAGAAAAATTTCTTTTCACTATCTTTAAATGAGATTCCTTAGGATTAGATTGATATATTTCACATAAGAATAATGAAAACATTAAGTCTATATGACTAGCTATCAAGTAAAGTAAACTTTCTATCATACCTCTAAAAGATGTTTGATCTACTTGTTTCCCATCTTTATCAAGATCAAGTGTGTTTGAGGTACCAATGGGAGTACTTATACTCTTATTTTTGTCATATCCATAATTTTTAAGAAGATATTAAATATACTTATGTTCAGATATATAGATTCCTTATGGTTTTTGAGATATTTTAAAACCAAAGAAAAATGTTAACTCACCCATCATACTCATTTCAAACTAAGATTTCATTAGATCCACAAAAGAATCAGTTAAATATTGCTGAGTTGAACCAAATATTATTTCACCAATATAAATTTGAACAATCAAAACATTTTACTTATCTTTATTTATAAAAAGTATTGGATCTAAATTTCCCTTAACATAATTATTTTGAAGTAAAGATCCTGTAAGTCTATCATACTAGGATCGACGGGCTTGCTTATGTCCATACAAAGCTTTAGTAAGTCTAAAAACATGATCAGGATGTTTTGTATCTTCCAAACCAGAAGGTTGTTCAACAAAACTTCCTCTTGAACATAACCATTAAGGAAAGCACATTTTACATCCATTTGAAAAATTTTGAAATTGAAGAATGCTGCAAAGTCAAGTAAGATACGAATAGATTCAAGTCTAGATACTGGAGCATAGGTTTCTTCATTTTCTATTCCTTCCTGTTAATTATAGCCTTTATCCACTAATCTAGATTTATTTCTTACAATGATTCCATTTTCATTAGAATTATTTCTGAAGACCCATTTTACTCCAATAACAGAAGTTTCCTTAGGTCTTTCAAACAAGGTTCAGACTTTATTCCTTTCAAATTCATTTAGTTCATCTTTATTGGCTTTAATCCAATCATCATCACCTAAAGCTTCATCAGTGATTTTTGGTTCTAATTGGGAATGGAATTCTAGATGTTATAATTCATTTATTAAGGAACTTCTAGTCCTTACAGGTTGATTCACATCTACAATGATACTATCACTTAGATGATTCTTTAGAAACAACTGATTTGGATTTTTTAAAACATGTTCATCAACATAGGGTAGGAAATCTTCTGGGGTAAATGTTTTAGAAGTATATTCTTGTACATTTTCTTTATCATAAGGATCTTCTATAAAAGGTTGATAATCAGTTTTTAAAAACAAATCCAAGGATGTAGGTTGGGGTTGTTTAAAAATAAAAGGATCAGTTTCATCAAATTTCATATGTACTGTCTCTTCAACAGTACAAGTGTTTTTATAAAAAACTCTATAAGCCTTAGAAGTTGTGGAGTATCCTAAGAAAATTCCTTCATCAGATTTTGGTGAAAATTTATGTAGATTATCTTTAGTATTAATAATTAATACCTTTAAACCAAAAACCATTAAGTAATAAAGTCTAGGTTTTCTACCATTACATAACTCATAAGGATTTTTATTTGGAAAATGTATAATCAAAACTCGATTTATAGTATAACAAGCAGTACATATAGCTTCAGCCCAAAAATGTTTGGCTACAGTATATTCACTAAACATGGTTCTTGTTATCTCTTAAATAATTATATTTCTTCTTTCAACAACACCATTTTGTTGAGGTGTTCTGGTTGTTATAAAGTTATGAGTAATTCCTTTTCTACTCAAAAGTTTCAAAATCAGAATTTTGAAATTATTCACTATGATCACTGTGAATAGTTTTCAATGGAAGGATTTTCTAATTCTTAACTTGGGATCTAAACATTTTAAAATAAGAAAAATCTTCATACTTCTTTGCTAGAAAATAGACCCATGTAAATCTAGTGTAATCATCAATCAAGATAAATACATAATACTTCTCTCCAATGCTTCCAGTTTGTGCAGGTCCAAAAAGATCCATATGCACTAACTATAATGCATTAGTAGTTGTAACTTCACTGACTTATTTAAAACTTAATTTATGTTTCTTTCCATATTGACAAGGGTCACAAACTTTTAAATAATCAAATCTAATATCTGGTAGATCCGTAACTAATCTTTTCTTAGAAAGTTTGCGTAAGTTCCTAAGGTTACATTGTCCTAACCTTCTATTCCATAACCAAGAATGATACTCTATTACACTAAGGCAAGGTAAATCTTGGCTCCTAAGGTCTTCTATGTTTAGGGTGTAAACATTCTCTTTCCTATGGGCATAAAGAATAAAATTTTCCTTGGAATTATGTACTAGGCACTTTTCATTCCTAAAATTCACAAGGTAACCTTCATTACATAATTGGATTATGCTAACGAGGTTGTTCTTAAGACCCTTAACAAATAAAACATTTGAAATCAAAGTTTTTCCAAGAATAATGATGTTATATATACCAATAAGTTCTCCCTGAGCATTATCTCCGAAAGTTACTTTTCCTCTTTTCATCTTGATAATATTTTCAAAATAGTTTTTGTTACCAGTCATATGTCGGGAACATCCACTATCCATGTACCATGTATTTCTGTTGGTACTTTCTCTATTTTTCTGAAAATAATAAAAAGTTAGGTTTTCGGAATCCAAACTTGCTTGGATCTGGATATCTCAGAAAGAAAAATTTTAGGCACCCACATCTTTTTATAAAAATAGGCTTTATAAAATCCTAAAGACTGAGTTTTGTTTAAGGAACAATTTTTTTCCCAGTTTCCACCACACTAAAACTTAGTACAGAATGAAGCACTTTGAGGAACAAAATAATTGTTACTAAAAATAGGTTTAGAACTAGTATAACCAAAACAAGAACTATTCCTTTAGGGTCAGATTTGAGAATATATTTTATCAAAATTTTCCTTTTCCTAAGGTAAAGTTTTACAAACACTTACTCAAGGAAAAAATTTC
The DNA here is from genome assembly GCA_963277665.1 of Viscum album. NCBI lineage: Eukaryota > Viridiplantae > Streptophyta > Magnoliopsida > Santalales > Viscaceae > Viscum > Viscum album. The sequence goes on from OY728156.1 coordinate 895,525,615, forward strand.
GAATTTCAATTTGATAACCAAGTTATTGCCTTCTAAAACATTTTATTTTAAACTAGAGTTATGCTCGAAAACATTTTTCTTTGAAATTACATTTTCTAGATCTTTAGAAAGTTTATTATTCTCATAATTTAATTCTTCATGATTTTTTGAAATATTTTCCAAATCAATATTTTTCTTATCAAGATCTTTATAAAGATATGATATTTCCTTAGTAAGAATAGTATTCCTAGATTTTTCCTTATAAAGTTTTTTTCATGAGTTTTGAGTTCTCAATCTCAAGGAGTTTGGAAAACCTAAAAACTTCTTCATAGGTAGGTAAAATATTATATTCATCAGAAAAAGAATATTCATCAAAATAGTTATAATATTTATCATTACTATAATTTTCATTTAAAGAAACATTGGTCATTGATTTAGCATTGTGTACCTTTTCCATTAAAAAATGATTTTCAATAGTTAGTCTGGTTATTAGACCAAGATTCTTCTGTCCAGAAGATTCATAATCTAAAGATTCATCTAAAGTGTCACCACCACTGGCACTCCTAGTGTCATTATCTTTCAAGACTTTCTTAGTTTTAGACGTGTAATACTTATTTCTGTTCCTCTCATAATTCTTTTCCTTTCTTTCTTTTCTCTTAAGCATAGGACAATCAGGTCTTATGTGTCCAGCTCTCTTGCATTCATAACATGTGACTTCTGAATCTTTCTTGTCTTTCCTTTCTTTCTTCTTGTATCTGGATTGAAAGTTCTTTTTTTCAACAATCATGTTCATCATTTGAGTAATATTTTCTATTTCATTCTCTGAGGATTCACTTCTACTAGATTCATATTGGATAACTACCATCTTAGACTTAGATCTAGTAATTCTCTCAGGAGACTTAACTTTCATATGATTTGAAGTTGTAGTAAAAGAAACACTACCATTCCCATTCTTCTTCTTTACATTATCAGCATCTCTTTTCATTCTAGTCTCATGTTGAAGAAGAGTTCCAAATAGCTTATCAAGAGAAATCTGAGTAACCATTCTGTTTTCATCAATAACAGTCCTCTTGGATTCCCATTCATTGAGAATGATGTCTATAATCTTATCAAAAAGAGATTCATCATCTAATCCTTCCTCACCCATGGATTGTAAACTATTCACAATAGTCATAAATCTTTGTTTCACCTTACATATGGGTTATCCATAAGGAATGAAGAAACCATGATATTCAGATCTAAGCATGGATCTTCTTATTTCAATAACTTTGGAAGTTCCAAAGTGAGTAACTTCAAGTTTCTTCCAAATACAATTTTATGCTTCACAAGATGAAATTTAGCTATATATATTTCTAGTTATGGAGAAAATAAAAGTATTGTGTACCTTATTATTTAGTTGATATTCATGATTTTCTTGATTGGTGAAGGTACTAACTTCCTTGTCAGGGATTTTATATCCTCCAGTAAGCATAACAAAATTATCAGCTCTAGTACTGATAATGAATGTCTTCATGCGATCTCTCTAATAATCATAATCATTTCCATCAAAAATAGGTTGTCTAGTTGGATTGAGATTGTCTATGGAACCAACATTGATTCCTTCCATTTTATAAAAAAAACTTTCCACACAAACTTGTTAGTAATAAAATTTTGCAAATAAGGAAAATATTCCTAAGCAAGGAAAATATAAAAAAGAGTATCTCTAAGAAAAAATGAATCCAAACTATACGAGTTTGAACAACTGATTTCAGAAAAGAATGTGATGAATTATCTTCTAAATCTAATTGTGAGATTAATTCAGATTGAACCAATGCTCTGATACCAATTGTTGATATGGTACGTGAGTATGATATACTTTATAATACAAAATATAGGATTGAAATAAAAGAGATATTGTATGGAGTATCTAATGATGCTCAATATATAAGAGGGGGGGGGGGAAGTGTGAATTGTACACTTTTATTTTTTTTTGGAACTTTTAAAGATGGTTATGTTTAATAAGGTTAAACAAGGTAGTTCATAAAAACTCTAGTTCTACACACTTGCTTGATTCCGGAAATATGATTCCGAGAAAGTGATTCCAGAAAATATGGTTCCATAAATGAAACTTAACGAAAGATTACAATGATGAATATTCTAACTTAAAACATATATAATCTAACTAGATCAGAATACAAGTATAAGGAAGTATGAGATAATTATACTTTCTTCAATAATACCAATGCAACAGAAAACGTGTAACAAAACAAGTAACAAGTATTAAATATTTTAACCCAAAGAGAAGGGTATCCAACAACCTTGGATAAAGGTCCATTGATTTATACTTTCAAGAAAGTCTATCTTACCCACACTAGGTTAAGCCCTTGATTCTAAGATCAGATTCTATCTTTCTATCCCCACAAGCCCTCAACATCAAGGTAGTCGAAAACTCTGTCTTCCTCAACAAGGAATCCCTAAACTTCAAGGTAGTCGGCACCTATGTCTTCGTATCCTTGGAAGCCCTCGATTTTACACATCAACAATCGGAGTCGCACAAAGAAAATCTGAATAATAAGTTTAGTATGCACAAAGAAATGAAAGTCTCTCTCTAGAAATAACTTCAACAACATGTAATATATAGATTCATCGAACAGTTGTTAAGATCTTTCAAATGAGCTCCTATTTATAGGAACGACTTCAATGGTTGACTCCCTCTTCTAACGATCATATTTTCCCTTGAATTTTGGAGGGACCTGTACATGTGTCACACAAACAACGGTTTGTTAGTATATGAATGCATGACATTGTTTTATAATAGAAACAAGGGTAAGAAAAAAATGGTTACAAAACTAAAATCCAATATTCAGAATGTAAGAAAATGAAAGTTTGAAGTCTAACCAAAAATGAATTCAGAGTCTATAATAAAAGGATATTCAGATTCTATTTTCTAGGAATTTAGAACCTGAACTCTATAGAATTCCAGAGTCTGAATTTCAAGGAAATTCAGAATCTAGACTCACAAGAATTCATAACTAGAACTGACAAAGTTTAGAGTTAGAGTTCATGAGAATTCAGAGTCAGAACTCATAAGAGTTCGGAGTCTGTATTCAGAGAACTCGGAGTCAGAACTCAGAAGAGTTCATAACCAGAATTCTTATTAGGAATTTGAAGTTAGAACATAAAAGAGTTTATAACCAGAATTCATATTCATAATTTGGAGTCAGAACTCAGAAGAGTTCGTAACCAGAATTCTGAGAATTCGGAGTGAGAACATAGAAGAGTTTGTAACCAGAATTCTGAGAATTCAGAGTCAAAACTCAGAAGAGTTCGTAACCAGAATCTTGAGAATTCGGATCCTAAAACAGAATGCTTCATATCTAGGTATTTATAGGATTCCTAGGTTTTGGTTACAAACTAAATTTTACACTTGAAAAAATTATGATATGAATAATAAAAACATGTTAAGGATAAATTTCTTTTGGGAAGGAAATTTTTCCTTATAAAAGTAAAACATAGGGTAAAAAGAAATTTTCCTTCAGATAAGGTGTTTGTGATTTTCAAAATAAGAAGGAATTGTAAAGTCATAAAGAAACCTTTTTGACCGAACAATCTCCCCCAAGTATAAAATAATGGAAAATTCATAAGGAAAACCTTATTGGCTCAAAATTATTTTCATTAAAGATTAATTTATAAGTATACAAGTTTATTTTCAACGTAAAATGTTTCTCAATATTCTATAATGGTTTATAAAATATTATCAAATGAAATAGAAATGTTTCCCCATTTTCAAAGAAATGTAATAAATGTTATTTTAAATTTAATTTTCTTTTTTGTAAATATACTTTATTATTTTATTTTTCTCTAATGGGTATATGTTCCAGTGTTACCATATTTATTATTTATTTGGTTATATTTTGATTGTTTTAAACATATTTCCATGGAACTAGTTTTTTTTCATGGGTTATTCAAAATAAAATGGAATAATGGTTGTTTTCAAGGGCGTTATATTAAAAATTGAAAGATTATAAAAGTTTTATTCATTATATGGTACATCGAAATATGTATGTATGATTTATGATTGGTTAATTTATAAACCAAGTATGGGTGGGTTTGTTATAGCCCTATCATGCATTGGAAAAAGAGATCGAGTTAACTATTGTAAGTTACTCCAAAGAGACAATGAATTTAGCTCTTGTAAGTTACTCCTAAAAGATAATAGAGTTAAATTTTGTTGGTTACTCGTAAGAGATAAAAGCGTTTAATAAATATAAGTATCTTCTAAGAGATAAAGGATTTAACTATTATATTTCACTCCTATTATATTATTTTAATTACCCTATTTAGGTGATTTAATGATGTTTTTTGATCCTACAAGATACCTACATAGTTTTTCAATGATTTTTATATGTTATACTAGATCCTTTACTAAAATATTATTTTAACATGTAAAATAATTTTAAATTATATGACCCCGGTCTTATGCAATTTTTTTGTCCCATGTATCATGATTTATGATCCATATTTTGATGGGTATGAATTCTATTATGTTATGATCATTCACTTTGATTATGTCATCATACCCTTATGATAATATTATTACCACTAATAATATTTAATTTTATATTATTATGTTTAACCATACTGAGTATTTGATCCCAGCCTTCTTATCTTTTCCATTTCTCCAGGTTGTAAAGAATGATGTTAAATGAATTTTTATTATTATGGATTCCCATGAAAATAGTTTTATGTGAGTTATTGAGGAATTATTGTGAAATAATAAAAGATGGATATATTAAGAAAAATGATCACATGAATACATCGGTATTGTTATGTTAGTGTTTATCCTAATTCTCTAAAAATATAATCCTAAAAGGTACCTAGGAAGGTAATTGATCCAATATTTTATGTCTGATTTTGAATGTTTGTATGGTTAAAATTGGTTCACCTTTATTAGTATTAAATCAATAAATGTAAATATTATGTTTTTAACACTGGACCAAGGAGTGTAGTTTCAGGTATTTTATAATATCTCATTAAGAAAGATTTATAATTTTTATCAACATCTTTTTATACTTTATTTATCATTATTAGACTGTATTGTATAAACTTTTCTGAGTTTATCATGGACATGGATTTAATATAGTATCTAACATTTAGGAAATAGGTCCTTAAAAATCTTATTTCAATAGTCAAAATATAAAAATATCATCTTGATTATTTAATCAATGTTATACCACTAATGATGCACCTGGTACAAGCTAAATCACCAAAAAAATAAATCGTAATTATTTTTATCATGTATAAAAGTATTTAATTAATGGTACACATTAATTATAATAATATCAAGTAGAGATATCAATACACATGCTTGGATAAAAGAACAACCAATTAAAAAAATAGTGTTTGTATTTATGGGCTTGTCCTCATGACCTACTATACTTGAGATCACCAAGTACATACTTTATGAGAATAAGTTTCAATATTTTTTAACCAAATAAGGTTTTTGGTTTCATGAAGATATTTTTATGATTGATAAAATATGGAGATTATTGCCAAAAGATTTTAAAGAAATAATGATAAAAAATCACATTCAATCATATGTGAAGCAATACAATTAAAGGAAATTGATATAGTTGAAGGATATATGAAATTTTAGGACAGATTTAAGTGTTATATAATAATTTAGTAAACATTATTGTAATGATATTCATAACATCGTAATATTTTTTAAGTATTTATACCTTTTTTATGAAAAAATATTTCACCATAATGTATAAATATTTCAATATGATTTTCTATTTAAAATGAATATTATTGAGATGAAATTAATGTCCTATGTGTTAAGATATAATAAAAAGACCACAATTTATAAGTATTCACATTGGTCATTGTGAGGAAATGATTGTACCATAAAGAAATTGATTGTAAAGTGAAGGTATAGATTAAATTGGAATTAAAGGGTGTAATGAAAGTAGTATTTTATGGGTCTTTACGAAGATGACTATTATATCATGACTACAAGGTATAATGGTGGAGGAAGTGTGATTATTTCATAATAATAATTTTATGGTGTAATGAATTTAAAGGGAGTTTCAATTTTAAATAATGTTGAAGATAAATGCTTTTTAATTATAAGAATTTTTCTTCAATAAATTTGGTTACACTTTTGTCTGTATATGTTTCTATATTTTATTAGTTTTAATGATGTGTTAGAATGAGTTATACATGGTTCAATTCAAAATCAACCCCCAATTTCCCATTATCATATCTAAGGTGACTTGAAGGATTGAATAGATCTTATTAATGCAATTTAAGTAAGAGATGATAGAATAAAAGAAGGAATTTTTTTTGAATTTAAATTTCATGATTCAAAGAGTAAGATAAGTTTTGATTCTATAAGTGTGTGTTACTTGAGTTTGAGTGTAGAAGAAGTACAAAATATAATGAAGAAGAAAAAGTATACTCCTAAAGAAAAACAGATTCATAATCATACTCAATAAATAGAATTCCTAAATAAGGAATCCTCAGAAAGATGAAATTGAATGATTACTTTATAAAGGATAGAATTATTTTGTTATATAGCATTATATATTGTTTATTTCTGCTGGTAAGTGATCATCAACTCATATTCACATCAAGATATCTCAATAGAAGACAAAGGAAGATGTTGGGTGTTCCATTAGAGATGCTCATTAACTAAATTTTATAGTTTTTTGTTTGATGAAGAAGATAAGAAGTGATAAAAAATTAATATAAATTTAGATTATGTTATTAGCTATGAATAATAAATTTACAATATCATTTAAAAACATCCTTTGTTTTTGTGGGATTAAATTTAGTATGTTAGGTCATATTTGTATTCACATGAGTTTTAGATTAAAACTTGATTATTATAACCATTAGATCATATTAATAGATAATATGAAATGGATGATACCATACCAAAATTTATGTTTCAATGCCAAACCCTTTTGATGAAAATTAACTAACTTTTGTGATTTTATTTTCACATACATTCAACAAATGCGAATACAATGATGTAGAAGGATTACTATTTAAAATGAATGGACATGCCCTTGGAATGGAATGGAATCATCCATCTCCAAAAGATCCATTGAAATCAAAAAAATTATTACAATAATTAGGTTTTATCTATGAATCTAATGTGTGTACAAATGCCTCTCAATAACTAAAATTTCTCCAACAAAAAACCAAGAAAACTCTCTAATAAAATAACAAAAAAGATCTACTAATAAAAATAAGAATATCAAAAAATTATATGAAAAATGTATCAGCTAAACTTATTCACTTCTATAATATCTGAAGATATTATAATAATATGCTAGATTTCATGTACCACACATAATATCGATCTTAAAATGAACTATATTATACTATTAAAATATTATTATTGAAATATAGACATTATAACCTATTGATTGGATTAATGGGTATGAAAAAGAGTACCCACATTATAAAATATATATATTAAAAATTTCCCTACAAAAATTTACTAATTAATTCCTAGGAAATAATAAATCAATTTTAAAAAAAATCATATAAGACTAAATGATATATTTTTTAGAAACTGATTTCTGTGAAATAATTAATTTATCAAAGTAAATTAAGATAATAACTATATATGAATGATTTTAATGAAATTTTTATATTATATATTGAATAAAATAAATTAAAATTAATATAATTATGTTTAACAGATAAGGAATAAGTATAAATGCATTCTATACTTGAAAAATACATTATTTTTCAAAAATGAGTTTTATTTCATTTTGTGCATGAATATTATGATAAATTTCATCTAATTTTAGAAATTATATCTGATAAAATGGAAATATTTTTTGAAATAATCATTTTAAAATAATCTTAATATAATTTTTTTTGAAAAAGATGTTTTTAGATAAATAGTGAAAAATACTGATTTTGAAAAAACAATCATTTATTTTGTTTTAATCAAAGTAATTGAAATGTTTCATTTTTTTGAATTTGTTTTAAAGTAAAATAATATTAATTTAATTTAAAATAATAAAATCAATTCCATGCGAATCAATATTATACATGATTTTGTGGTAAAATCCTTTTATGCTTAAAAATGGATTTTTTTTCCTAAAAACTTGATTTCATTTCATTTTACATCCTTATATTGAAATTACTTTTTTGAAATTTTTAAAATTTTATATTTTAATTTTTATTTGATATTTTTATTTATAAATGTTCAAATTAGGTAAATATGTCCATTTTATTTTTGTATTTAAATATAATTAACCAATGTAAAATTGTTTTACCACACCAATGGGTAAGATGAGATAAATAAGGTTAAAACTTTGTGCTAAGATCACATTATATTATCCCAAAATGAGTGTATGAGTATTTATAGAGCACTATATTATCACTAGTGAATTTGGATTCATTTTTTATCCACTTGACATGATTATGACTTCTATTTTGTATTGATAAATTTAAATTTAAAAAATGTCACTCTATCTCATTTAATATCTTAAATATGTTTTCATGATAAGGATAAGAGAAAATTTGTAAATAAAAATATATGACTTTAATGGATTTAAATAAATTATATTAATGTTTTTAATTTATTTTAAATTTATAAAATTATGGAGAGTTTCTAAAATGCTTAAATAATTTTAATATAGTGTTTATAAAAACTAGTGAAAAATAAAGAATATGATTTTAAAAATAATATATGTTAGATAAATCGGGATGTTTACTTAATTTTAAAGATAATTATGAAGTATAATTAATTATTTATGTTCTTGAATTATAATTCCATTATTTTATTGATATGTTTAAGGTTAAATTTTGTGAATAGTACTAAAATGTCCTTAAATGGTATGTAATGATGAAAACATATTTTTAAATCATTATAAAATAATAAAAATATTATACTAACTGAATTTTAGTGGAAATTTTAGATCCTATCATTAAGGATCATTGTATAGGACACTTTTCAATCTTAGTATTACATCCATAACACTTAATGATTGAAAAAAAATGTGAAAATGCCCTTGATTTTTTCTAGTAAAAAGGGACTCACTCCATCCATTTCAAAAAAAAGATTTTTTTTCTATCCAAAAAATACCCTAATTACTCTATAAACTTCCACTACCATGTTCTCAATCCCTTGGAGTTACCACAATCCACCCTTTCAAAATCATTAATCTTGATCAAAAGGAGGATATAAAAAGAGGTGGTATAAGCTTAACCAATTTCTTTAAAGGTAATGTAATCTTTTAAATCCTTAAAATATATCATTACCATCATGATATAATAACATTGGTATCTAAAATATACTGAAATTTTATTATGTTTATGATAAAACTTTTTTTCATCTCCTTTAACATGCAATGAAAAATGAACACTTCACTCGTACATACGTATGGAATACCATCTCCATGAATTGAAATGTTTTTTTTCATCATCAACTTATATTGTAAGTTAAAATTATGGATCAATTATATATATTTTTAGAGTTGATATTCAGGAACCAACTGTATATGATTTGGATTACATTTATATCTAATATGGAAGATTATGAGTACATACCCCCTAGTAGGAATTACACATTCCTATGTGTCATTAAATATTTATATTTGTGATCATGTGTAATAGTACATAGTTATTAATATTGTTAATAATTAATTTAATGAATCACATACTAATATGCATTACCATAAACCATGATAATAACAATTCATGGTGAATTTAGGTACAATGGGTAATTCATGAATGATGTGTTATTAATTAATAATTCAATAAAGTATTTTTTTATTTAATATTAATGGAAGTTGATATCCTGAACCTTTTATTGAAATAATATATTCTCATTAAATCCCATGTCCATGGTGTAATGAAAAGTTTATTTTAGATGATCAAAGAATGAATTATCAAGCATATAGGTTGATGATACAGGTGTGAAAACTATTTTATGGGATATTTTAACAAAGAGATTATATTACACAATAAGTGATAGTTTGTTGTTGTCAAAATTGAAACACTAGATTCTTTATCATAGGTTCCTTGAACTATTTCTAGATAGTAATCTTGGACTTTATGGAAGCCCACCTAAAGACAATGAGAAATAATCCTAGAGGGTCACATAATGACTGTTTTTGTTGATCTTAATTAAATTCAGTTTGATTTTATTTATTGGAATAAATATTATTATCAATTTTAAGGGATAATTTTATTTGTTATTAATGATCACATAAATTAAATAAACATTTATTCATAAATTAATTTTCAAATTACATAAATATATAATATTTATTTATTAATTTTTTTATAATTATTTATTCTTAAGATAATGAATATAAAATTTATTTTATGAAAAAATATTAAATTAAATATTTTTTTGGGTATTCGATAAATTTTAAGGAGAATGAGATGAACATATATTGTCTGGTGATAAATGCTAATTGTTTAGCTTGTAAAATAATATTTATTTTTTGTTCTAGTTAGTAAAAAACAAGAAATAAAAATAAAAATATTATTTTTATATATGGAATCAGGTCAGAAATGGTTCTAAAATTTTATTAATGACACTTGAGAAATTAATTAAATTACAAAACCAAACCCATGGTTTATAAATTGAACACTATTACATTCTAAAATAATTTAATCAGGAATTGTTGTGCATAATGGATTACTCTCTTGAATCATATTTTTCCCTCTCAGATCCTATCAAGAAGAAGAAGATCGAGAGAATTTCTAAAAGACTAAATAAACAAGAAGTGATTGAGAATAACAATTTAAGATGAACAATTTACAGCACTAGTACCCGATGCAACATCAGTGTAGTTTATGGATAATTGGAGGACTTGTGGATCACTACTATAGGGATTCTACAATTGGATCCTACAAGTATAATTATAAGTTACCAAAAAGTGTTTAAAATGATCAACATCTACTATGAATAAATATATCAAGAATTAGGTAATATTTCTTCATATTTAATTAAATTAATTATAAATTTTACATGGAAAGATCTCATATAAGTTTTGGTGATATTTCTTTTCAATATTCAATTGAAACAATTTCATTAGTTATGACATTTATGTAATGTAAAATATGATAATTATCTATCAAATCATTATTTGATGAGTTGGTATCGACCTTGATAATCACTTATTTAGTGGAAAGACCCATCAAGTGGTGTTAGAGTGGTCACATTTAAATTTATAATTATATATTTGATTTTTGATCATTATTGATTTAAAATTTAAAATTAATTTCAAGTTTTAATTATTTCTTGATCCACTGTCGAAATATCCTATTCCTTTTATTTGTTTCTCAATCATAATACCATTATAGGTTAACAATTTACAATGATCACATATGAAGATTCAATTTGGAGATGTTAAAAATTCTTACTGGATAATACAAGAGTACATAACATTTAATCCTTTTTTACATTATGTGTATCCTTTTTCATTATACAAGGATTTCCGTGTGGTTCCAATTTCATTTCAGCATTGTACAGACCACATGAAATAAATGGACCACATGTAGACCATCCAAGGTTGTACACAAATTTTCTAAAGTACATACCATGTAGATTGTCTACACATCACGTAGTCTATATACTTTTATGGAAAAAACAAATGGTCAAACCACATCATGTAATTAATACATTTCATATATTTAATAAAAGATGCATATAGACTGAAATCCATAAAAATTGAAGTACAAACCATGTATCCTTTGTACACACTGTGTACTTCATAAATTTACATGATAATTTTATATTGATTCTCAAGGCATATACATTAGATATTCGATAAAGTAAGTACATGCCAAGTGGTAGGGTTATACATTCAATGTACTTTACCTGTTTATGCGGAAATATTAAATTTAATTAATGACCCCATTAAACATCATTGACCATATTTCCATGGATCATTAAGATGGAAGTACATGACAATCATTAGGTTTTATACTATATTAAATACTTAATTAATTCAACTCAATATTCAAATATATGAATCATGTATGGTTATTATAGGCTAAATTATCAACACATTGGGGTATATAATTTTCATGTGTCTCTTGTGAAATTAATTTGGAGACAAACACTATAAAATTATGAAACATTACATGAACATAATATGTCATCTGTGTTATTTGATTACAATTATTACCATAATGAGTAGTTTATATAGGTAATCCTGGAGTTTCTTCTAAGTACAGAGCTATGCACTTTTTTATTTAGTTTTAAATAAAATAAAATATTTATATTTATTTAAAATCATAATGGATTATAATTTCATGATGACTGGATGAAATAAGATAAAATGATTTAATTGATTTATAAGATAATTAATCAGATTAATTCACGTGTATTTTATATTATTAAATAATGAATTGAAATGAATTATAACAAATTGTTTTAAATGAGAAGTGTTTTCATGTATACAACTGATCCAAATATTTAACTAGGCCTATGTATGTGTTGGTTTACATTATTAGTTTTATTTCATTATTTTAAAATTATTTATTATTAAATAAAATATTAATAGACTATGATTCATCTCTCTCTATTTTTTATATAGTAAATATGTGTAAAATATTGTTTTATGCAAGCCCCCTTAACCAATTAGTTGGTTCCCCTCACATGCATGTGAGCTATAAAAACTATCTAATAATATCAGTATCCTATGGTGCATGGAGTCAGTTCAAGATGGAGCCTAGGTAGAGGTATATCAATAAGGAATCGAGACAAACTAATATGGGAGACATATAGGTATACATGTTGGTAGCTTCAACTCATGCCAAGACCATCACATAGAGATTATCCATATGGTCATAGGTTTATTTATTGTATACTCAATAAATGAACCATTAAATAAGATCATGATCATACCCTTAAATTATTTATTTTATTTATTCCCTATAAATGATTTATTTTATGGATTCAAGGTTGTGATGACATAAATAAATTAAAAAAAGTTATATGGTGGAATTAAAATTAATGGTCAATACATAGATTTTTTTATCATAACATGGTTAATAAATAAAGTAAAATTCACTTGATATTAACAAGACATGTTAAATATAAAATTAGTAAATTGATACATATTAAATTAAACCCCAAAAGTCAATATTAAGATAATAAGCCTTACATTATCTAAATTAAGATGAACCCATAGTTAAAGTGTCTGTTTGGACTCTATCTGGGAACATAAAATTATCAAAAAGTCTTACATAAGATACTAGGTCAACTTAATTGAATCCGTATAGGGTTTAATGGCATTTTATTTTCAATTCATAATTTGGAGGATAGTTTTGTGGAAATCTGAGTAAGGAGTTATGGATTGGATAGTTCATTCATTTGTTCAAGGATATGATATTTTTCAATTGGAAATATTACCGATGTAAAAACAATATTATAATTTTTATGGCCCCCATTTGGATTATAAGAATGGAAATATGGATCCTTATTATTAAAATTTATACTATAATAGGCCATTCTGTGTTCACTGATGAGGGATGTTGAGGTATGATAAAATAGTGGGAGGTTTAATAAAATTAATATTATTGTAGTCTCAAATAAATTTTCATCAATTAATAATAATATCAATTTTTATAATTACAAAATAATTGAAACTTCATCAACCAAATTATCCTTATGATCATTTTTATAGAATGAACATCTCAAAACAAAGAGTAATTTATATGAATGTTTTATAATCCCAAGTGTATTTTTATGCCACTAATAGAAGTATTTCATGATTTAATCCTCAATTCCTAATCTTTAAGTAAAAGAGGAGAATAATAAAGAGTTCCCTATATATGATAAACATTTGAGTCACATAGTCAACAATTAGTTTTTAATGCATTCATCCCTGTCTAATGAACCCATGAAGTCACACGAAGACATGGTTTCTTATTGAATGGTCTAGTATATCCATTATCTTTATCAAGAGAGATATAAATAGAAATGAATTGAGATATCCAAGTCACTCTTTAATAGTAATATTAATGAAGTTATTCGAGCTGGACCTCACATAGTCAAACTCATTGGATATATTGAGGGACAATAGGTTATGGGGTTTAATATTCCTAATGAATTGTGTAATAATATCATTATTTAATCACTCTCATAGAGATTCTCCAATTTTGTTTTTAATTTAATTTTTAACTACATATATAAGTATCTCCTAAATCTTCACACACTATTTTTCCATGTTAACAATGATATAAAGCTAAAAAAATCTTCTTTACTTATGAATAATTGAGGGAAAGTGTTGGTAAAGTTCTCTAAGTCCAAAGATCCTTTAAAACACTATTAAATGTAGAAAAATATCAAGGAGAAATTATGGGAACATGATTATATCTATTTCACATGTGGAAAGAAGGTCATGTTTAAAAAAATACACCTAGGAAAAGAACCAAGGGGAAGATATATGTACATTTTTTATCAAGTGAGACTTATCTGTTTCTATAGATTAGGTATTAAATATAACTTATGGTGATCCTATACATTTTAAAATATAAAAATAATGTAGATTATAAGAAAAAATTAGAGGGAAGTTAGATCTACATCTATCCAATATATCTAGACTTGTTGTTCTGGTATTGATACCACCTCATGTTTCTAACAAGAATGATCTTGGTTTTAAAAGATTGTTATTTTGTGTCATCAATTACTAAAAACATTTTATCAGTATCCATAATTTATACAACTGGATTTATTTTCAAATTTGGGAATAAATATTGATTCTTTTATAAATAAATAATATTTTCACGTAAGGTTTATTTAAATAATGATCTTTTTGTGTTGGATTACACAAAAAAAGTAATGGAAATCGATAACAAAACTAGTTCACATGAATCATAGCACACCCAACTATGGAATAACTGGATATATCATATAAATAAATAGAGTTTGAGAAAATTATTCCAAGATGGATATTTAGATTAATTTTAACTAAAAACACATGGTGTGTGTCACACATGTAAAAAAGAAAAAACGAACAAAGCTCTATTTAGTGGAAAAGATGAAAGGGCTATTGAGATTATTGAGTTTGTTCATACCAATTTTTGTGAGCTAATTATAGTTTAAGAAAGGGGTGAGTACTCATACTTTATAAATTTTGAGGACGATTTTTTTAGATATGATTTTTTCTACTTAATGAGTCATAATTTAGATTCTTTTGACAGATTCATGTATTATAATAATGAAGTTTAGTACCATATTTTTAAGAATATTAAGAAAATATACCAATTATATGATAAATAATATCTTAATAAATCCCTATTTTGTTATTTATAAGAGTTTCAGATTCTATCCTAAATAAATCCTCCTTATAAAACACAATAGAATAGTGAAAGTGAAAGGAGGAAAGACACCCTTTTTGACATGGTGAGATAATGATGAGTTATGTGATTATTCCATTATCCTTTTAGGGATATAGATTATAGAAAAAAACATACATTCTAAACAGAGTGCCATGTAAAGTGGAAAATGGTATTCCATTTGATCTTTGGTATGGAAATAAACCCATGATATTACATGAAAATGTGTAGGTATGTGAAGAACTTGTTAAGGATATTTATGGAAAAAAATTTACTTTGAGGAACAAAGTGTATCTTTATAGGATATCCTATGAAAATAGAGTTATACTACTTATTTGACCCTTTAGATAAAAATGTTGTTTTTGAAAAACATCCCACATTCCTTTTTAAGGATCATATCTCTAAAAGAGAAAGTGGGAATGAGATAGAATTCGATGATGTTTGGTCTAAATATACACAAGAGTTGGCATAATAATAGATACCACAAAGACCTATGGAAGATAACATTCCAAGGAAACAAGAACTGTTTTGGAGTTCAAGAGATTCTAGAGAAATTGAAAGATATGGTTTTCTAGTCACTATAGATAGTGACTCATTATTATTTAAAAATAACAATACTCTAACCTATAAGGAAGAAGTAAGAGGAAAATATGTTACCAAATGGCATGAAGTTATGAATTTTGAAATGGATTCCATATACCAAAACCAAGCCTAGATTTTGATAGATCATATTATGGATGGAATTCCCATTAGTTTTAAATAGGAGTTCAAGAAGAAATTATACATGGATGGATAAGTCTGTACTTATAAGGCATGAATGGGTTCAAAATCGTTCAAACTACATTAAGGAATAAACTAAGACATGAAATTTTCACCAATTTCTATGAGTAAATCCCTTTAAATTATACTTTCCATTATGGATTAACATGACCTAGAGATTTAAAAAATGGATGTAAAAACAACCTTCCTTAATGGGAACCTTCAAGAAGATGTCTATATGAAACAATCTAAATGGTTTTTGACTCAAAAGAATTCCAATAGGGTATGAAAATTCTAATGATCCATTTGTGGATTAAAGAAATCATTCAAAAAATGAAACATTATATTTGATGAGTCTATGACATAATTTTGTTTCATAAATAAAGAATTTGATCCCTTTGTCTATAAGCAGTATAGTGGGAGTGTATTAATTTTATTAATAGTTTATGTTAACATCATACTAATTATTGGAAATGAAATACTAGTATCATAGTCTGTTAAAGACTAGTTGAACACATGATTCTCAAAAAAGGAAATAGGTGAAGAAACATATATTATTTGGATCATGATCCATTGTGATAGATCTAATAGGTCACTCAATCTTAGTAAAATTGTATATATTGAAAAATAATAAAGTGATTCAGTATGGAACAATACAATAGGGGATTTTTTCGGTTGCCAAATGGAATTAATCTTTCTAAGAAAATGTTACAAAAAACACATGAGTACAGATAATGTATATGAAGGATTCTATAAACATTATTGATTTGGTCAGTCATGTATGCTATACTTTATACTATTAAAGATGTCACCTATAACTTAAGTGTGGCAGGAATACATCAATATGAAATAGGTGATCACTATTGGATGGAATTCAATAATATAGTTAAGTATATGGGGAAATATAAGGATATGTTCCTAGTCTATGGAGGAGATAAGGAACTAATCATAAGAGGATATATGTATTCTAGTTTCCAAACAGATCAAGATGATCTAAAATCACAGATGAGATGAATATTCACTCTCAATAGAGGTGATATGAGATGGAAGATCTCAAATCTTGCTATGGTTTTAGATTATAAATTATATTATAAGTATATTATGGCATCTACGTTAGAAAAACAATAATTTTGGATACACAACATTATCAATATATTTATGTGATTCCTAGCAATGAAGATTGTATTGTAATCTATTATGATAATAATTCAATGGTGTCCCTTGAAAAAGAGTCAATATCACATAAACAAATGAATCACATACTACAAAAATATCATATCTTGAGGATTTTTTAGATAGAGTGGTGATGAAAATTGATATTTGTCTCTATAAAAGACTAAGTGATAGAACCCTTAACTAAAGAAATAACTCTGTATAAACATGATCATTATATGAGGTATAGTGGATCAAAATTCGTAGGAATTTGTCTCTAGTCTAAGTGGGAGTCTATTAGAGTTGGTGGTCAAGAGCCAACTATTTTTACTTTGAATTACATTTATTTTTAAATAAGTGAATATTTATTTACATATCATACTATATATCATTAATAGTTATATATTCAATTAATATAATAATTTCTTATAGTATCTATCAAATTAAAAAGGCAAAGTATTTCCTTTATATGATGATAACCTTGGAATTCCATGATAATATTATTATACCTACTTCTATAGATAATTTTTTTTGAAAGATTGGGCACATAGAATGTTGAATATCAAGTTATTATACTCATAAGAAGATGATACTTATTCTCATGAAGTATTCACATGGTAACAAAAATGGGAGATTATGAGAATAGAACTACCTACAGGAATTCCACATGCTTATGTGTCATTGAATATTTCAATATATGAGTGTGTATAATGGTACTTTGACTTTATGATTATTATAAATGCATGTCATGACTCCCACATTTATATGTATTTCTATAAACCATGACAATACTAGTTCATGGGGAAGTTGGGTACGTTGAGCATTTCACAAATGTTGTGTTTTTAATTAATAAATCAAGGAAGTATTTTTCCCTTATATATTAATGGAATATGATATCTCATCCCTTTAATTTAAATAGAATTATAAAATTAAATTCCATGACCATAGTGTAACTATGAGTTTATTTCATATAGTAAAATAAGGATGTATCAATCATATAGGTTGATGACATGGGTGTGCAACCTTCTTGATGAGATATTATGAAAAAGGGATTATATTAAAAAATTAGTTCTCATATTTGGTTGTAGATATTATGACATTAACTTATTTCTCTTGGATTCCTTTTCCCATTGCTAGAAAATAATCTTGGTCTTTAGGCAAGATCAGTTAATACTAATGAGAAAGAAGTCTTGAGGGTTAAACACTAAGTGCTTTTGTTGATCTTGATTAAATTCTTTTTGAATTTATTTATTGGAATAAATACTATTATTAATGATGATGAATAATTTTATTCTAAATTAGTGGTCACATAAATTAATTATATATTTATTTAGAAGGTTATTGTCAAATTATAATGATATATAATATTTATTTATTTATTTAATATTTGATAAATATTTGTTTGTTAGATTGTGAATAGAATATTTATTTTATGAATAAATATTTAATTAAATATTTATTCAGATATTTGATAAATTCCAAAGAGGACGAGCAGACCAAGATTATTTCTGGTGATAAATATTAATTTTCAAGATTGTAAAATAATATTATCATTATTCCAATTAGCACACACAATGGAATAAAAATAATATTATAATTTTAATACATGACACAAGGTCATAAATGAGTTTATAATTTTATTATGGGATGTTTTGTAGTTAATTAAATTAAAAACCCTAACCAAAGGTCTATAAATAGAGCTCTAATACATTCAAAGAGATTTTAATCAATAATCACTATGTATAATGGATTTCTCTCTAGAATCCTCATATTCCATCTAACATCATCTCAAGAATATGAAGATTAATATAATTTCTATAAGATTGAATAAAAATGAATTGATATTAAAAGAAAAATAAATGAACATAAATCAACCATGAAAGGACCTATTGATTCTTTGGTGTATTTTGAAGATCGTAGGATCATGTATGGATCATCGTTAGAGGGATTCTGTAGTTGGATCCTATAAGAATAATGAATGATTTCCGAATAGGGTATGGGATGATCAAAATATAGTATAAATAAAGATATCAATAATGTGGTAATATTTCTTTTAATTTAATTAAATTTATTATAAATTTTATGTGGGAAGATCCCCACTTAGTTCTGGTGACCTTTCTTGTCAAATTAAAATTGGAAACATTTCTTTAGTAATGATGTTCACATATTGTACAATATGCAAATGATATAGAAAATCAAACATTTTTTGAGTTATTATCGGCCCTAATAAGTGCTTCCACTATGCCAAGAACCAACATATATATGATATTTATGAAATTATTATGATTTTGAAAAGATTATATATTACTTACCTTCTTACCCTCTCATATATTGGAATTTGATAACATACCTTGTACGTACCTGTGGACTACCACCTCCATGAAGTGATGTAATTTATTTTTCATTTATACCATATATGGATGATCATGAACATGAAATTAATTAATAAATATGATATTTATAATGTTATTATGATTTTATAAAATTAATCCTTTAAGTATGACCCGGAACCTTCAATGAGGTACATCTTTTGTTTTAATTTTGGTTATAATCCTTTTAAAATGGTTAATAAAATATCACTCAGGAGTAGGGAAGGTCTCAAGAGTGTATTGGGAGTTTGAATAATTATAAAGGGAGAAAGGGGATCACTATTAATATAGAAATATTTGCGTATAGTAAGTAATAACAGTGCACCCTAGCCATGCTGCATAGAAGAAGAAGAAGCATGGTTTGTAAACCATGAATGGGGTGACCTAGAAACTATGGGAGTCTAAATAGAGTTAGATTAATGGATTCCTCATAGTTTTTCAAACCGTGTAGGATTCCATAAAAACTATGTGTCCTAATTTATCTTTGGATAGAAGAGACTACAAGGTTGGCACACAGTTTGGTAAAATATACATCCAAATTGTGCGAGTCATTAAAATAGGGAAATATAAAATTTTCCCACATAAAATTTAAATAATTTCCACTAATTTTCAACCTCATTTATCCTATAGAATCCTAGGTTGTGAAAAAGGATTTCCCATGTATAATAAAGATCATTATCCCTCAATCCTAGGGTGTCTGAGGTGCCATTTAGTATGATTCAAAGCTCTAGGTATATCTACAAGCGATATTTATTATATTTTATAGAAGATATACACCATGGTAGTTTCTATTATTTACAATATCATGAGACCTATTTCTATATAGTTCCATTCCTTTTGTATTTTGGAACCATTTTTTTTGAATCAAGGAATGTGGATGGATGAGTGGTTTTCTATGAGCATAATATAGGAGGTCTGCAATTTTTCCCTTAGTCTTTATGTTTTCATTCTGTATATTGTTGTTCCTTTTAACTACCATGCTAAAAATTTGTATCTTTAATTAAGAATATAAAAATTCAACTTTAATTAATATTCTAGACCTCTCAAAGATACTATTTGGGCAATTTGATTATTATGATATTGGGCATAGGGACACCCATGAGGCATGCTAATAACTAGAAAAATGGTAAATGGTTTGGAAATGATGAGGTATAAGGTTTATAAGATTAAATTGGTTACACTTGTTGTTTTAAAAATTTATCATGATATAAAGGGTTGTTGTGATTTCTTATAAATTAAATGTGTTATGTCAAGGATAGGGGAAATAATGGGTATATTGCTAAAGTGGATTGATCATGATATTAAATGGGTTTAGGTAACCTTAAATGGGAATTAAATGAATAAAGGGTTAAATGATTTATGTTTGGAACTAAGTTAAAGATGTTGAATGATATAAAACATGAGAATAATGGTGAATGTAAGAGGTGAACCCTTGATATTGTGATGGGTTAAAAAGGCCAAATGTGTTGGGCCTTATAAATTTATGAACTAATGAAATTGTTATAGTTATAGAACATGATACCCATGAGTAAGGATATTGGACATATAAATACTTATCCTTGATTTATGATGGAAATACATGACACAAAAAATAATTAACTTGAAATTATGGACATGTCATTACTTGTTATTGGCTAGGGTGCCTACATGATGATCCGGGCACTAATGAATTTTGATATGGTATGGGTAATTGGGATAATGCACCCAGGTATGTGAAATTAAAATTATTTATTAATTCCCCTTATTTATTAACATGGTTAACCAATTTTGATAGATATATCATACATATGGCATGATTTAAGTTACTTTAGTGGGTTTGGGGTCATGGTTAAATCGGGGGCCTATGTGGTTAATTGATAAAATGTATAGTTATAGTTTTTTCAATTATTACATTGTTTATCTGTTCAATTTTTCTACTGAATGCACAATTATTAGGATTAATATTTCTTTAGACACCTTTTGTGGTGGCTTACTAAGTTATAATCACACCCTACTTGATCCACCTTAGGTACATAATAATATTTCATGGCTTCAAGTTAGGACATGGGAAAGAACTCTATGATTGATGGATGAGTAGGAATTTTGGGACATATAATGAATGAGGGTACCCAACTAATGTTAAGACCTATTTTGGAGATTTCCCCTGCATCTTCAGTTAGGGGTTTTGTTGGACACATAACCCTATAAATACATGACATGTTTAATATTTTAGTTTGTGGGAATTCACCTAGTTTTGGGAATCGATTAAATGATTCATGGATATTGATAATTATTTATTTGGATATTATTTATTTGTTTTTTGTTTTCATATTACTATGGTAAATAGGGTATAGTCTCTCAAAAATTGTTATTAGTTACTCATAGCTAGTCAGTAGTCCTTGGTGTTTGGAGGGTGGGGGGGGGGGGGTGAGGTCTTGTAAAGAACCAGTATGTTACACTATATTATTGGTACCTATGATAATTCATCACAAAGTGGTATCATAGTAGGTTCTTTTGTATTGATTTACTATTTGGGAAAGGTGGAAAGAGAATTGGATTTGTTAATCCTTCGTAATGAGATCATTCATGGGATTACCTAAGCTATATGCATGGGAAAAACCATGTTCCCAGGGTAGGGTTTCTATTATTTATATTTTCTTTATAGGGTTCAATATATTTTCACCTTGGGTGGTTCACTTATTGTTTTATGTTATTGTTTTTTGATATTTTACTCCTGGGCTAGTATGGCATGAGGTTGTACATGAATGCATCATTTTAGGTGAAAAAAAATTTATTTTCCTACACCATATTTGGAACAAACTATAGATCATGATATGGTTTGGTCATGGAAAATAAAATTATCTTCAATTTATTTTATTATTTTAAAGAAATAGTGCATAATAAATAACATTTAATAAGTTTAAATCAAAACTTGTAAATTTAAATGAATAATAAGGTGTTAAAGGAAAATTTTCTATTTTAAGGATATTTTTAACCTTGAGTTATCTAGTGACCCTTAGTAGGGGTGGATGAGTGTGATTACAATGTTGTGATTAAGACACCAGGGATAGTTTATGTAGAATGTTTTGATCTAGACGGTCATGAACCGCCCATTTATGTAATTGTGAAAATGATATGTTATGTTTCTTGAGACCTATGTCTAGTGTTGTAAATATATTTCTCTATGACTATGGTTTCTAGTAGGGATATAAGAGAATATTATTGAAAATATGCCTCTAATATAAAGCTAGAGCCCCCATTGGTTATAGGTGATAGGGAAGAAGAAAAGTTCCATGTGAATTTTACCCAGTTTATGCAGTTTATAGAAATACACATTGTGTTGGATGTAACAAGTACACTTTACCTAACTAGAGAGTTTTATCTATCACATCCTCTAAAATTTCCTTGAGAGGGTGGTCCTGTGGATTCTATGTTTTTGATTGAGTAAATCCAAATTATTCTGGATCACATAGAGAATAATCCAGAGAAGAGGGTTAAGTTAGTTGATTACCTGTTGTGGGGACTAATTCTATGATAGTGTGATATTCAAGTCTAGGATGAGAAGTTATGTAATATGGCTTGGATGGAATTCTAAAACTATTTCTTGGGAAATTTCTACCCATAGATCCTAAGGAAGGATAGAGTTGCAAAGTTTATAAATTTTACCTAGGGGAATATTTTAGTGATGGATTATAGTGGTTGATTAAATGACTTGCAACACTTTGTTCCATTATTCCTGGGAGATAAGAAAGATGTAGAGAAATGTTTTTAGGATAGAAATAGATGTGAGATCTGGTAATAGATGAAAATATTCTATTTGATGTAGGTTGGGGTGGTGGTAAATAAAGATCTCATTTTTAAGGGGAATTTGATGGAGGTTTCTCGAGGTGGATAGATAGTTTCCGTTTGGTGATATTTTTATACTTCCTCAGATTTTAGGATGATATTTTATAATAAATTTCAGCAAGTTTGTTGTGGTCAGAGTATTTGAGGTGAGGAATAACCTCTTTGGGAGGCAATAAGGTGGTTTTATATCAGTGCGTAATGTCGTTTCCAATGTGTGGTTAATGTATTTTACCACTAGTAGAGTTTTGATCTTATGTTATGATGGTTCACATATAGAGGTTCTATAAGAACCCATGACTAATGGTAGGAGATGTAGGATTTTGTCTGATTCATAGTACCAATAAGGGATATACTATCCCATATCAATCTAGATGTTAGATTTATACTAGTTTCAAAAGCCGCGGTGGAGGATGAGGTTCTATAAGAAAATAAAATCTTCATCAACAGAATAGTGCAGTGTAGGGGAATTCAACAAGAGATTTGGGTGGAGGGAAGGTCATCTATATGTATTTCAGCTTTCACCTGGTGGTAGAGAGACTGGACAATTGACTTTACGAGGTACTGTTATTGTAGATTCCACACTTTATAGTGATTTATTTGATATAATATCCTCTCACTATTTTTTATCTACTAGACTTTTGAATAGATTGGGTTTGTTGATGGAGTTCATGTGTTAGGTTATTACAATCAAGACATCATTAGAGGCATGATCAATGGAAATTTTTCTTTGTAAATGGGATTACCTCAAGGTTATTGTGTACCATTTTCTTTGGAACTTTAACATGCTTGAGATGCCAGGTTTTAACATGATATTGGGAATAGACTAGTTGGTATCATATCAAGATCACATCAATTGTTACCATAAGGAAGTGAACTTCACATGACCTAAGGGTAACACCTATGTTTTTCATAAGGAATGGGATTTCTAGGTAGGCCATGCAGGGATAGATTTTTAGTAACTAGGTGAATTCACAATCTAGGTTTCAAGCCTTTTTCTTGATGATTGTAGAGTGGATCATAATGTATTACTTATAGTAGTGGATTAGTTTCAAGAAATATTTCTTGAGAAGTTCTCAAGGTTTCCACCTAAGAGGGAAATTTAGTTTACTATTGAGATGATTCCTAGAGAAAAGATAGTTTATATTTATGCTAATATAATGGAACCAATATATATTCAAGATCTTAAGACTCAATTGGAGGTGTTAGAGGATAAAGGGTTTATCTATTCAAGTATATCACATTAGGGATCTATTATTATATTTAGTTATAATCCTAAAAAATGATGAATTTGTGTTTCAATTATGAAAAGTTAAACCCTATGAATATTAAGAACCAATATCCATTTTTTTGTATTCATGATATTTTCAATCAGTTGAGCTGTGCTGGTGTGTTTTCGAAGACTGATTTGAGATTAGGGTATCATCAACTAAGCGTGAGATCTTCATATATACCACAGTCATATCTTAGAAGTAGGTATAACTTCTATGAGTTATTCATGATTCTGTTTTGGTTAATGAAATCTATCCCCATGTTTATTTCCTTGATGAACCAGATCTTTCACCCGTACTTGGATTAGTGTATGGTTGTCTTTGTTGATGACATCTTAGTGTATTCCCAGACTTGAGAAGATCATGAATTTTTTTTACATTAACTTGAGTACAATGAGAGATCATAGGGAACACACCAAGATATCTAAGTTTCATTTATGGATTAAAAACGTTGATTGTTGGTGTATCATCATCTAGGAATAAGATATGGAAGTGGACCATGAGAAGATTCAAGTGGTTGTTTCATGGGAGTATCCTAGTAATGTTTTTGATATCCAAAGATTTTTGGGTTCGGGAATATTATTAATTAAGTTTCTTAAAATTATTTTATCACTTGGTAGTAACCACTCAGGACTGACTAATAAGGGAATCAAGTTTGAATGGTCTGATGTGTGTGAGAATTCTTTTTGGAATTGAAGAGTCTTTTGACCACAACATCCATTATGATCTTACCTGAACCTGTTGAGGAATATAATTTTTATTATGAAGAATCTATGATAGGACATGGGAATTGTTGATATAGGGAGATCACATCATGGAATTTAAATCATGATAGTTGGGGCTACATGAATGAACCATACTAGACACAATATTGAGTTAGCCACAAAAGTTTATGTCTTAAAATGTTCCCAGAATTATCATATGGGTGAGATGTTTATTGTTTATAAAGACCATAAGAGCATCAAGTGTATATATTCAAAGGGATATTTAAATATCTAGAAATATCCAGGGGTTTAATATATACAGTATTTTGACTTTGATCTAGCCTATACACTAAGAAATGGAAATAGTGTTGTAGATGGGTTGATCCAGAAGGTATATACTTAAGCAATCCATGAGTCTAGATATGAGTGGAATATATCAGCCTTTTTCATTAACACAATTATAGGTGTTCAACAGGATTATGAATAGATTACACTCATATATTTATCTATTGGATAAAAGTAGGAGAATCATAGTTTTTGTGACTGAGTGTTTTGCATGAGACATCAAAACAGGATTGGTTGATCTAGAAGCACATGGATATAGACCAAAGTATATACCATTCACGTGATGATTGATATCATTGACCTCTTGAGTTTCTAGTGGCTGACTGTGTATTAATTTATGTGATTCTGATAGTGGGTCACCATTTAATTTATAAATAGGGAAAGTTGCACCTAGATATGTTAGTCTATTAGAGATTGTGGACTAGATTAGATAGGTAGTATATCAATTGGTTCATTCACAGTGGTATAGTTCTATGTACTATGTTTTTCATGTGTCTCAAATTCAATAGTTTTACCCCAAACCTTATTTGGAGATTTATTTTAATGATGTTTATCTTATAATAATTTCATCATTTGATGGGAATACAATTTGTATTATGAATTTTAGTTAGAAAATTTTTCATTGTTAGACTGTTCCATTGGTCTGAGTGTTTGGAAACATGGTAGGGTTAAAAAGGATACTTGGGAGAGGGAAGCTGATATATGGGCCTAGGGGATTGAACTATTTACATTGAAGGGTTAGTGATGTTTCATAGTGCATCTATAGGATGATTTATTCAATTGTGGGGATTTTGTAAGATCCTGAGCATTGTAATAGGTGTGTTTTCTATTTTAAATATGGTTAAACTACTTTTAAAATGGTAAATGGAATGTCATTAAAGAGTAGGGAAGGTCCCAAGAGTGTCCTGAGGGTTCATGACAGAAGAATAGAGAAAATGGGCTTACATTGTATAGAAAATGGTGGGACCACAATTAGTACTAACCATGAACCATATCCATGCGACATGAAGAAGGTATAGGCAAATCTAATAAACTACGCATGGGGTGGATTGTAAATCATATGAGGATAAATAGAGCTAGAATAATAGATTCTACATGGTTTATCAAACCATGTGGGTTCCCTAGAGAATAATGTGGCCCAGTTTCAATTTGGATAGAGGATACCACATATTTGGAACATGGTTTGGAAAATTGTGTGGCCAACCCATGAACCTTAGTAATGGAGGTAAATTAACATTTTTCCCACCCAAAATTATAATTATTTCACATGATTTTCACCATATTTTCTCCTCAATAATTGTAGGGTGTGAATAAAGAGTTCCTAAGTCATTGAAGACCATTAAACTTCAATTATAGGGCATTTGATGTGTCATTTGGTGTGATTTAATGATCGATTTATGTCTAAAAGTAATATTTATTATATTTTATGAAATATGCAAACTGTGGTTGTATATCTTATTTTGATATTCATGGGACCTATTTTCGGATATTCCTTTTTATTCTTATTTTGGGTTCATTTTAGTTCGAATCAATGGTCGAGGTTGGACGATTTGTAGTTTACGAGCATAAGATAGGTGGTATATAAGATTTCTCCCATAGTCTTGATATTTTCCATGTGTGTATGGTTGTTCCTTTGTGATTCCATGCTACATATTTATGTTTTTGACTAAAAAAAGTAAATTTTCCCTTTAATTGAACTTTTCATTGAACAAGTTACCATGACATAAATGGTTGTTTGTAATAATCATAAATTAAAGGTGTAATGAAATGAAATGGGTAAATAAAGGGTTTCTAGTTAAAGGGGCTTGATCATGTTGTTAAATAGTTTCCAATGACTATAAATGGGTGTTAAATGAATAAATGGTTAAATGGTTTTAGTTTTTAATTAGGTTAAATATGTTAAATGAGATTATCCATGTTAATAATGGTGAAAAGAAGAGTTAGACCCTTCGTATTGTGTGTGTTTAAAAGGATAATTTTGATAGACCATGAAAATTGGTAAATTGATAAAATTCATAAAGATGAGTCACATTAAAGTTCCCACCTAAGGGATTGGATATTAGACATCACACTCCTTATCCTTGATTTAGGATGGATAGACATGATGCTCAATATCCTTGACTTGAAATGATAGAAATAGTATTCCTTGTTCTTGGTTAGAGCTCTAACATGAAGACCCAATAATTAATTCATTTTGATATAATATAGGTACTTGGGATGATTCACCTCTTTTTGTGAAATTAAAATTATTTATAAATTATTATTAGTGAACTAAATTTTAAAACCCTTTTGATAGATGGATTATACTTCCATAATGGAAAAACAATTTTGGTGGGTTAGGGGTCACAAAAAAACCAAGGGAACAAGTGGTTAATTGATTGAATGTCTAGTTGTTATATTTGTTTCATTATTTCCTCATTTATACATTCACATGTATGTCCCATTCACTTTAATTAGACATTAAATTTATTTAGACAACTTTGGTGGCAGCCTAAGGAGTTATACTCACAATCTTCCTAGGTTCCCATGGGTACCTAAGAATATTTCATGCTTACAGTTTAGGATAAGGGAAAAATACCTATGATAAATGGATAAGTAAGTATTTTGAGATGGTTCATGTTTGAGCGGACCATAATGATTTCAGGACTTGTTTTGGAAATTTACTTTACATATTTTGTTTGGGGTTTCCTTTGACACGTGAAACTATTAGGATATGGAATGTTTACTATTTTGGTTTGGGGGTATTTACCTAGTTTTTTGAATCAATTAAATGATATATGATTATTGATAATTGGTTCCTTGGTTATTTTTTATTTTTTTCTTCTATTATCTTACTATGTTAAAGAGGGTATATTCTTCCCATGCTCTATATTAGACTCCTGGTACTAGTCGGAAATATCTAGTATATGGAGAGAAAGAATAGAAATTGGGCAATGAACTTGTTAGAGGCACCAAATTAGTGGAACCTAGGTCAATACATTACACTTTATCTACTTCATTTACTTTTCATCCATTAGAAAAAATAAAACATTATTCATGCGCATGCATGGAGTATTTTTTTCCGTGAACCTATGTAATTCATTTTTTATGTCCGAATTACATGGATGATAATAAAATCATATTAAATGTTTAAAAATTATAATTATAACATTTTTTATATTATATATATTATTTACTAATGATCCCTTTGATGATGTTAAACACTCCAAAGTTACATTGGAGATTATGAACCAAAGACCTCAAAAACATCTGAGATAAGCTTAAACGATTTGGAAACTAAATAAAACATGAAAATATATGAAACAAATGGAATAATGATAATTTAATCCAAATAAAAATGGTTCTTAAATAAGAAAATAACTAATATAATTTTATAATTCAAAATATAGAGAATTTATGAAGCTAGACGAGACTTAAGGCAAGGGATTTCTCTTTAAAATGTTATTTTAAATGTTTTTAAACTATTTTCCATCCATCACTCTTTCAATTTAAATGTTGTAAAAACGTTAATATTAACTATCTAAATATTATTAAATGTAATTTTATACTTTGAATTTATTTATAAATTATTAATAGTAATCTATTTAAATGTTCTCCATGCGATACACTTTTTGACTTTTTTTTAACAAAATTACAAAAAGAATGTTTTTAATGTTTTACTCATGAATATATTTTCCCACAACTGTAGTCATTATTAATTATTAAGATTCATATACATTTTTCCATAGTTTTTCATATAAAATATTATTCCCATTATTTTGGGAATTTTTTAGTTTTAAAATATTTTCAAAATAAAATGATATTTTATTTTGTTTTCAAGGAGACTTTGTAATGTATTCATAATTTTTTTCATATATGTTAACATTTTTTAAATATTATTATGATTCCATATGGATATGAAATAAAGATAATTTCTACCTTATTTATATAGATATGTTATGACCATTTTTTTCTTCCTGTCAGACTACAATGGACAAGGCTTCAAATGAGGATTCCGGGCAGGCACATTCACTAGAGCAGAGCTAACCAGAATTAGAAGAATGAGAAGGTATGGTTTTTCCATCGGTACCAGTCCTATGCATATTTTCATAGGAAAACTAGCTGACCAGCCCTGCGAAGGTGGAGTGCTGATATCATGACATTTGTTGGGGAGGAGCAGTTCCATGTTGTCTTGTCTGGGTGATTTCCTCTAAGACCTACGGGTCATGTAATTGTCTCTAAGCCTTCGGGCCTTGTAATGGTTCCACCACACCACTTGAAAGGTGTATTATCAAAAATAATAAAAAATTAAGGACTTCGATCCATTCTGATTTAGATAACATTTGTGGTTTGGATGTCATTTATTGGGAAAATGTTAAAGTCTAATATGATGGGTTTGAATCATAAGTTATACATCTTATATAAACTTAATGGTTAGTATGTTATACAGAATTATGGTTATTTTTGACCGAATCTAAAAGTTGAATATAACATGACATGGTTAAGGATATATTATTTTTAAACCGTTCCATAAGTTAGTTTGTTATGATTTTATTTTATATACTCATAATAAATATTTTTTGTTCTAGTAAATGGATAGAACTAGCATGAAATATGTTAATAGTGGGTGTGAATGGAAATTTAGTGATTTTATAAATAAAGAACTAAACATGAGAGAATATGGAGTGAAAAATATTATAGTTATTCATAATCAACTATCTCAAGTTATGATTAATAACTAAAACCTTGTTTAGTTTCCTAACATAAAAATTAAGATAAAAATGGTGTTCTATGGATGTTATGGTGATAAGACTCAACTTAATACATGTAAATAATTTGGGAGGAAGCACCCAAGTAAATGTTTCTTAAATTAAAAAGGAAGGCATAAAAAAAATTATAGAGGAAAATGAATAGTTTAGTTTACTCTATAAATGGGAAAAGTGTTCTTCCTAATATATCAATTGAATTTTTCAAATTTGGGGAGTATAGTAATTATAAAAATAAATTACCTAAGAGGATATACCAAGAAAGGGATCGTAAATCTAGTATGAATTTTTTTTTATAAAGGAAATATTTCATTAAAATGAAGATAAAGAAACTTTATATAATATATAGATGGTATGAATTATTATAACTATTTTTATTATATTTAATATATGATAAATTATTAGATTTAGATTGATGTGTCTTAGGAAATTATTAATATTGTAGGAAGAAAGTGTTAAGGGAAAAATGATAAAACTTTGTTAAGGGTTTATGAAGTAAATTTAATGATTGAAGTATATACCTATAGGGTTTCAAGAGTTATAATGTTGTTTTATTTTATTTAATTATTTATAAATTTAAGTATTATTATAATTTTAAATGATTTTATATCCTTTTGAGGATTTATGTATTAGATTTTATGATTATTATGGATTCTATAGGAGACATTTATCAGGTTTTAATATATGGTTGAGGTATACATATAACCCTAAGGTTTATAAATTTATTTACTATGAGAGATATTTGGGAATAATGTAACTGTTTTTGGTATATAAAATTAACCTATTGGGTGAATATTATTTTTAATATTAGGTAATACTTGAGAATAGAGATAAATTTTTATTTCATTTTTGAAAAAATTATTTGAGCATATTTGGTAGAATTTAGGGTTTTTATATTATTTAATGTTATAATTTTGGTTATATTGGAAATATATTTTTAAGAACATATAATAAATATATACAAATAACCTTTGGATTTAAAAAGTGATTTGGTTACCAAGTGATAAAATTTATTTTCGAAGAAGTTTTCTTTATTGGGAACATTATAAGATTAAGGAAAACAAAATTTTAAGAATAACTATTGAGTTAATTAAAGGGAATATATAATTTTATTGTAAAATTATGGTGATTCATGTTATTTTTGGAAAATATTAGCCTATCCTAGAGATTATATGATTATGGAATATACATTTTTGGTATGTGAGTTTATCAGTTATTGAAGTTTCTTAGAGATAAATTTATATTCATTTTGGAAGAATATGTGAAAAAATAACTATAATATTTGGGTTCTAATTTTGGTCTATCATATTTTGATTAGATTTAGGTTTAGTTATTTTTTGGAATTATTTTATTTAAAATATGGTTTTTATTGATTATTTTTTAAAAATTAATGTATTATTTCTCCATATGATGTTTTATTCAAATTAGATATTATCTTAGATTATTCTAACCATTTTGGTTAATGGATTGAAATAGGAGGAATAAATTTTAACCCTTTTATGAATATTATGATTCATAGAAATTTAATTCTTGTGTTCTAGGAATGTAAAATTCATCACGGTTATATATAATTTGGAATATGGGATGAATAAGAGGTGAAAAACTGATTGCAACACAACCAAAGGATGAAATTGTTGAAAAAATATATTTTATCATATTCTCTATTTAGATTGATAAAATAATTTCCCAAATAAATATAGAGGAAGATAAAACTATCAATTATTATCACTCTCCTATTAAGGTATTATTTTTGGGAACTCATTCTTAGGTATAATTTTAGAAATATCTAAGTAACTTAGAAATTACTTGTCATGATAAAATATACATATTATTTTATTTAATATGTAATTATACACTATGTTTGGTAAAAAAAATTTAAAAAAATTAGGATGAAATTTATTTAAGGGGGTAGAATGCAACACCCTAAGATTTTAGAATATTGTGACTGATTGCATGTGCCACACATAATATTGATCTTACAATGAATTTTGATATACTATTAAATTATTATTATTTAAATATGATCATTATAACTTTTGAATTGGATTAGACAGTATGAATAGTATTAATAGAATTATTAAATTATGTATAAATGTTTTCTTTAATATAAATTAATAGATTAATTCTTTATAATTAAGGACTCAACTTTAAATAAAATATTATAACATTAAAAGGGATATTTTTAAAAAAACTGATTTATGCATGAAATGATTTTTTATCAATTTAAATTAAGTTAATCACTATATATGAATGATTTTTTTAAAATTTTAGATCATATATATAATAAAATAAAATAAAATTCATCTAATGGTGGTTATTAGATAAGGAATGAGTACAAATTAATTTTATACTTCAAAAATACATTTTCATAATAAAAATTGTATTGCATTTTATGGATGGATATTAAGACTATTTTTTTAACATTTAGAAATTTTATTTATTAATTTTTTTAAATAATCAGGTAAAAGTATATTAATATTAATTATTTAGTTTTTTGTTGAAAAGGTAAATTTTTATGTGAAAAGTGAAAAAGATTGATTTTAAAAAACCTTTATATAATTTATTTTAATAAAAGTAATTGGAATGTTACTTTTTGTTTTGGATTTTTTAATGTAATATTTTTTTAATTTTCTTAAACAAAATCAAATTAATTCCATGTTAATCAAAATTATACTTTATTTTGGTGGAAAACACATTTTTTCTTAAATAAAGTATTTTTTTCTAAACACTGTTTTTATTGAATTTTTTATACTTTTATTAAAATTAATTTTTACCATATATATAAATTGAATATTTTAAAATTTATTTCACATTTTTAATCATAATATTCAAATTATGTAAATATTTACCTTTTATTTTTTTTCATATAAATAATTTACCAAGTTAAAAAATTTTCACCATGGAAATGAGTAAAATGAGTTATTAAAAGTTAAAAATATGTTACAAGATCATAAAATATTATAAAAAGAAAATAATATTATAAGTATTTATCTATAAATAACTTATAACTAGTCAAATTATATCCATTTTAGATCCACCTAATATGATTATGACTTTATTGTTTGTATTAATAAAATAATATTTACAAAAAATGTCACTTTCTCTCTTTTAATATCTTAAATATGTTTTTATGATAAAGATATTATTAAATATACACCATGATAAAAAATATATAACTTTAATTATGGTAAATATATTATAATCATGTTTCTAATTTCTATTAATTTCTAAATATATTATAATTTTCTAAAACTCTTATATCCTGTTAATACAAATGCCATAAAAAGAAGAGAAAAATATTACAAATGATTCGAAAAAACATTAGTGTAGAATTTTTTGGATGAATTATGGGTTTATATGAATTTTATAGATAATTTTTAATTCTACGTGATTATCCACATATTTTAATTAAAATTCCATTACTGTCTTGATTATGTTTAAAGCCATTTTTTTGAATATTTCCAAAAATAACTTTAAATGATATTTAATGTTTAGAAATTATTTTTTAAATAAGTATAAAATAATTAAAAATATATATTAATTTAATTGTATGGTTCATTATAAAACCTATCATTCTTGGTCCATGTATGTGCCACTTTCCATTTTTATGATTACATTTATGATCCTTAAATATTGAATTTTTTTAAAATGCCACACATTTTTCCTATAAAAAGTGAATCACTTAAACCTTTTCAAAACACAAATCATGTTCAGGTTTATCTCAATAATATATTTAAATATCACTCTAAACTTCCAGTACCACATCCCCAATCCCTCGTAGTTACCATAAACCTCTCCCTCAAAATCCTTAAGCTCAATAAAATGAATGATATAAAAAGAGGATTTATAAGTTTTGACTGATTTCTTTTAAGTTTATTTCTTCTTCTAAATCCTTAAAATATATCATAACCATGATGACTTAAAAACATCAGTATCTAAAATATATTAAAATTTTATTATGTATATGGTAAAACCATTTTCTATCACCTTTTCCATATAATAGAAAATAAACACTTTGCTTGTTCAAACGTACAGACTACCGTCTCCATGAGTGATGTTTATTATTTTACATTACTACCTCATATAGATGGTAAAAATGATGAATCATGTGAATATATATTTTATTTTTATATAATTAATATATTTTTTAAATATGTGATACTATTTACCTTATTACCCTCCAATTTGTGGGAAACTGATGACATTGATTATTCATATGTGTATACTACAACCTCAACGAAGAAATGTGATTAATTTTTCATTTATGCCATACATGGATGCTAAAATGGATGGATTTAATGAATAAATATGATAGTTATAATATTATAATGACTCCATAAATGGAACACTTTATTTATTTCATTTCTTAATCATCCATTATAAAAATGATAACATTCCTCATGCACACATACGAACTACAATTTATATGAAATAATGTAATTCGTTTTTCACGAAAAAATTACATGGATTATTATAAAAATACATTTAATAAATAAAAACAATAATTATAACATGTTTAAAATTATATGTATGATGGAACCATGACTAATTTGACCATATTTAACATAACTAATTTATTCCATAGATTTTGAACTAAACGACCTCAAAACATCCAACATAAGTTTAAAAGACTTATTAACTAAATACAACATCGTAATAAATGAAATAAAAGGATTCATTATAATTTAATGAATATGAAAGGCTCTAATATAGGTAAATAACTAATATAATTTTATTATTTATGATTTTGATGATGAAAAATGCTAGGTGAGACTTAAAGTAAGTGATTTTATCTTTAAAACAATATTTTTAATATTTTTGAGATCTTTACCATCCATATATATTTTATCTTAAATGTTTCAAGAAATTTATTATTTATTATTAAAATATTTTTAATGTTTTTTTTCAACTTTTTTTGACTTTATTTATAAATCACAAAAATCAATCTTTTCAAATTTTTTCCATGCGACACACATTTTGATATTTTTTATAAAACTATTAAATGAATGTTTTTGAACATAATACACATACAAATGTTTCAACTATCATTTCCATTATTTTTTTTATCAATATTCTCTAAAAATTTCCCAAGATTTAAAATAAAAATGTATTCCCAATAGTCCAAGAATTTTTTATTTGAATAATTTTTTAAAATAAAAGGAAATGTTATCCTATTTTCAAAGAGACTTTCTAATTTCTTTACAAAGGTGTTTTTCATCTATGTCTACATTATTTAAAGATTATTATCCTTCAATGGGGATATGATATAATGATAACAGACACCTTATTTTTCTAGATATAATATGATCATGTTGTTCTATATATCAATTCAGGAAAATATTTATATTTTATATAGTTGTTTTTTAATTGAAGGTTTATATTTATTATGTATTGTTTTTTAATTCATTTATTTCATATGATGAATGAATTTGAATTAGTAAGTTTATTGGTGGGAACTACTATTAGATATCCCTCGATGCATTAGTAGGTCTCATGAGATAAACTACCTAGGATTTAGTGTATTCCTGTCCATTTATTTATGTTTTTTACATGATTCCTTGAATATATGTTTATGATGACTTAACATAAGGCCTTGATGGTATGATTTTGGTGTGTGCCATTATTCATTCCATTATTATAAAATTAGTTGTTATTTTACAAGTGATTATTTATATTTTCATTATATATAATTATTTTTCAAGTTATTGATTGGTTTAAATTGGAATTATTTGGTTTTATAAGATAAAAAACGATCTTATGGTTTAAAATAGAGTTTATGATCACTTAATGGTGAATAGTCTAATTTAAATGAATAGTTTTCATGTTTTAAAAATAAACCACTATGAATTATGATTTTAATTTCATACTTATATATGAAATTTTTATTCAAATACGTTGTTAAAAAATTTTCTTTCAAGGGTATGTAAGTTATTGTTTTTAAATTCAGTGTTTATTTTGTAAAACAGTAAATATCCTTATGTTTTTTCTTAAATTTAAAATCGATTAACTATTTTTATTTATTTTTATATCTTTTACTGATCATTTTTTAATTCCTTGATTTATTTTTTATAGGGTTTGAGGATATGTATGGATTATATAAAGTTTATTGGTCATACATCCCCAATAAAGAAAAAGTGTTATTAAGGAAACAAGAGTGTAAACATAAGAACATTTTTTGTTGAAAAAAATATACATTGAGAAGAAGTGTATAATTTCTATATAATAGATTTCATAATTATCTAAATTCTTAAACATAAATTTTATTTCAGATGAAAGTGACATAATATTAGTTTTTGAAATTGTAATTATGGAATTTAAAATTTGGGTCACATGACTTTTTATCAAATACCACATTCAAATAGTATGATCTTATCATAAGATCTATGTATATAGAACTGGGGTGCTATAGTTGGTATCAAATAAAAGGTTTATACAACTTTAGAGGTTAGGATTTTATTTTATTAGAAAACTATAATGGTTAATATAGTTTCATAGAATAAAAAGTTATATTTCTTCTTTAACTGTGAAGGTTTTTATGTTATAGAGAATTATGGTTATTTTTAAATGAATCAAAAGAGTTGAATAGAATTCGATAAGGTAAGATATTTTTTTTTCATTTTTATAATACTATTCAATATGATTTTAATTTATGATTTTATTAAATAGTTGGAACCATCATAATCCATGTTAAAAATGGATGCAAAAGATAATGTGATGGTTTTCTCAATGAGAAACTAAATGAGATTGTAGTTGGAGTGAAAAAGCTTATTGTTGTCCCTAATTATGTAACTCAAGTTGTGATTAAAAAACTGAACCTAAGTGAGTTTCCTAACACACTAAATAAGTTATTTTTTTTGGGAGTTCATGTTATAAATATTTTTAGGATAAAAATATATTACTTATTATGTGTTAATAATGTGGGAAAAAGAACCCGGATAATTTTCTCAAAGAAACATGAATATGTGTCCTATGGGGTATAAGATGGGACACAAAAATAAACTTATGAGAAAAAATGAAGAGTTCAGTTAACTCAATTATGGGGAAAAATGTTTCCTAATTTTTCAATTGAATTTTTAAAATTTTGGGTGTGTTTAAATTATTAAAATAGATTCCCTAGGGAAAATTCTTTTGGAAGGGATCAACAAAATCAAATAAATAAAGGTTTAGAAAGGAAATATGAAATTAATCTAAAGAAATATAAACTATTTCTAGCATATAAAAGGTAATAATTATTTTAAATATTTTTACTTTTGTTTAAAATAGTAAAAATGATTATATTGAGATTTAGTAGTCTTAGTACATTACTAAAATTTTAGAAAGGGCATATTATGAAATTAAATGAAAAATATTGGTTAAATTTTTATGAAGGATGGTGAACGACTGAAGTTTTGATGTATAAGATTTCAAAATTAATTATATTGTTTTATTTTATGTAATATTTGATAAATTTACGTATGATCATAATTTTAATGTCATTGATATCCTTTTGAGGATTTATGTTTTGAAGTTTAAGATGACTAAAGATACTTAAGAAGATATATTTTGGGTTTTGATATATGATTGAGGTATATATATAACCCTTAAGTTTATAATGTGATTTAATTATAAGGTTATTTGTTTATAATTTTATTATTTCGGGGATATATAAATAATCATTAGGGTTACTATGATATTATAATTATAGTTAATTATAGATAATGAAGATAAATTGTTATTTTATTTTAGAAAAATAATTTGAGAATCTTAGATTGACTTCAGGGATTTTATATGATTTGATTTTAAAATAATGTTTATACTAGAAATATATTTTTTAGGAAAATATAATGAAGAGATAAAAATGATATTGGGGATTAAAAAGTGATTTAGAATCTAGGTGATTAAATCTATTTTTTGATTTTGTTTCTCTATTTGGAATATTATATGATTAGGGTGAAATAAATTTGAGGCATAATGATTGGGTTAATTTATTGAAGCATGTATGATTTTATTGAGTCATTATGGTGATTCATGTTATTTATTTAAAATATTATAATCTATTGTAGATTATATTATTAGGGCATATATATTTTTGGTATGTGGCTTTATGAGTGATTGATGTTTCTTAGAGATAAATGTTAAGCTGATTTTGGAAGAATATGTGATCAAATAATTTTAATAGTTGATTTTATATTCTATTCTAGTAAATTTTGAAGATATTTTTGGTTACTTATTTATTTAAGGACTTATGTTTAACATTGGGTTCCATTGTTGAGTTGTTTTAACATTAATTTATTATTTCTTTATATAAAGGTTTATTTATAATGGACATTATCTTAACTTATGATATGAATTTTTTAATGGATAGAAATAAGAGGAATAAATTTTCATCCTTTTATAGATAATATAATCTATAGAGAGTAAATTTTTGTTCTTTAGGACAGAAAAATTCATAATGGGTATATATCATTTAGAATATGAGATGAAATAGATTTGAAAAATTTATCAAAGCACAACCGAAGGATGAAATTGTGGAAGTAAATAAAGTTATTAAATTTTATATTATTCTATATCTCAACAATAAGAATAATTACTCAACTTAAGAGAGAGGAAAAAAATATATCAAGTCTTATCACCCTATTATTTTGGAAACTCATTCACGTGTTAGGTTTTGGAAATATTAAAGTAACTTGTAAATTATTTATCACGATAAAATAGAAATATAATTTAATATGTTATGTCATGTAAAAAAATTTAAGATAGAAAAAAATTAAAAATTCTGAGGATGAAATTTATTTAAGGGGATAGAATTTTGTACCCTATGATTTTAGAATACTATGTTCGATTATGTGCACCACATGTAATAAAAATATTAGAATTATGTATGATATAATATTAAAATATTATTATTCAAATATGACCATTATAACTTAGTAGTTAGATCAGCGGGTATAAAAATGAGTAACCACATTATGAAATATATCTAGAAAATTTTTCATTAATATAAATGTTATGATTAATTCTTATGAAATAAAAACTCAATTTAAATTAAACAGCATAAGATTAAATGATATATTTTTCAGAAAACTCATTTACGGTCACAACATATTTTTTATAAAAGTAAATTATGTTAGTTACTATATATTAATGATTTTAATGAAATATATAGATCATATATTTAATGAAATAAATTAAAATTAATCTAATTATGGTTACTAGATAATGAATGTGTGTAAACTAATTTTATTTTTCAAAAATATATTCTCCTCAAAAATAGTTTTTATAATAATTAGTGAGTGGATATTATGATCAATTTATAAAAATTTTAGAAATTTTATTTTATAAAATTGAAAATATTTTTTATATAATAATGTAAAAATAATCTTATGTATTTTTTTTTGGATTTTCTTAAATAGGTTGATTTTAGGGTGAATAGTGAAAACACTCATCATGTAAAGATTATCATTTATTTTCTTTTAATAAAAGTAATTGTAATGTTTCATTTGGTTTTATATTATTTTTAAAAGTCATATAAGTTTAATTTTATTATTAACAATAAAATTAATGACTTGATAATAAAATTTATACTTGATTTTGGTGTAAAATCCTTTTATTCTCAAAATGGTATTATTTTCTAAAAACCATTTTCACTGCATTTTTCTAACTTGTAATAAAATTATTTTTTACCACTTATAAAAAATTAATATTTAAAAATATATTTTTTATTTGGATTTATAAGGGTCAATTTATCTAAATATTTTCCATTTTTTTGGTCATATAAATAATTTACCAAAGTAAGTTGTTTTCACTACAATAATGGTTAAACTAGTTAATTCAGGTTAAAAATTCATTATAAGATCAGAAAATATTGTCTAAAAATGGTTGTATGATAGTTTATCGACCACTACCTTATATTTGATCAATTTATATCAATTTTTTTGTCCACTTTACATGATTATGACATCCCTTTTTTTATGTTTATAAAATTATATTTACAAAAATAGTACTTTCTACCATTTAACATCTTAAATATATTTCCATGGTTAGAATAAGAGTAAATATAAATTATTAATTAAAATATATGACTATAATTATGTAAAATAAACTATATTATTTTTTAATTTCTAAAAATATTATTAATTTCTAAAACTCTTATGGTACATTAACACTACTTTTATGAAAGTAGGAGAAAAATCAAGTAAATGATTTTGAAAATATTAAAAGTAATATGTTTTTCATTAATTATAGTGTTACAAAATTTTTATAGATAATTATAAAGGATAAGTGATTATCCATGTGGTTTAATTCTAATTTCATTATTTTCTTGATATGATTAAAGTTTATTTTTTTGAATAGTTTTAAAAATGAACTTAAATTGTATTAAATGCTAAAAAATTATATTTAAATAATCATAAAATCATAAAAAATATATCTTAACTAAAGTGGATGGAAAATTAATTAAACTATATCGAATGGTTCTTTTATTCTCTACTATGAATTTCTAAAATTACCTTCATGATCCTTAAAGAATGAAAAATTTCAAAAATGCCATTTATTTGTTTCCTATAAAAAGAGACTATCTTCATCCATTTGAAAGAAAAAATAATTTTTTATTTTCTCAATATTATATACTCAAGAACCTCTATAAACTTTCATTACAACATTTGAAATACCATGGAGTTACAATAAACCTCTCTTTCAAAATCCTTAAGGTCAATCTAAAAGATGATATCAAAAGCGGTGGTATCAGTCTCAACTAATTCATTTTAAGTTTATTTTTTATTTTACCACCAAATAATATATCAAAAAATAGAGATATAAAAACATAAACATCATTTATATGATGAAATTTATGTATGCATATTGTTAAACCCTTTTACATCACCTTTTCCATGAAATGGGAAATGAACACTTTGCTTGTGCGTACATAGAGATGAGTGTATCCATGAAGTGATGTGTTTTGTTTTTCATCACCACCTCATGATTGGTTTAAATAATGGATAAAGTGTTAATATATAATATTTATGACATAATTATGATTTAGGAATGATTATATATTACTTAACATCTTACCCTGACATCCTTTTAAAAATGATAACATCACTCATACGTATATGTGGACCACCACCTCCATGAAGTGAAGTGATTCATTTTTCATTTTCTCCTTATATGGTGTACATAAATATGAATTTAATGAATAATTATGATATTTATAATATTAGTTTGATTCTATAAAATTAATGCCTTTTGTATTTTATTTCCTTTTTATCAACTATAAAATGAAAATATAGCTCATATGACGTACAAGCTAAAATCTATATGAAATTATATAATTCATTTTTCATAACCACCTTACATTGATGGTTATTGTTGTTTGGAGTAGATGACTCAAGAAGGGGGTGAATTGAGTATCTATAAAAATTTCTCTTAAAATTGGATCTTTAAAATAACATCCCCTATTAAAATAAGATCAAATTCAGTTTGTAGTGGATTTTTAAAAGTCCTAAAGGTTCAATTTATTTATTAGTAGATTGATTAGTTCTCAGCTTTACCAATATAATGACTAGTCAAACATTCAAAACTAATCTACAGATTCAAAAAAGATATAAACAATTTATAAACTAACTATCAAAGTTCAGTTTATCTTAATGTGAAAAATGCATATCAGATTAAAACACAAGACAAACAACACAACAGATAAAACAAGAGGTTTAGTCTCAAGATGAGAATTATTTCTCTCCACTTGGTGATCACCTGCCAACAAGAAGTTTATATTAAAAAACTTTTGATCCACACCCTGGATCGGAGTTTACAAAAACACACAAGGCTGTCCAGGTCACACTTTACCTCTACCACAGTTATTCATGGGAAAACTATCAAACAGATCACACATGATCTCTTCCACAGTTCTACATGGGATACAAGAGTAAAAATTAATTGAGAGTGAGGATATTTTAATATCATTCAGTTATGCACCAGAGATAGTGTGTGTGATACAAATAGATACACACACTTCTCAAATAGTAAACACAAGATCACAATAGAGTTATTAAAGGAGAATAAGGTTTAGAAATCTCTGTGTGTTGTGAAGTAAAGCTCTGGATTCATTGGATGTAGAGAAAAATGATATTTGATCCCTCTTCTGAAAGTTGGCTTCAGAACAGAGTATTGCAGTTTCTGTAATCCATCTTCCAGGTGTGAGAAGTTTTAGCTCTTCTTTGTGAGGATGTTCAGCAAGATTCATCAGATGGTTGCTTGTAAAAATTCTTGTGTACTTAAGATTCAAGTTCTTCTATTTTCAATATCTTGAAAATTCACAAATACAACCTTTTGTTTTTATAACGGGTTCAACTTATCTTTTTTTAGGTTGATCTTGTAATCATTTTATACTTTAAGGTCCTGTAGGCATGAATATCTCCCCACGTGCATATACCTCATACTGCCTTTGGATAATCCTACGAACAAAATTAAATAATTTCAGAAAAATTAATTTTTCTAAATATGACCGTTAAAAATAAATTTGAATTAATAAATTCAAAATAGTTATTTATGACTATCGGTGAGTCATAAGTATTGGTCTGACATCATCGGTCTGTTAACATCAGTGTGTCATAATTGGTGTGTCATCTACGGTGTGTCATCTTTGGTGTGTCATCTTTAGTGTGTCGAACATTAGTTTATCCTCATCAGTGTGTCGAACGTCGGTGTGTCGAACATAGGTGTGTCAAACATCGGTGTGTCAAACATCATTGTGTCGAACATCGGTGTGTCGAACATCGGCGTGTCGAACATCAGCGTGTCAAAAATTAGTGTGTCGAACATTAGTGTGTCGAACATCGGTGTGTCAAACATCGATGTGTTGAACATTAGTGTGTCGAACATGCTATCAGTGCCAGGGACTCTAAAAAGATCATGATTTTTTTGTCTTATATGAAACAACACATGTAAAAATACATTTGTAAACATATTTATTTATATATATATATAGGTTATTGTCTTATTGAAGTATATAGTTCTGTATGACATAATTGATTTACTTCGAGATATTAAATGGCATGACATAGTAGAATCTATAGATTAACATTATTTGGGATTATGAAAACTACTATATCATAGAGGGTCCAAAAATCTCCCCCTTTTGATAATAGAAAATTATGGCATACATACACAAAAAAAGAATAAGAATAACTGGACATAGCATACTGCACTAAATGATATTATTCAATATAACTAAATCCTTCCCTTGTTTGAGTTTTTGAAGACAAATCTCCCCCTCAATAAATAGATTATGATGAGTACATTCCATGTGAACTATATCGGAAATTCTCCCCCTTAGATAAATAATGTATGCCTTTTTCCTTTTCTCCCATTTTTGGGATTAAAAAAAGAAAGAAAATCAGAATGTAAGAGGAGAAATATC
This sequence comes from Viscum album, assembly GCA_963277665.1. Lineage (NCBI taxonomy): Eukaryota > Viridiplantae > Streptophyta > Magnoliopsida > Santalales > Viscaceae > Viscum > Viscum album. The sequence continues at coordinate 895,569,466 of OY728156.1, forward strand.
ATAAAAGAAAGACACCATAAATATTTCCATTAAGAAGTAGAAGAGTACAGACCAAACAAAAGAACAAATCCCTATCAAGGATAGAATCCATCACTAAGGGTTTGGCTGTTGAGGGGATTTTCCTGTAATTAAAGGATTTAAAGGAGGAGGAGAAGGTATGGGAGTGGTAGAGGGAAGAGGCGATCAAAAGATAACTGAAGGCTGGGAAACACTTATAGGGACATTGGTTGCGAGGATAGGCCTTCTTTATGACAACACTCGACTGAGGTATTTCTCTATAATGATTGGTCGAATCTGGGAAAGATCCTGAGAGATAGTCATTGGAGTAGGAGGCCAAGACGTAGTACTAAGGGAAGAAATAGGAGGAACAAAAATTTCTTTAACTTGAACATGTAGATATGGATTAATAAGGTTTATAAAATCATTGATGATTTCACCACCATATTTCATGGCTTTCTAGAAGTCATCCTTATTCTCCATAAATTTATTCAACAAAGGGGTAAACTCCTTCAATTGAGTAAATTTCTTCTTGAATGCTTTTGTGACTGGAGGTATTAGGAGATATCTACTAAAAATTGATGCTATTGATGAGATAATTCTTGGTATAAATTTTATTAAAGTACTTATCCATTTTCTCTCTAATCTCCTTCTGAGCAGCAGAGGATTCATTTGTGCACTGCTTGACCATATTATACACAAGGTCTATATTTCAACGCACCTTTTCAAGAGTTTCTTTGTCTGAAACACTCTGAAGTTGTTGGAGTTACTCTCTCATCACAACCTTGAGAGACTCTAAATCATCAACAACACCTTTCCCAATCCTAGAACTGGATGGACTAGTTAACATTTTTCCAAGGTCCTCTTTCAACTTCTTCAGATCTACACTAAGTAGAAGAATCACTAAGTTCCTAATGACTTATAGTACACCATTAAAGGAGGTCTTAAAGTCAAAGGATAGATAATTTAGCTCATTTCTCATCTCTCTTACTTATTCTCTCAGCAAGGTATTATTCCTAATTATGGTTTCTGCTGTAGTAATGAGATTTGGTTGAATCTCATGGATCACCAACCTTGCAATCTTTACTGCATCTGCATCTGAAATACCTATTGATGTGGAGTTTTAATTTCTGGATCCAACTAAGGATTTTACTGACTCATAAATATCATTTTTGAATTGTTCCAAATCATTCCTAGTGACATAGTCACTTAGCACTGTCTGTGCTATTGGCTCTACTACTGGAGGTGCAACTGGTGGAACAGGTGAAACAATTTCTGCTTCAGCTTGGGCTTGTGGAGGAGGAGGAGAAGGAACCCTCTCCTCATCCGAGACATATTCCAACCTAAAAAATGTATCCTGGATCATTATTCCACTCACGAGTATAGGTCCAGTCTCTTGGCTCAACAGTATCAATCTTGATCCTTCTTCCCTAAGTCTTAGGAACAACAACATCTTCATCAACCTCTTTATCCTATCCTCTGGCCGTAATAAAATTTCTGGGTACAGGAACCAACTGAACTTTAAGTTCTTCATGTGCTCCAGCCACTTCAACTTCACCACGCACTTCCTCAATTTGAGGTACTTGATCCTCAGTTTCTTCCTCATGGCCACTAACTATATGTTCTTTCAATTCCTGAATGATGTCTTGATTTTCAGCATTAGGATGGGATAATCTATCTTTATGAACAACATCTCTATGATCAACAGCCTCCTGTTCAACAGGATCAACACCATTACCATCTCCATGTACAGATTCCTCGCCGGATCTGTCAACTACTTGTTGTCCTACTTTCAAAGAATAACTAACATGCTCATCATTTCCTCCTTCATACTCATCATTATCATCATCATCAGACTCCTCATCTAATTTACTTCCATAACCTTAAACAATAGTAACCTCAGTCTCTTCATCATCCTTGTCACATAATAAAGGTTCTCTTGAGGGTAAGTCTAAAGGTGGACTAGTAGGTCCATAAGACATGTCCTTGAGACTTTCAGCAATATCAGAATCACTCCTGTCATCAAAAGGATATCCTTATTCCCTTCTCACTTCAGTCTCAGTTTCCTCATCAGAATAAACAGGTTCTTATCCTGGTTTGATACCTAGATTAACTTGATCCTTTGGTCTGGAAGGATGGTCAACTAGATTGAAATCCTCATACAACCTTTCCTCATCACCTACCCAACATTTCTTCCATTGGTTTCATAATATTTTCATCCTTTTACAAATATCTTTTTGAAGATAGAAACAACTACTTGCACTTATCACTTCATCTCCATCTTCCACAAAACCTAACCTTTTTAACATGGAAGATATCATCCTCGGATAGTATAAAAAATTTTCCTTCTTAGATGGCTTTATCAAATCAGATACATACATCATTAGATACCTACACATGTTCAATTTTATCCCATGTTTCAATAGATAGATCAAGAATACATACTCATACTTCACAGCAGAGAAATCTCCCTTCCTTGGGTATATTTGATGTTGAATAAACATAAAAAGTAATCTTACTTCTCCCTCAAAATCACTTGCAATAGTCCTCCTAGATTCTCCATTTCCAGTTATCTCTTGCAGAGCAACATCATAAGAGAATAAATCAGAATAAGGTCGAATATTACCCAGATAATCAGCATAGAAACCTTCATGAGGCATCTCCAAGCACTCAGCCCATTCCATAGACGAAAAAGATATTTCCTTTCCCTTTACCACTAACATTATCTCTTCTGCCTCAGATTTATCCAAATAAATCTTCAAATGTTGATAAAACTCATGTACTAGCTGGGGATATTAAGTCCTTTCATTATTGGAGAACCAGCTTAGCCACCCTTGAGAATCCAGTACTCTAAATAAAAATGGATTGCTTGACAGAAGCCACTGAGCATACACTTCTTTTTCAGCCATAACCACTCAGCTTTCCAATCTCAGTTTTACAGTCCTATTGGACTCAGCATTCTAATGGTTAGAAGATATATATTTTCATGGATCTTACATAGCACGCTTGGTCCTTGAAATTTTGAGGTTTCATATTCCAATAGAGTTGAGGGTTCGAGGGCTACGAGATAGAGTGAAAAAGAGTAGAAGGCTTTACGGTAGTGGGAAGGTAAAAGGTCAGGATGGATTGAACTTAGTATATCATTTAGGGATTGTAAATCATAAATCATAAGATTTAAATGTGCCAAAATGAATACAAAAACAGTTTCATTTTATTTAAAATAGACAGAATTACAAAAGAAACCTTAAATACATCGGTGTTATTGAATTAGTTTTACACGATTTGTTTCAGATATTGGTTTCACAAGATCAGTTTCATGAATCAGTTTCATGAGATCAGTTTTACAAGATCGGTTTCAGGGATTATTTTCATGAGATCGGTTTCAAGGACCGGTTTTACAAGATCGGTTTCACAAGATCGGTTTTACAATATCAGTTTCATGGATCAATTTTACAAGATTGGTTTCACAAGATAATTTTTACTAGATCCGTTTTAAGGATTGGTTTCACAAGATCGGTTTCACAAGATCAGTTTTACAAGATCGATTTCAAGGATCATTTTCACAAGATCGGTTTCAAGGATCAATTTCACAAGATTGGTTTCACAAGATTAGATTTACAATATTGGTTTCAAGGATCGGTTTCATGAGATCTTATAGATTTATCATTCCAAGTTCAAGTCTGGTGTAGTTCATTCTCTAAGAGTTTAAGGTTTTAGTGAATATATCAGAAATATGATGTTCAATCCCAATAAACTCAAGAGTTATATCACCTTTTTGATAATGATATCTCAAAAAGTGATGTCTTGCATCAATATTCCGTGTTCTAGAATGATAAATTGGATTCCTAGAAATGTTAATAGCACTTTTGTTGTCATAGTTTATAAGGATATGTCTGAATTGAAATCCATAGTTTAATAAGGTGTGTTTCATCAACAAAATTTTGTGCAGAATAACTTCTAGAAGCAATGTATTCTACTTTAGCAGTTGATAATGAAACTGAATTTTTCTTTTTTACTACACCATGATATTATAGAGATTCCCCAAAAGTGACATGTTCTAGAAGTTCTCTTTCTTTATAACTTACATACACCAAAATCAGCATATGAATAGCTAACTAAATCAAAAGATTGTCCTTTAGGATAGAATATTCCTAAGTTAGTTGTATACTTGAGGTATTTGAAAATTCTTTTAACAACATTAAGATGTGAATCCTTTGGGTTTTCTTGAAATCTGGAAAACATACACACACTGAACATAATATCTGGCATACTAGCAGTTAAGTACAACAAACTCCCAATCATTCCTCTGTAAGCAGTTTGATCAACTGATTTTCCATTTTTATCAAGATCTAACTTATATGTGGAGTTCATAGGGGTTTCACTACTCCTAATGCTATCAAAGACATATCTTTTAAAAATATCTATAGTGTACTTACTTTTATTTAAAATAGTACCTTCTTTATTTTGAAATATTTCAAATTCAAGAAAATATTCAAGTTCACCCATTAAACTCATTTCAAACTCTCCATGCATTATGTTTGAAAAATAATTACATAAATAATTTTTAGACGATCTAAAAATATTATCATACTCATATATTTGGGATATTAAAACTTCTTTTGAATTATTTTTATAAATAAAGTAGGATATTCATGTCATTTTGTAAAGCCTTTAGAAATAAGAAAATTACTCATCCATTCATACCAAGCTCTTGGATCTTATTTCAAACTGAATAAATCTTTCGATAATTTAAACACATGATTTGGAAAATGTTGATTTGTAAAACCTGGGGGTTGTTCAAAAAAAAAACATTCTCAATTATATAAAAATTTAATAATTCACTTTTGACATCCATTTGATAATGTTTAAAATCTAAGTGTGCTTTATAGGCAAGTAAGATCCTAATTTCCTCAAGTCTAGCTACTGGTGCAAAGGACTCTTTATAATCAATTCCCTCTTCTTGATTATATCCTTGTAAAACTAGTCTAGATTTATTTATAAGTATATTTCAAGGTTTATCTACTTTATTTCTAAAAACCCATTTGGTTCCTATGGTCAAGGTATCCTTCGGTCTATCTACAAATTTCCGAACTTTATTTCTTTCAAACTGATTAAGTTCTTCTTGCATGGTCATTACCCAAAATTCATCATTGATCATATCATTGATATGTTTAGGTTCAAGTTGTGATAAGAAAGCTTGATTTTCAACCTGGTTTCTCAAGGATTCTCTCGTTTGTGTTCCTCTATCTAAATATCCAACAACAACATTTAGGGGATGATTCTTAAGGTCCCTAGTTGGTCTGGAGAAGGTAGGACTTGATATTTCAGGCTGGTCAGGTTGATCTAGTTTACTATAGTTAGGATATGAAGAATTTACAGAACTAGAAGTTTTCACAGATTCCATCACATGATGATCTGAGGTTTTATCATTAATGTCTATATTTGACATATCCTCTTCAATAATTTCTGTTGAGGTTGTGGGATCATTTGGATCTGCTTCATCAAACTTGATATCCACAGATTCCTCCACTCAATTGGATTTCTTATTAAAGACTCTATAGTATTTTCATGATGTATAATATCTAAGAAATATTCCTTCATCACTTTGGGATGAAAATTTATCTAAATTATCTTTAGTGTTCAGAATATAAAGTTTACATCCAAACACTTTAAAATAACCTACATTGGGTTTACTATTATTCCACAACTCATAAGAAGTTTTTTTAAGAATGGGTCTGATTAAGACTCTATTTATTATGTAACAAGCTTTATTAATAGCTTCAACCCAGAAATAAATGGCTAGTTCAAATTCATTAATAATAGTTCGGGCAATTTCTTTTAAGGTTATATTTCTTCTTTCTACCACACCATTCCGTTGAGGTGTCCTAGGAGTAGAGAAGTTATGATTATAGCCATTTTGTGGGAAAAAAGATTCAAAATATTGATTCTCAAACTCACAACCATGATCAATTCATAAGGATTTAATCTTAATTCCACTGAGGTTTTCTACATTCCAAGCATACTTGGTTTAGTGTGAAAATCTTCACTTTTTGTGAGCTAGGAAAAAGGTCTAGGTGTACCTAGAGAACTAATCTACAAGAACATAAGCATAGTGCTTCCTATTGAGACTCAAAACTCTAGATGATCCAAAAAAGTCCATGGGAACAAAATCAAGAGGTTGAAAACTAGTTACTTCTTTCTTTGGTTTGAAAGAGATTTTATGTTGCTTTCCTTTTTGACAAGGATTACAAACTTTATTGTTTGAAAACTCTAATTTGGGTAAGTCTTTAACTAAAACTTTTCAAGTTAACTTCCTAAGAGAGTGTATATTGCAATGTCTTAGTCTTCTATGATAAATCTAAGACTCTTTGTGAAAGGAATTTAGAAAAGAGACATTCTGTGAGGCTAGTGTGTCTAGATTTATAGCATATACATTTTCATTTCTAAAAGTAGTAAATACTAAGTTATTATTGGAATAGAAACATGGAATGGACCATTTTTGAATTTAACATTAAATCCACAATCACACAATTGAGATACGCTGAGAAGGTTATACTTTAATCCATCAAAATACATTACTTTAGAAATTTAAAAAGAGTTAGGGTTACCAATATGGCCTAAGACGAGGATTTTTCATTTACCATTGTCACCAAATGTGACATTTCCTCCATAAATCTCGATAAGACTTTTAAATCATGAAAAATCCAATGTCATATGTCTTGAACACCCACTGTCCAAGTACCAAAGCTTTTTACATGAGCTCTTTAGGTAGTTTACCTACAAAATAGTTCATCCAAGAAATGACTTCGGTACTCATATTTGTATGGGTCCACATACATTAGTAATATTAGATTTCAGAACCCACAACTATCTTATGGGTTTCTTATATGCAGAATATATAGTTTTTGAAAAATAAACTCTATTTAGTCCTAAATAATTGGATATAGTAAAATAATTAGTGGAATTGAAACTTTCTGTAAAATTGTGGTTTTTGAAAAAGGTAGCATATTTTCCATATTTGGTTACGAAACGTGATTTGGATAATTTTTTTTGACATGGTTTATATCCTATCCTAGAAGTATACATAGGAGATATTTTTTTACCAATCATTTGAGTAATATTATTTTTCCCATTAGTAAACTTTTATAATTCTTTATTCAATTACTCATTAGACATTTGTAACTCATTGTTCTCCATGAGAAGTTGAGCATTTTTCTATTTTTTAGTTGTAAGTTCAGAGTTAGCAGTCATAGTAAGAGGATGCTATTTCTTCAAAGATTTATACTTATCTTTCAACTCATTACATGTTTCTTCTAACATGTTTCAATATTCTAATAATTCATCATTTGTCATATTCTCAGACTTTCTTTTAGAATAATAAAAATTATGTATAGGAGATTCTAAGTTTACCTTAGTTGTGTTTGTCATAAAAAAATATTTTCCATATCATCTTTCTCATTTTGAGAAGAACCAGATTCACTTGATCTATCCTCGGAGGCACTCCAGGTGGCCTTCATTGCTTTCTTATACTTTTTATCCCTATTTTCAGACTTTTTATTGTATTTCATATTTAGATAGTTAGCCTTCACATGTCCTTTCCTTTTACATTTGTAGCAAATTATCTCTTCTGATTTCTCATTTTTCTTCCAATCCCTTTTCCAATTTCCCTTGTTATCATACTTTAATTTGTAATTTGTATTTTTGAAAAACTTCTTTTTCCTATAAAATTTCTTGAATCTTCTAGCTGACTGAGCCATTTTTTCATCACTGTCTGAAGCTACTTCATCACTTCTTGAGCTTTCAATATCAGTTTTGACTTTCTCTTTGTCTTTACTTTTATAATCAGTTGTCTTGAAAGATATTGACTTTCATTTTAGTTAATCCTATTCTTGATTTAACTTTAATTTCTCTTCATACATAATTAATTTTCCAATAAATTCCTTCACATGCATATTATCAATATCACATGATTATTTAATAGACATAGATGTTCCACATCATCTTTCTAGTAAGAATCACAAAATCTGCACAATCTGCTCTTTGGCTTTTACTTCTCTTCCTAAAGAAATCATGGTATTCAAAATTTCATTGAACCTAAGATACATATTAGAAATAGACTTATCAGGCTTCATTTTGAAGTTTTCATATTTAATAGTATAAGTATTTAATCTCATTTCTTTAACATTAGATGTTCCATCATTAGAGACAGACAGAGTGTCCCAAATATCATGTGCAATTTTACAAGTAGAGGTACAATTAAAGTCTTCATATCCTAGTGCATAGTTAAAAGCTTTCATTTCTTTATAATTATTGTTATAGGTGGTCTTTGTAGGTTCATCCCAAGTGTTTCTAGTAGTTTCAGGAATTGAATATTTACTTTCAATAGTAGTAAAGATTTCAAATCCCATGCTTTCTAGTTATATTTTCATCTTAAGCTTCCAATGAGCATAATTAGTTCCATTAAAGAAAGGTGGTCTATTTGTAGCAGCTCCTTCTAATCTATATTCCTTGATACAGATTGTAAAATAATTTCAAAGCAATAACAATTTATAAATAATAGAAAATTTGAGATCTTGGAAAAACAACTATAATCACAGTTGACAAGATTTGAAAGTTGAAAATAATTTTTTAAGAGCCTCTGATACCAAATGATGGTCGGAGTAGATGAATCAAGGGGGGGGGGGGGGGTGAATTGAGTATCAATAAAAATTTCTATTAAAATTGGTCCTTTAAAATAACATACCCAATTAAAATAATATCAAAGTAAGTTTGTAGTGGATTTATGAAAGTCCTGAAGGTTCAATTAGTTTATCAAAAGATTTATTAGTTCTCAGCTTTACCAATATAAAGATTAGTCAAACTTTCGAAACTAATATACTAATTCAAAACAGATATAAACACTTGATAAACTAACTATCAATGTTCAGTTTATCTTAATGTGAAAAATGTATATAAGATTAAAACACAAGGAAAACAACACAACAGATAAAAGAAGAGGTTCAGTCTCAAGATGAGACCTAGCCCTCTCCACTTGGTGATCACCTGACACTAATTAGTTTGTATTAATAAAATTTTGATCCACACCTTGGATCAGGGTTTATAATAGCACACATGGCTGTCCAAGTCACACTTGACCTCTACCACCGTTTTTCGTGTGAAAACTATCAAATAGATCAAACAAGATCTCTTCAACAGTTCTACATAGGATATAAGAGTAAAAAGGAATTGAGAGTGAGTATATTTTAATATCCTTTAGTTATTCTCAGGAGATAGTGTGTGTGACACAAAAATATATACACACTGCTCAAATAGTAAACATATGATCACAACATAGTTATTAAAGAAGAACATGGGTTAGAAATCTATTTGTGTTGTGAATTAAAGATTTGGACTCATTGGATGTAGAGAAAAATGATATTTGAGCCCTTTTATGGAAGTTGGATTCAGAACAGAGTATAGAAATTTCTGTAATCTAGCTTTCAAGTGTGAAATGGTTCATCTCTTCTTTGTGAGGATGTTCAGCAAGCTTCAGAAGATTGTTTCTTGTAAAACATCTTGTGTACTCAAGCTTCAAGTTCTTCTATTTGCAATATCTTGCACATTCACACAACCAGACTTTTGTTTTTCTAGCGAGTTTAGATTCTCTTACTTTAGGTTGAGCTTATAATAACTTTATACTTAAAGGTACTTTAAGCATGAAGATCTCACCATGTTCATGTATCCCATACTGTCTACAGATAATTCTACAGACAATATTTAATAATGTCAGAAACATAAATTTGTCTAAATATGACCATTAGAAATAAATTTGAATTAACAAATTTGAAACATTTATTTATGACTATTGGTGAGTCATAAGTATCAGTCCATCATCATTGGTCTATTAACATTAGTGTTTCATCATCAGTGTGTCATATTTGGTGTGTCATCTTTAGTGTTTCGTCTTCAGTGTGTCATCTTCGGTGTGTCAAACATTGGTCTGTTCGGTGTGTCAAACATCGGTGTGTGGAACATCAGTGTGTTGAACATTGGTGTGTCAAACATCGGTTTGTCGAAAATTGGTGTGTCAAACATCGGTGTGTCAAACATTGGTGTGTGGAACATCGGTGTGTCGAACATCAGTGTGTGGAACATCGGTGTGTCGAACATCGGCGTGTCGAACATCGGTGTGTTGAACATCAGTGTGTCGAACATCGGTGTGTCGAACATCGGTGTGTCAAACAAACTATCGGTGCCAGAAACTCTAAAATGCTCAGGAAGTGTCTGTATTATATGAAACAACCCATGTAAAAATACACTTGTAAACATATTGATTTATATATATATATATAGGTTATTGACTTATTCAAGTATATAGTTCTTTATAACATAATTGATTTACATAGAGATATTAAATGGCATGACATAGTAGAATCTGTAGATTGACATTATTTGTGATTATGAAAACTACTATATCATAGAGGGTCAAACAGTTATAAAAGTATACTGAATGCATAAAAATGAAAATTATTTTTTTTTATGATTTTTGATATGATGTATCCATGACCCCTTTGACCATCCATAAGCCCTTTGACCATTATTAACACTTCAAATTTATTTTGGAGGTTATGAAACAAATAACCTAAAAACATCTGACATAAGATTATCCAATTTAGTAACTATTAGAATCACATGGGACTTTAGTTAATGATTCCTTGGGTGGGGGGGGGGGGGAATGAATCATTGTATGAAGCTCCTTCATGTTTCCCCATGAACCTTTGAAAATACCAATCTCTTAAATAATATTTCACTCGCTTATTAGTAGGGTCAATCTTGTGTTCTCATTTTACAAGATAATTCGATTAACTTGTGCATTTATCATTTTGTTACTCAGATAAGATCGATGATTGATCAATACTTATGAAATGATTATCATCTTGAAAAACATTTGACATGTAAGAACAAAAGACCCAATAATTTTTCTTGGTGTACTCGCATTGGGATACATCCAAGGTGCACACATTATTATTGTTTCAATGTGCTAAAATCCCCTAATATTCACTAGTATTGTCAAAACAATGATTCTAAAATGGAAACACTAGGCCATAATCACTTAATAAACAAGATTAGGGTTTAACTCAGTACCACCCAAGGGTCACTACCTTTGTGCTCTACCTTTTCTCATTTCTTTAGGAGGGAAATATTTTTGGATCATAAGCCAAGATATATATTTTTACAGACTGAAAATTAAATTTTTATTTTCAAACAATTTTAAGGAAAAAGTGATAAACCATGAGTTCAAACAGAAAAGGAAATAGAAGAGTCATTAAAGAGAAACTTAATCACACTAGAATTATGCCCCCTAAATAATTTTCAGGAGATGTTACTAACCAAAGTGTCTGGGTCATCCATAAGGAAATCTTCAAACTGAAAGGCCAACATGTCCCAAGACTGAATATATTCTTCAATGATGATCTTCCCATTATTGAATCCTCCAACTAAGATCAGGTATTTCTTGTCAGTCTAATCATATTTCTATTAATTTAGATTCATCCTTAATGACCCCCATCATTTTAGCAGCTTCTTATTCAATAGAATTGAGAGAAAAAACTTGTTCAACAGTTTCTTCTTCTGAGATCATGAGAAATTCCAAGGATTTATAAAAAGATACTTCTAAATTACACTAGTTTTCCAACTACATGTCTTTCAAATTATTTTCTGATCGTGTCTCTATAGGAAGTGGCAATAGGAGTAACCCTTTCTCTCCATAAAAATGCCCTTTCTCCCATCCATGAAGTTCCTAACCGAAGAACCTTCCAACACTTGAATCACAACCTCAGTCTTGTTATGATCATAAATGTTTAACATGTACACTGGATACACCCTCCAATGTGTTGGCTTTCCCTATATGAGTGGCCTCACAATCAACATGTTTATCGTGAGCCTCATTCACCGCAATTTCCAGAAAGTTTTGTGTGGAAAATTCCTCCTTAGTAGAAAAATTCAGATGCATGACCTCCTCTAACTCCAGACCCAGGTCATCAATCACAAGACACTAAAAATGGTTTCATAATTTAACATTTGTAATAAATATTTTCGGTTTCATTCCACTTGGATCCTTCACCCAATCCCCACTGTATGCATTTTTTGGAATCTACATCCCGCCTATTATCAATATCTGCCTCAGCATTTTCCCCTTCAATTGTAACCTCAATAGAATACTATAGACTCCTTGGGCTCGAAGATTCATAGATTTGAAGACCATAATGTTTATTAGCAATCAATCCATGTCCTTTCAACCCTCACCCTCTTGTGAAACCAAAGGGGTATCCTCCAGTTGGTTACCATGCTTAAAGGTAATGCTTCCTTGAGTATATTCTTTCAGACATACATCTGGAACAGAGAGATATCCATGGTCTTGGACCTTTCTTTTACCTCCCATTACCACATACAGCTTCTATGAATTCCATCTAGACTATGGGTCGCCATGAATCATCTTGACACCCTTTTATCCCTGGCCTGAGGATCCATCTGCACAACTGATCCCATACCCATGTTATCTCGACCCAAGTCTACATGACAATACTGAATGACTCAATATCTTGTAGATAGAACAAAATTCCACAAAATATTCAAACATCTCATATTTCCTATAATAGTATTCCTCTCCAATTGTGACTTAGCCATATTTTATGATTTTTTTCATGAATCTCCAAACCTTCAGGACACCAAAATTTCCTAAAACATAGAACTCTTGAGAATTACATCCCTTTTACATATTTTCATAAGAAAACAATGTAAATATAACATTCATAAAAATTGTTCCACCGTCTAAATTATCGACCTCAATAATTGTAAATCACTAGGAAATGAAATCCCATTGTACATGCAATTTCATTTACCACTTATAGAGATTCCATACCTCTATCTTGAAGATTTATCAATATAATTAGTTAATAATCACACTGCAACACAATATAATACCTCTTCATGATACATTCATACATTGATTCTCTTCTTTCTTTGATAGTTTCAATACATTACTCATTATTATCATGATTGACATTTTGGGATCACACATTTCTTCATACACTCTATAACTTTCCATCTATCTAAAAAATAACCATCTCATTTAGTCATTAAAATAATGTACAACAAATCCAAAATGATTCACCACACCATGTAAATGGAAACACTACATCTAACACACCAACATATTAGGTTTATCATTGAAATGGTTAACAATGAATCTAATAGAAAAAACATGGAAACACCAATTCTCATTGGTTTACAGAAATACCCTCCTTTTTATTTATGGGACACACTATCATGGATAATTTTCCTATATCTAGATACCACCTGATGATCATTTGTTGGCACTAAATATCCATGAATTCCAATACCACATATTCATTACTATTAGAGACCTATATCCACTATTCCATAATGTGTTGAATATGAGAAGACCACTTCTTTATCCCCCTTACAATCTAGATTCATCATAAAATCCTTTCATGATTTGTGTTCATTGAAAGAACATCTTTATAATGATCATATATAGAGACTTCACTTCCTAATCCACCTATGGAGTACTGGGAAGGAACACACACATATTCATGATCCTTTATTTTCAAGAAAGTAACTACACATGGATTCATGATCATTCCTTATCCCCCTTTGACAAAAAATATAAAGTGTACTTATTATAGTATTAACTAAATTTAGAATCCCTATAAACCTATACCTTAGTAAACAAGGGTTTTGTTTTCAATATTGTTATGATTATCCCCTATCTTCTTGATTTTTTACAACATAATATTTCATCCTTTCTAAACCATTTAGGCGATGCTTATGTCATTGAATTTTGTATCCTTTATTAATGATGAAAATAAGGGTATTTCTACTTCTCCCCCTTTGTTAAAAAGGTCCTTGTATCTAACAAGGGTAAATAATTCCCCCCTATGATATTCAACTTTTCCTTGCATTTGTACCATTTTTAGACCCACAAACCCACTTCTTCTCCTATATCATTTCTTTATATGTGAATGAAGGTCAAATAAAACTTTCCCACCTAAAAAAATATTCTAGTTGTAGCTGCATTCAAGAAGTTTTTTTAGTGGGAGAAATTACTAATTATAAAAGAGACACAATCAAATCCTCTAAGCCTAATGAGTTGGGACTCAGTGCAGGGTATAAGAGATAAAGTTAATAACACCATCTTTGTCCATTACACTCAATGAATTCCAAATATATCGAACATCCATAAAACTTTAGATTTTTTCAAGTATTTATTCCAACTATCTTCTCTAGATATATACACCTAGCCTATAACAATTGTTGAAACTACTTTGAACTCTCACATATACCAAAATGATGGATGTTACCATTTATTTAATATTTATTAGTGACAAATGATGAAATGATGAGTAATTTTTTTCATCTTTCAAGAACACTTCTTTAAGTGTACATGTTAACAAATTTAATCTCCCATACATAATGTATATTTCATTATTTTCTCGGGATTCCATCTTTCAAATTTTTATCACAAAATTCGTATAATTTTCTTAGATTTATCACCAAATATATCACTAAAATTCAGAATAAGATTTATACATCAATAGTAGACTCTGATATCCTGAGAAAAATCATATGCTATCATATGTTAGATCATGAAAAGAATAAAACTTGAGATCTTATCATGTTGTTGCTTCCCCATTTTTCCATATTCAATATCCAAAGTTAGATAGATTAGATTCTTCTGATAGTAGTTCTTCATGTATCTTAATACAACATTAAATAATTTGAAATACAAACAATAAATTCATGATTCCAATCATGGTGACTCCTCATTACAGCTCTAATTCTTCTCCTATTCTCATTCATTGAGATTCTAGATATAGTAAATTTTTTTCTTGTACTGATCTGAATCAATTGAAATTATGGAGCACATAAAAAACCACTTTTTATCTTTTGATGTAAATTAGATAGGCATCATATCTCCTGTAAAACCTAAAACACTTCAATAGAATTTAATATAATTTATGTACATAGGGAGAGGGTATATTTCACTTCCTCATGTCCAGAAATAAGATTGGTCATGGTATACCATTCCTTTAGCATCAAACTTTATTCTCCCCTTTTTAAATTTAAGTATATGAATTCTATCACCTCATCAAATTATTATTCTTACTAATAAATCTACATGAAATGATTCTATAGTTATGTATAAGTAAATATCCTTTTAATGATACCACTTACCCAAAATTAATTTCAAATGTTTGCTTTGGAATTACCCTTTTCTAGAATAGGCATTTCATTTTCATCACATACCCAATCACAAACTATTCTCCCTTGGGTACTCTGACAGACAAGGACTTCCTCACTTGTAACTAATTGGATCCTTATTTTCCACATCTTCTTTCACTGCTATTTATCTTTGCTTGATTTATTGACTTTTAGGACCCATGTCTTGTTTTAGGATATATCATTCATATGTGTAGATTTTTGAGTCCTCTTATTTTTCAAAATATTTTTCGTGTATTTCCATGAATCCTTCTATTCAATGTCTGATTTTTAAATTATCTTCAAAATACTATTTTCTATTTTATTGGGAACTCCCATAATTATACTATTTTCTTATCTTGAGGTATATTTTGAAATTTAACATAATCACTCCTTGATTCTATCCTCTTTAATCAATAATAGAGAAACCTCATATGTTTTATTATATGGTAGATATTTCATTTCATGATCATCCACCATTCTCACAGTTGGATCATACTCCTTATTTTTCCTCTATTTTTTTAATTTTTCCAGGAGGGATGATGTGATTAAACTAATACTGATGCCTGATGCACCTTTCTTTGAGGTCTATTATTTTACTTTAGAATATTAATATTGTTATCTAGATTAACATAGTTTATGTCATGACCCATCCCAGTGGGGCCCATTCCGTGACTCCCCAAACACGCCTCCAATAGGCCAGGGGATGGTGACTAGCATCGAGTAGGCATGTCACTAACATGGGAGGAATTGCCAAAGTACCTATACACACACACACACACATCTCCAAGCCCACAAATGCTGAAATGTAAAACACTAAGGAATAAAAATGCATGCATACAACTAAACCCAACCAATAGAGTACTGAGAAAGGTAGAGTACTGTAAAAGTAAACTGGGCCAGAATACAAGCCCACCAAAAGAAATAGTCTGAAAAACTGCAAAGTCCAACCTGTAAGCACAAAGGTACTGGGACTGCCGCTCATAGCTGTAGGAACGCCTCGGCTTATAGGGAACTCAGAAAGCTCGGTCCTGTCTTAGTCCTACTTGAAATCTGTAAAAAGGCTGCTCATCTGCACAAGACACCAGACGTGCGGGCAAAGCCCGTGAAGGGGCAAGTATAACAATACTCAGTAGAGGACCCCGAAAACCACAAAGCAGTACACAAAGTAAAGGTACGGTCAGCTATGCACAATATATGTCTACAGAACATATATAACAAACTAGATATAATCAAAACCCAGACCCGTGGTCTAGAAACAAGTCACACAACCACATACCCCTGCAAGGGATTCCGTTTGAAGATTCCATGATGCACTTGTTCCAAGAGGACACACTCCACGAGTCTTATAGCTCTGATGAAATCCATCCGAGAAGTGATGTTCGTCAGGAACTGTCATGATAGATGGATACACTCATTACAGGAGACACACTTCTGAGTGGAAGGGTTACAACAGATAGAAGCACTCATTATGGGAGACACACTCCTGAGTGGGAAAGATCTCGATACACTGATGAGGATCATTGCCAGGGCCATAGAGGATACCACGACTCATCCAGAATTCACCTTCTAGGTAGAGGATCAACGCCCAGTAGATTTGGTCACGTCGATGCCTGACTCTACCTAGGGTCCAGAATGGATAAAGGATCTCGATCTGGGCCTCTCGAATGGATTCCTGACTCTATCACAGAAATTACTGCTGAAGGGATAAAAATCCTTCATGAGGTAAAGATGCCTGAACCTCAGGGAAACAAGAAGAAGGGGCAATAACTCAAACGAAAGATGTTCAAGGCACGGTGAACAAAAGGACCAACCCGTTTTCCAAAAAGTACACGACCCATTTCGTGAGGCTGTTCATGTAGAAAAACTTAGTACACGGCATATAGTACGGAGTACATGCTGTGTCTGGGTAACTGTGGTTGGCCCCGTGTACTCTGTTCATGTGCCCGTACACGGTCACCAACAAGTGTACTCCAAACCGTGAAAACTGCACACGGGGTGACCCACGCTGTTGACCTCGCCTGGCCGGGTGATGGAGTACACGACCGTGTACTCCATCCCATGTCCATGTATCCCTGGGATACACGCCGAGCTCTGCATAGCCGCCTCTGCCGAGCTGTACACATCATGCCGCCTGAAGCCGTGTAGAGCATCCCATGTCCGTGTGCTACCCAAAGTACACGCCGAGCTTCGGGGAAGGTCCAACATGCCGTGTGACCAGGGTCACACGCCGTGTGATTCTTCTTTGACTCCGAATCCCAAGACACCACCACCATAACTACATGGCGTGTTCTTTGGAAGTACACGCCGTGTATTCTGAAAATTTCCAGAAATGGCGCTCTTCACCGACGTGCCTCCCGTGCTGCTCTGATCATCAATTCGGTCATCTGATCGCTGCAAAACGTCCAGTTTCTAGTCACCCCGACCCCATGAAGCCGCTTCCGTCATTTTCAGGCCTCTCATCGGCTCCGAAAACACGTTCCGATATTCCCGCATGAAGAACGATCGAAGGACTCTCTTTCCGATCCGGTCCGATTGGACGTCCACCATCGTCGCTGCACCTCCACAAGGACGTTGCGATGTCGAACCTTCAATTTGGGATCTTTGAGTCGCATAACGAATGTGCAATGATCCGTTGTTTGTTTCCCCATGAAGAACGCGAGGAACATGCGGGGAAAAAGGAGGAAGAAATTCAAATAAACAAATTGAGGAACGGAACTCTTCCGTCATTCGTCACGGCGTTGATCTGCTCCCGTTAATTGGCTTAAACGGGGAAAGAATCATCAAAAACTTAAATCATGGATCAATTCCCCATAATCTTCCCGAAGAAAAATCCCTCCCGCAAGAACATACGAATCCGAAGATCAAATTGTTTGTGGTTGATCCGCGTTCATCGTTTAAACTCAAATACGGGGAAAAAAAATAGAAATAAAAACCCCTACCTTTCGAAAGGATCGATCGTTGATGAAGGATTCGTACTGCCGTTGTCATCGAGATCCTTCAATGTCGGCGCAACGATCCTTGGTTTCGATCTGTTTTCGTTCGTCGTCGAGAATTTTCTCCAACACATCGCGGATTCTGCAGAGGTTCCTCTCTCTACGTTTCCCAGAATGTAAAATTTCTTAACCCATTAAAAAGGGGAAAAAAGTTGGCATTTAATTACGTGGCAGTATTAATGGAGTTGACTTTCCATTTCTAAGTCATTAAGACACACCATCAATTTAGGAAATAGCTGCGCCATCGCCACGCTGCAGCGGATGTTTCCTTAAATGAAATAAAATAAACTGGTTAATTTATTTTATTTTAGTTTACTTAAAACGTCCAAAAATTAACTTTTTCCCTCAATTTTCACCGGTCTAGGTTAGCCTCATTCTTAGGTAAAGTCGTCGTCCCAGACACAACAGTGTGCTCGGATTTTTAATCCGGGCATCCGTTTGGAAACTGCCACAACCACACACAAGTGCTGACTCACTTAACTAAAAAAAGTTCAAACCACCATTCCGGGCTCATAGGATCTCATAATGATGTTCTGTCTTCGTGCCCGGTCTCAAAATAATTCCATAAAATATTTAAAAATAATAAATGGAAAATCCAAGACATTATAGTTTATTTTAGTGAAAACATTCCTCTCATTAGTCATAGGAATGGAGGACCCCTTATACCTCTTTCAGTTATCTTTCAACAACAATGTCTTTCCATATGACCATGGTTAGAATAAATAAAACATCTCCTATAAAAACCGTACCTCATATAATAGTTCATTGATCGACATGTCGTTAGAGTAGATTATATCCTTACTCTAAGACCATGGGATTCTAGGAATACACTTTTGGTATGTACCATGATTCCAAAGTTGTAGCATTTTGTAGACACCTTGATCCATGATTAGTCTTTTACCTTTTTGGAATAGTTCTTCATCATACTTGTTGACTCTATATTTCTATATTTTTAGACTCTACTTTTTGATTCTCCAATATGAGGGATTTTTTTCTTCTCATTTTAGGTATTTAGACCACTTGTGACCTCTTTGATCTTATTAAACTTCTCCTTTTGTTAATAAGTTATCTTCCTTAGACATTATCTTGCTTCTGTTATCAATTTTAACCTGTATTATAGTGGTGTGTTGAGAGGGATAATTCTATATTTTAGCTCCAAATCAATGGCCATATGTTTTTCTACTTCATTTAAAATTTCAATAAGTAATTCACTATGAGTCTTAATATTTGAACCATCTTCAAAATGTCATCATTTTGATCCACCATTACTTTCCTCATATTTTGGTTCTCCTCAACCAACTATGCCATGTATGCAACCAATTCATCATTATTAGACCTCGGTTTTTAACTTCATTTGAGTCATGGATATTGTCTTATGAACCATATTTACACTCATTCAAATTAGAAGACATCTTCTCGAATTCCTTGGTCTGATTATCATTTTCAACATTATATTTATAGCCATGTCAGTTAGTCTTTGATTGAGGTTTTCATGTTTTTTTAACCTCAATTTTCACCACTTCAACCTAGATTCCTTGAGATTCATTCTTTATTATAAACTCTGTGTTTTCTTCCTTTAGCACATGATCAAGCTCCTTAGATATTTTAATAGATTCCACCTTTTAATTTCTTGAATTATAGTCCTCATTAGTAGTTACTTCATTGCTTGGAATATCATTCTACTTAGATAGACCTATAATATCATTGTACGAACAAGTAGATAGATAATTAGATTCATCTAAAATAGATTAGTAGTGTCACTCTTATTATCACTTGTAATATATTTATATGATTAACTGGTGTTATTATCATGAAATTACTTAGATGATATAAATTATTTCTCAATCCACATGCATTGATTGTCATCCTGCAAAATATAAGACAAGTAAACATAGAAGATATAATAATTTTACTAGGTTTCATGCACTAGGCTACATAAAAGGAGAACACATAGACATTATGTCAATGTGAAAAAAATCCACTAATTAATATTCATTATTCTTGTGGATATAATGATTATTATATGGCTACTTCATTCAAGGATCACTACCTTTACAAGATTTAGGGTCTAGATCACTACCACAAAAGGGTCACTCGCTTTGTGCTCTCCCTTTTCTCACCGCTTTAGGAGGGATTTTTTTGGTTCACAAGCCAATACATGTATTTGAAGTCTGATAGTTGATTCAATGATTAGTTCACAATGATCTTCACTCTACTCATTGAAAAACAAGTTAGGTACATCACCAATGCAGCAACTTTTCCTTCCCTATTGAAATAGTCTTCAAGGAATAACAACTTCATTTGGAAAAGTCTTCAAGAAGTGATAATAGCATTATGTGTCATGAAACATTACACTTATATAGAATCATTCCACCACTATCATGAAATGTTATATTTTTTTTCAAAACTTATCACTTTTGTGAAACTCAAAGTCCTTCACCAAAATCACAACCATTCATGAAGCTTTCCAAACCTTCATGAAACTGATTTTTTCAGAGTGGAACAATTCATTTCTTCATGGAACATATATTCATACGAATATTTTGCGCAATGAGAATGTTCATGATACATTTAAAAAAAATTCAAATCCATTGAATCTTAAAAAAGTATATCTACTTAAAATGAGAGGCATAGTGACCTATTTATAGACATTTTCACCCCATAACAAAAATTTCAAGCTCACCTCTGCCTTTTTATGAAAATTTTCATACCTATTCAAGAAACTCCAAATCTTCGGGAAACTTTAGAGAAATTTTACATTAATGAAACTTTTAATAATCACATAACTTATCAACTCCCCTTTGTGATTCAACCATCTTTTGTGAAACATTCTTTCACAAATATCCAAAATGTCAAAAAACCAAGAATTCATGAAGCATCATTTTTTTAATTCCATTTCTTTAGCATATTTTGATGATTCATCCCTAGAAATCCATATTTCTAAAAACATATGGAATCCTCCAAATTTTGGACCCAAAAAACTGAAAAACACTAGGAAAATACACCACCTTGTATATGTAATTTTCTTTACCACTTATAGAGATCCCATACATTTTTTAATGATTTTTCAACATAATTAGTCAAAAATAACACTGGAACTCCTCAATAGACCTTTCCATGATGTATCCCTGTATTGGTACTCCTATTTCTTTGATATCTTTAACCAGTCTCTTAGTATTATCATGATCGGAATTTTGGACTCACACATTGATTAATGCACCATATCACTTTCCCTTTATCATGAAAATCACTATATTATGTAGTATTTACAAGATGAATAGAAAATACAACATGCTTCACCACACCAAAAAATTGGAAACACAACAACCAACACACAAACGCATAAGGGTTGACAATGATAGGGTTGAAAACAAATCTAACACACCACATATGGAAAAACCAATTTTTATTGGGGTCTAAACATAGATAAATATAAAATGATAATATATGAAATAAAAAAAATAATGATAATGAAATTAACCTGAAAAATGTTCTTAAGAATGTAAATAACTAATATAATTTTATTCTTTAGGAGTTAGAAACCGTAAAAAGAAAGATGATACATAAGGTGATGTTTTTCTATTTAAAATTATATTTTAAATGTTTTTACATTTTCCACAACATTATCATGTTCTTTTAAATGTTTCAAGAATTTTATTTTTTATTATTAAAATATTTTTAATGTTATTTTTCCAATACCTTTTACTTTATTTACAAATGATTTAAATAATTCTTTTAGTTTTTTTTAGGAGACACAATTTTTTATTTTTTTTAGAAAAGTAAAAAAAGAATGTTTTTTAATTTTTAATGCATTTCTACCTTTTCTTACCATTATAGAAATTTTTTACTACCAATATTCTTCTCTTAGTTTCCATTATTTTTAATATAAAATCCAATTCCCATTATTCTAGGAATTTCTTATTTTAAAATGTTTTCAAAATAAAATGACATTTCTTCTTCTTTTCAATGATAATTTATATTTTCATTATAAGGGGTTTTTAAATATTTCAAAATTATTTAAATATTATTTTGGTTCACTGGGAATATAATCTAAATAAACTATCTACATAATTTTTGTGGATGAATTATGATCATGCTATTCTTTTTATTGACTGAGGAGAATATTTACATTTCATATGGTAGTTTTTAAATAGGTTATTTTATATTGATTATATATTGTATATTCATCGTTTTATTTAATATGGTGAAATCATTGGACTTAGTAAGGGAATGGATGAGGACCACTATTATATATCTCCTCAATGCATGGGTAGGTCTCATAAGACAAATTGTCTTGGGTTTTCGTGTATGATTTCTCAATTATTGATTATGTCTATTTATGATGCATTGATATTAAGTTTATGATATATTGGAACAAGTACTTGATGAACATATTATGATGTCCAACATTATGAATTCCATTATTATGAAATAAATTATTTTTTATGAGATTTTTTATATTTCCCTTGGATATATTTCATATTGAAGTTGTTTATGGGATTGTATATAAATATTTTGGTTTCATAAAATAAGGAATTGAGATTATGATTAAAAATAAAGATTATGATCTCTAAAAGGTTGAAAGTTTTCCTTTCAAGGAAAATTTTTCTTATTTTTAAAATAAACCCTCCAAAATTTTGATATCTAATTAATTATTTATTATGAATTTCTTTATGAAAAACTTTTCTGGAAATGTGATTTTATGAGAAAGTGATTTTTTAACTCAATTTTTACCTTGTGAAAAATGAAAACTATCTTATAGGTTTTTAGGAATTTCAAGTGTATTAACATGTTTCAATTTTTTTATAACCATTAACAATATTTTTTTTACTTACCCCATATTTAATTTTTTTTCACAAGGCTTAAATATATTTATGAATTATATAAATATCAACAATGACACATCTTAAATGAAGAAAATATATTAATTAATGGAATAAGAGTGTAAAAATAAAACCTATTTTTTGGAAAAAATGTACACTTCGTGGAAGTTTTCACTTTGTATGTAACATATTTACCAATTATATGAAACACTAAACCTAAATTTTCTTTGGTATATTAGTGAATCAGTATATTTTATTCACATTTTAATTATGGAAGTTAAAATTTGGGTTTCTTCAATTTGTATCAAATCCGACATGTAAAGAGTACGATTTTATCACTAGATATGGGTGTATAAGTTTGGGGAATTATAACTTCAATAATTGAATCTTTAAAATTTAGAAAATAAAAAATTCTTCTATACTACCAAATATATTCTTTATTATTTAACTAAGACATCCTAAAGTTTATATGAATACTTGATCATAAAAAAATAATAATAGGCTCAATAACTCACTGTACAACAACCATACTCCATATTTCTTCATTGTAATACTTAGATATTCATAATTTAAGGATTCATATAATAATGACATATGATAAAAAGTTGTTAGACTTCTTCCTGGGTCTCAATTATTCTTTTATTTATAGTTCATTGGTCACAATTATGACAATATTATATACCCACATCATTAATAGTTCCCTAAAATTTATTGAAATTTGAATTTAAAATGCACAATTCAATAATAAACATAAAATTATAAATTATATTACTTTAGGTTGAGTTAATAGATAAATGAAATCTCTTAAGTCACCCAAAATAGGGTTTAAGGACATAAAAGATCAATTTAGAGTATCCCATGAGTCAATCAGAAAAAAAAATTCATCAAAAAAACTCAAAGGTTATATTTTTAGTCAAACAATGGTTTGATGAGGTGAAACCATGATGATTGAACTCAAAACCTCCCAAATACTTTTAAATATATTATAATCCCTTTTCAATACTATGAAATCCACTGCATAGTATTCAACCTTTTTTAACTTTTCAGGAACACCATGATGATGAGTTTCACATGGTTTTATGAAACATTACCTACACTACAATAAATAATGACTACAATGGGATGAAAATTGTGCATCACTTTTGCCATTTTTATTTGTACCCAAAAATAATTACCAATCTTCATTTTCACTATATTAAAATAAATATATGATCATTTTAGTATTAAAAATATAATTTTTTAGCTTAACCACGACTATATCAACATAATATATGTTGTAATATCCATTCCACATGGATAAAAGGTATTTTGAAAAAAATATATTCTAGAAACAATGTCCCTAATAAATCACATTTTTCTGATCTTCACTCAACATTTTTCCAAAATCATAAAACTATGAGATGGTTTTTAGAACACCATGACATGTATTAAATTTCCTTCCAATGAATAACTCCAAACTCCACACTTGTATTATAAAGTTCTTATAAGAACCTATAAACCTCAAAATGGAATTTTCTTCATCTAAAACACTTTAATCCAATTGAGTTTGAATGCGATTTATGCATTTATAAAAAAGGAAAAAAACCATTTTAAATTAAATTCACTTCTCATTTTCATCATAAAATATACCCCTTTCACATCAGACTACTTTTGAGGCACCTTAGTCTCTCAAAAAATGTATTTTTCATAAAAATCTCCCCATTTATATTTTTTTCAATCAATAAAACATAAATTACAATAAAATATAAAAGTGAACAATAATTCAACCAATTTAATACTATGTGAGAAATAAATGGTATATGAAATAATAATAATGAATAATAATATCAAAGTTATCCATAAAAGTGACCTACATTCAATTCCAACCAGCCACATCCACCATAAAATCTCATCAAATCTTCATAAAAATATTTATGAACATGTGAAGAAGAACTTCTAGCATATATATTCAATTAAAAGGTTTATAAAAGTTTAAATATCAACTAATTTGAAAACATAATTACTAAAATCATAGCTTAAAGCACACATACACCACTTATGTATCCCAAACTCAAAACAACCCCCTTTTGAAAAATTCACCCTATATATACACTCCCACACAATAATATATATATATATATACACACACACAATTTAAAAAAATATTTTTGGATTTATATTGCTATTTTTCCCCCATAGACAACAAAATACAAACAATAAGTGAGAGAGAGAGAGGATATGCCACCATTCCTCGATATTGAGAATGTTGAGGTTAAAGTCACATAATCCAAAATAATTTTTCAAATTCATACTTAAGTATTGGATTAGTAAAAACATAATATTATTGTCCCTTTTTATGAATATAATCAATATTGATGGATGATTGGTAATTGCATAGACTCACACTCTCAGATCTAGAGCTAAAAACTTATTTTTTATATACTGGATTTGATACCAATAGAATTTTCCCAAACACAATATCAATAAAAATATTGATTAACTTACACAACCAATACCTTTTAGGTTTATAGTTTTAAATGTAATTACCTGTCCCAAAGCTACCCATTCCTTGACTACCCCAAGACTACCTCCAATAGGCTAGGGGCTTGTGACTAAGGCCAATTAGGCATAAACAAAAAATGGGAGACATTTGCCTAAGAACATGCACATACACACATCTCCAAGCCCAAAATGAAGAAAAATAAAAAAACTAAGTAAAAAAATGAATGAATAACATTATATCCCAAACAATAGAGTAGTATAGGAAAGTAAACTGCAGTAAAGTACAATTGGGATAGAATACAAGCTCACGAAAAATAAAGAGTATGTAACACAAGGTCCCTAAGCGCATCCGTAGAAAACCCTACATGAAGGGTAGGTACATGAACAACTATCTAAAGCTTCCAGATCATACCTAAAATGTTTTTTTCTCTCTCTCCCTTTAAGAACCACTTATTTATGGTCTACCTAGGACTCCATCAAAGCATTGTTGGCCTGCACAAGACATGACACGTGCAGGAAAAGCCCATGTAGTGGTGAGTAAAACAATACTCAGAAGGAAACTCAAAAACAAAAAGTAAAATACCACAGAGGAAATATCACTAAGAAGATAAGGTCATCTCAACATAGGTATATTTCTACCCAAAATATAACAATAACATCAAGGTATACTCATAAAGGACTCCAAGCCTCAACGTCTCATCCACTACCGGCTACACGGCTCTGCTCATAGCATGCTCTTCTTGGGAGGTATCACTCCTTGAGCTATATGGTAAAAGCATGCAGAAAATGTCTACCCAAATTACCTAAGAGAACATTATGGTATTGAAAAGTTATATTATTTCTTGGAGACATCCAATCTTTCTAAGAATCGAAATGTCGGTAACACATGGAGTGTCAGTGACACACGAATTGTCGATAACATATGGAGTGTTGGTAAAACATGTAGTGTCTATAACACATAGAGTGTTGATAACAGATGGATTATCGATAAGTCATGAAGCCCCCAAGTCACGTAGTCACCAAGTCACAACCAAAAATCAACCACTAAAAACAGCCTGAATCACACTCATCATGTCTAGTAACATAGAATAGAAAAAATCTAATATCAATACAAAGATTGGGGGTCCTTCATGCCTAAGGCTCACTGGGCGGACTCCTCGCCCTACTAGAAACATAATCCTAGATAGGGGATATGTGAACCTATAAATATTGGTCACACATTGTATAAAGACCCAACCTTAATACATACATAATCTTGAATTTTGTCAAGAAAACAATTACTTTTACATTGAGGATATTTTCATGTTTATATCTTTAGACAATTCGAACATAATACATTCATAACATTACTCATTTTTACAGAGTGGATACCATAAAAACAGTTTCCATTTTTTTCAAACTTAAAAACATTAAAATATAAAACAAGGTTCATTGATAATTATTCAAAATTTAAAATGGATTCCTTCCTTTTCATACATGTCCATTAACTAGTGAAAATCATTTAAAACTAGGGATGAGCACAAAAACACAGTAAGGTATATAAAAATAAGGAAAGAACACATTATCCCGTGAATACTTGTAACATATGAACTCATTTTCAAAAGACATACATATCACCTATATATATATACTTACATTGTGAAACATTAGATTCCCACAATACCTAAGAACATATGTATAACCATAAATTTATCTTGCTACATAACTTACATAATCTTGTAACCCTCTCAGCTACCTTATAATTTGTAATCCTCATGGCTACCTTACTATTTTTGTAACCATCGCAGTTACACTTGGAGTAACCATATGGCTGACCTCCAACTTACGCATACCCGATGAATTAGAGGGAAATATAGGTCCCACCCTCCATAATAAAAAATTTCCAAGATCAAGAACATAAACATACAACATAAATATTAACATAAAAACATTGCTTTTGAATTTTGAAAAAAAAAATTTAAAAGAGGATTTTAAAAGAAAAGGCCCTTATAAATATCATATAATTGATGTGAAACTTAATAGAGTCAATGGAATATGTATATGATCTGTAAATATACATAATTAAACATAGTATAAGAAAAATTCATCACAAAAATAGTTTAAATACTACATAAATAATGAAGAATAAGGTTAACCTAAAGGATGTAAACTGGATTAAGAATTCCCTTACCTCAGGCTTGTCTTACTTCAAACATGTTTAAAATTTATGTAAAATGGTTAAAAGAGTGTTATTAGTATTTTTAAAAAACATTTTCATGTTTATAAAGTCTTATATGATAATTTCATAACCTCATTTCACCCCTTATTTTTTATTATTTTGTTCCTTGCACTGTTTTGGGTGAGTTCCTTACATGATTTCCATGATTGGTTCATGATGGATGTTCTTGTCGATTGGAAGTGAAACTCCAGAATTGGAATTAAAAGGTATTTATATATTTATAGTACCGTAATTTATACCATTTATCATTTTGATTTTTTATATGAGGATGATTCATAAGTTAAAACATTAATGATGTTTGTTTAGATCATTTTAGTGGTTCTATGATAATAACAACATTATTTTGTCTTATAAATTAAAACCATGATTATAAAATAATTTCAGAACCATGGATAAGAAATAATAAATATATTATAACCTATTTCAACCATGTAAATGGTTTCATGACCATACTTGAAATAATTAATGGAAATTGAAATCACATCATCCATGATGTTGGTAATTCGACACTTCATGGACAATGTTTTTTATTCCTTGAATAAGTGGGAGAGAAGAAGAAAGGTGATGATTAATTTTCCATGAACATGAGAAAATATAGAATATACATGATTTTTGGGTATTTCATGCTTCTTGGGTAAGAAGAGATGGAGAATGAATAATAAAAGAAAGGAACTAAAAATAAAAGAATAATTGAGAAACCCCTTACAAAAATTCAGCAGCCTAACAACTATGTAACATGGTTTTAGAAAATATTAAAAAGAGAGGGGAAAAAGGTCACCCATATAGAAATGAATCATAATAAAAAATATATATCAAGAATAATAAGGAAATAATAACATGGTATGGAAACTTAAAAGTTATACCACATAAAAGAGAACTTGAAAAGAAAAAAGAAAGAAATTGAGAATTTTATTACCTTGTAGAGTAACTCCTAGAAGATGAAGGTTGGGAAATTAGGGGCTTGAGGAAACCTTGGGAGGGTTACTAGGGAGGTAAAGAGCCCATATTTTGTTGATGAAAAATTTATAATGACATTAATGAAGGATTGGGTTTGTATTTATAGAAAAAGTGAGGGATTATTTTAATAATTTCCAAGGGACACCTCATTAGTGGTATTTGGAAAACCATTGGCTTGCCCATGGTATTTTCCCATTGTATAAGCCACTTGTGACACCTCATAACTTATTTACTGTAAAAAAGTATACCAGATTTATTACATCATTGTTACATCATTAATGATGTCATTAACACACAGAAACTCAAAACTGTATTTTTTTTACTATTCACTGACAAATCAACTGTTTCAGAAAAATCCTCAAAATTCACCCTAACCATTTATCGACGTGTAGAATTCAAAAAATGAAGTCCTTTTTTTGAAAATAATTTTTTAAATAATTTTAATTTAATTTTTAAATAAAATCACACTTAATTAAAAATTTATAATTTAAAAACTATATCTATTTTTGATACACATTTAAAAAATTAATCAAGATGTCATTATATTAAATCCTTATGAAAATAAAATAATAATACAATTTAATTTTAATTATGGTCATATTAATATTCATAAGGGTATGTTACTATTCACCAAAAATAAGTTGGTTCCAATAGACTCCAAATAACATACTGAATACAATTGTAGATCACCATTTTTAGAAATTCAAAACATAGAAGCAGTAAAATTATGTTTAAAGGCTACTTATAAATATCTACATTAAAAAAAAATTCAACCATTTTAATTTAGTTTTAGAAAACCTTGGGGTGTTACATTATCCTCACCTTTTGGAAACTGCATCCTTGCAATTTTATTTACTTATTAAACAAGTGAGGGTACCTTTCCATCATAGAATTTTTAGACTCCCATGTTGCTTCTTTGCCCGAATGGCCCGAAGGCCTTCTTTTTTTATTTTATTATAGATAATCCCCCTTTTAAGGGTTGAAGGGGAACCCGTACATGACCCGTAGGCCCAAGGTACAAGGCCCGACGTGACCCGCAATACATGACCCAAAGGCCTAGAGGCATACCATGCCCATTACATGACCCGTAGGACCAACCCACTAGAACTGCCCCTCCCCAGCGTATTGCATCATTGATCTCCTTAGCTCCCCACCTTGCATTGCTGATCGGCTAGCATTGCCCCGTAAAAAGATTCATGGTGCCTGGTCCCGATGGCGGCTACCATACCCTCTCATTCTTCCAATCTGGTTAGCTCAGCATCTGGTGGCTACTACTCCTGTTGCTCTGATCCTCTTATGGGGCATGTTCTGTGTGAACTGGGCTACTCCATGGTCTACGTGACCCGAAGGCCCTATGGCCCAAAGGCATTTGATGACCCATAGACCCGAAGGCCCTGGTTTCTCCATAAAACCTTTACCTGGTGGATTAATTTATTCCACAATAACAGTTCTCTCCGATCAAGAATCTGAACTGGTTTCTCTTTATATGAATGGTTCTCCTCCAGCTGTACTCTTTCTGGGCTCAAAACATGAGTCAAATATGGTACAAACTTCCTCAATATCAAAACATGAAAAAATTGTGTACCTGAGACAAACTCGGAGGCAAATCTACTCAGTATGAAACTAGTCCAACTTTCTCTTGGATTTCAAAAGGACCGATGAATCGCAGACTTAGCATTCCTTTTGTACCAAAACACATCACACTTTTCTAAGGAGAGATTTTGAGGAAAACATGGTCACTTACCTTGAAAGATAATTCTTTCCTTCTGTTATCTGCATAACTTTTTTTCCTACTCTGAGCTTTCCTCATGTGATACTGGATCATATTCAATTTCTCAGCCACTTCCTCTACTAATTATGGCCCCATAAACTTTCTTTCACCGACTTCATCCCAAAATGCTGGAGTCCAACACTGCTTTCTATACAAAGCCTCAAAATGTTCCATCTGTATACTGGAATGAAAACTATTATTATAAGAAAACTAAACTAAATAAAGTTGATGATACTAACTTCCCTAGTAGTCCATTGAACAAGCTTAAATCATATCCTCCAAAGATTGAATCATTCGTTCTGATTGCCCATCAGATTGAGGAAGAAAAGCTGTACTGAAATTTAACTCTGTGCCCAATGACTTTTGAAGCCCCTTCCAAAAGTTATAAGTGAACCTGGGATCCCGATTAGATACAATGGAAATAGAAACTCCATGTAACCTGACAGTCTCTATGAGGTACAATCGATAAAGCTTATCCAAAGTCATTGTTTCTCGAATAGAAAGAAAATGTATAGATTTTTTTCAACCGACCCACAATAACCCAAATTGCATTTTTATGTTGAGATGTCTTTGGTAGTCCCACCACAAAGTCCATGGATACATTCTCCCACTTTCACTCTGGTACTGACTAGGGCTGAAACATCCCCTTTGGTAACTGCTGCTTTGTTATAACCTTTTGACATGTCAATCATTTCATGGTAAAATCAGCCATATCCCTTTTCATTCCATCCCACCAGTAATACCGCTGAAGGACTCTATACATCTTAGTACTTCCAGGATGAACAAAAAATGTATAACTATGAGCTTCACACAAAAAATCTTTCTTAAACTGATAATCACAGGGCACACACAACCTTTTTCCAAATATTAAAATAGAAACTTAATCATGGATAAATTCTTGAATCTTACCCATTTTAACCAAATCTACCTTTTTCTGTAACTCACAGTCTTCCTTACGTGCTCTCTTAATTCTGTCTGACAATGAAGACTGCACTAAAACTGAAAAAAATGAATGTATTCCCTACACCAACAATATTTAAGACAAAATTAATAAAATCATTATTCAAGGGATCATGTTCCAAATATAACATTGTAAATGATTCATGATTTGTTTAACTCAAGGAATCCTCCACTTTTTCTGCTCTTCTAGGATTATAATTGATCGTGCAATCATAATTTTTTATCAGTTCAAGCCATCTTCTCTGCCTCATGTTTAATTCATTCTGAGTGAATATATACTTCACTCTTTTATGTTCATTATATATTTTACATTTTGATCAGTATAAATGATGTATCCAAATTTTTCAAAGAAACAAATAAAGCTACCAATTCCAAATCATGTGTTGGACAATTTAACTCATGAAGTTTTAGTTGTCTGGAAGCATAAGCAATTACCTGATCATTCTGCATAAAAATGCAACCAAGTACCTTCAACGAAGCATCAATGTAGATGACAAAATCACCATTTCGGGGAGGAAAGGACAAAACTAGAGCATTTACCAATATATTCTCCAGTTACTAAAATAAAACATCACATTCTTATGTTCAAAAAAATTTAACCCCTTTCCCCATTAACATAGTTATCAGGCTAGATAAATGAGAAAATTTATTAACAAAACATTGGTAATAACCTGCTAATCCAAGAAAATTATGAATCTTGGTATCATTTGTGGGTCATTTTCATTCATCAAACACTTTGGTTTTGGAAAGATCAACTATTATTCCATCCCTATTTACAATGTTCCCAAGAAAAAAAATCTGTTGCAACCAAAAATCACACTTGCTTAATTTTTCATACAGTTTATTTTCTTTTAAGGTTTGTAAAAAAACCCTTAGATGTTTTTCATGCTCCTCTTTATTTTTAGAAAATACCAGAATGTCATCAATAAATACAACCAAAAACATATCCTAGAACTTATGAAATACTCTATTCATAATATTCATGAATATAATAGGATCATTAGTTAACTCAATGGGCATAACAACAAATTCATAATGCCCATATCTAGTATGAAAGGCTATTTTTGGGATGTCATCCACCTTCACCTTTAGTTGATGGTATCCGGATCTCAAGTCAATCTTGGAAAAGTACTGAGCTCTTTGGAGCTGATCAAACAAGTCATCAATATGAGGCAATGGATAATTGTTTTTTATAGTGATGTTATTCAAAGCTCTATAATCAATGCAGAAGTCTCATGGAACTATGTTACTTTTTAATAACCAAAATAGAATATCCCCATGGTGAAGTGTTAGGATGAATGAAGCCTTTATCAAGAAAATCCGGCAACTGATTTTTCAATTCAAGAAGTTCCATTTGATCCATAAAATATGAGAGTTTTGAAATTGGATTAGCATCAGGAACTAAGTCAATTGTGAATTTGACTTCCCGATTAGGTATGTCACTGGGTAACTCATTAAGAAAAAACATCAAGGTATTTATTTACCATGAGCACATCATAAATATGAATAGTTCCCTTGTTTTCAAAAATATGAGCAAGATAACTTTCATTTCCATCTTTCAATAGTTCTCTCAGCTTCCCAATATATTATCAATTGTATGGGTTCATTCTTGTATACAACTGAAACTCTTTATAAAAAACAACTTCTTTAGCTCTATAGTAAATCTTAGCATGATAAACAAAAAGACGATACATTCCCAGAATAACATCAAACTTGAATATGGGTAAAACAAAAAGGTTTTTAGGTAAAGTATTTATACAGACCACAATAGAAAGATTCTTATAATTTCTCTTTGCTATAATATTTCCCCTGGTGTTTTAACAATAAGATCATGTCTCATTTGTTGAGTTGATATTTCCAATTTACCCAAAAATTTATCAGAGATGAAGGAATGTGGGGACCCCGTATCAAACAAAACTTTAGAAAAATCTTGATGAACAAATAAAGTACCTGATAGAACTTCATTGGATGACTTGACATCTGCTGACGTAGTTACAAAGGATCTCACTACACCTTTCTGTTTATAGTCTGGCTTATTTGCATCAATCAGATCTCTCTTTGGGAAGACATTTTTATAATGACCCATCTGACCACATTTAAAACACTTTAGAGTATACTTATCAGGATTAGCCTTAGGACCATTTTCATTGAAATATCGGGCCATATGTCCCAACGTACCACATTTAAAACACTTCCTAGTCTTGTTAATACATTCCCCAGGGTGTTTCTTGCCACACTTTTCACAAACAAAAAACTGGATTTTCTTACCCATATATTTCTTCAGTTGATTCTTACGCATCACTTTCCACCTATACTTTTTCTTCTCCTTATTTCCAAAATGCATGTGATCATCAGAAAACTCCATCTCTACCCTCTCAGTACATCAAAAAAATTTCTCATAACTTTTGAATTCACGAGATGCCAATACCCTTCGATACCTTGGATTCAGTCTTGAGTAGAAGCAACTTAATTTTCTATCAAGATCCATAATAAGATTTCGAGCATACCTCACCAGTCGGGTGAAGTTTTCTTTATACAAATCCACTGAATCATTCTCTATTTTCTTCAATTCAAGGAATTGCTTCTCCATTATAAACCTCACTACCTTAGGAAAATATTTTTCAAGGAAAATAATTTTAAATTTATCCCGCTTTAAGGCATAAAAATCCTCTCTACCCCTGATATTACTTAACATTGACCAACACTGATCAAATTCACCTTCAAAACAAAAAATGTAAAGACTTACCTTTTTATTGTCTGAACATCCCATAACATCGAATATCTTTTCAAGGGCTTTGATCCATCCTTCAGCTGCTACTAGGTCAGAAGATCCATTGAATGTAGGAGGGTGTTGTCTCATAAAATGTTACACTACTGTCATGTTCTGTTGTGGTACCTCTATTTGTTCTCTTCATGGATGCCACCACCATTTATTGCCTATGTTAGATGAGCCATTACTATCACAAACTACTCAGTTCTAATCCCTACCATTCCAAGCTATAGATCTGAAAGGATGTCATTTTGTCGGTGGCTCTCCTCTTCAGCATCCCTGTTCCTTCTATAGACAACCATTCTAAAAAAATATCTTAGATGAATCAATATGGTAATGCTTAAATGTTATAAAATTTCAAATTAAGTAAAGAGTTAAATTCATTTATGGTATTCTTTTAACATCATCCTAACCCCTAAAGTTATCTAAACCATTATATGATACCAACTATAAGGACCGATCCTTACTACATATATAATACTGAATTTAGTCAAGAAAACACTTCCTTCTACAGTGAGGATCTTTTCAAGTTTAGATATTTAGATAATTTGGACATAATACATTCATAACATTACTCATTGTTACATAGTGGATACAATAAAAACAATTTCCATTTTTTTAAAAATTTAAAGCATCAAAACTTAAAACATGATTCCTTGAAAATTATTCAACATTTAACAAGGCTTAATTATTTTTCTTACACATCCATTAACCTATGAAAATCATTTAAAACTTGGGATGAGAACCAAAACTCAGTAAGAGATATAAAGATAAGGAAATGACACCGTAGTCCATTAATACTTCTAACGTATGAAATCATTTTCAAAAGACATAATTTATCACCTATATATATATATACTTACTTTGTGAAACATGATATTTAAAAATACCAAAAAAATGTAAGTATAACCATAAAGGTATCTTGGGGTATTACTTACATAATCTTGTAACCCTCTCGGCTACCTTATAGTTTGTAACCCTCACGGATACCATGCTATTTGTGTAACCATCATAGTTACACTTTGAGTAACCATACATTTGACCTCCAAATTACACATACCCAATGAATTGGAGGGAAATATAGGTCCCAACCTTCATCATAAACAATTCCTAATATCCATAAAATAATCATGAAACCTTAATATTAGCGGAAAAGCATTGATTTTGAATTTTAAAAAACAGAATTTTAAAAGATGATTATAAAATATAAGTCCCTTAAAAATATCATATAATTGAAGTGAGACTTAATAGAGTAGATGTAATATGTATATACTCTGTAAATATACATAATTAAACATTGTATAATCAGAATTCATCACACAAAAAATTTAAATACTACATAAATAATAAAGAATAGGGTTAACCCAAAGGATGGAAATCAGGTAAAGAATTCCCTTACCTCAGGCTTGTCTTACTTCAAAACTGTTTAAATTTTTTGTATAATTGTTAAAAGAGTTTTATTAGTATTTTAAAGAAACATTTTAATGTTTATAACATCTTATATGATCATTTCATAACCTCATTTCACCCATTATTTATTAGTATTTTGTTCCTTGCACTATTTTGGGTGAGTTCCTTACATGATTTCCATGTTTGGTTCATGATGGATGTTCTTGTCGATTGGAAGTGAAACAACATAATTGTAATGTAAAGGTATTTAAATATTTAAATTAAAACAATTCATACCATTTATCATTTTGATGTTTTTTAAAAGATGATTCATAAGTTAAAACATTAATGGTGTTCGTTTAGATTGTTTTAGAGGTTCTTTTGTAATAACAACCATATTTTGTCTTATAAATTAAAACCATGAGTAAAAAAAAATTTCAGAACCATAGATGATAAATAATACATATATTATAACCTGGTTCAACCATTGAAATGGTTTCATGTCCATACTTGAAATAATTAATGGAAATTTAAATCACATCGTCCACGATGTCGGTAATTTGACAATTCACAGACAATGTTTTTTATTCCTTGAATAAGTGGGATAGGAGAAGAATAATGATGATGAATTTTATATTAACATGAGGAAATACATAATATACATGATTTAAATATATTTCATTCCTATTGGGTAAGAATATATGAAGAAAAATAAGAAAAGAAAGGAACTCAAAATAAAAGAATAATTGAGAAATCCCTTACAAAAATTCTGCAGCCTAACAGCTATGTAACATGGTTTTAGAAAATATTAGAAAGAGATGGGACAAGAGTAACCCATCCAGAAATGAATCATAATACATAATAGATCAATAATAAGAAGAAAATAAGAACATGGTAAGGAAACTTGAAAGTTATACCACATAAAAGAGAACTTGAATAGAAAAATAAAGAAATTGAGCATTTTCTTACCTTGTAGAGTAACTCCATGAACATGAAGGTTGGGACCTTGGGGGATTGAGTAAACCTTGGGAGCGATAATAGAGAGGTAAGGATGCCATAGCTTCATTGATGAGTAATTTTTAATGGAGTTAATAATGTAATGGGTTGGTATTTATAGCAAAAGTGAGGGATTATTTTAATAATTTCCAAGGGACACCTCATTAGTGGTATTTGCAAATCCCTGGGCTTTCCCATGGCATTTTCCCATAGTATAAGACACTTGGGACTCATAATAATATATTTTAATATACACAAGTCGACCATATTTGTTACATCATTGTTTCATCATTAATGATGTCAGTAACACACTGAAACTCAAAACTGTATTTTTTTTACTATTCACTGAAAAATCAACTGTTTCAGAAAAATTCCCAGAATTCACCCTAACCATTTATCGATTTGTAGAATTAAAAAAATGAATTACTCCTTTTAATATAATTTTCCAAATATTTTTAATTTAATTTTTAAATAAAAACATTCTTAATTCAAAAATTAATAATTTAAAAACTGTAACTTCTTTTATATCACATTTAAAAAATTAATCAAGATTTAATTATCTTAATGCCTTATGAAAATAAAATAATTATAAAATTTACTCTTCATTAGGGTCATATTACAATTCATATTACTATTCATAAGGGTATGTTACTATTCACCAAAAAAACATGTTGGTTCCAATAGACTCCAAATAACATACTAAACACAATTGTAGATGACCATTTTTAAAAATTCAAAACATAGAAGGAGTAAAATTATGTTTTAAGGATACTTATAAATATCTAAATTAAAAAAAAATTCAATAATTTCTATTTATTTTGAGAAAAGCTCGGGGTGTTACACATTGCCCACAAAACCTATCTAAGGTACCACAAATAGAAGTGGGGAACAATTGGGTCTCTCGGTGTGATACATACTGCAACCTACTGAGTCAACTATCGAAGACGTGATGAGACAACTCACTTCAGAATATGGGGTCATGCTCTATGATGAGAACGATATCCTACATTAAACCCTGTTTGGAAAGGGAAAAGGGTAGGCTCCAAAACTCTTCTGATCCAACTAAAAACCCACAAAGCTATGTCAAAAGGACTTACCTTTCGCAAGGGTCCCAAGTCTATAGATGGCTCATCAATCAGACGCTCTGTTAGAAAGATATGACCATTTTAGTGAAAAGGCCCGATCTGGGTCTGACCCGACCCACCAAGAAAACGTGACCTGGTCTGGACAGACCCAAACCACCCTGGCTTGTTGGGCTCAGCCTGCTGGGGTGGCTGGACCTAAACTACTGGACCACTAGAGTAGCCCATATTATTCAGTTTAGTCCACCGCATGTGGGCTGGTTGGTGCGTGCGAGATGCAGCCTACCACAACTATATCCCCTGCTGGTCTACACGGTCCACCCCTGACTACATGGCTTCCATGTCCCCTGCGTTGCACCCTAGTAGCCCGCGAACTCCTTCCACAACCTCTGGTCAATGCAGCCAACCACATTATGCCGCTGCCGCCTCCTTCGCCAGGTCCTGTGGTCTCACCGCCGCCATGATTCCCCTCCGATGTGGCTTCGAGGCGCGTTGTGTCGCCACCACCACAACCTCCCATCATGGCCCCTTGGTCACCTCCCATGGACTCTGATTCCATGGGTTCCCACAGAGTCTCCATCAGACCGTGTTCCACCTCCACTGTTGGCCAACCTACCGGCAGCCCGTCCTGCCCTGCACTCTGCCTGGCCTGACCTCCCTTACCCGGCTGGTGCTGCCTCCACTACCGGCTTCCCTACCGGTGGAATTCTCCTTCAACACTGGACATGAACCAATCAGAGATTCCACCTTTGTCTACCATCGTCTTGTGCTACTTCCACCTTGTGCTATCGTCGCACCTCCATAGTGCCATCGTGGAATCGGCCCCCGATTCGGATTGCTCACATAGGATTTCAAAGGCATAGGGAGAAGACGAAGAACATGAAAAGGATGCATGAAGAACATGAGAGGTTGAGGGGAGAAAGAATCCAAAAATAACACCCAAAGAACATATCTTGGCCATGTTCATGTCATCCATGATCCGTTCATATTAGAAGGTTTAACAAGAAAAAGAATAGATAATCACAAATATCTATCTCCCTTTTTTAACCCTGAAAAAATTTATCCATCCCACAATAATGATTGATCTGCAGATCAATCTGTTTATTGATTGGTCCACTTTAATTATGGAATTCATGAATAGGGAAAATATAACAAATCACCAATTCCCTACCTCAATTCAGTTTGATCACTAAAGAATAACAATCATCGTGTCGTTGTCGTGGGTGAAGATCCTTCGAATCTAAGGTTCATCGTTATTTGTCAATCCACAATCCACCTCCATTCATTGAGATATTTACATCTCCTTTCCTCATAGTATTACGGGGTTATGGTGATAAACCATAATTATTTAAAAAGTAGATATTAAATGAAAACACATCACTACATCAAGAGTAAAATAGTTTTATTAAAATATTTAATTGGCGTTCACATCCAAAAACAATATTTCACACCCAACTCGCACTGACTAATATTTGGCCTCAAATAAGGAAAAAAATCCCTTAAGAACACAATGGTGGTGTCATATTTCCAATCTGAGTTACTTTTTATGATTTATTATTATTTTAAAATAAAATAATTATTTTAATTATTTTATTTATGGTTACGTCCTTTTCAGGGGTTTCCAAATAAGACCCACGAAGACTAAATTTAAGTCATGCATAGGGTAAATCAAATAATATGAGCTTAATGGTGCCATCATATTTCCGATATGGAAACTCATTTAGAAGTTATTCCACATTTTCAGAAAATTTGTTCATGTGCTAATACAAACTCAACATTTTTCAACAAATCATTCCGGGAACATCGGGCCATGGAATCAGAAGCCATCTTAGCTCCTAGTCTCAGAATTTTCTTAAATAATTTCTAAAAATAAATTCAAGAAAATTAAATTCATTAAATTCTCCCTAACTTATGGATTTACGTCCCTGAAAGACAAAAGGCTACTAATTCAATTGAGGGTACAGAGCATGAATATGAGCTTCCCGCTTCCATGTGCTCTCCTAGAGATTCCAGTGCCACCACCGAATACGCACCAAAGAAATCAACCACCCATGAAGTATCCCATTCTTTAGATCAATGACCTATACCAGCTTCTCAAAAAAAGTTGTCCTAGTTAATGATGTGTGATGAATCATGTACCCGATCCAACTGTGAGGGTTGAGTCAAGCGGTACGCCATGTCGCCCACTCTATGTAGTATAAGGAAAGGTCCAATGAACCTTAGATATAGCATTAAGTCCTGAAAAAATCTTAGTATCCCATGTTAAGGAGAGTCATGATGGAATACATGGTCTTCCTCCTCGAACACTATGGAGTTGAGCTATCTTCAGCACATCAAGACATCCCAAACTCTCTACCGAACTCTTCTCCCAGATATGTATAATGTAGGCCGACTTGGTGAGTTGGTCAATGATCACCCAGATGGAATCATCCCCCCTGGTCGTGCATGGTAAAATCATCACAAATTCTAGTATTATTCCCTCCCATTTCCATTCTGGAACCTCAAGGGGTTGAGTCAAATATGCTGGAACATGATACTTAGCCTTTATTTATCGACAATTAAGGAATTGATACAAAACATCTACAACTTCCTTCTTCACCACTAGCCACCAAGGTGATGTTAGAGGTCCTAGTACATCATTACAACACATGGATGTACTAAAAATAGTGGATTCATGAAACTATCACAAAACCTCCTCTTGCATTTCCACAAGTATCATTATTAATCCTCTAAAAAGAACAATATGCTACCCACCATTTGAATATCCATCAGGGGAATTCCCTATATACATATGAGCACATAAAGCCTCACAGTCGACATCCCTTAGTTTTTCCTACCTAACTTGCTGATAGAGTGGAGGGATAACAACCATTGACTATAGATAAGATGTTATATCTCTATCCACAAAGGATATATTCAACGAGGACAACTAATCTGGTGCATTTTTCAGCAACTGCAAGCTAGATCCCATGCTGAGAGATTCTGCTACAAGGTTCCCCTTCCCAAGAGTATAGAAAATCATCAAGTCATATTCCTGTAGGAACTCTATCTATCACCTATATATCAAGTTCTAATCATTCTTAGAGATGATATACTTGAGACTATTGTGGTTAAAGTAGATGATAAACCGCTCCCCCATCAGGTAGTGCCCCCATATCTTGAATGCAAAGACTTCTACAGCTAACTCAAGATCATGGATTTCATAGTTCCACTCAAGTAATTTCAACTGGAATGAACCATATGAAATCCTCACTTTACTCTAAATTAGGACACAACAAAGCCCAAATTCTAATGCGTCACAAAACCCTACGTATTCGACACCCTCCTCTGAAAACCTCAAGAGGGGAGCACTCATCAAACTCTGCCATAATTTTTACTGGATCTATTGAAACTTCATTCTCTAAGATGACATGTCCAATATCAATAAAGACCACTTAGGGATACCTAGGGTGAAACATTTGGTCCCACGAATCCCTTCCTTCTTAATTCCTCCAACTACACCCATATATCATGATGATATGCAGGAACCATCTGATATGCTGGTGTAGATATAAATATTGTCCCATGGTGTATATCAACATAGAAATCTATCTCTTGATGGGGAGGTAAACCTAGAACATCTTCATGGATGGCATCCTTATACTCCACCAAAATTACAAGAAAATGAGGGAAATATGGTTCTATTATCATGGATGAACTACACCCTTTTCATAACACAATCAATCTGATCATGAACTATGGATACTAGTTCATACCGAGAATATCATCGTAATGACTCAATGCTACTACTAAGATATCAAAAACAAAACTCTTTCCTTTAAGAGTTAGGTCACACTATCAGCACCAGTTTTTTATCATTAGGTGTCCTCCAGTAGGAGTATCTAAATTTGAGGGTCAAGTCAATGGTTTAACCAGAATCTCTAAGTATTAAACAAGGAAAGTGGTAGGAAAGGAAAACACAAGCACATGTGTCTATCTACTACAACTAAATAAGAAAGACACAGATCATACCTTGAACCATTCATAGAGTCTTGGGGTTATAAGTCTCGATAGCCTAAAACTATCTCCTACCTTATCCTCCCGGTCCCTGATTCTGGTATGGATCACTTGGGGTGGTGGTGGTAACACCTCAAAACGTTGGCCACCTCATACTACTTCTCCAACTCCACTGCCGCATTCACCGCCCAATAGATCGGTCTTCTCCTATCACTACCTCTTTCTTGAAAATTCATCAACCACCTCTTTGAATGAATCCTGAGCAGTGGAGAAATCTTACATTGAATGTCCCTTCCTATGATGAGCATATCTAAGCCTATCCTTCATGTAAATAATGTGCCCCTAGAACATATGACCAAACCTATTGTTCTGCGTCTTATGCCATGAACCTGCTATCAGTAGGTTTTACTAACCCTACATCCTTGGTGATTGCTACCTCAGAAGCCTATGATATGGGTTCGGACCCTATGTATCATCATCTAGTGAAAAAAGATCCATGGAAAATTTAGTTTGGCAAGCTGCATCCACCTGAACCACTGGATTTGAGTTTATCAACAAATAAGTAGAAGAAAGTTCCACCTACTGACCATCCTAAAGAAAAACTACTCTGTGACTGGCTCCCCTAAGGGAGGACTCATTAAAAATCAGGATGAACTTCCGATCCTACTACAGAAACCTCATTGGATGGATATGTGAATACATCCTATAAGAAAACAAGATGTATCGTAGTTAAAAGATTATACTTAGCGAGCTTACTCAAGTAGGTCATGGAAAACACAACCCATTCTTATATGATGCATGTACCTTTATTTTTACCTACAACTAGTGTTTTCATGTATCAAGTTGAAAAGTAGGTGTTTGGAGTCCTAATGTATGGATACGTTGGATACCACACAAACAATGTATTCCCTATCCTGAAATCCAAACCCAAAACACTCAACACTATTTCCCAAAACCAACTTCACAGACTCCCAGTCCTTAAGTAGAACTTACCTACCTTTGATAACACTCTATCACGACCCATCCTAGTGGGGCCTATGTCATGACTACCCAAATACTACCTCTTATAGTCCAGGGGCTAGTAATTAGTGCTGAGTAGGAATATCCCACAAATGGGAGGCATTTTCCTAAGTACATGTACACACCCACACCCACACCCACATGCCCAAAATGATGAAAAGTAAAAACACTACGTAAAAAAATGCATACCAATATATCCCAACCAATGAAGTACTACATGAATATAATTTTCAGTAAAGTACTGTTGGGAAAAAATACAATCCCACTAAAAAGAAGGAGTCTATAGAAAAAGGTCCTTAAGCTCGTCCACAAAAAACCCTCTTTGAAGGTTAGGTACTGGAACAAATGTCTGAAGCGGCATGATCACACTTCAAATGCTGGTCTCTATATAAGAACCCCTTTGCCCTAGTCCCCCTAGGACTCCGTAAAAGCATTAGTGGTCTGCACAAGATACGACTCATTGTTTCATAGGTCCTTGAAACTTGTGTAATAGTTTTAAGAATAACTGCTTTTAGGAATTTTCCATTGGATTTACTCATTGAACCGGAAAATTCCAATAGTTCTTCATCCAAAGGGGACCTTCTTTCCAAAGGTAGTTATTCATTAAGTTTTAACATTATGATACTTTGGAACATACATTGGTCAAGATGATGGGTGGCCGGAATCATCACACCCGTTTGGGGGGAATTGTTGTCTACTTCAGGACTCTCTTTGTAAATTTAAGATATTTTCGTGAATCCTTATTAATACACCAAGCCTAACATAAGTTTACATTGGAATTTACAATCATTTATTAACATGTGTAAAATTTAGAACCATCAGTATGCATTAAAGTATCTTCATTTATGGAGATATCTGTATGTATTCAAGGTTCTATATCAATGAAATCCTCTAATATACCATTTCATTATTCTTTTAATAATCATTATAATGATGCTGGTTTTTAATCCACTCAGCAGGGAAATATATAATTTATTTTCACCTAAGGAGAGAGAGGTTTGTTTTGATATTGGGATCATACCCATAAAATGGGTTACCTATGTATCCTTGTGAAAGGAATCAAAACCCTTATAGTTCGATGCCGCTTAATGGGACACATCATACCATTTAAGGTCATGTCATAAGGACCTAATCGTACATTTTTATGTCATGTGGTATGAAAATCTAAGAGAAAGGTTCTTAGTTAAAGTTTGGTGTGGGAATTATACCTAAGCGGACCAAGGAACTTGGAAAGAATATGGGTTTCCATGTTAGATTATACCCTGTTGGGAATATGGCCTAAGGAGAATAGGGTGGATTTGAAGTGTTGGGTTTGGACCTCAAGGAGGCTTACTATGTATCCCATATGGTTATGAATCAAAGCCCATGTAGTTCAATAAGTCTTATTGGAGAGTATAGTACGTTGAGATAAATGAGTTTGGGCTTACTTGTAACACCCCAAGATTTCATAGTATGTTTTCTCTTTAAATCAATTCAATAGCTTACGTTACACGTAACACCGAGTTCGAGCGCACCACGACATAACAAAATAGCCGTTCAAAAATCTGTTATGAATAGTATTAACTGAATTTTAAATTTTATATACTCTGTATAATTTTAGAATCCATATTATGTGTTTCTTAGATATAATATAAGAACAAATTCATTTTTTTTTTCAAATAAAAGAAGTATTTTTCAAAAAATACAATTTTACCGCCTTTCAATGGGAACCCTTTTTAAATATAAAATTTGACATTTTTATATATTCAATTTAATGAAATTAAATTCTTCTTTAGAATAAGAACATAAAAATTTACTTTGGATACATTTTTGTTACTTTTCTGATAACTTTCATATTTTGATGAATAGTGAAACACTATAGAATTTTAATTGAAAACAACTTTTTTAATCGAAATAATTTATAGTGTTAAATTATTCTTTTGAGTGGATTTAAATTAT
This sequence comes from Viscum album, assembly GCA_963277665.1. Lineage (NCBI taxonomy): Eukaryota > Viridiplantae > Streptophyta > Magnoliopsida > Santalales > Viscaceae > Viscum > Viscum album. The sequence goes on from OY728156.1 coordinate 895,614,121, forward strand.
AATTATACTATATGTTTATCATTTAATATTATTTAGGTTATTGGATATAATTTCACATTTAAATTCTATATAAACACATGTCAATCTTTTAATGGTTTTTATTTCATAAAAACATGCTTTATGGTTGTGACAATGGGAATTAATTTAAAATTAATTAATTTTAAATTATATGTCTTGAATTTGGTAAAATAGACATCATTTTTGGATTCAGAATATCAAAATTATCTTAGGGATAATTTTTGGTATTTTTCTAAAAACTTTCAATTTTTGATAAAAAGTGAAAAACACTACGTTATAGATAAAAAATGACTTTTTCCTTTAAATAATTATTTCTAATTAAAAATATATCTTAAAATAGATAAATAATACATATATTAGTACAATTTAAATCATTAGAGTCATTTTATAATAATATTAGATATATTAAATTTTATTAAACCATTTTAACGTCTTTTTACCCACCTTCTAGGCACATTTACCCACCTTCTAGGCACATTTGAAAATTTTCCTAAAACATAATTTTACTGCTTCAGTGAATTTAATTTACAAAATCTGAGAAACACAGTTGACATCATTAAGTAAAATGTGTTTCAATAGGATGAAAATAATTTTTTGTGAATAGTAATTTTTGAATTTTATTTACCATGATTAAAAGTAAATAAGGTAATTAAAGGTTAAAATAATATTAAAATTACCCCAACACATGTCCTAATTATATTGGATAACTGATTTTCAAACAAAATCAAACTTAGAAAAAAATATGATTTTACTTCATTCACTTGGGTTAGATTAAGACATTTTTCATATTTTATTTAAAGAAGAGTTAAAAGTGTTAAATTCAAATTTTAAAAATTAAACCCTTTTTAATATAGGGTTATACATAAGATAAATTCAACTATAAATATTCACTAGAAAGATAAAAATATTTCCTAAATCATGGTATTTTATTTATAAATTTTAGACATTAAATAATTAATGTTAGTTATGACAAAATGATAAAGTACTAATTACATTATTAATGAATGATTTAAATAATTGATATTATAAATATAAAAATAAAAATAAATTCAGACTTTTGACACCATACATGAATTTTATAGGTTAATATGACTTTTTAGGGTTGATTTAATGTATTTTTTTATATGTAATCAACTTTTTATGACTTTCACAAAAACCAAATACTAAAAATTTTCAAAATTGACATAAATGAGTTTTTAAAACAAATAGTATATTGTTAAATGATATAATATTCCTAAAAATCTTAGATTTGTAAAAAAGGTCTTAAATAATTATATATATGTCATAAATTAACCACTTGTGGTTCTCTTGGCATTTTATAGTATGTTTATTAACCATGTAATATAAAAATACAAGAAGACATTGTAAAAGTTAAACTATTTAACTATGTGTTAAATTTAAAAGATAAGGTTAATATGGTGAACTAAACTTGACTAAAACCTATTGGTTGAGATGATTTCAACCCATACCCACCTTATCATCGAAATAAATCCATTTTGAGCCATTATAAACTGAATATTTTTTTATAATAAAATAATATTTCAAGCTTTTCCTAAAGTGACCCTCAGCTCTTTTATAAAAGGGTACTTCCCCTTATCTCAAAATCACACCTCCAAATACATTTAGATTGGCCAAAAACTAATCAAATATCTTCCCAACTATCCTCAATTCAACCTAGAGTCCTTACTATGATCATAAATACAATCCAATAAGCCCTTTTTATCAAATCTAAAGGAAGCACCTGAAGAAGCGGTAATAATTTCATCACCTCTTTCAAAGTTCTTTTCATCTTCCATTTCCTCTTTATTTTTTGTTTCCATACCAAAATAATAACTCAATTACCTTCTACATAATGTGATATAATTTTTAATATGGTACATCCATATTTACTTTTCTATCCATCCTATAAATGACAAAGTCACTATACATGCGTACGTACAGCTTACCGTCTCCACATCGTGGTGTAGTTTGTTATTCAACACTTCATTACTTGGATGGGTATAATAATGAGTTTAATTGATGTAAATAATAAATATAACATATTAATTATTATGTATATATTATATACTATCTAATTACATATGATTTCACCATAAATATAATGATATTGTCTCCCATGCATACGTACGGATTACTGTCTCCACGAACGTGATGAGATTCATTCCCCATCGTAATCATTCAAGAATAATTTTCATTTTATGATTAAAAATAATGTTTAAAAACTTAATATCATTGTGTATATGAATAAAATAAATCCTATACATATCAAACATGGCTTATTTAACAACAAAATATAAAGGAAAACAAATCAGTTTACACCCGAAACAATGATACTACTGAAATATTATTAACAAAGCAATATTAGAAGATCATATATGATATCATATTTATGTATTTGGTTCTTTCATAATTTAAATAAAATTATTTAGCTATTATACATGAGGTTAATATAACCTCCATCAAGGAAATTTACAAGGTAAGAGTTAATTTTACAATATCTTTATTATCCGAGATGTTTATACATATGTATCTACTGGGACTTCTTTATCATCCACAATCGTGTTTAATAAAAATGCATTTCAAAACATTTTTACTCTTTCATTTAATATGTATTAAATTTATTTATACCATTGTTTTAATTCTTATATTTTTTTTTGAAAATAATCTTTCCGTCATTTTCCAAACAAGGTACTTTATGACAGTTTCAACGAATTAAGGTAAGAATGTTTTTTAACTTATATAGTGGGTGTGACTATTTTATGCCATTATAACACCTTTGAAGCTTCCATTAAAATATTATAAGAATATTTTCAAAATATATTTTTTATAATTATGTTCCTTTTAATTGATTTCAAAATAGAAAGATATATTTCTCTTAAATAGTTTTTATTTCATATTTTTCAACATCCTTTGATGGATTTTACACTTGTTTGAAGTTGATTTATTATGGTACAATCTTTCATATTGTATTGAATGTTTTGTGATAAGTTTCATTGTGGATGTGTTATTTTTATACCATTCATGGTTTATGGTTAAAGAATTTACTTTTCGTATTCTAGATCTAATATGAATGTTTATGTTATGTTTCAACATTTTCATATGAGGAAGGAATTGGACTTAATAAGTGATGGGTAGAGTCCACTATAGCTCATCGATGCATCGGTAGGTCTAATGAGACAAACTAGTTTCTTGGAACAAGGCCTTGATAAAATCTTATTTGTAGTCTTGTCACGAGGCCTTGACTATGTGTTTATGATGTATGACATTATGCATTCTATCATTATGGAATTGGATATTGATATTGCAAGTGATTATTTGACTAGTAGAATATCCATGTGAGTAAGTAAATGTCATTATTTGATTTATATTTTCCATATTATGCTGAAGTTTAAGTTTAAAAGGCTTATGTTTTAGTCTTATACATTGACTTAAATGTTTATGGTTTTTTATGAAAGTTTCCACTATATTGTTATCCATGCTAAGAATATGAGATTACCCCTTTCTTATGTTTGATTTTTCCTTGGATGTGAATAAGTATATTATGAATAACCATCATGAATAGGCCAAGGGATATGAGTGTGTTCAAAGGGGTCACAATGTTGTTGTTTTTCAATTTCATGTAAAACTTATGTATATATCTAGTACTTTTATGGCTACTAAACTAATCAGTCATTCGAGACTTGATCTGTTGTGATCATGCCAATGTTATGTAATAATGCACCGACATTGGGTAACTAGGGTCGGGGCATTACAGTTGGTATCAGAGGAAGTTTAGTACAAACCTTGGAAACTAGATTTAGAAAAACACTGATTAGAGAACATTACCCTAATATAGACATCGAGGATTAGTATATAAGAACTTCTTAGAGTTTTGATAATGTAGAGATTTTGTGAGTTTTCCAAGAAATACATCCCTGTCTAGATACAAGTAGGTAGAGGTGGCTCAGACACATATGTACCTAGGATTGAAAAATTCAACAAGGAGTTTTGGGCTTGACCTAGGGTATCCTGGTACACAACAACAGGCCTTACTGCACTCTTGGTTACAAAACTCCTAGGGGATATTCTGAGGATAATTTACATTTTATTTACTAGCCATTATGAAAGATTTATGAGTAAATAATTCCTTAAATATTTTTTTTATGATTATAGATTATATGAATAAACTTTTCAATTACATTATGAATTTTACATGTTTGTAATTATACATTGCGATTCATAAAGTAACCTAGTGTATGCCATTGTTTAGAAATGGTACCCTGCAGAAGGAATGAGAACTCCAACAATACGCATGATCTAAAGAGTAAGAGGGATCATATATTTCATGGTCTTAATCCAACATTTAGAAGGTAAATAGTCTCCCATGTATTCTCATCATAAGAATAAATAGTATCATGTGTTAATAAGATAAGTAAAGAATTCTACGAGTTGTTAAGGGAAGCCAGATAATAAGAGGATTATAGAGAGAAATATGGATAAAGGGAAGAAGAGAAATAAGGATTTTCTCACATGTGATAAATGTAGAAAGAATCACCCTGGTAAATTTCTGAAGATAACGGTAGTATATTTAAGTTTGGAGAAAAAGGACACTACGTTCGTGATTGAATGGTTAAGAAAAAGGTTTCAAATGTACAATGCTTCATCTGTAAGGAGTTGATAAACTACGTGAATCAATGTATAAATCATCAAAGTATGCCCCAAATGATGATATTGGATAATAATAAAGATATGATACTACTGCAGACGAATAGTAATGACTAGTGTTCTTATGTTATTATTAAAGAATTATGTCATTTGAGTATTGTATCAATGATGTAATGGTTATGTGAATTATGGAAATAGATAAGGATAGTACTGTAGTACTATTCCATTGAGGATGTAAGATTATATTTTTATAAGAAAAGTTAATCAATATAAAGTTAAACTTTTTAAAAAATACGTGGTTGGAGGAAAGATAAACCTTAATATGGTTCTAATACATAGGTAGTGACTTTGGAATAAGATATGATTGATTTGGATAAATTATATTTGATATTCTTGACTACCTTGAAACTAATTAATTGTTTATTTATTCCATCATTGTTGTAGTTTACAAAATTTTTGGATATAAAGAGTATATCTAGTATTCTATAAAGAATAAGGGTGAATGAATGTAATCAATAAGGTTTTATGGTAATTCAGGGTGTTACCAAGTTTTAAAAGAATACACGATGAAGGTATTCACATGTTATTACATGGAAAAAGAGATCTTCATTATGTTTAACTTCCTTATAAATTTGTGATTGTGAGTTTGGACTGAAGTATTTTAGATAAGTATAAAGGTTGGAATGGATTAAGTTTGAAATTAGATACTATTGTTAAGGTTAAATCATTTCTTAAGATTATTTTTTGTATTGTAATAAAAAGGACAACCCGGAGGTCGGGCGACAACCCGTCGCGTCCGGCAAGGCCGCAAGACTTGAACGTGCAACTGAAGAGAGACAAGGTTGAATCAACTACCACTAGACTATGTGATGTCCTGGATTGCATAATTTAGGTTTTTTAATGTTCATATAGATGAATTATAATTTTATTTTTTCAGAACCATATATAATTATGATAAATAGAATATTTTTGAGTTCTATTATCTTTTGGAGTGAAAGATGAGTTTTTGGTAGAAATTTGTTAAAGTATCAAACTCTACATGTCAGGTATATTTTTCTACCATATTCTATGAAGAAATCAATTCTTAAAATTAGGTAAGGGTTCTTAAAACAAAAAATGTGTTATCCTAATACCTTATGTTTTGTTCAACCGATGATATTTTAAATCATCTTAGATTAATGTTTTTGAGGCCCTCAATATTACAATGGTTTGTGATTAATGACCTCAATAACTCCCTATAAAGATTAAATTTTTCCCTCCAATTATGTGTCTATAAATTCCACCAATGTTATCCTATTCGAAACCCTAATTTGGTGGTGAATTTTTCATTTCTCTTTCCCTCTTATTAAGACTAAAATTTATTAACCCTATTTCAAATGTGGATTGTTCACAAATGTATTTTCTATTTTAAACCTTTTATTTTCAAAGAAAAATTTTAAATTGTGAGGATTCAATTTATTTAAGGAGTGTATAATGTAACACCCCTTTATTTCATAGTACGTTATCTCTTTAAAGTAATTAAATAGCTTATGTTACACGCAACACCGAGTTCGAGTGCACCATGACTTACCAAACTAGCCGTTCAAAAAGAAGTTATCAATAGAATTAACTGAATGTTTAATTTTATATTATCAATATAATTATAGAATCCAAATTATGTGTTTATTAGATATAATATAATAACATATTCATTTTTTCAGATAAAAGAAGTATTTTTCAAAAACTGTAATTTTACTGCCTTTTAATGAAGAACCCTTTTTAAATCCAAAATTTTACACTTTTATATATTAAATTTAATAAAATTAAATTCTTCTTTAGAATATGGACATAAAAATTTTGTTTGGATAAATTTTTGTTACTTTTCTAATAACTTTCATATTTTGATGAATAGTGAAAAATACTAAATTTTTATTGAAAACAACTTTTTTAATCAAAATAATTTATATTGTGAAATTATGAATTTGAGTGGTTTTAAAGTATAATTAGATTATATTTATATCATTTAATATAATTTAGGTCATTTTATGTAATTTCACATTTAAATTGTACATAAACACATATTAATCTTTTGATGGTTTTTACTTCTTAAGAACCTGCTTTCTAGTTTTGACAACAGGAATTAATTTTAAATTAATTAATGAAACTTCTATGTTTTTAATTTGGTAAAATAGAAATAATTTTTGGATTCATAATACCAAAATTATCTTAGGGTGAATTTTTCGTATTTTTCTGAAAACATTCAATTTTTGGTGAATAGTGAAAAACACCGCGTTATAGATAAAAACTATCTTTTTCCTTTAAATAATTATTTTTAATTAAAAATTAATCTAAAAATAGGTACTTAAAACATATATTAGATCAATATAATGTATTGGAGTCATTTTATAATAATATAATATATATATAATTTTATTGAACCATTTTAACATCTTTTTACCCACCTTATCGGCACATTTGCAAATTAGCATAAAACTTAACTTTACCGCTTTTGGGAATTTAATTTCATAAATCTAAGATTCATAGTTGAAATTAGTAAGTAAAATGTAGTTTAATATGATGAAAATAATTTTTTTGAATAGTAACTTTTAAATTTTATTTTCCTTGGTTAAAAGTAAATAAGGTAATTAAAGGCAGAAATAACATTAAAATTACCCCAACACATGTCCTAATTCTATTGGATAACTGTTTTTTGTTCAAAAGAAACATTTGGAAAAAATATGATATTTTTTGATTCACTTGGGTTAGATTAGTTCATTTATCATATTTTATTTAAAGAAGAGTTAAAAGTGTTAAATTCAAATTTTAAAAAATAAACTAGTTTTAATATAGGGTTATACATAAGATAAATTATACTATAAATATTCATTAGAAAGATAAAATTAATTCCTAAATAATTTTATTTTAATTATTGTTTTTAAACATTGAATAATTAAAGTTATTTATGACACAATTATGAAGTTGCAATTACCTTTTTAAAGAAATATTAAAATAATTGATATTATAAATATCAAAATAATTGTAAATTGAGACTTTTGATGCCATACACGAATTTTATAGGTGAATATGACATTATAGGGTTGATTTAATGTATTTTTTTTTAAAGTAATCAACATTATATGACTCTCAAAAAACCAAATACTAAATAGTGTCAAAATTTAAATAAATGAGTTTTAAAAAAAATACAATATTATTAAATTATATAATATTCCAAAAAATCTTATTTTTGGCCAAAGGACTTAAATCAGGATATATATGTCATTAATGAACCACTTGGGGTTATCTGGGAATTTTATATTATGTTTATTAACCAAGTAATATAAAAATACAAGAAGGAATTGTAAAAGTTAAACTATTTAACTAAGAGTTAAATCTAAAAGATAAGGTTAATATGGTGAACTAAACTTTGTTTAAAACCTATTGATTGAGAGGATTTAGACCCACCCCCACATTAAGCTCAAAATAAATTCATTTTGATCGATTATAAACTGAATATTATTTTATAATAAAATAATATTTCAAGTTTTTCCAAAAGTGACCCTCACCTCTCTTATAAAAGGGTACTTCCCCTTCTCTCAAAATATCACCTCCAAAGACATTTGTTTCATGACCCGTCCCCTGAGGCCCATGTAGTGACTACCCCAAGCCTTCCTTCCATAGGCCAGGGCCTGGCGACTAGCACCAAAGGGCGTATTCCCTAAAAAAAGGGAAGGCATTTCCTTTTTAACTTGTAAACTCACACAACTAAGCACAAAGTAGGATACAAGAACAAAGTAACCTATAATGTAAACAAAGTGTGTACAGAAAGTAAAGGGGGCCAAAATACCAGCCCAACTAAAAAGAACATGTAAAAATGAAAAGTATGAGTAAACTGAAAAGTACAAGTATAACTGAAAACAGCTCTCTTGAACACCCGCCAAGGATCCTACTTGAAGGGTAGGTACAACTCTCGAACAGTCGTCTCTGTGGTACGCCTCGTCTAATGTCCACCTTCGAGCTACCTCCAGTCATGGTACTCTCTTCTTCAGTCAGCACTGTCCGTCATCTACACCAAACACAACAAGGTGTGGGCATAGCCTTTGCAAGGGTGAGTATAACGATACTCAGTAGGGACCCGAAGACCCTCGAGGGTCTCAAAAAATCTACAAAGGATAAACCACACAACATGAAAACAACTGAAAACCCTACATAGGTATATGCCCATATTTATACCTAAGTTTTCGAGTATGCCCATCTCAATCATGAGGAAACACAGGGCCCGACTCAAAGCCCAAAGCTCAACTGTTCCACGAAGGAAGGAATACCACGAAGGTGAGTACCACATAGGTAGTACCACATAGGCAACACCACAAAAAATACCCTAAAGGCATCACCACACAAAAGTGTACCACAAAGATAAGGACTCATCTCACACCAGGTATAATTTAGGTATGTTAGAAATGATGATTAGATGTTACTACTGAATCATCTTACTCTGTTGAGAGGCAAACCCACGTAGGATCCTAAATCATCAGACCCATGTTGGATCCTAGTACCGAAGACCCACATAGGATCCTAGAGAAGTCCCATGTGGATTACTAGAGTGGATCAATATGGGACCCTGAAAGATAGACCAACATAGTATCCCAAAGCACAGACCCACATAGGATCCCTTTCTCATGTTACATCCAGCCACAGGGTTCCTGCACTAAGCTCGATTGATTCCAGGAGGGTCTTTTCCTCAATATATAGGTCGATAATTTAACTACCATGAAGTACCATGAAAAAGTATCCCAAAGGATTGCCACATAATAGTGATCTCAATTCAATAGACGGTGCGTCAATCAGATGCCCGGTCTGTAAGTTATTGGCCTTTAAGTCCCGAGGGCCTGGTTGGATTTGAGTTCGATCCAACCCAGTCATACCCCAAGTTTATCTAAAACTCAGGTGGGGTATACCAAAGGACCATCTTGATACAAGGTTTCCAGTTCCGTAGACAGTTCGTCAAATGGATGCCCTTAGGTCAAGTTATAGCTGAAAGAGTGAAAAGAGGTCAAAGATGGTCTGGGTTCAGTCCGACCCATGAGCCGACCCGACCCCATTCAGGTCGACCCAGGTCCGTCCCTGGGTCGGACCTGACCCGCTGGGTCCGACCCTGCCCACCGGTGCGGCCCGGCCTGCACTGGGTGGCCTCGTGATGGGGTCCACCCTAGCCGCCACACAAGTGGAGGCACCCCCTCGGTACCCCGAATGGTTGGGCCGTTTAGATTGGGTAGCCAACCGACCGGTGCCACGTGGTGCCGACAGCTGGCGTGTGGGACCCCAGGTGTCACTTGGCTCCCCAGCTGGCTGGAAGGATAGCCCTCCTCCATGGAACGATCTCTCACCGCACCACCATCGGCGGCCGACGGCGAACTGGCCGCCCTCCTTTGCCACTGCGGCCTCATGCCGCGACACCTGCACGCCTGATGGCACGGTCGAGCACCACTACTCCCTTCATGCGGCCGACCATGAATTGGCCACTTCCCTTGCTCCGCCGTGACCGATGGGCATCAGACCTTCTCTGGTAGCACTGCTGACGTCTTCACGACTGGCTGGAGTGCCGACCGCTGCTCCTGAGCCCCACCGGTGCTGGTCGCCAGTATGGGTTGTCGGCGACATTCCTCGGGCACCGTGCACACTCCGGTGGCCCGTTCTTTATTCTGAAGACTCCCACACTCAACTCAGAACATCTCTATTGATTCAAGACCATTATAAACCACAAAGGTTATGGAGAGGTCGGGCCATGTTCGTTTGGCCTGCACCCTCCGTGTTAGAATGGTAGCAAGTAGCATAATTGTTCTTAAATCAAGAAGACTGAAAAGAACAGGGTAAGGGGTATTCAAAACAACATTCCCTACCTTGATTTCTCATTGATTTCAGTGAGTAGAGTAAAGGATGGACATCGATTCGTCATCGTTGAATATGTTCCTCGTTGGGGATCCTTCAACAGAGTTCATCATTGGAGAAAGTGTTCTTCATTGGAGAGATTGTTTCTCCACAATTCTCCCAAGATCTCATTTTCCAATAAATCCTCCAACCAAGAGGTGAAATTCCAAATTAATATGTTTTAGTTTATTAATTAAACTAATTGAGTTGGCACATCAATGTGATGGGAAACCAAGAGTTACCTCCCATTAAAGGGGGAGATCAAGGGTCGGGTGGTCCCCACCATTGAATTAAAATTGGGAGATCTCAAGCTCAGGTGGTCCCCACCACCAAAAATCATATTGGGAGGATTAAATTCCATAAATAAAATAAATCCACTTTATTTTAATTTATCCAATGAAAAATCACAAAAAATAACTTTCACCCTCAACCTACTGTAGTCAATGTGAAGGTCTCCTTATGTGAATATCGGCGCTGCAAGTTCAACGGTGCCCTCAGATTTAAATTCTAATCACCGGTTAAAAATCTACAAAAACCCTCTCTCATGATTACTGAATGTACCCAAAAGAAAGTTCAGAAATTCATTCCGGGCACATCGTGACTCAGAATCATGCGCCGTCAATTTTCACAGACTCACGATATTTCCATATAATATAAAAAAATTTACATGGAAAATCCGGGTCATTAAAATTTGGCTAGGCCTACCCCTGAAAAAATATCCTACCAACTACCCTCAATTCAACCTAGAGGCCTTAATTATATTAGAAATCCAAATTAAGAATCCATTTTGATCAAATCATAAGGAAGCACCTGAATAGGAGATAATAATTTCATCACCTATTTCAAAGTTCTTTTCTTCTTACACATCCTCTTTCTTTGTTGTTTCCATACCAAAAATAATAACTATATTAACTTCTACATACTATGATGTTATTAAAAATATGTTACTACCATATTCATTGTTCTATCCATCCTATGAATGAAAACGTCACCATACGTGCATACGTAGGACTTACCATCTCCACGTCGTGGTGTAGTTTGTTATTCAACACTTCGTTATTTGGATGAGCATAACAATGAGTATAATTGATGTAAATAATTATTTCATGTTAATTATTCTGTAAATATGATATACCATCCAATTACATACGATTCCACCATCAAAATAATGATATTTTTGCTCGTGCGTATGTACAGATTTCCATCTCCACGAACACAATGAGATTATTTCCCCATCGTAATCATTCCAGAATAAATTTCATTTTATTATTAAAAATAATGTTCAAAAACTTAATATCATTCTATATATGAATCAAATACATCCTATCCATAACAAACATGACTTACGTAACAAAACATATAAAGGAAAATGAATCAGTTAACACCTAAAACAATGATACTACTGAAATATTATTAACAATGAAATATTATAAGATCATATATGATATCATATTTAGGTATGTTTTTCTTTTATAATTTGATGAAAATTATTTAAAAATTATATAGGAGGTTAACATACCCTCGATCAAGGAAAATTACAAGGTAAGGGTTAATTTTACAATCTCTTTATTATCTAAAGCTATTTATACGTAAGTATCTACTTGGAATTATTTATCATCCATATATGTGTTTCTTAAAAATGTATTTCAAAACATTTGTACTATTTAATATAATAAATGTTAAATTCATTTATAACCTTGTTTTACTTTTTATAAAATTCATTCAAATGAATCTTTTTTTCGTTTCCAAACAAGGTACTTTATGACCTTTTCGATGAATTAAGGTAAGAATGTTTTTTTAACTTATATGGTGGGTGCGGCTATTTTACTCCATTATAAAACCATAAAAGCTTCCCTTACAATATTATGAGAATATTTTCAAAGTAAATGTTTTCTTAAATAATTATGTGACTTTTAAATAATTTTAAAATAGAAAGAGATATTTCTCTCAAATAGTTTTGATTTCATCTATGTTAACATACTTTGACGGATTTTACACTTATTTCAAGTTAATTTTTTATGATACAATCTTCCATATTGTATTAAAGGTTTTTTGATATGTCTGACTGTGGATGTGTTATTTTTATACCATTCATGGTTTATGGTTAAAGTATTAACATTTCATATGATAGTTCTAATACAAATGTTTATGTTATGTTTCAACCTTTCTTATGAGGAATGAATTGGACTTAGTAAGTGACAGGTGGAGGCTGTTATAGATCCTCGATGAATCGGTAAGTCTCATGAGACAAACAAGTGTCTTAGTAAAATGCCTTGAAAAAATCTTACTTGTAGTTTTGGCACGAGGTCTTGACTATGTGGTTATGCTGTTCAGCATTATACATTTCATCATTATGAAATTGGATATTGATATTTCATGTGATTATCAGACTAGTAGAATATCTATGTTAATAATAAAATGGAATTATTTGATTTATATTTACCATATTATACTGAATTTTAAGTTTAAAAAGATTATTTTTTATTCCTATACATTTCCTTAAATGCTTATGCTTATTTATGAACGTTTCCAATATATTGTTATCCTTACTAAGCATCTGAGCTCACCCCTTTATTATGTTTTATTTTTCTTAGGATGAGAAGAAATATATTACGATTAACCTACAGGAATAGGCTAATAGATATGAGTGTGTTCAAAGGGGTCATAATGTTTTTGTTTTTCCATTTTAGGATGTAATGAAAAAATTATGTATGTATCTAGTACTTCCAAGGCTACTTAACTAATCGGTATTTCAAGACTTGACCTTTGGTGATCATGCCAATGTTATATAACAATACACTAGATTTGGGTAACTAGGGTTAGGGAATTACATTAATTCCTGAAAAGGATCCCTTGATTAATTTGAGGGTTTAATTTAGGGCTTATTCTTAATGAGGATGCCAAAATTAAGGGAATTAGGGATGGATTCCCGAAGAGGATATTCAGTGAGCTCAGGACCTAAAAGGGATTCCTACGTCTCCTGGTTTGAAAAGGAATTAGATTTCTTGTAGTTCCTTTCTAATGGGTGTTTGTGAGAATTTTGTAATCATCGCGAATATCTAAGACCACATGAGTCATGCTCGGTGTGATAAACAAGAGGATGTGAAAGAGTCAACAATGACACTTCACACTTTTCCTTTTCTACTAGTGGAAGAGGGTGCATTGACCGTGGAAACAAGGCCAAGTTTACCCGAGAAGAGGGTAAAGTGATGATCATTCCCTCTATTCAATTTACATTGGACAAGGGTATAATAAAAGTACGAAGGGATGATGGTTAGGGGCTTACATAAGGATGGAAGCCCAAGTGGTGACAAAGCCCAATGGGAGAGGGATTTTTCATGGAAGAGAGGAGGGTTATGATGCCAATCCCCCCCTCTAGTATTTGTCCAGAAAGAAGATAAGAGGAGTAGGGATGCTACCTTCTGCAAGAAAATCTAGGGGTTTATGCTTGTATGGCTTCCCTAAAATTGATCCTGGTAGGGGAGGGAGACTTATCCTATTCTTTTGTGGAAAATAAATTGTGAAATTTGCCTTCCCTAAAATATACCAGAGGTTTCAGGTCGTCTCTTTGATTAGGGAGATGCTAGGACCCAAACCCTCCTCTGAACCAGAAACATCCCAACACTATTCATGGGAGAAAAGTCCATGTGATTGTGGATATAAAAACTCATAGACACTCCATGAACCCTAACCCTATTGTGAAAAAATGCGGGAAACCTTTGACAGTGGATATACAAATCCAAATAGTAGACATGCTAATGTGCCTTTCCCAAAGTTTTGATAAGTTATGATGTTTTGGTGGAGGCTTCAACTTAGTCACTTTTAAATAAGGTAACCAAGGAAAGAGATACCCTGACCTGAATGTCCTTAAAGAGTGTACATGAGTTGGCATGTAATATTTATACCAAGCTCTACTGCATCAATTCCTTGCACAGGTGTGCCACGTAGGTACCCCATGTTGATGTACCATGCTGGTATGGCACGCAGGTATGATGTGTAGGTATGGCACGTAGGTATGGTTCACAAGTATGTCGTGTAGGTATGGTTTGCAGGTATGCCGTGTAGGTGTGTATTATGACTGAAGAATGTATTTCATATAGAATAACCAAACCTATGTAAAAATTGTGAAGACTTTCAAAGCATGCTTATCCCATTTAATTATCTGTTCTCTCATACTTTAGAGATCTACCTGAGACAATTTTAGGGATCTAGGTGAAATAGCTACACAATGAGAGCTTTTTGGAATCTTTAAAATTTTTCAGTATTTTAAATGGGGAGCCCAAGGGTCATATTTATAGGCATGGAGGGGACCTAGTCGAAGGGAATTCTCCCATGTAGGTCCTCCATGCAGCTTCTTCACGTAAGTCATCCACGTAGGGGTGCCATAATTATTCTGTCGCGTAGCTCTATCATGCAATGTTTCCACGTAGGTATGGGGCACAGGTCTGTCACACAACTCTACCATTCTGCCATTTGGTGAATTTGGATATCCCTTGAATTCTTCGAACCTTGCCTTGGGATTTTGAAATCTCTAGGTCTATCTTCATAGTCACTTTTTATTCTTAAGTGGTGTCAACAAAAGCCCCCCCTCAGGATTAGATCTGACTAAAAAGAGGGTCGGGTCCTGAGGTAAAATAATGGGGAAAATACTATGGGTTAATTACTAGACAACACAGGTTTTCCACGGAGCTACTTTGTGTAGGTATGCTGCGTAGTGTTGTCACACTTGTAGATCATTCCGGTTCATGGCTAACTATAAATAGGTTTTATCTTTTGAAATTTTATTCACCCATGTCTCCAAATTTTCCAACACTCATTGCATAACCCTTTCGTCTATCCTTAACGTGTTTTTCTCTCACGTAGTATCCTTGAAATTTTCTAAAGGTAAAAATTACTTTGGTGATGGGGCTACGCGGAAGGACTTCGTCGAAGGAGTTGCGCAACGATCCTTGTCAAAGGACCTACACGAAAAACCTCATTGGAGGACATATGTGAATAGATTCCATTGAAAAATATTTTTGATTTACTTTTCCTTTAAGTTGAATTTTAAGTAAAAAAACTCAACCTAAATAGGTGAAATTTGGTAATTCTTTTGCAGGAAAATGGATCATTTGATAACCTCTACTGAAGAAGCTAAAGCTTGTCAAAATTAAATGATGAAGATCACCAGACCATAATATTATGATATTGTTGAAAGTACTCTTCCTGGTCTATGGAAGGGTTTAATTCCATATAAACATGAATATATACAAATTCCTTACCTACCCCTGTATGAGCATGGGCTTTTAAAACTTTCCCATGTTCCATATGTCAAGAAGCATTTTCAAAAGAATTTTTTTCTTCAATACTCCAACTGTAACTGCATGAATATTAGTGCAAGGGGGTTTCTATTCATAAAGGAATGATCCCTATTGGTTTCATCCTTCATCATAGTGGTTTCACTCCTAAAATGAAGTTCACATTGTATAGATAAGGCCACATTTCTATGATTATACTTTTTTTGATTCTCAGATAGATCAGTCTAATGGTTGGAAGGAAGACTGGGATCTTCATTGTGGAGGAGGTGTGAAACTTGAATGGATGTGGGGATTTGGGGCGTGCCGGACTTGTGTAGAATTCAAGGAGTTATCAGATGTTCATATTTATGAAGCTTCCTGGATGGGGAAAACTCATGTTTATAAAACTGATTTCATTTATGAACTACTAATCCGATGGAGTCTGCAAATAAATTAATTCCATTTGATGCATGGTGAAGTTGGTATTAGTTCTTAGGATATCTTCAAAATAACTGGAATTCCCATTCTCAGGGAAACGTATAATGAGTTTATTCCACCAGCTACAACATGGGGTGATGTTACCAGAACACCATCATTGGATCATGAACTATTCAAAATAGAAAACCAGTTACCCAAAGACAAGAAATATATTCATGTTAGGGTATCGATGAAAGATTTTTTAGAACTAACAACATAGAGAGATCCCACCTGTGGACATCAAACAATTTTTCCTTCTGTAGATAATCGGGGTAGTTCAGGAACATATTGGCCTACTTTATTGAGAGGTGAATATAAGAACTAGGGCTAAATGTCAAATATGATATTGATGCAAGGATACGATTAGCTTCCTTCCTTTCTATGTGGCTTAGCATTTACTTGCTTCCAGTTCGTGAGTCCAGAGGTGGTGTAAGGATTGGTACTTTTTTTATCATGACTAAGTTAGCATAGGGGAAGTATAATGGATTAGAAACTCTTATATTAGCAAGAATTTACCATTATCTACTACCTCTATATAATGGAAAGGCTCCATTTATAATTACAGGGCCATTTCAAGTGTTTTGGTGATGGATTACAACACATTTTTCTTCATACTTAGTGTTTAATTTAGTTAGAGTCCCAAATGGTCGATTCACCCCATTTTTGTAGAAAGTTTCTGGTATTCAACCTCAAAATTTTAAACCGGATGTACTGCTAAAAGCATTGAATGCTTCAGGAGAATTCAGATTATTTCCTTTTGGTAACCATCAAAATGGGAAATTTATTCATGATGGTAAAAAAAATAATTATGTGCCGGTGTCTTATATGATGACATTCAGGGATAGTGTATTATAGAGCAGTATTGATGGTGAAATTATCTATAAGGGTTACGTCCCTTATAGGTTTTATTGTCCATTCAGATGTCTTCAAAAATCAAACACTTTTCCACCCACATATGCTAGACACAAGAAATGCCCAATGTTAACAAGAAAATTATGGATTCTAATGGATTTAGAGGCATCCGAATTGGAGATTACGTTACCTCCACAAGATACATCAATCAGATTGGAAGTTGGATATTCCAAATCTTGGGCTTCTACATATCTTCAAGGGACTCTAACAAAATTAACATATTGAGTGGCAACTACAATGACTATTGAACATGGAATTCATGGTAAGAAGTCTCAGGCCAGAGATGATGTAGAAGTTCCAGAGGTTTTAGATCCCTCAAAACATCTTCACAGGAGGTATATCAGGAAGACCAGAGCTAGAGAAGTAATACCTCCAATGACCAGGAGATCCAGTTTCCACCATCAAACAAAGGTTCCTATTCCATCTATTGAAATCTCTGAAGAAGATAAGAGGCATGAAAAGGATCACCAGTAAGAAGGTGTTGAATCTCCTCCATAATCAACCATACTAGGGTTGAATTATGTACAACATTCATCAATTCATCATTGGGAGAGTGTGACCCGTGATATTAGGAATGCATGGGCATTCCTCTAGCATGGAATTCGAATACCAGATGTTGGTGACATTAAGGAAACTTATGATTGCAATTTGGATAATAACCTGGCTGATGTACAAGAGTATATTACGGAGTTGGAGACTTTTATATATGCAACTGATGAAAAAATACCAACCTCTAAATGAGTATCTCATATGATGGACTTAGGAGTACATGAGGGGGTAATTATTGACCCTGAGGAGAAGTGGGATATTTATGTCAATACTAAGAATGTATTTTTCTTTTCTATTGTCTTAACTCGGATTTACCATTCATCATCATTAATCTTTATGAAAATGTATTTGTGCAGCTTGAATTTAGGGAAGGAAACTCCATACCGGTTTGTGAATCACCAAAGTATGGGCTTGCAGGCCCTCCCATTGATGCAATGAATGATCCTCCAAGGTCTACAAAACTTTCTCCAGGAGAAAGATTTATGACTATGGTAATGGCAATATATAGTCCTCACCCATTACCTTAAGTTTCTTCTGCTGAGAGAAGTGTTTCAATTTCTCCCTACGATTTTGAAAAGAAACTCAATAGAGAAATGAGATTGATCCGAAGTGTTCACTAAAGGAGTAAGTATTTATAACATCTATAGGGAATGAAATTTTCTTAATATACTCTGGAAATCATGTTTATCCTCTTCCAGGATCTTTTTCTCTCTCTTCACTCAAGGGACAAAGAGTTGATTCTTTTAGACCAGAGAAGGAAACCCTAGGAAAAAACACAAATTAATGTTGATGAATCTATTATCTTAGCAGAAAAATAATCAAAATATTCATCTTTACCCATTCCCATCTACAATGAGGGAGAGAAAAGTCATGGTAAGATCAAATAAATTTCTCTTAAATATTATAATCTTTTCTAATATTCTTCTTTTCAAAATATTTCAGATCAGTTGCCTTTTCCGATGGGTCTTGAAATAACCAATGATGATATTCCTATTTCTATAGAAGAAAGGAATGAAGATCCAGGACAACCTGACCTAAATACTGATGTTGACCCAAACTTGGAAAGATATGATGATGCTGTACCAATTGAAGATCCAATGAAACAAAATTTCAGCAGATCCAATTTGGACATCAAACAATGTTTGTTGGATACCTTAAATGTAGAGGATTCTATAACATTCCAAGATGAATACGCTGAAATGATGGGAACCCTTAATCCAAATATTGATATTTCAGGTTCAATTAAGGAGTTTAGGGATTTTGATAAGGAATTACAAGGACATAAGTCATTATTATTGCATTTTCCATACATAATTTTTCTTATTTTATTAATTCTTTACATCAAAGTTCACCTTGTGCAACTTTATCTGCATAAAATGTTGCAAAGGATCTTCAGGAATGGGGAATTCCACTCGATCCTTAGCTTGTTGGAGTTAGATAAATACCTATAGAGGACCCTCCATCAAGAAATTCTCCAGATCATTTAATTATGACAACTGGGAAAACTTAAGAGAGTGCCCCTTCTCAAGAAACATCAACACAACATGTTGAAGTTGAGAATACCAGGGATAACTCTAATCAAATAGCTAACTTATTATTAGGTAAATATCATAAATTTTCTTAGATCATACACTATTCCTACTAGTTTCTGAAACTGAAAATGACCTTGATTTATCATTTAGGGTTACCAACTTCTACAGTTATATCAGAAGGTGAAATTTCCATGTTGGCTCAGACATCAACAGAAGGTGAAGCTTCTACTGTTCTAAGAGAATTAGAACATGGAAGCTCCTTAAGTGATCTATTTCCAGATTACATTTTACCTCATGGTAGTGACTCAGATTAAGACTTATACATGAAATGTGCTCTTGGTATGACACCTAAGAAGACATGGTGACAAATTTGGAGCATAATTACTAAGAATCCTTTAGATGAACGTCCGTCCCATTTTTCAAAACTCCCAGCAATATTTTGTGTACTGGGATTTGGTGGATTTAATTACCGACCAGTCTATGATACATTGAAAGAGGCAATTCACTGACAGAAGCATGGGAATAAGATACAAAAATATTTTGAAAAGGCTAAACATGTTATCAATGTTGAGAGCTTCCAGGATGTAGTAGCTATGGAAGAGGCAAATCATAATAAGAAATCTATCAAAATAAGCCAAATAATCAAAGAAGCCATGAAGGAGTCATTATATATTCAAAAAAATGGATTTTGTTCATAAAAAAACATGATCAATGGAGACAGAAATTGGGAGAAACCCAATTAGTGGGGATAACTACCATTTCAACTACTAAATAAGAACTTCTTCAGGCCGAGGAGGATGGATTTTCTCAGCTATCTCAACTTCAATAGGAAGTTGATAGGTCTTATGAAGATATTAAATAAATGAAGAGTCATGTTGAGAGTTTATCATGACACATGATATAGATGCTCTATTCTTTGTATGTCCCTATGATTCTATATAAATGAAAGGGATTTCTTGTCACCAATCATAAGCGTCTTCATTAATGTTTTCCATGATTTCAATATTATAGGTAATGATGTCGATGACTTCTTTCTTTATTTCAAAATATTACCTAAATCATACAAAAATGTATGTTTAGTGAGCTGGGACTTGAATTTTGTTCAGAGTTCCCTTTACGGGTTCTCAATCTAGTGAGTAACATGCCTCTTAGTAGTTTAGAGTCATTCATATTGGACTATAAAGGGCTAATGTTTAAGGTTGAAATAGCTTTGAACATACATTTTGAAATGAGATCCCAAACAAGACTCAGGGGCTTATAATTTATTTAATATATTTTCTAACTATTTCCAAGGGGAATCTTGGGCCATGATTTTTAGGGTCATGGAATTTAAAACCTGTATCAACATAAGGGGAGTCTCTTCTAAGAACAAAGTTTCCATTATTTGACAAACTTGTTATGGGGGTTGTATTATATAGGGCCAACTAGGGAATACTCTATCTAACCAAATAGTGTAATCTTTTGACTGACATGCCCGTTATGTAGGAAAATTATGCAAGGCCACCTAAGGTCATGTGATGCATAGTTAGGAAAAAGTGTTCTTAAGAATTTAACATTTTACTATTTATATAAAAGGGAATATAAGATTTGGGTGACTCAAGACCATAATGGGTGGTTTTTCCAAGGTAAGGGGTTTTAAGAATAAAAGGGATATTTTATGCTGATATATGTCATGAATAGGAAAACAACTTATATACAAATTTGGTGTATGAATAATGGTTGAATTTTATCAAAATGGGGAATTTCTGATATACAAACTGTGCAGTTTTAAGTCATGAAATGAGGACATTATGTGGCTTTAATTTAAGGTCTTTATCTTTGACCAAAGGTATGAGACTCTCCCAATTTACTGATAATTTTTTTGGAAACATACTACCATATCCTAGTACAGAAGGGAAAATTGTAAACTATGATTTTGGAATTTCTAGATCTTAGGAATGATATGGAAAAGGGATAAAGAAATTATAGGAAGTTTTTTCAAAGAATGAAGTTACCATTATTTAAAAAACCTGTTATGGGGGTTGTATTATGTGGGGCCAACTGAGGCATATGGTGCATTTCCAA
Organism: Viscum album; assembly: GCA_963277665.1. Lineage (NCBI taxonomy): Eukaryota > Viridiplantae > Streptophyta > Magnoliopsida > Santalales > Viscaceae > Viscum > Viscum album. The sequence goes on from OY728156.1 coordinate 895,635,497, forward strand.
ATAGTAGAATCTTTTGACTGATAGGCCCGTAATGTTGGAAACTATACAAGGCCACCTAAGGGAATGTGGTGCATAGTCAAGGAAAAAGAGTTCTTATGATTTTTGACATTCTATTGCTAAACTCCGAAGAAAGTTTATAGAGATTCAGGTTTTCTGAAGTAAAGATTTTGGTTTATGGAGAAAGGTACCTGAATAATGATATGGTATTTCTAACCAATATTTCCAAAGAATATGAGGAATAAGACTTTTACGAAGATCTGATGAAAATGTAAGAGTTGTGGTGTTTGTAGTTTAAGGTCATACAACTAGGACTAGAAATAGAAATATTATATGATATGTGGCCAAATGATTCCAATATTATTTCATATTACTTTGAACATATGGAGAGATAAATATGCAAACCATTTTATTGAAGACTTTTAGATCAAGAGAAATATATTGGGACAAATACACCTAAATGACTGTTTTAAAATATAAATTCTTGTATATTGTCCTTAAAGTTTGAAGGGGGAAAAGATACTATAACCAAGAATGAAATTACAATTATTTGAAAAACCTGTTAAGGGGGATGTATTATGCAGGTCCAATTGGGGCATATGATGAATAGCTAAATAGTGGAATCTTTTGACTAATAGGACCATTATGTAGGCAACTTATGCAAGGCCACCTAAGGGCATGTGCTGCATAGTCAAGAAAAAAGAGTTTTTAGGTATTAAAAACTCTGTCACCAGAAACCGTAAGAAAGATTATAAAGATATGAAAATATTAAAGTTGAGAGTGCAAATATAGAAGGGGTTTATGCCCAATTCACATAAGAAATATTTTAATCAATATTAGCCATGAGTTTGACATCCTTTACATAGATCAGAATCATATGTTAAATGGAGACTTTCTTTGTTTCCTTTTGAATTAATATTTTGATGTGCAGTTTAAAGTCATGAAATGAGGACATTGTACTGTGCAGTTTTAAGTAATACAATGAGGGAATCTATAGCCCCATAAAAAATTGACACACCTTATTTATATAAAGAATCCTCTTACCCATTTTCTAATCCCACATGAGCTATGCTCGGTGTGAGAAACATGTAACAATAATGGTTTCTTTTATAATACAAATGTGAAATAAATGAAGAATATGGGTGTTAGATTTCCATTCAGTTTAACATCATGAAGTAAGGAAGAATATGAATATATGTGAAAATAAATACATAAATTAAATGGACTAAGGGATAAAACCCATGTGTCACTACGTGACTTACTGAGGGAAAGAATCAAGTAGGTTTGATTCTTATATAAGGAACAAAGGAGTTATTTTATCATGGTTGGGCCCAATATTAGAAATCTAGATGTCTCTACATATCTTATATAGATGATAATCAATCCATATGCAGTTTTGTAAACATTCATTTCCTACAACAATCGAGTTTGACATGGGAGATGGGGGGGGATTTAACACATTCTAGAAGAATGATTAAATTTAAGACACAAGATAGTATTAAAATCAAATCATGTATCTTAAAAGATCACTCTGTATTTATCTAATTCATATATAGAAGAAGAAAAAGGGAAACAGAAATTTTGTGATTATAGATGGGCCCAAGATTGGAGATCTAGGTGCCTCTACGTATCTCATATAGATGAGAATCAATCCACATGTAGTTCTTGGAACAACGTCCCTATGTAGATTTGACTCAGACATAGGGAATAGGAGGAATCATGTGCCACTAAGGTGTAGTAATGATGTCCATGATGCTTGCTTATGGAAGCCCCTAACGTCATGTAGAGAAGACATTAACCATATAGTTTAATAGCAGGCAATGAGGACAAATGGTGTTATGCAGTTTAAAATTTTGCGACAAGGATGAAGATGCTACATATTTTATCATCATGAAGCATGGAAGCTTATGGTTATTACACAGTTTAATGTCATGAAACTAGTACATTGTAATGTGTGGAGTCTTGCAATAAGGACTTGGGGTTTTTGCAGTTTAACACCATGCAATAAGGACTAGAGTTAATATGAAATTTATCGTCATAAATCTAGGATAGTGGCACAATGTAGTTTAATGTCATGCAGCAAGGACAATGTAATGTGCAGTTTTAAGTCCTGTAGTAAGGACATGGGGGATGTACAGTTTTCAATCTTGCAGTGAGGACATAGATCTGTGCAATTACACAAAGTATTTCTTCAAGAATATCGCATTGGTTGGAGTTGTAATGATCTCTCCATCCATGGAAATTAAAGCATAATCCCCTTCTGACTAGACCTTATGTATGGAATAAGGTCCTTCCCACATTGGCTCATGATTTGGAGGTTTCTTTCCTGGTATCATTGGAGTACTGAGGACCAATACCAATTCTCCTTGATGAAATTAATGGAGATGAACTTTATTGTTAATAGCTCATGATATTCTATTCTGATTGACTTCTAAATTATGCATAGTGTACAATATTTTCTTTTATAATCATTCCAGATCATCAAACCTTTTCTGAGACTTCTCATCTGTAGAAAATTGATCATAGATTGAAAATCTGAGTGAAAAAAATTGCATTTAAATTGGTAGGACTACTTCTATTACATATACCAATGAATAAAGAGTTTCCTAGGTGGCAGTATGGACAGTAGTCTGATAATCTCATAAAGCATGCAAAATTTTACCAGGCCATGATTTCTTATCATTATCCACCATATTTTGGAGTATATTTGATAGGGTTTTATTGAAAGCCTCTATCTTACCATTGGCCACTACATGACAGTGAGATGAATAGTTGAATTTGATATTATGTTCTTGATATAGCTTTTTTACCTCAACAGAACAAAAATTGGTTCCATTGACCATCCAAATAGTATGAGGGACGCCAAATCTGGCGATGATGTTAGTTTTGAAAAAACTAACTATGCTTTGGATCCAACTCATTTGAGAGTTATTTCCTAAGCCCATTTAAATAAGAAGTCAGTATCCATAAGAATATACATGAACTAATTAGCTATAGCTGGAGGATAAGGTCCTACTATATCTATTCCCCATGTGGAAAATGGCCAGGAGTATTTAGCTGTATGTAGAAACTATGAGGGTTGATGAATGAAGTTGGAATGCACTTGGTATGTATGACATTTCTTAGTAAAATCTATACAATCCTGCGTTATTAAAGGCCAAAAGTATCCAATTCTTCATATCTGATCAGAGATTCTATGCCATGATTGATGGGCACCACAAGATCCTGAATGCACTTCTTTCATGATAGCAGTAGTTTCTTCTCCATCAATACATATGAGGAGGATTCCATTGAATCCTTGTTTATAAAAGATATTCTGGTTATCTGGACAATCATAAATAGTAAAATTAGCCGCTCTTCATTGAATCTATTCTATTCCTTCCCTATCTGGTGGAAGTACCCCATTTTGAAGATATTCCGTGATAGGTGTTCTCTATCTCGTGGTATGACCATATGACTCAGAAATATGGCTAATCTTATTAATTTCCTCCATTATGGGTTGAATGGAAGGTGATACCACACGACGATGGGCTATGATAATGATTGTATCATCCCGATTTGAATCTAACAGGGCTGTAGCTGCATTAGCCAATGCATTAGTTTTAGCATTTTGTGATCGCAGAACATAAGACAATGTCAGATCTGAGGGAAATTCATCCATTAACTCTCTAAAGTAACCACACAGAAGTATTAACTCTTCTTTTCTAATAGAATATTCCCCATTTATTTTCTTGATTACCAATTCTGAATCACCTTTCACTTTTATGTAATTCACTTGCACATGAAGGGACAAATCCAAGCCTACAATAAAAGCTTGATATTCTACCTCATTGTTGGTACCACCATTCGAAAAAAATAAGATATAAAGAAATAATTCCTTTTCTGGGTAGATAAGTATAATTCGTAACCCGACTTTGTTGAGTTTAGGGTTTTCTATTCTCTTCCCTATGGGACTTTTGGAGGCACCATAAAAGTACATGTCCCATGTTTGGGAACTATCCTGAATAGAGAAGACCTCTTCATTAAGATGTTCAGTATCCAATGATATATCTTCTGCAGATGGATGTTCAATAAAGAAGTCAACTAGATCTTGGACTTTTATTGCATTCTAAGGTACAAACTAGATATAAAACTATTGTAGAATAACATTCCACCATTCCTGACGCCCTGTAATCATAGGATGACTGAGAATAACTTTGAGTGAGTTATTGCAAGATACCAATTGGACCTCATGATGTTGTAAGTAATGCCTCAATTTATGCACTTCAAAGATTAATGTCATAAAACACTTTTCAATACTTGAATACTGAGTTTTCGCGTCAAGCATAGTTCGACTGAGATAGTAAAGGATGTTTTTATTCCCAGTATCATTTTTAGGGCAAGGAAGGCACCTATTGATTGCTCTAAAGCTGTCACATAGAGAATAAGTGGTATTCCTTCAACATGTGTCATTAATACTAGTCGGCACAAGAGATATTTCTTGAGGGTATAAAATGCTTCATGGAAGTCTTCAGTCCATTGATAGGTGACTTCCTTCTTCATTACTTGGTGATGGGAAAACACTTTCCAACCAAATTGGTGATAAAGCACCAAATATAGGCCAAATTTACTTGGAGTACTCTTAATTCTTTCAAATTTTGAGGAGGTTAAATGCCAAGGATTGATTTTTTTATCAAGATCAACTTCAATACCATGATGACTCACAATAAAGCCAAGGAATTTTTATAAGGTTACCCCAAAAACACATTACAAGGGGTTCATATTAAAACTATATTGCTGAATTTTACCAAATATGATCTTTAGATTAGACAAGTTATTGGAACTTTGTATGGATTTGACTACCAAATAATCCATATAACATTCAACAAATTTCACTAAGAAGGGTTTGATGATATGGTGCATGGCACGTTGGTATGCTACACCTTCATTATTTAAAACAAAGGGTATTAACCGATAGAAAAAAACACTTTAAGGGGCTTTAAAGGCTATAGATTAATCAACCTCTAGGGCCATACATATTTTATTATACCCAGAGTATCCATCCATGAAGGAAAGAGCTTCATAGCCAGCTGTTGCGTGAATTAAAAGCTCTGTAATCGGAACTGGAAAATAATATTTAGGATAATTCCAGTTAAGATCTCTGAAATCATTGCAAACTATGATTTTCCCATTCTTATTTTTCACAGGGATAATATTGTTCAGCGATTTGATATATTTAACTTCCCTGAAAAAGTTATCTTTATAATCTTATCAACTTCAGATTCAATTTTAGAGGCATGATCTGGGTGCGTTCTTCTTTCTGCCTATTGGAATCCTCAATGTTCTTATGGAAAATCAAAATGATGAGTAGCTACATCAGGATTAAGACCTAGAATTTCTGTATAATTTCTATCAAATATATCTCTATGTTTCTTTGGAAATGAAGTATACACCTCTTTATCTTCAAAGGAAATGGACTCACTAATTAGAGTAAGGCATGGATATTCCTCTACACCTAGATTTATTTATCTAAGCTCATCCACAGTGGTAGAGACACCTTCATTAAATGGTGGAGGAGCATCCCTGAGATCTTCATCTTCATTTTCATTATGTGTTACCTCTTCTGTTTCTAATTTCATAGTAGATTATGAGGAAAAACGTTTAGAGTTATGAGAGGAGTTAGTATTTGAACATCCTGAAGAAGAAGCCATCACATCTGACCCAACTAATGATGAAGGGTCTTTATGTGGTAATTAAGAGGAGATGATGGTTTGGGAACTAACATTATTGTATTCTTCTAGAATTGATACAACTTATTTTACTCTGATTGATGAAGTAGAGCCTTTTTGTAGTTTGAAAGATGATATGAAGACATCTCAATTTAAGATTCCATCATTGCTTGGTGAATCAATAATTTCTCCCATGTTGTCAGACTCAATTGTCATGATTGACATTATGGAAGTTACTGGGAAAGTTATTGGATTTGGGTTTAAATTTTCAATTAAATTAATAGGTGACACATAATCCATATTCTAATGTATGAATGGGTTTTCTGGGATCTTTTCCAATCCATTCAAAGCATTAACTCTGGTTATCTCTTTATTCATTGATCTCGTTCCTTTTGTTTGATAAAACACTACCTCAATGTATTGAGATTCACATGTTTTGAATAGAGATTTTTCACCATACAATGTCTCTATTTGGCCATTGAAATAGTACTTAAGAAATTGGTGATATAACGAAGGTATGGCCTTATGTTGATGCAGCCAAGGCTTTCCAAGCAGAATATTGAAGGTTGTGTCCTAACGAACAACCCTAAAATCTGAATTAGACGCAAGATCTCCAAAATGAGTTCTGAGTGTAATATCACCTAGAGATTCTTTCTCATTCTTTTTATATCCTTGAAACATTAAAGTGGAAGACGATAAATAAGATTTAGTCAGGCCCAATCGATGAAGTGTACGAATGAGAATGAGGTTGACTCTAGAGCCATTATCAATGAAGGCTTGTCAGATGTCTATGTCTTCAACCTTTCTAGATAAATACAAAGGTCTGATATGTCCATGTACAACATAATCTTAATCTTCATCTATAAAATATATGAATACCTGACATTATTCAGGATCATTCTCTATACGGTAAACCTCAACAACAACAACATCAGTTTCAAACTCTTGAGGACTTGACAAAGCCTCAATAAGTGCTTCTCAAAGATCTTTTGACATATTCAAGGCATCCAGAATTGAAAGCCTGGCCGGTACTTGGGCCAATTGTTTCTAGACATCATACTTTTGATCTAGAGGTTTTTGTTTCCCAATATGGGGATGTAGTTTTGCAGGTGCCTTAAAAGTTGAGGCTTTTGATGTAGATAGACCATGTGTCAGAGCAGAGGCTAGAAATACACATATCTTTGGTAGATTAGAATAAATAGGTCTATCTATTTGCTGAGAATAAGATGGTGTGAATTCTAATTGGTCCTATAAAATAATCATGTCTGAACCGAACCTGTCTTGCATGGAAGAAACTCCTTGTTCTTATTGAGCCTGCTAAAGGGCTCTTCTGCGAGTTTCCGCCGCATATACAGTTTGAGCAGGGGTAGATTTAAAATGGTGGTTTCTAGAATTCCCATGTATTCCCCTGTATCCTTGACCTTGGTCTCTTCCTATGGTTCCCCAATAAGGTATAAAGAACTATGGATCATTATAATCAGAATCTCCATTGGAAAAAAGATTTGTTAAGTGAATAACATTGATATAACCAAAGATCAATTCTTCATCTGATGAAGACTCTGCATAATAGGTTAGTTCTAGTTGTACTGTTTGGCGGGGTGGTGCCCATGCTTTTGAATCGGATGGCATGAAATCTTCCAGAGTCAAGGACAAATTTAGACTTAACACAATCTTGTCTTCTTCTGACTGCTCTTTTTCCTTCTTATCACCTCGTTTCTTTTAGGATTGAAATTTTGATGAAGTTGATTTTAATGTGGTAGGAGTGGCGGAAGACACAATTGGTTGTTTCAACTGTGTTCGTAAAATGGCATGAGTTCAGTTGATCATTTTACTGATCATCAAATCATTATATTTCTGCAAATTTTTACTTTTAACTTCCTTCCATTCACCTTCCTCCTCTGGATAAGTAGTAGTAACACACGCTACTTGAGCTAATGAACCTTTTAGTTTCACTTGTCTAAAGTCTACCATTTTTTTACAGGAGGTCCTTGAAAACAAAACACTCTTGAATGGGATGCCCTGACATCTGGTGAAGGGGACAATAATTAGGAAGGTATTTATCTCCTTCTTTGTTTGGTTTCTTCAGCCTTGGAAACTGAACCAAATTGTTCTCCAGAGCTGAGATAAAGTAATTGAGAACATTTTCATTCCGAAAGGAATAAAATTTTCTTTTTAATTCCACAAATTGTTTCCGCCTTTGATATCTTCGATCATCTTAACGATGTGGTGGTTTCTTCTAACACTCTGTAGGTGGATCCCTTTGATACGATGAAGGTTTTGAAGTGGAAGAAGGTATATGTGCTTGGTTTATGGTAACAGTAGTAGTATCTACTTTCCATGTTCTCCTTCCTAGAGCTGATGGAATTACACGAGTTTTAGCCTTAGTTTTAATAATAGAATCTTCTATATGATGAGAAATTAAAGTAAGGTCTTGAAAACCTCCAGTGTATTTTACAGGGATCAGTGGTGTGCATAACTCATCACAAAGATTTTCCACACAAATTGGTAGAAAATATTCTTGAGGAAGTTCCAGACTTAAGAAATATGTTAATCCTTTCCATCACACAATGAAATCTGAAACTATTTCATTATCCCTTTGTATACAGTTGGTAAGAAAAAAACTGTTGTCTTCGGTAATTTTCAGCTGAACATAAGAATGAATTTATAATGAATATCTTCCAATCTAGTAATTGATGGGGATTACAATCTGGTGTTCTAGAAAAAAGCTGGTCCCTATAGTGATTGCACAAAACACTCCAGTTTTCCTTCTATTTTTGTTAAGGAATCCTCATCATTGGGTCACAAAGATAAAAAAACTGTGTGAAGTGTTGTTCTAGATCTCATGAACCATTAAAGATTGGAAATGAAGTATTCATAAAATTCGATGGGGGAGAAATTAGGTCCACCCATTCAGGGTAAGCTTTTTTTTTCAGATGAACTGGTGCATGTCATTCCTCCATAGCATCTAATCGAGTTGTTAACACCTCAATTGTGTTCATAAGCATTTGGGGGATATCCGTATGATCTGGAACCTATGCAGTTACAAAAACTGGAGCTTGATCTGGTGCAACGATCGGAAAAACCACTGGTGTTGGTGTTGGTATTTTCCTTGGATAACCCTTGGGAATAGGCCTATAAGTATGTGTTTGATCCTACCTTGGTAATGTACCCAATAGAGGGAATTCATTATCTGCATCTGTAGTTACTATAAATCCTCTTTGCTGAGGATATCCTACAGGATGTGCAAGTTGAGGACATTCATGGGGAGAATGTCAAGAAGAAATGCTGCTTCGAAGTAACTATGTATTGAGCATTTTCAACTCCTTCATTTCATATTATTACTATGAAATTTTCTCTTCATGTGAAAGAGATTGACCTTCTCCAGTGGAAAACTGAGATGCAATATGACTTTTACCTTTTCTGTTGTTAGATGCCTTTCAGAGGAGTGAAAGTTGGTTATTTGAAGGCATACCTAGATTCTGGGTAAGCCTATGATTTTGGGTACATACACCTTCTTCATTTGCCTCACTGTGTTCCATATTATGAACAAGAACTTCATATTTTGATTCCCCTAAACTAGACTTAGTTTCTATAGGATTTTATTCAATTGTGTTTATGACATTTACTGACACATAATGAATTGATGGCATTATGTCAGTATCTTTGTAAGATTTTCTCCCTCTATATCTTCCATGAGACTCTATTCTCCTATATGATGGATTTTTAGGAACTGTTTGATAGATAGTAATCTAAAGGGAATCCTTGGATAGTTCAGTTGTGCACTTTCTTTTTGGATTCTTTCCTAGTCATAAGAAAACTAAATTCCATTGAGTAGGGGATTATGGATGTAAAAAATCCCCAAGCCTTGTAGGTTAGGGATGTTCCTTTTCTTTATCTTCAAATATTTCAACCTTGTTTAATGAATTTGAAGGTTTAAATAACTGAGCCCCCACCCTTGTAAGCTGGAGTGATTCTTGAACTGCTATGGATGAAATTCATGAAATTGCTCTTCTGCTTTTTCAAATTTTGTTTTGTACATTAGCTGGAAGCATCATCCAACAACCACTCAAATAACCTATTTTAGAAGATCACTATGCTATTTCAGACATTTTCATTCTTTGAAGGAATACAACCTTTACGTGGGATACTTGCTTAATATTCTCAGATTCTTGATGTAAAAGTAACTCAACAACTTATTTTCTTTGGGTCTAACCATGATGAGAAGTGGTTAAGGCATGTTCCTGAGCGTACATTTGATTAAATAAAAAATATTTTGATTTTAGTGGACTGTGGGAAATAACATTGCATGTGACCACTTTTGGCAGACTTTCTGGTTCCAGAGTGTATTGGAATGCAATGCTCCATGTGCACCCCATCCTTTGATATGAACACCAGATGGAGTGTCAGAAATCAACTACCGTAGCCTCTTTAGATCATTGAGGCTTGCAAGTTGAAGGACTCTCTTCTACTTTTCAACCATTATACATTGGTAAACTGAGAGAGATGCCAAGTCAATTTGGGGTTGCAACCCTTATATTACCTTTATATGAATTTGATATTCATCATATGGTAATACTTTGGTTTTCCAATGAGAAAGAGTCTTCCATAAGTTGAGGTGGAAATCATGAATAAAATCTTCTTCCATCAATTCTGGAATTTTATACTGAGAATTTTCCAAAGGCTAGAACATGATTGGTATTTCAGCTTTAGCCAATTGTTTTTTTTTGTTTAACATATCTTCATCATATTTCACTAGATGTTTCCCCACTTGGTCTGACCAAAGTGGATGCTCTGTATTATAAGGAAAATGACCCAAGGGAGGTTAGGAGAATGGTCATTCCCTTAATATGTATTCTGGTTGAGAAATTGATTCAACTATCAATGAAAAGGCATCAGACAAGACTGGCCTTGTGTTTTTTGGTGCCTCAATATAGGAGGTCTTTCTCATCGCTACATTATTAATTATAAAAATATATTGACAATGCAAAATACTACCATGGAGAAGAATTTCAAAGTGAATGACATCACGAGGAGGACCACTGTGGTGGATTATATTAAGGGATGAATCCTCTTTATCCTTAGTCTTCTGGCCACATAGAGGGTTTCCATGGATCTCATCTAGAGATAGGAACTCTGGATTTACCAAATTTTCATGAATAAAGCCTTCATGATGAAGTGTTTGATGAGGAACTTCAGAATTACTATTACAACTCCCATACTTTGGTAATAAGAGGATAGGATCTTAAGCTAAAATAGATAAACGTATGAGGTCTTCAAGAACTCCAACATTAAGAGGATCCAAATTTCAATTTGAATCTTGTTTTTCAAACTGTGTTTAATGAGATTTCTTTTTGGATTTTCTCTTACACTTAGTTGGGGCCACTTTCTAGGAGAAGTGGTTATAATGGGAAGGTGTATGTGCCTGCCTTGGAACGACCATCAGAATAGACTGATTTACACTAATTGGAAAGTGTGTATGTTCCTGATCATATTTTCTACATGATATGGGAGAGTATGCCCCATGAACCTCCTGGACTGGAATAGAGGTGTGTATCTTCTCCGAGATGGCTTGTCGATGTGTCATCCCATATGTGGTAAAATATTTAAGTGTATGTTACCCTGGTATTGCTGAAGTAGTTGTTATAATATCCTGGAATACTTTTAGAATATGGGTAGGAATTTGTGTTTTCCCATTCACCATTGATAATATGTGTTCGGTGACTTCAGCGGCCGAAATAAGAAAATACATCCATTACATATCTGGAGTAGGTGTATGTTATTTCTCCTTTATTCCCTTTCCTTTCAATGGTATGGACAATACTCATGCATGGGGGTAGAGAGTTGGGTCTGCCCCAAATTTTTCATCATTGCTTTCTAATTGATTTCTCCGAATGCTTCTAAACGAGACTTTTGGAAGGATTGATGAATGCTGGCAGGTGTATGTTCCTGTTTACCAGTTTCCACCACATTGGATTGACCAGATTATTTAAATGTAGTCAAAAGAACCTACTAAATAATTGATAACATATAAATAGGTGTTTGTACGAGTTCACAATACTCCACCGGGTTTGCCTGGCGGGATTGGTAAATCGCTGCCAAATGAGTCTTCTAGGCAGTGGAATTAAGACAGATGGGTTTATGTGCCTGCTCATTGCTTTCCATCAAGTTATATTGATTGAATTATCCATAAGGGGCATAAATAAGAACTTTCTCCCTATTGACTAGACGTTTTCCCTGGTAGTTTGTCTTGTGTGCCCGGGTTTGAGAGACCCGTGCCAAACGTCAAGAGGCAAAAACCCCATCATGTTGGGGATTCATTGTCATGAAATTCTTCTTGTGGTTATTATTGGTGGGATTCCTCAGGAAGGACCCCTACATCTTTGAATTAAGACCCTGAGTGACCTCTTGATCCACCTCCCTATAGTATTGGAGGGACTAATTTATGCATTCTGGGGAAAAGGACCCAAAATGGTTTAAAATGGTGGTTGGAACCATGTTTTTCTTGATCATCGATCCTTGTTGGCCAGACGATCGAGGATTGTTACTAACCTTGAGGGACTGTCAGGCAGCTTCCAAGGTTGGGATTGGATCGTGCTGACAATACTCCTTTACCAGCACATTGGAGACCCAACGTTTAAGATGTTGGGTGGGTGATAATGTCCTTCCCATGTATGAGGATCTAGCTTGAGCAGCGGTCCTGAAGTTCATCGATTTCATCTTGAAGATATCCATTTTCGACTAAAGGGAGTTCTGAGGAAAACTGAGACAATTTTCAATAAACTCCATTAAAGAGACATCTTTTAGATGGATACATGTGTAATTGATTCCTTTTTCTGGCCTTCCTTTATCAATTGATAGGGGCGTAATAGGTGGGTAACATTATTAACTTGGTTAGGGATTCACGTCAGGTTCACCATTTTCATTTCATAGGTACTTGAAACGTGTGTTCTAGTTTTAAGAATCATTGCTTCAAGGCAGTTTTCATTGGATTTATTCATGGAACTGGAAATATAAAATAGTTATTTATCTAAAGGGGACCTTCCTTCCAAATGTAGGTGTTCATTAGGTTTGAACTCTACGATACTTAGCAATGTACACTGGTCGATAGGATGGGAGGTTGGACTCATCACAACCTATTGGGGGGAATTATTGTCTACTATGGGACTGTCTTTGTAAATTAAAGATATTTTCATGAATCCTTATTAATTCACCAAGCATAACATAAGTTTACCTAGGAATTTTCAATCTCTTATTAACATGTGAAAAATTTAGAATGACCAGCATTCATTCAAGGTTATTCATTAATGGAGATATTCGTATGTATTCGAGGTTCTCCATCAATGATGTCCTATAATATACTATTTCATGATTCGTCTAATCATCATTATAATGATTCTCATTTTTAAGATACTCAGTGGGGAACTCTATAATTTATTGACATCGAGTTAGATGAAGTTTGGTTTTGATATTGTGATCATACCCATAAAATGATCTACCTACATATCCTTGTGAAAGGAATCAGAACCGTCATAGTTTTATGCCACTTAATGGGACACATCATTCCTTTTAAGGTCAAGTGATAAGGACCTAGTCATACAGTTTAATGTCATGTGGTATGGACATATAAGAGAAAGATGATTAGTCAATGTTTGGTGTGGGACTTATACCTAAGCATCCCAATGAACTTGGAAAGAATATGTGTTTCCAAATTAGATTATACTCTGCTGGTAATATGTCCCAAGGAGAACTGGGTGGATTTGATGTGTAGGGTTTGAACCTAAAAAAGGCTTCCTACATATCCCATGTGGATGGCAATCAAAATCCCACATAGTTTGGTAAGTCTCATATGAGAGTATAGTCCTTTGAGAGAAATGATTTTGGGCTTACTTCCTGAAAAGGATGCCTAGATGATTTTTAGTGTTTAATTTGGGGATTATTCCTAAGGAGGATGCTAAGATTAATAGAATTAGGGTTGGATTTATGAAGAGGATATCTAGTGAGCTCGGACCCTAAAAGGGCTTCCTATGTATCCTTGTTTGAACATCAATCAGAGTTCTTGTAGTTCCTTCATAATAGGTATTTGTGTGAATGTTGTAATCATAAAAAATACCTAATCCCATGTGATTCATTCTCGGTTTGAGAAATAAGTATACATGAAAGATTCAACAATGAGACTTCACACTTTTCCTCTTCCACTAGTGGAAGAGGGCGCGTCGACCATGGAAATGAGGCTGAGTTGACCCAAGAAGATGGCATGGTGATGAGCCCTCCCTCTATTCACTTTACATTGGATAAGCATCCAATGAAAGGAAGATGGGTTGAAGGTTATGGAATTACACTAGAATGGATGCCCAAGTGGTTAAAAATCCCAATGAGAGAGGGATTTGGAATAGAAGAGTGGAGGGTTCCAATTCCCATCCCCCCCTCTGGTATTTGGATAGGAAGAAGATAGGAGGAGTAGGGATGCTACCTCATGAAAGAAAGGCTAGGGGATTATACTAGGATGGTTTCCCTAAAATTGATCATGGTCAGGGAGGGATACTTCTCTTATGCTTGTGTGGAAAATAAAGTGTGAACCCTGCCTTCCCAACCAGAGACCTAAGGTTTTGGGTCATCTCTTTGAGAAGGGAGAGGTCAGGACCCAATCCCTCCTCCAAACTGGGTACTTCCCAACACTGTTCTTGGGAGAATGGTTCATGTGACTGTGGATATACAAACTCAAAGACACTCCATGAACCCTAACGTTATTGTGAAAAAAATGTGGGAAACGTCTGACTGGGATATACAAACCCAAATTGGAGACACACTAATGTGCCTTTCCCAAAGGTTTGATAAGTCAGGAGGTTTTGGTGGAGGCTTCAACTTAGTCCCTTTCAGATAAGGGAACGAAGGAAAGAGATACCATTCCATGAATGAATTTTAAGAGGGTACTTGAGTTGGTATATAATCCTTATACCAAGCTCTACCACATAGTTTCCTCACACAAGTGTGTTGCGTAGGTACACTACGTTGATGTACTATGGAGTTATGTCGCACATGTATGCTGCGTAGGTATGGCACACAGGTATTCCACACAAGTGTGTATGATGATTGAATAATGTATTTCACATAGGAGAACCAAAACTATGTAAAAATTGTGAAAATAATTTCAAAACATTCTTATCCCATTTATTTATCTCTTCTATTGTACTTCAGGGAGCTACTTGAGATAATTTGAGGGATCTTGGCGACATAGCCATGTTATGGGAGATTTTGGGAATCATTCAACATTTTTAGTCTTTTAAATGGGGAGCCCAAGGGTCTTATTTATAGGTATGAAAGGTAAATGGTCTAAGGGAAGTTTCCCACATAGATCATCCATGCAGCTTTGCCGGGTATTTCTTCTATATAGGGGTGCATAAATTATTTTTTCATGTAGCTCTGTCATGCATCTTTACCGCGCAGGTCGGTCGCGCAGCTCTGCTATGAAACCCTTTGGTGAATTAGGCTTTCTTTTTAATTCTTTGAACATTTACTTGGGGTTTTGAAATCTCCAAGGATATCTTAATAGTCTTTTTGTATTCTTAAGTGGAATCAACACAGATGTAGGAAAATCCTATGTAGGGGTAAGTAAAACAATACTTAGTAGGACACCCCGAAATAGAAAGTAAAAGACTACAGAATAAACATCACTAAGAAGATAT
Source organism: Viscum album (assembly GCA_963277665.1). Taxonomy (NCBI): domain Eukaryota; kingdom Viridiplantae; phylum Streptophyta; class Magnoliopsida; order Santalales; family Viscaceae; genus Viscum; species Viscum album. The sequence continues at coordinate 895,650,885 of OY728156.1, forward strand.
TTTCAGATCAACACAAGTACATGTCTATAATACATATAAAAATAAAATCTAGGTATACTGATAGAGGATTTCAAGCCTCAAAGTCTCATCCACTACTAGCTACACGGTTCCGCTCATAGCATGCTGTTTCCAAGAGGTCTCACTCCATGAGCTATCTGATAGAAGAACGTAGAACGTGTATACCAAAATTAACCATGAGAACACTAGGGTATTGAAATGTTTCATAGTTTACCTGAGAAATCCAGTCCTACTAAGATTCTAAGTTTCAGTAATAGATGAATTTTTGGTAACACACGAAGTTTCAGTAACACATGGAGTTTTGGTAACACACAGAGTGTCTGTAACACATGGAGTGTCGGTAACACATGGAGTGTCGATAAGTCATGAATCCCCAAAGTCATGTAGTCACCAAGTCACATCCAAACATCAACCAATAAAATCTACCCAAAGCACACTCGTTAGGTCTAGTCACATAGAATAGAAAGAATATGATCTCAATACACATATAGGGGGTCCACCACACCCAGGGCTCACTGGGGGGACACCTTGCCTTACTGGAAACATCAACCTAGATAGGTTATTGGTGACCATGTAAATATTGGTCACACATTGTCCAAAAAACCTATGGTACCACGAAGAGAGAGGGTCGACCAGGCCTCTCGGTCAGATATATGTTCCAACCCACAGAGTCAACTGTTGATGTTGGGCTGAGAAAACTGACTTCAAAATGCGGATCATCCTCTATGATGTGAAAATGATCTTGCATCGAACCCTTATTGGAAAAGACTAGGGGTACAATATCAACCTCTAATAATCCAACTAAAAAGTAGCTAACTATCTCAAAAGGACCGCCTTATCACAAGGGTCCCAACACTATAGACGACTCATCAACAAAACAATCCATCAAAAAGATATGTCCATTTTAGTAAAAAAATATCTAATTAGGTGTAACATCCTGGACCCGGGTGCCACTCAATGGGTGCCCGGAACCCAGTTTTCCACAAGACCTCAAGAAAATTTCCCCAAATGTTAGAGGCTACCGACTAGCAGTGAGGGCCCAGGTCTGATAGTGGGGAAACTATGCCCTCACTTGTCAAAGTGTAGCGCATCGGAGTACAAAATAAAACATACAACGACAGTGGAAATAATAAACCATGCAAAACTGAAATAAACAACTGTAGTAGATATAACCAAATGTATATAAATAAATATGCAACATGTCTCAAGTTCTAAGAAAATTTCCAGAACATGTTATACATCAATACATTACAACAAAATGCAGAGTACAAAAAAACAAATCAAAACAACTAGTAGAGGCATCACGAGCCTATGCTCGGTCCCATGCCCTCCTACTCCTCAGCAACAGTCAAGTACCTATATAGGGACTCTTTCCCCTATCCACACCTACAACAAAGTAATCTATTTGGGCCAAAAAGAATGCCCCAAACAGGGTGTGAGAGATATATCTCAGTAGGCACCCACCAAAGGCCCGTGCCCAACTGCGTGTAAGCATGTAACAATAGTGTGTAGCAGTAAAATGAAATAAAGTAAGCAGTAGTAAGAAGTAACTAACTTAACCAGTTATATTTCCATTTTAATATTATTTTTAATCATTTAATTTGATGTATCACCACAGTGAATATTCTAAGTAACCAGCTAATGTCCTAAGACACATAAACCCCTACCCTCAGGTAAAGAGTATCCAACATAAGAATATTCCCTCAGGCATAATATATTTTACCCTCAGGCGTAGGTAGTGTCTCCCACAGGCACAGAATCAGCTACCCACAGGCACGGAAAAAGTTTCCCTCAGGCTGAAATAACTACTGCCCTCAGGATAAATAGTGCAGTGCCCACAGGCTAATCACAACAATGCCCTCAGGCTAAATAGGTAACCGGGCCAAGCCAAACATGAAAATATGCATTAAACAAGAAATTTCTCTCCAAGAAATTCTACAATTACTTCTTTAAAGACATACCCTCAGGTAACCTGGCCAAACGGCTAAACAGCGGAACACACCCCCGGGGTGGTTCCAGATCCAAGCAACGATCCCAACCAGTATTTTAATATCAAATTTAAATCGCCCATTCAAATATAGGTATTTAAAATAGCTATGGACTCAGCCATAGGACACCCCAACATGGGTTCGTGGCACAAAAATGCACAAAACACATAGTAGTTGGATAAACAAACAACAAGCCACCTACCTTATATGCCAACAAGCGCTATACATGATCATCGATCCCAGAAATCCCAAGAACGACATAGATATGAGGTAAGAAAACTTTCATTCAACCTAAAATAAATCCCATTAGGGAATGAATTGGTTAGAAACATGCTAGGAGAAGAGAGGTCTTACCCGCGCGGTTCCAACGTGATCGACAGAAGCGGGATCAGATTCTTGGTGCTCGATTAGTGGATCTCCCAAGGTTCGGCCTCCCTCTTCCGCTCCTCTCATCTGGATCTAAGTCTTCCCTATGAAAAGGGGAGGCTACTACCCATTTAATAAAAAAAACAAAGTACACAGCGTGTACTTCCTTCATCTAACTGTTCCTCTGGCGGCACCGCCACACTGTTCATCCGTCGACATGAGTACACGACATGTACACCAGACTACACGACATATACTACTGCCCAGATGGCGGCTGCTCCACCGCCTTACTGTTTTGGTCTGGAAACTGACTACATGGCGTGTAAGGGTCCACTACACAGCGTGTAGTCGGTTCCTACACCCTTCATCGCCGACATGGATACACACCCCATGTACCAATCCCACATGGCCAAAAGTACACAGCGTGTAGTTCCAAAATTTATGATTTTTCCCCATTTTCCATTTTTTCTAAAAAACATTTAAGGAAAAGAGAAAAGAAGAAACCCGTACCTCAATGAAAAGAATAGGGTTCTTACAAACATCCCCCCTATAACAATTAGCCCCTGAATTTCCCTTCGAAGGGTGGTGAAGATATAATCGTGAACAACTCCGGCCACTGAGCACGTACATTAGTCTCCCGCTCCCAGGTCTTATCCTGCACTTGTCCATGCTGCCATATCACTCGTACGAGAGGAACTGACCAGCCTTGGAGAACCTTCGTGCTCCTTTCAACGATATGAATCGGATGCTCCTCAAAGGAAGCATCTGCTTCCAGCTCAACCTCCTCAGGCTGAAAGATGTGAGACAGGTCTGAATGATAGTGACGCAACTGAGACACATGGAAGATGTCATGAATGGCTCAGTACCGCTGCGGTAACTACAACCGATAGGCAACCAGCCCGACTCTCTCCAGAATCTCGAATGGCCCCACATATCTCGGTGAAAGCTTACCCTGTCTCCTGATCCTCTTGTATCCCAGCCTCGGAAAAACACGCAAGAAAACATGATCCCCGACCACAAACTCCAAAGGTCGTCTACGGCGATCATCATAAGACTTCTGACGAGACTGTGCGGTATCCATCCACTTCTGAATCAACTGGACCTACTCAGAAGTCTCCTACACGAGACGTTGTCCCAGTAAAGCTGCCTCACCTGCCTCTAACCAGCACAAAGGTGATCGGCATGGACTACCATATAAATACTTGTATGGTGCCATCTTGATAGTTTCCTGAAAACTATTGTTATAGGAAAACTCAACTAGGGGTATATGCTTCTCCCAAGAGCCCCCAAAGTCTAGGACGCATGCATGCAGCATATCCTCTAGCACCTGTATCGTACGCTCTGACTGGACATCTGTCTGAGGGTGGTATGTTGTGCTCAGAAGCACCTTTGTACCCAGTGCCCTCTAAAAACTCTACTAGAAACGAGACGTAAAGCGGGAACCCCTATTAGAAACGATATAATGAGGGACCCCATGAAGACGTACGATCTCTCGGATATACAGCCTTCCGAATTCATCAACACCGAAGGTCTCCTTGATCAGCAAAAAGTGAGCTACCTTCGTGTGTCTGTACACAAAAACCCACAAGGCATCATTGCCTCTAGGTGACCTCGGCAACCCTGTCACGAAGTTCATCGCGACGTCATCCCATTTCCACTTCAGAATGGGCAACTGCTGTAACAGTCCTGCTGGTCTCTGATGGTCTGCCTTCAACTTCCAATAGGTGGAACACCTCATAAGAAAACCAGACACACCTCTCTTCATACCCGACCACCAGTACTGATGTCTTAAGTCTTGGTACATCTTGGTAACCCCCGAGATGAACTTCCCAATATGAAGCATGAAACTCTCGCATCAGCTCCTTGCATATATCCCTTGGAACCCATACTCGTCCATGGAAACGCAGAACCTCATCACCGCCTATCGCCCATCCCGAAGGAGGGTCCTCACTTTCCACTGACTCCTGTAGAACTAGGCCATCCGAATAAGATAGCTGTCTCAACCTCACTCTGTCCAGGAGGGTAGATGTCACAGTTAACGAGGAAAGATAAGTGTACCCCTGACTGTAGTGCACCTCCAGATGCATCTCAGAGAGCAAGGAAATAAGCTTCCACTCACCACTGGCCTCCTGCACAGCCTGTGTCTGAGTCTTTCTACTCAGTGCATCAGCTACTGCATTACCCTTACCAGGTGTATAGGCAAGATCAAAATCAAAGGACTGTAGGTACTCAACCCACCTCCACTACCTCAGATTTAGGTAACACTGAGTATTGATATACTTGAGGCTTTTGTGATTGGTAAAAGCCACAAAATTATCTCCCAATAGATAATGTCTCCAACATCGCAACACATGCACAACTGTAGCCAACTCAAGATCATGCGTCGGGTAATTCCTCTCATGTGGCCTCAACTGCCGAGACCCGTATGCAACAACTCGATCGCCCTACATCAACACTTATCCCAGCCCAATACCTGATGCGTCATAGTAAACTGTATAGCTCTTCCCCTTCTCTGGGAGTATCAGGATCGGTGCTGATGTTAACCTTCCCTTTAGGTCCTAAAAGGCTATCTCGCAAGCTTCTGACCAAACGAACTTCACACCCTTCTTAGTCAGACCCATCAATGGTGCTGCTAAGCGGGAGAAGTCCTGTATGAAGAGTCTGTAGTAACCAGACAACCCTAAGAAACTTTGTATCTCAAACACGTTCTTAGGCTTCTCCCAGGAAACTACTTCTCTTACCTTCTCTGGGTCCACTGCAACTCCTGCCTCTGAGATGATATGACCCAGGAAGTGAATATTGTCCATCCAAAAGTGGCACTTTGAGATCTTAGCATATAGATGATGCTCTCTCAGTGTACTCAATACGATCTCAAGATGGGTGGCATGGTCGTGTCGAGTGTGAGAGTACACCAATATGTCGTCCATGAATACTACCACAAAAGAATCAAGATATGGATGGAATATATGATTCATCAGATCCATGAAAACTACTGGCGCGTTTGTGAGTCTGAATGGCATAAAAAAGTACTCGTACAGACTATATCTTCTCCGAAAAGCTGTAAGTGGTATATCCGATGGTCTCACGCGCAGCTGATGATATCCTGACCTCAGGTAAATATTTGAGAACACTCGTGCTCCATGAAACTAATCAAAAAGATCTTCAATCCTTGGCAAGGGATATCGGTTCTTAACCTTCAACTGGTTCAGCTTCCGATAATCCACACAAAGAATGAGGGTACTGTCCACCTTCTTCGCAAAATGGACCAGTGAACCCCACAGAGAAGTACTGGGTTGGATAAAAAACTTTTCCTATAACTCCTCTAACTTCTTCTTGAGCTCCTCCATCTTGGGTTTAGCCATCCTATAAGGAGGAATGGACACCGGTGCTGCTCCTGGCACAAGCTCAATAGAAAAATCCACCTCTCGCACCAGAGGTAGAACTGAAAATTCGTCCAGGATGACATCCCTGAAATGATAAACCACTGGAGGGAATTACGTATGACAAGTCCCCTGATCACCCAGATATAATCTCGAAATCTGGGATGTGACTCCACCTCGCCAATGATGCTCTGGTCCAACTCGACTCACCTGAACATCCCATTCTCCCTTGTATAGAAACTCTCCACCCTCTGGTGATGTGAAATACACCCTACGATGATAGTAGTATATAAAGGCTCGATATGGAACCAACCAGACTATCCTGAGAATTATGTCATAGCTCTTCATCTCTATAACATAGAGGTCCCAAAGAATGTGACACCCACCAACCTCAAGAGAGCACTCCTTGCACTGACACACACCAGCTGTTCTAGTCCCCAACGGAGTGTCTAGCATCATGATATCAGAAGAAGTAGAAACACAGATCCCAAGGATCTCCACAATGGGTAAAAATATGAATCTATGTATAGCACCCATATCGAAAAGTACTGAAGATAAGACATAAGCTACTAGAATAGTACCTCTGACTGTAGAAGGTCCGGGATCCTGCTCCTGCTGGGTTTGTTGCACTGCATATGCCTACCCAGTGCCGTGGCCCTACGACACAGCCTGGATACCCTGAGCTATCCCGCCCTACTACCTCTGAGATCCCGGTGTCTGGCTACCATGGCCACGATCACCATCTCTGCCTGCACGCCCTGACGTATTCCAGTTCCCCGACTGGTAAGAAGCCACTGGTCCTGCTCCCACACACGGAGTCTGTATAGAACCCCTCTCACTAGCCACTGGTGGAAACACCCTACAAAAGCACTGCAGATGACCCATCTTGCCGCAAGCTCAGCACTCCACTGGGTCTCGTGGACACTACGGTCTCTTGTGCCCCTCTCTACCACACTGGTATCACATGACCTGGCCACCTGAAGCATTCTTCTAATAGGTACTTCCACCCTGAGAGAAGTCCATCTTTCTCTTCCTCTTGCCAGTAGAAATAATAACAGTAACTGGTGATGAACCACCCTAGCCCACACCACTAGATTCCCACAGGTTCCTCTCTGTAATCAGCGCCTGGTTCACAATATCATGTACAGTAGGAAACCCGAAAACATTCACCAGTGCTCGGATGTCATAATGAAGAACATCCTCAAAACTTCTGGCTGTCAACGTCTCATCACCCACCAGCATGGGTGCAAAATGATGATGCTCGGTGAAATGAGCAGAATAATCCATCACCGACATAGTTCCCTACTACATATTCATGAACTCTCGAGCACTATCTTCCCTCAGCATCTCCAAGAAAAAGAAGTCATAGAAGACTGCCTGAAAATATTCCCATGCCATGTCCCTGTGATGCTCTGACTGGGTGGTAACATCCCACCACCTCTTGGCAGAATCACACAGCATATATGTCACAAGTTTTACCCTCCGCCCTGGAGGCGTCTCAAGATGCTCGAAAATAGTCTGCATCGACCCTAACTAAGACTCTGCAGCCTGTGGTCCGCCATCCCCTGAAAACGTAGGCGAATGCTGCTGCTGGAAGATAAGACTCAGATCAGCCATAGATGTGGTAGCCGGCAGTGCTCCCTGAAAGTTCTGCATGAACCGCATGAAGCCTTCACAGAACTGCGCCTCCACGGCTGTGACCGGTGTAACGGCTGGCGCCGCATCTGGCTCTGCTGGAGGATCCACTGGTAGCCTATGGCCCACCATCTCTAGAGTATAATCGTCTCCGATCTCCTGGAGAAAAACACACGGTCGTCTAGGCGGCATGACACTACAAGGTCAAAAGAATGACTTAGATTCAAGATTTATCAAGATTGAAAGCGAAGGAACGACAAGGGAACAAGAGGAAGAAGGTATTTCAAAATTTTCAAAACAAGACTACACGGCGTGTATACTGACTACACGACGTGTACTTGACTTCCCTTCCCCTGCTCGGGTCCTTCTACATGGCTAAGCCACACGACTCCCGTTGAAAAAAACTACACGGCGTGTATATAATATACATGGCGTGTAAAGTGTTTTTTCCAACTTCCCATATCGTTTGTGACAAGGCCGACTACTCGGCTTGACACCACATGGCGTGTTACACCTGCACAGGGCGTGTACATCACCCCGTTTCCGAAACACATGGATAACACCACACGGTCTGTCCTCGGACAAGACTACACAGCCTCTCCCACAGGTATACGGCGTGTTCAAGGAGAGGTGACACCAGCCCGTGTTGTTAGTTACACGACCGAGTCCCCAGGTCACACTACACGGAGTGTTTATCATTGACACGACGTGTTCTGTAAAGGAGTTCACCGACCAGTGGTGTTAGTTACACAACCGGACTCCGGGTCGACACTACACGGCGTGTAAAAATGATACACGGCGTGTTCACCCCAAGCTCTTCCCTTCCCCGTGTCGTAGCCAACACGGTTTGTGACATGGGAAGAGACTACACAGCGTGTACTCAGGATACATGGTGTGTACTCAAAAAGTTTATTTTTCTTCCCAAACAGAAGGTCATACACGGAGTGTTTAAAAAATAATACACGGTGTGTATACTGGGTTTCTGGACAATATGCCTCAGAAACTTCCCCAGAACCCAGAAATACTGAAAAACAACACCTAAGAGTCAAATTCTGACCCGTGAGGGCCCATACTCCCCACGAATCAAAGTTTGACATCTTATCTATGTTATAAATAATAAACAGCTAATGATTCACCAAATTCCGGTCAATGGGGGCCAATACTCTCAAAAAACCAAAGTTTGGCGTCCATTCTATAAACAGGATCACACAATAAAATACCCTATCAAAAAGCAGGTATTTATCAAGAAGCTATCACAATAGTATGCTTTTCTAGCACAACAACTATCACAATAACATGCAATTTCTAATGCACCTACATGGAATAGAAACTATATATGGTATGTGATATCTAGCATGTTCCTATATGATGCATGAGATGTCATACCCTCATCTCATCGGGTTGCAACTAAATAGAACCCATAACTAAAATATAATAGCACAATCTCTAGTGAATCACCCAACAGTGAAAACATATCAACTTTAAAATTTGCAAAATCAAAAGAATTGAAAAAATATGAGGTAGACTGGATTTTACCTGTACAGGGGTTAGCTACGCCTGGGAATAGCTTATTACCAACTACCTTTCATCCTATCCCTAACTATGGCTCCAAATAGTAAGTCAAAGAAAATAAAACCTCACTATGATACAACTTTGTAATGTCCCAAACCCAGGTGCCACTCAACGGGTGCCCCGAACCCAGTTCGCCACAAGACCTCAAGCGCATTTCCCCAAATGCCAGAGGCTGCTGACTAGCAGTGAGGGCCCAGGTCTGATAGTGGGGAAACTATGCCCACATTTGTCAAAGTGTTGCGCAACGGAGTAAAAAATAAAACATACAACAACAATGAAAATAATAAACCATGCACAATTGAAATAAACAACTATAGCAGATATAACCAACTATATATAAACAATGATGCAACATGTCTCAAGTTCTAAGAAAATAGATAAAACATGTTATACATCAATACAGTACAAAAAAATGCAGAGTACAAAAAAAAAGCAAAACAACTGGCATCAGCTTCACGATCCTAGGCTCGGTCCCATGCCCTCACACTCCTCAACAACAGTCAAGTACCTATATAGGGGCTCTTGCCCCTATCAACACCTGTAGCAACGTAATCTGTTTGGGCCGAAAATCATGACCCAAACAGGGTGTGAGAAATATATCTCAGTAGGCACCCACCAAAGGAACATGCCCAACTGTGTGTAAGCATGCAACAATAGTGTACAATAGTAAAATGGAATAAAGTAAGCAGTACTAAGAAGTAACTAACTTAACCAGTTATATTTCCATTTTAATATTCTTTTTAATCATTTAATTTAAAATATCACCACAATGAATATTCTAAGTATCAAACTAATGTCCTCAGACACGTAAACTCCTACCATCAGGTAAAGAGTATCCAACACAAGAATTTTCCCTCAGGCATAACAGATTTCTCCATCAGGCGTAGGTATTGTCACCCATAGGCACAGAATGAGCTGCCCACAGGCATGGAAGAAGTTTCCCCCAGGCCGAAATTACTACTGCCATCATGCTAAATAGTCCAGTGCCCACAGGCTAATCACAACAATTCCCTCAGGATAAATAGGTAACTGGGCCATGCCCAACATGAAAATATACAGTAAACAAGAAATTCCTCTCGAGGAAATTCTACAATTACTACTTTAAAGGCATACCCTCAGGTAACCTGGCCAAACGGCTAAATAGTGGAACACACCCCCGAGGTGGTTCCAGATCCAAGAAATAATCCCAACTAGAATTTTAATATCACATTCAAATAGCCTATTCAAATCTAGGTATTTAAAATAACCATGGCCTCATCCACACGACACCCCAACATGGGTTCGTGGAACAAAAATGCACAAAACACACGACAGTTGGAAAAAAAACACCAAGCCACCTACCTTATATGCCAACGATCACTATACACGATCGTCGATCCCAGAAACGCCCAAGAACGACATAGATCTGAGGTAAGAAAACATTCATTAAACCTCAAATAACACCCATTAGGGAATGAATTGTTAAGAAACCCGATAGGAGAAGAGAGGGCTTACCTGCGCGGTTCCAACGTGATCAACAGAAGCGGGATCAGATTCCCGGTGCTCGATCGACGGATCTCCCAAGGTTCACCCTCCCTCTTCCGCTCCTCTTGTCCGGTTCTAAGCCTTCCCTGTGAACAGGGGAGGCTACTTCCCATTTAAGCAAATAAAAGAAAGTACACGACGTGTACTTAAAAGTACACAACGTGTAATTCCTTCATTTAACTGTTCCTCTAGCGGCACCACTACACTGTTCATCCATCAACATGAGTACATGACATGTACTCCCGATTACACAGTGTGTACTACCGCCCAGCTGGCGGCTGCTCCACCGCCTTACTGTTTTGGTCTGTCGACTGACTATACGGCGTGTAAGGGACCACTACACGGCCTGTAGTCGGTTCCTACACCCTTCACCGCCGACATGGCTACATACCCTGTGTACCCATCCCACACGGCCAAAAGTACACGGCGTGTAGAAAAGTACAATGCGTGTAGTTCCAAAATTTAGGATTTTATATATTTTCTCAAAAACATTTAAGGAAAAGAGAAAAGAAGAAACCCATACCTCAAAGATAAGAATCAGGTTCTTACATTAGGGTCTATTTTGGGACTTACCCGACCCATCGGACTATACCAGGCCCACTGAGCAACCTGACCCAGTCCAGTTGACCCAAACCGACCTGACCCAGCCCAGTTCAGTCTGGTCTGGCTTGAACCAACCTGACCTGCTAGGCCGCTGGTCCATTAGAGCGGCCTGACATATCTACTCTGGTCTACTGCATATGGGCTAGTTGGTGTGCATCAGACACAGCTTTCCCTAGACACATCCATTGCTAGTCCATGTGGTCGGCCCAGACCCCATGGCTGCTGTGTCCCCCAGGTCTCACTCTGCTGGACCGCAACCTCCTGTAAATGCGGTCAGCTGTGTTATGCAGCTATCGCCTCCTCCACCTGGTCCCAAAGTCTCAACACCATTATGGGTCCCCTGTGACTCGGCTCCGACTAGTGTCCTTATGCCACTACCACGACCTCTTACCATGGCTCCCTAGTCGCTGTCATTGGCCTTCACTTCCATAAGTTCCCATGTGGCCCCCTCCAAACCACGTTCTACCTCCTCTATGAGACGACCTTTTGGTGGATAATCTTGCTCAGTGATCTACCTGGCCCGACCTCCCTTTCCAGGTCGGTGTTGCCTCTTCCACCGATCACCCCGCTAGAGTCCATGTCATGCCGCCTCGCTGGTGGCAAATTCATGACACACTCAGCCAAAACCGGTCAAGGGTACCACCTCTGGCCGCCACCTCCTTACACAGTCATTGCCTTACGCCACCGTCTAACCTCCACAATGCCATTGCAAAATCAGTTCTCAATTTAGAATATTCACATCGGGTTTTAAAGGCGTATCGAGAAGATGAAGAACATATGAAGGTCACACGAATAACGTGAGAGGTTGAGGCGAGAGAGAAGGCACAAAGAGTGACAAAGAAAATGGATCTTTCATTGTTCATGTTGGCCTTGAACCATTCATGTTAGAATGTTTAATAAGAACAAGAACAGACAATCATAACAATCTATCTCCATTTTTAAACCCCACAACAATTTATCCATCCCTCAATAAGGATCGACCATTGGGCCAATCTGTTTCTTGATTAGTCAATGTTCATAATAGAATTCAAGAACGTGGAAAAGAAAACAAATCAAAAACACCCTACCTTGATTCGGTTCGATCAATGATGAAGAAAATTTGTCGCGTTGTTTCCATGGACAAAGATCCTTTGAATCTGAGGTTTGTTATTTGTCATCAATCCAAGATCCACCGTCATTCATCAAGAGAGATTTGTCTCCCTTCCTTAGAAAAATTTTAGGGTTATGGTGATAACCCTGAATTCTTTATAAAACATGTATTTATAGAAAATTAATCACTATTTCAAGAAAAAAACATTTTTATTAAAATATTTTAATGACGTTAACTTTCAAAAACTATCTTTCACAACCGGCCCGCACCGGTTGATGTTAGACCGTGCCTAGGGAAACCCACACTTATGAACTCAATGGTTGTCTTATATTTTTAATATGAGTTACAATATATGATTTATTAGGATTTTAAAATACAAAAATTTGATTTAATAATTTTATTTACAGCTACGTTCATTTAAAGGTTTTTCACAAAAAACCCGCACCGACAAATGTTAAGTCACATCTGGGGTAAATCCACTGCTTTGTGCTTGATGGTACCCTACTATTTCTGATCATCGAACTCTTTAAAGAGTTATTCCACTTCTTTAGACAATTTTTTCACTTACTATTAAAAACATAACATTTTTTATGAATCGTTCCAAGCACACTAGGCCTCAGAATTTCATTCCATCTCCGCGCCTGGAATAATAAATTTTCCAAATAATTTCAAAAAATAAATTCAAGAAAATATAATTCATTACATTATATATTTAGGAAGATTCATTTGTTTAAAAAACCCATATCTTTAAAATCCAATGAACCTTTTCCCTCAAGACTAAGGATTCAGTTTTTATAATAATTATTCAACTCATCCCTCAAAATTATGTGTATATATTTCCTATATAGACATAAAATATTTAATAATATTCTTCATAACCTTGGTAAAAAATAATGTATTGGATGAGTAGGATCAAACTCTCACTAAGGGGTAGTGTACAACAAAATCTATTATAAAATAAAAAAGGAATGAATAACATTACCTGAATAAATTTATAAGAATAAATAATAATAAAATAATTAAATATAACTAACAACCTAAGAATGTAACATATCCATGGATAACATAACAATGTGAATAATCACATGGATAATATTAATGTATTTCATAGTGATGGAAGGCGTAATTCCAAAAATCATATATACACCATAAATGCTTTGTGCAAATATGAAATTCCCAAGATATTTTAGCTCATGAGATCTAGAAATGAATCAGAGGGGATATAAATATGGTACCACCCATCAATAAATAATTAAAATTAATTTATCATATAAAAAATGATTGAACAACAAAATAATAACCAAAATTGACTAATAATTAATAAACATCCACATTTAAATAATAAGTATAAATAATGTTAATGTTTTCCTAGTAATTAAATGGAACAAAATTATTTTATAAAAAAATTAAAATTGAAACTATATTGAGTAATGAGTACAAAATTATTTCAATAAAATAAATCATAATATAAAAACAATGTCAGTGATATAAAATATATCCAATAAATTCATAAATATTGACATGAAGGAGAAAATAAATTCAGGAGAGTTATGAAGTGTGATATAGAAATTAACCCTCACAAAAAAGGTGAGGTTTAAATAATAGATTCATAAGATAATTTAGTTTCTGATAGATAAATTATAAATATAAATCAATTATATTATTTATATTTTTATATTAAATAAAAAAGAAAATATAAAATTAATTTTCATTAATATTTTGTAAAATGGTTGTAAAAAAGATTAAAATCACAATAAAAACTCAATTTCAAAGGGTAAAAAGAGGAAACTGAATAAATTAATTTTAAAAAATATAAAAATATTGAAACATTGGAATTTAATGAAGTTAAAAATAGGAATTTTTAGTATAGGATATTCATAAGTCAAATTAAATAACTTTTTATTGTTCTAAAACATTAACCATTACTTTTAAAATGAAAAATTAAAAGAATAATGGGAATAATAATTTCAATAAAAAATAATAGAAACTTAAATATGAATATTTATTTAAAATTATAGTTCTAAAATCATGAAAATAAGATCATGCAGAAAAACTTAAAAATAAGATTCTTTTCATATTTTTGTAAATAAAGTAAAGAAAATCTGGAAAAAAATGTTTAAAAGATTTATTTTAAAACATTTAAAGAAAGTAAAATACAATAAAAAAATGAAATTAAAAAATCATTGAATTTTAAATTGGAATATTATTTTTTCAATATAAAGAATGTATACATGGAATAAAAATATTCATATTTGTAAATAAGATAAAAGTTTGAGTCCATATAAAAGAATATTTTTAGTAGAATTGTGAACCAATGAGAGGGGAAATATTAATAAGGGTTATGAAAAACTATAAAAAATAGGGAATAAAATATAATACAATCATAGTAAAAAATAAAGAAAATATATGTGGATAAATTTCAAGAATAAAGGTTAAAACTTAATTAAAGTAAATTAATTTAAAAATAACGCTTACGACCTAATAAATAAATGAGTTAAAGGACGAAGAAAAGGGAGAGATTAAATGAATGTGAAAATAAAAATAATAATAAATTAATTAATATATAATAATCCAATAGGGTAGTATTTACACCATTTAGAGGTGAATTAGTGATAAATAAGAATATTGTCTCAAGGAATTAAAATTCAGACCAAGAAAACTTACCTAATTCTTGAGTTGCTTGGTATATTATTGTATCCTCATGAATAAAAAAATTAAGTTTATTAAATACCTGATTCAAAATATTTGTGAGGTATATTTTATTTTTAAGGTCTAATTATTATCATATTTCATTCATTTATTACATAGTTTTCTCTCTCATCAACCACTTGGTGTTGTTCGGTAAATTTATACCAAAATTCTTTGATATGTTGATCTTGGTAAAAGGAGTTATAAAAGTATTCCATAATATTTATAATTGTATAGATATGATTTATCTAATATTACAGTATAACAAAATTTACATAGTCTAATAGGCTTTGAAAAAATCATTTGAAATTAAGAAAAGTGTCAAGGAATGATCATTTTAGGTGGCTATATTTACAATAACCATTTATTATAAACATTATTAATATAAATAATCTTAAAAATTTAAGAAATATCTTATTTATTTCTTAAATATACATTTAGAACCATCCATGAGAGGTAGCGATGAAAAATGAAACTCATCGTTCATGGAGGTGGTAATTCGACCATAACACGTGTGGCGTTTCCATTTTCTAATGGAAGGAAAGAAGGTAGATAATGGTTATTACATCAACATAATTACATTTTAGTTTAATAATTACACTTATTTCATTATACTATTATGGATATAATATATTTGGGGTTTGTGGATGAAGAAAAAAACTTGAAATAACTCAGTTAAAATAGTTACCTGTTCTATCGATATCCACTATTAGACCGCTCCTTATGAAATCCTATGTTGGAATTTTAGTTACACCAGAACCTCTAAAAAATTGGAAATAGGGATTTTGAGGGTTTTTGGTAGATTTTGGTTGATATAAGAGGCTTTATTTTGGAGGATAAGTGAGGTGGGGAAGGTATTCTTTTATAGGTGGGTGGGGTGAGTTTTTGTAAATTTAAATTTCTACATATAAAAAGAGATGTATTATTCAAGGAAAGCGGATCCAATATTGATAATTGGATAGAAAAAAATAATTTTTGATCTATAATCCCCTAATAAATACATGTATAGAGGATTTTTAGGATATTATTTTTGACATTACCACTTGATTTAAAGTTTTACCTCATTTTAACCTTAACCACCATGACTAATTTAAACCTTTGTAACTTATAGTTAAGACCAAAACTAAAAAACCTTATTAAATAACATTGATAATTTTGACTCAAATTTTATATAAATCTTATTTGATTCAATTTCTAAAAGTGATATAAATTTACTTTGATTTATTTAATGAAGGAAATATATTTAATATTAATTAAAAATCAATGTATTTTTATGAAAAATACCAAAAAATAACTCTAAAATAATATGATATGACGAATCCAAACATTAGGTTAACTGTTTGAAATTAAAATTACAAAATTTTAAATTAAAATTTTAAATTGAAACATAAAATTGAATGAAAACTTTATATAGGCAAATAATTTTTTAAGCATTAAGAGTTATTAATATTATTTCATATTATTTAATAATTAAATTATTATTAACATATTTTTTTATAGTGAAAATATTTATTACAAAATTATTTTAAGACTTTTCAATTTAATTAATTGATATAAAAATACATAGTATATAGAAAAATACAATTCTTTTAAAAATAATCTTTTTTAACAATAAATAATTTTTATCAAATCCCATTAATTAATTATAATTTAACGATTAAATTTCACCAATTAATTTATATCATATCACATAAAATAATTCTTAAAAATAATACTAACAATATGGGAAATAATTAAGTTTGACAGTATTTTTTATTTACTGATGGTATTAATTTTCTTGTAATTTTCTTAATGAAATTTTACATTCTATTTTTCTATGTAAAGTATATCTCAATTTTTTTTGGTTTAGGGTTTTCATATGATACAATTTATTCAACATAGTAGTTATTTAATGTAAAAAAATACTATAATCCCGGGAGTTATATATTACCCCTTAAATAAATTACATCCTCACAATTATAATTTCTCTCAATAATGAAAATATATGAGTGTATTGTTATTATAGTAAAGAATCATGATAAAAAATGTATTCAAAAACCTCTTAATTATTTTTAAGGATCTACTGTGTCCTTAAAATAATATACCTTGAGAGTGGAAAACAAGGTGTGTAGTTAGGCCCTTTTTGTACACTGAGTAAAGATCGAGTTAATACCCAACCAACCCTTTTCATGGTTATTATCCCTAGGTGAATCATAGTTAACGTCTATATGAAATTGTTTATATCCAGATAGGTATTCATTTTTTCGGAAACTAAACACTCTTTACATTAAAAAAATTCTATGTTGTTTTTCAATATTTGGATTTATACATAGGGTTTAAAATAATGTATTCTAGTCCTAATTTCTTATAATAATTAAATCAAGATCATTCTTACTATATCCTAAACCCAAAATCAATGGAATCCTATACTCCCATAATTCAACATAACCTTTATACCCAAAAAAATTAATCACATACCAATTAATTTATATGATAATAATATATTCTTCATAAATAATATTTGTATTTTCAAAAAATTAACTAAATCTAGTTGATGTCAAATTAAATACCTACCATAAGGGCTATATACACCTCAGTCATGTATTATTTTTATAACATAATATAAATCACTAAATGAACATTAATCACTTTAAAACATAATAAAAAAAGACCACCAAAAGGGTATATATAACTTTTAACTTATGATAAACCTTAGAAATATTATTCTATAATTGTATCTAAAACTCTATAAATATCCTCATCAGATAACTTCATAAAATATAATGTTATATAAACTGTTTTTTGATACCAACTATGACACTAAAGACCCGTAATCTTATATTTTGTGCCAAAAAATATACATTACATACTAGATTCAAAACCATTCTAATCAGCCCAAACATAACCATTCATAATTACAGTATAAATAAAAATATTTTGTAACTTACACACTAAATACCATTTAGGTTTATAGTTTTAGGGAGTTAGAAAAAACCAATAACTTGAAAAACCCATATTTTTCTCATCTAATGTGTATTTTCCCCACTAAACCAAGGATTTATTATTTTAGATTATGGATTCAACATTTCCCCAAAAATTATAAACACATGTTACCCATTTATATATATCATACTTAATACTCTACTTCATATCCTAGGAAATATGAAAACATAATAAGGGCGAGATTAAATTATTTTAAGGGGTAGTTTACAATAGAATCTATTATGTAATAAAAAAAAGGAAGAAATAATATGTAATGAATAATATTCAAGGAATTAATTATAATCAAATAATTCTATATAAATAATAACATGATCATGTAATGTATCCATGGATAACATAATTATATAAATAATATCATGGATAATAGAAATTAATTTTATTACCATGGAATGCATAATAACAAACATCATAAACATACTGTCAGGGCCTCATGCCAATATATCATACATAAATGGGTAAGGTTTACACAAAAATTCCAAAAATAGTTTATCACATGATACCAACCAATGCATCGAGGTGATATATAATTATGGTACCCACTCCTAAATAATTATTTATAATGCATTCATCATATGAATTAATGTACAAAAAATATAATATATAACAAATATGACATAATAATCCATAAAAATATGTATTTAAATAAAAAGTATACAAAATGATAATTTTGTCCCCAATCAATAAATAGAATAAATTTATTTGAATCACTATTCAAGTTAACATCGTATTGAGAAATGGGAATATATTTAAGTTAGTACAAGAAAAAAACTATAAAAATAGTGGATGTTATATAGAATGTATCCATGAAATTAAATAATATGGAATTGAAGGAGAAAATAAATCTAAGGGAGAGATGAAGAATCATAGAGAATATAACCCTTGCCAAAAAGGTGTGGTATGAGCTATAAATTCATAATAAAATTTATAAATCCACATATGAAACTAAATTTCCAAGAGGTAAATATTTTAGAGATTTAGAAGAAAATAGATGTGAAATTATAAAAATAATTTTAAAAAATATTTTGTTACGTGGTTCTAAAAATGAAATTCTAAGTCACCAAACAAATCAATTCAAAAGGGTGAAAATATTTTATTGAGAAAATAAATTTTATATTAATTCTAACTATTGAAACCTTCGATATAAATTATGTTAAAAATAGGAAATATAGAGAAGAAGATAAAAATATACATTAGTTGAGTTAAATCCATTTATTTATTGTTTTAAATCATTAACCATTAATTTAGAAATTGAAGTTTCAAATAAAAATGGGAATAATATTTTTTATTTTAAAAACCATGGAAACTTATATAGTATCATTATTAAAAAAATATGGCTAACACCGTAGTTGAGTGGTACTCGGCTACAACACCGCATGAGGTGTCTGGGAATCATATCATGGGTGCAAAAATTTATACCTCCTCATTTTGGGGGAGGTGGAATTCCACATTGTGCACACCTTTCACATAGGTGAATTCTATTATGATGAGGGAGATTTTGGGTGGATCGATGCACAAGGACTGACCGGTGATGAGGTTGGTGAAAGATACTATTGTGGTAGAAAGGGATTGGTGGATTGGGATACCATTTCATGGGGTCTTTGGAGACTATAGGAATGAATATTGATCACAGGGGAAGTGGTGGGAGAAGTGCATGGTGGTGGGGATTTTGTTAGGAGGAGAAGGTCTGATCAAAAGGCACATGATGTATGGCACATATATGGGTTGTGATGGTCATGATCGAACCTGGAAGGATGAATACAGTGTGGGATTTTAGGTATATTCTTTAGAGTAATCTTATGGTCATTTCATTCATGTTCCCTCAAGTGTGTTTCAAGGGGATTTAGTCCATTTTACATCGGCCTTGGCAGCCATGGTTCTTTGGGACATGTAATGGGTTTACCCGGTACATAGAATGAAATATGTTATTATTATTTTAATAATAAAAAGTGGCTTAAACCCCTATTTGAGTTTTTCTATAAAATTTAAAGAAGGTTCTCAAGTAGTAAATAATAAAAAATATATTCTTCTTACACTTTAGTAATGAAATTAATAAAATGACTTATGCAGAAAAGGATAAAAAGAATTATTTTATTTTTTTTAAATAAATTAATATATAATGGAAAATTTACTTAAACAATTATTAAAGTATAGAGTTGAATATTCATAAAATAATATAAACAATATGGATATTAAAGAGTTTGTTTCTCATCAGTAAATAAGATATAAGGTTAAGTCGAAACCCATTCATTTTATTAGTTAAAATGTAAACTAAAGGGAAGTGAAAAATTAAGGAGAATTGTAAACCACAAAAAATAAATGCGGAAAAAAATATAAATCGATAATATGATGGAATAAACCAAACTTAGAGGGTTGAAGTATAGGAATAATGTTTATTACTCAATAAAATAAAATTAAGTTAACTACAACCCTTACTATTTTGGTAATGTATGATCCAAAGGACAAGGTAAATGGAGCGTTTAAATGAAATTGAAACTCCCAATAATAAAAAATAATTTATTATATAATAATTCATTAAATTAGTATTAAAACTATATAAAAGTAAATTGGTGCATAATAGGAAGCATGTCTCAAGGAATTGAAATTGAGATCTATAACCCTTACCTCAATACTGAATCACTTAGTGAATGTGTCCGACCTCTTGAATAACCAATTTTTTAAAATACTTTATTCAAAACCGTTTTTATTTATAATTCATTTTTAAGTTCCATTTAATATAATGTTTCATTCATTTATTTTATTGTTTTTTCTCTCATTGGCCAATTGGGGCTATTAAAACAATTTCTCCAAAATTAATTCAGTATGTTGACTATGATCAATGTATTTTTAAAATAGATTAATTATATATAGAATTATATATATATTATGCATCACTAAAAAATTTCAAAATTTATATATTTCAATAGGTTTTTCAAAATATATTCAAATTAAGAAAAGTGTCTCGGTATGCTCGTTTTTGGTGATTAAGTTCACAATAACCATTTATTGTTAATATTATTAATATAATGACTAATTTATAGTTATATAATCCTAAAAAAGTGATATATATATAATATTTATCCATTAGATACACTTTTATAACCATCCATGTAAGGTTTGGTGAAAAGTGAAATACATTGTCTATGGAGGTGGTAATCCAACCATAACACCGGGAAATTCTCATTTTCTAATGGATGGTAGGAAGGAAGATAATGATCATTAAATACGTATAATAATATTTTAGTATAATATTAATATTCATATTTTCATATTAGTATGTTTATAACATATTTTTATGAGGTGGAAGAAGCATGAAACATGAAAGAACTCGATTAAAACAATTACCTATTCCTTTTATATCATCCTTTCGACCAATACTTATGGATTATTACGTTACTTTTTAAGGGAAAAAACCTATTAAAAGCTGGTAATAATTTTAGGAGGGGGTTTTTAGTGTTTTTTCATGTTAATAAGATTTTGGTATGAAGAGAACTCAGGTGGGTAAGGGGTCTCTTTATTGGCGAGAGGGGTGATATTTTTTGTAAATATTAATTTATTAATATAGAAAGAGATGTATTATTCATGGTATTTAGATCAAAAAAATAAACAATTAGGGAGTACAATATATGTTATGGTCAATATATCCCCCCACACACAATTAGATAGGTGTTTTTAGGATATTTCTAGATATATCTATTGATTTAACACCTCTACATCATTTTAACGTTTTACTTGGTGGAAAATGTTTTCTATGGTAACTTATTATTATGAATGAAATTTAAATTTATCTTATTAAATAATATTTAATATGGTTAATATTAACATGAAATCCATTTTATTGAATTCAATTTCTAAAATTAACAAAAATTAACTCTAATTTATGTAATAAAATTATTCTTTTTTCTAGTCACTAAAATTTAAATTATTTTTGAAAAATCATAGAAATTCACTTAAAGATAAATTTTAAATGATGGATCTAAAAATAAAGTTAATTTTATAAAATCAAAATTATAAATTTTTTGAATTTAACTTTTAAATGGAGACAAAATATAATGAATTTTTTTATTAAAATATTACATTTAAAACATTAATCGTTCTTATTATAATTCCATATAAATTAAAAATTAAATGAGTGTTAATATATTTTTTTTACATAGAAATATTTTATTATAATAATTTTATAAAAGTGTTCTATTTAATTTATTGAGATAAAAGTAAATAACATATAGAAAAATACAATTCTTAAAAAAATTGGCCTTTTAAAGACTAAATGATTTAAATAACATCCCATTAATTATTTATATTTTAATTAGTAATTTTATCCAATTAATTCTTATCAGAATACATAAAATTATTATTTAAAATAATAATATAAATATATAAAATGAAAAAGTTTGGTGATATTTTTATTTACATAAGATTTTACTTTTCATTTAATTTTATTAATTATATTTTACATTTTATTATCAATTTGTATTAATAGTTTTATTTCATTGTAAAATATATCATGTTTCGTTTTAGTTCGTTGTTTCATATGATAAATTCTATTCAACATTGAATTTATTCAAAGAAAAACACATGCTAAAATCATGGGATATTATATCCTTTATCTAACTTATCCTTGGTAAAATTGTATTTTTTATCAATATGTTTCTATCAATATTTATTAACTATATTTATCGAAGGATTGATGACACATTATCACAGAATTTTATAAAAAGTAACTTTATTTTTAATTTTAATCCTTCTTTTTATATCTTTATCTTGATTGATTGAGTTGTATCTTTGTTGGTAGAAACATATTCTACTTCCTCCATTATTAGTGTAAAATACTTTTTCTTCTTTTAGATCCATGAAACACAAAATTATCACAAATAAACTCTATTTGGCATCAATTAATGACCATTAACACTTTTATCCCATTATGAATTAGCATATCCATATAGATCATGTTTCAATTTTCTGTTATATGAGAAACCATATTTTTTATTTCTATGAAATGAGAGTATTTAGGCGTACTTTGATACCTTGAAAACAATGTGACAACATAGAAAACATATGTCCTCTATGCTTCCACATAAAGAAAACTCCCTATAAGTTTTCAAAACTTATTTTGATCAAACTTCTTTCCATCATCATAAAATGTAATATTTCTTGTTATTAAAATTTGGATAAAAACAAAATTATAATATTATATTATAATATTTTTTTAGAAATTCTTGGGCATACTTATCATGATAATGTAATTTATGATCCTTCTATTGACAAATTTAATGTATCAAGTTGTACTTTTCTCTCTCCCAACATCAAGATTTCAAACATCTCCTTCTTTGGAGTGGAAAATTCCTTGTAATAATCATATTTATTTCTAGTAGTGATAATATCATCAACATAAATGATAATATTGAGAGATAAGTCCTTGATTTATTTAATGTATAGGTTTCTATCCACTCTTCCTTTCTTTAATTAAAAAAATGTACACATTATTTAATCTTCAAATACATTATTATTAGATATTTTTTAAACTGATATAATTTTTTCTTCAATATACAACCACATATTTTATCTTATCAAATAAAAAACCTATATGTTTATAAATATATAATTCCCCTTGAAATTTACCATTTAAAAAGTCTTACTTGACATATATTTTTAAAAAACTGGTATCTCCAATGAGAAACTTTAATGAAAGATCATTATAGTATCAATACTATAAATTGGGGAAAATTTATCTTCAATGATAATGCGATTAACTTGATAATTTACTTTTCTCCAAATCCTTTTTCTTATTTCTGATCCGATACCTGTTCTTTTTCAACATATTATAGAACACACAATTTTTCTTTATAATATAGTTTTTTTGTTGGATTAGAGACAAACATATAAGTTATTTTATTCAAAATATAATCAAATTATTCATTCATGGAATAAGTACAGTCTTTAGGATTTAATGAAAAATCCACACAGATTGGTTTAAATTGAGAAATCAATGAGATATTTGATTCTATCCTTAACTATCTCTTTGTCTAACCCAATTTTCCATGATCAATGATGTTGTTTTAAACCTCAACTTGCTCCTTCAACCATGGATAAACTGATTTTTTTATCTTCATCACTAGAAATAGTTTAATCAACATATTATTCATTATCATCACTCAAATCATAAACACTTTTAGAGCATTCTTATTAATGTACACTATATTCTGCATCTTCTCTATTGAATTTAGAAAGTGTACATTATTATTTCACCCATAAAACGAGTACTTAAAAACCATCAAATTGAAATTATTTTAGGGACTGTATTTTATAAAAGTAATAATTATACCAATTTTTTAAAAATGTTAATAGATTTTGAACGAGATTGGAAACCATTTTGGAACCAATATCATCTGACTCCAATATATAAAAGGCACCTACACATAGTGTTCTCATTTCAATCACTCTTTCAATTCCTTAATGCTATGATACATCATGAACACAACTATTATTTCACCCTCTTTACATTCCCTACTCCATTTACTATATGAGATCCCCCACACCACCAATTATAACATTATGCGGACACAAAAGTGTGAAAGGGAAATAATTGAGCATGGATGAGAAGCCCAAATAGAACTTGAGTGCAACAAATCTATACCCAGCTTCTAAAGGATCCACTTATGGTGAGTTTTGACTCAAAAATAAGTGGAAAAGTAAGGAATTTGAGGATATTTTCATCCTGTAATGTATATTACCATTCCAATATGAATTTTCCAAGGTCATCTCCTTGAATAAGGTAAAGGATCTTCCAAAAGGGATGTACCCAATCGACTAATGAACATCATCTAGGTGCTCGGTCTATCAAAAAATGGGTTGGTCCCTAGTCCTTAAAACTAGAGCCATGTCTAGGTCATTTAATTAAGTTCTATATTATCCCAGCCTTCCAAAATTGGGAACCAAATTTGTCTTACTTTCATATTAGTAATCCACTTCACCCTATCCCACTAATAGAGATTCATATTCATCCTACTCCCATACTGGGTAATAAGCTTACCCTCATCGCTTAATTGGATACTATATTCACCTTACTCATATACTAGGGTTCCACTTTTCCCTAGTCCCATACCAGGGTTCCATAATCACCCAAGTATCATACTAGGACACCAAATTTACCTTATCTCATATCAGGGATTTATATTTGACCTAGTCTCACAATAGGGTGTCACTCCTCCCTAGTCTAATAATAGGGTTAATCATCATCCTAATCCTATACCAGAGCACCACTTCAACCATTTCTCTATTCTCAACTCTATCTTTCCCAGGCCTCTAATATAAGAATCTATTTTCATGGGTCACTTATCAGGTATCATAATCCACTCAAGCATCCTCTATATCGAACTAATATGAATGACTAGTTCTTGTATGATAAAGTTCTTCCCATTGATAATATTTCTTTGATAATTGAAATTAGATATCTTGTATCAGGTTTCCCCTAGTTTTCCTCACAAATCGATAAAAACCTTTGGATTTTTCCAATCATGTACTCCATTGATAACAAGGGTCCCTATCATTAGGAAACTAGTGAAACCCCCTTGGGCAATGACTCTCATCTTGGTTATTCCATATCAAGAATCTTGACAGGTTCCTCATGAGTGAATAATGAATCTATGGGTCTCTAACTTAGTGTAATCCCAAACCATTTCCACATTGACAATCTTAATCCCATGAACTATGAATTATTCATTCTATATTACGGAATAATAATATATTGTAAGTCCCAACTCATCCTCACTAGGGAATACTCTATATGAGTTATGTCTTTCTAATTTATCTAGTTACAAATAGATAAGAGGTGTGAATGAACACTATGATCCTTTCATACATCATATGTAATAACCATATCCTATTGTATAATATCACCCACATCCCCCCATCAATGAGACACACATATCTGTCCCTCCTTAATATAGAATCCCCAATCATTCCCTCTCTTATTGTTTACTAATAAATAGGATGAACGAAAAAGGGATGATCACACTTTTGTCCCACACCAATAATTTCTAGAAAACATTAACCAAGAATTCCTAGCTGAATGAATCTAAAACACATAACATAAAATCTATTCAACATGATATTAATATTTTATAAATAGGTACAGTGATACATACTTAAATTATAAGACACCAGGGTCTTAGATACATGTCATTAAGAGTAACATCATTGGTTATGGATGTATAAACTTAAATGGAACTTCATTTTTTCATTGTTATATGACCATAAAATTCACCACAATGATCCTTGTCACATGACCATAAAAGGTATGATATGAATTATTAGGAAAAAATAGTTTTTATTTCCTTTACAGGGAAACATTGGAAGCCTGTATCATGTTCCTAATCACAACTCCATGACACAAACTGTCTCCATTGATGATGATAAATTCTAGAATTCCCAACTATTTGGATTTAAATGATATAATAAACAAATAATAATAAAATGATGGAGAATCTATGATATATGAATATGTTCACATTAATTCAAGGTAAATATATATCACTCTCAGGAACAAGGTAATTGATACTATTATTGGGAATGTTTTAATAAATATCCATTAAACTGATAGTGAAGTATAAAACTAGGAAATAATTATTTCTAATGTATGACCTGACCTCCCATACTACTATCAAATGAATGATTTAGTGTATCATTGGTGTGTTCCTATGACCACCAAATTTAGTAAGCAAGAAAATAACCAAAATAACATCATGAGTACCAGTGTGTTGGGGAGAAAAAATGGTGAACCCACCATGAAATTCTTTACACATGAAAGTGAATAATTGACCATGAACTTATGCTTTTAATGTTGCACTGAAAGGTTCATTGTTTGTGGTTTCCCTTTGGGATACCCTATCATATACAAATTTCATCATCAAACACACTATTAACTATAAATATTGTTCAATAGATTTATGGAAACAATAGGGAAGCTCTAACTATTAAGAACCACAAGAAGATGCCCCAGATGTATGACTCAGTCATGACCAAGGTTATAGATTTTCAATATCAACAGCTGTTGTCACCGACTTAGAACCAAAAATGTAAGGTGTTTAATGACGTAATGAAGGAATATTTATTCAACTATTCTATCATGAACATGTAGGAATATCATGATTTCCTCTTGTAAATGGAACCTCATTGGATGACCAAACAAAAAATTATCACAAAGAAGAAAGTGATACTTTTCACCATATACAATTTCTTTATCAGTCTCTACATAGAGTGAAAAAATTCATACCTCCAATATTTTATTGGGTGGATGTGGATTTCTAATAAATTCTTACTTTTATTCAGAATAATTATAGGAGGTATCTCTTCAACCAACATCACTACCAACACCACATATGCATAGATTATTGGGAATATATTGAGAATATCACCCCAGAGATCCTATCCCTAGGTATGAAAAAAGGCACCCAGATGGAGGGCCTACCAGGGGTTGTGAGATAAGAATCCAAGGAGTATGATCCTATTCATATTCTAATCAATAATCATGTATTCTATCAGTATATTCTTGTGTCTACTTAGGAATATGATCACATCCTTATTCCATTCAACATCTAGGGGGTTCGTTAGAATATTATAACGGTAGATTAGAAGTAAGATCATATCCTTATTACCATCAATATCAAATAGGATAGTTGGAATATTATAATGTTATATTAGAAGAATTTTTATATTCTTTCTCCCATCAATAACTAAAAAGATCATCAATATATTGTGAAGGAAGTTAATGAGTAGGCTCACGTCTCTATTCCCTTGAAATATAAAAGGTTCATTGGTATATTTCTATGGTGGACATGTATAAAGATCAAATTCCAATTTCAATAAATTCCTATAAAGTCCTTTAGTATATTCTAATGGAAATCAAGGAGTTTCATAAAAGTATACTACTCCTAAATCTTTTTTACTAAACTGTGTAACATATATTGTGATTGAGGTTCCGAAATTGATCACCCAAATGATAACATAGAGAATGAGTAATCACTTTGGGAAATATATAATACTTTATTTTCACTCTCCCCTTAGAGATATTAATATCCTTGAGGCCTATTTATATATTCTGATAGTGTCCCAAGGTTCCACCATCTCTTTATCAATAAAAGATGCCATTTTTTATCATGGAGTTTATCCTCGTGACACCATATCCAATAACAGTATAGGTCCTACATAGAAAATTCACTATAAATATCCTCCCCACAACACCATGTCAAACAATATTAGAGACCTCCTAGAGTAATCATCATGGACATCCTCCCTATGAAACCAAACATATCATTTGTGAATATCCCAATCAAGACATTGAACATAAGATATTCAATCATAGAGGTCCACCCCACAGTTAGATAAAACTTACCTATGGAGTTCCTCTCTAGAGTATCCAACATAGAGGCCATACACATAGTAATATGAAGTATTATTGTTAATTTACTCCTTGTGATTTTAGTTTCAGATTTACCCTCTACGTATTAAATATTTAATCGAAAAGAAGTCCTCCCCATTCCGACTTATTTAAAATTAATAACTATAGAGTTATTCCATATGAAAACCAATCCAATATCCCTCAATGTCTTCATAAGTACTTTTTTATAGTTACACCATAGGATAAAACATTCATCAAGGATTGAGGTGCTTAACATGATGGAGAATCAATAAATAACCATGGAGATCCTTCCTATAGTGTTAATTGTTAATACCCTATTGTGTTGAGTTATCTTCGGAATATATAGTTCCTCCCTATATCAAATCTATTCCAATGTTTCCCTCATACTGAGCGGAACTTAAGAAAGAATGAATATATAAATAATAACCTCATCACCATCTAATAGTGTCTCATCTTGTGAAATGTGTGGAATAGGGTAAAATTTATCATACATTCCCCTCCGAGGTCATATACACTTTGATATGAATAAGTTGGTCATGAATGATCTTATTTATCATTAAAAGGAAGTAGAAGAAACAAAATTTATTATTATATTAGGTTTAGGAACCCCTCATTAACGAGGAAGAAAAATCCACTGGCATGTAGAGAGAACTAGCCAATGACAGAATACCATTCATTTTCAAGCTCATGGATACTTCTCAAAATGACATTTCGATGATATTGAAATAGAAACTAATAAATTTTTTTTATGAAACAAATAGAATATTCTCTAAAATTTCAATATCAGATACATATCTTATAAAGAATACATAAACCATATCATGACATTATATGATGAATTTCACCAATTTTACTTGGCTACCATTTTAGTGCCTTGTAACAAAAATTCTGGGAAGCAGTTCTAGTGATTTTCGCATTCCTACCTCAATATTATACCGAAAATCCACTAGATAAAGTATGAAACCCCTCTCAACATGAATATGAGAGGGAGGGGCGAATATAGAGTTATATATTTTACTCTATTCTCTTACCAACAAGGCTCTTCAAGGAGAGATTTCTATAATGTCATAGATTCATGCTACGTCTCAAGACTAAGATTTCCATATTTTAGTTTATCCAACTAAAAAAATACCTAAATTATTAAATCTTAGAAGAGACATACATTTTAGGAATGATCCATTTAAAAACTCCAACATTTGGATACCAATAAGGTCAAACAAGGATTCCATTTGTGGATAGAAATAATCTAAAATCATAAAACAACATTTAATGATGAGCACATCTTACCCAAAAAAGAGTCTTCATCTTGTTCATGCATAGTTATTCTCAATAGGACAAGAATGTCAATGAAATAACCCTAGTGGAAATACCAAAGCATCCCTAGCCTATGGGGATGGGAAAATGTTTACCCTCAATACCACCCCATAAATAATTAAATCCACTAAGGAGGATTTTTTTTTGGGAATATAGAAAAATCAACCTCATCCCACATGGATGATGGAATTTTACCTCCTACACCTCCTTAGAGGAAGTGGTTCTTCACTAAACTGTGAGAATATACACAATAAGTTACCTTGGGGTTTCTTTAACATCATGATTCATATTCTTCAACTAGAGTATGCTTAGTTAAATCTATTAGGGATTCCATCAATACCACCTTCTATAAACATATCTTGGGGGAATCATTGAGGAGAGAAACTAAAACCTAACAAATACTATAAATCAAAATTCCATACCAAGAAAATTGTGGTAAAAAAGGATTATTATATTCCTCTATATAGATATTTATAGGGTGATAGATCCCATTACTACTCTAGAACATATAAAGGATTGATTCTCTTTGCACAATACATATCCATGAATATCATTAGCATTATCCCCATTGATAACATAGATCATGAAATCAAAATATATGTGAATTATTTGGAATATTATATTCAATTTATGGTTCTCACTAAAATATAGGAATAAGGCCTGGGATCCCAACATCGAAGGAAGACTCATGGTCTAAGTGTACGTATAAATATTTATCGATCATTTTCGAAATGAATTTTGTCTAAATATAACATGAATGTTGTGGATACTTCCATAACTCACCCACCACCAAAGAATGTTTAGGATCATTCCACTGAGGAAAATATCTCTCAATATAAATTTGATTTAGAAAAGTTAAAGTGACTCAAAGAAAATTTTACTAGGTTATATATTGAAAATGAGTGAAACTCACAAGAGAAATCCAATATTATCCCCCAATGAATTATCTTTATGAAGAAAGAACAGATCAAAAAACGAATGGATTCTAATCATTCAATCAACCAGGACCCAAGAGAGAAATATTATCTTACATTAACATCCTTGGACTATTAATAATTCCCCCTATTGGGGTAAAAATCAACATCAATAATATAAATCTACCCCAGACTGACCTATGATAGATATCAAAAATAGGAATTAGAAATTATAAATTAGTCCATAATAGGATTTTTTAGTACCTCCAATAGGGAATTGACATATAAGGTAGTCCCATTGAACTACTTAACTCCATTGAAACCCTTTCACATGAATGAAATATATATAAGGATGACATGTAGTTGTACATAAATAAAGGAATTCATATCTTGAATGGATGGAGTTGAATCCTCCACCTCCACGATTTTGGAGTCTCACTTTCTAAATATTAAATGGTATAATAAATCAATATCAATATATTAGACAATTTTCATCTTGATGTATTCCAATGATGGTAATTATATGGTAGTATAAGGCATAAATTCTTAGATGATTCCCACAAACCATGGAAAGAAAAACACTTGTATGGTATGTAAACCTAACAACTGATTTTACCCCTATAGGGAGGATATTTTTTAGAAATTACTTTACTAGTTCATCTCTACATTGATGATTAATGTAGTCCTTGAATTCTATATTTTCAAAAAATGTAAAAATTATAGAGTTTCCAACTTCACCCCTGAGTGTAAGGGTCTAAATTATTCCATGAATATGAATATTTTGAAATAATAGTTTTTATATAAATGAATATAGAATATATATGATTATTTATTGACATAAATCATTCCTTTGAAGTTAGATAGTTGTTTTTGAGACTTTATATCTATAGAAAAATAATATAAAGATACTATTAAGTTCTGAAAATCCAAATCTCGACCGACAACATTAATATAAGGGATAAAATATGGTTAGGTAGAGACTATAACCATTACATTAAAACCAACAATGGTTCCATATTTAACCCCTAATATTACTCACTATCATACAATTCCTCCTCCTAAATAGCATAAATATCAATAATATCCACAAAAAAGTGGGAAGTAGGATACAAATCACTTGAAATTCAAGGATCAAAAGAATTGGGTTTATTACTTAGGAGTGGAACAATATTTAGGGTTTTTTCATCACAAAACAAGTGGATAACTAGATTAAATTTCTATAGATAAATAGGCTCAAATAATTCAATCATAATGATCACATCTATTATTTAACTTTCCATTATATACTAGGGAATAATATCTGAGAATGTTTCATCTTGAAAGAAACTTTAAAAATGTATATTTATAATGTGTAAGTAAAATTTGGTAAACCAATGGAATATGTAACCAATGTTTTTTCAACATATATATGGATGAATGAGTGGCAAGAAATACCAAACATAGTGGAACATGAGTTTGATGACTATGTTAATAGGAAATCAATAATCATGGAATATAAAATACTTAAAACATAACTGAATAAACCATTTGTGACCCCAATTCCATATGTTATACCATTATAATTGTATTCATCATCACAAACATCCAAGAATATATGGAACCATCAACTATTAAACAAGGAACAATAATAATCCTCCTCTATTCACACACTACCTAAACTAGTGAAAAATATCTAGGATTTCCTACCCCATGACAAAATGTTTGGGAAACACCCCACAAAATGAAACTTTTATCTAATGATGTGTACAAACTTAATTCTAAAAATTTTATCCACTCACCAAATCTATTTATTGATAATGAGAAATCATATCAATATTAGTTTCTGAACCAAGATCAGGACAGAGGACATAGTGGTAGGGGATGAAATAATCATGGTATACCATGATGGTTAGGAACCATTTCCACTTAAGATATACATTCAACAAAAAGTTTGTGAAAAGTGATTTAAAAAGACCAATTGGAAAATCGATCAGATCCTAACTCTTACAGGGTTAATTTGGAATCAATTATACTAGAATACTGGTTATAAAATAATTAGTTAGTTATTCATCCCTAAGACATAGTGAGATTAACATAACCTAAACTAATGATAGCCAGGAACACCCCAAATTTAGAAAATAGAAGGAGTTTATGAAATAGTCAACTTATAGTTAAAATCCTTCATAGGAGTAACCTCGTAGTAAGTAGAATAGGACCAGGAATATGAAATATTGAAGCATCTCATTTTCATCCTAGACAAACTTTCAATCTTTTATTCACATTATTTTTCAAATTATCCAAGAGAATCCTTTATTATGGTTCCTTCAAGTACCTAATATTTTGATATAGAATTTGCTGCAACCAAGACATATCATATATATGTAAGATTAGTTGAGTTCCATATAATTATTTTATTATTAGAAAAAGACCTATAAACTACCATATATGGGATTATTAGGACATTTTACATGTTTTGTAAATCATAATGGTATCAAAATTCTTCAATCTCAAGTTAATAATGGTTTTGGAATCAATCTCATCCCAATTCAAACCCTATGATGGATGGTAAATAGTGATGTTGAATTATCACCCTTTGACCTAACAATCTAAGGGGATAATAATAGTGAAAAAACTCTTTGAAGAATCATGTTTAGAATATAATATAGTGATCTCATTTCTAACTCTGATTTCATGCTATTCACCAATACAAGTCTTTCAATGTCCCATTTGGATGGTCATGGATCCATATGAACACAATAGTCCCCTAAATCACATCACTAATGTTTATGGAACTCCATTAATGGGTAAATTGGGGTACTATATAGTGACAAATCCCCTTTTTAGTCCTTTTAATCTCAATACATTGTCCTAGGGTACTGAAAAAGGGAGGGGAAGTAGCTGATGCTAAATAACTCCATAAAGATCACTTATCCTAATAGTTTTTACATTACTATATCAGTACATGGAGTAAAAGTAGTAAATATTTCATGCTTCCCATCAACTAATTTGATGAAAACCCCTATATTTTTGTGACTAATTGGTTTTATTAGGTAATTACTCAAACCCTACAATAAAATTCATATCATTTTATCATTATGAAAATGATTTTGTTAAGGAGACATAATTGATATAAGATAAAACCACTATATAATCCACACAAATCACCACAACCATATGATTCTCTAATTGAACACGTGTTTGATGTATATTCAATAAACCTGAATAATGTTCTTCAATTGACTAGATATGAACAAAAAATAAGAGTATAGGGTTCTATCACATCCACTTTCATTCACATGGTGTCATATGCACCATAAGAACCCTGAAATTCAAGAGAATAATGTGATCTTTATGAAAGTAATAATTTATCCATATCATATCCTGGGTATTGATGCATTGATACATATTCTTCTTCTCACAATAGTCAATAATAAGAAGAATATCTAAGGTGTTCTCCTACAAAATTTCAGGAGGATGTCTTAACCAATGTTGATTAAATTAGTTAAGTGATTCATGGTAAATTGGAAGATCTACATTACACATTTATTAGTGCTACCATAAATCCTAAAACATTGGGGAAATTAATATATTTCATTAATAATCACCAAGATTTATTTTCATGTAATTATATAGATATTAATAGGTTGAACTCCCCGTTAGGCACTCTTTGTTTTGGTCTTCTATATAACCATAATTCCTATGAACAAGAAGCAAATAGAATGAATATGGACCATACTTACATAGTGGAAGATTATGTTGATAATCTGATCATTGATAGATTCTTCTAAGAAGTTTAATAGCTGAAGTGGCTTTCCAATGTCTCTCCCTTCAAGAAAAGTAATATTAAAATCATGTTTTCATTTACTCTATGGATCTCAACCACCACTATATAAATGATTGTTTTTTAGTTCAAATAATTAAAATGTTAATCAATAAGAAATTTGAATTCTAAGGACTCTTCATTATATAATGGTATTCTGGATATCACCATATCTAAATTTCCCTTAAATATGAGGAGGAAACCACCTTTAAATAACTCTATGTGTTATACTATTAATGAGTGATTCCTATCATATTGAATAATTCAAGCACTATATATCGATGTTCCATTAAAATATATGTTTAGGTATGCTGTAAGAAAAACCATATAGCGTTACATGGATGATCTGGTTCTAAAAACTCAACAAAATTTTGATAATCTTGAAAATGTTGAGGTAATATACATTAAACTATAGAAACAAATATTTTAAATGAATCCCATGAGATTTAATTTGGGGGTGACATAAAGAAATACTTTGGGTTCATGGTATGCCACCATTACATTGGTGTTGACCCAAAAATGGTCAAGATGATACTGTATATTTCACATCTTAAAAAATTAATGAATTAAGATGAATTTAGGGAAACCACACTATATTAGATAATTCCTAGGTAAACTCACTAAAAGGGTTTCCCTTTACAAATTTGATGAATAAATGGCTCACATATCATTGGGATGGATATTGTTAGAAAGCCTTTGATGATCTCAATCAGTATCTTCTGTACCCACAGATACCGATGCTTCCCATAGATGGGAAGCCACTCATCCTATATTTAAAAATTATGGTGTGATCTCTGGAATCCCTCATTACCCAATAATAATGATATAATCTAATGTAATATTCTTTATTATAATAATAGGATTGTGATAAATACTAAGAAATGATATTCTAATAAAAATAAGATCTACCATAAATTGATTTTTACCATGTAGAAGTTGAGACACTATTTATAAAACTTTGAGGTCTACTTGGTATCTCATGTAGATACACAAAGATATAACATCATTATATTGATGTCAATCTAGAATCTATCATGATGGGAAGTCATTCTAAAACAAATTTTCATCTTGTTTTTATATCAAAAGGCAGTTAAGGGGAATAAATGAATAGATTTATTCACAAAACACCCTCTCATAGATAAATCACTACTATAAATAGAGACACCAAATGAAGATGTATTCTCAATCTGTGATCCTTAAAAAACATGGTAAATGTACTTAAAAATGAAATCTTGAGGGATAACAATAACATAGGTAGAAAACATAAAGATTAATATGGTAGACGTATGGATTTCAATCTTATCTTCTGTGAAAGTAGTCTTTTCCTTACTCTTTCACACTATTTAATGTATTTACCAATAATGACATAGAATACTAAAATCTCATTGTTGTTTTTGAAACTAACATAAAAATAATAGTATCCTAATTAAATATTAATGGAGTTTTAGAGTTGGAAATTACAAAAATTGATAGATATCATTCCTTAAAGAAGGAAGAGTTGATTCCCTTGATTGATTATGTGTAGGGGTTGATGGTTTAATTCCACTTTGACCCAAAACTATCTTACATCCCACATTAAAAAATAAATAGGAATATGAACTAAACAATTTATCTACAACCCAAGTATACCCCTAACAATGAAATATTATCAATCATATAATGAATTGTAAGGTAGTCTCTCCATTTACCAGGTATGAAAATAAGAGATACCCTTGATTAGAGAGATACTTTGACCACATTTATTAATTCCATATTTGGATGTACTCTTCATACAATAAAATATTTCTAAAAAATATCATTCAATTGGATTGACCTAAGAAGGAAAAAATCTGGTGGTAGGTAGAAAACTTCATCCTTTACAATGGACTGAATTCTCATATGCTACTTTAAGAAATTAGATTTTATGGATTCCTACTTAGGTGTATTATAGGAAGATAGAAAATCACTATTATGTAATAAATCCTTTCCAGATATTGTGGAACCCACTAGTTAGGAACAAAGATCTTTAATCAAATTAGAAGAGTTGGATACGTCTAACCATTGATGAAGTAAGACTATATGGAGATCAAAAATAAATTCCCCACCTATTAGATACATTCATATTTCATCCATCAACCCCTAGATCTATTTAAAATTGTAAAATAATACATTCCATTTTCTATATGGGGGATAAATTTCATTGGTCCATACAATGTAGCCACAACCAGATAGTTCATGTTTATTCCCACTGCCACCGATTTCTTCTCCAAATGGATTGATGATATACCCCTTAATAAAGTTGGAACAAAAGTTCTCGTCAATTCAAGAAGTTTAATAGCATTAACATATTTGAAGTCCCACAATATTTATGAACTACAGTACAATTTTTTATAATTTGAAATTTAAGAGGATGTATCAGGAGTATAATATCCAGTCCAACCATTCATCTTATTATGATGAAATAGTGAATAGATAAATAATGTCCTTTAAGAAAACTTTGTCCAATATCCTTCAAAAAACAATGGAAAAAATAATAAATATTGTCTGAATAAGCTTCAATACACTCCATGTGATTATTGGACCACAACCTATAAAACCACACAATGACCCCATACTCACTTGTTTATGGTATAGAAGTAGCCTTTCCCATAAAGATTCAATTTACCTTTCTTCAGATAACCATTTGAGATTGAATAATAAAAGATATTTTTGTACTATATATGACTTTATGAATTTGAGTGACTCAATTAGAAAAGAATACAAACACTAAACAACCTTGAGATTCATCAGAATCGAGTCATGTAAGAATTAAATAAGACAATTCACCTCTACTCATTCATATAAAGATAACTATAATTTTCTCTAATAACACTTATGATACTAGGTAAAAATTATCTAAATCATGAGATGAAGTGGGAATAATCTTATTCTAGATAAAATTTATACTCTAATCAAGCTTACTATTTGATTAAATTGCATTGAGTGTGAATCATACACACCACTAATGCATGGTTTCTCAAGAAATACTTTGAATAGTTTAATATTTTCTACATAAAGGTCCTATTTATATGAACATAAAATACATGTCATAAAGGCACTGATCATTGGGCCTTAAACTATATAACATCAAGGTCTCTTTCGTATGAACATAACCTACATTTCATCATGGTACTCATCATATGACCATAAAATCAATTAAATAAAGTTCGTCATCATAAGATCGTAAACAACCTAACTTGAAGGTCCTCATAATATGAACATAAACCACATGAAATTGAGGTCCACATTATTCATCCTTAAACTGAAATACATTAAGTTCCATGTTGTATGATCATAAAGTAAATGTCGTCATGTTCCTTATCATACAAACCTAACCTTTATGACATCATTGTCTTTTTTTGACCTAAAAATGTATCACATAATGGTCCTCATCATATGATGTTAAATTTGATTCCATAAAGGTCTTAATTTTATAAATCTAAACATAATGACAACCAAAACCATTCTTCAGGACTCTAAACTACTTAGATATGGTCATAGTGGTGTGAACTTTAATAGAAAGACATGTGGTCCTTACCAAAATATAGAGTTCACCCCATATGACCCAAACCATCTCAGAGTGGTCAATTACATATGAATTCAAATTATAAGATGACTCCTTACATAATACCTTGATCTATATAAGAGTTATAAATATATCTATATACCATAATTTCATGGTTTCTTTAACCCATGATGAAAATTGCCTTTCAATTGAACTACATGTGGCATATTTTGATCATATGAGGATATATAATCTTACCTATATTTCTTATTCTAAGCCTAATATTAGGTTTAATTTCAATTCCTAAATTTTAGCCAGTGTAGAAACCACTACCAGCTCATGTTGGTTCTTCTAATGGTCATATAGGATATATCCATTTCAGTTTATCTTGGTTCTAATACCTCATCCACATCATGTCTCCTCCCTTATTGCATGATTATGGTAATCTATTTCACTTCCATGTCTCTGGTGCATGATATATATTTACATTGATACTTCGATTTAAGAAATACATTTGTATTAATTCCTATTATTTCAAAATATATTGTGATTTGTAGACTTATTCTTTTGGTCCTAGTCATGAATCTCACTAGCTTTAATTCTAGTGCCAAATCAGTTACTCATTCACATTGGGTTTACCACCACAGCCTATAAATCGAATGAATCCACCCTATTATCTCATATGTATGAGATAGATGTTGCATGAGATTATAGAAAAATACATATTTCTTGATTCTTATTATCATAGGAAATATAGTGATGCCCCGATATCTTATCTTTAGCCCAATAAGGAAATATCTTTACGATATAATCCACTACTTTATCCAAGTGCAGGGGTTTCCAATTAATGTTTGGTTTTCTATAATATATATAAAATAGGATAAAGACAAATTATATTAATATCTATATATGAATTGATTTCTATCATATCAGGATATTGAGGGACTCTTGGGTTTCCTATTTTGGAACCATTCATATATTTCATAACTATAAATTCCCCTACCAATGTATGGTCACCTCATTATCATGAGGTATTTCAAAATTTAATTCTATACAGCGATTCCATATTTTCTTCTAGAAAAATTAATGGATTGATTCCTATTATTATTGGATACATAGTGACATATAAATCTACTTTCCTATGACTATCCACAAATTCAGTCTAATAATTACGACCTTAAATTTTGTTCACCTATTCCTGAGGCTCTATATCTCAGCATTATATTTACTATTAACATCACATTTTCAATTCCATTTCTTCAATATATAGTATTTCAACATTTTTTTGAATCTATTAAACCCTAAAACTCAACAACATTCAGTCCATGAAGAATGAACATAAACCCCAATAACAAATTTTTCCCCCAGAATTTCATGATTGTAAAATGTAAATGAAATAGATACAAAGGCTTGTCAAGTCAAAAACTTTTAAAGGTTGTCTAATAAAAATATAAGTCTTAACATGAAATCCTATTTTATTTTATGTCTATGTAAATTTTAAAGAATAAAATAAAATTATTCAAAGATTTTAGGTACCAAATACTTCCCTTATAAAAAGTCAATCTACGCTCACTAGAACCAGTAGTGAAGGAAAAAGCTAGAGTAGTTCTTAGTTTTACCTATAATTGAGCATAAAATATTATATGGGTAAATTTTCACTCTTTATGGGGCTATGTTATCAAAAATTAGGACCTCCATTTTATATTATTTTTTTATCTTGATATTTCAGGTTATATTCTTTATCCCCAAGAATTTGTTCAACATATAGTGGCATAACCTTTAGGGTGATCAAATGATTCTTGATTATCCTTTTGTCCATTAACCTACATTATAACATTGATATATGAATTATAAAAAATGAACAACCTTGAGTTAAGATTTTCATTCTGGTATTCCATTCCTAGTGAATATACTATTAGTCCCCATTTTTATAGAAATTGGTAATAAGTGTATCATACTCTAAAAGGACACTTATGGTTGGTAATGATATTTTAACCACATTTTCTTCCTTCCAACCATATGAATGTTTATATACTAAGGATAAGGTCCTATAAACACATTCACTACTTCTTGATGGTTCAATGTTGGTCTCTCTATTACCAATTATTCATTTATTCTCACCTATCCCAAATTCCCACATGCCTAGTCAAAATTCTGTTATGATTTACACATTCCATAATCCAACTATTTAAGGGGATTCGAATACAATCAATGCTAAAAATGTGTAAATCATACCCATTTTCAAATAATGATCATGGCATCGTATTCTTATACCATTTCAAACATGGGTATTCCTTCTATGAAAACAACCAAATACTCGAGTAAAGAAATTTCTATTATAGATTTTACTTTGGGTGCACGATATTTGTCACATTACACTAAACTGATAGACATAAAATCACTATCACATAACCATAGAATACATGACACCTAGTATTTTTCATATATCCATAAAACTACATGAAAAAGGTACTCACTCCATGAATAAAAACTAAATTACACAAGTTCCATATCAAATGTCTCTAAATGGAATGAAACCCATTTATTTCCTCATGGCCCTAAACCACATGATATATGGTCCATCCCACAACCTTAAATTTTATAGAGAGGTTAGTTGCATGTAAAATATTTTTCTTATATGAGATCAAAATTATTTTATGTTTTTTTACCATATAGTTTCTTTTCTATAAAACTATATTAGGATAATACCCCTAATTAAAAGTACAATGTTCTGGTTTATGGGATCCTGAATCCACATTAGGTTTTCTTACTTAGAACTACACTAGGAAAATATATACAATACACATATAATCAATCATGGGTATGGAAATGGAGATACCCCCAGTTATGATCCTATATCAAAAAGAAAATTAATCTATTAAGAACTAAATATGGACTAATTTCTATTATTACAGGATATGCAGAAACATTCAAAACTTTCACCTCATATATAGCCCTGAAATCAGTTCATAACTCAAATTACCTTACCATACAAGCACTCAAGATCCCTAATCTATATATATATTCCTACTCAAAGATTAATATGAACTAAATATACCTTGATTCCTTTTATTTTAGGACGCCTAGTGATATATAGATTCCCTTTATTGAGCCCAACCACATACATTTCCAGAATCAATCCCTTTTCCTAATGTATAGTCTCCTCATTTACATTAGGCATTAATATATTAAATTATATATCAATTCTACATATCTTTGATAAGAACCATGAATAGATTTATTTTTATCCCTAAAATTCACATTGTGATATCTATATCATTCAGATTATACCCAACAATGATATCTAATACCTGGTGTTGTTACTTCCTCAAATTCACATTATGTTTCATTCTGATATATATTAATATGGAATTCATATATATATATATATATATCCTATCGTCCCATAAAATTAGAAAAATATGTGTATAGAACCAAACAAACTAAGTGTGGATTTATTCATATTAGTTCAATAAAATTAGTGATTTATGAAGAACCATAGATCATAATCTATTTCCAATACCTTTGAAAGTTCTATAGTATCACAACATTGGTCATGTTTGGAATAATGTTTTATAATATCTTTTTAAAATCCCATTTCCATATTCCACACTTTTCACATGGAATGTCTAAATAAAAAAAACCTTTCATAGCTACTGGAAATGAGTTTATTTTATTCCAAAATTGATACATCTTCTAGGAAATGATATTCTAATGGTATATTCAACCCACTAATAAAGGAATTCTTTTATCTTGATATGAAGATACTCTAATCCCATATTCTATTAATAATACTATCATGGAACCCATCATCAAAAATTTTATAGTGGTCATCATCAACATATTTTTCCAATTTCATTACCTTATCATCCAAACAACTGAATTTATGATTTATTTCATTCTCATTCCTTATTTAAAGGTGTTTAAATAGTCTAATATCTTTATCTACATTTAGGTTTCCAATCACACCATTTATCAATGGTTCAATAACTATGTCTTAAAACTCTATGAACCCATTCTTGGGATCACCTATACCAATATAGGACCTTATTCAGTCATATTGGGTTTTCATTTCCCATCTTATTAAGAATTTTAATAAGAAAAAGGTATAATGATTTTCTACTTGGGAACCCACAAAGGAAGTCCTGAAAAAAATCCATGTTCCATCCCACATAGAATTTCCCTATTCATGGATTATAAAAAAGTTAGGGATATAATATAAAAGACACAATTTATGTGTGGACCTCTATTTATTCCTTAAAAAATTCAAGCTGGGATTTCTAGGTGCATCAACCTAAGAAAATATTAGTTCATATGACTTTTCAAAATGGTATCGAGGTGATTGTTTTGGGTAATTGATCTATTTTGAGTATTTTAACTCACATTCAGAATCCACCTTCTTGATTTTCATTATAATGATTCATCTAACAGTCTCATATCCAAATGAAAAACCATGTCTTATAGTGATGGTATAAGTATTGTTTGTCTGGATGGCCTACATACTTATAAGAGCATAAGTTTAGGAGTAATTTAATTGAATAGAGTAACCTTTGATTATAGGTATGGAAAATGGATCACATATCATCCCACCTATATACATTTAAGTCAATAGGTTTATGAGAAAATTGAATTTCACTGTCCATTTTCTCATAAACATTCCCAATACCAAGGTGATAATATAATTTCTATGTATCGAGCCCACCTCTATCTACCTGAGGGAATACACTTAAATACAATGGATTGGTTCATAAATATCATCATTGAATTAAGTGTTTGGAATATATGATCTACCCGATATATTCCCATAAAATTATCAATTTGATTCACTTATTATGATATTACTCTTTTTGAGTTTTGAAAACTAGCACTGTATAATAATTTAAGTATCACATAAGATTAAGAATTTGATTAAAAGTGTAAAATAATATTTCAATTCATGAAATAAAAGAGGAGGTACATCCATTGGATAAATCCTTCCAATGATATTGTAATAAAGAATGAATTAAAAGAATTAAAAAATATATGATTGGATCTAGTTGTATGAATATATAAAATCAAGTAATTTATATTGGTAAGGATTGATTGATAGTTGGAGATCTACTCACATAGAAGTATTTTCTTCATCTAATGGATAGATTGGTTCAATTCCTACAATAAGTTATCTACTACTACATTTTATGGGCTCAAGTTTGACAACCATTTATGAAAATTGTATACTCATATTTTCTAGGTGAGAATAATATTTTTCTATTTCCACATTCTAAATATACACCTATTAATGAATCTACAATTACTCATCAGTTTTATAGTTTTCCAAATCAGCTCTTGGAAATCCCAATTTTAAGAACCCAGACCTTCCTTTTAGGTATGTTTTTATTTTTCCTGGAGTTTTTGAGAAAAGAGGAGTTTCTGGAAATTTTTTTAAGTACACGCCATGTACTTTATGAGTACACTCTATGTACTTCCTTTCCGCAACAGGCCGTTTGCTGGCCGGGTAATACCCACACACACGGCCATGTGAGAGTGACTTAGAGGATGCTTAAAGCAGAGTACGGAACAGGCGTGTACACGCTGTGTACTTCAAAAGTATAATCCATGTATTTTTTTCATTAAATGCACCGGGGTTATTCTTGACAGACATAACTGACTCCTTCTTGTTCTGGTTCACCTGAGAACGAGGGTACAATCGCAGAACTTCTCTGAGCCCCTGATCGAGTACCCATTCTCCAAATCAACCTCCGTCAATTGCGTTGTGATCACCTTGGTAAGCTCTTCCTTCTCCTTGAGCTTCATTTAATGATTCCTCCTCTTTGTCAAGTTATCATCCATTGAACGTTTTAGACATTTTTATAAATATTTGTCATTCTAAGGATATTCGAGCTTCGAGGTTCAAGTATATTGATCTTCGGAACCCAAGGTAGGTGGTTTGTGCCTTTCTATAGGGAGTATTTGATATATATGTGCAATTCCACCCAATACCCATGATCGAGGTATTATGTGTTTAATGTTTTAGCCTTTTTGTTTCTCTTCTATGCTGTTATGCCTGAGTAGATGTTTATTGATTGTGAATAGGGTGAATTATTGTGCTTTGGATGTATTGCCATGAATGTTTTGCCTGCTTGACGTTTGGGTCTTGGTTGAATGTTAGGCTACTATTTACTTTCCATGCCTCGTATTGAAGGGTGGTGTGACTATTATGCTGTATAATACTATCCAAGTAATTCATGAGGTTTACCTTAGCCATTACGTTCTACTACACTTTCTTGACATACACAGGGCCATGAGAACATGGTGTATAGACCATAGGGAGAATCGATGTTGAGGGCTTCTCCAAAGTGTCTTTATAATTATACGATGCAATACCACATGGGGAATTGATGTTGAGTGCTTCCCCAGAGTGTATTTAGTTCAACGATGTGGGCCACAGGGAGAATTGACATTGAGTGCTTCCCTAGAGCACCTTTAGTACGATACGAGACTATAGGGGGAATTGATGGTGAGTACCTCCTCATAGAGTCTATACATTAGCTGAACCA
Organism: Viscum album; assembly: GCA_963277665.1. Taxonomy (NCBI): domain Eukaryota; kingdom Viridiplantae; phylum Streptophyta; class Magnoliopsida; order Santalales; family Viscaceae; genus Viscum; species Viscum album. The sequence continues at coordinate 895,695,234 of OY728156.1, forward strand.
GAGGGGTGATAATATGTGTGATGACCAGAGGGTTGCTTGTAATTGATAGGTAAGACCAGAGGGGATAGGCTGTGGGGACTTACTAGAGGGTTACCTACTGTCAATTATACTGTTTCATGTTGTGTGGTGTTTCGAATGCTTAAAACTGTGGATTTATACTGCTTATTGCTTTCCATGTTCACTGCTTCTTGCACTTTTACCTGCCATATATTCATTGACTGTTAGGCATAGATCTTGTGGTGGTTCCCTACTGGGATTCGTCTCACACCCTATTTGGGCAATGATTTTGGGCCCAAACAGATTATATTTCTATAGGTGTAGACAATGGAAAGAGCCCTTTGACTTCAGGTACTTGATTTCATTGGATTTGGAGAGCATGGGACCAAGCCAAGGCTTAATATACTAAGGAGTTTCTCATCTGTTTTCCTTTTTTACTTTGGTTTAGTACTATATTCCAAATTGTGACTTGTTTGGATATTTTCCAGGACATATATATATCAGGCATCATTTATATATATTTATTCTCCAGTTGTTTCTTTATCAGTATTCCACTATTTACTATTGTTGGATATTTACTGTTCCACTATTGTTTGTTGTTTACTTCCGCTGTGTACTTTGACAATGAGGGAATAGTTTCCCCACTATCACACCCAGGGCCTTCGCTGCTAGTCAGCAGCCTCTGGAGTTCAGGGAAATGTGCTTAAGGCCATGTGACCAACTAGGTACGAGGTGCCTCTTGGTGGCTTTCAGAACCAGGACGTTACACCATTCCATAGATTCCACATGCAATTTTGTAATTTTGATGAATTTATCTCATAGATAGTCGATTACTCTTAGAAGACTAAAATTCACTAGATAATTGATTAATGTTCCTAGTTTTCCAAGACTCATATTCCTATACCCATTAAGAGATAGCAGAGTCAATATAACATTCTTCCCTTATTGTCTATTAGAGTCTGAGTGGTTAAAGATCATTTTTTCCTTTCCCTTTCAAGTGTAGTTCTGTTCATGGAAACAACTTCAACACCAATGGTTGTTGATTTTATTTTATAGAAATAATTGAGATAACCCAATCTTAAGATGTATATATTTTACATAAATTCTATAATTTGAACATTACATTTCAAAAATAAATACACAATCCCATAATCTAAAGGTTTAATCTCTTTGTAGATTTGTTATATTAAGGACTTATTACACATTATTTCTTCAATATATCTCATAAAAGTTTCCACACATGAATTCCTACTAAACTTATTTATGCATGTAATTCCTTGGTAAAATTAGAAACACAAGGTGTGAACTCAAAATCTAAGAAGGTAAAAATATATCAATGTTTCATAATGGGTTAGTTCATAAGAATGTGGGAAAGTGTTAGCAAATGAGAAATATCTAATTAAAAACATCATGGTATAATAAGAGATAATCATAAGACATGATAAAAAAATAAAGGTCATGTACTAAGAACATATGACCATAAAATTATTGTTATGGAAGCATAATAAATACACCATAACATGGATTCATGTGACAGTAATCATAAACATTGGAAATATAACACATGAATGTGGGGAAAACATTAGAATAAATATCATAATATATTACAATGTTGACTTCTACGACCATCATTACATATTGGAATGAGAATCACTACTTATGTCCTATAATACAATGGTTCAAGTGTTACTAATTATGTACCATAGTAGATCAAGCATCAAAACTCACACCCCATAATTAAATCAATAGATATACAACATTAAAAAATTAATTTAAGGTATATATTTAATACTCCTTTAACATAATAAAAAACCATGAATATTTGTTCCACATGAAATAAATCATACATCTCATCATGAAAAACCTATGGAAGAAATATTGGTTACATATTATTTTAATATGGAATCACATAATAAAAATAAATAATTAATTTAGCTAATATAAAAAAATTTAATCACTTAAATAGAGTATAACTTAAGATAATTTAGAGGGTTATTAATGGAAAATAACCCCATAAAATATATATATTTAGGAGATACATAGGAATATGGATAGTTTATAATAAAATGTGTTTTTATAAATTTTCTTAACATTTTCATTAAAATGTAAACTTAGAAGTAACTGTAAAAAACCAATTTCAAGAATGTGAAAAGAATACTTTTTGAAAAAATTAATTTAAAAGTATTCCAATTAATATATCCTTAAAAAGAAATAATATTCAAGTAAATAAATATTTAGTGAATGATATAAAATATATGTAAGTTAAATGATATCCATTTTTATTATCTTTATACAATTTTAAAGAAAAACACATTAGTAAAGAAGTTATCGAATTTATTTTTAAGAAACATATGAATATATATATATATATATATTTATATTATATACGATAATAGATATTTGGAATCCCTAATAAGAAATAAAAACACTAGTGGTTAAATAGAATGTGAACATGAAAAAGAAAGAGCTAACAGATAAGATTATAATTATTCTTAATAATATTATATTTTTATAAATAAATAAATCAATCCAAGAAGATGATTTTAATATGAAAATTTTATATCAAAAAATAGATAGATAATAACATATAAAATTAAGGCATGTAAGAATATGAGAAAATTAAAAGACATAGTTAATGAAGAAAGATTTTAAACAAATTGAATAAAAATTATGTGCATAAACCCATAAATTTATTAATGAATTTTATTAATTTTTTTATAAAGCTATGAGAATAAAAATAAATTTTTAAATCCATGAATTATTATATAGGAATATTTTTAAAGATAACCAAAGAAAATGGCAGAAAAATTAGATCAAGTATAGGGCATTAAAAAAATAGATTATTTTCAAACTTTTGAAAAGAAAGTAAAAGTCAATAGAAAATGACCTTAAGAAATAATTAAAGTATAGAGAATAAATTCCATTGAAAAAAATAATATATAAATGAAAGAGAGATAAAAAATAGAGTTTTAGATAAAATTAATATGTAATCTACTTAAAAATATTAGTCATATAAAATCTTCTTTTAAAAGTGAGACTGGAAACAAAACCAACAAAATGTCATATAGTATGATGTAAAAATCTATCAAAAATGGTATTATGATAAATATATTAAAAACATAGAAAACTAATAGGAATTAAAATATAAGAAAATCATATGTTAGAATATACCCAATATAAAAGAATAAATTTCAAGAGAATTGAATATAACTCAATGAAATGAAATTAAGTTACGAAAAACCCTTATTTATTTGGTAATAACTGAATCAAAAGAATATGAAGAAAGGATTATGAGATATACCTATATATTCCATGAATGAAACTTTAATAATGAAAATATAATTAAAATGGGATGTAAGTACACCATATAAATTAAAATTTGGAGCATAATTGGAAACACACCTCAATGAAGGGAAATTGAGATGTAAACCATAATATTGGATTTACACATGGTGAGACATGAAATAACCTCCAGTATAATAATTTTTTTTAATTATTCACTTTTTAGAAAAATATTTAAATTTATATCACTTTATACTATTCATTTATAATTTTTTATTACACTTTTATGAATCATTTTCTATTAAAATTATTATTTAGATATCAAATTTTCCTTTGGTTCTATGATGGCATTAGCATGATGGTTCCAACACTTGATAATTTCTAATGTGTTAATCATATTTAAAATTTTCATGGAGTTAAAATTGGTGTGTTTGATATAGTTCTAAATTCTAATGATCTTTTAATTGATGTGATAGATATAGTTCGTAAAAAGAAGTTAAAATCTCCTTTTTTTGATTTTTTAATATAGAGAACTGATTATATTAATAAATATACTCATATTTATTACCATTCTTGAATTATGAAAACATATTAAATTTATAATCATTACAAAAATATTAAAAGTATTTATATCTTCTTATTCATTCATGATATAGACATTACAACACCAATTATGTTGGTGGTCAAGCATAACCAAACAAGACCATGTTATAATGAATGAATGAATAAGAACATGTTATTTTACCAATTTAATATCACCTTTATAGGAAAATATTTTTCAAAAAATCATTCTATTAATGTGATAAATCAAATTTTATAATAGGCAGTCAAAAAATATAAAGAAGAACTATTTAGGGAGTGGTTACTATATATGATGAGGACTCAGAGCTTTTCTTATAGACCCTATTTGAAATGATGGATCATGAATTAATTATTTTGAGTAGTGGTTAAAAAAGATAGAGGCCAATTATGGAAATAATTTTGGGTAGGTATTTGATAGAGATAATATTTCTAGTGTTTTTCACATCTAATTTATGGATTTAAAACCCACAAATGAGCCATTTTATATGAAATTGAATGGTTTTTAGAATTTAGGGATGTTTTGACATTAAAATAAAAAATTACACAATTTTTTACTTTTAAATGATTTAAAATAGATTATGTATTTTTGGGTATATGTAAAATACACTTTGCACTACAAGTGAAGCAAAGTGACACGACACTAGATTTTTTTGAATGTTGTGGAGAAGAAAACAAATGGAGCAGAAATGTTAGATGACATGTAACAATATTTCACATTGTGACTTTAGGAAAAATAATTATTCACCAAGACACATCATGAATCTATCACGTACTATGAAATCCTGTTCCACATTGTCAGTTTCAACTGAACATCAAGAATGGAGTCAAAGTTTGAAAATAGGATTCACACAATATTTACATAGATTCAAAATAAATTGAGGAAAAAGCGGAGGGATTACATGATGTGAAACCCAAATTCATGTTCTGATAGTAGTGACATGCTAAAAAATAAATATGATGTTGTGACATTTTTTTATGGGAATTCCTATAAAATAATCCCCTCAGCCACTGCTATGAAGTACACTTGGTCAAGACGGAGCAACAACACACCTAAGAACGTCATCCAAACGTTAAAGTGAAGATTCAGAGACTTTCTTCTTCTTGGTGGAGATTGAGATCATGATTACGATTTCATTAGTTGAGGATAGAGTGTAATGGATAAAAGATGCTCAAGTGATGCATAGCTAAACACCATGTGGCTACGGACAATGACACTTGACTAACACTCTCTTTCGAGTTGTGTACTTATCGTGTAATCTTCTTTTGAATTTCTAATGAAAATATTTATTTGCATGAATGTGGTTGTTTTTACTTCATCAATATATTTTAATCAAATTGGTTTAGATCTTTTTTCCATCTATAATGTAAACTAAGTTATTTCACTTTTTAAAATACTTCGGAGAGGTCTTGATATTGAACATAGAAATTTTAATTATGTTGGATTTCTTGGAGGTCTTCAAGTAATTTAATTACTTCTATAGGTGTGAAAAAATCATATTAAGGTCTCTATATGATGCCTATTTAAATTTCATTGTTCACCTAGGGGTCCTGGGGGGTTCATTTGGAAACCCAATCGATGAATATTTTTATATAAGGAAGGGGGAGTGTCCAAGAGGTTTAAGCTTGTCCACAACCACTATTTTATTCTTGATTTCAAACCCATTATATTATATCAGTTTTTCTATCATAACAATCTATTTAATTTAAATTTATTTTATACTTATATTTTATTTTCAATCATTAAATAAAATCCCCACATTTCATTTCTTGTAAAAAACAAAACCAAAGTGATAGTTTTGCAACTCAATTTCCACCCTCCTCGATAGACAACCCCATAGTTACCACTATGATACATTTTAAGGAGAAAATATTTATTGAGGGTTTAATTAAAAAAATTATCACATCATTATTTCATCGGATAAAATGAAAGGTGTTTGATAAAGTGGGTATATGAGTGATCATTTTATATCTTAGTTTGAATGGTTTTTTTACAATTACCAATTCCTTAATGAAAAAAAATATATATTCTCATGGAAAGTGGATACAAAGTAGAAAAATAATTGATATAAGATAATTACAGGTCAATCATTCCATAATACACTCATTTATAGACAATATTTTTCTACATTAAAAGACTATATTCCCTTAATTCATCAGTTTTACCGAATTTTACCATTACCATGATAACTAACTTTTTTACTTCGATAACTTATTTTTATTCCTAAATATTAAATTGAACACATTATCAAATTTTAATATTATAATTAAAAATATTTTATCCATTTTATTCGAATCAATTTCTAAAAGTGATGAAAATTAGTTTTAATATAAGAATACATAATGTTGAAATTTTTTTTTATTGAAAATGTATTTTTGATCATAAAATAAATTTATTCTTATTACTTACCCAGTAATAACAATTAGATTAATGTTAAGCTATTTGATTATATATTTTATAAATATATTTATTTGAAATAATTATCTAGTAGCTATTAATTTAATTAATTTTAAAAAGTACATTACACATAAAAAATAATTCTTTGGAAAATATCTCTATCAAAAATTAAATGGTTTTATTCCCAATTATTTCATATTGATTATTTATTTACTAACCATTAATTAAATTTTATAAATAAATTTATATTTAAAATTCCATTTCTAATTTAGTTAAATTCATTTTTTAAATGTAAATCCGGTTTAAATTTCAAATGTATAAAATACATGTTGTAATCAATATATATATATATATATATCATTCATTAAATTAATTATTTTATGTCTATATCATCCTAATTTTAAAATAAAAAACCCCTAATGAATTATGAATTTTACCTAAGGGTAAAATATGCAATTTTGGAATCCATCTGTGGTGATTTAGCTAGATTTGATCTCGTATTAATTTCTATAGGAATGAACTTTTCATGTAGATCATTTCACTCAAGATATACTTATTGAAGTTAAAATCTGAATTGTTCAAGTGAAAACCCTAGTGATTTTACCTCTTTTACATGATTATAAAAAGTATCCTCATAAATAATACTTTTAATACTCAATTACATGACTCACCAATTCTATTACAATTTAATAATGAAGTTACTTCTATTAATACCCTCCAATTCAATAACTATGTTACAAAAATCATATTTTATTGATACACTACTTATAATTTGTCTCATCAATTATTTATATGCTTAATTATTGTCTCAATTTCCATATAATCCCAATGAACTTATAATCCCAAAAAATATATCATCCTAATTATCATATATTCCTATTAACTATACAGATAATGATCATATTACATTCCTATATATAGACCTGCATAAATCTCTAAAATATTTCATTAGAGCAATTTAAATTTATATTATAATTATAATATTTTTCATTATTTTTATATTTATAATCAGAGGAGTGATCTCTAATCCAAACCATGAGGATGAGGATTTCATGTTCATGATGTTTTATTTACATATATTATTATTCATATGGTAGATTTTAATGATGTTTCATATTCAATTATCATAATGTATTATTTTTTATATTATATTTTAACATGTTTTCTCAATAAAATAAACCATGGTTCACTTTTTTCAGTGTTACATGTAATAAAATATATCACAATTTTAAGGATAAATTTCAATTTTATTTTTGGGGTGTAACATTCTACCCCACCCCTAAAATATAACATTTACATTGATATTTTCTTCTATAAAAAAATGAGGGTACCTTTGTCTCATTACATATTCGGGTTCTCACAATACATTATCTTTTCAATCCAAGATATCCACTGGTTATTCTTCTTAATTGAGATAATGTTCTAATTCAAAATCTTCTGAGTTCAGTGCATGTAATGGATCTGGTATGTAATTCCTCCAAGGTGATACATGGAATAAATCATGTATAAGTGAAATGTATGGATGAAGGTTATGTGTGTAGTGGAATCAAGTCTATGGTAATACCCAACTCAATTTTTTTCACAATTGATGATTATTCTGAGATATCCATGAAATAGAACGTGATGAAAAATGAATTTAACTCAAATAATAATAGATAAAAGAATACCAAAACTAAAAAACACAAGATCATCTAATAATTATTTATAATTAATTTTAATAGATAATGAATTAACTTTTTATGAATTATTTCTATGATAATTAATTTTAAAACATATCTATTGACACATACCTATTGTAGGGAATGAAAAAAGAAAATTATTTTCCTAGTGCTGCCTAGTGGAAAACAAGGGCCATCCCACTTGAGGTGCTTCTTAGTTTGTTTCACATATCTATTCTTAATCACCTAAACTATTCTTTTTTTTGTTTTTTATTATTTTATAAAAAATATGATAAATATTTTTGGGGAATTTTTTGTTTATTTTATAAGATATTGAAATGAAATAAAAATGATAATTTGAAAAAAAACTAACATGAAATTCATAATCAAGTGAGTTAAGGAAGAAAGAATTTGGTTTTGGGGTTTGTTTTGTGTTCAATAATTGTTCTCCTTTTTTTATTTTAATAAACCAAACATGAAATCTCATGATAACTTACTATTATTTTTATTTATAAATTATTGAATCTTTTATTTTTAAATAAAACTCAATTCCCCACCTAATATAATCAATTATGACGAAACAACATGGTCTAGGGTGTTCCATCTTCCACAACCCAACACTATTGATGTTATTTCACCTATTAATTCTCTCGACTCCATCATGTGATGAGATATTAATTGAATATTGGGAAAATATATTAAAAAAGAATAAAAATAGATCAAGTTTCATTTCATGGGGGAAAATCACCATACTAGGGAAATTGATCACACCCATGCATGCTACTAATTTATATTACAAACATAAATTTAATTTTAATAGAAATTCAAGAACACCATAACCTCTGCTAAGAAAAGCCCTGGGTTAGCCTCTAATTATCAGGAGTAATAGATCAATTTGGCAGAGAGATTATAATAGAATAAAAAATAAAATAAAAATAATTACATAATTAAGAATATTATAAAAATACCGAGGATGATAAGGAAAAGAGAATAAAATAAAAATAATTTGGATGAGAGAGGGAGAAATTATATAAATAAGAATAAGAAGAATAAGAATAGATAAAATAGGTGGTGTAAAGAATATTATAAAAATGAATGATTTAAATTTATTAAATCTAAATTAAAATTATAATTTAATTAAAAATAAATCAAAAAAATTATAAATAAAAATGAATAAAATAAAGAAATGTTAGATGCTTAGATCCATGGGTTATTCCCTCTACATGTGATTGATTAACATTTGGTAGGGGGAACAATACTCCTTTTATAGGACATGAGAGATAGTCCTTGGGCCTCCTTTGATCAAGTAGAACCCCCTTAAAGATCTCCCTTTGAGATTACTCTAGAAAGACCCACAGGTGTGAAATTTAAATAACCAAAGGATCTCAGAAGATGATGATTTACCACGTGGATGAGATATTGGTGGGGAATCCATCTTAAGTGATGTATACTGGGATGTTATCATGGATATCGATTGGTGTGGCAATCAGCTTGAATGGTGGTGGAGATCGGTTGCAGCGATGATGGGGAGAAATAGAAGTGGGTGGAATGGTGCATGGAAATGATGCTCCTCCATTCATATGCCCTTTGAGGATTCTGAATAAAACCTAGAATTGCATCAGAATGTTATGATGAAATGAAATAGGCTGTTCAGGGTGGTTTTGGGTGATGAAAGTGGTGGTGGAATCAAGTCGAGGTTGAGCAGTAGGGACAATGGAGTGGCGACTCCTCCTTCATCCCTCCAGACTTTGATATGGCTGGAGGGATATTTGAAAATGTTTCACGGGGGTTGTATAGGGACCAGGAGGTGATCCACGGTGGTGGAGAGGTCTGGTAGTGGCAATGGAGCTCAATCCAATCTCATCCTAGTTTGACATTGTATAAGTACCCATCACTAAACATTATAAATTATAGTTAATTCAACTAGATTCCACTTCTTTACATTCCCAAAGATATTTTTGGTTTAGAGTTTTAGAAAGTTATCACATAACTCATATATATCAACCCATAAAAATAAAAAGTGGGTACCATTAAAACAATATCCATTTCTTCCCAAATATAAAATTTTAAGCACAAAACAACAACATGATTTCTTTGAAAAATCTTCATAACATTTAAATTTACTTCCTTATTTCTATTACACATCCTTATAACATTTGAAAATCATTTAAAAACATGGTATTATCAGAAAAATCTCAATAAGGGACATAAAAATAAAGAAATAAAACATTAGTTCATAAATATATGTAAACATATGAAATCGTTTTCAAAAATTCATACTTGACACCCATATATACTTACATTGTGAAACATGATATTTCCATGAGATTTACACAAAACATAAGGAACATAAATAGAACCATAAAGGTATCTTGGGGATTTACTTATATAATATTGTAATCCTATTCACTAACTTATGTTTTTAACCCTCACGACTACCATAAAATGTGACCCTCACAACTACCTTATTGTGTAACCATCGTAGTTTCACATGGAGTAACCATGTAGTAGACCTCCAACTTACACATACCCAATGCATTGTAGGGATATATAGGTCACAACCTTCATCATAAAAAATTAAAAAGAACCATAACATAATCATAAAACATTAATAATTTCCTAAAAACATTACTTTTGAATTTTGTAAAATAGAAATTTAAAAGAGAATTTTAAAAGAAAACCCCCTTACAAATATCATATAATTGATGTGGAACTTAATTGGTTCATGGAATATGTTTATAAACAGTAAATACACATAATTAATCATAATATAAAAAAACTTCATCACAAAAACAAATTTAATACCACATAATTAATTATGTATAAGGTTAAAACAAAGAATGGAAATTGGGTTAAGAATTCCCTTACCTCGGGTTTATCTCACTTAAAACGTGTTTAAACCTCTTGTATAAGGATGAAATAATGTTTTTAATATATTAATGAAAAATATTAATGTTTATAACACCTTATATGATCATTTCAAAACATCATTCCACCCTTAAATTATTACTATTTTGTTCTTTCCATTGTTTTGGGTGCGTTCTTTACATGATTTCCATGGCTAATTTTGTATTTGATTTCCTGGCCGCATTGAAATAAAATTCTAGAAGTTGAATGAAATGGAATTCATATGTTTCCAAAATTTTAAATGATTCCATAAATCATTTTTGCTATATGTTATGCTGATAAATAATTTGAAAAATCTTTAGTGATATCCGTTTAGATCATTTTAGCGGTTGTTTGATAATCCCAAACTAGTTTCATTATATATCATAATATTATGTATATATGTTAACTCCATAACATTAAAGAGGATATATAATAAAATTTAAAATCTTTTTCAACCATTAAAATGGTTTTATAACCAGTTTTGATGGAATTAATGGAAATTGAAAACACATCATCCAGAATTTTGTTAAATCAGCACATCACGGATGGTGTTTTAATTTTTAGAATAAGAGGAAGATGATAGTAAGAATGATGATGATTTTTTCCATAAACATGATAAAATCCAGAATATATAAAATTATAGATCTTTCATACCTCTTGGATAATGGGATGGGAAAATAGTATATGAAAATAAAAGGAATTGAAAATAAAACATAAGAAAATGAAAGAGGATTCTTACATCTTGATCTCTTCTCTATGAGATCCTCCTAAGGCCTTTCGTTTTTAATTTTGGTGAGAACAGTAGTTCTTGGACATGGGGAATATCCTTGGGAAGGGGATTGGGTAGAACTTAGATAATGAAAAAATCTTGAGAGGTGTCGGAGGAATAGGGGATGAGGGTGATATTTATTATGGAGTGGAGGGGTTTTATATTATTTTAACCATTAGTTTAATATTGTTGCTCAAGACTATGAATAGTCTGGATTCACATGACCTAAAATAGAAACAATTTCACATGAGTTCAAAACAATGTCCATTTACATCATCCATGACTCATCATGATGCATAAATTCATTTATTTATCATATTTCTTAATTATCGAATTTTAGTATTCACAAAAATTCAAGTATTTTAGAAAAATCCCAAAAATTCACCCCATATTTTTTTAACGTGTTGAATTAAAAAATGACCTCAATTTTTTTAAAATAATTTTATAAATATGATATATTTAATTTTTAAATAAAATCATATTTTATTCCAAAAAATCACAATTTTAAAACTATAACTGACTTTATTTCACCTTGAAAAATTAATCATGATCTCATTATATTATAACCTTAAGAAAATAAAATAATAATATGATTTAATATTCATAAGGTTAATATTAATATTCATATTACCATTCATAAGAGTATGTTATTATTCACCAAAAAATAAATTAGTTTCTATCAGACTCCAAGTAACTTAATGTTCACAACTTTAGATTTCCATTTTTCAAAATTCAAATCATAGAAGTAGAAGAATTAAGTTTAACAGCTAGTTTACAACTATATCCTTAAAAAAGTGTCATTATTTATAGAATCAATATTTCATGCATTTCAATTTATTTTTAAAACCTTGGGGTGTTAAATTCTCCCAACATTCTGGAAATTACATCCTAAAAATTTTATTTACTTATTAAACAACTGAGGGTACCTTTCCCTCAAAGGATTTTTAGATTTCCATGTTTCTTATTCAACCATGTGGTTTCTCCACAAAAACTTTACCTGGTGGTTTACCTTATTCTACAATACTTGTTCTCTTTAATCCAGAATCTGAACAGGTTTCTCTTTATATGAATGGCTCTCTTCCAACTACACTACTTCGATGCTCAAAACATGAGATGAATCTGGAATTTGTTTTCTCAACATCGAAACATGAAAAACACTTTTTACCTAAGATAAACATGGAGGCAAAGTTACTCGATAGGAGACCGGGGCAACTTTATCTAAGATTTCATAAGGTCCAATGAATAGTGGACTCAACTTCCCTTTTTACCAAAACACACAACACTTTTCCATGGTGTGATTCTAAGAAATACATGACCACCTACCTTGAATTAATAGTTTTTCCTCCCATTATATGCATAAATTTTCTACCAGCTCTATGTTGTCCTCATGTGTTGCTAAATCATCCTAACTTTCTCAGCAACTTCCTCTACTAATTCTGGACCCATCAACTTCCTTTCAAGGACTTCATACCAAAATGTTGGAGTTCGACACCACTTCCCATATAATGCATTAAAAAGTTCCATCTGTATACTAGAATGAAAACTGTTATTATAAGATAATTCAACTAAAGAAAATTGTTGATCCCAACTTCCTTGGTAATCCTTTGAAAAAACATGATTAATATCATCCAAAGTATGAATCGTACATTCTAAATACCCATCTGATTGAGGATGAAAAGTTGTAATAAAATTTAATTCTGTTCCTAATGCCTTTTGAAGGTCTTTCCAAAAGTTATAAGTGAACCTGAGATCAAATTCAAACACAATGGAAAGAGGAACTTTAGGTAACATAAATATCTCTTTGTCGTATAGTCAAGAAAGTTGATTCAAATACATAATATCTAGAATAGTAAGAAAATGAGTATATTTAGATAGTTGATCAACAATAAACTAGATTGCATTATTACCTTGAAAATCTTTGGTAGTCTCACAATGAATTACATGGATATATTTTCCCATTTACACTCTGGCACTGGTAAAGGCTAAAGCATCACCTTTGGAAACTACCACTCTGACTTAACATGTTACCATGTCAATTATTTCATGGTAAAATCTGTAATATCTCTTTTAATTCCATCCAACTAGTAATACTCCTGAAGGTATCAGTACATATTTGTGCTTCTAAGATGAACTGAAAACAGAGAACTATGAGATTTACACAATAACACCTTATTCAGCTAAGAATTAAAAGAAACACACAATCTTCTTCCAAATATCAAAAAAAAAATTTAACAATGTTAAATTCTAAAAACATACCCATTTTAACCAATTATACCTTTTTATGTAGCTCCCTATCTTCCTTCTGTGCTTGTTTAATTTTTTTTTGGCAAAGATGACTGCACTAAAACGTGAAACAAAACAGAGGAATTTCCTACACCATTGTCTTAAAAGCCAAAATTCATCAAATAATTAATCAATGGGTCATGTTCAAAATGTAACATGGTTAATGATGCATGATGTTTTCAACTCAAGGCATCTTCCACTTTGTTTACTTTCCCCGAATGGTAATTGATCATGAAATCATAATCCTTTATCAATTCAATCCATCTAAACTTCCTCATGTTTAGTTCCTTATGAGTGAATATATACTTCATAATTTTGTTGTCAATATATATTTCACATTTGGTTCTGTATAAATCATGCCTCCAAATTTTCAAAAAAAAATCCATAGATGATAATTCAAATCATGTGTGGGATAATTTAACTCAAGAGGTTTTAGTTGTCTTGAAGCATAAGCAATTACCTGATCAATCTACTTCAGAACAAAATCCAGTAACTTCAATGAAGCATCGCTGTAGATGAAAAAATTACCATTTCTAAAAGGTAGGGCCAAAACAAAAGCATTCACCAATATCTTCTACAGCTCTTAAAAACAAACATCAAATTCTTCTATTCAAAAAAATTTAACCCCTTTTCGTGTTGACTTAGTTAGTGGTATAGATAACCGTGAAAAACTTGTAACAAAATTTCAGTAATAACCTATTATTCCAAGAAAACTATGAATATATATAACATTTTTATGTATTTTTCATTCATCAAACAGTTTTTTTTCAGTCAGATAAACTGTTATTCCATCCTTATTTACAATATACACAAGAAAGAAATCTATTACAACCAAAATTCAAACTTTCTGAATTTTCCATATACTTTATTTTCTATTAAGGTTTTGAAAACAACCCTGAGATGTTTTTCATGAAACTATTTAATTTTAGAAAATACTAGAATGTCATTAATAAACACAACTACAAATGTATCCAAGAACTCATGACAAATTCTATTCATAAGATCCATGAATATAATAGGTGTATTAGTTAACCCCAATGGAATAAAAAAAATTCATAATTCCCATATCTAGTGTGGAACATAATATTTGGTATGTCTGTATTCTTTACTTTCAACTGATGGTACCTCGACCTCAGGTTAACCTTCAAAAAATATCGTGCTCTATGGAGCTAATCAAACAAGTCATAAATATGGGGAAAATGATACTTTTTATAATAGTGTTGTTATTCATGGTTCAATAATCAATGAAAATTCTCATGGATCCATCTCTCTTTTAGAAATAAAAATATGAGAACCCCATGGTGAAGTGATAGTATGAAAAGAGCCTATATCAAGAAACTATTGAAACTAAATTTTCAATTCAAGAATTTCCATTTGAACCATTCGATAAGGGGGATTTGAAACTATATTAGTATCCGGAACTATGTAATTTGTGAATTAAACTACACGATCTGGTATAACACCAGGTAACTAATCATAAAAAACATCAAGATATTCATTTACCACAAGAACATCATTAATTTGAATAGTTACCTTATTTTCAACAATATGAGAAAGATAAATTTCATTTCCATATTTAAACATTTTCCCATATTCTTTAGATGTTATCAGTTTTACGGGATCATTCTTGTATACAAACTGAAACTCTTTTTAAAAAAAACATCTTTAGATCTATAATCAATTTTAGTTCGATAAAAATAAATCCAATCTATACCCAGAATGATATCAAACTCTACTAAGTAAAAAATAATATTGTTTTCAAGAAATTTATTTCCATATAAAAAATAGTAAGATTCATAAAATTCCTTTTTTTGTCACATTTTCCACTGGAATTTTAACAATAAGTTCTTATCTCATTTATCGAGGTGATATTTCAAATTTACCAGAAAATTTCATAGGAAAAAATGAATGTGTTTACCCCATATAAAACATGACTTTATAAAAAACTAATTAAAAAAAGTACCTGATACCACTACATTGGATGGTTCAACATCTACTGATGTTTTCATAAAGGATCTCACCACACATTTTTTCTTATAGTTTAGATGATTCTCATCATTTTGATATTTCTTTAGGAAGGAATTTTCATAATGAACCATATCACCATATTTGATACACTTAAAAGTTTTATTATCAAGATTAACATTAGGATCAATTTAATTAAAATATTGGGAAATATTTCCAAACATACCACATCAAAAACACATCCCATTTCTTGTAAGGCATTCCCCAGGGTGCTTTTTACCATACTTTTCACATACTGGAAAATGAACTTTCTTACCATCATATTTATTTGATTGATTCTTACCCATCATTTCCCTTTTGGAAATATTATAATATTTGTTCTTAAAATAAACGTGATTACCAGAAAACTCTATTTCTACCCTCTTAGCCCATCAGACATGTTTCTCATAACTTTTGAGCTTTCAGGAATCCAATTACCTTCAATATCTTGGATTCAATCCTAATAAAAAATTGTTGATTTGTCTATAAAGCTCTCGAATAAGATTTGGAGAATACCTTGGAAATAGGGTGAAGTTTTCTTTATACACTACCATTGAATATTCATCCTTTTTATTCAATTCAAGTAATTGCTTCTCCATCCTAGGTATAACCAACTTTTGAAAATATTTTTATTGGAAATAAATTTTAAATTCATCCCACTACAAGCCATCAATATCCTCTCTATCTTTGATATTCATGTCCATTTACTACCACTAATCATCTTCACCTGTAAAAATATAAATAGAAAGAATTAACTTTTCATTATCTAAACATCCCATAACATCAAATATCTTTTCAAGGGCTATAATCTATCCTTTATACACTATTGGGTCAGAAGATCCACATAAAGCAGGAGGGTTTTGCCTTATAAAATGTTCCACTGTCATCATGTTACATTATGGTAGCTGTGTTTTTTATATTTTATGGATGAAATCACCATTTATTTCCTATGTCAGCTGATCCATTACAATCAAAAAATTTCTCAGTTCCAATTCCAATAATTCCCGGTTGCAGATTCAGAAAGATATCAGCGTCTTCGATCCTTTCAACTTCAGCTTCCTAGTTTCTTCCATAGAAAACCATTCTGATGTGACATATATTAGATGAAGCAACATGGTAATCATTAAGTGATATTCCATTTCAACATTAAAATAAGGTAAAATCATTTACAAAATTATTTCAACATCATACTAACTCTAAAAGTTATTTAATCATACTCTAATACCAACTATAATGTCTCATCCTTAAACATTACATATTCTAGTTATTTTAACTAGATTTCACTTCATTACATTCCAAAATATCTTTTTGTTTCATAGTTTAAGAATGTTAGGACATAACTAATATATATAAACCTACAAGAATAAAAATTGGGTACCATTAAAACAATATCTATTTCTTCCAAAATATAAAACTTTAAACACAAAACAACAAAATGTTGTCTTCAAAAAATCTTCATTACATTTAAATTGACTTTCTTATTACTCATACACATAATTATAAACTATAAAAATAATTTCAAAACATGGAATGATCATGAAAATATAAGCACAATATATAAAAATAAAGAAAGAAAACATTAGTCTATTAATACTTTTAAATATACGAAATCATTTTAAAAAAGACATACTTGACACCCGTATATACATACTTTGTGAAAATTGAGATTTCAAAGATATTTATAGAAAACATAAAGAAAAAAAATAGTAACTTAAAGGTATATTGGGGAATTAAATACATAATTATGTAACCCTCTAGACCACCTTATGATTCGTAACCCTCATGGCTACCATACAATGTAACCCTCACGATTACCTTATTGTGAAACCATCATAGTTACACTTGGAGTAACCATACTGCCGAACTCCAACATACACATATCCAATGAATTAGAGGAAGATATAGGTCCAAACCTTAATTATAAATAATTCCCAAGAACCAGAACATAATTATTCAACATGAATAATTGCATAAAAACTTTTCTTTTGAATTTTGTAAAATAGAATTTTAAGAGGATTTTAAATGAAAATACCCTTAAAATATAATATAATTGAGGTGAGAATTAATAGAGTGGAAGGAATATTTATATACATAGTAAATACACATAGTTAAACATAATATATAAAAAATTAATCACATAATCAATTTTAATACCACATAATTAATGAAGTAGAAGTTTAACCCAAAGAATGGAAGTTGGGTTAAGAATTCCCGTACCTCGGGTTTTTCTTACTTCAAACATGTTTAAACAAATTGTATAATAGTTAATACAGTGTTATTAATAACTTCAATAAATTCATTAATGTTTTTAACACCTTATATGATCATTCCATAACATCATTTCACCTTTTAATTATTAGTATTTTGTTCCTTCCATTGTTTCAGGTGTCTTCTTTACATGATTTCCATGCCCAGTTTTGTATATGATTTCCTTGTTGTAAGGAAATTAAATTACAAAAGTGGAATTAAATGGTAGTAATATGTTTATATAATATTAAATGATCACATAAATCATTTTGGTTATATGGTATGAGGATGAACCATTAGATAAATCTTTAGTGATATTCGTTTAGATCATTTTGGAGGTTCTTCGATAATCACGAACTAGTTACATTATATAACATAATATTATGTATATATGTTAAAACTTGAACATGAAAGAGGATATATAATAAAATTTAAAATATTTTAAACAATGAAAATAGTTTTATAATCAGTTTTAAAAGAAGTAATGGATATTTAAAACACATTTTCCACAATTTTGTTAAATTGGCACATCACAGATGATATTTTTATTTTTAGAATAAGAGGAAGAGGAGAAGAATAATGTTGATGGATTTTCCATAAACATGATAAAATAAAAAATATATAATATTAAATATCTTTAATACCTCTTGTATAAGGGTCGGTGAAGATATTATATGAAAAGGAAAGGAATTGAAAAGAAAACATAAGAAAAAGAAAGGGGATTCTTACCTCTTGATCCTTTCTCCATGAGAACCACCTTAAGGAATTTAGTTTTGGCCTTTTGGTGAGAACAAAAGGTGTTGGATGTGGGTAAGATAATTTATAAGAGGATTTGGAATAACTTAGACAAAGAACAAAACTTGAGAGGTGAGAGAGGAAGGGGGGGTGAGGGTGGTATTTATAGTGGAGGAGAGGTGGGGTTTTTCATCATTTTAATCATTACACTAATATTTTTGATCAAGAATATGGATAGTCCTGATTCATGTGACTATAAATAGTAATATGTGCTTGTGAGTTATAAAAAATGGCCTTTTACATCGTCCATGACTTAATAATGATGAGGAAATTCAATTATTTAACATATTTTCTAATTATCAACTTTCACTATTAACCAAAAATTCAAGTATTTCAGAAAAATACCAAAAATTCACCTCATATATTTATCAACATGTATAATTGAAAAATGAAAACCATTTTTTTAAAATAATTTTATAAATATGATTATATTAATTTTTAAATAAAATCATATTTTATTCAAAAAATAACAATATTAAAACTACAATTGACTTTATATCACGTTGAAAAATTAATGAAGATCTAATTATAATATAACCATAAGAAAATAAAATAATAATATGATTTACTATTCATAAGGGTCATATTAATATTCATAAGGGTATGTCACTATTCACTAAAAAACCAAGTTGGTTATATCATACTCCAATAACTTACTAATCATAACTGTAGATGTCCATTTTCTGAATTTCAAATCATAGAAGTAGAAAACTAAATTTAAATGGATAGTTTAAAACTATATTCTTAAAAATGTTTCATTATGTATAGAATAAACTTTTAATTCTTTTCAATTTATTTTTAAAACCTTGGGGTGTTACAAAATGGTGGTTCTCTGGCATCGCAGATGGTGGTTTAGTGGTTGTTAGAGACAACAGGTGGTAGAATAAGGCAGAAAGAGGTGGTGATTTGTGTCCAAGGGAGAGTGAACATGAGATAAGAATAAAAATTAATGTTTCAATAAAAAAATTACCAATACATGCATTGTCTCCACCTCACATCATAATGATCATGAGAAGAGGCTTTAGATTATTAGAAACTTTGTGAAACCTCATCCATAATGAAGTCAAACTAGGGGCCGTAGGACCCATGATGCCACTGCAGACTGCACTATCCCATGGAGGATCTCCTCCTAGTGATGCACAATATTTTCCGATGCATCAATACAGCTCTATAGATTCAGTTACCTATCAACCCATAAATTTCACCACCATAGGCCCCTATTCACAGGCCTGACCCAAGTGTTCATCCTTCCAATAGGATGACCTTCTTAAGGACCTTCATAGTAGGGTTACCCCATGTGGGTTGCCTAAGTGGCATGTTTTCCTTAGATGAGGGTTGTCCCAAGTGGTCTAATTTTATATCAAACACATGAAAAAGGAGATATAAAATTTATACACTTATTTTGAAAACTAAACTTACATAAGAAAATATAACCACCAAAATTCAACATTATTCAAATATTTTAAACCGTTTAAACACCACATTAAAAATAAAACATCATCTTGTTAAAAAAATTTAATTAATGGGTATTTATATTAAAACCATTAAAAAATCAATAAAAACTATTTAACAATATGCACAAAAAATGAGTATGTAAAATACCGCCACACTTAAACAACAATTATCTACAAAAACAAAACAAGAAATGTAATTAAATAGGGATCCAATGCTATCAATATTCAAATTTAAAAGTAATAACATAAATAAATTATCAATTTTGAATCAAACGTTCATACTATTTATAAAATATCAATTAAATTTCTCAATTAACAATGAAACAATCTAATCAATCATTTTACATTTCCAAATTTTAAAATTATGGAACTTATCTTCTCATTCATTCATGTTTTGTAATTTATGATTATTAAACATTCCAAATAATTATTTAACCCACTCATGAATCCTTTCACTCATCTTTTATGATAATATTCAAGTGGAGTTATGCTCATATCATGAGATTATCCTCTTAATCCATAGGCTTGTAAAGGACAACCTTCTACACATTGTAAAGAAAAGAGACACATAGATTCATGAGTTCTTTCAATTAAGGTTCAAATGACTCTAAGGCTTAAGGTTGGAAGGATTTGTTATTTTAAAATTTTGGGACATAGAAGGAGGTTTATCTGTTAAAGCATATACTATGATATCAAAAATTATAAGTTTCATTAATGTCCCCCATCTAATTGTTAAAAATACCAACTTATTCAAAACATAAAGTAAAGATCTTTATCATATTAATCATAATGAATTACTCATGCACAATCTTGCAATTTTCTCTAAATTAATTGTATTTTTTCAAAGAACCATTTAATTGTTTACTTTTTTTGAATGTTATTCTTAGAATAAACATTACAACCACCACCTAAAAACATATGATAAAAAATAATAGGACTAGAAGTGGTGACTTTGGATTATTCTAATTCACAACCCATTCTTTTCATTTTTTGGTTCTTTTTTTCATTTTCCATTTTTTATCAAGAGGGGAAAACAAAAATGTATAATTAATCATTCAAAACCCTTCATTAATACCCAAAAATAGCACCCCGCACTTTTTCATTACAATATATTTCATCCCTTTTACCATGACTCACTTCACCCCCACAATTCATTTTAAAATATCAAAAAAATACTAAAAAGAGGGTAGGAATGGATAAAAATGGACTGAAATTTGGCTCATTCCTGACAAGGTCAAACATAGTTTATATGGGTATAAACAATGCATGATCAAAATTAAGTCTTTTAAGGATAAGGTATTTTCAAAAGTTACCTAAAAAATTTTAAATGTGCTTCTTCACGGTCATATCGTTGAAAATTTCAATTGCATATTTTGGTCTATGACATGTACCAAGATCACTCAATAAATATGATCAGGAATAAATAGGAAGTACTTGTTATAAAAATACTCTAGGTAATAGAAAATTATATTTTATATAATCACTCAATTCATGATTAATAATTATAAATCAATTTAACTTATCCTCATAAATTAAAATCATGAAAAATTAAAGTGAATTTTCATTTACATGAATCAATTAATTCCATCAAATTATGATTCCTCATTTTAATATCTATGCTTCACATTAATCATATAATTATCCATTTTAATCATTAAATATAATTAATAGTGAAATATAAAACATATAATCATAGGATTACTAAGAAACTCATTTCTTTTATATATGTCATGTAATGTGTAATTCAAGCATGGGAATGAAATTTCAATTTAAATCTCGGAACATGTTTTTTGAAAAAAATGTATGGAGTTTAAAAGATAAATATAAAAAGTGAACTCCCTTTACAATGAAAATTATTCCTCATTCCTCCTTAAAAATTGAGGATTTATTTTTCTATCATGAACATTTAAAATTAAATTACTCTATTAACCATAAGGATCATGTCATTTAAGTTCAAAAGGATAAGAGGGTGTGGGTTTCATGCTCAATTAATCTTAAGAATGAAATTTAAATCCTAGAAAAAAACTAAAGGTTTGTCTTGGTATAATCCCCAAAGAGGGCCCTAAATTTTTTACTACCTATAGAGGGTTGTGTTGATTATTATTCATAGCCAGTGGGTGGATGAATAGTTTTTGATTTAAACCACCACTTATATATTTTTCTAGATTCCACATATTATTTGTTGGTGAAGAATGACCCATGTATAGAGTATACTAGCCCCCCTTCTCAATTTGGTTTAGATTTCTTGGTGGGGGTAGGATAAAGTATGGATTATCCTTGTTCTAGGTTGATAATTTTTCATATTTTTCCTTCTTTTATAGTGCTGGATTAACATGGGATTCAAGAATTTAATGTTCAAATGTAATGTAAACATGTTTTTTACTTGAATAAAATTTAAATTTAAATTTTTAATATGTCATTTCTTTCTTTTAACATGAGGGAACTCTATATTTATTTTCATAGGATTATTTAATTAATATTATTTGTGGGCCTCCTCAAATGCATGTTCCTAAAAATTAGGGAGCTCTGTGTGTTCTTCAACAGGTGGATTTTCATCATCTTCATCTAAGGGAAAAGAAGAATTGACCAACTATTAAAATTCAAAACAATAAGGCATGATACTCATATAACATTTAATTAAATTAAACCAGAATGATTTCAAATAAATATCTTCTCCCTGAGTTGTTTTTGATATAATCACTACCTCAGTGGTAAGTTCCTCTAGAAGTTAGATCTCAATGGATAGAGGAAGGTAGTCAGGCTCCACTATCTTTACTTAAACTTCCACCACATTGTTGGTGTCTTCCTTTGTTTCTATATATTCTTGTTTTAAAGGTATGTAGATATAAATAATTTCCTCACATTTATTCCAAAATTAAAAAATATATTATTGATCTCTCACATGTCGTTCAATAAGAAAGTCATCATTCTTAGCATACTCAGGTAAATTAGGGGATGGAATTGGCTCATATTTTGGTTTATGTTCAGGGTTCTCTAATTATTCTTGGATATTTGTAGTTATATAATCCATTTTTTCAATCTATATCTTGAACCATAGATTCGTAATCTTTAATATTGTATTTCAGTATGTGTTTTTCTATTTGTTCATGGAATTGTTCTGGGGGAACTTCTTCAAAAGTGTTGGGTGGAAAAAAGGAGCACTCTTATTGTGTCTTGGACACTTCTTAATAAAAATATGATAAGTACTCAATGAATTTAGTTATCTATCTAGAGAAACGTTCAACCAATACATGCTTGAGAGTATCTTTTGGATGCTAGATGAGGTATTTGAATTCCACCTCAATGATAATTTGGCTCCGGGTTCCCTTGATCTGTCTAACACATAAAAAATAATTTATTCTACAGACCAATGTGCTTCATCTATTTGATATGAATCTATGAGTATTATTCTATCCATATAGAATAATAATAATTTGAATACATCATGTATATTTTTTTGTTTTTTAAATGAAATTAAAAACTATCTAAAATATAGAAATACAAAAAGTAAGAAAAAACAAATTGGATCCTAAGAAAGAACACCAGTTTTGACGCACGTCTATCACAGAGTGTGATAAATGAAAATTATTTTCCTAGTGTAGCATAGTGGCTGAATAGGGTCATCTCACTTTAAAAGATTCCCAGTTTTCTTCACATACTATTTCTAAATCACCAAAACTATTTATTTATTTATTTTTGTTATTTAAGGATATTAATGTTAAATAATATTTGGGGTTTTTTGTTTATTTTATAAGATAATGAAATGACATGAAAAATTATAATTTAAACTAAACTAACAAGCAATTTTAAATAGAATGATTTAAGGAAGAAAGAACCTGGTTTTGGGTTCAATCATTATTCTCCTTTATTTTTTTTTGATTTTAGTTTGATAATCCGAAGATTAAATCTCACAAACAATTATTATTATTTTTTATTTAGAAATTATTGAATATTTGAATTACTATGAAATATCAATTCTACCTCACCCCTATAATCATGGTTGATGACCGACCTTGGTCGAGGGAGTGCCATCTTCCAGGTCCTCGCTCTATTGATGCTGTTTCTTCCATTGATTCTATCAAATCTATTATGTGAGGTGATAAACAATGAAGAGAGGGAAAAGTGATTAAAAAAATAATAGAAATAGATTTAGTTGCATGTAATTGGGGAAAATCACCACATCAGGTGCTCATATCCACTATAAAAATAAAATAAACATTAAAAAAATCAATAACAACTTGGCCTCCTCTGAGATAGGCCTCAGGTTAACCTCCCATTATCAGGAGTAAGATATCAACTTTGTAGAGATATGAGAAGAGAATAACAAAATTAAATAAAAAGAATTATATAAAAAATTATGATGAGAAAAATAAAATAATAAAATATAAATAATTAAAAGAAGATAAAGAGAGAAATTAAATAAAGGAGAAGAAGAAGAAGAAGAGATGAAATGGGTGGTGGGAAAAAATTATAAAAATGCCTAAATTAAATTAGTTAAAAATAAATTAAACTTACAATGAAATTAAAACTAAATTAAAGGAAATAAAACATAAAATAAAAATAAAATAGAGAAATGGAAGATTCTTGGATCCATGGGGGATTCCCTCTCTATAGCACTGATGCCCCTTTGGAAGGGGCCTAGTCCTCCTTTTATAGGCCATGAGGGAGATTCCCTCAGTCTACTTCAATCAAGTATAAACCCCTGAAAAATCTATATTTGATATGACACCTGTGAGAACCTCGAGAGTGAAATTTAAATCAGCCAAGGATCTCAGGTAATGATGATTTGCAGAATATATGAGATTCACATTGGGCAACCTTCATTGGAAAAGCATGATGGTGTGGTAGCATGGAGCTCGATGGACCTGGAAGTCGGCTTGCAAGAAGGTGCTGATATATGGAAATAGAGATGGTGAGCAGCAATAATGAGTGGTAGGGTGCATGGAAGTAGAGCTGGTCTCTTCATCTAGCCTTCAAAGTGGCTTGATGAAGCCTCTAATTTCTTCAGAATGTTTAGCTAAGGTGAAGTATTTGGTTCAAGTTTCTCTTCAGTTATGGAAGTGGCGGTGGGACTCAAGCCAAGGTTTAGTAGTGAGTAAGTGGGGAGGTGTCTTCTCCTACATCCCTTATTCCTTTTAAGTGGACAAATAGAGCTTTGAGAATGATTCATGGGTGTCATATGTGGACTATGAGGTGATCCATGGTGGGGGAGAGGCATGACAATGACAATGGAGCTTGAGAGAACATCATCCTGGAAAAAAATGGGGGTTCATGGGTGTCATAGAGGGAGGTCTTGGGGTTGTTGAAGATGACAGGTAGTGGAGAAAGGCAACAAACAATGGTGAGCTATGTTTAAGTGAGATCACATGTGAGATGAGCCAAAACACCAACAATTCAATTAAGAAATGATGAGTACCAATATTTTCTCTATTCCACATAAAAATAGATCGGCAGAGTATCCTTTATTTATCAAATAAGCCTCTATACCTCAATTGTAATGAAGTTAGACTGGGGGACTAAGGACCCCCGATCTCACCGTGGACTACACCATCCTTTCAAGGCTCTCCTCCTAGTGTTGTTTGTAGTTTTACCATGCATTGTTGTGGGTCCAAGTCTTCGGTCTACCTATGGACTTGTGGAATTCACCACTGCAGGCCCCAGTTCATGGGACTCACCCCCATACAGCCTCCCATAGGGCTGGCCTTATAGAGGGTCTGC
Source organism: Viscum album (assembly GCA_963277665.1). Classification (NCBI taxonomy): domain Eukaryota; kingdom Viridiplantae; phylum Streptophyta; class Magnoliopsida; order Santalales; family Viscaceae; genus Viscum; species Viscum album. The sequence goes on from OY728156.1 coordinate 895,721,307, forward strand.
ATGTCCAATAGACCCTCTACGGTTTGACTATGTGGCATGTGGGCCTTGGTTTTGGGATATCCCATGTGGCCCAATTTTTAAGCAAACACCTGCAAAAATCATTATAAAATTTAAAAATTTATTTTAAAAGCTAAATTTCTATAATAGAAACTAAACACCAATATTCAACATTATTCAACTTTTTAAACAATTTAAATTCCAAATTTAATATTACCCATAATTTTATTAAAATATCAAAATTCATGAGTATTTATTTTAAAAATGCGTTTGAAAACATTGAAAATTGTTTGAAAATATTCACAAAAAATGAGTCTTTCATTTATATCATACCATTGTTTCATCACATGAATCAAGTGAAAATTCCCTCTAGCTATCGATGAATTTCACACGAACCATTATTATACCCTTATTCCCCATGGAATTCAATTTTTATAAGAATAATAATAAATAATATTGTTATTTGAAAACTTACAAAAAACATGCGAATTAATATAATGTTGTTTTCTGAATAAATTGTTTAAATTTTAATCAAAAATTATTTAATATATATTATTTACCACCAGAACATTAAACTCAACTCACCATTAATCTAAAATATTTATTGATCCTTGAATAATGAATATTTATTTAATGAACAAATATTTTTATTCCCTTAAAAATAACTAAACTTTGTATTCACTAAATATAAACTGAATATTAATTAAATATTCTACTCATAAATACTTTCTCGAATTACTAGTGATTGAAATTTTATGATCAATAAATGATAAATAATTATTAACCCAAATATGGAATTATCATTTATTCAACATGTTATATAGTAAATAATATTTAATATTTTTGGGGTTCTAGATACACTTGGTGTGTGACCCTCAAGGCACCTTAGTGGAATTAAGAAGAATCACCCGCAGTCTACAATTAACATATATAAATATTTGAAGGATCCCATGTAGAAATAAATTAAATTTACCAATTAAATACAAACTTATTTGAATACTTACTATGTATAATAATCTATTTTTCCGGATATACCATATCGAGAAGGTTGCATACTGGTGTCATTAACCTGGGTGCTCATTATCTCTTTCTTTGACTTTCCAAAGATGAATGTGTATTTGATAACCATGTCCATGGAATTAATTAACATTTATATTCCCATAAAAGGCCCTATGATTTCAAAATATATTTAAGAATGGATGGAATAAATCATTTCTCTCACTATTCATCAATGAAATATCATTCATTATGCACCGAATGTATCCTACTTCTTTATGAGAATATGTGGTCATGGTTTTTTTTGATTAATTGAAGAACATGACTCATAATATTCATTAATAATAATCTTAAAATGTAAGGACCATTACACATGTATGTTGATAGGAACATCAAATGACAGATGTAAATGCAGATTTTTTATTGGCGGGTCATGTTCTCATAATTTCCTACACTTGAAATTATCATGGGATTATACAATGAAAAAGTGACTCAATTTTTTATGAGTCTCCACCCATGATATCCTATACCATTTTTTTCTACCAAATGATATGATATGGATATAAAACATATATATTTTCTTAATAATGTTGTGGAACAACTAGGTACTCATCATTATGGGGAACTACAATGGCCTTTTAGTGAGAAATTTAATCATAGGAAATTATCACATACTATTCCATGTATAAGAAAAATCATGATGTGAGAAGATGTTTATTAATATTCAGAACAATGAATAAATTTAATCGTAAAGTATATCGAAATTGGTTCTAAGGATCCAACTCTAATAAACTCCCTCTTTCACTAGATCCAATTGTAAACCATAATTCTAGTAGCTCTCATATGATACTAATGCTTCTTCTAAGGTAAGGATCTATTTAAAAGTGCACTATATTTTTTCCATGGAAAATATGCTCACCAAAACTTCACCACTCTAAGAAAAATACCTCAAGAGGTTGCCACAACCCGATCCATGACAGGGCTCGAGCCACAACTACCCCCCATCCTAGCTCCGTAGGCCAGAGGTTGGTGACTAGTGATTATGGAATAACAAACTTGGGGAATAATTTTCCTATGTAACTATATAATCCCATACAACCATATCAATGAAAAAGTTTAGAGGGATAAAAAGTAAAATAAAAAAAGAAAAGGTAATAAACATGCATAAAAAACCTCTAGACAGTACAAGTGCATAGTAGTGTAAACTAAAAACTAAAGGGGAAAAATATGAACACAACTAGAAATCTATCCCGACCTGAAAAAACTTGAAAAAGTTTACCGCTGAGAGATCCCATCACATGAACCCCAAGTTATGAGCACCACACATGGTCCAATATACCAGGTATCCCAAGGATCCTCTTAACTTACAATGTACCTATTCATTGTCTTCATAAGACATGACATGTCCAGGAAAATCCCATGTAGGTGTGAGTATATAAATACCTAGTAGGAAAACCCAATATTTGAAGAGAGATCATTAAGAGGTTCAATAGGAATATAAAAAAAGTAGTTATAAGAGATAGTCACGGAGAAAAAAACAACCCAACCAAGAGTGAAAAAAACCTCATCCAAGCACAATGTACATGTCATGGTTAGTTGATGAAATACATGTTGAATATTATCCACATATAATAGAAGAGTAGTCTTATCCAACCATGATATAATAATCACAGAATGTAAGTGGCATACCCTGCACATCTTCAATTCTTATAAAAGGATAGTAATCCAAAGTGTGGATATAAAAGGATATATATATATATATATATATATATATATTCTCAATAAAAATCATCCCAAATGAGAAATTTAGGGGTCCTTCATTTCATAGATCAAAACAAATAAGAAGAGTAACCAATAGTTCCAAAATCCCATAAATGATTCCCAACATCTCACATGTATACCTAGAATTAACCATCCATGTCCAACCATGCCTCTTCACTATGACACATAGTCAAGGGGACACAAACAATACGTAAAGGACCCAAACCCTAGTACATCAGAGGGTTATAATTTAGTTTCTCATGGATCCCCACCCTATATTGATAGGTGGGTTCCAATCGGTAAGGTAGAGGACCCACTCCCATGCAGATGGGGGGGGGGGGGGTCACTCTATTGGTCGAGGAATCATTCCATGGTGGGATAGGGGGTTCCTCTATGTTCATCGAGGACCATCCCCTATCTGATATGGGGTTCCTCTTTATGTCAAGGACATAATCCCTAGTACCACAGGGTGGTTACACTCTAGTAATTGTGGAACCAAACCCTAATACGTTAGGAGGGATCCACTTGGAAGGTATTAGTAGAATACTTGTACCCATGTTGATGGGGGGGGGGACCTCTAGACACCGAGGGCCAACACTCTCTTTGATAGGGGGTTCCACTCATAAGTAGCCTATGGTGATCCTGCCTGATCACTACTGTCATCAGAAATTTCTTAAATAAGAACCATGCTTAGAAAATTTCACATTGTATATCGAAAACTAAAACTAAGAAAACCATCTCATTTTACAAACAAAAAACTAATGACAAGATATTCAATAGCCAAACTCTATGTTTAAAATAAGGAGATACAGAACCTTGAAGTTTCCCCAAAAGAGGACAAGGGGTTGATGACCTTTGAGGGGAACCAGATGAAATGTGGTCCCACTCCACCACATGGTTGTGTACCTGGACATAAAATGGACTTCATCCCATGTAGGAGTATACATTGTGTAGGTGGAATACACAACATTTCCAGGCTAACCAAGACTGAGGTTGTGTTCCACTAGTCATGTCCATATACCATACCCCATGTCTGTGTACAAGAGTACATGACCATGTACCTGGTCATGTACTTCCAAGAAGATTAAAACTCTTGTGATCCTCCACATGGGTAGTCCAGTTGGGAAATGGGTACATAACATTTTGGGGAACTTACATAATGACTCATCCTTATTTTTCTCCAAAATGCTAGCTTCCTCCATTGAGGGGATACATGATGTGTTTTAATCTTTATGCATAGAGTATTGTTAGGGTTTTAATAGAAATCTAGATCCTTGATATGCATGCAAGATATAGACATTTAACTCCATTTCTCCATATATCCCACCTCAAATCCATCTAGGAGGAGTGGATATGGTTTTAATTCTTGGATTTCGGCCATCCCTTTCTAGAAATCAGCTCTAGTTATCCATTAGATTCCTATAGTGCAACTCATATGTTTCCAGTCCTTTCGCATTCAATTCCTTGATCCCAAATCATCACAAAAACATCTATTCCTTGAAACAATTCAAAATATGTTCTTACATAATTTATTAGGGTCTCATTCGTCGATATGTTTCAATTCTGAGTGTCCAATTGGGCTCAGTACCACCCGACAATATCGAACCGAGACCGTGGGGTCCTACCATTGATGAATGCGAAGAGATTGAGGGGTAAAATCACAATAACAAAGGTTTAATCATCGTGGGATAAATTTTCTTGTCCAATGATCATGATTAAGCATTTGAGGTTAGAAACCAAGAAATAATCAAATTAAATCTATACTCGAGTTCTTGAATAGGCTGAAAAAGGGCGCGGATCGAAGAACATTGATTGATCTAGTCAATAAATTTAATCAAAGTGAATAAATCACCAAATGAAGATTCTTTCCTGGTTTTTTATATTGTTAATTGAAGAATAACTCACTCACTGATGATTAAAGGAAGTCATTGAATTTTTTGTATCTAGATTTTCTCTGATCCGACATTTCATCTCCATCTGATGAGATTCACCAACATAGGTGGAATGAAGAGTTGTATAATTCTTAGAGGGTTTACGAGGAAAAAACTAGAGAATTCACCATGGTTGTAATCTTATAGATCATTTTTCTACATCAAAATAAACAAATAAATTTATTTTATAATTAATTAACTCACTGAACATACTTTTAATGAATGAGGTGTCCAAACACCCCACTCCGACCCATTTTAGGCCACTCCTATGGAAAACACTGCATTCCAGAATCAACCACATTCTCATATTTCTGACCTAAGCCTCTGTTTAAGAGTTATCGCTTTTTCATTCTAAACTATGTGTGAGTAATATTAAAAAATATTTAATATTTTTATAAAATTAATTTTGGGCACATTGTGCCTTAGAATCAAACACTCTCTCAACACATATCTCTGGACATATATATAGAAATATTCCAAATTATTACAAGGAAAAAATTTGGTATCTACCTCATTATATCCTTCAAGATTTTCATCCCCAAAAAGAAAAACTACACAAGAAAATTGGGATACTAATCCCAAAAATTGATCTCCCACTCTTAGGAACACTCCAACAAATTCCTATGTTGCTGAAACATGTGAACCAAGGAGATTGTACGTCCACAAAGTGTGCTCTCCTGTCAATCTCCGATTTCCACCGGGTTCTCCGCAATGGTAGATCCATCCCTGATGTCCAACTCGCCTCAGTTGGAGTGTGTGGAGTCATGAATGTATCCCCTCGGTTGTGGCATGTGGACGAAGTTGTGCACCCTCTCCAGATGTGGGGGTAGGGTGAAGCGGTAAGAAACCTCGCCAACCCTCTTCATGATCTCGAACACCCCCATTAACCTCAAGGATATATTCCATCTCTGGTTAAACCTTGAAAATACTCATCTTGGGAGGAATCCCCAAAAGAAATGGCCTCTCTGATCGAAATCCAAGAGCCTACAATGGTAATTAGAAAAATATTTTTGTCTCCTTTGTGACATCCTTATATACTCACTGATGATCAGGAATTTCTCTGTTGTCACCTGCACCATCTCTTGGAAGACATGAAATGTCTCACCAATATATTTCTAGCACAATGGTGACCAACATGGTCTCCAATACATGGCCACAAAATGTACAATTCTGATGGTAGTGTGGTAACTATTGTTGTTTGAAAACTGAAGGGCAGGTGACTCTCCCATCCACAGTCGAAGTCTAACATGCAAGAACAGAGAATATACTCCAACACCTGGATAATGAACTTGGTCTACCCATCAGTGTGGGGTAGAAGGTTGTCCTCATCCCCACTTGGGTTCTGAATTCATCCTACCATCCTCTCCACAATCATTATGTAAACAACATTTCATGATCATTGAAAATCATTGGGGGCACCCCATGAAGTAGAATGATCTCCCATATGTATAACTACCCCAAAATATTCACCAAAATCTCCTCCCTAATAGAAAGGAAGTGTTATGAAATCGTGAGTTAGTCAAATATCAGACATATGGCATCATTTACATTTATTGTGCATAGAATCCCTATCATAAATCCCATGGATATTCCATATCATTTCTACTTTGGAATCACAAGGGGATCCAACAAACCGATGGAAAATTAGTGTTCAGCCTTCACCTACTAGAAGGTGATGTATTGAGAGATGAACATAGATATCATCCATCCCATTAAAGACAAAAAAACATACATTGAATATTTATGTACAACATATCTACAAAGGGATGTAAAACTAGGGGATAAGTTTGTAACTCTCGCATCACATTCTCCCACATCATGACTAGGAATATCATCTATACATGGAAATGATTAAATGATTACATCCTTAAAAATATCCATATGTCTAGTTTCTTATGGATATATGATCATGTTATACCTCACAATAGATGTATCCTAGTGAAGACTCTCCCTCATGCTCAAGATGCGGAGGAGTTAACACCATCGACTGTCGAAAAGTTATACCCTCCTTATACACTAGGGTCAACTATAGGGAAGCCATCTGCCCCAAATCCTCATACACTAAACAATCCAGGGACTTCTTATTAGGGTAATATTCTAAAATGTTTCCCTTAGAATATCTCTAAAATCATAGTCTGATAGGGACTCCAACTAGCGTAACTATCTCACGTTCAAGTCTCTCTCTGTAAAGACGCACCTGAGACACTGGTAGTTTGAGTAAACCAAAAATCACTCCCTATAAGGTAGTGTATCCACATACTCAGGGAGAAGAATACCACAAACAACTCTACAATGTGATTCACATTGTTCTTCTCATGGGGCCTCAAATTCCTTGACCCTATGCAATAACTTCCTACCACAACATCAACACATAGTTGAACCTAGTTCCAAAGGAATAAAAATTCAATACGGACTCCACACCTTCCTCTGGTAGTCTCAATACTGGATCAATAGTAATCATCAGCCTCAACTCCTCAAAGTCCCTCTAGCATTTTTCATACTTGGTAAACATATTCCCTTTCGATGTCAGTGTGGTTAAAAGGGTTGAAATTCTCAAGAAGCATTCCAAAAACCTCATATTGTACCCCATAAAGATAAGAAATCTCTACACCTCTAACATTCTCTTGGGTGAATCCCAAGAAAGCACTACATCGATTTTTATTGGTTCCATGACTAAACCTTTCTAAAAAAGGACATGCCCTAGAAACTGAACCTCATTAATCCAGAACTGAAAATTCAAGAGATTACCATAAATATGGAACTCTCAAAGAAAATCTAGGACCAACCTCAAGTTCTCTACTTGCTCCTCATTTGATGTTGAGTATATGAGTATGATGAAGAAAAACCCAAACTGGTCCATGTATGACCCAAAGGAAGGTTCATCAAATCCATAAAAATGGAGGGGGAATTATTTACACTAAAGAGAATCACTAGGAACTCACAGTGTCCATAACAACATAACAATTACAACTTTGTAATATCATCCTTGCGAACCCTCAACTGGTGGTATATGAACATGATATCAATCTTATAGAACTATACCTATCCTCAAAACTGGTCAAAGAGGGAATTAATCCTTGGAAAGGGGTACTTTTTCTTTATTGTGTCTGGTTTAGGAAATAATAATCCACACAAATATATAATTTACTATCCTCTTTTTCACAAAAAAAAATCAGATCTTTCCCGGGGACACACTATGCCTGATGATACCTTTCTCTATAAGGTCTTCTAACATCAACCACAACTTCCAAAGCTTAGTAGGGTCCATCCACTATGATGAAGAAAATATCAGAGAATACCTAGGATGCAATTCGATGAAAAATGATTCTTCATCTTTGGAAGTAGTCTCAGAACATCCTTATGGAATATGCCCATAAAATCCTCCAAGGAATAAGGAATCTATATGAATAATGTGCTAGTTTCATCAAGGGATACCATCACTAACTGATGTGTGATGGATTACAACCTCCTTCTCATAAAACACACTTTCCGTACCATGATATATATCTCATTAGAAAAGGATAATCTCATACTAAGACGGAATCATAGTGTTCTATCATGATGACCAAAAGGTCCCACATGAACTTCTCCCCACCAAGAAATAACTCACACTTCTGGATTATAAAAGATACAGAACAAGCATTCCCTATAGGAACCTCAAGATGAAGCTACTGGTTTAGCACCTTAATTGTGAGATATAGATATCACACCATGAGTTTAGAGATAATGGAATGACTGACATATATGAATGATAATACTGAATCAAGAGTAGAAAATACAAATATTGTACCTCTAATCATCTCGTGTGCTAAGGGATCATAAAGCTCCAAAGCTTTTAACTATCCACAACACCGATTGCAAGATCCCTAAGCCTAACATGGGATGCTTGGTGGTGGTGGTGGAAGGATATCATAGTGTTTCCCACCACCCATTTCTCCTCCTACTACTCTTCTAGCCCCACCACCCTAGGTACCAACCTACCCACTCCTAGGAGATCCCAAATCATAGAGAAGCCTCTGTCAAAGAGATCAGTTAGCTATCAATTTTCATTTCATGGAACATATTTATAATAATTCTCATGCTATGTGACCACACCCATCACAAGTGAATAAAAAACCCCCTATAGGTTGACCTAATCCTCTACACTACCCCATACCATTTGAGTAGTTCTGATCATGGGGAGGTCCCCTACTTCGAGAACCTACTTCCTCACATCTGATAGCTCATCCAGATGAACATGCCCTATGATGCCAAATAGAAGCTTCATGTTTCTAGAATTCATATAACAGAAATATCTCTATCAGTAGTGCATTTTCCAGAACCCCAACATAGGTGGGGATGCACAAGGGCACAAATCTGGCACATATCTCTATGCAGAGTGCATGCTCAAAGTTATGTGCTCAGAAGTAGAAATCCCATATCATGTCAAGAGAGTACTTCATTTGTTTTTGAATATTTTGGTATAATCATCCACTGTCATACCTCTATTTTGTAGCTCCAAAAGCTATTAAATCTCAAATGAGAACAAATAGGAGGGATAATACTATTCACTTAACAACTTATAGAAATTAGTCCATGAGAGTGTTGACTCATCAAGGATCTACATAACAGGGCTCCACTAATTCCCAATTGCTCTGTGGAAGAGGAAATACAATAGTGAAACCAAAAAATCCATCAGTGTTCAGATGAGCCTGAAGAGATAGACCACTAAATCTATACAATCCTCCCCTACTTGAGAATCTGGCTCGTCGTAGAACCTCAGTAGTCTATGGCGCTTGAACTCACAGAGCATGCTAATCTTGCGTGCATCCTCAACATGATGTGATATAAAGATATACTACTAGAAATATGTAGGTGCTTCTAGTTTCTATCATGGAGGAAGGAGATCATGGGATGGACCTTGAACTGAGGCACCATCGCTCATTATATAACTGTCTTGATCCACAGTTGGTATCCAAGCTAGCTTTCATTGTGGAGGCATACTGAGATTTATCATGATGCACCATGATCAAATGAGAACACATAAATATATATAACAACAATATGGAGATGATTGAAGAAGTACATTCAAATAACCAATCCAATATGATGCATCTACCACTGATCCCTGAAAAAAATGTCTCGACCTACTGAGTAAAAATGAAGATAATTAGGGTCTTTGTGAGTGGATACGTCAGCTGCCCACACCATCATTAGACTCCATGGACTGAGATACCCACTACAGACACTTTGAAACTATTAACCTAAACCCATTCAGAACCCCCTTAAGGATACTGCTCCAAAAAAACATCCAATATATCAATCCACCTTTGATACAAATCTTTGATGACCCAACCCAATTCGGTTTGAGATTAAACATCGACAAGTTCACCTCTATATGCTAGGAGATGTATTCCAGTACATAATTCATTACTTACACAAAGATTCCATTGATTAAGTACCCGCACACACACACACAAACATATTGATGTAAAAGTATAGAGGAAATAAAATTAAATGTAATAGAAAGATGAGGGAACAACCATGCAAGAAAAACCACTAGACGGTACATAAGTACGGTAGTGTAAAATAAAAAGTAAATAGAAAAAATACATTCCCAAATAGAAATGTGTCTGAACTAGAAAAAAACAAAAAAATAAACTGTTGAGAGAGCCCATCTCTTGAATCCCATGCTATGACCACTACACATGGTCCAAAGTACTAGGTATCCCTAGAATCCTCTAAAGTCATGGTCGACCTGCCCATAATCTACATAAGACATGAAACGTGCTGGAAAATAACATGCATGGGTTAGTATATACATATAAATTAGGAAACACAAAAAGATGAAGTAGAATAGTAAGAGATACAATAAGAATATAAAGAAAATAGAAGCAATATATAATCATAAAGAATAGATCATCCCAACCAAGAGTGAATGTAACCTCATAAAAGCACAAGGGGATTTTCACAGTGAGTAGATAAACTACACAATGAATATTCACCACCTATAGTAGGAGAGTATACTCATCCAACCCTGAGAATATAAATATGGAAAACACAAGGGAAACCCCACACATTTTTTCCTCTCCTAGAAAAAGATTAACAAAAACTAGAGCATAGATACAAGTATATATATATATATTCTTAGTAAAAAGAATCCCAAATGAGAGAGTAAGGGGTTCTCCATCTCATATCTCATCCCAATATAAAGATTATCGAGTAGTTAAAAAATCCCATCAATGATGCACAACATCTCAGGTGTCTTCCCAGAAGTAAACATCTTTGTCCATCTAAGAATTTTAACTCTACCACAAAGTCAAGGGTCCACAAACTCCATGTAAAGGACCCATAACCTAGTAATTCACAGGGGTTCCACTCGAAATGTATTCATAAAGGAAACATTCCCATGCTGATGTGGGGTTCCACTCTAGTGTCATGAGGACCTTCACCCTTTGCTGATAGGGGGATACACTTGGTAAGGTAGATGACCCATACCCATGATGATGGGTGTTCCACTCTATAGGTTGAGGACCAAACCCTGGTGGGAAAGGGGGATACACTATTATCATCGAGGACCCACACCCTGTCTCATATGGGGGTTCCACATAGATGTCTAGGACCCATATCTTGTTACCATAGGAGGATCCACTATAGTCATTGATGAAACACACTATAATATGTCAGGTGGTTCAACTCGGAAGGTAGATATAGAGGAACCACACCCATGATTATTGGGGGTGGGAATCTACTATAGTAGTTGAGGACCAACACCCTATATGATAAAGGGGTTCTACTCGAAATAAGGTTTTTTCAATCCTTACTGATCACTGCCATCATTATGTGTCACCAAAATAAGAACCATTCCTGAAACATTTTGAATCGAATCTTAAAATTTACAACTGAGGAAAAATCCCTTTTTAAATGGAAAATCATATAGTATATACTACTCGCATGCCAAAATCCAAGTTCAATCGAAGGAGTTACGAAACCATGAAGTTTCCATAAAAGAGTTCAAGAGGTACACAACGTGTGAGTGGACTCACACAACATGTGGTCCCACTCCACTGTCTAGCTGTGTCCCTGGATGTAAAATGGATTCAATACTATATAGTAGTACATGACATGTAGGTGGACCACACGACATGTACATGCCCACTGTGATCAGGTTCATGTCCTGCTGGTCTTGTTCATGTACCAAACCTAATGTATGTGTATTAGAGTACATGAACGTGTACCTGGACATGTTATTCCACAGTAGTTGTGATCCTCCATATTGGTATCCTAGTTGAGAAAGGGGTACACTGCGTGTGGGAGAGAATAAAATTCATGTCATACTTAAATTTCTCCAAAACCTTATCCACCACTGCTGAGGGGCTACATGTCATGTTTTCATCATTATACATGGTGTGTAGTCTAGTTTTTAATATAAATATAGATTTTAATTCACATGCTAGATCTGGCCGTGTTGCACTATTTCTCAATAGATCCCACCTCAAATATGTTCAGGTTGAGTGGATCTGGTCATGATTCACTGATTTTGGTCATCTCTCACAAAAAATAAAATCTATTGGTCCATGAGAGTTTCGTTGTGAAACATGTACGTCATGAAGCCCTCCAAATTCGACTCCTTGATCTCAACTCAACAAAACAACCATTAATTCCATGCAAAGATTCTATATCTTCTCATGCTTCATCGACCTAGGCCTCATTATTTTATCTATTGTGATTTTGGGGGTTGGATCAAGCTTAGTACTATATGGAAATGTTGAACTGGGAATGTGAGTTCCTACCAGTGATGAACATGAATAAATAGAGTGGTAAAAGAATAAGAACAAATGGATAATCACCATTTTTAAGAATTTTTGGAATAAAATTAAGAATGATAATCCATGGTTAGAAACTAATGAAATAATAAAAATAAATCTATACCTAGGCATATAAAAAGGTGTAAAAGGGGTGTAGATAAAAGAACATGGATTGATATGCTCAATCAATTTAATCAAAGTGAAGAAATATCTAAATTAGAAGTCATACCTAGTTTTTTTTGGACTGGTCATTCATGAAGAATGAACTCACTAATGATTGAATGATTTTTTTAATTCCCTGTATCCTGATATGCTATGATTAGGAATTTCTTCCTCATCCGATAATATTTTACAATGGAGGTGAAAGGAAGAGAATTGGAATTATCTTAGGGTTTTTGTAGATAAACATAGATAATTATCCCTGGTAGTTATCATATAGATCATTTCACTATGTCGAAATGAATGAATGAATTAATTTAATTACTAATTAAATCCATGAATGTAATGCCAATGAGAGAAGGGTACGAACACCCTGTGATGACTCATTTTAGGTTATTACTATGGTAAAAACCAGGTTCTAGTCTCAACCATTATCTCAAGTTTCTAATCTAAGCTTCTATTTAAGAGTTATCTAATTTTATTTAATAATTATGTTTGAGTGATATGAATATATATTTAATATTCTTATAAAATTAATTATGGTAACACCGAGCCTCAAAATCTCATTCCATATCAGCACCTAGTTCTTGAATTATATATATGAACACTTCAAAGACTTATAAGAAAAAAACCTGTCTATCTAGAGGTGAAAATTTTAGAGTATTTTCTTTTTTTTGTGTGACCTTATCTCATTAAATAGATCCAAAACTATATTATTATCACAATATAATGTGATGATATCTTTACTGATAGGTTCCACAACATGCTCTTATAGAATGTTGAATATCTAAATAGATTCTTTGAATGAATCAAAATCCTCTATGTACTCACACTCTGCTGTAGAATCAGAGATAATTGGATTCTTTAAACCCTTATAGCTAATAAATCCTTTATTGAGACTAGAGACATATCATAACCATGAATTCTAATCTCCCTGGTCTATTTAATAGTTGGGATCTATGTAACCATTAATGACTAGATACTTGTATCCTACATATACTATGAACATATCCTTAGTTATCCTCATATAATTATGGACAACCTGAACAATGAAATTTTGTTGTTTACCTAGAGAATCTTGATTTCTTCCTATCATGCTCAAGGAATAGGAAACATCCAACCTAGTATATAAAGTGGTGTAAATAAAAGGATTCTTAAACATAAATATTACATCTTAATAGAAAAATATTAATTACATAATATAACAATACATACCAGAATTGTTTAGGTCTAACACCTTTGGAAACATGGACACATAAACAATAGGTCCATAGGTGATCTCTGTTATCTTCCATTATGTTCTTCATAACTGATACCCTTCTTAGACATATAATACTTAACACTATAAATAAAACATAATAAATGGTGGCCTTAGATACTAATTAAGGGTTAAAATAAGAGATATCAATCTCTAATCATATGAAAACATAAGATAAGGATAAGGGTATCTGATCATAGACATAACTTACAATGTTTATGCCCAAACTGTCATAGATCATACACATGATTCATGGTATAAAAAATTATTATTTCAGAAAATGTGGACCATAAGACTGAGAAATCATTATAAAGCAATCATGAAACACAATCCCATGTCATAAAAGTGTGAAAAAAATCATAAATATAGAAAACCAGTTCATATTTCAAGGTTAAATACCAAAACAATCAACAAAATGGATCAGGACTTATAACTTGTTTCCCACTGTGGGTTAGTATGCACCTATTTCCCACAGTGGATCATGACTCTTCTATTTCCTAGAGTATATTAAGACTAACATGTTTTATATATTGGATCAAGAATCACCTACTTACCATAGCGGATCAATTCCATCAACTTTCTTACCATTTTTATCTCATGAGATATAAAGATTCAACCAATAAATTAGAGAGAGATATATGTCACAACCATATCATAATGAAAACCACACTTATGTGCATAATAATATCATAAAAAATTCATCATATTATCATATCAAGACCTACATAAGGAAAAAGGAGTTCATAAAGAATTCATCAATTCACCACAGAATAACCCATGAAAAATAAACGGGTTTCATAAAAATTTATTTAAATTAAACATTCACTATCTAGAGAAATTTTAAGTATGGTATCATTCAATATTATCCCCAATAAAGTATAAGTAACATAAATGGATTTCATTTAGATGAAAAATGATTTTGAAAGATCACGTGAAAAATTTATTATGGAAAAAATCCATTCCAATTAAAAAAACATTTTAAAAGATAAAATATTTTCAAATATATTTTCTTTAAAAATAACCATGGATATATATGAAGTAATATTTAAAAATATTTTAAAACATTTTTTAAGTAAAATATCCCTTCCATTTAAAAAAACATTTAAAAAAATTATCTTATTTTTGAAATAATTATATTTGAAAATAAATTTTAAAAATTTAAAAGTAACCTTTAAAATATTTATTTGATAATTATGGTGGAAAATATAGTTCATTTCATACATGTTAAAACCAGTATTCCTTTTAGTTTATTGGTAAAATCCAAACATGAGTTGTTTGGAAAATGACCTGCTTATTTCTATAATTTTTTTTTAAAAATAAATCATGGAAAAAAATGTATCTAATAAATCATTTATATAATGTAAAAAACATTTTTGAATACATTTTTTGAATTTTTTTTGAAAACACAGTTTTGGATGAAAATAATGATTTTGACCAAAAATAGAAATAAAAATAGTTTTTATTAATAGTTTTTTGAAATCATGGGTACATAAATTGAGTAAAATGTAGGAAGAACATGTATCATCATGAAATAAAAATCGGATAACAAAATTCCCTAGTTTCTTGAGATATGGGTAAAAATATTTCATTATCAAAATCATAAATATAAACAATCACAATAAATGATGAGATTATATCATAAAACCCTTACCAAATTAATAATAGTGAATCCTGACATAATGAAAGTGATATCATCAAATGGATATTTAAATCACCTAAATTATTATTATAATGATCATAAAAAACATTTATAGGAACAATATACACTATATAATGTAAATAGGTGGTGAATATGGAATTTGTCTTAAAGAAGTAAAAGTGATATGGAAATCCCTTTCCATATGTCTCAACTTCCTTTATACACATTAGATCCTCTTATATAATAAATATAATTTTATTATATTTATATTAAATGACCATAATTATATATATCATACCATATATTATTTACTTTAAAACTCTTATTACCCTTTTATTAATAATTTCATATAAAAGTCATATTTCCTGTAACAACTGATTTGTTTTTTGTGTATGTTTTGATTTGTTATTTTTGGTCATATTGCTTTGATCATGGTGAGATATTATCTGGAATGTTAACCATGATATAAATATCATATATATATATATATATATTATATATATTTAGAGTAATCCATAAAATTTAGAGAGAGAAAATGAAATACACTATTCAAGGAGATGGTAGGTCGTATGTACACCTGAACGATGTCTCCATCTTTTCAAAGAATGAAATGAATGAAATATATTACATTTATAAAATAATTTTTATTTCATATATATTAAATTTTTTATTTAAAATATTAATTATTACCTTATAGGTAAATTGTATGTGAAGAATAGATCACATCACTTCATAAGTCTGTAGTCTGCTGTACACATTAACGATGTTATCATATTCCAACGAGACCGTAACCGGGTGTTAAGGGCTCCTGCTTGTCATCCAAGAGACCCAGGTCAAAACCGGGTGGAGGTGAATTTTTGGGTTACTGTAGCAGTACTATAGAAGTACTGTTGCAGTCAGAACTATTCACCCGATTTGGGCCTTTGGGCCACCAGTTTTGGGCCTACGGGTCTCCAGGGACTTCGGGTCATCAAAGGCCTTCAGGCCATGGGGAATTCAGGCCATAAAGACCATTGAGTAGCCCAGTTCACACAGAACATGCCCCAAAATAGGATCAGAGCAACCAGAGTAGTAGCCACTAGAAGCAGAGCTAACCGGATTGGAAGAATGAGATGGTATGGCAGCCGCCATTGGGACCAGGCACCGTGCAGCTTTGTATGGGACAATGCTAGTTGATCATCAATGCAAGGTGGGGAGCTAGGTGGCCAATGATGTAGAATCTGGGGAGGGGCAGTTCAAGTGGGTTGGGCTTGTGGGTCATGTAATTGGCATGGTATGCCTCTGGGCCTTCGGGTCATATATTGTGAGTCAGTAGGGCCGTATGCCTTGGGCCTACGGGTCATGTACGGGTTCCCCTTCAACCGTAAAAAGGGGGATTATCCATAAACAAATAAAAAATAAGGCCTTCAGGATATTCGGGCTAACGATGTTATCATATTCCCATTGAAAAAAATTAATAATGAATATGTGGAGTTATCATAATAAAAGAATAATAATATCATAAATATCATATATAAATAATAAATTCATGATTATATTGAACCATGATACGTGGTTATAGAAAATAAATAACTCTAGTTCTTAAGGTGGTAGTCTTCCGTACACACAAATGATGATTTCATAAACCATTTGATGGAAGAGGATAATGATTTAGGTTATTAAATTAACATTATAAAATATAAGTATTTGGAAATTAATGAGGTTATTTTATCATCATGTTATAATAAAAATTCAAGGATGTGTATGAAGAAATAAAATAAAACACTCTATTATGGACTCTACAACTTCTTAGAAAAAATAAATTTACCTTAAACCATAAGGATTCATAGGTTAGTTTTATGAACACAATAATGATTATATGATATGAAAGTATTAAAAAATATATTTTTTAGGTATTATTTAAACCAATTGGTTTTTTTAAGTGTGAATAAGAGAGGTGAGGGGTGGCTTTTTATAAGTGAGGTGAGTGACACACTTCGAAAAGAAAAATATGTGCCCACATTTTTCAAATTTCAAAAGGATCCAAAATGAATAATTATTTAAAATAAAATATATAAGGTCAAAAAAGTTCTATAAAATAGATGTTTTAAAATTTTTGGGTCTTTTTAACCCTTATCTTTTTAGATTTACCCATCAGGGAACTCATATTTACCATAATCATAGTAATGTTTTTAGTATTTTTACTATCAATTATAGTAAAAAATTAACTTGAAATTATTAGATAATAAAAAATTTATTGATTAAAAATATGGAATCAATTATCCCCAAATCCATTCACATAAATGGAAAATTTTAATTTAAAATTAATTCCACAAACCCAATAAGAAAGAAGTTTTCAAAAAAAAATTCAAAATATTTAAATGTTTTTATATCAAAATTCTATATGAAAATTATTCCAATTAAATAAATAGGATTAATAAATATAAAATTAAAGTATTTTTATCAATAAAACCATCTAATTTTTTTTTAAATAAATGACAATTCTTAATAAAAAACAGTATTTTTCACTATTCATTATAAAATTTATAATCTTATAAAATTATAAAAAATTCACACTAAGATAATTTTTGATTGCGGATTTTAATAATTAATTTTTTTTAAAAAATAATTTTTATAAATTTGTAAAAAATAATATTAAAATAAGTGTACAAAAGGCGACAAAACAACTTTTTAGAGAAATATAGTTTTTAAGCATAAAATTAGATTTATTCTTTTCTCTTCTTTAGAAAAAAATAAGATGAATGTTAATTTTTTTTGAATATATAATATATAAACTTCCTTAAAATCACTCACCTATATTAATTTGTTTCATTTTTCACGGTAAAATGCATTTTTTTGAATAAAATTATTTTTTATAAAAAAAATTATCTTTATTTTCAAGTACTTTTTATTTTAATTAATAATTATTTGGTCACCAAATAATTCATTTCATATAATATGTAAAATATATATTTTAATAATTTAGTTAATTTTAATTATACACTCCATTCCAATAGATAGACTATAACTATCACAGAAAATAAAAATATTTTAATAGTATGTCGGGTTTTGTTAAAACTCCATCTTGCATATAACACAAGATGAACTCTGTTTTGTGTGTAATGAAAATTATTGAAAAGATTAAATTTATTTGAAAAATATATATTTCTCAAAATCATGAGGTGTTTATTTTTACCCTCTTAGAATAACTTTATCCTTCAAACTTCATCACTTTGGTACTAACAACTGAGGATACTTCTACCTCAATACATCCTTTGGTTCCCATGTACCTTCCTCAAGATGATGGTTTCAAAAAAAAAATTGAACAAGTTAGTGTTCTTGTTTCGTAGAAATTTCATTGTAAAATCCAAAAATCTCCACTGGTTGTTCTTCACGAGAAGGTTTATCCTCTAGAGGTATGAGCATCGAGTTCACAAAATGTGAATGATCAGGTATTTAATTACTCCGGAGAGATACTAGAAACACATTGTGGATTTGAGATATATTTGGTGGAAGTGCTAATCTATTGGGTACTATCCCAATATGATCCATAATTTCAAAGGAACCGATATACAATGGGATTAGATTTTCTTTGTATCATAAGCACAATTTAATCCTTTGGTTTAGCATCGATCAATATCCTATTTATCTCTTACTCTATAAAATGAAGATTATTTTTTTATGACTGAATCCATAATGGATCAAAAGATACATAATATAATGATAATTAATTCCTTTTATCTCTTGTTATCATCATTACAAAATGGTTAGCACAAGTTATCCAATTTGTATAAATATTTATATAGAGTAATACATTAATCTCAAAAGCCTTATCCAAAGTTCAACATAAACCATTCTATAAATGGATAACCTTACAACCCTTCTAAATTTCAAAATTTTAAAAAAGGGCACAAAATTCCCCAAAAATCATCTTAAAATTAATCCTCCAAATATAATTAAGTTTCTATTAATGGTCATAAGGAAAATATGTGAATAAATTGGTCATATATTCTATTAATGTTTGGTAATAAATAAAGCTACCATAAAAACTAAATTAAAATATTAATGCATCTTCATTTCATTAATAAAACCACATATTATTGAATATATTCCATAGATAGAATAATGTTCTAAACTTAACAAATGATAACACACACCACTTTTCAACAAATAATTTATCAAATCCATGGTAATCAGTATATCCCAATTTACATTATCTATATCATTTATCTCTTTATCCAAAAATAATCATCACAACATTGGGAACATAGTAAGGGTTATCTTTCCCTTAATCACATTTTTTCCATGAATATAACCTTTCCATTAAATCAATTTTATTAGGCAACAAACCCATTTAACATATTCTTGCAAATTCTTTACAGAAAATTTACACTAGAAAATCCTTATATATTTCATAATTCTTGAATTAAAATACATAAATGCTTGAATCATTATAATCCATTATTAAATCATTAACTATGATTAATTACCTTATTCTATAATTACCATTTCTTTGTTTATTTCATTTGTGGCCTCTTTATTATCAATAGTATAACCATTACTCACACCACCTTGATTCTCATTATGATCTTTCCACCCATGACATTGATTTTGATAATTCCCATAATTTCTATATTTAATGCATTCAACCATCAATTATACATTAGGGAGACCATTATTCTCATATATTGAATTAAATTACCATTTATTTTTTTTATATGAAATTAAATTATTTGTTTCCTTCCTTTCCACACTCAAAACATCTTCCAAATCCTATCAGAAATTAACTTAAGTTCTTATTCCCACATTTTGACACATAGGAAACTAAATATTTATCCCTATATTATCTCCACTAACTAAACTCACAACTAACTCTATAGTTATATTATTTAGTTAGTATGAGAGTTGGTTATGGTTGAATTTTTTAATCATATATTGTGATAAAAGATTTGTAATAATCAAAATATCATTTATTTCAGTTATCATCCCACTTGGATTCTCATCAACAAATTATCTATCACATTCAACAATATCTAATTTCCCTCTAGTTCCTTCCATTGACTAAAACAAAAAATAATAGTGTGAGTAACAATATTCATAGTGGTAAACCACATAATCATGAAAAATCACTTATCATATGACTAAACCATTTAACATTCTTTTCAATCCATGAAACTTTAGTCTTATCCTTAGTCATGGAAGGTCATCTTAAATATCCTTCATTATGATTCATAAAGATCTTATAAATTTATAATGCATATAAACTAAGAGTGTCAAACTAGGTATGCAATATGGCCTATTATCATGCACCTAGTGATGATAGATTCTATGTCAATACTACCTTTTCTGAGTTATTACCATTAGATACCTTTGTGTCAGAGTCACATAAACATCTAGTACCCATGAAGGTAAGTTATTTCATGGAAACCAATCACTCTATTCATTAGAAAAATTCTAGGAAAGTTTCATAAACATTAAATCATTTATAGACATATCCTTAGATACATACCTAGACATATCCTTAAAAATATTCCTTGGGATCTCACTAACAATTTCTAATCCAAGTTTCCAATGTTTATTTAAACCTTTCATTGATACCAACTATTAATACCTAAACTTCACCGACATAAATATTACATCTTAATATATGAATATTTATTACAAGACATAGCGATCCAGGCTAGAATCATTTAAATCTAGTTATCTTGTAAAGATAGACACATAATCATTTGATTCATAATTGAGCTACATCATCTCCCACTGTGTTCTTCATAACTCAAACCCTTCATAGAAATATCATACATAGTACCTTTCATCATAACCTTGGGAAAAGAAACCCAAGAAATTGTGATCTTGGATGCTTAGTAAGGGTAAAAATAAGAGATATCAATCTATGATCATATGAAAACATAAGCTAATTATGATATTATATGATCATAAACATAATATATGAAGTTCATACCCAACCAATAATAGATCACAAACATGTTTCATGGAATAAAAATTTATCATTTTAGAAATCAAGGACCATAAAAATGACTTGAAATCAACCATGATCCATATTTTCCTGTCCTTAATGTGTGGCACCATCATAAATATAGAAAAACATTTCATATTTCAAGGTTAAATACCAATTACCTCAACATAGTAGATTATGACTTATCACTAATTACTTATTGGGGATCAGGTTGTACCTATTTCCCATAGTAGATCAAGAAACAACAACAACCGAAAGTTGTTCAGGACTCACATGTTTTCCATAGTGGATTTGGAGTCACCCAATTTATTAGAGGGAGATATAAGTACCACCAATCTCATAATGAAAACTATACATATGTGTTCCAAAATATCATAAAACATTTATCATATCATCACATGATAACCCATGTAAAAAATGGTTAAAAAACATTTCATATATTCCCCATATCATAACCTGTAATAAATAATTGTGTTTCATAAACATTTGATCAACATATAAATTAACATCCATATAAAAAATAAAGTTGGTGTAATTAAATATTATCCCTAGTAAGTAATATGTAACATCAAAGGATGTAATATTAAATAGAAAATGACTTTGGAAGATCAATTGGAACATTTATTGAAAAAAATTTCCATTAAACTTAAAACAATATTTTTTAAAATGTAAAATATATTCAAAATAATTTTTCTTTAAAAATAAATATGGAATCTTACAAAGGATGCTTTAAAAAAATTTAAAACTTGTATTGAAGAAAATATAATAAATAATATATATACAAATTTTTTAAAATTAAAAATTAATAAAAATTTTTAGAAATAATTTTATTTGAAAATAAACTTTGAGACTTATAATTTAAGATAATGAGTTGTTCATGATGGTGAAAAATAATATCAATGCCACATATGTTAAAACAATGATTCACTTCACATTTTTTGTAAAATCCAAATGGGAATTATTTGAAAAAAGGCATGAATATGATATTCAATTTTTCTATATATATCAAAACATGGGTAAAAATTTCTTCAATAAATAAATTTTATAAATAAAAAAATTAATACATTTTTAGAAAACATTGTTTTGGATGAAAAATAGGGTTTTAATTGAAGGGATAAATAACTAATATTTTTATAAAAATAGTTTTTGAAATCTTAGATAATTAAAGAGAGTAAAATGAATGTAAAATATTATTCTCATCACATAACCATAATATAAAAATATTCATTATTTTTGTGAGATATGGGTCACCATATTTCATTGAAATATTAATAAACATAAAAAATACCAATAAACAATGAGATTGTATCATAAAACAATTACCACTTTTATAACACTAAATCGTAAGCTCCACGAAAAAGAGATCATAAAATGAATATTTAAATCCATTTTTTTTAAATTCATCATAATAAAATACCTTTATGGTAATTATATACACCACATAAAATAAATAGGAAGTGAATATGTCATGTGTCTCATAGATGTAAAAAATGAGACGAAAATACATTACAAAATGTCTTGAAATGATTATTTCACATTTTAACCAACTATAAAATTAATATAAGTTTATAATAGTTATATTAATGTACCATACATACATATATCATATCATATATTATATAATTATGATCTTTTATTACAAGTTAATTAACAATTTTAAGTTAAAGTCATGTTTTGGGTAATAAAAACTCTGTTTTTTGTGTATGTTTTGATTTTTTAATTTAATCCCAATTAATTTTATCATGGTTAAATCATCTAAATAATTTTAACCATGATTAAAATATCATATATACTAATTTTACATGTTTATATTTCAATACATAAACATTAGAGATCGAAAATGAAATACTACATTTAGGGAGACAGTAGGCTGTATGAACGCATGAATGATGTTTCTATTTTATTGATGGATGAAATGAATGAAATAAATTATATTTACACAATTATTTTAATGTAATATATATCAAATTTATTTATTTAATACTTTCATTATTACCTTCCAAGTAAATATTATGTGAAGAATTAGTGAAATCACTTCACAAGGTGGTAGTCCACTGTATACATGAATGATGTCATCATATTCTCAAAGAATGGAAATAAATAATGCATAAGTTATATAATAATTCCAGAAGAATAATAATATCATAAATATAATATATAAAAAATAAATCCATAATTATTTCTATTCATAATATGTGGTGATGGAAAATGAATAACATCAGTTTGTGGGGTTATAGTATGTCGTACACATGAATAAGGATTTTGTAACCCATTTGAAGGAAGAAGATAAAGATTTAGGTTATTAAGTTAACATAATAACATTTCATTAAATTAAATACTCACAATTTATTATATCATTATGATTTAAATATAATACAAGGAGGTGGAGGAAGAAATAAAATAAAATACTCAGTTAGGGATGTTACCTCTACTTCGATTTTTTTTGTTAGCACAAAAATGATTATTAGATTGGATTTATGAAAAAATGGATTCTATGATGAGAGGAGGGAATAAATAGTTTAATTGGGAAGGTATTTTCTAATCCAATGTTTTTTGAATGTTCTAAGAGGAGATGAGAGGGTGTTTACTTTTATAATTGAAGTGCATGGAACACCTGCAATTTTTGAAAAGAAAACATTATACACATATTTTTCAAATAAAATATGGAAAAAATGTTCTATTATCTCAAATATAAGTTATAAGGTCTAATTATGTCCATAAAATGGGCGTTTTACATTTTTTGGTAATTTTCAACCACTATCTTTTTAGTTTAACCCCTAATAAACCCATTTTTTATCTTAAGTGTGATAAATATTTTTTTACTTTTTTTACTATTAATTATGTTAAACAAGTAAATTTAAATTATTATATAATATAAATCATTATTATTAAAAATATTAAACAAATTTTTATAAATTCCATTCCCAGAAGAGAAAAAAATTAATTTAAAATTAATCCTACAGACCTGACTAGAAAGCAGTTTTCCAAAAAAGAAAATGTTCAAATGTTAAAATAGTTTTTTTATTAAAATTAATTTTTAAACTAAATAAAATTATTTAAATTTGATTAATATATATTATTGAATTAATTTCACATGTACAAACATCTTAAAACTATTTATATGTTTTTAAATTCGTTAAAATATATGTCAATTTATAATAGAAACCTACATTTTACAATATTCATAAAAAAGTATATTCTTTCTGAAATGAAAACAATTCATACTATGATAATTTTAAAATAATTAATTAAAAAATTATTTTCATTAATTAAAATAAATTTTATAAAATTGGAAAGAATTATTTTAAAAAAAAGTGCAGAAAAGGAGAAAAAATGTTTTTTTAAAAAATATAGTTTTAAGCATAAAATTATATTTATTATTATCTCCTATCTAGAAAACAAATAAAATGAAATTTAAAAAGTTTATTGAATATATAATATATATATTTATTTAAAATCATTCACGAAAATTTATTTTTTAATTTATTTATGTAAAATATGTTTGTGTTCCTAAAAATACTTTTTCACGAAAGGATTTCTGTTATTATCAAATAGTTTTCATTATCATTTAAAATTAATTGGTCACCAATGAATTCTATTTATATATATGTAAACAATATATTTTCATAATTTAATTAATTTTATTCAAACTCTCTATTGAAATGGGCAGGATATTACTATCATAATAAATAATAATATTTTAATAGTATGATATGTTTCATTAACCATTTTTTGTGTGTGTAATGAAAGTTAAAGTTAGGGTCATATGTAATGAAAAATGTTTAAAATCAAAAGTTTGTTTTTCAAAAATATTTTAAAATATATCATGGTGTTACAGATTACTAACATGTTTGATTTTATCAGAAATACTTATGGTATCTACTCATTTTATCTCTCTACTTGTGTCTAAGGAATTTTTTTTAAAGAGACGAATACCATTTGACACTTGAACCAATACAGTCTTATATTTTTCCATAATTGTTTTTATTATCTAGTCAGTGTATATACTTTTACATAGTATAATAAACCTCTATGATTTATCATGAATGATCCAGATCCCTAGAATATATGATACTTTACCAAAGCACTTCATGAATCAGAACTTATTTAACCAGTTTTGAAACAACTATAAGACAAAAAATAATTTCAAATAAGCAATATATCATTGATATATTTTTATTAGGACAAAAAACCACACTACCATTAAACTTCAAGTAAACACATGACTTAATTTTTTTTAATGAAACTAAATTACTCTATATCTTCATTAATCCTAATGTTCCATGAACTATAGGATTTTTTAGTCCATAAATGTATCTTTATAACATTAATATATTCTATAATTACTGGGGTTAAAAACCCTTTAGTCTATGTCATATATACTTATTTCTAATGGTTTCCATTAAGGAAATATTTTTGACATCCATCTTTAAAATTTTATAGTCATGGTATGCTTCAATAAAAAATATAATTGAAATATATTTAAACATGTAAATTGTAGAAAAGTTTTCACTATAGTCAATTCCTTGACTAAGTTTATACATTTATAGATATTTATATTACCTTTTATGTTATGTTTTCTCTTGTATACCCATTTACACCCAAATGGATTTATATCAACTGGTTTCTCGACATACAACTATTGGTTTGATCATTTTTCTCTATAAACCAGAATTTTATCTTTTAAGTATACTTATCTCAAAAGAGTCTACATAACCATCCTGGTAGAGATTTTTCAGATGACACTCATTCACATGAAATATATTGTGATTCCACAACTATATGTTGAATGAGTAATGTGATCATGATGTGTTATCGATTTACAAAACCTTGTGTTTTGTAATCCAATATGTAAATATCATTATTAAGTTGTTCCATACATTATAAATGTTGTCATTATAAAATATTCCTTATTTAATTCTAAATTTTAAAATAAGATTTTCTATGTCAAGTAAATAATTGGATATTATGTTCTTAGTAACAATATGCACAAAATAATAATTATTTAAAACAAAAATAATTCCATTTTTCAATGAATGGTGGTAGTATCATATAGAAAAAGTAAAAAATTGTGATTTATTGGCTAATTTAAGATCCACCAATCCTTTTTAAATTATTCAAAATCTATATGGTTCTTCATTTGGATACATATTTGAGAACCACGAGGTGTATCTAATAACAAATGTGTATATATAGAATGATCAAACTAGATAATACAAACACCTTTAATATCCCCTTGATTATTGTTTATATTATTCATCAAATGGAATAACTTACCACATGAAAAACATTATTCATTTTATTCAGTTCTATGCCTTTGAATATTCGGCTTTGTATAAGGATGATTCTTGAGAGCCTTAGACCTAGAATTAGTCTTTAGTTAATTTAAATTATTCTTCTATTTCTTCTTCAATATAATTAAAATGGATTTTTCATTCCACTTTTCCTTGTCAACTTTGTGAATGAGTGCAAAAGGTTTTGAAATATTCTTCTCATAGTATATCATTTTTTAATAAATAGTAAACATGATCAGTATTTATTGTGTGATGATAAAATAATATTTGTGTATAGATTATCAAGGAATATAATTCCCAAGATGTATACACACTCTATGTATCTAATTAACTTCTAGTACATGTGTCATATATGATTCATAATCTCATGAACGATGGGGAAAATACACTAAAGATATCATATCTATATTTTCATACCTTCACTTGATAGAGATCATGAATGCGATACCTATTTATTTACATATCCATATCCTTAGTTCACTTTAAATGATCATTGGACATGTATGATAAAATTGAAAATTGAACTTTTGTGGTATCATATGGATGTTTCATATGGAGAGATAATTCTTTCTCAATAGCCTCTTAGAAACGTGCTCTAGAATGAGGTTTTCCAACACATATAATTACCTTTCATGATATATAACAACTCATTAAAATATATTCTATTATTTAAAATTATTTCTAGTGAGAAGGTTATCCTTATATAGTTTGGATCTTAGTGATATGGTTGATATCATGTGCATTTCCAGTTCTACAATTAAGAAATTTTTTTTAGTACTTTATCTCGCAAAATTAGTTAATAAATATTCATTTATATCCCATTATTTTATCAGAAAAAATAACCTTCACCATTGGCTACATATTATCCTTATGTGAGGGTATTATAATGTAAATGTCATATATGATCCTGATCTGAACCAAGATGCAGTTATATCAAGATATTAAAAGGTATTTATATAGGTGTAACATTATAATTGCACATATTAACAATTACTTTATCTATTGAGTGGATCCCCAATCCATAGAAACCAAATAATGATTTCCTCAACAATTTTCCTACTAGTTTCATTAAGTCTCATAGAGGTGATAAAACCTAAATTAAAACTTGGTTAGGTCAACACAAAACTAACAATATAAATTCCTTGATAAATTTAAACACCCAAGTAGAGGTTTTTCAAACTCTTAGAACTATGATTAAATTCCTACCAAAGTAGTGTAAGGATATAACAAGATAATATATATATGTAATATTTTTTTTATCTTCATGCATAAATTGTCCATTATTCTACTTTATTTGATTATCAATGTGGAGTGGATTGACATAAGTTATTAACCATGATTTAGATAATGTTCAAGAATAATACAATTTATTTTACTTCCATCATGAATTCTAGTTAATTTATTTCCTTTTTAAATTCCCTAAAGACATTCATATTAATATGATAATTGAAAAACATAAATTAATAACATGTGTTATGATCATGAGACTTTCCTAATAGTTAATTTATCTAGTGGAAAATAAATTTATCCTCAACCTTGGGGAAAGAACCTTTAACTGTAAGTTGGTTTGTGTAGAAGCTTTCCACCTATCCACCCATGTATCTCCAAGACTGGTTTCTCCTTATCTTCAAACTTGAATAACCTCCAATCACCTGGGGCCTCTATCCATCACATAAGATTTTACTCACACATAGATGGGGGGAACTAAAGGATTGGTTTTGGGGGTTTAAATAAAAGGAATCCATGGGCACACATGCCATTAAATAATGAGAGGAGGGGTGATGTACATCCCATCCATTTAATTTAATAAGAAATTAAAAGGAAACCAATCAACTTCAAATGTCTGGTATATGTTCATGATCAACAACATTCTTGAAATGAATTACATATTTAATAAACTATCATTCATTACCAATAATTATTATTTAAGATAAATTACACTTGAATCAATTAATTATCTTGATTAATTAATATTTTACATTATCTTAAATATTATCTAAAAATTATTGACATTCTCATCACTATTGTTTAAACAAAATAAAATATTTATGTAAATTTTATTATGTAAAAAAAATTTATTTGGAGGAATACAGTGAGTACCCATCCGAACTATATTGAATACATGATATATATATATATATTGTTTACTTATAAAAAATATAGAATACATGTCTTATCAAGTAATTTTAGGCATCTAATATCAAATAAATTACACATAGAAAAATCTTATTTACATAGTCTATTATTTTTCAAAATACTTAGAATAATCATTGTATTATGACTTATGCTTGATATGTAGTTCATAATATTATGATGAAATTAATTATACATTTAGAATATATAAACCCATAAAATGGAGAGTATAATTCAAAAAAATAACTTGAATAACATACAATGAAAAGATTTTATAAGTATAATAAATTATTTTTAAATTATGTGAAATAAGGTAATATACACAACATATACTATCCATCTACAAATCATGTATAATTATTCATAATCTCTTATCCATATTGGTCTAAGGACATGGAATCTATAATATTAATAGACATTAGTAGAGTACATGACCTTGAGTAATGATACACATTTTTGGTCTTTGAGTTACACAATTATCAGTCACACATACCATGTAATAAAAACACATCTCGTCTTTGACTAATATAATATATGTTGTGTACGTATGTTTCACATAGTTCAGTCCAACTAACCGTGCACAAGGATTGACCTATCAAGATGTGGTGTGTATTGATTACACACCACATGAAATAAAGGCACAATGATATGAATTAATTCATTATTCATCATCGTACATTAAATATAGCATCCTGCCTTTTTATAACATTAACTTTCAGTACATTACACAAAACTGAGGATCTTTAAGGTTTAGTGTCTTGGAAACCAGGAACATAGTACATGAAAACAACATAGAACATTCTTATTAAAAAATTGAAAGGCTTCTCCTTAAGTTCATCCTAGGTTCATTACTGCATCTCATAACCTGGGGACATACATCAAAAGAAAGGGTGGGAAGAAGGCACAGTAAAGGAAACAAGCGAAACATTTTACATATGAACTTTGAGATACATCAATAAAGTCATGAAAATAACTTTAAGGCATGAGAATGAAATCATGAGGCATATCATATTAAAAATAACATTTTTCATAACTTGAATATGTGGCTACAACATTTAATATTAACAATCATTTCGTTTCACCAAGGTCCATCCCCAAGGTTTCATTAAAAATTACCAAGGTTATTCACCAAGGTATCAGTCTAAAAGGTCATCTCTAGAGATTAATTCTTTACCCAATGCATTGGAGAGCTATCTGAGCGTACCCTTGAAATGTCTTTATTATCATGTTAGCCATGTATATCATCATCAATAACTTCATAAACAACCCATATAGAATATGAGAAATGGGTTTCATTACATAATCATAACGTTTTAAAACTACTTTAAATATATGATCTTTATGTCACTTTAAACCCAAAGAAAAGGGAAAGCGGGTTTCATGTATGTAAATCCCAGAATTTAAAATAGAACATTTTAATACATATGTGAATACCCATTTATAAGAATGAGATTTGAGTATTCACTTAATAAAATAAATGAACTTTATAAAAAGAGGGAGATATTTTGAAACGGAAATTATGTAGCATAAAGGCTATGTTACGATGTCTTATAAAACATTGAAAAGAGAGGGGACATGGGTCAAACATTCATAAACGATCCATAAAATAGTAGGGGGACAGAATATAAAGTATTTGAGAACATGGTAATGAAATTTTAAAGATATACTATATGAAATGAAGAACATGAAAGGAAGATAAAAATAAGATTTCTCTTATGAGAATTCGGCAGCCTAACAGTGTCACTTAAAACATCCAAAAAATGGATTGATGAGATAAAATAGGGTATCTCATCATATGAACTTAAATGATCAGTATGATAGATATAGATATCATAACCCAACATAATAAAAAGGAACTTTAAAGACTTTACATGAAAATAGATCTTGAAAACTAGAAGGGTGAAAGAATCCCTTAAAAATTCGGCATCCTAACGACGCCAGTTAAACTTCAACAAAAATGAATTGATGAGATCAAATAGGGTCTCACATCATATGAACATAAAATATCAGTATGATAGATTTATATATCATACCCCAACATAATAAAAATTAACTTTCAAGACTTGACATGGAATTAGAACTTTGAAAAAGGAGAAAGGTGAAAGAACCACTTAAAAATTCGGCAGCCTAACGACGCCACTTAAAACGTCAAAATTCTGAATTGAAGAGATCAAATGGGGTCTCTCATCATATGATCATAAAATATCAGTATGATAGATTTATAGATCTTACCCCAACATAATAAAAAGTAACATTCAAGACTTGACATGGAATTAGAACTTTGAAAAATGAGAAAGGTGAAAGAACCACTTAAAAATTCGGCAGCCTAACGGCGCCACTTAAAACATAAAAATACTGAATTGAAGAGATAAAATGGGGTATCTCATAATATGATCATAAAATATCAGTATGATAAATTTAGAGATCATACCCCAACATAATAAAAAAGAACTTGAAATACTTTACATGAAAATAGATCTTGAAAAATGAGAAGGGAGAAAGAATCTATCACAAAAATTTCGGCAGCCTAACGACGCCACTTAAAACATCATAAAATGAAATAATGAGAGTAAGAGGGGATCTCTAATTATATGAACATGAAGAGGAAAGTAAGAGGAGTATAAAAGAAAATCCTTTATCATATGAACATGGATCATAAAATAAATTACAAAAAAGATATTTCTTGAAAAGAAAGAGAGAGGTCGGATCCCTTACCTTAAAATGTAACTCTTAAAACTCAAAGGTTTGGACCTTGAGGGCTTGGGGGCACCTTGTGAGGACTCCTTGGGAGGTCTCATTGGGAGGTAAGGAGACCATAACTTCTTTGAGGATGGTTTTTGAGTTGAATGGATGAGAGGAGGGCTTGGTATTTATAGGGAATGTGAGGGGAAAAGGCATTAATGGCCAAGGGACACCTCAAAAGTGGTTTTCTCAAAACCATGTGCTCTCCCATTATATTTCCCATGAAGTTAGGCCACATGGGGCCTGCAATACAATAATTTAACACATTTGGTCGGCCAACCCATAAAATATCTCATGACATCATCATGACACAATTATGATGTCATTAAACAAACCGAAACCCTAAAACTGTATTTTTACTATTCACTAAAAATTCAACTTTCTCAAAAAAATCCCAAAATTTCACCTTAACCGAATATCAATGCTTTGATTTCAAAAATGAACTCCATTTTATAAAAATAATTTACTAAATATTTTTAATTTTATTTTTAAATAAATACACTATTCACTGAAAATTCATTTTTTTCAGAAAAAACGCCAAAAATTACCTTAACATAATATCGATGCTCTAAGTTCAAAAATGAAATCCATTTTATAAAAAATAATTTTCTAAATATTTTTAATTTAATTTTTAATAAAAAAACAATATTCACCCGAAAAAACTAAAACTTGAATAATAATTTATGAAACTGTTATTTAACCATTTTATTGAATCACATTACTTAATCAAGGTGCCTAGATTGTATTAATACTTTCTTTAAGTGAAATTACTAATCCATTTGGTCACATTACTAATCCTAAGCATAAAATCACTACTCATAATTTACTATTCATCAAAAATTAAGTTGATCTTATTAGACTCTAAATTTCGTACTGAACATAATTGTAGAAGACCATTTTTTGAAAATCATTACACATTTTTAATTATTTAAGGTTTACATAAACATTTTTTAAAATATCCTTTCTCTAAAATTCACCAAAAATATGCATACTATATTTATCCGGACATTTGAAAAGTCATAAACATTATCATAAGAAGAAATCCCAATTTTTATTTAAAACAAAGGATTGCCCAAGGCAGTTACAATCTCCTTAAATAGCCCCTTATCACGCCAGCATAGGACCTAAGTGTAAGGTGTACTAAGGTGAGAGAATCTGAGGGAGGCTCGGCCAACATCGCACGAGTAGTAATTTCTATCAGGTTGAACTTCTTGTCAAGGCGATTCCCTTCTAGCGTCACACGATGAAGTTCGGCTTGGGTTTGGTCTAGTGAAAAGCCCAGTGGTGCTACCTCTTCCAAAGTTCTATTAGATGGGATTCGATCGGTCCAAGACTACTAGGTGAGGCCATCGAATCATCTTTCTATAACAATTAACTAAGATTACTTGTATTTAGAGACAAAAATCAAAACGTTTAGTTTCGAACGGTCATATTGACCAATGGTCATAAAATAGTCAAAACCCAACGGTCTCATTTTAATTATAATCATGTTATCAAATAAAACATTTTTGTTGAGTATAAAAATAAAATAAAATGACACATAAAATTAGGAAACAAGATTTATTCAAAATTTCGGGTCGTTACATTAAACATAGGTATACAAAATTTACTTATATTCTACATTCTGTGTATTATTATACTATCAGGCCAAAATCCTTAGCACCCCTGATTGAGCCCTTCAAATGTTCTTCATTCACAATGAATACGTTATTTATTATATTTATGAGAATGAATTTGACGAAATAGATATATAGTGATTTGGATTTAATGAATGATTAAACTGTAATTGAAAACTAATGACAAATTTCTAAATAAATAAGTGTTATTTAAAGAATCATAAATTATCATGATACCCCTATGATACCATTTTAATGTTTTGAACATATTGGAAGCATGTTTTTGGGTCTTACCGATGTGGATTTCATCACAATTGATGATTATTATGAGATGTAAACATTATATTGTTTCATTACTAATGAAATTAATTCAAGGATTCATTGATAAAGGAAATATTGAACCAAAAAACCTAAGATCATCATATAGTGATATATAATTAATTTAACTAGTAACATAATTACCTTGTGATGAATTATTTTTTTTTGAAAAAATAACTGAAAATGTATTTATATTGTTCCATAATTTTATAACATTAATTGAAGGTAGATCCCATCTATTAAAGATCCACAGGTACACCACGAACATTTGAGTGATGCTATAGGAATCTCTGAGTCCTAAAACATAATATCCTAATCTCTGAACAATTATTCATTGATTTCCATGAGAATTGTTTCAAATTAACAATATCTTTGTTCTATATATAATTGAGAGGGGTGATAGAGGGGGATCACTCTAAATTTTTAAGATCATTCTTAGAGAATATATCTATAGGTATAGAGAAGATTATTGTCATGTTGTTGTGTATAAATAAATAAATGCATAATTATTGGGTGAGAAATAATATATTTGGGTTTAAATAGTTGTATGGTTAAAAAATACTAATTTTACATGCACCTTAATTATTTTCATTATCCCCATAAAATCCAATGTCTATAATAATAATAATTTTTTTTATTATTTATAGAGATCCATAAAACTAGTGAATTAATTGAAAATTATTTCTTGAATAAATTATTTAAAACATATTCAAATAGAATTTATTAAATATTATTTTTCACCAAACCTTTAAACATAGTTCATCATTTCTATGAAATAATAGTTGGGTCTTCAATAATGAATATATATTTAAAAAATAAATATCAAATCATAATTCACCAAATAATACATAATTATTATATTAAATACATAGAAAATAATTATTTATTAAATAATTTTCTAGAAAATATTCTATAGAATAACTAGTGATTGAATATTTATAGCCTTGAAAATAAGAATAATTATTAATCAATATACTAAACATGTTAAAAAATATATAATATATAATATTTCACTGAGGTTCTGGATACACTTATTTTGTGACCCTTTAGGAATTTGTTTTAGTGGAATTTGGTAGAACTTCTTAAATCCCAGTGTTAGCATCTAGAAACACACAAAGTGAAATGACCATACTTTTTAGCGAGGTATATTTTCTTTTAGTTTTCATTAACCCAGAAACTGTACATAAGGGTGGGTCCATTTCTATTGGAATAAAAGGTTTCAGATGGGCTATGGGATTTCTATCAACCACATACATTTTGTGTACTAAATAGACATGATGTATATAGAATACATGATGTGTATTTAGTACATGATGTGTAGTGGGTTATCCAGGCCGTTTTCAAATCATGTGTTGGGTTTTATTAGGGGATGGTACCCCAATATTTACATGACATGTAAATTATTTACAAACCATGCAAATGACCAACCTAGTTTTTAACAAATTGGACTAACCCCCTTATTTTTCAAATGGTTGTTTCTTTTCTTCTCTCACATAGCAGGGGTGGCACATGAGGGGCCTCATCCACCCCTAATGTAGGGATACTTCTTCCTCCTTCATTAGAACACCATTCTCTTCACCGTTAGTCACATTGGATCCATAATGGTAAGCTACCTAATCATATTTCCTCCTTCCACCATTTTTTCTCTGATCATTTTCATTATTTTAGTGAAAGATGATTTTCCCTATTTTCAGGGGATTGGTTTGTTTTTCTATTTTATATCATTTAATTTTGAATTAATGTCTAGAAAAAGAGGCATTATCATCTGATAATCAATGGGTTGTCTACTTTTATTACATATGTTTCATTGTGTTTATATGGTGTATTGTTGTGCCAAAGATTAAACCCTTCATACAATGCCTCTTAAATATTGAGTTAATTTAATTAGATGGGATTTAATATATCCATATAACCATATTTAGTGGTAAATGGGCATGGTTGGTTTTTCTCTTTGACATAAGCTACCCCCTTTGGTGTGCCATATATTAAGGGAATCAATTACCCTTACTCCTTAAAATTTTAAACTACCATGAGTAGTGTTCCACTATGATAAATTTTTAAAATAATGAATAGGATTAAAATATAAATTTCCATGATAAGGAATTTTGTATTTATTCTTAATACATATACGTATGAATTATGTTATATTATTGTTTCCTTGTGCCTTGTTCCTTGATCTTATTTCCTTATTCCATAATTGTTGTCTTGAATAAAAATGAATTGGCTATTTTTTTAGTATGTTGATAATACAATGACTTGATGAGAATATGTGATGTTGACTACTAAGCCTTACCTAATTATGAGATAATAGGG
Organism: Viscum album; assembly: GCA_963277665.1. Lineage (NCBI taxonomy): Eukaryota > Viridiplantae > Streptophyta > Magnoliopsida > Santalales > Viscaceae > Viscum > Viscum album. The sequence continues at coordinate 895,757,207 of OY728156.1, forward strand.
AACATGGGTATCATACCAAGGACTCCATGGAGTGTCTCACTGTGCTATGGTTCTGAGATAATTAGACACACCGAGAGTGACAATTGGATTTCCTTGGACAAGATCTTCAAGTATATTGTTTATACCAATGAGTGACACTAGTTTCCTATGGGAGGAACCATGGAAGTGATAATTGGAAGGATGATTTTAATTTTCCTTAGGTTATACTTGATCCCCTATGTGAGATACCTAGGACAAGCTCAAAGGTTGAGATAACAATACAATGAGAGTGATATGAGGGACTCCATTGTGGAATTGAATTGGAAGGGATTTGTAGTATTGGGGATTTTAGGAGCCCCTATATTGACCCTTGGGATTCTTTTATGGATCTACTTGGATGGGATTTAAATGACCACACTAGATTATTTGGTTTCTTTCATATATTACATGTTATGACTGGTAATTAAACCATTACAATTCTTATCTAATTTTATAGAGAACGTCCTCCAAGACATATCACACATTTGGGGTTTGTCCATACATGATTCCTTATTTATGATGAACCATGTACAATATAATGACCCAGTCTTGATGCACATAAACATTACAAAACTTTTTCAGAATACATAAAACATTACAAAAACAAATTCCCAAAGACCATAAATGTTTAGTTCCTTTTGAAACATGAAAAAATAATCATTGGTATATAAGTAATCTAAATTATCTCCCACCAGGTTCTTCATGACCAGAACCCTTCTTAGACCCATCATACTTAATAAATATCTTGATAACCAAGGAAAGGAAACATAAATGGGGGTGATCTTAGATGCTTAGTAAGGTGAAAAAGGAAGACATGTAAGCATAAACCTGATCATAGGGTCACAATAACATAATCATAACATTATATGATCATACCATACATATTGTGAGATTATAAACTTGAATCATGGAATAAAGCCTGAAATTTTATAATACATGAATCATAATGAAATAATGAACATAATCCATGAAATAATAACACAAGAATAAAACATGGAATTGTGGTAGACACATAATAATATATAACGATTTCCATAGTAGTCATGGCATTACTTCCAATTCCATCTTGGTGGAAAAATTGTTTTATTGAACCAAGTTTACACCTCATTCCAGCCCTGTATTACTAAACTGAGTTCACTCCTCATTCCAACCATTCATTACTAAAATAAGTTCACTCCTCATTCTATAATATATTACCGAACAATGTTTATATATTATTCTAGACCTATAATACTAAACTGAGTTCATTTCTCATTCTATCCATGTCTATCTCATGAGATATATATCTTTACCCAATTAATTGGAGGGAGATATAGGTTCCATCCTTTTCATAATGAAATCATAAATACATGTTCCACAAGATAATAAATAATAATATCTTAGCCTATTAAATGAAATGGGAATTATAAGCATGTAATAATATCATAACCTTTGTAAAGAGACAGTCTTCATAACAATTTCATCAAAAATACAACCCATGAAATGAAATGGGTTATAAATAAATATAACCCATGAAAGATAAATTATTTTCATAAACATATTGACATCATAAAACAATCCATTCAGAGAAATAATATGAATGGAAATAGTGAATAATTTCCCCAGAATGGCATGAGTAAAACGAACAAATATTTTCTTAGATGGGAAATAATTTTCAAAGATCTTTTAAAAACATTTCTCGAGTAAAATATATTTTCTTCATGAAAAAGACTCTATAATACATAAATAGCTTTTTAAAATTATTTTCATGAAAATAAAATTGAGAGATTATAAAGAAATATTTGAAAACCATTTTGAAACCTATTTTTTTTAAAACATATAAAGAGAGCATGAAAATGATTTGAAAAACATTTACCTTAAAACTTATAAAAAGGTATTAGAAACGTTTTGAAAACCATTTCTTAGAAGAAAATTTTCAAAATTATAAACATTTATTGAAATAATTTTGGAAAATATTATCCTTGAAAATTTATAAAAGAAGCTTGAAAAAAATTTAAAATAATTTTCCTTGAAAAATTGTAAAAGAATCTTGATTTTTTTGAAAACATGGTTTCTAAAATAAATCAAATTTCTAACGAAAGAGAGAAGTAAAGTCAAATTTTTCTTAAAAACATTTTATTAATTATATGAAGTAATAAGTAGTAAAAAATTGTACCTATACATGGATATATCTTTAATAAATAGAGGATAAGGAACTCATTAGATTTATTGAGATGTGGATCATAAGACTTCATCAGAGAAGCATAATCATTAATAATCTCAAAAAGCGATCAGATTGTTTCGATAAGCTCTTATCACTTGATAACTTGAGATTATGATATACATTTAGGAAAATAAAATTTTATGAAGATTATAATATCATGAAAATAAGGTTTTTCCTGACATATCATGTAAAATTTAATTATATACAATTGAAAATAAATTTAGGTTCATAATAATGCATTAGTCTCAAAGAAGGAAACTTGAGACAAAACTATTTTACCGATTTTGTAAATTTTTTAAATTAAACACAATGAAATAGATATAATATAATGGATATGTAAATATAAATAAATTTAAGTATAATAATATTTTAATACATCCATGGGATATATAAACACCACACAAAACAAATGGGTGGTTAATAAGGCATGTATCTCACATAAATAAAAAGTGAGATGAAATCCCCTTACCTTGTGTCATGACTCTCTCTACACATACAAGATTACTGTATAATAAATGTATGTTTATTATAAATATTTTATAGAAACATTTTCTTATATCTAATACCATATATGGTTTGATTGTGACATTATATTAACCACCTCTTAACAATCCTATGTTATGGTTTCACTTTGGGTAATATTGTCTTTGTTCTTCACATGAGTCTTAATTTGTTATATATAAAGACATTATAATTATATCACAATTTCCATAGTGTAAAGCATGATATAAATATATTTTATATACATTACATTTTTATTATAATAATCTATATATTATATAAGTACAAAACCAAAGACACCATTCATAGAGATAGAAAGTCGTGTAGACACATGAACTCTGTTTCCGTTTTTATTATCGTAAAGAAAGAAACAACATAAAGGAAATATATGTATATATATGAATATATATAATTATTAAATTAGAATTATTATATCATATATATCTTATAATTCTATTAAAAACATCCTTAATACATTACATGTAGTGGGTGAATGAATCACATCTCTTTAAGGGGCAGTAGTCCACACTTCCTCAAATGAAATTATCATATTTACAATAAATTAAAAGTCAAATATTATATGTTTTAAAAATAATTTTTTAATAAATAATAAATATAATATATTACATATATAAATAGGGTTTCCATCATATTTTCCAACATTATAGGCAGTAATAAAATCGAACAATCATTTTTTTGAGGCAGTAGTTCGTCATACACATAAAAAGTATGTTCGTTATCCATTAGATGGAAGTGTATATAAGTTTTGGTTGAAAACAAAGAATGAAAAGTAATTTTATATTTAATATAAATAAGTTTTTATAAAATCATGGAAAAAATAGATTATATGGGTTGGATAAAGAAAATAAAAGAAAGGAGTTTGAGAGAAGACACTACCTCTTAATCCGATAAATCCTTTTGGTTTGGGCCAAAAGGCTTCCTTGGATTGCTCTCTTACCAATGGTAGGATTATAGGTGGAAGGTATGGAATTTGGGAAGTGTATTGGTCACATATATATTGAACCTATGTGTTTTTAGAGGTGTAAATAAGAGGGAAAGGTGGTGACCTTTTATAGGGAAGGGAAATGACCCACTTGGCATTTTTGAAAACAAGTTAGGTGTACCTATGTTTTAACCTAACAAAAGTAATATAAAACCAAAAAAAAATAATTTAAGGATAATGGATGAATAACTTTCATAAAATGGATTTAGAAAAAAAATTTACATCCTTTTGGGTATTAGATTTTAGGTTTAGTACTTTGTTAACCTAATGTTTCACTTAATCATTGTAATTTATTTTAATGACATTCAATATTATTTTTAGTCAAAAATTAAGGCGACCTTATTAGAAATTATAAATAATTATTATTAAAAATTTTAAATAAAAATTTTCAAATTATAATCTTATATGTGGAAAAATTTAATTTAAAAATAATCCCACTGATGGGACGACACTGCTTGTTTTTAAATTTAAAATGTCCAAAAGTTTACTATGTTTTTTATACCTAATTTCAATGTGAAAATGATTAAAATGAGAAAAATTGGACTAATTTATAAAAATATTATCTAGTTAAACTTTCAAACAAATTCTGAATATAATTTATCGTTATAAATTAATTAGATGAAAAATCAGTTTGAAATAAAATTCATTATTTTTAACTATTGAATAAAAATGAAACCTTATAGAAAATACCAAAAATTTATCCAAAACTAATTTTTATTTTTCTCTTTCAAAGATAATGTTTATTTTTATATATTAAAAATATAAATTTTCCTTAAATTTTATTTAAAATGGGTTCTCCATTAAAAGGTGGTAAAAATACCTTTATAAAAATATAGGTTTTGAACATAAAATTGGGGTTTTTTCTTATCTTATATCTATAAAATATATTAGATTATTATTGAAAATATTTTTATGAATATATAACACATAAATTTAATTAATATATTTCACTATTAGTGACTAATTTAACTTATTAATACAATTTTTTTTTCTCATTATGTAACAACCAAGGTAAATAATGAATATGAAATTTTCACATTTATCCAATTTTGTGAATAAAATATTAATATAACTTTAAAGGGGACGCTATGCTCGATTGCATACCCAATACGCAACAACGAGTTTCTTGGGAATCTTACGTTGCACTCTAATAATAAAATAATATTATTTTAAATGGTAGTTAACGCCTAGTCGTTGTAATGGCGGGAATGAACAGAATTAACTAGAAAATTATTATATATGTTTTTAAAATATTTTTACTTTTTACAATAAATGTTAGAGAATTAAAAATGCGAATGAATCCAATTTTAAGCGTAAAAAATTTAATATTCTTTAAAAGGTCTATTAACTGCCTTTTGATGACGAACCTCTCTTAAATCCACTTTTTGAAAATTTTATGTGTTATAATTGACAAAATAAAATTCTTCTTTAAAATCGGGACATCAAAATTTAGATTGTGTAATTTTTTTGTATTTTTCTGATAAAGTTCATTTTTTATTGAATAGTGAAAAATGTTGTATTTTAATTCAAATCCTCTTTTTAATCTAATTTATTTATATGATTAGATTATCTTTTTAATTGGTTTTAAAGTCCAATTATAATAAATTTTTACCATTTAATCCAATAGTGGTCATTGGAATTAATTTCACTTTGAAATTGGACTTAAACTAGTGTCAATCTTTTAATATATATTGTTTCTTAAAAACACGCTATTTGTTTTGACAGTGTGAATTAATTATTAAATTAATTAAGGCAACTTATATGTTTTGAATTTTTTAAAATAGACATCAGTTTTGAATTCGGAATATCAAATATAGCTTAGGGTGAATTTTTGGTATTGTTCTGAAAAACATCAATTTTTTGATGAATAGTTAAACAACTAAGTGGTAGTTAAAGAAACTGATTTTTCGTTTAAATGAAACTTTTCCACTTCTGTGATTTGATTTTCAAAAATCTGACATACATGGTTTTCATTAAGAAGTAAAATTTGGTTCAATGAGATTAAAATAATTTTTGGTGAATAATAATTTTTAAGTTTTATTCATCGCGATTAAAGGTAATTAGTGCAATTTAAGGTAAAAATAATGTTTTAATAATACCAAATGACCTTAACACATGTTCTACCATTATTGGATGAGTCATGACCGACAAAGACAATCCATGGGTCATCTTGGGGACCCCATGGCGCCACTTTGGTAGGAAAATGACAATAATACCTTTTTATTTAATGTTAAAATTAAAATGTCACAAACATGTGTTGTTTTACTAAAACAATTTGTTCATGGGGTTATACAAGTCATATTTTTGACTATAAATATTAACTAGAAACCTAAAACGATTTCCTAAATCATTATGCTTTTTTTATAATTTTTTTACACTACATAAATTAAATTATTTATGACACCATGATGATGCAACTATTACCTCATTATTTAACGATTTAAATAAAATGAAAAGATAATGTAAAATATCAGACCTACACTTGTCACAAACCTATTGTATGGGTGGATTTAGAACCCTTAACACCTTATCCTCGTAATACCTCAATGTGGGAACTTTAAAATCCGAAACACATTTGAAAATAAAGTAACATTTTGTAACTTTCCAAGAGTGCCCCTTCTCTCCTCTTATAAAAGGCCCCCATCGCTACCACCTTACCCACACCTCTCAAGCCTTTGGCTCGGCCAAACCCTGCCCATTTAATCTCTCCAAATCCCTCTCTTCATCATTGAAGCCTCACTTTGGGAAGAATCCGTTTCAAGGAAGCCTTTGAGCTCAAATCAAAGAGAGTTACCCGATTTAAAGGTAGTGTCCTCTCTTGTGTTCTTATGTGTTTTTTGCTTCTCCAACCCTCTAAACTATTTTTATTCCATTCTTTTGTAACAAAACCAGTATCATAAATATACTAGGATGTTGTTATGCGATGGATTCGAGCTACACTTACACACACCTTCGTCTAATGGTTAAAGAACATAATGTTTCTGTGGATGGCGAATTACTGCCTCACGAAACGATGATTGTTCAATATTATTTTAACACCTTCAAAGGTGGACATTATAATGTCACTATATTTATATATGATATATGATATGATTATGTTTTCCTTAAGCTTCTGTATTTTTTCATTTATGGGATACCTTTATGGTTTCCATTGTGGGTAAATGCGATATCTTCATTTTAGGAAGTGCGGACTACCGCCCCCTCAAAGTGATTTGATTCGTTAATGCCATATGTGGGACATATAAAGGATGGAATTAATGGTATTACATATGATATCCTACTGAAATTGTTATATAAATTTATACCATTATTATTTCATTCCATTGAATATCGAAAGAAATGAAAGTAGCGTTCATGCGTACGTACGACTTACCGTCTCCATGAACGATACATTTCATTTCTTATCTCCAAATGTTATGTACTATTATAAGTACATATATATAATGGATATATATGTAATATATTACACCTAAATTATGGATATCATTCTGGAATTATAATATATATATATATCTCATTTTGTTTTAATTGCATTAATATGACAAAAACAGAAAGTAGCGTTCATGCGTACGTACGACCTACCGTCTCCATGAACGGTGCTTTTAATTTTTTATCTCCAAATGTTATGGAATAGTATAAAATGAATATATATGGGATATATATGATATTTAAAACATCAATACTATTCTGGATATGATTTACCTATAACTACATGGAAAATTGTTTTCCAACAAGTTCAATTTTTACTCATGTACCGAACATCGACAAAAACATCTGATATGAACTCACTTTGTTAACCAATTATTATAAAATTTTATTACGTGATATGATATGAATAATAATATTTAAAGGAGGTCCTTAAGAAATTATAAATTGACCAAATTTTATTATTCAGGAGGTTAAAGAACGATCGAGTCAAGTCGGACCCGAGGTAAGGGATCCTACCTCTCTCTTTCTTTTTAAGTACACTCTTTTATGTAATTCCTTTAAAGCTTATATTTATTATGGCTGAGATGTTATTTTATATTAATCTTACTGTAAATTTTATGTTCATTTGAGTAGAGGCCCTATTTTCTCTCATCAATCCATTTTGGAAGTTTTAATTGGCGCCGTTAGGCTGCCGAAATTTCGTAAGGGGCTTTTTGTCTCACTTTGTGTTTTCATGAGATTCATGCTACATTTGCCAATATTTTCTTTTGAGTGGTGTATGTACTGTCCATTATTCTAATAATTGTGTAACATACTTTCTTTTATGAGTATTTACATCAATTTTTTGTAGTCCTTCTTTCATGGGGTGTACGTTTTGAAAGTTACCCAAATCGGTAAGGGAACCTTTCACCCTACTATTTTTAAAAGACTTCTTTTGTTATGTCTTTTAATTTTCATCTTATTATGTGGGGATATGTTCTTATATATCCTTATTGCCGTAAATTTTATATCCAAGAGATGAGATACCCTTTATCTCTCTCAACAACTCTTTTTCTAAAATTTTATGTGACGCCGTTAGGCTGTCAAGGGAACTTCTTAACCCAATTTCCATTCTTTGGGTAAATCTCCTACTTTCAAATTATGTCATGATATTATAATGTCCTATCTTGTATTTTTATATTATTTATGTGTAATTATAGTGAATACACATAATAGATCTACTTTATTTAAAAAAATGATCTTTGTATGGGACTTCATCTCAATCTCCTTTCATTGAAGAATATTATGTTTTATACACAACTTTATTTTATACGATGTATAAAACCCTTTGAATTTTATGTTTATCCAAAAGGAATATTTTTTATACGAAGCATTTTAATAATTAAAAAAGGGAATGTTTTTTTCATACGTATGCGGCGACAATGACTTCTCTGCCGTCGTGACCATTATTTGAGTTTCGGCTTCCTCTACAAGCCATACCTTTTTTTAAATGAAAAATAAATACCATGTTTTACTTTTATTTTATTTTGGTATTGAAAACGGTTTTCATAATGTTTTTATTATATCAATTTGTTGTATTGATATCTTGTGATTGAAATGTGGAAATGTTATGTTTCCTTTATACATGTTTTATGTGATACGATTATGTTATGGTTCTTGGGAATTATTATGAAGACGGGTGGTTCCGTGATAAACTAAGGGAGGGTGAGCCCGATATAGCTCTCCAATGCATTGGGTAACGCGAAGGAGTTAAACGTTAAGGTTTCTCCGAAAAGATTTAGGGAATATACTGTGATGGGTATTCCAAACGTAACCAAGTGGGTTACTCCCTACGTAAGAATGTTATGAATTCCTCAAGTTACCTTTATGCCTTTTGATTTCTATGTTTTAATCATGATTTGACGAGGTATGTCAAAGTGCTTATGTTTTTTGAGTAAATTATGATTTCATTGATTCTTATGTATACATGTACTCATGTTTCCTTTTCGTATTTTTTATATCCCTTACTAAGGTTTTTATGCTCATCCAATGTTTTTGAAATGTTTTACACAAGACTTAAAGATGAATAGGGTCAAGGATGGGATCAAGAAAGACATTCTATCTAAAACATGGAAGTAGACATGTTTCTTTTAAGAGTGTTTTTTATTTATGGAGACTTAGTAGAAGTGTCTACTTTGTAATCTTTTGAGATGTAATAGGTATGTCCTAATTCTCTAATACTCTAAACCTGAAAATATCCTGAATGTGAATTATTTATTTAATTCAATATTAAGTAAGGTTTAAGGCTGGGGCCTTATAGTTGGTATTAGAGGTCGGTTTAGATAACTTTAGAGGTTAGGGTATTCTCTAAGCATAAGTGACTTTACCATAATGGTTGGGATTTCAGAAAGAGTCCTAGTTTTAGATAAAGTGAATGAGTAAGTATATCTAAGTGTTTATCTTCCTCATTAGTACATGATAATTTTGTTGATATACTCACACTGGCATTTTTGGTTTTAGTAAATGGATGGATCTAGCAGGCACCAAAGTGACAATGGGTTTGAAGGAAACTGTGATGGTTCTCTGATTAAGACACCGGATGAAATGGGGGATTCAATGAGGAAACTCATGGTTGTTCTAAACCAACTATCAAGGAGTCATGATCAACTGCTTGAACCTTGGTATGTTCTGTAATGCATCATGTATGAGATGACCAATCGATGTGGAAGTTCAGGTAATAATTATAAAGGTAACCATTAGGGTTTATATGATCCTTAATTTTGAAGTAATTACTGGTTACTATATGTTATGATGGAATATGAAGGACTTGAGATAAAATTGTGGTTAAAAAATGTTAGGGTTATATTTGGAGTTTTATAAAAAGGACATCATGCAGACCGTGTGAAAACCCATCGCGTCGGACAAAGCCACAGAAATCAAACCCACAACTAAAGTGCGACCGGTATTTATCGCCTACCACTGGACTACGTGAAGTCCCTGGTTAGTATGACTTATTCTTTTTAGTTATATGATTTTACGAATTAGGAGTAAGTTGATTTTGGGTCATCTATGGAAATTATTAACCTATCATGGAGGATATGTGATTAGGTTAATTACTTTTCAATATGATACTTTAAGAGAAACTCATGTTATTTGGAGATAAGTTTTACCTTGGATGACTATGTGATTAAATCCTTCAAATATTAGGGTTTCAATCTTAGTTTGGTTTACTTTGAAGAATTTTATGGACAATTGTTTATCGAATGGTATTCATTGAACTTTGGGGTTTTTTTGGACAAATTTTGGAAATTAAGAATAGATTTTCTTTTTATAAAGGATTATACTTCTGTGGATTATCTGATCTCATAATAACAATTTTGGTTTTGCTTTTGTCTAACACTACTACAAAAACGGGAAAGGGAAGCGCGCCCTTATAACATCGCTAAGCAAAATCGCTGATAAAGGATACCCTATATCAGCGCTAACATTATAGCGCTGAAAAAGCTAATGTTTATCAGCACTTTATTAGCGCTGATAATAGTAATATTTATCAGCGCTAGAAAAGCACTGATAAATATGATCTGTATCAGCGCTAAAATTTTAGCGCTGATACAGTTGGTCTTTATCAGTGCTCAAAAAGCGCTGATAAAGGTTCGCCTATATAAGCGCTAAAAAAGCGCTGATACAGAACACCTCTATCAACGCTCAAATTTCAGCGCTGATATAGGGTATCCTTTATCAGCGCTCAAAAAGCACTGATAAAAATTATCTTTATCAGCGCTAAAAAAGCGCTGATAAAGAGACCCGGTATCAGCGCTATAATTGTAGCGCTGATACGAGGAATCTTTATCAGCGCTTTTGTAGCGCTGATAAATCACAATATTATCATCGCTAGAAAAGCGCTGATAAAGCTAGATTTTATGAGCGCTATAATTTTAGCGCTGATAAAGGTAGCCTTTATCAGCGCCTTTTTAGCGCTGATAAAACCTTAGTCAACTTTTTTATAAATTCGGTCGCACAGTGCCCTCGTTTTATCGCAGCTAAAGCCATCGCGGAACCGTAACCCTGCTACTCTTCTCCCGAATACCGCTGCTGTGTTCGCTTCTCCGGAGCTTGCCGCCCTCGGTACAGTCGCCGTCCTCCGCCGCCCGCAACACCCTCGGCCGACCTCCACCGCCTGCCGCCCTCGGCTGCCCGCAACGCCCTCGGCCGCCATTCTCTGCCGCCCTCGGCTGCCCTCCGCCGCCCTCGGCCGCTCTCCGCCGCCTCCGTCACCCTCCGCCTCACTCGGCCGCCCTCGGTCGCCCTCCGCGGCCGCCTTCCGCAACCCGCAACGCCCTCGGCCGCCGCCTTAAGGTAACAATCTATGAAGAAGATGTATATGTTTTCATATAGATAGATTGTGTATAGCTGATTCTCTCTAAGTGTACGCATGATGATGTCCAGATGTTGGGAATGATCATCATTATTTTGGTATTACACCAATATGTCATCCATAAAACAACTACAATCTGGTCTAGGTACAAGTGAAATATTCAACTCATCAAGAAAATAAATGCCATGGGGAATTCGTCAACACAAATTTTATTATGAAGAATTCATAAAAACTATACATGATTTCAAAATTAGTTTATAGTATATCAGAATTTCTCAACATCAAATGATGATAAACAAACCTTAGATCAATCTTAGAGAACAATATGGAACCCCTCAGCTAGTCAAATAGATCAAAAATACAAAGAAGTGGATATCTGTTCTTAATTTTCATCTGATTCATATTCTATTAATAGAAACACATATGTAATGTTCTGTCATCCTTCTTGGAAAATAAAACATGAGATCCCCAAGGTGACATACTCAAGCAGATGCACCCTTCATAATCTAACTCCTCTCATTGAGTTTTATGTTCCTGAATCTATTCTTGTTTCATTCTGAAAGGCGTTATATAAAATGGCTCAACTCCACGCATCAGCTCAATCATGAACTCAAAGTCTCTTTTAGGTGGTAGCCCTGATCAATTCTCATGAAACACATCCTAGAACCAGTCTACTACTGGGGGAAATATTTCTTGTTTCAATCCATTATCATCAAGAAAAATATTCGTAAACTGGTCTATGTTCTCACCTAGTTGTGGAAGAACTGGTCCTACATGGTCTACCAAGATATCCCATTCTCCATAAAAGACATGGGCTCTACCCTTATGAGGCATGACGGTCACTCATCTACGGTAACAATCAATGTGATATTGATTAAATACCAAAAATTACATCATCACTATCTATTCAATACATATCATATCAAGCATGTATAAATCCAAAATGAAACAATACTCACAAACCATGAGGGAACATCCCTTACGAAGACAGATGCCTTCTAATCACACCCCCAATGGTGTGTTGACCAACATGATCCCACAAAAGTACTCTAACACAAAACAGAAACCATTTACCAAGAGATAAGATATAAAATAATGAGAGGATCCCCTATTACAAGTCTCCTTTAGGTTCCCCTATTCGGTGCTCTGTACCAATATAGATCATCCATCACTACCCATATTACAAGTGTTCATGTAGAACCTATATATATGAACCATCATGATACATGATTGACACTTCACTAGTGGTCAAAGTCATAGGCCTAACATGTGACCAGACCTACCTCATTGATTGAAGATGACTAAAAACCTCTCTAAGAGAAAAATCCTCTCACATAGATACTCTATCCACCACCACCCTAGTAGAAGATATCATAATGGTGAATCCTACTATCATAATATGTACCACTAGATCATTCAATTGAAACCACCCTACCATCACTACAAGTCTCCTTTAGGTTCCCCTTGGAAATGAGAACCTGATCCACCACCTCAACAAACCTCATAAAAAATATATTTACCTGGGACTTAATCTCACATCTAAGTCCATCCTAATTTATTTTTCATAGATACCTTATCTCCTGTCAACATTAGATAAAAACATTACTGGTATGTGAAGAATCTAACATAATCTATCATTATCAAACATAATTATGTCAAACATATTAAATATTCATATTTTCATTTCCTCAATGTCGTAGGTTAAAAGTGCTCCATGAACATATCCTAGATTTTTTTCCAAGTCATTCCCTCCATATGCTCATCCCAAGACTAAATATCACAGTAGATCATTGTTGGCCCCCATAACATGTACGCTACCAACTCTACCCTATTCTACTAAGGAGTAGAAAAGTTATCTAGAATATTCTAGATGAACTAAATTTAGAACTTATCTACCTTGGGTCCACCCTCTCCAGAAAACATCAGAGGGTGTTGCAACTGAACCTCTATTTTCAAGTCAAACACACTCGGCACTTCCAACCCTTGTCATTTCTTCATAAATTGTATAAAACAAGAAAGGTAATCCAAAAACTACTATTCCCTCTATCACTCATGATTAATGGGGGAACCTGTACCACTACTAGAATGAATCCTGAGTGCCTATACAAATCATAATAGAGATGATAATGAATTTTAAATTGTATAATGGATTATTTATTTTAATTATTCGTTCTTTATCTCACATGCATTTTAAATATAGTTTTTGTATCCCGAGTGCCTATACAAATCAGATAGAAGCTCTAGTGTATGCGTTTGGTTTCTCTCTGATAAAGGTATCTCTCATCGATTGGAAATCCTCTATCTCCTGTTATATCCTCCTTTTAGAGTGATAGATAATCATCTTTTTAGTGAATCTAATATTATTTTTTATGAATCTTGATTATAGGTTAGACTACTTGATCTCCTTCCAAGGAAGTGGTTCCCTTCTACTGTATTTGGAAGTCTTCTTTTGTGTACTTGAACCATAAATACTAATATTTGATATTCAAATAGGATGAAGATGAATAAAGATTGGATGGATTCTAATCGTTTAACAATAGAGTACGAGAACGGAGTGAAAGAGTTCATCAAGTTTTCAAAGGATCACACAAAGGATCCTTCTCAAATCCTTTGTCCGTGTTTACGTTGTGGTTATTCTAGACTACTTACTCTAGAGGAGTTGGAAGAACATTTGATATGTCACGGAATAGATCGGAGTTATAAATGTTGGAATAAACACGGAGAAAAAGCGAATGTAGCTACTGGTTGGGATAAAACTGCGTTTTATGGATCGTCAGATATGAATACAAATATAGATAATGAAGAAGACCGTATGGAGGATGTGATTACAGATGTCAATGATGATGAAGATCGTATTGAGGAAATGACAAAGACAATTCAAGATGAACCCCGTGATTGCCCAAAATTGTTTGAGAAGTTAAAGAGTTGTGCAAAGACGCCATTGTATGCTGCTTGCACTAAGTATACAACATTGTCAGCTGTACTGAAGTTGTATAAATTGAAAGCAGGCAATGGATGGAGTGATGTCAGTTTTACGGAACTACTTTCTCTCTTGAATGACATGCTCCCAGAAGATAATGAGCTCCCAATCCGGACATATGAAGCTAGACGAATGCTACGCTCGATGGGAATGATTTCTGAAAGAATACATGCCTGCCCGAAAGACTGTATATTGTTTCGAAAGGAGAACAAATCACTTACAGAATGCCCAAAGTGTGGTTCTTCTTGATACAATAAAGATAAATCCATTCCTACGAAAGTTGTATGGTACTTTCCAATCATTCCAAGGTTTAGGTGTTTATATGGAAGTAAAGAAACTACAAGACAATTGTCGTGGCATGCAGATAAAAGAAATAAAGATGGGTTATTACGTCATCCGACCGACTCTCCTCAATGGAAGAAAATTGATCATGAGTATCCTGAATTTGGAAAAGAGCCGAGAAACCTTCGTCTTGCATTATCTACAGATGGAGTGAATCCTTTTGGTTTTCAAACCAGCACTCATAGTACATGGCCTGTTATGTTGCTAAATTTTAACTTTCCACCCTGGTTATGCATGAAGCGAAAATTCATCATGTTATCTATGCTTATATCAGGACCAAAACAACCAGGTAACAATATTGATTTTTATCTGACTCCTTTGATCGAGGATTTGAAGTTATTGTGGGACTCAGGTGTAATGTTGTATGATGCTTATAAAAGTGAATACTTCACGTTGAGAGCAATGTTGTATGGGACAATAAATGATTTCCCTGCTTATGGAAATTTGTCAGGCTATAGCATTAAAGGAACTCAAGGGTGTCCCGTGTGCGAAGAAGATACAGAATCAATTAGGTTGAAACATTCATCGAAATCTGTGTTTCTAGGACATCATAGATTTCTACCTCGTCGGCATAAGTACCGATCTTGGACAACATCATTCAATGGAAGTTCAGAAAAACACACAACACCGTCTCCACTAACAGGTGATCAGCTGTTTGAGAAAGTAAAAGATATGAACACTGTTTTTGGTAAACCATTTTTGAAAAACCTTACGAAAATCGGTTGGAAAAAGAGATCAGTTTTTTTTTGAATTACCATACTGGAATTGTTTGTACGTCAGACATTTTCAAGATGTGATGCATGTGGAAAAAAATGTATGTGATAGTGTTATTGGAACGTTGCTAAATGCCCCTGGAAAAACAAAAGATGGAATTAAGGCAAGGTTGGACATGGTTGACATGGGAATACAAGAAGAGTTGGCTCCCGTGAAAGGTGAAAATCGAATGTTTCTTCCTCCTGCTGCTTATACTCATTCTAGGGCAGAGAGATATCAGTTTTGCAACTTCTTTAATGATGTAAAGGTTCTAGAGGGGTACTCATCAAATATCAAGAACATTGTTTCAATGAATGATTTGAAGTTAAAAGGTTTGAAATCACATGATTGCCATGTTTTGATCCAAGATCTAATTCCTATAGCTTTACGTTGCATTTTACCCAAGAATGTTCGTCATACGTTAACCAAACTTTGTTTCTTTTTCAAAGCTATATGTAGCAAGGTTTTAGACCCGGGGAAATTGCCAGCTATGGAAAAAGAAATTTTCATCATATTATGTGAATTAGAAATGTTCTTACCGCCAATATTATTTGATATGATGGTTCATTTGATGATTCACTTGGTGAGAGAGATTCGACTTTGTGGTCCTGTGCACTATAGATGGATGTATCCTGTTGAACGGTATATGATGATTTTGAAAGGATATGTCAAAAATCGAAGTCGGCCAGAGGGTTGTATAGTGGAGCGATATATTGTTGAGGAAGCCATTGAATTTTGTATTGAATACCTATCTGATGTGGAAAGCATTGGTCTCCCAAAATCTCGTCACACTGGACGCATTGAGGGTGAGGGAATTTCTGGAAGAGAAGTTGTAACAATCAGTATTACAGATCGGGAGCAGGCTCATCTTTATGTTTTGTATAACAGTTGGGAGGTTGCTCCATATATTGAAACTCACAAAGAAATTCTTAGGCAGTTGAATCCATCGAGGGCTGAAAAATGGTTAGTAGATACACATAATCACCAGTTTATAGGATGGTTTCAGGACCATATTTTTAAGCAGTTGGATGAAAATACGAATTAAATTTCAGAACGACTTCTATGGCTAGCCGCTGGACCAAGTGTGTATGTATTATCTTACAGTGGGTATGTAATTAATGGTTATACATTCTATACGGATGAACATGATGAAGAGAGTACCATGCAAAATAGTGGAGTTACACTAGTGGATGAAGCGATGCATGTTTCTGGTAGTAAGGATAGAAATCCAATTTATGCAAATATGTCATACTTTGGCATTATCAAACTAATATGGGAGTTGGATTATACGACATTTCAATTGCCGATTTTTCAATGCAAATGGATTGATAACAATAGTGGTGTTAAAATAGATGAATGGGGATTTGTGAAAGTTGATTTTAGTAAAGAAGGGTACAAAGGCGAACAGTTTATAATGGCATCACAAGCGGTACAAGTTTTTTATGTTCCAGATCCCGCAAACCGAAAGTGGTCGATTATTCTGTTATCGTCCAAAACTATTGAGGGTTATGATGAAAATTCAGTTGAGGATGATCCTTTTAGTGGTACGTCACAATTAATTCGGAGCGGTCCCAATGCAGATGATGTTTTGTATGTTAGAGGAGACCACAATGAAGGGATTTGGATTGTCTATAGAGGTGTCAAATCTCTTCAACCTTTGAAAAAAAGAAAGAGAGTTCAGTAAACAGGTTATATTTTGTTTGTAATATAGATCTTGTTATCTCATGTTATTATCTTATCATTACAGAATTTATGTAATTTGAATGAACTGTTCAACCACCTTTGCAGATAATGACTTCTGCACATTCTGGTGCTCCTAACCTTGAGACTGAACAAGTCTCTCAAGCAGCTGCTGCTGCTCCTGCAGCTCATTCTGCTGCTACTGTTGCTCCTGATGCGGCTCCTGCTGCTCCTACTGCTGTGGCTCCTACTCCTCCTCCTGCTGTGGCTCCTGGTGCTCCTACTGCTCCTGCTGTGGCTCCTGGTGCTCCTACTGCTCCTGCTGCTGCTCTTACTACTGCGGCTCCTGGTGCTCCTACTGCTCCTGCTGCTACTCTTGCTGTTGCGGCTCCTTCTCTTAGTGTTGAGGTCAAACAACCATCAGCACATGCCGTTGATATCATAGTAGATGAACATATAGATGATGTTGATATCGATGAAATGGTCGGGAATGAAGGACCGACGTCGCAGAAATCACAGGTGCGTCGTAGTTTGACAGTGTTAGCCAAAATTCTTAAGGCGAAAAGCAAAGGCATCAAATTTGAAGTCGGATGGAATGCACGAGGCCAACATGTGAATCCCAACAAGGCTATGTTTAGCAGTTACATTGGAGTTGTCACTCGGCAACGCGTGCCGATTGACATAGATTCATGGCACCATGTTGTGTCCGGGTTGAAGGCTGTGATCTGGGAAGAAATTACGGTAACATTATGAATTTATTTCTTTAATTAACTAGAAAATAAAATGATGAAATAGTGTCTTACTCTTCTCAATCTCTTACAGAGTACATTTATAGTAGACGACTCACACAAGGATTATGTACTAAGGCTTGCAGGAAAGATTCATCGAGGTTTTCGTACTATTTTAACAAGATGTCACCTGAAAGATTCTAAAGGTAAAATAAACCCACACCCACCCATTGTCTATGCGCACCTGATATCCCAAGAAGCATGGGATGCATTTATTGGCCGTCGTGGGGATGAGAAGTTTCAGGTACATTGTGAGTGATAATACGTTGTTTGAGGATACCTGTATTCATCACTTTGATTGTCAATATTTCATTTATGAAACAGAAACTCTGTACTGAAAATAAGGAACGTGCATCAAATCCAACATACCCCTATCGTAAAGCAAGGTTGGGGTACGCTTCATTAGAAAAGAAAATGGTACGTATTGTAAATTTACAGTAATATTGTTAGGTGCCAATAAACAACATCATAATTATCTTTCTATGTTTATATGTAGATTGATGAATCTAAAACCAAATGCACTTCTATCCCACGTCATGTGCTATGGAAGGAGGCACGTGTGAACAAAGAAGGGAAGTTAATAGATGAGAACACACAAAAAGTGTGGGAAATATGTGTAAGTATGACACGATGATAAAAAGATTTGTTTAAAATTGCTATTACATAAAAATAATTAGTTTGTTTCCTATATCTGACAGTCACAGGAATCAGCTACTCCTGTAGCTGATACAGACCTATTATCGACGTCTTTGAAGCAGCCAGAAAAATACGGTCGTGTCAGAGGTGCAGGGTTTGGGGTGACACCCCGAGTATATTTTGAGAAGAAGAAAAAAATAGATGATACAGAGAAAAAATTGGAACAAATGAGCGAAAAAATAGCAACCCTTGAAGAACAATTGCAATGGCAGGGAGAGTTGCTAGCAACTTTTATGGGTGGGAAGCAAAGGGAGGACACAACTCAGGAACAACCACCGCATGAACATCCTGCCCCACCCCCCACCAGCTTTGAGGCGAGCCATTCACCTAAAAAAATGTCTTAGCCGTGGTAATCAATATTCTAATAACGGTTCCCATTAAATATGAATCAGACAAACACTGATAATTTATCTGTACTGATCTTCTACAGGGTGATAATGATTGTGATTTATATATGTCAACACCCACCTATCACCTTGTAGCAAGGGCTACAATGTTCAATATCCCAGATGCCACACTGCATAATAGACCACTTTCAAAAGATCATCTGAAAGTGACGATTACTGTAGCTCATGAGCCAAATGCAATGCTACCTATTCCACTTGATGACGATGATATTCATATGGTTGAAAAGGCTATTGGGACATTCATTGCATGGCCGGCACAACTTGTAAGAGTACATGCAGACAAAGAGGTATTTATTTCCTTTATTTTCAAGCTAAACCCTTAACAATTAATGAAAAGAGTGTCTGAATCAATGATTGTTGTTATAGACGGAGAAAGGAAAGGGGGTGACTAACATCGGCTCGAAACCATCTAAAGGATCGACCAATCGATCCCAAGGAGCTACTGAAAGCACAATAACACCACCTGTTCTCTTTCCACATTTACTAGCATTGAAGACTCATGTGGATACGAAGATAAAAGATGGTAATAGTTATATAGTGATTTTAGAAGATAATATATTCGGAGAGGAAAGTAAAGATTTCATTGCTGCTGAAAATGTAAATGAAATCCTTGAAAATGGTTGGTTAGGCGTCACTGTTGTAAATGTATATATGAGGTATGTTTCCATGAATTGATTTTCTAAAAGCTGATCTAATGTGCAAATTATGACTAAATGCATTTTATATTGTTGACAGACGCATTTATGAAAAACAGTTGAAGGGATTTTCCCACGAGCCAAGATTTGAACTGGTTAGTCCTCATATCACATCAACACACCAAACAAAAATAGAGTCATCAAAAAGGGATGCAATAGTGAAGGACTTGCTGAAAACATTTGAACGCAAGATTACAGATGACAGACTTTTCCTAATACCAACCATGCAGGGGTAATACTCTACGATTAAAGCATATCAATTATATTTTCACTTTTTTTTATTACTTATTCCTTTTTGTCTTTTTAGGCAACATTGGTTGCTAATTGCGGTGAACTTGGATACTCCGAAGATTTATTTTCTGGATTCAAAACTAGGATATCCATCAAACCGACCATACATGATGGAGTTTGTGAATCTGTAAGACACTACATCTTACGTTTTAGGTCTAAACATCAATTTATATAATATATATTATCTTTTACTGAGGATTCTGTTATGATAGGGCGGTGTACCAATATCGTCTAAATCATGGTATGAGGACAGGGGCTAAGCATAAGGAGCCGAGCAAGTACTACGTCTGGACAAATATCAGGGTATATATAATAAAATTTCACTATCCAAACACACCTCAACACAAGTTATTTATTCTCCTAATGATCAATTTTTTTGCAGTGTCCAAAACAAACAAACGATAATGATTGCTGTTATTATGTTTGTAAATTTATGAAAGAGATCGTTTTTCATCAGCAAACTAGCGTCCCTAAAGAGGTATTTTCAAATACAATTACTAGTTCGTTTAAGTTATTTATTAATTCTTTATTTTTTTATTTTGCAGTACTACTATGACTGCCGAAAAGCCTCATACTCACAAGACGATATAGATGTGTTCAGAAACGAGTGGGCCGCATACCTGATGACAGATTGTACACAAATACAATGATGATCTGACTTGGGGACATGTACAATTGGTGGTCATTTTTGAGAGGGGTTAAGGGGATCAAAAGATGAAATATTGTTGTATGTAAATGTTCGTAGCAAAATTGTAATTGTTATTAAATAAAACATTCTTTCTCCAATGAGTCAATTTTCCATTTTAACAGATGATATGCACCAGCAACATGCAAGAATGTTGAACCACTAAAATGGTCGCTCTCTTGTTTAAAATGGACACCACTTTAATTGAAAACAACAACTGACCTACGGAAATACGACCAGACGCATCTAGATTGCCTTCATCCTTTAGGAGAACGATCCACGGGTCCTTGGTGACGTGTACGAGTCAACTCCGCCTCAATCCGAGGCACGGTGTGACCGCTACCACCCAAAGGGTCTCTCTCTTGTTTAAAATGGACACCACTTTAATTGGAAACAACAACTGACCTACGGAAATCCGACCGGACGCATCCGGATTGCCTTTATTCTTTAGGAGAACGATCCACAGGTCCTTGGTGACGTGTACGAGTCAACCCTGCCTCAATCCGAGGCATGGTGTGACCGCTACCACCCAAAGAGTCGCTCTCTTGTTTAAAATGGACACCACTTTAATTGGAAACAACAACTGACCTACGTAAATCGGACCAGACGCATCCGGATTGCCTTCATCCTTTAGGAGAAGGATCCACGAGTCCTTGGTGACGTGTACGAGTCAACCCCGCCTCAATCCGAGGCACGGTGTGACCGCTACCACCCAAAGGGTCGCTCTCTTGTTTAAAATGGACACCACTTTAATTGGAAACAACAACTGACCTACGTAAATCTAACTAGACGCATCCGGATTGCCTTCATCCTTTAGGAGAAGGATCCACGGGTCCTTGGTGACGTGTACGAGTAACATGCAAGAATGATGGACCACATTTCTTTGGCCTTTGGACAAAAAAACCAGTAAAATCTCCAAAATACCTTCATATCATGCATGAACCAGTAAAATCTCCAAAATACCTTCATATCACGCAGTTCTGAAAAGAGTCACTATTTAAAAGAAAGTCACAAATTTAGATACATCTCGAGATGGTCAGTTGTTGATTTCACTTAAAAATAAGTCCATTTTTAACAAAACAGTGAAACTGTGAGTGGTGTCGGCCACACCGGGCCTCAGATTGATGCGGTGTTGAATCGTACACGTCACACATGAGTCATTGATCATTGTGAAAAAGTATCAACGCAATCAGAAGCCGTTATATCGATTTGGCGTATGTACATAAAATATTGTCCATTTTAAACTAAATACATACACTTGGAGTGATACCGATCACACCGCGCCTCGGATTGAGACCGCACCCTTTCCCCTCGGCTGTCAAAAATCATAACCAGATAGTCGAAGGGTGATTTTGACAGCCGAGGGGAAAGGGTGGGGTCTGAAGACATTGTAAGATATGTCGAAGGGTGATTTTTTGTGTGACCGGTATCACTCCAAGTGTATGTATTTAGTTTAAAATGGACAATAATTTACGTACATACGCCAAACTGATCTAACGGCTTCTGATTGCATTGATACTTTTTCACAATGATCAATGACTCTTGTGTGACGTGTACGATTCAACACCGCATCAATCCGAGGCCCGGTGTGGCCGACACCACTCACAGTGTCACTGTTTTGTTAAAAATGGACTTAATTTTAAGTGAAATCAACAACTGACATACGGAAAACTGACCAAACACATTGGGATTCTATTGAAACTTAAGGACAACTATCCATGGGTCAAATGTGATGTGTAAGATTCAACCCCGCCTCAATCAGAGGCGCGGTGTGACCGGTATCACTCCAAGTGTATGTATATAGTTTAAAATGGACAATATTTTACGTACATACGCCAAATCGATCTAACGGCTTCTGATTGCGTTGATAATTTTTCACAACAATTAATGACTCATGATACATATAGAAATTCACTGGCCACCTTCGAGAATGATCTGAAGCACAAACCATGACAGCATTATGTTTTTAACTTCAGCACCTCAATTGAGAATGTGACACCTTTCAGGACTTGGCGCCATTGTATGTCGTTTCGTCCACTGAATGGGTCTATCCTTTTATTTAATTTTTTTAACTTCAGTCAAATATTCTAGAAAGATGTCGTGGCAGATCCTTCACCATTTTGTTTTGCTGAACATCTCATTACATTGTTAAAAAAACCAGGGTGTCTTGCATGGGCAATACGTTCTTGTATTGAAGATGATGCACTCCCATTTATTCGAACCCACATGGTTAATTATTTTGTTTAAGCCTAATGATTGATTTAATTATTGTGGAACACATAATCATGAAAATCATATGATGGTTGTACCCAGATAGGACTCCAATTCATTGGTTAAATCTATTGTCTCATGAGATGTTATGTATGAGATTAGGGAGTAAACCTAGTCCATTAAAATGGGAGTGCATCATCTTCAATACAGGAACGTATTGCCCATGCAAGACACCCTGCTTTTTTTTAACAATGTAATGATATGTTCAGCAAAACAAAATGGTGAAGGATCTGCGGCGACATCTTTCTAGAATATTTGACTGAAGTTAAAAAAATTAAATAAAAGGATAGACCCATTCAGTGGACGAAACGACATACAGTGGCGCCAACTCCTGAAAGGTGTCACATTCTCAATTGAGGTGCTGAAGTTAAAAACATAATGCCGTCATGGTTTGTGCTTCAGATCATTCTCGAAGGTGGCCAATGAATTTCTCTATGTATCATGAGTGTTCTAATGCATATCTTGTTTGGAAGATCATTGTAGTAGACAACGATCTAAAAGTGGGGGATGAGTGCATATCTGAGCATGTCTTTAGTAGTGTCCCTCAAAATGTCTTTAAACTGACCATCTTTAGATGTATCTAAACTTGTGACTTTCTTTCAAATAGTGACTCTTTTCAGAACTGCGGGAGTTAACATTTCTCCAACATATTCACACACAAAATCACCCTTCGACATATCCTACAATGTCTTCAGACCCCACCCTTTCCCCTCGGCTGTCAAAAAAACCTAAAAGACAATGGCTAGCAATGATCATTCCAAAATGCATTTAAACTGAAACCTTCCAGAAAAAAATAGAGTAGAATACCTGCAAGTTGTAACTTAGGTCGCTTTGCACAAGCCGATTTCCACATTGTTTGTAGCAACCACATTTCCTCCAACACTCTAATGATCTTCATTGCTTCATGTCTTTTATACTCTTCCAGAAACCCTTCTCTAAGAAGGTCAACTATCGTGTATGCATACTCACCTTCAAATGTGACGTGTACGAGTCAACCCCGCCTCAATATGAGGCCTTTTGTGGCTGACACAACTCCAAGTGCCTCTGTTTTGTTCAAAATGGACTTATTTTTAAGTGAGAAATCAACAACGGACATATGGGAAACCGACCAAACGCCTTCGGATTGTGTTGAAACTTTAGGAAAACGATTCATGGGTTATATGTGACGTGTACGACTCAACCCCACCTCAATCCGAGACGCGGTGTGACCGGTATCACTCCAAGTGTATGTATTTAGTTTAAAATGGACAATATTTTACGTACATACGCCAAACTGATCTAACGGCTTCTGATTGCATTGATACTTTTTCACAATGATCAATGACTCATGTGTGACGTGTAAGATTCAACACCGCATCAATCCGAGGCCCGGTGTGGCCGACACCACTCACAGTGTCACTGTTTTGTTAAAAATGGACTTAATTTTAAGTGAAATCAACAACTGACATACGACTAACCGACCAAAAACATTGGGATTCTATTGAAACATAAGGACAACTATCCATGGGTCAAATGTGACGTGTAAGATTCAACCCCGCCTCAATCAGAGGCGCGGTGTGACCGGTATCACTCCAAGTGTATGTATTTAGTTTAAAATGGACCATATTTTACGTACATACGCCAAACCGATCTAACGGCTTCTGATTGCGTTGATACTTTTTCACAACAATCAATGACTCATGTGTGACGTGTACGATTCAACACCGCATCAATCTGAGGCCCGGTGTGGCCGACACCACTCACAGTGTCACTGTTTTGTTAAAAATGGACTTAATTTTAAGTGAACTCAACAACTGACAAACGACAAACCGACCAAACACATCGGGATTCTATTGAAACTTAAGGAAAATGATCCATGGGTCAAATGTGACGTGTACGAGTCAACCCCGCCTCAATCAGAGGTGCGGTGTGACCGGTATCACTCCAAGTGTATGTATTTAGTTTAAAATGGACAATATTTTACGTACATACGCCAAATCGATCTAACGGCTTCTAATTGCATTGATACTTTTTCACAATGATCAATGACTCATGTGTGACGTAACACCGCATCAATCTGAGGCCCGGTGTGGCTGACACCACTCACAGTGCCTCTCTTTTGTTCAAAATGGACTTATTTTTAAGTGAAATCAACAACTGACGTGCGGCAAACCGACCAAACGCATTTGGATTCTGTTGAAACTTAAGGGCAATGATCCATGGGTCAAATTTGATATGTAAGAGTCAACCCTGACTCAATCCGAGGCCCGGTGTGGCCGACACGACTCAAAGTGCCTCTATTTTGTTCAAAATGGATTTATTTTTAAGTGAAATCAACAACTGACATACGGGAAACCGACCAAACGCCTTAGGATTGTGTTAACACTTTAGTACAATGATCCATGGGTAATATGTGACGTGTACGAGTCAAACCTGGGGTGGATTACATGGTTTTCCTACATGGAATATATCCCACTACACGTCTTTAATGAGCCAGCTACGCAGTTTATCCCTTGTACAGATACACAGGAAGAATCACACGAGATCGACGTCATGTACTAACATAGGGCAAGGGTGCATAAGAGGACACAAGATCAAAGGGTAACACATATATGTTTTTTAACATGCCATGTAATTTCCTATTGATATGACATGTATATTCACACAGGCAGCTGAACATTGGAGTTACCCAGGGTAAAGCGACAAGGCATGTGACCCTTTAAATGACACATAATTTTATGTACCATGATTGATCTCTTTGAACACTATATCAAGGACATATTTCATTAGGGTTGGCTCCCATGATCCTTACTAGGATGGTTTTGGTATCTTTTCCGACTTACGGTAGTACGATCGCTTCAGCAGGACGTCCTAGACATAGTTGGAGTCTCTCTGAAAGTCCTGGAGTGAGATCATATATCTATTTTTGAGGTCCAGGTAGAGTCATGTATCAACGCAACCAATCTTACCAGACATCGATCCTATATATAGAATGTTAATCTTGATGTCTCATTACAGTCCCCCAATTTATGATATGTTAACTTTTTTGTATTAATATACATAATTACTAAGGGTGATGGTTGGGAGAGTTAGGATATCCTTTTTATGTATTGCAGAATGATTCAAGGAGCACGGGCTCTGCACGATTTGTCAAAACCAAGTGGAAATCCAAGGAGAAACAATGCATAGTGGAATGTTCTAGTATTTATCTTCTGAGTTGTGTAGGAATATTTTGTGATACTATGTAATGAGGTAGTTTTGCTTTCTGGGTAGATGGTATCTAACTCATGGTAAGAACACTGTTTGGTTGGGTTGTGATCGGTTGATGACATGCTTGTGGTTGATATACTGGTTTTTGTGCAGGTCTGTGGTTGATATAATGGTTTTTGTGCAGGTCTGCTCGGATGGCTGTACTAGTGCAGGGTTTTTATTAGCAGCAGGCAGGGATTTAACAACGCTTTTTTAGCGCTGTTAAAGGCGACATTTAACAGCGCTAAAAAAGCGCTGTTAAAGGAGATATTTAACAGCGCTAAAAAAGCGCTGTTAAAGGCAACATATAACAGCACTTTTTTAGCGCCATTAAAGGTTTCCTTTAACAGCGCTTTTTAGCGCTGTTAAAGGTTTCCTTTAACAGTGCTTTTTTAGCGCCATTAAAGGTGACATTTAACAGCGCTAAAAAAGCGCTGTTAAAGGACCCCCCCTTTATCAGCGCTGAGCTTTACAGCGCTTTTCTAGTGCTGTTAAAGCCCGATTTTAGCGCTGTTATTGCCCGTTTTTGTAGTAGTGTAAAGAAATGGGAAATATGTAGTTCTATTTTGTAGATTATGTGGTTCTCAAGAAGTTGATTATAGTACTCTTAATGCGAACAAGTCTTCCTAAATACTCGTCTTTTGGAGAAAATATGAGTTTGATTAAGGAATCTAGTAAAAGTTGAAAGTCTACGTGACAAGTAAGTATGTTTCATTATGATTTAGTTAAGCTCAAAAATAAAATTCTCAATGAAGAGTAACTTAAAACAAAAATGTTGTCTGTTAACTTTTCCTACTGGGGAATCGAATACCGTTTAACCCATCACAAGTTTGTGTTTTTCTTATGGTTAACTTTCTCCTAGACATGTTTACTATCACTCTCCCTCAAAACATGACCCTTTGTTTTTTCCTCCATATCCATGTATTCCTACATGGAATCCTAATATGGTTTAACTCGGGTGACATTTTTACTTCTCTTTCTTTATTTTAAAGTGATTGTTTTACTGAATCTTGTTCCGATGTGGGTTTTTCAATGAAGTTTCCAAGCCAAATTTTAAAATTGCGAGGACACAATTCCAAAAAAGGGGAAGGATTTAACAACCCAAGTAAATAAAGAATATGAAAATTTTCACATTTATCCATATTTGTGAATAAAATATTAATATAACTTTAATGGGGATGCTATGCTTGATGGCGTACCCAATACACAACAACGAGTTTCTTTGAAATCTTACGCTGCACTCTAATAATAAAATAATATTATTTTAAATGGTAGTTAACGCCTAGCCGTTGTAATGGCGGGAATGAAAATAACTAACTAAAAAATGATTATATATGTTTGTAAAATATTTTTACTTTTTACAATAAATTTTAGAGGATTAAAAGTGCGAATGAATCCAATTTTAAGCGTAAACATTATAATATTCTTTAAAAGGTCCATTAACCACCTTTTGATGAAGAACCTCTCTTAAATCCACTTTTTGACAATTTTATGTGTTATATTTAACAAAATGAAATTCTTCTTTAGAACCGGGACATCAAAATTTACATTGTGTAATTTTTTGGTATTTTTCCGATAAAGTTCATTTTTTAATGAATAGTGAAAAAAGTTGTAATTTAATTCAAAACCTCTTTTTAATCTAATTTATTTATATGATTAGGTTATCTTTTGAATTGGGTTTAAAGTAAAATTATAATATATTTTTACCATTTAATCTAATAGTGGTCATTGGAATTAATTTCACTTTGAAATTGGACTTAAACTAGTGTCAATCTTTTAAAAGATATTGTTTCTTAAAAACATGCTATTTGTTTTGACAGCGGGAATTAATTATTAAATTAATTAATGCAACTTATATGTTTTGAATTTTGTAAAATAGACATTATTTTTGAATTAGGAATATCAAATATAGCTTAGGGTGAATTTTTGGTATTTTTCTGAAAAACATCAATTTTTGATGAATAGTGAAACCACTAAGTGGTAGTTAAAGAAACTGATTTTTCGTTTAAATGAAACTTTTCCAATTATGTGATTTGTTTTCCAAAAATCCAACATACATGGTTGTCATTAAGAAGTAAAATTTGGTTCAATGAGATGAAAATAATTTTTGGTGAATAGTAATTTTTATGTTTTATTAATCGCGATTAATGGTAATTAGTGCAATTTAAGGTAAAAATAATGTTTAAATAATATTAAATGACCTTGACACATGTACTAACATTATTGGATGAGTAATGGCCGACCAAGAAAATCCATGGGTCAACTTGGGGACCCCATGGAGCCACTTTGGTAGGAAAATGACAATAATACATTTTTATTTAAAGTTAAAATTAAAATGTCACAAACATGCGTTGTTTTACTAAAACAATTTTTTCATGGGGTTATAGAAGTTATATTTTTGACTATAAATATTAATTAGAAACCTAAAAAGATTTCCAACATCATGATGTTTTTTTATAATTTTTAGACACTAAATAAATTAAATTATTTATGACAACACGATGATGCAGCGATTACCTCAATATTTAACGATTTAAATAAAATGAAAAGATAATGTACAATCTAAGACCTAAACTTGTCACAAACCTATTGTATGGGTTGATTTAGAACCCTTACCACCTTATCCTATAAATACCTCAATTTGGGACCTTTAAAATCGTAAACACATTTGAAAATAAAGTAACATTTTGTAACATTCCAAGAGTGCCCCTCCTCTCCTCTTATAAAAGGCCCCCACCTTTACCACCTTACCCACACCTCTAAAGCCTTTGGCTTGGCCAAACCCTATACATTTAATCTCTACACATCCCTATATTCATCATTGAACCCTCACATTGGGAATAATCCTTTCCAAGGAAGCCTTTGAGCTCAAATCAAAGAGAGTTTCCCGATTTAAAGGTAGTGTCCTCTCTTGTGTTCTTATGTTTTATTTTGCTTCTCCAACCATCTAAACTCTTTTTATTCCTTTCTTTTGTAACAAAAACAGTATCATCAATATACTAGGATGTTTTTATGTGAAGTATTTGAGCTACACTTACACACACCTTCGTCTAATGGTTAAAGAACATACTGTTTCTGTGGATGACGAATTACTGCCTCACGAAACGATGATTGTTCAATATTCTTTTAACACCTTCAAAGGTGGACATTATAATGTAACTATATTTATATATGATATATAATATTATTATGTTTTCCTTAAGATTATGTATTTTTTCATTTATGGCATACCTTTATGGTTTCCATTATGGGTAAATGTGATATCTTCATTTTAGGAAGTGCGGACTACCGCCCCCTCAAAGTGATTTGATTCGTTAATGACATATGTGGGACGTATAAAGGATGGAATTAATGGTATTACATATGATATCCTACTAT
The DNA here is from genome assembly GCA_963277665.1 of Viscum album. Lineage (NCBI taxonomy): Eukaryota > Viridiplantae > Streptophyta > Magnoliopsida > Santalales > Viscaceae > Viscum > Viscum album. The sequence continues at coordinate 895,786,909 of OY728156.1, forward strand.
AAATATAATATACATTTATACCATTATTATTTCTTTCCATTGAATAAAAAAAATAAATGAAAGTAGCGTTCATGCGTACGTACGGCTTACCGTCTCCATGAACGGTACATTTCATTTCTTATCTCCAAATGTTATGTACTATTATATGTAAATATATATAATGAATATATATGTAATATATTACATCTAAATGATGGATATCATTCTGGAATTATAATATATATATCTCATTTTGTTTTAATTTCATTAATATGAAAAAAAAGAAAGTAGCGTTCATGCGTACGTACGGCCTACCGTCTCCATGAACGGTGCTTTTAATTTTTTATCTCCAAATGTTATGGAATAGTATAAAATGAATATATACGGGATATATATGATATTTAAAACATCAATACTATTCTGGATATGATGTACCTATGACTACATGGAAATTTTTTTTCCAACAAGTTCAATTTTTACTCATGTACGGAACATCGACAAAAACGTCTGATATGAACTCACTTTATTAACCAATTATTATAACATAATAATATGTGATATGATCTTAATAATAATATTTGAATGAGGTCCTTAAGAAATTATAAATTGACCAAATCTTATTATTCAGGAGGTTAAAGAATGATCAAGTCAAGTCAGACCTGAGGTAAGTGTAACACCCCGAGATTTTATGAAAAATATTATTTTAATTTCATTAATTTCTTGTGTTATATGCTACACCAAGATTACCTTGTGCTATACGCAACACCGTATTAGCTTGCAGTATACGCAACACTATTCCTGGATTGTGTTACACACAATTTTGATAATAGTTATTCTACACAACATTGGGTATATATATATATATATATTCAATGTATAAATGAAATATGGGTGGATTATCTTATATGAAACAATGAAGGATTATTGCATAGCACGCAACCCTGACTTGGCTTGCATTACACGCAATCGTGACCTTCCTCGATAGCGTGTGTTGTACACAATACCAGGTTTTACTAAACAACGATATATTATTATAATATTATTATGAACTAGCCGTTATAAATTGTATTAACTAAATTTTTAATCTTATAACATTATTATTCATCTTACACATTTTCTAGAACATGGTATAAGAACAAAATAAATTTTTCGGGTAAAATAAGTATTTTTCAAAAAATGAAATTTTGCAGCCTTTTGATGGCGCACCCACTTTAAATCTAGTTTTTGACATTTTTATAAGTTCAATTTGACAAAATAAAATTATTCTTTGGAATCATGAAATAAAAATTTACTTTGGATAAATTTTTCATATTATTCTGGTAACTTTCATATTTTGATGAATAGTAAAAACACGCTATATTTTAATTAAAAACAACTTTTTTTATCGCAAAAATTTATATGGTTAAATTATAATATTTAATGATTTTTAAGTATAAATTGAATATATTTTTACCATTTAATATAATGTATGTCATTATCATTGATTCTACCTTGAATTCGTAGGATAAATCAATTCAATCTTTTGCAATGTTTTAAAGAAAAACCCATTTTCTTTCGACAACAGGATTAATTTCAATTTAATTTATGCAACTTTTGTGTATTGAATTTGGAAAAATGGATTCCAAATTTGGAATCAGTGAATTCAAATTATGTTAATAAGCTACTTTTTATTTTTGGGAATTATGAATAGTAACTACGGTAATTTTATTTACCATAGTTAAAGGTAAATCGGGTAATTAAGGGTAACTGTAATGTTATAAAATTACCCTAACACATGTCAAAATCCTATTTTATGACTAAAAGTAGACCCATATCACCTAATGTGTGGATTAGATTCATTTAATGGACTTTTTTCCATGAAAATAATTTAATTATTATTAAAACCAAAGAATGTGACAACATGTCACTTTCTTAAATATTATAAGTATAATAATTTTAATTTAAAGATACACTTAGTGAAACTTCGAACATGAATAGTCTCCAGAAATCTAATACAATTATATACATCATAGGAATTTATTTATAATTTTTAGGGATTAAATAATTATCATTTTTTATGACACACAGATGATGCAGTAATTGTCTTATTAATGAAATATTGACATAATTGATGTTATAAATACCCAAATAAATGTAATTTGAGACTTTTTATGAATTAAACTAATTTTATAGGTTAATAGGACATGTTAAAATTGATTTAATTAACTTTTTTCTAAATAATAATTCTGTTATGATTTTCAAAAAAATCAATTACTAAATAGTGTCAAGATTGACATAAAATAGTTTTTAAAAACAATATTATATTATTAATTGTTATTTTATTCCTAAAAATTTAAGGTTCGTCCAAATGACTTAGATAAGGTTATATATATTAATAATGAACAACTTGGGGTTTGTTTGGCTTGTAATAGTAAGTTTATTAACCTTATAGTATAAGAACACAAGAAGACACGGTAAAAGTAAAATTATTTAACTTAATGTTAAATCTAAATGATAAGGTTACAATAGGAACCTAAACTTGTCTAAATTCTATTGGATGAGAGTATTTCGACCCATCCCCACCTTATCTTCAAAATAAATCAATTTGGAGCTATTTAATGCCGAATTTGGCTTTATAATAAAATAATATATTTAGTTATTCCAAAGGTGCCCCTCTCCTCCCTTATAAAAGGGCACCACCTCCCTCTCTTCCTCACACAACTTTGAGCCCTAATGCTCGGCCAAACCCTGCCAAATTATCTTATCCACTTCCCTAGAAACATCCTAGAGGTTCTGGTCTTCCTCAAAGACCAGTTTTAGTACCCTAAGAGGAGGACTCAAAGAGGCGCTTCAAAGAAGAGGTAATGTCCGTTACCGATTCTTTCAACTTTATTTCTTCTTCCACTTCTTCTTCTTAAGTTGTTTCATTATGAAGTAATAATATCAGTATCACTCATATACTGATATGTTATTGTAAGTATGAAACAACCCTATTTCACCATCTATCCATCCTACGGAAAATGAAATCACCGTGTGTGCGTACGTACAAAATACCATCTCCACGCCGTGGTGTAATCTATTTCCCACCACCACCTTACTTGGATGGGTATAATGGTGTAAATAATAACTATATATGATTATTGTAAATTTATATTTATTATTAAATAGTATACATACACTACAATACAATTTAACAATCATGAGAACTATATCATCGCTCGTGCATACGTACGGACTACCGTCTCCACGACGCGATGAGATTCATTCTCCACGTTAACCATTAATGAATGATTATAAAGTATATATAATAAGAATTCAAGAAATATATGACATAATAATACTACTGGATTTATGTATATATTTATTTATTTAATCTACTTAATTCCACTCAATTCAATAATGAAACGAAAACAACGTTCATGCGTACGAACGACCTACCGTCTCCATGAACGGTGTATTTCTTTCCATTTATCGATCCATTATATATAAGTATATTCTCAGTATATATTATATATAAATCATGTTTTATATTCTAGAATTAAGTAATCATGATCTAAGTAATCATATGAATAATTACAAGTTAAACCCGAACCACAAATGAGACGATTTTACCCAAAACGCTAATTTAACATGAATTTACAAAAGAACGGGTAATATAAAGTCATAATTTAACCATATATGATATAATAACAGTGAATATGATTTTTTAATAAGTCAATGACATAATTTAAATCATTATACAGGAGGTTCGGACACTTATGAAGAAAATCGGACCTAAGGTAAGGGAAATATCACAATCTCATTTTTATCCGAGATTGTTTATATTTTTAAATTTACTGGGTTGTATTTTATCATCCACATACATGTTTCCTCAATATGTAATGTTATTTCCATCCAACTACAGTTTTTTAAATCCAATTTTACCCTTCGGTGATATTTTAGTAAAAGATATGAAAGGCATCTTTTATCATTTTTCGTACGAGGTACTTTTTGACTTTTCCAACAAAAGTACGAGAAAAATGTTTTTTTTAACTTATACTGCATGAATGTATTTTTTAACATTATTTACAAGAAGCTTACTTTACAAGTTTTCATGTTTATTTTTAATCAACTTCTTTTAAAATTGTATGACATGTTAAGAAAGAAAAAGTGTTTTTGAAGTAGAAAGGATATTTTCCTCAAGAATGGAGTTCAAGTGTTTTATCAAAATTATTTTCCATCTAAGATAATATAGGGTTCTTTTTCTATCCCTATTTTTACATTGATTTGATTATGTTATGTCTGAATTATTTTTATGATGTCCTTTTATCTTATATGGATTATGTTATGATGTCACGATGTTTAAGATTCCCATTTTTATTACATGGGTTACGCTATGATGTATGGTTTATGATTTTGTGGCACACATAAGAATGGTATAATTATGATATGGGTGGGACCTATATCTCCCTCCAATGAATTGGGTAAAGATTTTATATCTAATGAGATAGACATGGCTGGAACGGTAGGTTATACCGGTTCAGTGAAACAGGACTGAAATGAGGGTGACTTGGTTCAAGAATGGACTTTGTCCACTAAGATAGTCTTGGAAATGAGTCTTGAATAATAAGATATGATTCTCTATGATTATGTGTGTATGACACAAAGTTTCATGTTTTAAGTTATGATTATTGGGATTTCATTTCACTACTATGATTTATCCCATGTTATGAAATTATGTTCTCTTTTGCAGGTTAAGATTTCCAAAATGTTATGTTCTTATGAATATGATGTGATTGATATTTTTTTGTTTACCCTTACTGAGAATTTGAGCTCACCATTTTATGTTTTCTTTTCCCCAGTATATAAAGAAAGGTTTTAGGTAAAAAAAGAGGAAGATCTTTATGGGAGATGTTGAAGATCTTTCACCACGATTAGAAGATTATATTCCGAGTTTCCAAAGACACTAAAATATTATGATCCTTGTGTGTGTGTTTTTGTTATGTACTAAGTATTCCACAAAAGTAATGTAATGTCCATGTACGTCACGCTTCGGGTCTCTATAGTTGGTATCAGAGGAAAAGCTTAGTCAACCTTTGGAAACTAGGATGCGAAAACGTTAGTGAGATCCCTAGAGATATTTCTAAGGTATGTCTAGGGATGTCCCTAAGGTTAAGTATATGTATAGGTTATAGTACTAGAATTACGCTAACGATCATAGAATTAAACCTAAGATGTTAGATATTGAAGGTACTCCCCCTTTATTATGTTGTTTTCCATAGCATGATTTTTGCCTCTCACACTATTCTTTTTGGGTTTTAGACTATGGCTAGAACCCGAAGGAACCGTGTTGATCAATGCAATGGACAATGCAATGATTGTCCTCGTGAACAAACAAATGTTATGGGAGATGGAGTGAAAAATCATATTGCTATACTTACACAAGCTTTGAATCATTCTGGACTTCCAAATTAGCAGAGAAGGGAACAATATTCTATTGAGTCATTCATGAGGCAACGTCCACCTTCTTTCAGTGGGTCTTCAGATCCACTTGTTGCTGAACAATGGATCAGTACTAATGAAAAGATATTTTTAGTTCTTCAATGTTCTGAACATGATAAAGTCATCTTAGCAGTATATCATTTAGAAGGTGAATCTGATCAATGGTGGAATCTTATCAAGAATACGAGGCAAAGAGATGAAATTGAGTCCATGGAATGGGACGAGTTCAAGAACTTATTTTTCAGTAAGTAATTCCCTCGTATTCTTCGAACAAAGATGGAGAAGGAGTTTCTTGAACTAAAGCAAAAGGATGATGAATCTGTTGGTATAAACGAAGCAAATTTTACAAGGCTTGCAAGGTATGCATCTAGATTTATCTTCCAACCTGAAAGTAAAGTTGATCGATTCTTCAGTGTCTTAAAACCAAATCTTCGAAGGGCATTAGCTATAAGAGACTTCAGTAGCTATGAAGAAATTGTGCGTTGTTATATCAAGGTAGAAATGAAAGTCGGTGTTACTTATCCATATCATAGTTTTGACAAGAAACGAAAGATGGAGTTCAAGGAGAAATCTCAGAATAATGGTGAAAAGAAGATGAATGTTTCCTTATGCTCAAAGTGTGGAAAGAATCATGGTGGAGATTGTCTTAAAGGGACTAGAAAATGTTTTAAGTGCGGAAAAGAAGGTCATCGAGCAGCTGAGTGTCGAAGTAATGGAAAAAGGGTTTATAATGATGTGAATAAAGAAAAGACTCCAGAGAACGCACCAACAACACTTCAATGATTCAAGTGCAATGAAATGGGGCATTATGCTAATAAATGCCCTAATCCAAGGGTTAGTGATGATCGACATGAGCAACCACTTAAGGCAAAGGAAAAAGGGAAGTCACATGCGATCACCATTGGCGATGTTGAATATGACAACGATGAGGTGGAATGATTAAGTGTTTATGTAATGGGATTCCAAAATAATGTTGTATATAGTATCGTGGAATATTGGAATATTTATGTTTTGGTCTATTGTGGTTTTCAATAATTTTATGGCATCGGTAACCATGAAAAGTGATTGTAATATTTTTGGAAAGCAGATGATATGCACATAATGAAGGGATAAAGAGAATCTAATATGTTTGATAGTATTCATGAGCTCATGATTGATATAAGGACTAAATGATATCATGGTTTGAGTATATATAATTATGAGGATTTTGGTATGTGTAAAGTGTTAACTTTTAACTACATTCATTTTTTCACTAAGGTTCAATGGGTATTCAAGAGAATACAGAATTAAGGCCTTTGAATGTTTGGAATGTGACCAACAAGACATATCTTATGATATATGGGGATCAACGATGGTATTAAATCTTTGGTAATTGTTTTCACTATATTATGAGAATAGACTACAGTATTATGGATAAGCCTAAATATTGGAATGATTATGTTGTACATAAGTTAGTATTGTTTAAGGATAGAAGTTTTTTTCGATATTATCGATGGGATGTTATAGTAATATAATTTTATAAAAAGGACAACCTACAGGACGGGCGACAACCCATCGCGTCAGACAAGGTTGTAGGAATCGAACCCACAACCGAAGTGCGACTGGCCTTTATCGCCTACCACTGGCCTACAGGAAGTCCCTAGTTAGTAGAAACTAGTTTTATTTTATTAAGCGGTATGATATATGAAGTATAAGTTCATTTTAGGAACCATATATGATTAATCTCACTATAGATGGACTTATGTATTTTTTGAAAAATTTTCTAACCTTTTGTTTGAGACAGATGGAATGACCCATCATTCTATCACATGATCTGCTAACACATCACGAATGACAAATTCAACTTAATTTCTTTTAGAGATGAAGTGGAAATTGTCCAAAGAACGAAAAACGGTGAGACTATTAAAAATCACGAAAGTATTTCTTCTAATTCCAATTTAATCAACTTTAGGGAAATGATCTTGAAAACCAAAAGTGTTGTCCAAGTGCTCTTATATCTGATAAATCAGATGGTACCTTAGATCATCACAAATTTATGGCTTTGTGATTCCTGTCTTTTCCATAGCCATGTTCTCTACCACTCTCCATCAGAACATGATGGTTAGATTTCTCTTCCATATCCATATTTTCACCTATGTGGAAACCCGGTGATTATTTTATTTGGGTAACCGTTACGTTTCATACTTTTGTTTTTAAAGATTGGTTTTGGTATTCCTTTTTACGATGTGGGTTTCTATTAAAGAAACTTTCAAATAGTAAACCATTTATAACCCCGATAAATTTCGAGGGCGAAATTCATTTTAAGGGGGGTAGAATGTAACACCCCGAGATTTTATGAAAAATATTATTTTAATTTCATTAATGTCTTGTGTTGTATGCTACACCAAGATTACCTTGCACTATACGCAACACCGTATTAGCTTGCAGTATACGCAACACTATTCTTGGATTATGTTACACACAATTTTGATAATAGTTATTCTACGGAACATTGAGTATATATATATATATATTCAATGTATAAATTAAATATGGTTGGATTATGTTATATGAAACAATGAAGGATTCTTGCACAGCACACAACCCTGACTTGGCTTGCATTACACGCAATCGCGACCTTCCTCGATAGTGTGTGTTGTACGCAATACCGGGTTTTACTAAACAATGATATATTATTATAATATTATTATAAACTAGCCGTTATGAATAGTTTTAACAAAATTTTGAATCTTATAACATTATTATTCTTCTTACACATTTTCTAGAACATGGTATAAGAACAAAATAATTTTTTCGGGTAAAATAAGTATTTTTCAAAAAATGCAGTTTTGCCGCCTTTTGATGGCGCACCCACTTTAAATCTAGTTTTTGACATGTTTATAAGTTCAATTTGACAAAATAAAATTCTTCTTTGGAATCATGAAATAAAAATTTACTTTGGATAAAATTTTCATATTATTATGGTAACTTTCATATTTTGATGAATAGTAAAAAACGCTATATTTTAAATAAAAACAACTTTTTTCATTGCAAAAATTTATATGGTTAAATTATAATATTGAATGGTTTTTAAGTATAAATAGAATATATTTTTACCATTTAATATAATTTATGTCATTATCATTGATTCTACCTTGAATTCGTAGGATAAATCAATTCAATCTTTTGCAATGTTTTAAAGAAAAACCAGTTTCTTTCGACAACGGGATTAATTTTAATTTAATTTCTGAAACTTTTGTGTATTGAATTTGGGAAAATGGATTCCATATTTGGAATCATTGGATCTAAATTATGTTAATAAGCTACTTTTTATTTTTCGGAATTATGAATAGTAACTACGGTAAATTTTATTTACCATAGTTAAAGGTAAATAGGGTAATTAAGGGTAAATATAATATTATAAAATTATTCTATCACATGTCAAAATACTATTGGATGACTAAAAGTCGACCCATATCACCTAAGGGTCATATTAGATTCATTTAATGGACTTTTTTGCAATGAAAATAATTTAATTATTATTAAAACCAAAGAATGTGACAACATGTCACTTTATTAAATCTTATAAGTATAATAATTTTAATTTAGTGATACACTTCATGAAATTTCAAACATGAATAGTATCCAGAAATCTAATACAATTATATACATCATTGGAATTCATTTATAATTTTTAGGGATTAAATAATTATCATTTATTATGACATAAAGATGATGCAGTAATTGTCTTATTAATGAAATATTGACATAATTGATGTTATAAATATCCAAATAAATATAATTTGAGATATTTTATAAATTCCACTAATTTTATAGGTTAATATGACATGTTAATATTAATTTAATTAACTTTTTTAGAACTAATAATTCTGTTATGAGTTTCACAAAAATCTATTACTAAATAGTGTCAAAATTGACATAAAATAGTTTTTAAAACAAATATTATATTATTAATTGTTATGTTATTCCTAAAAATCTAAGGTTCGTCCAAATGACTTATATAAGGTTATATATATTAATAATAAACAACTTGGGGTTCGTTTGGCTTGTAATAGTAAGTTTATTAACCTTATAGTATAAGAACACAAGAAGACACGGTAAAAGTAAAATTATTTAACTTAATGTTAAATCTAAATTATATGGTTAAAATAGGAACCTAAACTTGTCTAAATTCTATTGGATGAGATTAGTTCGACCCATCCCCACCTTATCTTCAAAATAAATCAATTTGGAGATATTTAAAACCGAATTTGGCTTTATAATAAAATAATATGTTTAGTTATTCCAAAGGTGCCCCTCTCCTCCCTTATAAAAGGGCACCCCCTCCCTCTCTTCCTCACACCACTTTTAGCCCTCATGATCGGCCAAACCCTGCCAAATTATCTTCTACAATTCCCTAGAAACATACTAGAGGTTCTGTTCTTCCTCAAAGACCAATTTTAGTACCCTAAGAGGATGACTCAAAGAGGCGCTTCAAAGAAGAGGTAATGTCCGTTACCGATTATTTCAACTTTATTTCTTCTTCCACTTCTTCTTCTTAAGTTTTTTCATTATGAAGTAATAACATCAGTATCACTCATATACTGATAATTTATTATAAGTATGAAACAACCCTATTTCACCATCTATCCATCCTACGGAAAATGAAATCACCGCGCATGCGTACGTACGGAATACCATCTCCACGCCGTGGTGTAATCTATTTTCCACCACCACCTTACTTGGATGGGTATAATGGTGTAAATAATAAATATATATGATTATTTTAAAGTGATATTGATTCTTAAATAATATACATACACTAAAATACAATTCAACAATCATGAGAACGATATCATCGCTCGTGCGTACATACGGACTACCGTCTCCACGACGCGATGAGAATCATTCTCCACGTTAACCATTAATGAATGATTATAATGTATATATAATAAGTATTCAAGAAATATACCAAATAATAATACTACTGGATTTATGTATATATTTATTTATGTCATCTACTTCATTCCACTCAATTCAATAAGGAAACGAAAACAGCGTTCATGCGTACGTACAGCCTACCGTCTCCATGAACGGTGTATTTGTTTCCATTTATCAATCCATTATATATAAGTATATTATGAATATATATTATATATAAATCACGTTTTATATTCTGTAATTAATTAATCATGATCTAAGTAATCATATGAATAATTACAAGTTAAAACACGAATGACAAATGAGACGATTTTACCCAAAACGCTACTTTAACATGAATTTACAGAAGAATGGGTAATATAAAGTTATAAGTGAACCATATATGATATAATAACAGTGAATAGGATTCTGTAATAAGTCAATGAAATTATTTAAATCATTATACAGGAGGTTCGGAAACTTACGAAGAAAATCGGATCAAAGGTAAGGGAAATATCACAATCTCATTTTTATCCGAGATTGTTTATATTTTTAAATTTACTGGGTTGTATTTTATCATCCACATCCATGTTTCCTCAATATTTAATGTTATTTACATCCACCTACAATTGTTTAAATCCAATTTTACCCTTCGGTGATATTTTAGTAAAAGATATGAAAGGAATCTTTTATCATTTTTCGTACGAGGTACTTTTTGACTTTTCTGACAAAAGTACGAGAAGAATGTTTTTGTTAACTTATACTGCATGAATGGATTTTTTAACATTATTTACAAGAATCTTACTTTACCAGTTTTCATGTTTATTTTTAATCAACTTCTTTTAATATTTTATGACATGTTAAGAAATAAAAAGTGTTTTTGAAGTAGAAAGGATATTTTCCTCAAGAATGGAGTTCAAGTGTTTTATCAAAATTATTTTACATCTAAGATAATATAGGGTTCTATTTATATCCCTATTTTTATATTTATTTGATTATGTTATGTTGGAATTATTTTTATGATGTCCTTTTATCTTATATGGATTATGTTATGATGTCACGATGTTTAAGATTCCCATTTTTATTACATGGGTTATGCTATGATGTATGGTTTATGATTTTGTGGCACACATAATAATGGTATCATTATGAGATGGGTGGGACATATATCTCCCTCTAATGCATTGGGTAATGATTTTATATCTCATGAGATAGACATGGATGGAATGGTAGGTTATACCGGTTCCGTGAAACAGGACTGAAACGAGGGTGACTCGGTTCAGAAATGGACTTTGTCCACTAAGATAGTCTTGGCAATGAGTCTTGACTAATAAGATATGATTTTCTATGATTATGTGTTTATGCTACAAAGTTTCATGTTTTATGTTATGATTATTGGGATTTCATTTCACTACTATGATTTATCCCATGTTATGAAATTATGCTCTCTTTTGCAGGTTAAGATGTCCAAAATGTTATGTTCTTATGAATATGATGTGATTGATATTTCTTTTGTTTACCCTTACTGAGAATTTGAGCTCACCCTTTTATGTTTTCTTTTCCCCAGGATATAAATAAAGGTTTTAGGTAAAAAAATAAGGAAGATCTTTATGGGAGATGTTGAAGATCTTTCACCACGATTAGAAGATTATATTCCGAGTTTCCAAAGACGCTAAACTATTATGATCCTTGTGTGTGTGTTTTTGTTATGTACTAAGTATTCGGAAAAAGTAATGTAATGTCCATGTACGTCAAGCTTCGGGTCTCTACAGTAAGGGATCCAACCTCTCTCTTTCTTTTTAATTACACTCTTTTATGTCATTCCTTTTAAGCTAATCTTTCTTATGATTGGGATGTTCTTTTATATTACTCTTACTGTATGTTTTAAGTTCATTTGAAGATAGACCCTATTTTCTCTCATCAATCCATTTTGGAAGTTTTAATTGGCTCCGTTAGGCTGCCAAAATTTCATAAGGGTCTTTTTATCTCACTTTGTGTTTTCGTGAGATTCATGCTACATTTGCCAATATTTTCTTTTGAGTGGTGTATGTACTGTCCATTATTCTAATCTTTGTGTAAAATAATTTCATTTATGAGTATTTACATCAATTTTTTATAGTCCTTCTTTCATGGGGTGTACGTTTTGAAAGTTACCCAAATCGGTAAGGGAACCTTTCACCCTCTCCTTTTTAAAAGGCTTCTTTTGTTATGTCTTTTAATTTTCATCTTATTATGTGGGGATATGTTCTTATATATCCTTACTGCCATAAATTTTATGTCCAAGAGATGAGATACCCTTTATCTCTCTCATCAACTCTTTTTCTAAAATTTGATGTGACGCCGTTAGGCTGTCAAGGGAACTTCTTAACCCAATTTCCATTCTTTGGGTTAATCTCCTACTTTCAAATTATTTCATGATATTATAATGTCCTATCTTGTATTTGTACTTTATTTATGTGTACTTATAGTGAATACACATAATATATCTACTTTATTTAAAAAAATGATCTTTGTATGGGACTTCGTCTCAATCTACTTTCATTGAGGTATATTATGTTTTATACACAACTTTATTTTATATGGTGTATAAACCCCTTTGAATTTTACGTTTATCCAAAAGGAATATCTTTTATACGAAACGTTTTACTAAATGACAAAAGGGAATGTTTTTTTCGTACGTATGAGGTGACAACGACTTCTCCGCCGTCATGACCATTATTTGAGTTTCAGCTTCCTCTATAAGCCATACCTTTTTTTAAATGAAAAATAAATACCATATTTTACTTTTCTTTTATTTTGGTATTGAAAACGGTTTTTATAATGTTTTTATTATATCAATGTGTTGTATTTATATCTTGTGATTGAAATGTGGAAATGTTATGTTTCCTTTATGCATGTTTTATGTGATACGATTATGTTATGGTTCTTGGGCATTATTATTAAGACGGGTGGTTTCAGGATAAACTAAGGGCGGGTGATCCCGATATAGCTCTCCAATGCATTGGGTAATGCGAAGGAGTTAAACGTTAAGGTTTCTCCGAAAAGATTTAGGGAATATATTGTGATGGGTATTCCGAACGTAACCCAGAGGGTTACTCCCTACATAAGAATGTTATGAATGCCTCAAGTTACCTTTATGAAATTTGATTTCTTGGTTTTATTCATGATTTTATGAGGTATGTTAAAGTGCTTATGTTTTTTGAGTAAAGAATGATTTCATTGATTCTTATGTATACATGTACTCATGTTTCCTTTCCGTATTTTTTATATCCCTTACTATGGTTTTTATGCTCATCCAAAGTTTTTGAATTTTTTTACACATGACTTAAAGATGAATAGGGTCAAGGATGGGATCAGGGAAAGACATGATATCTAAAACATGGAACTAGACATGTTTCTTTTAAGAGTTTTTTATTTATGGAGACTTAGTAGAAGTGTCTACTTTGTAATCTTGTGAGATGTAATAGTTATGTCCTAATTCTCTAAAACTCTAAACCTGAAAAGATCTTCAATGTGAATTATTCATTTAATTCAATATTAAGTAGGGTTTAAGGCCGGGGCCTTATAGTTGGTATCATAGGTCGGTTTAGATAACTTTAGAGGTTAGGGTATTCTCTAAGCATAAGTGACATTACCATAATTGTTAGGATTTTAGAAAGAGTCCTAGTTTTAGATAAAGTGAATGAGTAAGTATATCTTAGTGTTTATCTACCTCATTAGTACATGATAGTTTTGTTGATATACTCACACTGACATTTTTGGTTTTAGTAAATGGATGGATCTAGAAGGCACCAAAGTGAAAATGGGTTTGAAGAAACTGTGGTGGTTCTCTGATTAAGAGACGAGATGAAATGGGGGATTCAATGAGGAAACTCATGGTTGTTCTAAACCAACTATCAAGGAGTCATGATCAACCACTTGAACCTTTTTATGTTCTGTAATGCATCATGTACGAGATGACCAATTGATGTGGAAGTTCAGTTAAAAATTATAAAGGTAACCATTAGGGTTTATATGATCCTTACTTTTAAAGTAATTACGGGTTACTATATGTTATGATGGAATATCAACAAATTGAGATAAACTTGAGGTTAAAACATGTTAGGGTTTTTTTTGGAGTTTTATAAAAAGGACATCACGCAGACCGTGTGACAACCCATCGCGTCAGACAAAGCTGCAGAAATCGAACCCACAACCAAAGTGTGACTGGTATTTATCGCCTACCACTGGACTACATGAAGTCCCTGGTTAGTATGACTTATTATTTTTAGTTAGATGATTTTATGAATTAAGAGTATGTTGATTTTGGTTTATCTATTGAAATTATTAACCTATCATGGAGGATATGTGACTTGGTTAATTACTTTTCAATAAGATACTTTAAGAGAAACTGATGTTATTTGGAGATAAGTGTTACCTTGGAAGACTATTTGATTAAATCCTTAAAATATTTGGGTTTCAATCTTAGTTTGGTTTATTTGAATAATTTTATGGACAATTGTTTATCGAATGGTCTTCATTGAACTTTGGGGTTTTTTTGGACAAATTTTGGAGATTAAGAAGAGATTTTATTTTTATAAAGGATTATACTTTTGTGGATTATCTGATCTCATACTAACAATTTTGGTTTTGGTTTTTGTCTAAAGACATTGGAAATATTTAATTATCTTTTGTGGATTAGGTGGTTTTCATGAAGTTGATTATAGTACTCTTAATGCGAACAAGTCTTCCTAAATACTCGTCTTTTGGAGAAAATATGAGTTTGATTAAGGAATCTAGTAAAAGTTGAAAGTCTACGTGACAAGTAAGTATGTTTCATTATGATTTAGTTAAGCTCAAAAATAAATTCCTCAATGAAGAGTAACTTAAAACAAAAATTTCGTATGTTAAATTTTCCTACTGGGGAATCGAATACCGTTTAACCCATCACAAGTTTGTGATTTTCTTATGGTTAACTTTCTCCTTGACATGTTTACTATCACTCCCCCTCAGAACATGCCCCTTTGTTTTTTCCTCCATATCCATGTATTCCTACATGGAATCCTGGTATGGGTTAACTCGGGTGACCTTTGTACTTCTCTTTCTTTATTTTAAAGTGATTGTTTTACTGAATCTTGTTCCGATGTGGGGTTTTCGATGAAGCTTACAAGCCCAATTTTAAAATTACTAGGACGCAATTCCAAATAGGGGGGAAGGATGTAACAACCCAGGTAAATAAATAATATGAAATTTTCAAATTTTTCCATATTTGAGAATAAAATATTAATATAACTTTAAAGGGGATGCTATGCTCGATGGCGTACCCAATACGCAACAACGAGTTTTTGGGAATCTTACGTTGCACTCTAATAATAAAATAATATTATTTTAAATGATAGTTTACGCCTAGCCGTTGTAATGGTTGGAATAAATAGAACTAACTAAAAAATGATTATATATGTTTGTAAAAATATTTTTACTTTTTACAATAAATGTTAGAGGATTAAAACTGCGAATGAATCCAATTTTAAGCGTAAACATTCTAATATTCTTTAAAAGGTCCATTAACCACCTTTAGATGACGAACCTCTCTTAAATATAGTTTTTGAGAATTTTATCTGTTATATTTTACAATATAAAATTCTTCTTTATAATCGGGACATCAAAATTTACATTGTGTAAATTTTTGGTATTTTTCTGATAAAGTTCATTTTATAATGAATAGTGAAAAAAGTTGTATTTTAATTCAAAACCTCTTTTTAATATAATTTATTTTTATGATTAGGTTATTTTTTGAATTGGTTTTAAAGTCCAATTATAATATATTTTTACCATTTAATCCAATAGTGGTCATTGGAATTAATTTCACTTTGTAATTGGACTTAAACAAGTGTCAATCTTTTAATAGATATTGTTTCTTAAAAACACGCTATTTGTTTTGACATCGGGAATTAATTATTAAATTAATTAATGAAAATTATATGTTTTTAATTTTGTAAAATAAACATCATTTTTTAATTCGGAATATCAAATATAGTTTAGGGTGAATTTTTGGTATTTTTCTGAAAAACTTCAATTTTTGATGAATAGTGAAACCACTAAGTGGTAGTTAAAGAAACTGATTTTTCGTTGAAATGAAACTTTTCCACTTCTGTGATTTTATTTTCAATAATCCAACATACATGGTTGTCATTAAGAAGTAAAATTTGGTTCAATGAGATTAAAATATTTTTTGGTGAATAGTAAATTTTAAGTTCTATTAATCGCGATTAAAGGTAATTAGTGCAATTTAAGGTAAAAATAATGTTTTGATAACATTAAATGACCTTGAAACATGTCATACCATTATTGGATGAGTCATGGCCGACCAAGACAATCCATGGGTCAACTTGGGGACGCCATGGATCCACTTTGGTAGGAAAATGACAATAATACCTTTTTATTTAAAGTTAAAATTAAAATGTCACAAACATGTGTTGTTTTACTAAAACAATTTTTTCATGGGGTTATACAGGTCATATTTTTGAATAAAAATATTAATTAGAAACATAAAAATATTTCCTACATCATGATGTTTTTTTATAATTTTTAGACACTAAATAAATTCAATTATTTATGACACCATGATGATGTAGCGATTACCTCATTATTTAACGATTTAAATAAAATGAAACGATAATATAAATTCTAAGACCTACACTTGTCACAAACCTATTATATGGGTGGATTTAGAACCCTTACCACCTTATACTCGAAATACCTCAATGTGGGACCTTTAAAATCCAAAACACATTTGAAAATAAAGTAACATTTTGTAACTTTCCAAGAGTGCCCCTCCTCTCCTCTTATAAAAGGCCCCCACCTCTACCACCTTACCAACACCTCTCAAGCCTTTGTCTCGGACAACCCCTGCCCATTTCATCTCAACACATCCCTATCTTCATCATTGAAGCCTCAAATTGGGAAGAATCCTTTCCAAGGAATCCTTTGAGCTCAAATCAAAGCGAGTTACCCGATTTAAAGGTAGTGTCCTCTCTTGTGTTCTTATGTTTTTTTTACTTCTCCAACCCTCTAAACTCTTTTTATTCCTTTATTTTGTAAAAAAACAGTATCATCAATATACTAGGATGTTTTTACGTGATGTATTTGAGCTACACTTACACACACCTTCGTCTAATGGTTAAAGAACATACTGTTTCTCTGGATGACGAATTACTGCCTCACGAAACGATGATTGTTCAATATTCTTTTAACACCTTCAAAGGTGGCCATTAAGATGTCACTATATTTATATATGATATATAATATGATTATTTTTTCCTTAAGCTTCTGTATTTTTTCATTTATGGCATACCTTTATGGTTTCCATTCTGGGTAAATGCGATATCTTCATTTTAGGATGTGCGGACTACCGCCCCCTCAAAGTGATTTGATTCGTTAATTCCATATGTGGGATGTATAAAGGATGGAATTAATGTTATTACATATGATATCCTACTGTAATTATAATATACATTTATATCATTATTATTTCATTCCATTGAATAAAAAAAATAAATGAATGTAGCATTCATGCGTACATACGGCTTACCGTCTCCATGAATGGTACATTTCATTTCTTATCTCCAAATGTTATGTACTATTATAAGTACATATATATAATGGATATATATGTAATATATTACATCTTAATGATGTATATCATTCTGGAATTATAATATATATCTCTCATTTTGTTTTAATTCCATTAATATTACAAAAAAATAAAGTATCGTTCATGCGTACGTACGACCTACCGTCTCCATGAACGGTGCTTTTAATTTTTTATCTCCAAATGTTATGGAATAGTATAAAATGAATATATACAGTATATATATGATATTTAGAACATAAATACTTTTCTAGATATGATGTACCTATAACTACATGGAAAATTATTTTCCAACAAGTTCAATTTTTACTCATGTACTGAACATAGACAAAAACGTCTGATATGATCTCACTTTATTAACCAATTATTATAACATTATAATATGTGATATGAAATAAATAATAAACTTTGAAGGATTTCCTTATGAAATTATAAATTGACAAAATTTTATTATTCAGGAGGTTAAAGAACGATCGAGTCAAGTCGGACCCAAGGTAAGGGAGCCTACCTCTCTCTTTCTTTTTAAGTACACTCTTTTATGTCATTACTTTTAAGATCATATTTCTTATGATTAGGATGTTCTTTTATATTACTCTTACTGTACTTTTTGTGTTCATTTGAGGAGAGACCCTATTTTCTCTCTTCAATCCATTTTGGATGTTTTAATTGGCACCGTTAGGCTGCTGAAATTTCGTAAGGGGATTTTTATCTCACTTTGTGTTTTCGTGAGATTCATGCTACATTTGCAAATATTTCCTTTTGAGTGGTGTATGTACTTTCCATTATTCTAATATTTGTATAACATATTTTTTTTATGAGTATTTACATCAATGTTGTATAGTCCTTCTTTCATGGGGTGTACGTTTCGAAAGTTACCCAAATCTGTAAGAGAACCTTTCACCCTCCTCTTTTTAAAAGACTTATTTTGTTATGTATTTTAATTTTCAACTTATTATGTGGGGATATGTTCTTATGTATCATTATTTCCATAAATTTTATGTCCAAGTGATGAGATACCGTTTATCTCTCTCATCAACTCTTTTTCTAAAATTTGATGTGACGCCGTTAGGCTGTCAAGGGAACTTCTTAACCCAATTTCCATTCTTTGGGTTAATCTTCTACTTTAAAATTATGTCATGATATTATAATGTCATATCTTGTATTTTTTACTTTATTTATGTGTACTTATAGTGAATACACATAATAGATCTACTTTATTTAAAAAATGGTCTTTGTATGGGACTTCGTCTCAATCTCCTTTCATTGAGGCATATTATGATTTATACACAAATTTATTTTATACGGTGTATAAACCCCTTTGACTTTTGCGTTTATCCAGCAAGAATCTTTTTTATACGAAGTGTTTTACTAAATGAAAAAAGGGAATGTTTTTATCATACGTATGCGGCGACAACGACTTCTCCGCCATCGTGACCATTATTTGAGTTTCAGCTTCCTCTACAAGCCATACCTTATTTTTAAATGAAAAATAAATACCATGTTTTACTTTTCTTTTATTTTGGTATTGAAAATAGTTTTCATAATGTTTTTATTATATCAATGTGTTTTATTGATATCTTGTGATTGAAATATGGAAATGTTATGTTTCCTTTATGCATGTTTTATGTGATACGATTATGTTATGGTTCTTGGGAATTATTATGAAGACGGGTGGTTCCGTGATAAAATAAGGGCGGGTGAGCCTGATATAGCTCTCCAATGCATTGGGTAATGCGAAGGAGTTAAATGTTATGGTTTCTCCGAAACGATTTAGGGAATATACTATGATGGGTATTCCAAACGTAACCAAGAGGGTTACTCCCAACGTAAGAATGTTATGAATGCCTCATGTTACCTTTATGCCTTTTGATTTCTATGTTTTATTCATGATTTGATGAGGTATGTTAAAGTGCTTATGTTTTTTGAGTAAATTATGATTTAATTGATTCTTATGTATATATGTAATCATTTTTCCTTTTCGTATTTTTTATATCCCTTTCTGAGCTTTTTATGCTCATCCAAAGTTTTTGAAATGTTTTACACACAACTTAAAGATGAACAAGGTCAAGGATGGGATCAAGGAAAGACATGCTATCTAAAACATGGAACTAGAAATGTTTCTTTTAAGAGTTTTCTTTTATTTATGGAGACTTAGTAGAGGTGTCTACTTTGTAATCTTTTGAGATGTAATAGTTATGTCCTAATTCTCTAAAACTCTAAACCTGAAAAGATCCTCAATGTGAATTATTCATTTAATTAAATATTAATTAAGGTTTAAGGCTGGGGCCTTATACATAAAATAGAATTTTATAAAATCAATCCTGTTATATTTATTGGGTTTCTTTATAATTTTCTAATTAAAAGGTAACCAATGAATTAAATTATATATATATAGATTAATAAGTTGGATAATACTATAATTTTCAATTTAGTTTCCATATTATAACCTATTAAATAATAGTATTTCTATATTGAATTATTGTTCACTAAAACTCGACCTTGCGTGTTATAGAAGTCATAGAAGAAAATCATTATTCCGTTTAATGCAAGAAAACCTTGGTGTGTTGTGTAGAAAAATCTAAATTTATGTTTTGTGTAGTGAATGACTAACATGTTTTTTCATATAAATCAATTTAAAAAATGTTCTTCAATATAAAATAATCTATTTTTAGTTTTACGTGAAATGAAAAATCTCAAAATGATTAAATTGACTCAAAAAAATTATTTCACAAAATATCAGGGTGTTACATTATACCCACTTAAAATGAATTTCTCCCTCAAAATTCATCCAGGTTTTCAATAGTTTAATACTTTAAGGTTTCATTTATAGAAACCCACATCATAAAAATAAATACTGAAACTTCCAATAAAAATCTAAAGTTCAAACCATAATGGTTACCCAAAGTAACATTTAACTAGGTTTCCTTATAAGAAAACATAGGTTGGGAGTGAAGATTGGATGTGGAGGCAAAGCATAAATATTTATAGGTAGTGATTGAGGTCATCAATCACGAATAATTTAACGATAAAAGATTTTTTTTGGCCTCATAGCTATAAATCTATGATAATTTATAAATCCATCAGTTAAAAAAATTATGGTATTAGGAAAACATGTTTTTGATCATTATCCTATTTTTTAGTAATTCATTTATTGACCATTAATATAAGAAAATATACTTACCAACTATATTTTTATAAAAAAAATTCATTCTTTGGTCTTACTTTTAACTATTTCAGATTTATCCATTAATTCAAGAAATGAATGTCCAAAAATTAACTTTGATGCCCAAAGTAGTAAAATAAAATTTTTATAGATATTAAGGCCCATAAAAGAATGAAATGTATAACTATTTATCTATGATTATTCTTAAAAATCAATATGGTCGATACATTAATATCTAAACATAAAAAGTAACACTACTATTTAGTTATAAATAATTATTCATTAAGAATAATTATTCATTAACTAGGACATCACGTAGGCTAGTGGTAGGTGTGAAAACCTTATCGTCATTTGGTCATGGTTTGAAGACCTGTGTCCTAAACAAACATGATTGGTTGTCAACCGACATATATGATATCCTTTTATAAAACCATACTAATATAATTTACAAAATAAATATTATA
This sequence comes from Viscum album, assembly GCA_963277665.1. NCBI lineage: Eukaryota > Viridiplantae > Streptophyta > Magnoliopsida > Santalales > Viscaceae > Viscum > Viscum album. The sequence goes on from OY728156.1 coordinate 895,808,504, forward strand.
GACATCCTTTAAATAATTTTAATCATTAAATATCCATTTAACCCAGGTTTTAAATACAACGTCAATTCTTAAATACCTCCTCTAAAGTTTAAATGAAAATTTTAATGAATAATTAACCTTATAACCCTTATGAAAGATGAAAATAAAAAACTGTAGAAATAAATTCACAAAATCAATGTCTAATTGATCCACCATATCACAAATTATCACTTGGAAGTCACATTATGAACATGTGAATATCATACTAAAGTATTATATTAAAACAGGGTAATGGCCAAAATTACCAAATTTCCTTATTTAAACCATGAATTCTTCCTTATTCCAAAGATTACTGGATATATTACTTAAATAAAATAAGTTCTAAATGTCATCCATGATGAAATAGAAAACTTTCTCAATAATCATTTCCAGGGATATCTATACTGTCTAATTTACTTATTCACATTCTACCCATCTTTATCCAAAAATAATTTTCTCATTTTTAGGAATTAATTAAATGTTAACTTCCCTTTATCAAAATGTCACCTTTCCATGAAATCACATTTGTATGTCTTCATCAACAATAAATATGTCATTTTTAATCATTAATGAAATCTTATACCGTAAATAATTATATATTTCATTATTCATATAACATAATCATTGAATTTAAAAACATTAATACTTCATTAATCCAACCATATTCTTAAACCATTACTCAGGCTTCATCAAATTATTTCTTAATAACTATTTCATCGAATATGAAATAAGAATCATTATTAGGTTTCCTTAACCTAAATATAATAATAACTATTATGTTTAATGTAAACAATAATAGAATAATATCACATAACTTTCACATGGTGTTTTTGATATCTTTACAGTCATAAGTATAACCAATACTCCTAACACCTTCCCTATTCCCTTTAACAGATTTCAACTTGGGAAATTAATTCACATAATTCCCACACTTTTCACACCAGAAAAATTAAATGATAACCATGTTTCTTATAGTTATCTTCATTGACTAAAACTATAAAATATAGTGTGATAGACATTTTTCATATTTGGATACCATATCATCAGGAAAAATTACTTATACGGTTATTAAATAATGTATCCTACTTATTTAATCTATGAATACTTAGGTTTATCCTAGGTTATTCATTTTCAATATATATTTAAATCATTCATGATGGTCATAAATATTTTGTGAATTCTCAAATCATATACCATGGGAGTGTCAAAATAGGTGTGCAACAATGCCTATTGTCATGTACCGGATTTCCCCAAGTCAGGCCTAGAACATCTTGTCAGAGTTATTACACCTAGGTACATATGTTCCTGATCTGAATCCACTTGTAGTATCCAAAATGGGGTGTATTTCTAGGAAACCACTTACTCTAACCTTTACCAAAATTCCCTGACATTTTCCTAAATGTTACCTCATCCTTATAATTATCCTAAGAGACATCACTAGATATTTATTTATAAATATAATTGGGGATTTCACTAAAATTTTCTCATCCTAGTTTCCAAATGTTAACTAAAACATTGTTTTGACACCAACTATAATGACCTAGTCTTAACATACATAGATATCATATAACTTTTAAAGAATACATAAAATATTACAAAAATAAACACCCAAATAACGTATTACTTTAGTCCCTTTGGAATCCTGGAAACATAAACACTAGAAAATAAGTGAACAACATTATATCCCACTAGTCTATTCCTGACTAAAACCCTTCTTAGACACATCATACTTAATACATATCTTCATAACTTGAGAATGGAATCTAAAGAACGGGTGAGCTGAGATGCTCAATATGGGTAAAAAAGAGAGATATGTATGCATAAACATGAGCAAAAGGGTATCATAATGTGATCATAACATTAGCTGATAATACCATGTATATCATGAGATTATAAAATTGAATCATGGAAAAAATATTGAATTTTCATAAGACATGAATCATACAAAAATAAAGATTATAATCTATGAAATCATAACATAGGAATAAAACATGGAATTGTGCAGGACATATAAGAATATTTATTAATTTATATAGTAGTCAAGGAATTGCTTCAAAGGCCATATGGGTGGAAAAATTATTTTAATGAATTGGGTTCAAACCCCATTTTATCCCTGTATTATTGAACCATGTTCACTCATTGTTCTATCCCTATATTATTGAACCTAGTTCACTACCCATTCCTTCCCTGTATTACTGAATCGAGTTCAATTCTCATTCCAGCCATATATTAATAAACCAAATTCATTTATTATTCAATTCATGTCTATATCATGATATATAAATATTTACATTATTTATTGTAGGGAGATATAGGTCCCACCCATTTCATAATAAATTCATACATACATATTCCACAAGATCATAAATAATCATATCATAACCCATGAAATGAAATGGGTATTATAAACCTGTAATAATATCATATCCTCTAGAAAAATAAAGGTTTCATAATCATTCCATCATAAAAATAACCCATGAAAATAATTGGGTTACGAAGGCATATAAACTGTGAAATAGAAATGGGTTTCATAAACATAATCAAATAAATACATAATCCATTCAGAGATAGAATATGAATGGAAACAATGAATAATTTACTCATAAAGGAAAGAATAACACCAATAAATGTTATCTTAGATAGGAAATTATTTTGAAAAATATTTTCAAAATAAACATGAAATCATATAATGAATGGTTTGAAATTAATTTTGAAACCTTTTTCTTTATAAACATTTTAGGAGATGTTAAAAATGTTTAAAAATCCATTTTTTGGATAACTTATAAATGGGTAGTGAAAGCATTTTGAAAATCATTTCTTTGAAAATAAACTACGAACATATAAATAAGTCTTGAAATCATTTTGAAAAAATTTTCCATGAAAACTTATAAAAGTATCTTAAAAACATTTTGGAAACAATTTTTTCTGAAAATTTATAAAAGAAGATTGAAAACAATAAAAAAAATTTAAAATCCATTTTTATTTAAAATGATATTCCAGGATCATTTGATTTTTTTTAAAAAAAGGTTTTATAAATAAGACATATTTCAGACCGAAGAGATAAATGCCATCATATTTTACATAATTTTTTTTAATTATATTAAGTACAAAAGAGTGGAAAAGTGGTACTAATACCTTGATATATCTTGAATAAAATGAGGATAAGGAAAATAATTAGTTTTCTTGAGAGATGTATCATATGATTTCATCAAAAAAGCATAATCATTAACAATATTGAAAATCAAAGGGATTATTTCAATAAACTCCTATCACTCGGTAAATGGAGATCATACTCTCCATGTAAGAAAAGGAGTTTAATAAAGATTATAATATCATGAAAGTAATTATATTACTAATATATCTTTTAAAATGTAATTATATTCACCTCAAAATGAATTTAGGTTCATAACATTGCGTAAGTCTCAATGATGGAAAATTGAGACAAAAGTATTTTACCAGTTTGGTAACTTTTGAAAATTAAACACCATGAAATAAGAATCATCAAATGGATATATAAACACACATAAATTTAAGTATAAGAATCATTTAATACATCCATGGTTATCATACACACCACACAAAAGGAATGGGTGTTGAATAAATCATGTACCTCACAGAAATAAAAAGTGAGATGAAATACACTTCCCTTGTGTCTTGACTCCCTTAGTACTCATACAAGGTTACTGTATAATAAATGTAACATTATTATACATATTTTATAAAATAAAGTTCTGATATCTAATAATATATATGGTTTAATTATGAATTTATATTACTAGTTTGTTAACAATCCTCTGTGAGGGTTTCACTTGGGGTAATATTTGCTTTGTTCTTCGAATGTGTCTTAATTTGTTATATATGCAATCCTTATACTTATATCATGATTTATAGATTATAAAAAATGATATAATTATCCTTAATATATATTATATGTGTGTGATAACAATATATATAATATATATGTATGAAATACAATACACTGTTCATGGAGATGGAAAGCCGTACATACGCATGAACATTGTTTCTGTTTTTATTATCGTATAGATATTATGATCATAAATGACATATATGTATATATAGGTATATATAAATTTTTTTAAATTAGAATTATTATATATCATATTTATCATATAATTTCATTAAACGCATCCTTAATACATTCTATGTAGTGTGTGAATGAATCACATCGTTTTGAGGGGGCGGTAGTCCACACTTCCTCAAACAAAATTATCGCATTTACACTAAATAGAAAAGTAATAAGGAATGATTTATAAAAGGAATATTGAATATTAAAATAATAAAAATATAATATATGACATATATAAATATATGTTCCCTCATAATGTCTACCATGAGTGGTGGAAAGAAAAATTGAACAATCATCATTTTGTGAGGCGGTAGTTCACCGTACACATAAACAATATGTTCATTATACATTTGTTGAAAGTATTTCTATGTTTAGGTATAACCCTTATAATAAAAAAACAATAGTATATTGAATTTACTGGTATTTTTGTAAAATATTGAAATAAATATAATGGAGGGGTGGAGAAAGAAAATAAAATAAAGGAGCTTGAGAGAAGATGTTAACTCTAAACCAAGTAACTCCTTTTGGTTTTTTCCAAAAGGATTGATTGGATTTATTTCATCCCAAAGAGTTAATTATATGAGGAAGGTAGGGATTTTTGGAATTGTACTATTCAAATATTTTTCAACACTAAGTGGTTTGAGATGTGTGAATAAGAGGGGGAGGTGGGGGCCTTTTATAGGGAAGGGAAAGGACACACTTGGAATTTTGGAAAACAAGTTAGGTGTAACCATGATTTTACAAAAAAATAGTCATAAAAAACAAACCAAAATCAATAATTAATGGTTCATGGATTTATAATTTCTATAAAATGGGTGTTTGACAAGTTTCTAGGTCATTTTAGGTCTTAAATTTATGGTTTTGTACTTTGTTAAAATTTGTTTTCTCTTTATCGTTGTAATTAGTTTTAATCACATTCACTAATATTTTTATTAAAAAGGTAAACTTATTATAAATTATAAATTATTTGGTTTATGAATATTGAATCCAATTTTCTATTTTATAATCACATATGTGGGCGAAATTAATTTAAAATTAATCTCGTTGATGGAAATACACTGTGGGTTTTCAAAGAAAAAATGTTCAAAAGTTTTCTTTATTTTTATACCCAATTTCAAAGTGATATTGATTACAATGACCTAAATTGGATTAATTTATAAAATTATTAAAAAATAATTTAAAAACAATTTAAAATATAATTTTACCATATAAATTAATTCTATGAAAATGAAGTTTTGAATTAAACTTTAGTATTTTTAACTATTCATTAAAAAAAATCTTAAAGAAAAATACAAAAAAATTATAATAACCAAATTTTTATGATTTATTGAAATGATGAATTTTATTTTTACATATTTAATCTATAAAGGTTCCAAAAAAATATTTAAAACAGGTTCCCCATTAAAAGGTAGTAATTTACCTTTATAAAAATATGGGTTTTTGAGCATAAAATTGGGTTTCTTATTATCTTATATATATCAAATCTATTTGATTATTATAAAAAATAATTGTTTTAATATATAACATAAAAATTTAATTACTATTTTCCACTATTATTAATTAATTTAACTTAAGAATATAAATAATCCTTTTCACATAAAAATAGACTTTTATAAAATCAGTCCCTTTATATTCATTTAGTTTCTGTATTATTATCTAATTAATAGGTAACCAATTAATTAAACTATATATATATATTCTGACATTATTTAATCCTATAATATTAAATTTAATGGACATGTTATATTTTACTAGATAATAATATATAAATAATGAATTATTTTTTTGTATCACTCGGTCTTGCATGTTACACATGCCATTGAGGAAAGTCATTGTTTCTTATAATGCAAGATAGAATTAGTGTGCCATCAAGGGAAAGATAATATTTATGTTGCGTGTAGTACATGATTAAAATATTTTTTCATAAAAAATAATCCCAAAAAAATTATTTAATAAAAAATAAACTATTTTTAGTGTTGTGTGAAATAGATATTCTTAAAAAGGTTAAATTATTTTGAAAGAACTATTTCTCAAAATATTGGGGTATTACATGCACATCTTACCATCTGCACATGTTTCATTATTTTCATATGTGTTTAACTTATTCCGAATCAGGTAGTTGTAGTAGATTATCTAGGTGGAACTTAGAAAATCATTTATTATATATTTATTTCCATTCATTTACAATTATTTTCTCACTGCTCATTAATATTGAATGGAATGGTTGTATGTAGACACCGTTGGTGGTGGAAAACTGAATATATCTCACACCGTACTTAGGCCACCCTTAGTACCCAAGATGACATTCTGATTAAAGTTATATACGAAGATAAGTTACTATATTCTGATTTATGATTATGAGTTATAGTATGGTGTATAAGAGGAGGGTAAAGAGACTATTCTTGTGATGCTAGTAGTTTAAGAATTTGAATTTTTTTGATTTTTTTATAAAAAGTAGTATATTCCTATTTTTCTTGTATCCCTTGTACCCTATTTTTTTACTGCAACATGACATGATCATCATCATCATTCATTATTTATTATTATTTAGCTTTCTCCTACTTCTCAATATTCGGGGATGATTTATTATTGTTATTCCACTACTGTCTGTCTATTATTACTACTTATGCTCTTTGTTATTATTTTTATTTAACATTGTGATCCACTCTGATCTACAAGGGAATATTCCCCCCATGAAAATAACCTAGTTCCTTGCTTATATTTATCATCATCTAGCATATGGGGATCCAAACTTAAGGTCTTGTGGCCCACCATCTCAAGGAATCGCTAAGTGTCTTCTCGGGAGGGATGCTACAAAGTGGTATCAGATTGATTTTTTCTTATGTATTACTATTTGGGTATTATAAAAGAGGATAGGATGGGATGCAATTTTAAAATGAGCATGTATTTTAGAGTAGATAACCCATGTATTGGGAAAACCCAAATTATATGGGATGTGTTAATTCTATTATTGGTTACACTTCTTATTGTTTAATGGATTTGACAAATGGGTGACATTCTTGTTTTTTGTGGTTATTATTGTTGATATTATTATGCAAAAAAATATTTACATTATCCAGATGATATGAGGGATTACAAAATCCATGAATCAAACAAGGCACCTTAAAAATTAAATTCAATGAATTATGCCATTCCATTTCTATATTTTTGTGTGTACTGCCTATATTACCTATGCTTGTGGTGGTGACTTATATGTTATGCCTTGCAGTGTGCTAGAGTTTCTTGTAGTAATGACACAATTAGATTAATTAATGTTCTACATCAATATAAATGGTGTTTTCCCACATATATTTAGGATGAAACCTTAATTAAAAAATTATACCACGATTAATCTATGATCCATTAGTTCTATGGTATTGGATGTTAGTTGGTTTTGTTGATGAATTCTAATGGAAATTTAAGAAGCAAGTAAATATATAAATTGGAAATAGTGGTATATTCAATCAAATCACTCTAAATGGCTTCTTATATTCAATTTCTAGATGTAATGGTTAGATCATAGTTACTTGATGTGGAAATTTTAGTTATAAAGTTTAAGGGAAATTATAATTTTGAAATTGGTTACATAATTAAATGGATTGAGATTTTTATACATAAATAAATAAGAATGAACATAAAAAATAAATAATTAAAATGGAATGTTTACCGCTAATTGGGGATTTCAATTTCAAAGTAACAAGTTTTTTCCTCTACACATTTGAATTGAAACTCCATATACCATAACCTCTACTATGTTACATGATACCTCAACCCAAACTTGACCTTGATAGTTGGAAGTAGGATGTGTCTTCTATGATCCTTCTATGAATCATTCATATCACCTAGACCTTTCTCTAAGAGAAGGTTGATGGTTGTGACTCGCTAATAAGAATGCATTGTATGTGTCATTTATTTATTTATTTCCATATCTTTTGTAAATATTATCTGAGGAGTGAACTTGAGGATTGTAGAGTTATTCTAGTGTGATGTCCTTTCATCGTACACCAAGGAAGTAGTGATGAGAAAGCCATAGAGGTATTTTTCCATGAGCTTATTGTAATACCACATACAATTCCACCAAAGGCACCCATATTGATCTTTATATGGGAACTGATGCTCAGTTCCATGGTAGGAAATTCTATTTTATGAATTCCATATAGGGTTATCCTCAACCTTCCCCCACTATGAAAGAGTTTACTCTAGAGTTCTAGAAGCAGCATCCTCCCAAATTTTTAGGCAATGTTATACCTCATGCTTCCAAGTCAAAATTATAGTCCATGATGTATATGTATAATCATCATGAGATGCCTCTATAGTGGAGGGTAAATCTCACTAGCAACATCTTATGTGAATCCACCATGCATTGAGGAGATGTCAATTCTTAAGAAGATTTTCATTATGGTATGATCTAAGAAGACTACCAAACAACCTTTTATCATCACTTATTTTTGTATATTTTGAGAGTGGAATACACGAGAAAGTTTAATAATATTTATTAGGGAAATTTGACTGTGTTAGAGTATCTTTCTCACTTTATTGAGTTTTAGAATTGTCTTATGACTCTAACAAGTAATGAGTTGATGAATGCGAGACAATTTTTTTATGTGATTTTTTATGCCAAACATTCACATGTGAATGTATTATGGTTTACTACCATTTCATAAATTGTGAACTAGGACATCATTAAAGATATAAATCTAAGTGAAATTGATAATGTGATACAAGGTGGTTTAGTTACATGGAAGGGTGATGGTTTGTATAGAAGCAGGAAGAATCATTTTGAGGTTTCATGTGGATGAAAATACAACTAAATGACATAAGAAGACAGTTATTTGGTGTTTCACTAGTATGGAAGGATGGTTCATAAGGATCCTTAGTGATTGAGGAACCTAATTGAGTGATGAGGATGTGGCAGGATGGGTCACCTTCAACGCTTCAACCAATATTTTCCTTCTGTGACCAGTGAAAAGGGAACTATACCGACACCACTTTTAGGCATAAGATCAATGAATCTTGGTCAGGCTTGGATTTGGTCCTCAATTGGCCGATCATGCTGAGATGGTGGCTATGGAAAAGGTAGTCATACTTTAGAGGTTCATCTCCAATAGAGTGGACTGGCTCAGGCCAACGAGTGTTCATATGAGGGCCACAATTTATGCCATATCTATATAATATAGCATACACATGAAGAGTAGAGTCTAGGGACTTTTATTTTCTGAGATACTATTCTAGTAACCACTACTTTAGTTTTTTTCATATTTCATATAAGTTCATTGAAATCCTTCATTTGTGGTACTATTATGGGAGGTATGTGATTAATAATATAATTATTTAGGGGTGTGATGAATCTTCATACACCGCTAGGGGTCATATCAGAGAATATACACTAGTTAAAGGAGTTCCACCTTGAGATAGGGGGTACCATTTGTTGTGATGTTTATTTATCCTCTAAATGAATGGATTTAACTTCATTATATTCAAGGAATGGATTTTGAATTATCATGCCCATGTATATAGTTATCACCGAAGGGTGTCATTCACCTTACCCGAGGGAAGTTTTTATATTCATAAGGGAAAATGGAATATCTAGGTGAGTCGAGAAAAATCCAAGAATCATGGTCTAGGAAGAGTGATAGCCTAGATGAAAAGTGACTTTATGAGTGATCATGGAACACAAATTGTGGAATTTCCTCCTATGGTTGATTGTTTCAGGGATTTCTACCCTGGAAAATTCTATTGCTTACCTATTACAAGGGAGGTTGAGTTCACCATTGAGATAGTTCTAGGTGATGCACCATTTCCCATTCCTCCCTATAGGATGATACCTAAAGAGATCTAGGAACCTAATAAGTTGTTGGTAGATCTAGAGGTAAATGGTTTTATCTGACCCAACACTTTTCCTCAGGGTTCACCCATACTTTTCTCCATAATGGAGGGATTTTGCATCCATTTTTTAATGTATTATCACCATTTGAACCATCTTATAGAAATTAAATGGTATCTTATTTCTTCTATATATTACCTATTCGACCCGTTCTTAGGAGAAACAATTTTCTATAAGATCGAGATGAGGTCAGGCTTTCATTAGGTGCATGAGAGGATATAAAAAATCTATATAAAAAGTTCTCATGTTGGTAGACTTGAACGAGTATCTGGTTATTCTATTTGGTCTTATGAATGTTCTAGTTGTCTTTATGTCCATGATGAATCATGTATTCCACCCATACTTGGATTCAATTATGATAGTCTCTGTAGATGACATCTTAGTGAATTATCACACCAGAAAAGACCATGAAAACCATCTTGAGATCATGCTGAATACACGGAGATATCATCATCTATATACTAAGACCATAAAATTCCACTTTTGGATCAATAAGGTTCAATTAATGAGTCATACTATTTTGGAGGCCGGTGTATCTATTGAACCAAAAAAGGAGAGCACCATGGTTTCCATAGAGAATTTCAATAAAAATATTGATATACGTAGATTCTTATTGATAGATATTTATTATAGGAATTTCATTCATGATTTCTCACACCTTATTGTACCTATGACGGGCTTTCAAAAATGATTTAAAAGTACATATGGTATGAATCTTATGAGATAACCTTTTAGGAGCTAATGATACACTAACTTAAACGGTGATAATAATCCTAGTGGAGATGGGAAAGAGTTTTTTGTCAATTGTGATGGTTCTGAGATCAATCTAGGAGTTGTTATGAGGTAGATAGATTGATTTGTGGTGTAGGGGTCCTTCCATATGTGACCTCATGTGTAGAATTACATTATGGATTACCTTAATCTAGAATCTATATTTTATGACCTATGCTATTGAAGGAATTATATATTGGGAGAGAGGTTCACTATTTACTTGGATAAAAATCCTCAAATACATTTTCACACAAAAAGATTCGAATATAAGGTAGAACATGTGGGTAGAATACCTAAAGTAATTCAATTTTGAGCTTTCTTATACACCTAATAAGGGCGATGCTATAGTTCATGCCCTGATCCATAAGACTCAGAAAAAATACATCAAGGAGGATTGAAATGGGTCATAGTTGATGGATCTATTTATTGAGATTCACCTATAGATTCATGAACAACATGGGAAGAATTTTTAGTAGCTATAGTAGTGATATCCTCTCTTCTAGAGAGGTTATGGATGAGACAACTATCATATCCCAAAGGCCTCAACCTAAAGGAGAGTGTCTCAAGAGAGAACTCGATGCTTGGTTGGTTTATCGATGAGAATGGTAATATACTCTTTCATAGAAATTTTTTAGTGACTTATGATCTATAGGAAGAGATTATTTAGGAATCTATTTCATATATTTGGGAATTTTACTCCAGGATTAAAAATTTGTACCGAGTTGTACACCATTAGTACTGGTGGCCAGGTAAGAAAAGGGAGATCATTAGTTTTATCACTTAGTGGTCCACCTATTAGAAGATGAAGGCTGATCACCAAAAACCTCCTAGATTCAATATCCTCTATTCATTTCTAAGTGGAGATGGAATTATTTCACCATGTATTTCATGATGAGAATTCTATGATCCCCTCGAGGCAGTGATGTAGTATGGGTGATCATCGACATATTGACCAATGTCACACAATTTTTACCTATAGTAGAGATCTTAGTTTCAGATGATCTTGGGAGGATTTATATTTGTGTGATTTTAACCTTTATGGTGTTACCTGTTATATCATATCGTATCCATATTCCTGCTTTACATCATTGTTTTGGTATCATTCACTGAAGGAAATGGGTTAATAGGTTATCTTGAGTACTTCTTATCACCCTTAGACCAACGTGCATTCCGAGAAGATGATACATGTGTTAGAGGAAATTATCTGGGAATGCATCATTGATTTTATAGGTTCATTGGATAATAATATATCTTTTTTTTTATTTTTTCCATAACAATCACTTTCTTGAAAAAATTCAAATGGCTATGTGTGAGGCCCTTTATTGTAGGTTATTATATTAACCTCTATTCTAGATAGAGTTAGGTGAGGCATAACAACTATGTTCCCTTCTCATTCAGGAGCCTTTAGAACAAGTGATGTTAATCTAGAATGGTATGGCTACAACTTAGTCTAATAAGATGTATTATACCAATCATCACCATATATCTATGGAGTTCAAAGTTAGACATTAGGTACTTCTGAGAGTTTCTCCTAGATTCAATCATATATGGATACAAAGGAAGGGAAAGCTATTACCTCATTATTTTAGGTGGTTCAAGATTTAGGAGAGAAATAGGATGGTATCCTATTAGTTGCAACTATATCATTGGTACCATTCCAAGAATGATGTCTTCCACATACCGTATATTCATCAGTATCATGCTGACCCAACTCATTCGTTTGATCCCAAGGATATTGAGATTGAGGTGGATGTGTATTTTGAGAAACATATGATATGTATATTTAATCAGAGCATGAGTTTTCTTTGAGGTAGATCAGTTCCACTAGTCAGGGTGCTATAGAATCATGTCCATGTACAAGATGAGACCTAGGAAAGAGAGGCCAATGAATGTTCTCTATCGCTGGAACATTTATGCAATGATTCTATTTACCATTGGAAAGGAAACTTGTGGACATGTTTTTTTAAGTAGGGGAGGTTCTAACAACCCAAATTTTTAGTGAGGTACATTTTTATTTTTATTTCTGGTTAATCCTGGAAACTTCCTGACCTAATGGTGGGTTTATTGATTTTGGAATGAAAGGTTTCTAATGAGATAGAGGAAATCTACAATCCAAGTACATGGATTATACTAAATACAGACCATCTATTTATAATACATGACTTGTATTTAGTATATAACATGTAATGGGTTTTCCAGACCCTTTTCACATCATGATATAGGTTTTCCCAAGATATGGGACCCTTATCTTTAAATAATGAGTAAAGTATTTACCCGCCATATAAATTCCTGATTGAGTTTTTAAAACATGGGAAGAACAAAGTTATTTTTCTAGGGGGGTTATTTTATTCACTTTCATATTATGGGAGACACATGAGAGTCCTCTTCCAATACCAATCTATATTCATTCTTCCTCCATCGTCCGAACTCCATTCTCTTCACCGTTGGTCACATTGGATCAACAATGGTGAGCCCCCCAATAATTTTTTATTCCATTTGTTGTTTCTCCTCCAATATTTTTTTTACTATTTTAGTATGTGATTATTTTCTCTATTTTAAGGGGTTTGGTACTGTTTTTTGATTTCTCATATTCTAGATCAAATTAAAGGCCAACAACAGACTATTGGTCGTCTACCAACTTAAGGTAGGTGGAATAGCTCCTTTCCTTAAGTTTCATTTTTTTATTTGGTGCACCTCTATTCCAGACACCATACTCTTTTGATGATGGATCTTAAATGTTGAGTTAATTTAATTAAATGGTTTTTACTAAGTACACATGACCATATTTAGTGGAGAATCAACATTGTTGGTTGTTCAAATTGTCATGATCCACTCCCTAGGGTGTGTTGTACCTTATGGTGCTAAATACCCCTTACGTGTTAAAATTTTAAATCGTCATGAGGTGTGTAACCTTATGATAATGGTTTTTTATGAATGAATTTAAATAATATTTAAATAACCATGAGTATTCCTTCATTATTTATGATTAGAAATATACATATTTCTTATCTTCTATGCCTATTGCCTTGTGCCTTGTGCCTTGTGCTTGTTCCCTTATTCCATAGTTGTTGGAATGAATAAAATGAATTGGATAGATTGTTTATAATGTTTATACTACAATTACTTGTTGATAATATGTGATCTTGACTACTAAGCATTACTTAGTTATGATTTGGGAGTGAAAACATCTTATATATTAAGGACACCATGGATGGGATCTCCATGTTTCGATTTTGGGACAATTAGAAACATTGAAAGAGACACTTGGATTTCCATGGATGAGAACTCCAGGAATATTATTTATACCCATGAGTGACATGAGTTCCCTAAGGGAGTTACCATGTATGAGATCATTGGAAAGATGGATATACAATGCCTTGGGTGATACTTGGTCCCCTATCTAAGATACCTACGATTTGATCAAATGTTGTTCTTACACCATGATGAGAGTGATATGAGTGAGTCATTTTAAGGATTTCTTTTTATGGGATCTATGTTATTGGGTATTTTGGGAAATTGTACAATGAAACTAAAGATTTATTTATGGATTACCTTGGATAGACTAGGGATTCGTACATTGGATTCGATGGTTACTTTCCTGGATTACAAGTGATTTATTTATTGTTAAATAATTTGAATTCATAACTAATGTTTTCTGAAACCATCCTCCAGGACAAATATCATGGTTGGGTTCGATTCATATATGGTTCCTTATTTATGAAAACCCATGTGCACACCTTACCATCTGCAGAGATTTCCTTCCTTTCATATGTTTAAAGCATAGAATGAAGTAGGTAGTGGTATTCAAGTATTCGGGTGTAACCCAGACTATTATGTTTTATTTATCAATTACCTTGAATTTTTATTTATTGACACAGTACTCATTTTATATTACACAGACTAGTTTCATATAGACACCATTGGTGGTGGCCTACAAATTCTATCTCACACACCTTGTTTTGAACAACCTTGGTTCCCAAGTAGACTTTATGATTATAACTATATAATATTGGAAGTGTCTAGCTTCTGATGATTGATTATGAGTTCTATGATGGAGTATGGGAGTAGGGGACTGAGCCTATACTCACAATTATAGTAATTTTAGATTTTTTTGTTATTTTTTATAGCATACGGTATATGCCTATTTTCCTTATAACCATTGTACATTATTTTTATTATAATAGCATGATGTGATCATCATCATCATCATTTTTTATCTTTTATTATTCATCTTCCACCTAATTCTAATTATTATTGGAATATTTATTATTGATATTCTATTTCAATCTGTATTTTATTAGTAAATATGATGATTCTTATTTATTATTCATAGTTGAGATCCACTATGATCTATGATGGTGTAGTTTTCTCATAGACAAAATCTAGGTCCCCAAGTCTAGTCGACATCCTCTGGAATATAGGAAAGCATTCTTGAGGTCTTGGTTCCTACCATCTTGGGGAACTGATAAGTGGCTTCCAGGGTGGGACACTGCACTGAAGATACCATAGAGAAAAAAGTTAAATTTCACAATGACATAAAACCTCACATGACTATTTAATATGTAATATGTAATATGATACTTTTATTTTTATATCCCATAATGAGAAGGTCTCATGATAGTATCATTAACTTAAATACTCGTTATCTCTTTCTTTGAATTTTTAGAAATGAACATTCCTTTGATCACTATGAACATATAATTAGTTAATCTATTACACTCCTATCAAAGGTATTGAGATGTTAAAATCCATTTAAGAACAAAATGAATAAATATATTCTTTCATTACTCATTACTGCAATATTATTCATGGTGCACCCAACATATCCTAATTCACTGTGGTCATATGTCATCACAGGTTTTCTTAAAACATCAAACCATGTGACTCATAATATTCATTAATAAGAATATTAATGTTTTAAGACCATTATAGAAGTCCAAATATATGAATATCTAATGACACGTGTAAATTTGGATTTTTTATTCGTGTGTTTTGTTCTCATAATATTATGTGCTTGAAGTTTACATGGAATGCACAGTGAGAAAGTGACTCAAAATCCTATGAGTCTCCACCCCTGATATCCCGTATCATTTGGGTCCCATTAAATGATATTACCTGGATGTAGAATATATATATTTTAAAAATATTATTGTGTCACTTTCAGGTTCCTTTTCATAGAAGGAAACTTCTATGAAATTTCATTGTGATAGTTATCTTAGGACATTATCACATACTAGATCACACAAAATAGCAATCATAACGTGACATGATGTTTATCAATATTCCATATAATGAATACATGTAACCATAAAGTAAATAAAATTTTGTTATAGGGAACCAAATCCAATAATTGAGGGAGTGATAAATGATAGTCGCCTACACCTACTTGATGAAAAATATCTAATAGATTGATGTATCAAGGGATAAATATTACCTTCTTCCCCAATCTTATTACCCTATTCCCAAGAAATTTTAATATTAATAATTTTTCACCATATTTAAACTCCATATGTTATAAATGATCATAAATATATATCTTCAGTCATATTAGCATTGTTTTGATAGGTTTTTGAAAGTATTGGACCATTTCCTTCATTTCTTGAACAAGATTAGGTCCTAAAAATTTCTACTCCGAATTCATTACAACATGTTGGGGTTAAACATCTATTTACATATAGAGTTTCATATGGTTATAGTTTTATTATATAATGGATATAATTATTATTTGAGAACCAAACTAGAGGTATACATTAAATACAATTCCCATTTAAATCTTTAGAGATTGATCTTAGAATATCTACCAATGTTTGAATGATCCTTTTAGGATGACCATTAGTTTGTGGATGAAAAGATATTCTAAAATTCTTATTTTTTCCAAATTTTTGTTGGTTACTTCTATAGAATTTTGATATGAACCTTGGATTTTGATTATATAAAATTGGAAGTGGTACTCCATTAAAACTTCTTTTATGAATAACATTAAAAGTTTATCTAATGATAAATCCTCTTGATGACAATGAATTGCTAACTTTGAATGTTGACGTACCACTACCTAGATGAAATTATCTCATTTAAAAGTATTATGATAACCAATGATGAAATAAATAGTGATGTTATCCCATTTTTTACTAGTATATTTAATGGTTACATCACCCCCTTAGATTTATGATGTCTAGCCTCTGCTTTTTGGAATACAAAACATCAGGATTTATAATCTGCAATCTCACTCTTTATATTGTACCACTAGAATTGTTTCTTAATATCACCGTACATCTATGTTCTTACAGGGTGAATAGATAAGGATCAGCTATATTAATATTAAATAAGCTATATCTTCAATTCTTGTATGAATGGGACACATATTAGAGTTCCAAACTATATAACTTTATATCTATAAAGGCTGGACTCCAGGTTATTTTTTTCCTTCTTATATATCTCTATATAATATTATTGTTAATCCTTGATATTCAAATAGATTTAAAGTTGATAAATCATTTTAAAAGGGTATGATTTAATCCCTTCCTTTAGGATTTATATATCAATTTTTTAATATCCAAAACAAGGTTCCCTTTTAATCCTCATCAAGGATAATGCAGCATGATCATTTGTACTTAGAGGAATAGAAACCTTATTGGTATTTCCATGATGGTAATTTATTGAGAAATCATAATCATTGATAAACTATAACTATCTCAATTGTAACATGTTCAACTCCTAATGGGTGAATATATACTTTAATACATTCTTGCTAGAAAATATATAATAATTTCACCCCAAAGATAGTGATAAAAAATCATTAATACAAAAAATCACTAATTCCAAAAGTACCACATATATCCCTATATCATGAGTTGTATAATAACTTTCATGGGAAATTAATTGACATTAGGCAAAAAATATCACCTATTTTTCATGAGGACACATCCTGATCCCTAATTTTTCGTAGCACTTTATATCACAAACCTTTCCCTACTATACACTAGTGTAAATATAAGTTCAATGAAAAACCTTTATTAATATCAATGAATATATTTTTAATTTCTTCTATCTAAAAAAATAAGTTCCTTTCATGTTAACTTGGTGTATTTTAAAATCATGAGAAATTCAAAAAAATGTCAATTGAATATATTTAATCAATGAAAACTATAAATCTCTATCATAGTGATTTGTAATGATATGAACCATAAATTCCATCAAAATTGTCACATAACTTGACTAACCATTTTCTTGAAGGGAATTCCCAATCCTCAAGGGCTAACAATTAGTTTCTGAGTATGAAGAATGGTCCTTGGGAAATATTTTACCATCATTTACAATTTAAAATTAACTAGTAGTGGAAAAAATATAACATCCAACCATACATGTCATTATAAAACATATATACTTAAGTGATCCAAGCTTAAATCCATAAATAATACATTGATAATATGGTTTAATAATTAAATCTGGAAATAGTTTCACAAACTAAGGACTAAAAGGTTTAGTGTCTTAGAGATTATAAATATAAAAAATATTATTTCACATACTATAAATATTTCTACATAATCTATATCCACCCATTGAAATTCCATGAGATATAATCATCTTAAAATACTATAGAAGAAAAAATATAAGAAGCAGTGAGATAAAACACTCTTTAGGGGATGACATAAAATTTTTTATAATGGATAGATTATAAACTTGTTTGAAAGAATTAATAATGAAAAATATTCCATTTAAAAGAAAATAAGACATTAAATATAAACCATATGACTGAAATATAGACATAACATATTTAATGATAGAAATTTTATAATTCAATGAGAAAATAAAATAAGAAGTATATAACATGGGAAATAGAACATTTAAATTAAATTGTAACTATAAAAAACATATGATATCTTATTTTTGTGAAACCGGTTACCCCTGAACACATTCACCAAAAAAATTATGATTTGGGATAAACACTATCAAAATTACCCTCAACTAACTTAACTACTCAATAATTAATTCACATAACATTCATATATCTTGTTATATAATCCTTTTGTCAATTAATTAGACGATGTTATAGGTCCCACACATATCATAGTCCATATATTTTTGTTCTACATATAAATAATCATCACTTTATAAAATAATCCATATAAATAAAATGTGTCTCATGAAATTTCAAAATCTCTATATAACGAAACAATATAAATAATATCAGTTTTATAAAAAATCCAAATACAAATCATTACATTTTCAAAACTAACACATAGAAATAATAAGGGTTTCAAAAAACAACTAAATAGAATGAGGAATTCAATATCTTTATACAAAAAACTTCATCAACCAAAATATTCACATAATAAAAGAATAATATAGGGTGAATCCTAAGACATAACTTGATTAGAGTTTAATGACTTTTTAATATAATTAAAATAAAACAACAAAAAGATATTTTTTGAAAATATTTTGTATTCAGCATTATAAAAGTCATAGTCAGGAGTATCATTAAAAAATGTCTACTTTTTATTGTAAAAATGAAGGAAAAAACTTTCATGTAAATTGAATTGGTTCAGAAACCATTTTTCACAAGAAGTAAAAATATCACATCACATAAAATGGAATATATTGGAAGAAGAAATTTTTAATAAGAAATTGAATAACTAAAATTGAGTAACATAATTTAACATTTTTTATCATACAGATAAAAATATTTGTTAACATTTCCATAACCTTATTCATATTAATTTACATTTATAAAGTTCATTAATAAGAATTATCTTCATTTATTATAAATTTTTAATCTCTTTATATAATTAGTTGTTAATAATCTTGGCCATTTTGCACTAGGTTCATAAAAGAGTTGTCTATATTCAATTTTACCAAATAAAATCATTTAAAAACACTTAAATATACATTAATTGATTTGTTATAAATAATTTAAATGTTATAATTTATTTAAATCTAATTTTTAGTCTTGTTTTATTAAAATGAAAATGATAAAGTACTAGTTTTGGTTATTTATCGATATTGATGAATAACATTATAAAACTAATTAATTTTTTAGTTTTAAAAAATAAACCATATTTTTGATATATATTACACACACATATATATAATATATTCATCCACTATAAACTAAAACCATCCATGATTGTATGTGATGGAAAAAAAATCATGTTTATTAATGGAGGTGGTACTCCGTATAATGCTTTATTAGTGTTTCCGTAACTCAATGAATGAGAGGGGTGAAGGTGGATAATAACTGATCATTTTAGAATAGTAAATAAATTATATATATCATAAATATTAATTAATACCATCATTAATACTAGTGATTATAAGTGGTGATAAAAAGGTGAAAACATCACTTTGTGGAGTTGGTAATCCACGCCCACACACTAACAATGATTCGTTGTTTTATTTATAGATGGATGAGGATAAATAAAGGATGTATGCTTATTATAATAACATACAAATACTTAATTATAATTATTTTATTTTTATAATTTGGCTATTTTTGTTTTATAAATGAAATAGTAATAAATAATTGTTAAGAATAATGTTATACCAATGTTGAGACCATTAATAACCTCTTGTTGAAGGCCATAGATTTGAAAAAATATGGCCAATCTTTGGAGAATAAGGAAATTGAGGGATTTAAATGAATTATAGGAGAGGAAATATGGGAATTTATTGAATTCTAATTCCAAATTGGAGTGAATTATTGAAAGGTTATATGTGATCCTTTTTTTATATTTTATGAAGAGGGACTTTTGCCTGGAAAATAATGGTGAGGGGTAATAATTAAAATGAATGAAATTTAGGTGATTTAGGAGAGTGAAGTTCAGTAAGACATGATTTATGAATTTAAAATAAAAATAAAATTTCTAAAGGTTCTAAATGTCATGAAATGTGAAGGAAATTCTAGCTACTTTGGATTATTCATTTAAACACATATTACTCTTAATTAAATAGTAATCAAGTGAATTATTTTATTAATAAAACTATAAGAATTATCTTATTTCCAAATTTTTACATGATGATTAAAAAATTGGGAACAAAATATCATAATTCATTTGAAAAATATGAGAAAATATGTCATTAAATTAAGCAAAGATAACACATAAAAATTGTTTATAAATAAAATTATTTTTTTGTCTTTAAACTAATGTATAAGATAAATGTTTTATGCATATTAGTTTTCATGATAATAATTAATTTATTATAAAAAAAATAAAATTTATGTTGATTTAAAATTAAAATAGGATGAAATTTATCATTGGAAATATTTATTTAAAAGAAAAAATAAAAATAGGTTTTAAATTATAATAAAATATTTATTAATTTCTAGAATATTATAAATAGAATTTATAAATTACTTTTTTTATATTTCTTAAATATAACATATATATATATATATATTAAAAATTAGAAGATTTTATAAATTTTTATGCCTTACTCATATACTAATAATGTGAAAAGAGTCATTATTTTGGTAGAAACTGTATTTTTTCACTATTCACATAAAAATCTATTATTTTAGAAAAATTTAGAGAATTCTTGATACAATTATATTATTATTATTAAACCAAAAAAGATTTTATTTTATTTTTAAAATAAAATTTATAATAGTGATAAAATAAATTTTTTATATTAAAGAACATAAAATATTTTTAAGAAATATATATTTCTAGGTAGAAAATAAAATTTGTTTTATTATACCATTTTGTATAGTTTCTAAAATTTGCTACTTTCAGTGATAGTTTCTAATTAATGGATATAATAATAATACAATTATTCATTTCGTTTCAGTGTTTTGTGATAAACAATATACTCACATGATAGTTAATTGAGGGAAAATAATTACTGAAATCTTTGGTTGTTACATTATATATCCCTTAATAGAATTTCTTCCCCAAAATTTCATTACGTGGGAGAATAAATGTTAAGGTAATTTTCTCTATTTAAATCCTCAGGATCCCACATATAATCCTATAAATTATGATTTCACCATAAAACATTGACTAGATGGGGGTATTCTTTTTGTGTACCATATCTCTTTGCTATAGAATTTGCACTAGTTATTACTCTTATGTGAGATCATGTTCCAGTTGCATAGTTTCTGAGATTATAACATGTGAATGATCTAGTATGTATCTTCTCAAAACTGATACATGGAACACATCATGTCCTTTGAAGATATGTGGAGGGAATACTATGAAATAATCTACGACCATAACATGATCAAGGATATCGATGGACTCGATGTATCTAGGGCCTACCTTCCAATTATTCCAAAATATCACAACTATCTTCCATGAAAATATTCAATGAAATATATAGTCACCAACTTCAAAATGTAGATCTTATCCATGATTATCTATATAAATTTTCAATAGACTTTATGCTATTCTCGTATGATACTGAATGGTTTGGACATTCATCGTCATTTCTTGGAAAAGGTTAGGAACTATCAAATTCATCCCAGTATGTTGGATTCCTACATATCTTCCCATAAAAATCCTCATATGATTCTATTTGAATTCTTTAATAGAAAATATTGTTATATCATAACTCTACAAGGGGGATGTTTTGATCCTATCATCCATGTAAATCCATTAAACAAAATCACAGTATATCAACTGATGTTTGGATTGTACTCTCTAATTGACCATCCCTCAAAGGATGATATATAGTGTTAAAGATGTTATCTATTTATGAAAATTTGTAAATAATTATTCAAAACCTCAAGGTAAACCTTAGATCCCATTATGATACAATGGATAATAGTATTCAATTTATACTTACCACTACCCTTCTATATATCTTGATGAGTTTATCATGGGAGAAATATTATTTGATAGAAATAAAATGCATTGAATTTGCAAGTAATTGATCAAAAACCCAAATAGAATTATAGAATCTAGAAGTTTTTATGAATTATACAATAAATTTCATTGTGATGTTTTCCCTTTTAAATTCTAGTATGGGTAATTGTTATGACATACCATTAAAATCTTCACATCCAATATTAACTTTTTTGCATAATAAGAATTCAGATATGTATTCTTAAATCACTCTCTATATACTATCCCAGTTCTTTTATTTTATATCTCTATATATATTCATAATTCTCAGATTTATAAGAAATGATGGGCTATGTGCATCATCCATATGTTCCTTTTTTTAATTATGGATTTTATGGGACACATATCCCGCTTCCAAGCATTATAACTCCAGAATTATCAAGTTTGAGCACTGGGATATTTACAATCTATTTCTATTTCTCTACATCATTTTTAGGGTTATCTGATATTTATATGAATGGAAGGCTGTGTAGTAAGTAACAAAGGAATGGATTCATCCCCTATATTATGATTTAAATATTCATCCTCTTTAAATCCACGAGTATTGGGTCCTTTTCAATACACATAATGGAGAGAGTATTATAGTCTTTCCAATGCATAACATTATACACATTATTTTCATTCCTTGGTTAGTATTGTATTGAGCTGTCAAAATATTCAATAAACTCCAACTATATCCTTTGGTGCATATTCAATTCCTTTTATGTGATTATATATTTGAAGCTCTTGTGATTTGTATATGTGTGATAGTTTTCTCAGTGAGATATTGTCACAAAATATGTAATGAAAAGATAAATTATTCTCTCTCTAAATCAATATTCATGTAAATTTTATCAGGAGTATTTAAAAGCAATGAAGCGTTAATAAATACCTTATCATTCTCCATGGTGACACAACCCAAAAACTTTTATGAAGTATCATTGTAAATTATAAATCCTTCACCACTACTGTATAAGGTAATCATAGGTGAAATGACCAAAATATTCTTGAGGTCCTGGATCCATTCTTCACATTCATTCATCCATAATAATTTTAATCCTTTCCATTTTATGTTGGATAATGTATTTTATAGTCATGAGAAATTTTTCACAAATCATTGATAATATCTAACTAAAATAAGAAAACTATGGATTTCCATTAATGTTTTTGGTCTATGTAACAAGAAACGTAAATATAAAAATATATTTCTTACCTTACTAGGATTCACGAATTCAATTTTATATAGCTATATTAATTATATTAATATTAAATTATATTTTAACCAAAAATTAAATAGGTATATTTTTATTAAACTCATTTTACTATAATATTTAATTTAATTTTTTTAAATTTTTTAATTTTAATTTGAAAAAATGAACTTATTTTTAGAAATAATCATATCAAAATTAGCATTGGGTAAAATATTGGTTTTTTTTCTTAAAATATTGCTTTTTTGTCAGTAGTGAAAGATTCAAAATTTTGTAATTTTTGAAATTATTTTTATTATAAAATGTAATGAAAAAGTCCCACTTTATATTAAATTAAAATAATTATACTTTCAATTTAAATATAATAATTAATAAAATTTTAATCCTGAATATAATTTTTTTTGGAATAAGTTCATTTTTTGGTTAAAAACAAATTTTTCTTAAAATATAATTTTCTTTATATTTTTTATTTAAATTAATTGAAACCAAATCTAGAAATTTAATTTGGAAAAATATATTCAGTATTTGGGATCCGGAGTTCAAAATATTCAAAATGGGTCTCTTTAATTTTGTTCATTATGGATAATATCTGTAATGAATATTTTTCACCTCGATAAGTGTAAATCGACCAGTCAAGGTTAAAAATAGTGCGATAAGGACTAAAACTCACCAAAAACTTATATTTATTTTATTTTCTAAGTTTTTTCTACCTTTTATATCCAATATTATAAAATTTGGCAATTCCATTCCACTTTATATGATTATAACATTTATATAATTTCATGAAAATGTAAAGTCAAAAATGTCACTCTCGTGCTTTTAATGTATATAGTATTTTTTGAGGGATATATAAATAAAATATTTTTGTTTATAAAGAGTTATATAAAATTGAAATTATTTTTTATCATGTTAATTTATTTTTTATTTTTAATGATGAAATAATTATTTTAAATTATTACACAATGCAGACATAGTGCTTATGTAAGAAGTAGAACATTTAAGTAAATAATTTTTAAAAATATATATAAGTAATGTGGTTTGGTTGAGTTTCTGTCTCCCATGAATTTAATATATAAAAATAATATATTCGGAATGTTTTAATGAATTATATTCCAATTCCATTAATTTCACATTTTTTGAAAGTCAAATTAATTGAATAGTTCTAAATATAAGATTAAAGATATTTTATAACATATGATATTTTTTAAAAATATATTAAATTAAATAAAACATTATATTATACCTTGTTATTGATATATGGTTTAAAATACTAAAAATGGTCCAATTATAGTCCCCTTTTACTTTTATAGTAATTTTTTGACTCGTTATGTAAAATAAATGATATCTGGGTAATATTTAAAAGGGTGGGGTGGGGGGGGGGGTTAAAATAATGAGATTAGTGTGAAAACACCACCTAAAACTATACAAATTTTATTTTATGAGATTATGTTTAATATATTCATGTTATATAAATTTCGGGTCATTTTTTCATGAATTTTAATATATGTTAATTTAATACATTAAGTAATTCCAAAAGTAAACATCCCCTCACTTATGAAAAGGAATATTATCTCATCTCTTCATCATAACTTTTGAGAACATTTAACCAGCAAATACATTTCCAAGTCTCTCTCCAACTTCCCTTACCATTCCCAATATTCACTGGTTTTATTATAAAACCAACCTAGGAAGTATTTTGGTGTAAACCTAAAGAGGTTACCCAATGAAGAGGTGTTGTTCTTAACCAATTATTTTCATTTTATTCCTTCTTCTAAATAATTCAAATATTTATTAACCACACCGAAATAATAGCATCAATATCTTAAATATACAAAAGTGTTGTTATGATTATGGTGAAAACACTTTTTCATGTCCATTCCCATCATGTATGACATGAAAACATCTCTCTTGCATACATGTGGATGGACACCTCTATGAAGCGATGTGTTTAATTTTACATCATTTCCTATCATGCATATTTATTATGATATAATTAATTAATATATTGGATACTAATGAATTAATTAAAAACATGGAATGATAATATATCCTCTAATGCATTACCTTTTCATCCATTAAACAATGATAACATCGTTCATCCGTACATGTGGACTACCACCTCCACGAGTAAATGTGATTCTATTTTTATCACCACATCATATAGATGATATTTATAATTTTATTTAAATGGCTAATATTATTTTTATGATATAATCATAATTCTAGAAATCTAAAATAATACTTACCTTCTGTCTGTCATGATCATTGAAAAATAGAAATCTTACTCATGCATACGTACGACCAACCACCTCAATGAATGTAACATAGTTCATATTTCATATAAATAATTAATGTTTTTAAAGTAAAATTGAAATTTAGACATGTATGTTATGTCATTAATATTTTATAGATAATGGAATAATGACCTCTTTGACCATAGTCAACTTATTAAATTCAATTTTCACATATGAAACAAATATCATCACAATGCCCAACATGAACTTAATTTATTGAGAAATTAAATATAAAAAGGTAATGAATAAAATAAAAGGAATAATAAACTTTAAAAGCGTGTTATGTATGTAAATAATTAAGATATGTTTATTATTAAGGAAGAATAGGAATGTTTATGACTATACAAAATCTAGGAAGGAGACACTTTATAGTAAAAACCTCATTTTAAATGTTCTAAAGATTTATTTTTTTAAATATTTTCCATTCACATCCATATTCATAAAATTAGTTTATATATTTACTTATATGAACATAAAATAAATAAAAATATAATTTTATGCATCCTTTGAATTTATTTCAAATATTTTCAAAAATGAATCTTTTTATATATTTTATATGGAAATTTTTTATATTATTTATAAAAGAAGATAAAAAAGGAATCTTCAATTTTAATTTATAAGTGTCAATGGAATTACCCACCACTAAAACCATTATCAATTTTTTTGAATTCCTTTATAGAATTCCATTTTTTCATGAGTTATAAATTATTCCCCTCTTTGTTCTTTGAATTTGTGTTTTCGAAATGGGGTTTTAAAAGGAAATGTTATTTTGATATCCAAAATTGTTTTGTATAGTGTTTTGAAAGGGTTTTAAGGTGAGAAAAGTAAAAGAAATTTTTTTTATATATGATATGGTACTTGACCATTTAAAATGATAACTGGTGAGCCCGATAATGCCTATATTAATGGGTGATCCTGATATAGAAATCCAATGAGTTGGGTAATGATCCTTGTCTTCCATAGAAATAAAGAGGGGTTAACTAGGGCATGTTATCTTATAGATTTAACTAGGTTTTATTTTTTTCTTACATGATTTTAACGTGGGTTATGAATATGATTATCTAATTTAGTTAAAAGGGTTTCTATTTTCTTGTTATGGTATTAATGTTTTTATTTGAGAAAAAATTATGGGGTTTTCATCTGGATATGATTTAATTTATACGTTAAAATAATATTGCTATAAACATATATTTTTTGTTTCATGTTTTTCAATATAATAATATAATTCTTTATTTTATGTGCTTTGTTGATGTATTTTCACTCATACAACATTTTTAATTTTTTTTCTTAGGGTTTATGGCTATATTAGAACAAATATTAAGTCAAATTTAATGTTATAAATATTTTTCATTAAAATGAAATATGTTTCATTTTAAAAGTTTTATATTATGTACAAGATGGATACTGAGTAGATGTGTCCACTTTGAAATATATGGGTTTTTTATAAAATATTTTTCACTTACTTATCTATAACTATAAACCAAAAATACCTTTGGGAATGAGATAAATTTTAATCTAGTATAATGACACTATATTATGTAATGTTTGAGGTTGGGTCCATATAGTTTGTATTAGAGGAAAGTTTTAGATAAACATAAGGGTTAGGATAATTTTAATAGAGCACCCTTTGGAGAATATACTTTATAGTTAAGTATAAATGACATATAATTTTAATAAGACCATGTTTCTTCATCAAATATATGTTTTTCCAGAATGATTTTCCAAAGAGTAAACATGGAATCTAAAGGTGAAAGGTTTCAAGATGATAATATCCTTCCAATTCAACATCTTGGATTGATAGGAATTAGAACTAATAAATTTTTTATATTGATGGCTCATATGAAAACTATAAATGCAACACATCAAATATTTATTTTAAAATAATAACAATATCAATAAATTTATAGATACAAAAAACTGATCATTTAAATAATTTATATATATTATCAAAATATTATTAATTAAATGTGACCATTATAACCATACAGTTGAATTAGATGGTAAAAATATGAGTAAATGAATTATATATATTTACATAATGATCATATTAAATACAAAATAAATTATTTTTTTTATGAAATTATTACTAAATTTTTAATGAAGTCATTTTGTTCTTCATAAATGATTTTTCTTCCAAAATGTTTTTATAGCATTTTGTGTGTTGAAGTTATAATTAATTTCTAAAACTTTTATAGATTTAATTTTTTAAATTATCATGTAAAAATAATTTTATGTTATTTTTTTTGGATGTTTCTAAAATGATGGATTTTTTCAGTGAATAGCGAGAAAACCAATTTTTCAAATACTCTCATTTTTTCATTAATTGAAGTAATTTAAAGGTATAATTATATTTTTTATATTTTATTAATGTTAAATATGATAAAATTTATATATAATATTCGAATAAATCCAACTTTAATCATAAATATTTGTGATTTGGAAAAAAAATAATTTTTATAGTTAAAAACACAATTATGAAAAATTCCTTTTTCATTGAATTTTACTCATTTATATTAAAATTTATTTTTACCTCTTATGTAGATTTAATATTTAAAAATGGGTACCATATTTCAAATATTGATTTTTAAATTCTGTAATTTGACCCCTTTTATTTTTGGTTATTATGAATAGTAACTGTGGTATATATTTATTACCTCGATAATGGTAAATGGGTAAAAACGGTTAAAATTTTGGGATAAGGATTAGAAATTTCCTAAGAATTTTATTTTTCTTATTTTAGGAGTGAATTTTTTCCATGATCACCATATTATTGAATATATATCCATGAGTTCTTTTTTCATTGATTATGACCTTTATATTCTTTTACGAAAAGAATAAATACAAAATGTCACTATCTTGACTTTAATATATTTAAAATTTCTACATAAAAATAAAAAGAATATAATTTAGGTTGTAAATGTATATTTTAAATATTAATTACTTTTTAGGATGATGATTTATTTTTTAAAATTTATTAATTTAATAATTACCTTAAATAGATACACAACAACAATATTGTATTTATTCAATTAACAGAAAAATAAAATAAATGATATTAAAAATATTAAAATTAATAAAAGTTGGATGAATTATTATGTTTCAATAATTTTATAGATGAATATAACATATTTTGGATGTCTTAAATATTTATCTTTGAATTCCATTATTTTATTAATGTCTTTAAATTCAAATACAATGAATAGTGTAAAAAACAACAATAGTGATATTTGATGAAAATAATATTTAATAAATTATTTAAAAGTTATAAAAATCATATATTCATAAAATTCAATCAGATATTTTTCAATATATCAAACGTGGTCCATTTATGGGTCACTTCTCCTTTTATGTTATCATTATTGTCCCTTAAATAGTACAAAACATCGAGACTCTAGTAATTATCGAAAATGTCAATAGGGGTTAAAAAAATAGATAAAGGTAAAATCATCACCCAAAATAGACCATGTTTTATTTCATGAGATAATTTAGATGTTATATTTATCTTATATTAAAAATATTCTAATCTGGAGCCACTTGATTATAAAAATTATTTTATATCAATCTAATACTTTAAATAATTAAAATAGTTCCCCTCCCCTCAATTATAAAAGCGAACCCATTCTCTTATATTTATCATACCCTTTGAGAAATATATCTAAAAAAAGAAATATTATCTTATAAATATATATTCATTAGTTATAGGTTTTACTATCCTTAAAATATCATTCCAAGAGTCCCTAATAAAGGACCTAAAGGAGGTCTACCAAAGAAGAGGTAATCGTTTTACTAGACCTCATTCAATTTATTTCTTCTTCTACCTCCTCTAAATATTTTTTTCAACATGAAGTAATATATTCATTAGTGTAAATATATATACATGTTATTAAGATTATGTAACCATATATATTCACTCTCTATTCCATCAAATGGGAAGTAAATGTATCGCTCATGCGTATGTGTGGACTACCACCTTCACGTAGTGATACAATTCATTTTACATCAATTTCTTTATGGATGGTTGTTATGATGGGTTTAGTAATTACATATGATTTATATTATAAAACTATTATTCTATAATTATAATATAAAATCCTTCATCTTAACTTCCAATCCCTTAGAAAATGATAACGTCGATTGTGCACACATGTGGAATACCTCCTCCATGAAGTGACGTGATTTTTTATTCCATTATGAATTACATGTATGGTAATAAAGATATATATATATATATATATAATGATATATATGTCATAATAATGATAATTTAATGGTTATTTATTTTTGATATTTCTTTCATTCCATCATTCGGAAAGTTAAAACAATGTTCATGCATCCACATGAACTATTGTCTCCATGAATCGTGCAATTAATATTTCGATATATAACTTTTAAGGATGAATATAAAAATATATAATTATTTCATCCTCTACAACATTAAATTGGCCCTCCATATACGATGACCTATCCTATAGAACAAGGAAACATAAACTATAACTAGATTTAGGAGTAGGAAGATGGGTATTTTACTCAATTATATGAATAATTTATACCTTTCATAATTTTATGTTGAAATATTATTTGTTTTTTTATATTCTTATGAGGTGTGTGTTTTGAATCGTAGATATATGCCTCTATAATGACCACGAGTTGAATGCTAGGATAGTGGTGACAAATATTATCATGATGTGTAGGGGACTAACCTTCTAGTTGTTCCACCTATGACACTTCTTATAATACCTAACTTGGGAAATGATTCCCAATTTAGATAGGGATTTTTACAATTCAATCAGACCTTTTAGGGAGCCAGGTTTCCAACCCCTAATGTGGTATAGTTGACTTGAGAGTTTCTAAAAAAAACATCCAAATTATTTTCACAGGACAAGGGCTCTTAAACTAAAAAGTCACATATATTCACCATGCTAACTATTTTCAAGAAAATACAGTTTTCTCCAAAGTGGAGGTCAAAAATCAAAGTTCATATGCTATGTGATTATGCTAAGAATAGGCAGAATGTTGTTACACTGGTAGATCATAATAATATGGTTTAGAGGGACTTCCTATTTTATTTTTATAATTAATTCTTTCTAGAGACACTGACAGAGGAATGAGTGAGGAATTTTATGCATCTTTAATAGGGTAAAATGACTTTCATGGACTATTCAGCTCACATTACTAAATTTAGTGATTCACATAGAATTTTACTGGTAATTAGAATTTGTGACTAATATGATTTGTGGATGGAATCATACATTCTATCTGATCTAGGATAAAAGTACCTCGATTGATAACTATATCTGAGAAAGTGAACTAGAACTTCATCAGAGATATTAATATGAGGGAAGATGAAGGTGTGTTCCTAGGTAGTTCAACACTGTGAAGGGAAATTGGTTCATCTTACCAAAGGAAACTTCACCATTATTCTTCTCCCAAGGGTAGTGGAATCCAGATTATGTGAAATAAAACTTATGTGGTATGTCATTAGTATGCTTTGAAGGGTCATAAGAAGAGATAGTGTACCAAGGACTCAGTTGAGTGTCGATATTGGGTAAAGGTTAGAAATATTAAGTATTTTTTAAAAACGTATGAGAGGGGTTCTACACTGAATCCATATTCTTGTGTAGGATGATTATATACACATAAAGTAGGGATATAGTGTATTATTTATTATTCTGGTCAAGGAGGTGGATGTAGTCATGGACGCCAGTCTTAAAAGACATAGTTTCAGTAGATAATGCATAGTCCAGGTAGCTTGGTAGTAGCTCAGGTCTATAGATTTACCCAGGTACATGTAGTAAACCTGTACTATAGGAGTAGAGTGTCAAGAAATCTATATTATGAAGTAAAATCTTAGTAGCCTATAATTTATTATCAACTTTATTTGACATAGTTATTTTACATTATTTTATATATTTGGATATTATGGAATGTTTGGTCTTAAGATTGATTATTTCTATGGAGTAATCATGATTGACACTCTGCTGGGAGTGTGGTCAGAAAGTGTAGACAAATTTTAGGAATTCCCTATCAATATTGGAAGTTATCATTTCATATTGAACATTTTTTGGTATGAGATGATAGGATTCAATATCATACTCAAGATTTATTTTTTTGATTTCATATCCCACTTATATTTCCTTTTTTACCTAGAGAGTGTATTTTATATCCCAATAGGGACATATAAATTTTTATAAAGGAGAATGAGACATCCGGGCTAGTTATGATGAACCCTAGACTCATGGGATTTGAAGAGTGTCAGACCAGTCTACCAATTATATTCTGTATGATCAAATAATGTGTCTGATAGATTTAACTCATGAGGTGAACCAATTTAGGGATTAATTCATTAATGAATTTCATGGGATACCTCATGAGTGAGAGGCAGAGTTTACAATTGAATTCATTGTAAGAGCATCACTATTATATATTCTTTATTTTAGGGTGGCCTTAACCTAGCTTCAGTGACTCAAGATTTTTCTAGAGGACCTAAAATATAATAGGTTTATACAACCTAGTACGTACACTTGAATTTCTTCTATTTTTTTCAAAATAAGGAAGATGGTACCCTGAGAATTTGTATAGATTACTGGAAGTTATACCCACTGAAGGTCAAGAACCATTATCTATTACCTCATATAGATGATCTGTTTGACTAAATTCAATGAGAAAATGTATTTTCAAGATTCACTTGTGGTCAGACTATAATTATGTAAGGGTTAGAACCTCAGATATTCAACATACTACCTTCTGAAGTAGGTATGGCCTTTATGAGTATTTTTTAATCCCATAAGGTCTCAAGAATGTTCCTTCTATTTTAATAGATCAGATTAATCAGAGATTACACTATAATATAGATTATTTTTTGGTATATTTTTTTGATAACATCTTAGTTTACTAACATAAAAAAAAATCATTCCAAATGTCTTGATATTATTCAAAATATATAGGAAAATAATATGTTCTAATTCAAGATCACAAAATTCCCTTTATGTATTGATAAGGTTCACTTCTGGGTCACATAATATTGGAATAAGGGGTGTCTATTCCGCATGAGAAGGTGAGATCCATGGTTTTTTAGGAGAAACCTGTTAGAATTGTTGGCATAAGATGTTTCTTGGGGATGTCTAGATATTATAGGTGTTTTATTCGGGATTTAGCACACTTAAAAGTATCTCTTACAAGAATGACCAATATCAGAGTTAAATTCTAGTGGTCTAAAACTTATGAAATATAATATTAGGAATTAAAAGGAATAATTACCGCAATGTTGATTCTATTTTTACTTGGTCACACTAGAGGTAATAATATATAGTTTTATGCATTATGCATGGCTACAAGAGCAGTTTTAATTTAGGCAGATCAAGTCATGGTTTATGTGTATCCCCAATTTGGGCCTCATGAGGGTAATTTTCCAATGAAAATCATCAATCTAAATGTATTGGTTTATTAGTTTTTTTGATAAAGACAATATTTGATGGGTGAGAAGTTCATAGTATAGGCATAACAAAAAAGTCCCAAATATATATTCACTCATCATGACATGAACCTCATATAATGAAGATTGGTTGAATAACTTCATCCCTTTGATTTCAATACCGATGAAATTCCAGGGAAAGTATATGAAATGGTGGATTCTATGAACCAAAATACTCAGAAGTAAGTGATTCAAGATTCCAGTAGTGAATGAAAGTTGATGAAACTCTTTTATGAGTTGCATCGAGAGATTCAGGAGATTCATGTGAAGTCTCTTCTTACCATTTTGTATGAAACCACATTACTTCTAGTTCAAATAAATATGATACATCCTTCTAATCTAGAGATATAGTCCTAAGGGAGTGTGTTTCAAGAAAGGACTCACCACCTAATTGTGTAATTTATGGGTGAGAGATCTTATATATTCATGTGTTTTTATGGTACTCGAAAGAGATTTGATAAGAGTTGATATGAGAATCTCATTCATCCAAATGGGTAGTATATCCTATAAATACAAATATGTACCATGAAATACACTACCAGTATTGACAGAAATGAAAAAAAAGAGATATCATAAGTTTCATTACTCAGAACTCAACCTTTCAGTAGGTATATATATTTCACTAGTGAAATGAAAGTCCATTACAACATTTTCCCATTCTCGAGTTATAATAAGACAACATCACTTTTGATTATATGATAGGTTTACCAAAATCCTTTCGTGTTAGTGATTAATAATGAGTTATCATAGATATGATGATGATAGTCACCCATTTCTTACATATTTGGTATTCCTTCTCTATAACACCTTGATATTTTGGGATTTTTTTAAATTTATTTAATCTTTTCGATATTTTACATTTCACAGAACACTAAATATAGGTTTTTATATGAAATCACTATGATTGTATTGCATTATATAGAACACTAAGTTAATATTTCATTACACACAACAAATAGATTAGATTTTGGTACACATAACACTATTTTTTTCTTGTGTTACACACATAACTAAATCCCTTCTATAACTTGTGTTATATACATGATCGAGTTTTAATAAACTATTATATACTGTTAATAATATTATTAAAATGTTATTATAATTGTAACCTAGATGTTAGAATGAAATATATGAATGATATTGAATAAATTATTAAACTATAGTGTACCCATGTATATAAAATTAACTCTTTGGTTATCAATTAGTTATAAATTAAATTAAGAACTATTTGAGAATAAAGAAATCACTTTTATAAGAGAACTATTTTTCTACGTAAAAACACCATTTTATATCAATAAACTAAATAAACCACATTGGATGAATATTTTCAAGAATATTTATATATTAAGTATTCAATAATTTTTTTGACACTAATATAATAAATTCTATTGACAATAGATATGAATAGATCTATTTTTCTGAATAAAAGGATGTATTTTTTAAAAGGGAAATTTTACCGCCTTTCAAAAGAAAAAACATATTAAATATAATTTTATAATTTTTAATTATTTTTATATTAAAAAATTAACTTCATTTTTGAATGATTAATATTAATATTTATTTTGGGATAATTTTTATTATTTTTCTGAGAAGTTTCATGTTTTGATGAATATGGG
Source organism: Viscum album (assembly GCA_963277665.1). Taxonomy (NCBI): domain Eukaryota; kingdom Viridiplantae; phylum Streptophyta; class Magnoliopsida; order Santalales; family Viscaceae; genus Viscum; species Viscum album. The sequence continues at coordinate 895,843,672 of OY728156.1, forward strand.
AAAATACTAAATTTTAATTGGAAAATGATTTTTCATCTAATATATATATATAGTTAAATTATTTTTTGCGTTTTAAAGTATAATAATTTAAATTTTAAATATTCTAAATTCTTTTCGTTCATCAGAATCAATTTTGAATTAAAATTTGATATAAAAAGGTTCCCAAATTTTCAAAATTTTCACATTAAAATCCAGTAGTCTCGTCCCCCCTACGAGATTAATTTTAATTTAATTAATTAAACATACATATTTAGAATTTGGAAAATTGAATCCATAGTCAGAATAATAATAATAATTAATTTATAATAATTTCAACTTAGTTTTTTTCTAAAAATATTAGTGAATGTAATTAAAATTAATCATCCTAATTATGGTAAAACAAGATTAATTAATTACTAAACTTTGAATATAAGGTGTAAAAATTGCAATAGAAATGTATAAAAATTATTTTATATCAATTTTTAAACCATTACATCTATAAGTATCTAGAATATTTAATTTTTAACCCTTTAGATACAAGTAAAACATGGGGATCACTCAAATCTTTTCAAGAATAACAAATCTGTCCTTTTCCCCACTTATAAAAGCCCTTCTCTCCTTCCCCTCTCTTCATAGCTCTCAATCCATTTTTGTAGGAAAAAACCTATCCATATATCATATAGAATTTCCTTCATCCATCCTAAAATCATCTATTTGGAAATAAATCTGACCATGTAATCCCTTTGATGCAAACCAAAAGAAATTACCCAAAGAATATGTAACATCCTTTAATAAGCACATTCATTTTATTTCTTTCTTCACCATAATAAATTATTTTAATTTAATGATTATGAAATAAAATAGACAATAAAATGTATACTAATATTTCTATTCTATGTTTATGACCTACAATTACACAAATATATATCAAATGGGACAATCATTCATCGTTCATGTGTACGGTAAACAACCGCCTCACGAACCGATGACGTTCGTTCTTCCATTTCCACATTTTATGGTGTAGAATAATGATAAAATATATATTTTTATATTATATATATGATATTTAAGATGTATTTATTCTTATAGAATTATTATGTAACACAATAATTCATGCTTTCCATTTTTTTGTAAATATGATAACATCGTCTGTGGACGTGTGGACTACTGCCAACTCAAAGCAATGTGATTCATTAAAAAAATAAAAGGAATTTATTAAGGATGGTTTAGTAAAAATACAATATATTTATTACCTAATATTTATATTTTAATTATTATATATATTCATATAAATATATTTCTTTAAATTTATTTCATTCAATAGAACAAAAAATAGAATCAATGTTGATGTATACGTACGACCTACTGTATCCAGGATGACTATATTCTATCTAATATTTATATATTTAACAAATAATTATATAATGAATATATATTATATTTATATCATGTTTTAAATTGTGTAATAATTAAATCATTATCTATGTAAAATGATCAAGAATAATAAATAAAAACATATACAAAAAACAAAGTGGTTATTACCTGAAACATAACATTAACATGGAATTGTTAATAAATTGGTAATGTAAAGTCATAATAGAATAATAAATGGTATGATATATAATAATACGTTTCTTTGGTAGATTTATTATAAATTTAAATTTTTTATAATGTATGGTATAATGTGTACGAATAAAGTCAATACTTCAGGTAAGGGAATTTCATCACACTTTTTATATCTATGAGATAGATGCCATATAGACCACTTGTTTTTTGTTTTTGGTGTATATATATCAATATGAAATGTTATATAATAGATTTAATTTATTTCATGACATTAAAATATTCAATTAATACCACTATTTCATAAATCTCATGATTAAAAAGTTACTCAAAGTAGTAAGGGTTTTCAAGTTTCACTTTTATTTCGGTGAGATATATGATATATTAACAACCTATTATTGATATGTGGTGTATATAATTCACTATAAAATATTATGTCATGAATTTAATTTATTTAATGTTATTAAAAGGTTCAATTAATTTCATTCTTTCACATATTATATGATTCAAAAGTTACTAAAGTAGTAAGGGTTTTCTCGTCTCTCTTTTGTTTCTATAAGAATTAGGCATTATTCACCAATATTTTATTTTTTGGTGTGTATACTAAACATGAATATATTATATCATTCTTATAATTAAATATATGGGTATTTATAAATCAATTTTATGATATTTATTTCATGGGTTTATGATTCAAATGTTTCTAAATCAGTAAAGTAAATTGGTCTTAATTTGTCTTCTTTGAGATACATGCCATGTTATGCACCTATATATTTATTTTGGGTGTATATAATTCCGTTTGAAATGTTATATAATTAATATTATTATTTTCATGATATTTTAGGGTTCATTTAATGTTATTATTTTATGGATATTTTTATTCAATGTTACCAAAGTGGTAACAATTTATTGTTACCATGTCATCAGTTATCAAGATTATATATGATTATGATTAAATTGATGAAAAATTATCATACATATCTCAAAAAATATTATTAAATTATTTCTCCTATGTTTATTAATTTTATATTCAAGTAATGGTAAAATTTTTACACTCTTTAGTAATTAGATAATTAATATTGTGTTTGAAAGAAAATCTAACATTATCTGTCTCTTTGATCAGAAATATATGTTCATTAAAAATATTTCTTTCTAAAACTATTTCAACAAACTATTTACTATTATCCCAAAAAATTTAATATAAATTTTCACCCACATTTTACCTTTTAAAAAAAATTTCTTTTAAAAATTAATCTTCATGTGGTTTTCTGATTGAGGCAAATTTTTATCCTTTTTTTGATGAAAAAAGAATTTTAAACATGTATAGATTTTTATTTCATCATAATCATCATTTCACTGAAGTTTAATTTTCAATCATACAATATTACATTTTTTAATAATTGCTTTCCTAATATTCTGGACATTAATTGTTTTTAAAGTGCTTTTGAATGAAAAAGTTTATCCAAAATGTATTATTCTCAAGAAGTGTTTTAAATGATTTTTAATGTTTCATTTAAATGTTTTCAAATATAATTTTAATGAAAATGGTTTAAAAATATGTTTTTTTAAAAAGAGTTTAAAATGCATTCAATATTATTATACATGATTTGAAGGAAATTTTTTTTCAAAATTTTTTTTGGTTTCTTCTATAAGTTTTCGAGGAATAATGTTTTCAGAATATTTTCAAGATGATTTTATAATTTTTGAAGGAAAATAGTTTTTAAAATATTTTCAAGATACTTTTATATGTTTTTAATGAAAAATGTTTTAAAAATTTTTTCAAGCTTTATTTATACATTTTCAAATAATAATTTTTTAAAATATTTTCAATCTTCATTTAAATATTTTTAAGGAAAAAGGTTTTAAAAATGTCATCAACATCCTTTATATGTTTTCATGGTTATTTTAAAAGTAATTGGTATTCAAAATTTTTTAGTTTTAAAAAAGTATTTTTTTTTCAAGGGAGAATTTATATTTTCTTAAATAAAAGATCATAAATGATTTGTTAAAAATTATTTTCAAACTAATATGTCATACATTGGTGTTATTCATTGTTTTTTGGGAAAATAAACCAAAGGATACATTCATATTATTTCTATAAATGGTTTATTTTTTGAAGGAATGATGTTTCTAAAACCCGTTTCACTTGTAGGGGTTATATTATTATTAAATCCACTACTTTAATGAGTTATGATTTGATGAAATGATTATGAAACCTATCCTTTTTCCATAGGTTAATATATAATTACAAGTTTTTTATACCAATTTTATTTTATGGGTGATGATATGATGAATATTTATGATATAGTGGAAAACATATGTATGATTTCATTATGATATGTGTCATACATGTATCTCCCTATAGTGTGTTGGGTAAAATTTATATCTCAGGAGATAATTATGGGAAGAAAATTAATAGGATTAATACACAATGGGAAGAAGGAGAAACCCGATACACTGAAGGAAGAAGGGGAATCCCAATCCACTATGGAAAGAATGGGAAACCTAATACCTTATAATAAAATAGCTACTAGTCTGAATGGTGGTGTGTCCTACCCTATAGGTGTAGTACCCATGAAGTTCGCTGATATGTTTTGGAAATGATCTTCGACTTATAGGGAATTATATTACATGTTTATTTGTCTGCCAAAAGATCATGTATTATTCCTATGTTATTATTTCATAGATTATGATCTTGATTCCCTCAATATTCATATTCTATAAACTGTCAATATTTATGCCATAAATCATGCATATGATATTTCATATTCTAGGTATGACATTATAATGTTATGATCATGGTATCATTCCCTTAGGTTCATGATTATGCATTCAGATGTCCCATGTTTACCTTTCCTGAGCATCTGAGCTAACACCTTTCTTATGTATCCTTTCCCCAGGTTACGAAGAAAGGTTTTAAGCATGAGTACTAAATGGGAAAATCTTTATGAGAGATTTTTTGTTATTTCACTAAATTAGAAGAATGTGTTCCATGTTTCAAAAGAATCTAAACTATTATGGTCCTTTGGCATGTACTTTTATAATGTTATGAATGATCATCTAAAATGATGTAATATACCTGTATATCAAGCATGGGTTGATATAATTTGTATAAAAGGAATTTTTCATCTTTTGGAAACTAGGTTGAGAAATATTTAGTGATATTTATAGGTATATTTTTAAAGAGATGTCTAGGGATGTCTCTAAGGATATGTTTAAGGATGAGTTAATGTTTAGGAAAATGTCGTTAAATTTTGAAAAAGGATAGAATGAGTGGTTTCCAAGAAATACATCCATTTTTTGAAACTACAGGAGGATGTTTCTCTCGACCAGATGTAAATAGGGATAACAACCATGATGGAACCATATTGAGATAGACTCAATCAACAAATGGAGCTCAACAATAGTCCTTAATGCATAGATATTTTGACACTACTTGGGGGTAATATTTGGAAATTCATACACTATTTATTAACCATAATGTAGTATTTAAATAGAAGTTGACTGTGAATAACCTAATATAAACCTAAGGTTTCATAGATTAAATAAATACAAGTCATTATGTACACATCTTGTAAGTGATTATTCAGGATAATATGATTTTTTACTATGACAAGTCCTGCTTACACAATGCTTTCTGGTTTTAGTAAATGGATGGAACTTGAATGAATTGGGTTAAAATTGAAATATATATATGATTTGGTATTAATCATATAGATTGGATGATGATAAGAATAATTTATATTGTTATTTTTCCAAATCAGATATCGAGATATATGAATAAAAATATGAAATTTAGTGAGATTCCATACACATCAATTAATAGAATGATGGAATTTTGTGAAAGTTCATGTGGTAATGAACATACAGAAATAAAAAATCATCATCGAACATATCAATAAGGTGGTAATAAAAACTATAATGACTATTTAAAATGGAGAAAAATATGTTATCTATGAAGAACAAAGGGTCATAGAGTGACAAATTTTTGACGAGTTAAATGTCTTATATATGGATAAATTGGTCACTAAACAACTCAATAACCAGAACTAAGAATATAATTATAGGTAAATGAATTAAAAATTCCATTTCAATCATTGATGAGTAAGGATTAAAGTATTTATGTATTTTGGTTCAATAATTATGAATGGTGAATTATGTAAGGATTTTTCAATTTGTGTTATTCTATAAGGACTTAAAAGATTATGTTGAATGGTTCTCATGGACAAGAAAAGTGATATATATGTAAGGGGATATTTATGGTAAATACAAGATTAATTTAAAGATGAACCTAAATATGTAACTGATGTTAGGATTATTTTTTTATAATGATATATTTGATATGAATTATTATATTGGATAGTACTAATTACATTATAACTGAAATGAATTTGTTGAAAATTTGTTTATTCTACCATGGATGTGGTTTACAACATTTTTGGATTTAAGTAATATATCTATTAATCTATGTTTTATGAAAATAATTTATAAGAATGTATGTTTTAATTAAGGATTTATGATAATTTAGTTTTTTACCATGTTCCAAGAGAGTACATGATGAATTTATTCACATGTTTTTTTTATGGGAACCAAGAAATACTTATTTAGGGGATCAATACTGAGCTTACTATTTCAACTTCAGTGAACCTCTTTCAAATGTTTTGGACATTAATCTTATAGAAGTGTTATAATGATAACCATTTCTTGTATGGTTTATGTGATTCTTTGGATGGAGTTTTATATATTAATGTATTTTCTCCCCATATGCTGATTTATTCATATTTGTTAACGTTTTCTAACCTTTTAGTTGTGATAGGGATAAATGGAATGACCTATTATTATATTAATGTATCTTAAGACCCACAGATGCTTTAGGAATGACAAATTCACCTTCATTTATTTAAATAAGAGATGATGTGGAAATTGGTCAAGGCACAAAAAGGGTGAGGTTTTCCTAATATAATGTAACTAAATATTCATATTAAAATGAAACAACTTTATGAAAAAGGGCATTAAAATAATTTTTTTCTTATTAGCATGGTTTTTTATGATATCAATTACCTTTTTTAAACCTCTTTGAGTTATAGACTTGCGATCATTAACTTTCTCCAAACTATGTTTTTTATCACTATAAATTAGGAATAGATAGTTATATTTCTATTACATGTCCGTGTATTCATTTGAAATAGATGTTTTCCTATTTGGAAACATAGTTATGAGTTACTTTGGATAACTATTATCGTTCCTACATTATTATTTTAAAGTATGTTTTAGTTTTAATTTTTACAATGTGGATTTCTCTAAAAAGAAATATCAAGTATTAAACCATTGATAACCCGAAAAATGTTGGTGGAGAAATTAATTTTAATGGGGGAGAATAAAACAGCTTGAGATTTTGTGAAATTATTTTCAAATTAATTTTACTTTTTGATAGATATCATTTTACACAACACTGAATACAACTTTTCTAATACGAAAGTACTAAGTATGGATTATGTTATACCCAAAACCCAGTTTATATTTCACTACAAGAAAAAATAATATTTTATTTTAGTAAATGAAACAATATGTTTAGAATTTGTTACACATAATACTAAGTCTCCTTAATAACTTGTGTTACATACAATACCAAATTTTACCAAATGAAAATATACTATTAAAAATATTACTAAAATATTATTATAACTATCACTTATCTGTTAGAATAAAATACGTAGATTATATTCAATTAATTAAGAAAATTTTGTTTAAAAGTTTATATAATATAGATCCTTTTATTATCCATTATATATAAATAAAAATAATAACTTTCTGAGAATAAAGAAATTTATTTTCGAAGAAAACTATTTTTCTACATAAAAAAACCAGCTTATCAAAATAATTTTTTTTAAAAAAAATTATTGAATTTTTTAATTAAAATTTATACATTAAATATTCAATAAAATGTTATTACATGAATCCAATTTATTTTATACGCATAATATAAGAATAAATCCAATTTTCTGAATAAACAGATGTATTTTTCAAAGGGGTAATTTTGCCGCTATTTATTTGGAGAACACATTTTAAATCTAAATTTTAAATCTTTTATAATTTTCATATGAAAAAATAAAATTTATTTTTTAAATATTAATATAAAAATATAATTTTACAGAATTTTCATATTTTTATGAGATGTTCCAAGTTTTTATAAATAGTGGAAAATAATGAATTTTAATCAAAAGGTGTTTTTTCGTCTAATTTATTTATATATAAAAATTATCTTTTAAATTTGTTTTAATGTATAAATTTATAATTTATAAATATAGTAACAAAATTTTGGGTTTTTAATTAATTTAACATTAAAATTGGATATAAAAAAATTTCAAGTATATGAACATTTTCACTTTAATAACTCATTTTCTCGTCTCATTTGTAGGATTAATTTTGAATAAATTTCTGCCACTTTTATTTTTTGAATTTCAAAAAATGGATTCATTAGTTTGAATAAGAATAATTTTTATCCTATAATAAATTCAAATTATTATTTTAAAAAAATATTAGTGAATATAATTAAAAATACTTATAGTGATTAATGTAAAAACAAGCTTTATTAATGACTAAACATAGAATATAAGTTTAAAGATGACCCTAAAATTGTATAAAAATTATTTGATTTCCATATTTTGACACCAATACCTATAAGGATCTATAATGTTCAATTTTTATCCCGTGAAGGTAAATTAAAATGTGGGGAGAAAATATATCGTTTCAAGAATACCCAATGTGCCCTTTTCCCTACTTATATAAGGCGCCCTCTACTTCCCTTCACTTAAAACTTCTCAATATGATTGGATTGAGAAAAACCAATAAATATATCCTCAAAAATTCCTCCTCTATATTATAATCTTCCCTTTGGGAATAAATCTGACAATGGAATATCTTTGGTTCAATCAAAAAGGAATTACCCAAAGAAGAGGTAACATCTTTCAAAAAACATTGTCATTTTATTTATTTATTCACCCCATTAAATAATTATTTTTACCTAATTATATAATAAAATTATTATAATAAATATAATTATGTGTTTTATGATATTTTTATGACCTATATTCAAAGACACTTCCATCAAATTGGATATAAAATCATGGTTTGTGTGAATGGAAGACTACAACCTCATAAACTGATGATATTTTTTCTTTCATTTACACAATTCAAGGTTATTAATAATGATGTTATTTAAATTTATATATGATATATATTATATTCGTGATGTATTTATATTTATTTATTCATTATTTAACACATTAAATCATGGTTTTTATTTTGGGTAAATATGATAGAAACGTTTGTGGACGTGTGGACTACTGCTTCCTCAACGCGATGTGATTCATTCACATGTTACATGGGAGGTATAAAGTATTGGTTTAGTAAAAATATATGATTTGTAGGACAATATAATTATTCAGAAATTATAATATATATATATATATATATATTCTATTTACTTACTTTATTTTCATACAATAAAAAAATGGAAACAACATTCATGCGTATGTACGACCTACCATCTCCATGAACGTTTTATTCCATTTCATATTTATATATTTTATAAGTATATATATAAAGAATATATATTATATTTATATAATTTTTTACATTTTTTAAATAATTAAATCATTATCTATGTTAATGGATCTAAAATAACAAGTCAAAACATATATGAAAAAAAGCAGTTATTACCCGAAACATATCATTTACATGGAATTATTAATAAATAGGTAATATTAAGTCCCAATAAAGTCATATATTGTATGATATATAATAATATGGTCATTTGGTAGATTTATAATAAAATTTTATTTATTATATTGGATGTTCAAATGTGTATGAAAAAAGTCAAGACTTATGGTAAGGGAATTTCATCTCACTTTTTATATCGATGAGATACATGCCATATTCACTGATAATTTAATTTTATGGTGTATATACTACAATATGACATTTTATATAATTTATTTCATGATATTAAAATTTTAAATTACTTTCATTCCTTCATAGATCTCATGATTCAAAAGTTACTCAAAGTAGTAAGGATTTTCACGTCTCACTTTTATTTTAATGAGATATATGCTATATTACCCACTTATTCTACTTGTGTGGTGTATATACTACCCTATGAAATGGTATATCATGAATTTAATATATTTCATGATATTAAAAGTTTTAATTTAATTTATTCTTTCATGAATATCATGACTTAAAAGGTATACTCATAGAAAGGGTTTGGTCATCTCACTTTTATTTCTATGAGACTTATGACTTATTCAAAAATAATATATTTTATGTCATGTATATTGTATATATGAATGTATTATATGATTATTATACTTTTATTTATGGTAATTTTCATATCTATTGTATGATTTCATTTTATTAGGTTTATGGTTCGAAAGATACCAAATCAGTAAGGTAATTTTTTTTATCAATTTTCCTTCTTCGAGATATATTCCATGTTATGCACCTGTATTTTTATATGGGGTGTATATACATCCCTTTTCATGTTATATCATGATTCACATTATTTTAATTATATTTTAAGAAACCAGTAATTTTTTTCTTTCATGGGGATTATGATTCAATGTTACCAATGTAGTAATGGTTTATTATTGCAATCTCATCGTTTAATGAGATTGTTTATGATTATGCTTCCATAGGTGAAGTATTATGATCTATCTCTCAAGAACACCTGGAAACGTTCTTATCATTTATTTATTCAAGATATCCTTATGTAATGGAAATATGTTTCTACTAATTGGTACTTAATATAATTGTAAATGTGTTTTAATAAAAATATAATGGTTTCTATCGCTTCAGTTTTAAATTAATGTTCTTTTAAAAAAATGGTCTAAAATTATCTTATGATATTTAAAAGATATTTTTACACATTTATTACCGAAAAAGGGTTTCTAAAAATGAATCTTCATGTCATTTTATGATTGAGTTACTTTTCTAAAATTATTACAGCTGAAAATGAATATTCTACAAGTATGAATTTATCCCCTATAAAGACTAAAATTTCTTTGAAGATTATTTGGAAAGGTTAGAAGATAATTTTTTTAAATATAAATATTTATCCTAATATTATTTAAATTAATTTATTTTAAATATTATTCCAAAAAAAAAATGTTTTAAAAAATATTTAATATTAAAGAAGTTTTTAAAATTAATTTACAAGATCCCATTAAATGTTTTAGAAGAAATTTTCAAAGAAAAATGTTTTCAAAATTTTTTATATTTAGAATGTGTTAGAAATGTTTTCAGTAAAATTTTATATGTTTTCAAGGAAAATGTACTTCAAAATTTTTTCAAGTTTATTTTTTAAAATTTTATGGAAAAAGGTTTTCAAAATGATTTTATGCTAATTTTATAATTTTTCAAGCAAAATTGTTTTCAAAATGTTTTCAAACATATTTTATAAGTTTTAATGGAAAAATGTTTCCAAAATGTTTTCAGTGCTATTTTATAAATTTTCAAGGAAATATTATTTCAATTTTTTTATGAATCTTCTATTAGATTTTAGGAAAAAACGATTTCAAAATGTTTTAATGATTACATTATGTGTTTTAAAGTTTATTTTCAAAGAAAATGGGTTTCAAAATGTTTTATGTTTTAAGAAGCTTTTATTCATTGATGAAAGGATATTTTCCTCAAAAATTATTTTGGAATATTTCTCAAAAAAAAATTTCAATCAAATACAACATCCATTAGTGTCACTCATGCATTTCTAGGTAAATAATCCAATGGTTACATTCATATTATTTTATATAATGGTTTATGTTTTAATGATATGATGTTTATGAAAACCATTTATACTTTATGATTTATATGCTTATGAAATCCAATTCTTTCATGGGTTATGATTTTATGAAAATATTATGAAACCAATCTATTTTCCGATGGTTATGATATGATTACATGATTTTGGTACCAATTTCATTTCATGGGTAATGATATGATGAATATTAATGATATAGTTGCACACGTATGTATGATTTCATTATGTGTTGGGTTATACCTATATATCCCTCCGATGCATTGGGAAAATATTTATATCTCATGAGTAAATGGTGGTAAAAAAGTCAAAAGGATTCATCCACTATAGAAATAAGGGGAAACCTAGTCAACTATAGGAAGAAGGGGAACCTAATCCACTATGGTAAGAAAGGAAAACACGGTACCTTATAAAAATAGACTTTGACTGGGGACGGTGGTGTGTCACACTTAGTAGGTGTAGTCCCCATGAAGTTCCCTAATAAGTTTAAAAAATGGTCCTTGACAAATAAAAAATTATATTACATGTTTATGTGTCTTCCACAATTCCATGTCTTTTTCCTATGTTATTATTTCATGAAATATGCTCATGATTCTCTCATGATTCATGTATTATAAACAACCAATATTTATGTCAAAACTCTTTGATATGATATTTTTTATGTAGGGTATGATATTATAATGTTATGTTCATTTTATCATACCCTTATTTTCGTGATTATTCTTACATAACTCCCTTTATTATCTTTACTTATCTTTTTCTCTCACCCTTTTCATATGTTCCTTTTTCCCCAGGTTATGGAAAAGGTTTTATATAGAAGTACTAAAGTGGAATATAATTACAAGGGGTGCTCAATATCATTCCCTAAATTATAATAATATATCTGATGTTTTCTAAGAAACTAAACTATTACAGTCCTCAGGCATGTACTTTTGTAATGTGATGAATATTCATATAAAATGATTTAAATTCCATGTATGTTAAGCATGGGTCCCAATATTATCATTAGATGATCATATGAGACATTATATACTAGATATTATAATTCATTACATGGTTACCCATACTACCATATTATAAAGTTTCACTCATTTTACATCATGGTTTTGGTAGGGTTGTAGAAGTATTTCGGTTCATAGGTACTTTTGAGTACATCCTATCACCCAATAAATGATTATCAATTAAATAATACTATATATTTATTATAGGACTAGATAGAAGCATGATTCCTAGATTTTGGAGGGTCTTGGGAGAAAAATATACTTATTTTTTACTTTTATTATAATAATATATTCTATGTGGCTATACAGATGGCTCAATATAAGGGTCTATATGGTAGTTTATGCTGTTCACCCATGTGATGGTTAGAGGAAGGTGAGGTAGTACTACTTAGATCTTGTCTCAATCAGGAAAATTCTGATTATGTATTGTTTATTTTAAATTATATGGATACAACCAAATTTAAGTAAAGGTATTATACTGATACTTTATGCTAACCTATGGAGTTTTAGTTGGGCGATAATTTCTTCTTGTGTATTTTTCAAAGATTGGGGAATCAAAGGATTATGAGATAGGGTAAGATATAACATAGATCTGTTGGGTCTTTTGAGATCTTGGAGAGTGTCAAGATGGTATTTTATTAGTCAATTCTACCTCATAGGTACCATACCATACACGATTTCTTCCATGATTCACAAATTTTTCACTATTATGAGGACCCATATCATGTCCTTCATCCCGATGAGGTTTATAATGATTTTGATGCTTCTTTTAAGGAGTATCTTATACATATCATTTTTTGGAGAAAAAAGAAAGTATGAAAAAATGGTAGTTCTTCTAGTATGGTTGTCATTATAGAAGGTTTGTCTAAAATATACGACATGGGAGAGAGATTATGATGTTCCAAATTAGTGGATAGAGTTATTCTGAGATGATACTCAATTACCCTTGGAAAGGAAACTGGAGTATGAATTGGTTTAAAGATGATAGGTTTTAAGATTCAATTTTTGTTTCAGGAGGTATGAACCATTTAATATTTTACATAAATATTTTTTATTAAACTAATAAATGTTACTAAGGTGTTATTAAAAGATTTAGATTCATCCAAAGCTTGTTCAGAAGTTAATGATCGAGATTTTTAAGAAACATGTTGAGGCCTATGGTTAGTGATAACCATGCATCTCAACCGTACATGACAGAATGAGTGATACATGGTAATTCAAATCATGCATGGGAGGCCTCATTATAATTATAGAAAAAACTAGATTGTTGTAGAGGTGATACACACAATTAGAGTATGTTTCTTCTAATTGTTTTCCTTATCTTTTGAGGGGACGTGCCTCTTATACAAATTTTGTTCAATTTTAGTTAATTTTTTGGAAAACCATAAAAAAACCATGTGTACCCATAAAAATAATCAATTTCAATTTTAATCCCATGTCTATTAATTACTCGTCTACCATTTTACATCCTTCATTTCTAGTAGGTTCTACACCTAGAGAGATCTTCCCTTCCCTTTTATAGGTTCTTTTGGATCTCCCTCACATGAGATCTCATTCAATTTATGTTTATTATTTTGTAAGACTATTGGTGAGGCCATCATTACACATCCTTCATTTCATTTTTGATCTTATTGTATTAAATTCTATTTCCATGAAATTTATTTTACCCTAGTTTCAATGAATTCTTATTTTTTTCATTTCTCCAAATCAAGATTTAATATGAAGAAAATACAAGATAAGAAGTTTTCTACTAGTATATGGTATGTGCTCTATTACTTTTGTTTAATGTTTTTATTCCTATGTGATATTTCATTATGCCACGCACATCAGAAGCACCAAGAATCACCCTATGAATGGATTATTAATTAAATAAAATTCCATTATATATATTTTTTAGCCCATGTCTACCTAATTTTATCATTGGTAGTCATCCAACTCCACCAATACCACCCCATGTATAAGGAACCAACATCAAACATTACATAATACAGATTTTTAGTGAAGCACTTACATTATTTCACATTGATGGTCTTTTCAGGTTTCGAGTTTTTGAGAATGAGGCAATATATAATACATAAAAAACAATATAATACAAATTCTATATATCCAAATAGTATCCATTTTTTCTATAATAAAAATCTTTTAAAAAATAATTCAAGATCTCTTTTAGAAAAATCTTTATGAAATTTAACTTAACCTCTTCCAATTCCATATGAATCATTGAATCCTATAGAAAATATTTAAAAGCATTGAATGAGCATAAATATCTCTATAAGGGATATAAAAAGAAGGAAATCTATATTCGATTAAAAAAATTAAAAATCACGAAAAACCATTTCTTGAAAACATAATTTTTTCCCAAAGAGGTAAATATCATTCATAAATAAATATCCTTTATTTTACATTTTGAAAAAAATGATTTCCATAAAAAATCATTATAAATAATTTAAAATTCATATTGGTACCTTGGTACATCATTACATTGAAACCTTACCTAACCCTTAATGAATACTTACAGTTTGGAATAACCATACCACTAACTTCCAAAATAATTCTCTGGAGAATATAATCATTTACCAATGTAATAGAGAGATATCTATATGAACCAATCACTTAAGTTATTACGGGCTCACCTGATGCTATCTGGAAGCAAACGTCATTTATAATGTCCATGAACCAAAACAAGGAATAAAATATTTTATCATTTGAAAAACTCTTTTAAACTCGCATGAAAATAACATTGAAATATTAAAATAAATTTTTTATTCAAAAATACCATTTTTAATACAAAATACATCTTTCTTTTGAAAACCCATTTCAATACCAAAATACCAAAAAGGAAAGATTTTTTTTCATTTAATTAAACATGAAATATTTTAATGGATGAAAAAAGTAAAAAAATGTCCATAGTGGGGGAAAAATCATTATCATTATGGATGTTAAAAATAGAACATTCTTTTTTCCGTTTGTCAAAAAATTCCGTATAAAATACATATAAATATTAATGTCTAAAAAAATATGAATGAAATTAAACACAGAAATAAAAATTACTTTATAAACCCTTTATATAAATATAAATATAAAATAATAACAATAATATTGACATGAAGTATAATATTTTGAAATTAAATCTTAAAACATTTAAAAATATTTTTTTAAATCAATGTGTCTATTACCACTTTTAAATATTTAAATCCTATAACTTATTAAATAATATCATTTAAAAAAAACTAAATGTCATGAGAATAGAGAAAATCCATGATATAACATTTTAAAGGTTCTTTATATACATCTAATAAAAGAATAAAGGATTATAACATTAAGATACGCCTAAATAAAAGGATATTGATAAAAAACCCTTACATTGAGTCCAACTTATCACATGTGTCTTTATCTTCTTAAATAATAAACTTCTGTCAATTATTTACACTCTTTATAACCATTTTAATGTTTTTCATTTCTTTTATTTATCACATTACAATTTTGTACAAAACTACTTAATGAATTTTGTTTATGTCAGTTGTTTTGACCATGTTTTGTTTTTGTGTCAAAAACAACTTTGAAAGGTAAACTAAGGAAAAACGAGTCATTATATAAACATAAAATGAATAATAATCTTGATTTTGTCTTTAATATTTATACATAAATTACAATTTTAAAATAAATCATGATATATGGTTATAAAAAATGAACAAATGTTACAATCATGGAGATGGAAGACCATATGTATACAAGAGAATACTTCCCATTTTTCAATGATAATTATCGAAAGAAGGTAAGACACATTTATATTTACATAATGATAAATATATAATAATTACCATGTTATTTAATCATATATTCTTATATATATACCACTTTTATGTAAAAGGAATCACATCACGTTGAGGAGATGATAGTCCACATGTCAAATAATGACATTATCACTTTTTTTTATTGTGTTAAAGGGGGTTAAGGGATGTGATAAATTATATTTACATAAATACAATTATATAATTAATATCATATAAATCTGATTTATTTAAAATATTTTTTTATTAAATACATCATTAATACATTTCATGTAATATGTAAACATATCACATCGCTTGAGTAGTCGGTAGTCCACACATCAAAAAACGATGTTATCATATTCCAAAAAATTGGAAAGAATGATGGTATGTGTTATATAAAAATTATTGATTTATTAAGATATCATAAATATCATATAAATATTGAATTTCCATCATAATTATCAACCATTATATGTGATAAGAAAAAACAACAACATTCTTTCACGTTGTGGTAGTTTGCTGTACACGTGAACGTTATGTTTGTTACACATTTAATACAAGTGTGAGTAAGAGTAGATATAAAACAAAACATAAAAACATATGTGTATAGTTAAGATACTTTTTTCATTATATAATGATGATATAAAATTAAATTAAGGGTGTGGGCAAGGATACAATGTAAAAAATGCATGTCGATGAATGTTACATCTTCTTCGGGTAACTCCTTTTGGTTATCACCAAGGTACTTATTGGTCTGATTTTGAACAAAAGTTTTAAATCTAGGATTAGTGGAGGTTTTTTGGGATATTATTTGGGTAGTTTCTGTTTTATAAAAAGGGGATTGATAGGTGTGTAGAAGTAAGGGGTTGATTACCTTTTTATAGTGGTGGCGGAGTGACATTCTTGTAAATATAAAATGGTAAACACTATTGGGAGGTCTCCCTTACATCATGTGACACCAATAAATAAAAAAATTATATAAAATATGGGATATTGTCAAATAATTTATATAAAATTTGTTTTGGTTATATTGCAATGTCATTTGGACTCTTAAGATTTATGTTTATCAACTAGGTAATCACATTTTTACCTTAATGATTATAATTAATTTTAATTAAGTTCACTAATATTAAAAAAAACTATGTATACCTTATTATACATTATAAATTACTATAATTAAAAATATGGAATCCATTTTTCCATAATCAAATTACATAAGTGGACGAAGTTAATTTAAAATTAATCCCAAAAACAGAATGACAAAGCGGGTTTTTAAAGTAAAAATATTTTCAACAGTTTGGTAATTTTTTTTATCTAAATTAAATTTAAAATTATTTCCAATTAAATAAATTGGTTTAAATTATGTAAATTTAATCTAATTATACTTTAAAATAAATTTATAACATAAACATCTATATAAATTAATTAAATCAAAAAATAGTTTTCAATTAAAATTTGGTGTCTTTTACTATTCATCAAAATATAAAAGTTCGTAGAAAAAAAAACCCAAAGTAAATTTTTATATATTCAATTATAATATTAATTGTATTATTCATTTAAAAATTATCCAAATTTAATATTTTTTTTAATATAGATGTGCCATAAAATGGTGCTCAAAACTTCTATTTTAAAAAATAGAGTTTTTAAGTGAAAAAATAAAGTTATTCTTATATTATAACTACACAATATAATTGGTGAATGTAAAAAATATTATAAATATAGGTAAAAATATATATTTAGTTATATTAAAACCTTATAATATTACTTATAGGTGATACATACCTCTTAAAATAAAAATATTAACAGTATTTTATTGTTCGGTATAACTCAATCTTGTGTAGAACATTAGATTTTGATGAAACTCATTGTTGTGTAAAAAGAATTCTATTGAAATTAGGGTCCCCTTTAATATAAAGTTAATATTTAATTCATAAATTTTTATAAATATGAAAAATACTTATTCTTTTAGTACCTAGGCTGTTACACCCTTTCCCTATTTTGGAAATTTCATTCTCATAAATTCATTCACTTATCAAAAAAGTTTTGATATATCTCACTCATATAATTTTCATATTCACATGATACCTATTAAACCATATGGGTTTCCATAAAACATTAACTTGATAAATCACCTTGTTATGTAACACTTTCTACCTTTGGTCAAGAACATGAACATTTTATTACTCATAAGAATGACTCTTTTCCAACTGAACTACTTTAGGGATCAAAACATTAGAAGAATCTGATACATACATCAATAACATTGAGACATGAAATATGTTGTTTACCTAGGATAACATCTGAGGTAATTTCACTCAATATGTAACTGATACAACGTTATCTAAGATTTTATGTGGTCGAATGAACAATGGAATCAACTTCACATTCTTACCAAAACACATAAACATTTTCCAAAGAGAAACTTTGAGGAAGACATAATAAACTACTTCAAAATAAAGATCTTTCATCTAGTTATCTACAAAACTTTTCTTCCTTCCCTGAGATACCATTACATGTCACTAAATCTATTGAACTTTATCTACTATTTCCACTATCACCACTAGTCCCATCAATTTATTTTCTTCTACATAATCCAAAAAACCCAATGTCCTACACCGATTTCCATATAATCTCTCAAATGGTGCCATATGTATACATGAATGAAAACTTCTATTATAATAAAACTCAACTAAAGAAATATGTTGAGCCCCAAACCCCTATTAATACATTGATTAATAATAAATTATATCATCTAATGTCTGAATCTCCCACTCATACTATCTATCATATTAAGGATAAAAATATGCACTGATGTTTAATTCAGTACACAATGATTTTAGGAAATTTAAAAACATTTGATTTGATCTTGGGATCATAGTATGATACATTGGATATAGGAACTCAATGTGACCTAATAATATCTTTTATAAATATTCTAGAAAGATACACTAAAGAAATCATATCTCTAATGGGATGAAAATGTGTAGATTTAGTTAATCAATCCTCATTAACCCAAATCAAACTATCACATTGAGAAGTATTTCAAAATGATACCATGAAATATAATGATATATTCTCCAATTTCTACTCTAAACTGGGAATAGTTAAAACATACCCTTAAGTAACTATAATTCTACTTTATCCTACAGACAATTCAAACACATCATGGTAATCATAGTGATGTCACTTTTAATTTCAATCCCACAAGGAATATTATCAAAGGAATATATACATATTATCACTTCCTATATGAATGGAAAAAGAATATATATATGATTCTATGAAATAAATCTTTCCTCAAATGTGAATTACAAGCCACAAATAATATTTTTCAAAATCATAAATCACCTTTACCATCAATATTAAAATCAGGGATCTAACTATTAATAATGGATTCTACCTTTTCCTTCCAATATTTAAACACCTTTTAATACCTTTTAATTATTTCTTAAAAATTAAACTATTTTGAAAACTAAAACAAAAAATAATTTTTTTCATCCTCAATATATAGGAAAAAATTCATCAAATAATTAATTAATGTTCATTTTAAAAACATAAAATAGTTAACTTAATTTTTTTTTCAACTCGAATCATCAAATACTTTGCTTTGTTTTCTAGGATGATAATGAATCGTGAAATTATAATCCTTGATTAGTTCCATCCTTCTTCTCTATATCATGTACAATTCTTTCTGAGTGAATATATACTTATATTTTTTTATCAATACATATTTCAAGATTTACTTCATTCAAATGATTCATCTGAATTTTTAAGGATAAAAAAACAACAGATAATTACAAATAATGTGTAGTGTAATTTAACTCATGAGTTTTCAACTTACATGAAGCATAATAAATTACCTGATCAATATACATTAGGAAAACAACCAAGTACTTTCAAAAAACCATCAAAATTGATAACGAATTAACCATTTTTGGAGAAAAAGGCCAAAAAATGACATTTCACCAATATTTTTTTAATTTATGAAGGAAATCATCATATTTATCTTCCAGACAAACTTAAATCATTTCCAAGTTAACTTAGTCCATGGTATAGAAAACTGAGAAATGTTTTCAAAAAACCACTAGTAGTAACCCACTAATCCATGAATACTATAAATCTTAGTGATATTAGTGGGTATTTACATTCTTTAACAACTTTTATTTTAGCATGATCAATATTTGTGTCAACTTTAGAAATAATGTGACCAAGGAATAAAATTTTTTTCAACCCAAATTTACACATTCAAAAAAATTATTATAATTTAATTTCTTTTATAGTATTTAAATAAACCCTTAGATTCCTCTAATGTTCCTATTGAATTTCATAAAATAATAAAATATCATCCATAAACACAACCACAAACTTATCTAATAAGTCAAGAAAAATATTATTCATATGATCCCTGAATATTCAAATTACATTAGATAACAAATGGAATACCTAAAAATTCATTGTGGTTGTATATATTTTTATAAATAGTATTTTTAATTTAATATTCCTTCATTTTTAGATAATGATAGCCTATCCTCTATCAACATATGAAAATCATTGTGCTCCTTGTAGTTGTTAAAAAAATTATCGATATGATGAAAACAATACTTGTTAAAAAATGTGATGTTATTCAAGGCTCTATAATCAATTAAAAGTATTATCGATCGATCATTATTTTTACCAAACAAGAGAGGATAAACCCATGTTGATGTTCTAGGTCAGATAAAACCTTTATCAAATAACTCATAGAATTTATTTTTCAACTATAAATTTTCCACCTGAGATATTCGATAAGGGGGTTTAGAAATAGGATTAGCATCCATTACTAAGTTAATAGTAAAATCAACCTCTCAATTAAAAATAAAACCGAGAAAAAGTCTTCTAGAAAACATCCATATATTAATTTACTACTCGAACATCACTAATTTGATTAGTTTCTTTATTTTAAACACTATGATCTATGTAACTATCATTTCCATCAATAATCAATTTCTTATCTTTTTTGTATATTATCAAAGGTACTAAATAATTGAACAAAACATTATTAGTACTAAAATCTATCTTAGTATGATAAAATTAAATTAAATCAATACCAATAATGATATAAAACTATATTATGTCCAGTTTAATAAGATTTGTTGGAAATAACATCCAATTAATGACAATATGAAGATTCCTATAAATATTGTTTCCATTAATACCTCCACTTGATGATTTTTTAAAAAAATTATCTCAATTTTATTAGATGATATTCCCAATAAAATTTTAATATTCCCATAAATGAAAAAATTTAATGATATAGAGTAAAATAGGGAATTGGAATAATTCGAATACATAAGTAACATACCTATCGCCACTTAATTTAATGTAACAACTTCAACTATAAATCTAGAAAATGAAAATGCAACACCTTTATTTTTACAATCTTGATGACATCCATAATGTTGAAAAATCTTCTGATATGAATTAGAATAATGAACCATTTCATTGTATCTAAAATATCTTACCATTAGATGAGTATTAGTAACCATATTCTTTGACTACATGAGATTATTTCTCTTAAATTGACGGGCAATGTGGACAAATATTCCACATATATAACACTTCTCTATCTTTATAAGACATTATCAAGTGTTTTTTACCACACTTACTAAAAGATTGGATCTTCATTTTATTACCTCAAGATTTATTTTTTTCATTTTACCCTTATCCTTACATCAAGACCAATTCTTACTTTTATCAACATGAGCCACATAAGAGTCAAAAAACAAAATATAAAGCTTTTCCTAACAACATAAAAATTTCTCATAGATGTTAAATAGTAACGAGGACATATCCCTTTGTAGAATTTATTTAAATCCTATTTTAAACTGATTTATTTTTCTGTTAGTGTGCCGAATAAAATCAACCACATAAATGGCCAATATTGTGAAGTTTACTTCATATGTAGCTATAAAATCATCAATATTTTCTATCAATTACATGATTTTTTTCCATTCAGTATTGAGAAACCATAGAGAAATATTTCTCATGAAATATTTCCTTGAATTCTTCCCATTACATAGCATCAATATCATCTTTTTCTTTGGTATTATTAGCCAATGACCACCATTAGTCAGCTTCACCTTCAAAATGATAAATATAAAGGGCTACCATTAGATGTTTCGAACATCCCATGACATCAAATATTTTTTATAAATAGTTGATCCATCCTTTATCTACCACTGAGTCAAAATATCAACTGAATGATCTGGGATTTTTCTTCATGAAATGATCAAAAAAATACACGTTCTTTCAGAGTTGATCAGGTTACTCTGTTGTATGGATACCACCATCATATATCTCTTAATTCAATTGATTTGTCACTAAAAAAAATACTTTTTAGTCTAATTATGACCATATCCAGATACTTATCTGTAAAGATATATTTTTCTTGGTTACATACCACTATTTCTTCCCAATTTCCTTTGCAGAAAATTGTTCTGAAGAGAAATATTTTTGGAAAATAAACATGGTAATATTCAAATGCTAAATCATTTTAATTTGACCATAAATTAAATTCATTCAAGGGAAAGTTATTAAAATTACCAAACCTATAAATTCATCTAATCAAAACTCTGATAAAACTTTAAGCCCTCGATGATAAGTATTACATAATATTGATGTTTTGTTAATTATTTAATTTATTTTACAATAACGATATATTATGGTCTGGATTTTTAGATAATTTGGCCATATCTGATACATAAAAAACCCATAAAATACAATGTAGAAACTTCTAAATAGTACCCATTATTTCCACCACATAAAACATTTAAAAAATGATATATTTTATGAAAAATCTTCACAACATTCAACTTTACCTCTTCTAATTCCTTACTCCTCATTAAATCTTATGAAAACAATTTATGAAAGTGGGATGAGAAAAAATACTAATAAGGGTTATAAAAGAAATAAACCATTAGTCTATTGATAAAAAAATAAAATCATGAAAAACATTTTCTTGAAAACATAACACTTTACCAAAAAAGTGAAATTTCATTCTTTAATAAATATCATTTATTTTAATATTTGAATAAAATTTACTTCTATGAAATCTAATTATCAATCATAAAAAACTTATATAGTTAACTTGGGATATCTTCACATTTAACACTTACAGAACCCTTATATATTGGAATAACTATTCAACTATCTTCTAATATAATTAGTCATATAATATAATCATTACCCAATTTATTAGTGAACTATCTGGGAACACCCATATTTTAAGCTATAATGAGATCACCTAATGCTATCTGTATGCTCCCATCATTTATAATATCCAAGAACTAGAAAATGAACCAATGTTTTTCATCACTTGAAAAACACATTTAATCTTATATTACAATCACTTTCATATATTAATATACCATTTTCTTAAAAAAGCCCATTTTCAATAAAAAATACATGTTTCTTTTGAAAACCTATATTCAATGCCAAAATACATAGAATAAAATAAATATGGGGTTTCCATTTAAAAAAAACTAAATATTTCAAATAAATATATAAAAAATAACTTCCTTGGTGGTGGAAAATTCATTTTTGTTGAGAAAGTTAATAATAGAACATATCTTTTTCATTTGTCAAAATGTTTCATAAAAAACACATAAAATAATCCATTTTGATTTTTTTTGAATAAAATTCAAAATTTATGTAAAATTTTCCATATAATATGTATAAATATGTATAATAATATCACAATATTTACTTGTAGGAAAATATTTTTAAAATAAATCTTAAAATATTAAAAAATGATTTTTAAATCCTATTTTCCCATACCACGTTAAAATATTTGAATAAAAAAATCCTTAAATAATAACACAAAAAAACAATAAATATAATTAGAATATAGGAAATGAATGATATAAAATTTAAAAGGATATTTTTAAACACATGATAAAATTATATATTTGTATAATATCGTGATATGCCTCAATAAAAGGATATTGAAATGAAATCCCTTATATAGACTTTACCTAGTCACATGTGTCTTTATCTTTATAAATAATAAAATTCAGTTAATTTTTTAATTTATTTATAACATTTTTCATGTTTATCATTAATTTTATCTCACATATTACGACGTTGTATATAACTACTTAAATAATTAAGTTTAGGTTGGGTGTTTTGACCATATTTGGTTTATGCGTCAAAAATGACTTTCATACGTCAACTATGGTAAAAGGGGACATTATATAAAAATATATTAAATAATATTCATAAAATAATATTCATATTTATAAACAAATTTTATTTCTAAAACCTTTCGTGTGATATGGTTATGAAAAATTAACCAACATTGCAATCAGGGAGATGGTAGGCCGTACGTACGAGTGAGGAACATTAAAATTTTTCTAAATCATTATAGAAAGAAGGTAAGTGGAATTTAACTTTAAAAAATTATCATTATATCATAAATATTATTTTATTTAGTCATATATACTTATATATTTCATTCATGAGATGTAAAAATAATCACATTGTGTTTAGGATGCGGTAGTCCACACATTCACAAATGATGTTATCACTTTTTTAGTGTCTGAAAGGGTGTTAAATAAAATGATATGTTAAATTTAAATAATGGTAATTATGTTATGAATATAATATATATTTATTTTTTGTAAAATAGGTTTAATTAAATCCATTCTTAATGTGTTCCTTGTAATGTGTAAACATATCACATTTCTTTGAGGAGGTGGTAGTCGAAATGTCCAAAAAGGATGCCATCTTATTCCCACAAAATAGAAATCATGAAGTTATGTGTTATACAACAATTAAATATTTATTAATAAATTATAAATACCATATATATCATATAAATACAAATTTCCAACGTAATTCACAACCATGAGAGGTGGTAAAGGAAGAAGGAACAACATTGTTTCACGATGCAGCAAGTCACCATACACATGAACGGTAAGTTTGTTACCTATTTTAGGGAAGTGTGTTTAGGTGTAAGTCAAAATTGTAAAATAAATACATCTAAATGTATTTAATATAATTATGTATTTATATAAAAATTATATAAAATTAAATTGAGGGAGTGTAAAAGGAAAAAATGTAAATGTTCATGTTGATGAATGTTACATCTTCTTCAGGTAACTCTTTTTTGTTTACACCAAAAAATTTAATGGTAAGAATTATTCCAAAATTTAGGACTATATGGTTAGTAAATCCATTATGGGAGATTATTTTCACAGTATTTGGATGAGATAAAGGGTCTTGATAGGTGTGAAGAAGTGTGGGGGTGAATTCCTTTTTATAATGGTGGGGGAGTGGCATTCTTTAAAATATAATAAGGTAAACACTATTGGGTGGTATCCCTTACAAAATGTGAATAAAATAATAATAAAAACTCAATAAAATATGGGATATGGTCTAATAATAACTATAAAATTAGTTTTGGATAATTTTTGAGGTCATTTGAACTCTTAAGATTAATGTTTAACCACTAAGTAAACAGATTTTTACCTTAATCATTGTAATTGATTTTTTTTTTACTTTCACGAATATTTTTGTTAAAAAAATAAGTTTAAATTTGTAGAAAATATATATTACGTGGATTAAAAATATTACAGCCATTTTTTAAATTACAATCATATAAGTGACAAAAATTAATTTCAAATTAATTATGTAAATGGGATGACAAATATGGGTTTTAAAGAAAAAAATGTTCAAAACTTTTCTATGTTTTTATATCCAAAGTCACTGTAAAATTGTTTCCAATTACCTAAATTGTAAAATTAGTATAATTATACTTTAAAACCAATTAAAATTATAACATAAATATAAAAATTATATATATGAAAAATAATTTTTCAATTAAAATTGGCTGCCATTTACTATTCATAAAAAGATGAATGTTCTCAGAAAAATATGAAAAATTTAAAAACGTAAATTTTGATATAATTATTTAATAAATAAAGCTTACTTTTATTAATAAGAATTATAAAACTTTCAAAATTTATTTTTAAATCAAGTGCGCCACAATAAGGCGGTAAAATTTAGTTTTCAAGAAAATAGGGTCATTAACAGTTAAACTAGATTTATTATTATATTATGCCTATGAAATTTATTGGAAGAATGTCAAAAAAATTATTAAAATGTGTAAAAAAAATATAATTAGTTCCATTCAATCATATAAATATAACAACTAGGTGATAATTACCACTTAAAATAACAATATAAATAATATATTATTATTCAGTGTAACTCAGTTTTGCATGAAACCTGTGATTTCAAAGAAATAATTATAGTGTGTCAGGTAAAATATTGAAAATAATGTCCCTTTTATGGTAAAATTACTATCTAAATTATAAATATTAATAAATATGAAAAATCTTATTCTATAATTACCTGCGTTTTCAAACCTTTGGTGGGTTTAATTTGATTCCCTTATTACGAAATGGGTGCCTTCTAACAAAACCAGTACCTACATGGATTTGTATTATTTTCAAAATAAAATAAATTAAAGGATAATGTGGATGATACCATATAACTTATCTATTTCTTTTTTCTTACATTATATTTCATTTTTTCCATTTTAAATGAAATGGTCAATTTTAATTAAATGAGTTATAAATTGAATTATGAAATGCCATGGGAGAAACATGCATTCTGTTATTGGAAAACATGCATGGGATCATTATAAATTTGAATTGAATGATTTTGGAATAGAATAATGATATAATAGGAGAGTTAAATAGATAATATATGAAATTAATTTCATGGGATCACAAAGTATATGATATAATATTATTCGAGTGGTGTTACTTGGATTTCTATATGGAATACCGTGGAATGATAAAGGGAAAATTCATTTATACAAATCCTTGTATGTTACTTGGGGTTTTGTTATGGAATTCCATGGATAGACTAGTAGTATATTTTGTTTTTAGTATGCCTTGAGAAATATATATATTCCTTATGATTTTTCTCAGGTATGGGCTTAGGTTTCCAACCTATTTAAATGAAACAACTACCATGTCAAAGAACACACTCGAATTTGGATAATGTATTTTAGATACTTTTATATATTGTCTTATCTCAACTAAAAATTCATTATTAACATGGGAATTTTTGATCCCTTATAAAATTATCAATAGACATAGATTCTTCTATTTTAACCTAGGTTCTTGCTCCCTTATTATAGAATATCTATTATTCCAAGACATTTCAGATTGGTTCAAAGAAGGTAGTTCCAAAAGGGTATCGTATGTGGAATCTCATCCTAATTGAGTATTATTTTTTTCATTTAAATTTTACACTTTTATTACCTAAAAATTATTCATTATATATGTATTTACTGGATGTTATTAGAAGCCATTGGTGGTGTCCTATAGAGTTTTTCGTACACTATATTCAGCCCACTGATTGGTACCTATAAAGAATTTAAGAATACAGGTAGATTCAAAGGGAACCTCCTTACTATGGATTCATGAATTTACACTAGTGCATAAAACAATATTTACGTCACCATTTTTTACGTCAGTTATATATAATTGACGTGATAATCTGTGAAACATGGTGTTTTACGTTAGTTATAAAATAACCGACATAAAAATTACAGCAAGTAGATTTTTAACGTTGGTTATTCTAATATCCGATGTTACAAATCGCGCCTATTCGGTTTTTACGTTGGTTATCTTATAACCAACATAAAAAACCAATGTGCGGGGGGTTTTTTACGTCAGTTATTTGGAATCCGACGTAAAAAAACAGATATCTACGCGTTTTTTACGTCGGTTATCAAATAACCGACGTACAAAACCCCCCGTGCTTTTGTTTTTTACGTCGGTTATTTTAAAACCGACGTAAAAAACACGTAGATATCAGGTTTTTTATATCGGTTATAAAATAAACGACGTAAAAAAATAAAGCGCGGGAGCTTTTTTACATCGGTTTTAAAATAACCGACATAAACAACAAAAGCACGGGGGGTTTTTTACGTTGGTTATTTTATAACCAACGTAAAAAACACGTAGATATCTCATTTTTTACGTCGGTTATAAAATAACCGATGTAAAAAACCGAAGCACGAGAGCTTTTTTATGTCAGTTTTAATATAACCGACGTAAAAAACCAAAGCACGGGGAGTTTTTTACGTCGGTTATTTTATAACTGACGTAAAAAACAAATGCGTGGGGGTTTTTTTACGTTGGTTTTAAAATAACCGACGATATAAATTTAAAAAATAGTTTATAACGTCGGTTATATAATAACCGACGTTATAAAACTTTTAAAGAAATTAAAGCCCCGTGGACTGTCATTTACGATTTTTCGATTGACAGTCCGCCGGCTCATCTCTCTCGCGCGGTAAACCCTAATTGGCCCATCGATCAACCTGTGTTAAACTCATTTTGGCTTCATTGTTTATCTTCTTCACTCCTCTCAGATCTATCATCTCAACTCGCAACATTCAAGTAAGCCTTCAATGAATTTATTTCGTTCATTTTTTTTAACGGATAGTCTATAATTATGTTTTGCGATTTTTGTACATTTAATGTAAACAAGATATAGTGGTTTCCAAGTATGCACCTCATTACTATTTTGATAAGATGGTGATGAGATAATCTAAGATACATATGATTCACTGATGGAAGTGATACAATTTCACATGGTGTAGGATGATTTATGGGCGGGGTGAGACCATGACATTAGCATTGGGGTGTGAGAGGAAAACTAGTGGAGAAGTGGTATCCGAGAACCTTAATTTTAATATATATATATATATAATTTTTTATATGAAAAGGTTTATTTATATGAATTATTTTGTGAGTGATCCATAGTGAGTATATGAAACAAATTTTCCATGTTTAGGTGATGATTTAGATTCCTTTTTTCATAGGGCTTTAGTGTGCTTCGTCAACATTTTCATGAGATGTTTTTGGGAGGATCTTACTATGTATACATGTTATGCCCACCATACATAAATATAAACAATTTTTTTTGGTTTTTAAAAGAAATTTTTAGTTTTTTATAGATGTTAGTAACATGGAAGTGTTGTGGAGTAGCGTATTGGGGTGTGTGAGGAAAACTAGTGGAGAAGTGGTATCCGAGAACCTTAATTTTAATATATATATATATAATTTTTTATACGAAAAGGTTTATTTATATGAATTATTTTGTGAGTGATCCATAGTGAGTATATGAAACTATTTTTCCTTGTTTAGGTGATGATTTAGATTCCCTTTTTCATAGGGATTTAGTGTGCTTCCTCAACATTTTCATGAGATGTTTTAGGGAGGATCTTACGATGTATACATGTTATACCCACCATACAAAAATATAAACAATTTTTTTTGTTTTTTAAAAGCAATTTGTTGTTTTTTATAGATGTTAGTAGCATGGAAGTGTTGTGGAGTAGCTTTCATGAGTATATAGAGTTTATTGTTTCTTCCTAGTTTTACTTTTAGTACTAATAATCTTCTTTTTGGTTTCTGTACAAAAATACATGTATTTTGAATAATTATTTTATTTATTGTTTGTTTTCAGTGATTCATCTATTCATATCTCTTATTATGTAAACATATATAGTAGTAATTTCCTCTAATGTTTTTGGTTTAAATATCATCGGTGCTAATAAAAAAACCATGATGTATTAAAGGAGAGATTCATGCATAATTATCTAAATTTATTCATTTCGAACTGGGGAGGGTTACTTTTGGTGGGAGAAGATCCTAAATGATATTGTATGAATTCATTCTATCATAACCATAAATAAAATATAGTTGTATTTTATTTATCATATACATTAACTTACACTCTTCTTTTTCATCACAAACCCTTTGAGAATAAAAAACCAAACTAATGGCTTTGGTATCCACATTTCTTTTTGTTATAGAATATGGGACATCAAAATCAAATTATTGAACATATTCCTCCCAAAAACACTTCCATTGATTTTTATAATTGTGTGAAAATATTTACCAAATGGATTTAGGGTCTACAGAAACCATTAATAACATGTTAAATAGGTAGTTTATCTAATATATTAAAATATCAAAACCGCAATCAATATTATACTATGTAGGCATCATGGTTTTCTTTGATTCAATGAAAGTTAAAACTTTTATATCTAACTATATTTTGTTTTAAAAAAAATATTCAAGGATATTTTTTTTAAATACCTATAGATTTGTTTTATATTTTAAATTGTTTTACATTCAAATTATGATTTTTTTTCATATAAACATATATTTGTCTTCTCTTAAAAATATATATTTTTTGTTGATATTTTTTATAGGTAATAATGAGTCGAAGTTGGATTATGGCACATCGAATGAGCAATGAATTTGAGGAAGGTGTTGATGCCTTTTTGGAATTTGCAAAACGAAATGTTCCAAGTAGTGAAATTTTTTTCTGTCGATGCCTGAAATGTTTGAATATGAAGAAGTTGAAAAGTAGAGAGATAAAAGATCATCTAATTTGTCATGGTTTTAATCCGAGTTACAGCCCTTGGATTTGGCATGGTGAAACTGGACGGAATGTCACTGATGATGATGATTCGCAAGATGGTAACTCTGATGGAATTGAAGAAATGATTTGCGATATTGTAGCAGAACAAATTGAGATAGAACCGACAATTGCATGTATGGTGATGTTGAAAAACCATTATATCCTGGTTGTATAGATTTTATGGTTTTATCGGTGGTGTTAAGATTGATTAACCTGAAGGTGAAGCATTGATGGAGTGACAAAAGTTTTACAGACCTGCTACAATTGATGAAAGACATTCTTCCAAAAGATAACGATCTTCCAGATTCACATTACAAAGCCAAGAAAATATTATGCCCGATGGGATTGGGATACAAGAAAATAAATGCCTGTCCGAATGACTGCATTATATATAGGAAGGAATATGAATTTCTGTCAGAGTGTCCTAAATGTGGGACATCATGGTATAAGGTGAAAGAAAAACCACAGGCTGATGTAGAGATTACAAAGCTCCCTTTAAAGGTATTTTGGTATCTTCCTATAATTAATCGTTTCAAACATTTATTTTCTAATTCACATGATGCAAAAAGGTTAGGATGGCATGCTAAAGAGCGGGTATGTGATGGAAAAATACATCATCCAGCTGATTGTCCACAATGGAAGAAAATTGATGCGCAGTATTCTACATTTGGAAAGCAAATTAGAAATCTCAGACTAGGGTTGTGCACAGATGGAATGAATCCATACCGAACACTCAGTAGCACACATTGTTCATGGCCTGTTTTATTTTTAATTTACAACCTCTCTCCTGAAGATTGTATGAAGCACAAATATGTCATGTTGAGTACAATGATCTCTGGTCTAAAGAAACCCGGTAATGATATTGATGTTTACTTGTCACCGTTGATTGATGATTTGAAACTGTTATGGGCCGATGGTATTAGGGTGTATGATTCTTATAAAATGGAATATTTTCAATTGCATGAAGTGCTTCTGTTCACTATAAATGACTTCCCAGTGTATAGAAATTTGTCTGGATACAGTGTTAGAGGGCATAAAGCATGTCCAATTTGTGAACAACAGACGTCATATTGTCAATTGCATCATGGGAGGAAAACAATGTACATGAGTCATCGAAAGTTTTTGCTGATGGAACACCCTTATAGAAGACTAAAAAAGGCATTAAATGGCTCACAAGAATTTGATACTACTCCAAAACCTTTATCCCCTAATCTGTATTTTGAGAGGGTGAAAAACCTTGATGTGACATTAGGAAAGACACAAAAATATGGTAATGATAGACATATTTGGAAGAAAAGGTCAATTTTTTTGAGCTACCATATTAGAGGTATCATGAAGTTAAACATAATATTTATGTCATGCACGTGGAGAAGAATATCTGTGATTATTTGATTGGAACATTGTTAGATATTAAAGGAAATACTAAAGATGGGTTGAATGCAAGATTAGACTTACTTTCAATGGGAATACGTTTGGAGTTAGCTCCCACTCTTAAAGGAAGAAGAACATTTCTTCCCCCGACTTGTCATACATTATCGAAGAGGGAGAAAATTAGCTTCTGTCAGTGTCTTCATGATACCAAAGTGCCTCAAGGTTATTCTTCTAATGTAAATTTTTTTTTCTCATTGAAGGACTTGAAGTTGATAGGTATGAAATCACATGATTTTCATGTCATGATGCAAAAAAATCTACCAGTTGCATTGTGTGGAATATTGCCCATTCATGTCAAAAAGACTATAATGAAGTTGTGTTATTTTTTCAATTCAATTTGTAATATGGAGATTGATGTTAATGCTTTGAACATTTTGGAAAAGGATGCAATTTTTAAACTTTGTCAATTGGAAATGTATTTTCCTCCAACTTTTTTTGATATAATGGTGCATTTAATGATTCATCTGGTTCGAGAAATAAAGCTTTGTGGACCTGTATATCTTTGTTGGATGTATCCTTTTGAAAGGTATATGAAAATATTAAAGGGGTATGTTAAAAATCTATATTGACCTGAAGCCTCCACTATTGAAAAGTATATTTCTGAGGAGGTAGCAGAGTTTTGTATAAGCTACTTGGCTGCGGTGCAACACATAGGTTAGCCTCCATCTTGCCATGAACGAGTTAATAATGAGGGAACGGGGATTCACGGATTGAAATTCATATCATTGTCAGCTGAATAGACGAAGAAGTTAGAATCATACATCTTGAATAACATAGCTGATGCTCAACCATATATCACATTGCATATTAATGAGTTGAAACAATGTCATCCAAAGAAGAAAGAAATGTGGATTTTGAATGAGCACAACAAAACTTTTTTGTCATGGATTAAAACGAATTTGCTTGGTAGATCAGATGTATCAGAGACATTAAAATGGATAGTGGGTGGTCCATGTTTAAATGTGATAACATGGTCCAGTTATGACATTAATGGTTATAAATTTCATACAAAAGCTCAGGACAATAGAAGTGCAGTTCAGAATAGTGGTGTATTGGTGTTTGCAGAAGCAATGCAGTTTTCGAGTGCTAAGGACAAAAACCCAATTTCTGCATCAAGTGCATATTATGGAGTGATTGAAGACATATGGGAGGTTGATTACTTTAAAATTAAAGTTCTTGTTTTTAACTGTAAATGGTTTAACGGTAACAATAGTGTCAGACACGATGAATTTGGAATGACACTTATTAATCTGAACAGATTGGAAGACACATGTGATTCTTTTATAATGGAAACACATGAAAAACAAATTTTCTATGTAGTAGATCAATCAGATATGTAGTGGGCTCTTGTTTTACAAGGGAAAAAACAATATGTTGGTGATAATGAACTTGATGAATATGCTGATTTATGTGAGATCCCAACTTCCATGGAAATATTAACAGAACATAATGATGAACATGTTGAAGACATAGTTTGTGCCATAAAGAACGATCACGACAAAGGAATTTGGGAAAACAATCCATTTGTACATTTCTAAAATTACAGGTAACATATGTTTATTTATTTTTTACATTTATTTTTTCCATAAATGTTAGATATTGTAAGTTTTTTATTTATTAAAACATGTTTTAAAATAAAATAAGTATATGTTTTTGTTTGTTTTATGTTTGTTTAGTTTACTTTATCATTTTTATAACCATT
Source organism: Viscum album (assembly GCA_963277665.1). Classification (NCBI taxonomy): domain Eukaryota; kingdom Viridiplantae; phylum Streptophyta; class Magnoliopsida; order Santalales; family Viscaceae; genus Viscum; species Viscum album. The sequence goes on from OY728156.1 coordinate 895,877,428, forward strand.
ACATGAATTTTAAAATGCTTATTTTTGTTCATTGACAATTACTTTACCATGTTTACAATGTTTACCAGGTTTACCATTTTTACCATTTTTACCATCTTGATCATCTTGACCATCTTTTCCATCATTACCATTGTTTAACATGCTTTCCATATTACCAATGTTTACTATTATGTAACTTAGTACACTTTTCTATTTTCTGATTATAGTAGTATTAAAATATTTGAATTTGTATATTTGTGAACTGAAGTCTGTTTTTTTGATTTGAAGGATAATGACAGATCATTTAGATGATCAACCACATGATTCTAGAGAGGAGCACATTGTTGGTCATACCTCTGGGGATGAACATTCACATGATCCTATTACGAAAAAGAGTTCACAGGTTGGTAAACGTGGGTGCACACGTTTACCAAAATTATCACTTGCCCGTACGAAGGATTAGAGTATAGTCATTGAGTTTGATGATGATGATATTCCTAGAGGTCCGAATGCCAAAGATTTTAAGAGTTTTGTTGCAACTAAGGATAAGACCAAAGTAAGCATTCTGTATGATGATTGGAGAGGTGTGGATAAAGAGATTATCTCTCAGTTGTGGGAGATGATTTTGGTAAGATCTTTTGTCATTATTTGACCATTCTTTTAATGTTTCTAGTATATATAATATGTTTAACCTCTTCTTTATCAGATGACATTTGATATTCCTGACACTGGAGGAGTCAGGAAGAAATGCTTATCGTTGGCTGCCAGGAGATGGAGGGATTTCAAATAAACCCTCTCATCTGATTTCATTTATGGTCATAGGAGTCATGAAAATCCATGTCGTATATATCCTTTTATAGATGAAGACACATGGAGACAGTTTTTTGAAAGTAGAAAAAGTGTCATTTCTGGTAAGGATAATGTAATCTTTTATAAACATTCTTATATAAATGATTTTATTAATTTTTTTAATGATTTCTTATTCTTAAATTACAGCAAACAAGGAAAGCTCATCAGGAGATCCAATCTAAAAATGTATACCCTCATAGTTTATCTCGGGGAGGGTATGCATTATTGTAAGAAAAAATGATGGCAGAAAAATTTCAACAACTAAGAGCTGAGTCTTCAAGCTCTAGAGAGGTGGCCCCTCCATCCCCTCCATCTAGACATGAAAAATGGAAGAGAGTTCGGAAGGGAAAAATGGCAATATCTTTCGGGAGAATCGATAATCGTAGCTGAGAGGATTGTAAGATATCTATTTAATTTATTTAAGTTAACTTTTTTCTTCATATAAGTTTCAATCATTACATAAATGTTCAATTAATTAATACAGGACTCTCTTGAGGAGTAGAGTTCAGAGGGGACATTTACAGCTACTGGAAGGGAAGATATTTTATTTGTAGCATTGGGAAGGCCCGAACATCCTGGCCGTGTAAGAGGATATCCGGCAGGTGTATCAGTAAGAAAAGTGTTGCCACATTATTCAACTTCTAGCATTGAGGGGGTTTATAAAAAAAATAGATTCCTTGGAGGCTGAAGATCAAAATATTAATGCGATGATGGAGGACAAGATTAGAGAGTCGGTGAATTCTATGTTTGCAGAAATGCAAAAACAATTTCAGACTGCAGCTCCCACTCCTCCACCTCCCCCTGCAGACCCCATTATTTATCCTCCACCTCCGCCAGTAGCTCCCACTCCCCCACCTCAGCCTGCGGACCCCATTTTTTATCCTATACCTCCGCCGCAGCTTCCTACATATTGCGAGTTGTATGTTGATGATTCTCGACATCATATAGTAGCATACTGGTTGGTATATTGTATAGGAGATAGATTTCATCATCAACAATTAGAGTTAGAGAATCAGAGGGTCACTTTACAGGATATTATAGATAGATCGTCTAGGGTACCAATACCTACAGATGAGGTGGCGACAGTTGGACAGAGTATCGACCATTTTTTATTTTGGCCATCCAAACTTCTTCGACTCATTACCATAGAGGTATGAATGTTATATCTTTTATTTTATTTTTTTATTAAATTTGTTTTATCATTTGAAAACTACTATATTTTTCAATTTTTTTTCACAGGAATACTTCAAAGGTAAAGAAATAATGTATAGACAAAAACAAAGACAACAGGCTATGACATCAGATACAGATTCCAGTGGTCTTGACAGATTTTCAAGATATTCGCATTTGTTGTTTGGTTTTTATGAGTTTCCAATGGAATCTCATGTTTGTGGACATGAAATAAGTATGGGGATTATAAAAACTAATATCATGGAGCTTGTTACTAGAGATAAGTTGGGCATCAACGTGGTGCAAATTTTTTCCATGTAAGTCTTAACACCTTTTCCCTACATTATATTTATTAAAAATGTATACTTATGTATGTTTTGTATTAGGTATCTTTATAAAATTTGTGAGAGGAATGAGCTGATAGAAGTATATGGATTCATGGACCCGCAATTGATTTCCCCTAAAGCATGTGCATTGAATGAGGAACAAAGAATGGTTTATATTGCTGAACGATTTGAAAAGAATATAATCACACAATGTTGGATGATGCCTTTTTGTGAGAGGTATGAAACACATTTCTCTCAAAGAGTAAATTATCTTTTAACATAAAAAACCACTGACATTAAATTTCCTTTTATCAGTGATCATTGGATGTTAGGGGTTTTTTTCCCAAGGGAGAAAGCTCTTTATTGGATATGCTCTGTTCATGGTGATGTGCGGGAAAATTTTAAGAATATATTGGAAAAGTAAGTTTCAATTTCTCAATAGTTTTATATATTATAATGAATTTTAAATTTACCCCATTCGTATTATTTTCTAACAATGCATGGGCCTAATTTCGAAAAAACACAAAGAAAAGAAATGCAAAGATCGAATATGTAAATGTGAAGGTAAATTTCCATTTATAATTTGTACTTTTTGATTTATTACATAAAAATAATATATTGAATTTACACTCATTCAAACAGAATTTTCATGAACAACAAGGCGTCATCGAATGTGGATATTATATGTTAAGATTTATGTATGAAATAATAACAACTGGGACAGTTGTGAATTTGGACCTGGTACGATTTCCTCTTAAACATTGCCATAATATTTCAATTTGATTTATTCATTATACACGTTAACTATCTTCTTTTTCATTTGTTTCTTTTTGATGACCCTCAACCCTATACTGCTGAAGACATCAAACACGTACAAGTGGAGTGGTCAAATTATTTTACAGGTTTAATTGAATTTTAGTTGTTTGTAATGTAAAATGTAATTTTGAATATTGTCGTTTTAATTGTGTATTTTGTCGTTGTTTAGGTAGGATTTAGTTTTTTTTGATGTTGACAGTGTAAGTTTTGAATGTTATATAAGTGAATGTTTAATTTTTCTCTACTTCTTGTTTTGGTCTACTTTTGATGGTTTTTCTGGTATGGATTTGGGTCTATGGGGGAGGAGTTCCAAGGGTGTGGGGGTGTGTTAAGTGGGGTTGGGGGGTGTCCAGCGGTCTGGGAGGGCTGTCCGGTGGGGTGGGGGACAATCCTGGGGGTGGCAGGGATGTCCAGGGGTGTGGGAAGGCGGTCCAGGGGTGTGGGAGTGCTGTCCAGGGTTGGGGGGTTGTCCAGGGGTGTTTGGGGCTGTCCCGAGGTGTGGTGGGGGCTGTCAAGTGGGGTGAGGGGGTGACAGGGTGCTGTTCAGGCGGGTGGGGGGTTGTCGAGGGGTGTTTGGGGGTGTTCGGGGGTCGAGGGGCAGTCCAGGATTGTGGTGGGGGCTCCAATGGGGTGGGGGAGGGTTGTCCAAGGGGTATACATGAGGGTGGGAGCTCTAATGGGGTGGGGGAGGGCTGTCCAGGGGGTATACATGAGGGTGAGGGCTCCAACGGGGTGGGGGAGGGCTGTCCATGGGGTATAAATGAGGGTGGGGGCTATCAAGGGGGTAAGTTTTATATGTTAACAATGTACATACTTAATTTTTATCTACTTCTGTTTTTGTGGTCCAATTTCTTGATTTGTTTTCTGGTTGATTCTGGTGGAGAGAAGATGACTGCATTCTATTTAAAAAAAATTGGGTTTATCACATCAGTTATTTAATAACCGACGTGATAAAAGGGCTGGAAAATGTTTATCACGTTGGTTATTTAATAACCGACGTGATAAAAGTCCTGGAGAATGGTTTATCACGTCGATTATTTAATAACCGACGTGATAAAAGGCCTGGAGAATGGTTTATCACATCGGTTATTTAATAACCGACATGATAAAAGGCCTGGAGAATGGTTTATCACGTCGGTTATTTAATAACCGATGTCATAAAAGTCCTGGAGAATGGTTTATCACGTCAGTTATTTAATAACCCACGTGATAAAAGGTCTGGAGAATGGTGTATCACCTCAGTTATTCAATAACCAACGTGATAAACCGCCTCCCGCCGGTTTATCACGGTGGTTATATAATAACCGATGTGATAAACCCCACTCTCCCGGTTTATCACATCGGTTATTTAATAACCGACGTGATAAAAGGCCTGGACAATGGTTTATCACGTCGGTTATTGAATAACCGACGTGATAAAAGGCCTGGACAATGGTTTATTACGTCGGTTATTCAATAACCGATGTGATAAACTGCCTCCCGCTGGTTTATCACGGCAGTTATATAATAACCGACGTGATAAACCCCCCTCCCCCGGTTTTTCACTTCGGTTTTATAAGAACCGATGTGATAAACCACGCTCACCCCGGTTTATCACGTTGGTTCTATATGAACCGACGTGATAAACCCCCCTCACCCCTGTTTATCACGTCGGTTCCTAAAAAACCGACGTGATAAACCCCCCTCCCCCCGTTTTATCGTCCTTTTCTCACGTCGGTTTTTTAATAACTGACGTGATAAACCATTTTCCAGGCCTTTTATCACGTCGGTTGTTAAATAACCGATGTGATAAACCCTTCTTATTTTCTTTATCACGTCGGTTCTAAAATAACCGACGTGATAAACATCGTGATGTTATGTTTTTGACATCGGTTTTTAAATAACCGATGTCAAAAACCTTATTTATAACGTCGCACGTTTTAACGTCGGCTAGAAACCGACGTAAAAAATGAAAAATAACCAACGTAAAAAACGTTTTCTGCATTAGTGTTATATACATGGATGGAGTATATGAGTAGAGGGTAAAGATTTTTCTCATGATTTGTTGATAGTATATTTTAGTTTATTTTACATTTTGTAAACCAAGTATTATGCATGTCTACATCCTATATTTTGTAAATCCATGATATCACCATCATCTTTAGCTTAGGACTATAGATATTGATTATGTTAGTTATTTATATCTATATGTTTCTTCTTTAAGTTAGTTTATACAATACAATAATTTTATCCACTCAAACCCAAGGTAATAGTCTCCCCATGCACACAACCGATGCCCATGCTGCTAGTTGGTAGACTGTAGTGCCCGAGGAGGTATGCTTGAGGCATTGGGGCCAGCTAAACAGGTATCCATGAAGTAGACCCTGGATGTCACAACCAATGAGATTGGTCCTTAAAAATTCTCTAACCTAGGTATCCATGGTTCAATTTAACTAGTCTCCCAAATATAAGCATACACTAGAACCCCCCTGCACCATCAAAATGGGAAAAACCTGATTCCACTCTTCTCAAAGTATAAAAATAAACAAAGAAAAAGGGAATAAATATTGTAATAACAAAACAATCTACCATTACTGATATTTTTTTTGGAATCATATAATAACCCTAGTCTTTATTATATGTTTAAAAAATATTTATTAAATAAAATTTAACTTAATTAAACACAACCGATTGACAGGTCTCATGCCATTGTGGATTAGAAACATTACCTGACAAATTATGACATAAAATACAATATATTTATTGAAAAATTATTTTATATGACAACAACATTCCTTCATACTTAGCACTTTTTAGGATAACCTGAAGATATACATAAGAAAAAGGGTGAGCTATAAAGCCTTGTTAAAGAGTAAACAAATCATAACATGAAAAATATAATACATGTTAGGAAATTGGTATATCAATATAGCACAAGAGAAACATGAACATAAAGGCATGATAAAACATGATTATCATAACATGAAAATGTGGAAACAACATAAAACATTGATCATAAACATAAAGGAATCAGGTAAACCAGTATCCCAATGTGGATGGAAAACCTCCTAAAAGAAATCAATTAAACCCTTTTCCAAATATTATGTATCATGATATTCAATATTACGCAATTCATTGGAGTGCTATCAGGGTGAACCCTTCAAGAACATTTTAATCTCATCCTTATGTGTGCCACATAGACCATACAAAATGGATTCATTAAAAATCACCACTTATTCCACAATAAAATATTTTAGAATACATACATGTAAGTACCATTTAATATATGTATGTTCATAATAGTGAATACCCTTTATAGAGAAATGGCTATGGTATTCACTAAATGATGATTTTGGAATAGAAAATCGCGGTGCAAATTCGGCAGCATAATGACATCACATGGGGATTCAGAAAATGGGTTGATGATAGAGAAATGGGTATCTCATCATTTAGACATGATATGGGTAATAAGGGGATCATATATATATTAATATACCAACATATGAAATGGAATTTTAGATAAATAATAAAAGAGAAATGCTTGAATGGAAATGGTGAGAGAGAAATCCCTTACGGAATTTCTACATGGTAACGGGTGTACATGGGAGAGATTAATGAGAGTGAAAGGGTATCTCATAATTAAAACATAATAAGGGTAGTATTGGGGAGGTGTTAAAACCTACCCCATCACTTTTTTTATAAAAAAAATAATAGGGTATAACAATATAAGGAAACTTGGAAAAAATAAGAAAGGAAGGAATGTGAGGATCCCATACATGGATGTGTGTTCCCAAAGACTTGGGAGGGGATTCTGGGGAGATTGGGGGAACCTTTAGAGGACTATAGAGAGTGGATAATAGAGCGAGGACATGCATACATAAATTTTAGTGAAGAGGAATGAGTGCTTGGGTGGTATAATATAGGAAATGAGGGGAAATTCATTATTATTTAGGTTATGGACTCTACACAAAAAAATATTCAACACTGAAAACCAACACATGGGTTTTAACCATGGTTTGTAGACAAGTGGAGTGGAAAAATTTATTTCATAAGGCTGAGGGCCAAATATATTAAAATATAATCCTTACTTATGTGGAGGTGAGTCACACCCTCAAGGAAATGAATTTAAAATCATAAAATATATTTTACATTTTGGAGGATTTACTAAGGAATTATAAAATAAGTCATATAAACCTAAATTAAAAATATTATAATGTTAAAACATGTATTGGGTATAATATGCATGTTTTTGGTATTTATTACAACACTATTGGGTTATTATGATGTCATAAAACACAATATATATTTATATATTATTTAATTTTTTCCAAAAAATTTCACCCTCACAAATTTATGAAAAATTAACCATTAGATAATTTCTATTTCCTAATTCCAGAAATAATATTAATTTTATATAAATAATTTTTTAAATATGTTATCTTTAATTTTAAATTGAGAACCGACATTTATTAAAAATTGATGATTTTTGAAAAATCAGTTCTTAAACCATAATAAAAATTAAATTTGAGTTCGTAAAAATTATATATTCATTTTTTATTAATAAAATTAATTTGATAATAATATTTTATTAAAATATTAATTATTTCAAAAAATCAATAATTCATCAATATAAATTATTTATAATTAAACTTTATATTTTTTTGTATAAATATATAACTCTTAGAAAACAGATTACCTAATCATTTATAGATAAGGAACTAATATAACCATTATTTATAAGAATTTTTTTAAAATATTATTAAAAATCACCATAGTTTAATATAATAATGTATATATTTCTCAAAAGTAACATTTTTAACTGAAAAATAATTTTATCAAATTCAACAATTTTTAAGAAAGACAAATACCAATAATGGAATTAATGGAAAAAGACTTTTATTTATAAAAAGGGATTACACAATAAATAACTAATACCTTATTACATAACCCTTTAGAAAACCCACATAAGATCTATGTTTATGGTGTGCGATGATGAAAAACTCTTGGGGCGGTTTAGATAACATCACCCGTGTGGTAATCTTTATTTACTTGAATACATAACATAGATGATTCTGTTCAAGAATAACGTGTTGATGCTCAGCTAGGGCTTCGTCAGGATAAAAGCTCAGTGATGATATCTCCTTTCTGAGCTCTGACAAATGAGATTCATACGGTCCATGTCTACTGGATGAGGCCATCCTCTCCTTTGTATGTGTAAAAATGATTTTTTAAAACATTATATTTATATTAGTTATGTGGCCATTATTCAATGTCTATATTATCAGTGGTAATGATACTTAATGGTTATTTAAATCAAATAATAAAAAAATAGTGCATGTGTTTTCTATATTCATAAGAAATTAAATGAAAGAAAATTTTATTCAAAAATGACTGGTTCATTACAACCACCCCTTAAGATATTTTACCCTATAAATTTTTTTCCCTAAACTAAAACAAGGGTAACTCTCCCTCACCACTACCTTCAGTTCCCATGTTTCTTTTTCAAACTTGTGGTTTCTCCACAACACTTTGACGCGGTGAATTGTCTTATTCCTTAGAACTTTTGCCCTATGATCTAAGATCTTCATAGGATTCTCTTCATAGGAGATGTCATTCTACAATGGTACCACCTCTTGATTGAGTACATGAGATGGGTCAGGTATTTACTTATTTAAGAGTGATACCTAAAATACATCATGTACTCGAGACATGTTTGGTGAGAGTGTAGTCGATAGGACACTGTTCTAATCTGATAAAGGATCTCAAAAGGACCGATGTACCTTAGATTAAGTTTTACCTTATTCCTTGATCTCATAACTATCTAACATGGTGATTTGAGGAGGAATACCATGTCTCTAATATCACACTCTATCCCCCATCGATGGTTGTCATCATAGATCTTTTTTTGACTCTGATTAGCTTTGATGTGCTTCTATATTGTCTTAACCTTCACCATTTCATCACCCATTTTGGTATATAGAAGTTTTTGATCCCAAACATTATCACAACATGCTAGTTCTCTACACCTCTTCCCATAAAGGGATTTATAAGTAGTCATTTGGATGCTTGAGTAGAAACCATTATTGTAAGAGAACTCAACCAAAGAAGGATTTTGATCCCATCCTCCATTAATGTCCCTTGAGTATGATATCAATTTTTCCTCATGTGTTTTGATATTCCACACTAATTAGCCATCTATTTGAGGATGATAAACCATAATGAAGTTCATCTCAGTATCTAGATCATGTTAGATACTCTTCCCGAACATTGAGGTGATTCTTAGATCAAGATCAGATACAATCGATAGTGGTACACCATGTAGGCTTACCACTTCTCTAATGTAAATTTGTTCCAGTTGATCCAATGATAAATCCTCTCGAATATCAATTAAGTGTGAAATCATTGTAAAAAAATCTACTACAACCCATATATCATTGTTTTGTTTGGATGTCTTTGGAATTCCAGTATCAAAGTCCACAGTGATGTTCTCCGATTTCCATGTCTGTATGGTAAATGGTTTCATTATACCCTTAGACTTATGCCTCTCACCCTTCACATTATGACATACCAGGAACATTGATTTATATTCATAGATCTCCCTATTCATTTTATCCCACCAATAATACTCTTCGAGATCCCAAAACATCATTGTGTTTCTTGGGTGAATGGAGAAATTTGAACTATGTGCATCATCCAAAAGTTCATTCTTTAACTCCAGATTTGATGGAACACATATTATTGACCCACATCTCACAATTCATTCTTCATTAAGATTGAAATCTGATGATTTCCACTTTCTAATAGTTTCAAATTTCTTCTAAATTTCCACATCATCTTTTTAATCATCCTTTAACCTTTCCGAAAGAGATGTTTGAGAAATAATTTGTGAAAGGATTCATTATGTTCCCATCTTTATGATTCCCATATCTATAGTCATCAAATATAAGAAGATTAGATCCTTTTCAATTCTCATCAGTGATTGAATCAGTGGGTCCTTTATACTTATAGAATCCTTTACCTTTTTCATTTTCCTAGGGTGGAAATGGATTGAATATTCGTAATCCTTAATGATCTCTAACTATCTTCATTGGTTCATGTTCAGCTATTTCTATGTCAATATGAATTTTAGTGTTCTGTGATCTGAATATATTTCAAAATATTAACCAAATATATAATGTCACCATATTTTCAATGCAAATATCACAGCTTCCAACTCCAAATCATGTGTGGGATAGTTTTTCTCGTGGATTTTAAACTACCTTGGGGCATAATCAATGAATTTATGATTTTTCATCAACCCACAACCCAGGCCCTTCTTTGAATCATAGATGAAGACTATAAAAATCACCCCACTTATAGGTAGTGTAAGAGCATGGGAAGTGATAAGAATTTTATTCAACTCCATGAATATTTTTCCACATTCATCATTCCAAGAAAACGAGAATCCCTTATATGTTATCTTGGTAATAGGTTTGGAAAATCATGAGAAATAATTAACTAATTGGGGATAATATCAAGATAACCTCTGGATACTATGGATATCCATCACAAATGTTAGCCTCGGCCATCCCTCAATTTCATTGGAAGGATCCCTAGATATCCCCTTGGTTGTGATGATATGACCAAGATTGATACTTCCTTCAACCATAACCCACACTTGATGTACTTTTCCTAGATATTCTTCTATCACAAGGTCTATAGTACAATGCTTAGATTCTCCTCATGGTCATCCTTGGTTTTGATGTATATTATAATATCATCTATAAGGACTACAAAATATTTGTGGAGGTAATCTATAAAGAATCTATTAATAAAGTCCATGAATATTTATGGAGAATTTGTGATTTCTAAAGGCATTAGTACGGATTCATAGTGCCATACCTTGTATGAAATGATGTCTAGGGAATATCCTCCTTTTTTACCATTAATTGGTAATATTCCAACCATAGATCCATATTGGAGTTGAATTGTGATCCACATAGCTGATCAAATAAGTCATCAATTCATGGAAAAAGATACTAGTTCATGGTTATGATTTTTTTGAGCTCATTATAATTAATTAAAAGGTGCATTGACCCATCCTTCTTCTTGATGAAGAGGACCAGTGCACCCCATGGTGAAGCACATGGGATTATAAAACCATTATCCAGATACTTCTGTAGTTGATTCTTTATCACCTCAAGATCCACAATAGACATTCTATAATGAGTCTTGGATATTGGAAATCCACCAGGTATAAGATCAATCATGAATTCAATATCTCTTCTAGAAGGAATACCATAATATTCCTTAGGAAACACATAAGTGAATTCCCATACAATAATCACGCCTTCAAGGAAAGTTCCTTCCTTAGAATCAATCATCTGAGAAAGATATGTATACAAATAGGGAAATAATATCTATTCTTGAGATGATGGTGATAAAGTAGATTCATCCTCCTCCTTTCACTTTTATAGGTTTTGGGGTTGATTCACCATATAGAGAGTGATTTCCAAATCATGAAAATTTATGTTGGCTCTATATAGGGAAAGAAAATTCATTCCTAGAATTGTATAAAATTTCCCCATGGAAAGTACAATGAGGATCGCTAGAAATCTCAATCCAAAAATTGTGACAGGGGAGGAGTTATATTCAAGGGATGAAATAATTTCCCCATTTCCCATTTTCATCAACATCTATACTTCCATTATTTTTTTGATGTTTGTATTGTTATAATAACCATCTGGGATATAAATGAATGAGTATAACCAGAATAAAAAAGTACATTCGCTATTATTTAATGAATAAATAGAATACCTGTCACCACTTCATTGTTGGGATTTTCCTCAGTGGTAGTAATGGAAAAATCCCCCTTTTCTACCTTAGAGGTTGTTGGTTTCCTAAAAAAACCATGGATTAGGGAACTAGTTTGAAAAGTGACCTGGTTGTTTGCATTTTTAGTAATGAACAATGCGTTGAGGATCGAATGGAGGATTCCTCTCTTCAATTTCCGTAGGAGGTTTTTCTTCTCGGCAATCACTAGTTTGGTTCCATTCCTTCTCATACCTAAATAATTTCCCCGTTCCCTTTAGTAAATTTCTATGGTTCTTCTTTCCACACCTTTGGAAAGTGGGATTCTATAATTTCATAGAACTATTGGATTTACCCATTGGACTGGAAAAATTAAATCCCACTTTCCACTTTGTATCCTTATGATACCTATAAGATTCACTAATCTCCATCTCTATTTTGAGGGCATATCAAAAAATCTCTTCATAGATTTCAATTTAACAGATCGCTTGGAATTTTTATAGGCTAGGTTTTTGCCCACCAAAGAAGCGGTCAACCTTGAATTCGGGGGTAATGACAAAACTAGAGGCGTATCATGCATGTTTGGTGAAGTATTCCTTGTACACCACAATATATTCATCCTCCATTATCTTGTTTTCAAGAAAATATCTTTACATATTAAGATGAAGGGTGAGGGGAAAATATTTATCAATTTTTTTTCCAGAAATCCTTCCATCCCATCACCTCGATCTCTTCCTCAAGATTCATACTCTTAATCTATGTCCACCATTGAAAAGATTCTCCCCCTAGGATAAGTAGCCATAATAACCTTCTCTTGTTTGGATCATTTAAGGATTGATAGGATCATATAAATGGAGTTGATCTATTGATTATCAATTGAGGGATTGGTTGATCCAATGAATAGAAGAGGCTTTGGTCTCATGTATCTCTCGATTGAATCTTGTTCTTTCTTAGGGGGTTGGACGTTCCTCTTGACCAATGTATATATTCAAAACATGAGTTAACTGAGAGAGTATCATGAATTTTTTTTTGATTCCCACTCCCATCAGATTGGTAATCTCATTAGAATATTCATCACATTGATCTTCACATCAGTTGTAAACTCAAGTCCTCCTATTACTAGTAATTAGATAGTATAAAAGGAAAATTAGGGGTAAGTATTGTAAAATTTTAGACACATAAAGGGGAATCCAATGAAAAATGGGATTACATCTAAATTACATTTATATCCTTAACATATGAATTTCTTTTCTTCGTTATATGTTATCCGTGAACTACTTCCTACCATATATTCTTAAGGGATTTTTTTTGATCCCTTAGGAATGGTGGGTACTAAGGTTATGAATTTACCGAATCATATCCCCTAGGAGTGTCTAACCAAGAGTTAATCAAGGACCATTTTTGTGTACCCATTCCCATTTGAGACTAGCTCAAATTGGTGTTTTCGGCTTTTACCCCTAGATACATCCCTGCTAGAGCCACCTCTACTGGTTCATATCTATACAGAGATGTATTTTTATGATAAAACAATTAATCTATACTCACCAAAATTTAAGGATTATTTTATTATTCATAGTCTTAGCCCTAAGGATACCACTAGGGGATTCTAATCCCAATCCCAAAAATAACTAAACCTATCCTTTGATACCAACTATATAAACTTTGGTCTTTATTATAGATTTAAACATGATTTATTAAACAAAATTGCATTTAATACAATCTATAAGATCAAGAGTTCTATCATATTTGGGGCTTAGGAACATTATGTGACACCTTAATACATTCAATACAACATCTTTATTGAAAACTTATTTTAGATAACCACAAAATTTCTTCGTACATAGTATTATACGAGATAACATGATGATATACATAAGGAAAATGTGTGATACAAATACCATCAAAGAAATAAAGAAGGCATAAAATGAAGAATATAATAAATGTTAGCCAATATGAATATCAATGGATCACATTAGAAACATGAACATAAAGGCATGATATAGAATGATTATTATAACATGGAAATGTGGCAACAACTTAAAACAATGCATCATAAACATAAAAGAATCAGGTAAACCCATATCCCAACATGGTGAAAAAAATGTGCTAAAACTAATATGGTAAACCCATATCCCATCAATATGTATCATGATACTAAATATTACCCAATTCATTGGGGCGCTATCAGGGCGCACCCTTCACAAACATTTTAATATCATGCTAAAGTGAGCCACATAGATCATATAACTTGGATTCATTCAAAATCATTATTTATTCAATGATTAAATAATTTTGAATACATAAATTTCAGTACCATTAAATAAGTGTATGTGTATTAAAGTTAATACCATTGATAGAGAATGGGTATGGTATTCACTACATGATGATTTTGGCATAGAAAATCGTGGTGCAATTTCAACAGCATAACGACATCACATGGGGATTTATAAAATGGGTTGATGGGAGAGAAAGGGGTATCTCATCATTTATACATGAAATTGGAAGTAATGGAATCATATATCATAATATAACAATATATTAAAGGAGTTTGATATTAATAATATAAGAGGAATGCTTGAATAAAAATTAGGGGAGAGAAATCCCTTATGAAATTTCGACATGGTAACAGGTCTACTTGAGATGGATTAATGAGAGTTAAAGGGATATATATTCATTAATAAATAATAAGGTATGTATGGGGGAGGTGTGAAATTATACCCCATAATTTTTAATTTAAAAATAGAACGGTATCACAATATAAGGAGACTTAGAAAAAATGAGAAAGGATGGAATGTGAGGATCCCTTACTTAGATGTGTTATCCCAAAGGCTTGAGAGAGGCTTAATGGGATCTTAGGGGTGCCTTGGGAGGAATTTAGGGACTCAAGAGTAGATTTAGGACATTATTTAAGGAGTTTGAGTGAATATTAATGAGTGTTTGGGTAGGTTTATTTAGGAAAGGAGGGGGAATTAATTATTACTTAGGTTTGGGACACTAAACACTAAAATATATAAAACCATAAACCAACCCATGTGTTGGACAATTGTTTCTAGACAAGGAGAGTACACAAAATTATTTTATAATCCCAAGGGTTGAATACATTAAAATATTAGCCTTACTTATGTGGAGGTGAGTCACACCCTCAAGGAACTGAATATAAAATCATCAAATATATTATACATTTTGATGATTCAATAAAGAATTATAAAATATGTAAAATGATTCTAAAATCATATTATTTTAAATTTGAAACATATATTTGGTCTAATATCCATTTTATGGTATTTATTATCTCACTATTGGGTCATTGTGATGTCTTAAAACACACTATATATTTATATATTATTTAATTTTTACCCAAAAATTTGTCAATCTTAGAAAGTTATGAGAAATTCACAATTGGATAATTTGTATGTCATGAATCCAAAAATAATAATCATTTTATCGAAATAATTATATTAACATGTGAATTTTCAATTTTAAAATGAGAACCAACATTTATTTAGAATTGACTGGTTTTGAAAAAAAAATATTTTTTAAACCTTAATAAAAATTACATTAGACTTCATAAAATTTATATAATAATTTTTTATTAATAAAAGTAATTTGATAAAATTAATTTTTTAAAATATTAATTATTTCAAAAATTCATTAATTCCTTAAAACAAATTCATTAAAATTACACTCTCTATTTTATCGTATAAAAATATAACTCTTATCAAACTTATTACATAATTATTTAAAAATAAGGAATTGATATAATCATCATTTATAATACTTTTTCTTATAATATTATTAATAAAAGCCATATTTTAATATAATAATGTATATATTTATAATAATTACCATTTTTACTTGATCAATCAATTTATCAAATACATCATTTTTTAGGAAAGGCTATTCTTATTAAGGATTTGATGGAATGCAATTTTTTATTTTTAAAAAGGGATTACACAATAAGTAACTATTACCTTATTACATAACCCCTTATAACACTCGTATAAAACCTAAGGGTAAAGTGTGTAATTATGACATACTCTTGGGGTATCTTGGATAACATCACTCAGGTGGTAATCTATATTAACTTGAACTTATATCATAGGTGATTCTGTTCAAGGTTAATGTGTTAAAGCTTAGCTTGGGCTTAGTCAAGAGTGATGACCTCTAATGATACCTACTTTCCGAGATCCAACAAATGAGTGTCGTACAACCCGAGTCTACTAGGTGAGGCCATCATCTCCTTTGTCTGGCTTGAATGGATTTGTTAAAACCCCCATTTATATCAGTTGTGTGATCAATATTCAACGATTATATTATCAACAGTATTGATACTTAACGGTAATATAAACTAATTAATAAAAAAAAGATTTCATGTGATTTCTATATCCATATAACATTAATATAATGTGAATTTTATTCATAAATGATTGGGTCAATACAAATAATATATTGTATGAACAGAATCATAAACCCATCTTGGTCATGTTTCCTAAATCCGATCCAATGGTCCCAACCCACACGAAGGGAAAAAATTCAACAAAAAAAAAATAAATTAATGTAACTTATATCCCAAAATACCATATCCTTTGAAATTATAAAATTGATTAAGGACAAAAAATCCATTTTCTAAAAAATTAATTTTCTTTTAAAACAACAAAACTATTTGGAAGAATATTATTTCATTTAAAAACCCAATTCCCAAATTTATCTCTAAATAACATTCATGCACTTCTAAAAACTGATAATTCCTTTTTAAAACAAGAAAACCACCCAATATTATAAAATACAATTCTTTAAAAAAATTGGAAACATTTATAGTATAAATTTAATTAAATTAAGACAATAGTTTTTTTAAATCACCCAATGGGCATCTAAGTTCCTTCAATATACAAGACCAAAGAGGATTAAAAATAAGATTTCGTAATGAATCATATATTCCAAGTATTATTTTTGGATATTGTATTGATAATTTTTTATACTACCCACTGTGACAACATGTGATTATGAGGCCCGATTTTCTCAGAATAAAATTTTGGAATATTTAAAATATATTAAATAACACATGAACACATTTTTTCAAAAATGGAAAGTGCAGAAAGTTTTCCTCACAGGCGTGGAAATGAATAAAGAAATAAAATAAAATATTTTAATTCTGTTCATTGACATAGTGATTGGAGGATCATTAAATGGACTAATATGTTATAATTATTGGGTTAGCTTCATAACCCTAGAACCATTATAGATCGCTTTTAGGGAGGATTGGAGGATTTATCTTAGACAAATGGCGATGAGTTCATGGATCAATGATCGATTGATTTTTGTGCACCCATTTCTTGGAAAAATGTTCGGATATATTAGGTCTGGGATCGACACCCCCTGATGGTGGTGTAATGAGGGATATAACAATGAATCAAATAAAATTTTATACCTAATTTCATGTTCTTTTGTGACCAATGAATAACGATGTGTAGATCCATTTTATGAATGGATTTGATGGATGAAACATAATGTTCGTCGATCAATAGTCATTAAAAAGAAGGGATATTTTATTATCTATTGAAGTGGTTGTTAGATCAATGGCTATAGGAGTGGGTAGAGACTCATTCCTCTGATCAATAAATTTGGGAAACTCTACATTACAGGGTGTGTAATTAGATATGCATGTCATATGGGGACCACTTTGTGAGAGCTAGTATTTTTGGAAGAAGAAACGTATCACACGACATGTGGAACTTGTCACATAATGTGTGGTATATACCTGATGGATCAATATATACCTCAAAGGGTATATAGAAATGGGGTGGAGTACACAGAAACTGGCACGTCATGTATTCCCCTACACAGATATGATATGGATGATTAAAAATGATACAAAACATACTGGGACATATGTAGAGTACATGGGAATCTAACATGTCATATACTTCTACACAGACACTTATATGAGATGTGACATGGGCCGTTTACATGGATATGACCTCTGTTCAAGGGACATAACATTTAATCCTACAACAAACTCTATACTCTTTAAATGATAGCGTGTACCTCTTTCCCTCTGTATCATGGACCAGTTTCGTTAGTGTTTATTCCCCATATCCATTCCAAAGGGTTATTATAAAATCATCTCATAGTCCTATGACTATGACCCATTCAACAAGACTTCCTGTATAGAGTTATTGAAATCCCTTTATGAGTCCTCTAGTGAGATCCCTTATCCATCTTCATGCCCCAAGTGGATTTCTTGGTCTCATCATGACCAATAAGACCTAGATTCCGATAATCTACAAAAAAGGTTAATCCAAATTGAGTTTTTGGTATCACCCCATGGCCTTGGGTGTGATCATCATCTGTGTATCATATTTCTATGGAATAATCATGTACTTTCTCATAGAGAGACCTTACAATACCTACCTCTTTGATGGACATGCTTAGTTCCTTTATAATCAAGAGTTTGTTATCTTGGATGAGAACTTTGTAAATCCTTTGAGCTAGAATCCTATGTAGGTTACTTTAGTTGTGAATTAAGTTTAAACAATGTGTCTTTGTTGACTATATTTAGACATTCATATCATATGTGATGTAGACATATACCTATACAGAGCTAACTATACATACTTTTTTTGTATGATTTCAAGGTTTAGGTTGTCATTTTGGGTATCGTTATACTCACCCCTAGATAGGATTTTCATGCATGTGTTATGTCTTGTAAAGATAATTGACCTTTTGATAGAGTCCTTGAAGGAATAGGACTAGACAATTCTTTGTGAGACTAAATATTCATAGTTGTTTTCCCATTTTATTCTGACACCAGTCCCAGTTTTAATTTTAGGTTGGACTTGTTTTCCAAAATCATTTTCTTGGGATTATATTTTCCCTTATTTACCATAATTTACTTCAGGTAATACATTGGTTTTGAGATTTAGATATATTTATCCAAGGTTGTTCAGTTATTCTTAAAATTGTGAATTGTATAGGATGTGAGATGTGTGTGTGTTTATAGGTAATTATGTTATGGACTGCCATATTAGTGATATTTCTAGATAGCACTAGTCTCCAGCCCTTGGCCTGTTGGAGATGGCTTGGGGAGTTATAGAATAGTCCTAATTTGGATGGGTCATGACAGAGAGGTATCAGATGATTGAATTCTACCTCAGGAGAAGAGTTTGTGAGTTTGTTTTTTGCAAAAATGTTAAGTGTTTTGAGTTCGTATTTTAGGCCAGAAACTCCAATACAGGCGTGATGACCAATGTATCCATACACCGGGACTCTGATCACCTGATTTCCAACTCAGTACACAAGAACATTGTTTTCAGGGAAAAAATGGATCATACACAATATAGTAATGGTTTGCTTCTTTTATGTATTCCTTGAGTCAACTCTCCAGATATAATCATTGACCATGGTAAATCTTTACTTTCAGGATGCCTCCATGATGTATTACATGCAGGATTCAACATTAGGATCATGAAGATGATTCCCTTAATTAGGGGGTAACAATATTTTTGTCATATTCTAGTGGTGCTACCTTCAGGTGATGCACCATATATAAAACCTCCCAGAGAGTAGAAAGCAGTACCTATAGTACCAGCAGATGAGGTGCACATACTAACCACACTTCACAAGTTCCACCAACCCCCCCCCCCCCCCCCCCAAATTTGAGGCTATCTTGATCCAAAGGGGCCTGAGTATGGGTTTGAGGTAGTGACCTATGTTTTCCCTCTATTCAGAACTCTAGAAGATCAGATGGTGGTCTTGGTAGTGAGTCATCTTCATGTCTTAGTAGGGTGACATTTGGGGATGGTGACCCATCATCTTCATGTCTCAGTAGATCGATGGATGGTTTTTGTGACCTATTATTATAACATGGTGACTCTTTAAAGGAAAAATTTTGAGTGCCTTTTTAGGGAGGAGTTCTCATTGGCTATATTGAGTGTTGTATATATCTAGAAGCATCTATAGATCCAACATGGAATTAGAATAGTATGTATTTATTCATCAAGGTTTACCAACCTCTACATGTACATGATGGATATGGTTCACGACTACTTCTTCCTGGATCATACCGTCAAGTGAGGAATTCAAAGAGACATGTAGGCTAGGGTCACCCCTATATGAATTCACACTTATGCTGGGGTTATAGAGCGATATTTGGTGGTTGAGAGTTTCTTTTTGAGATGAATAGATAGTGGTTGTCAGTAGTGGGAAAGAATGAGAAGATACCTTATAATAAAGGATATGATGTCATTCTGAAGGTCCTGGATGTGAGAGACATTCAAGAGGAGGTGTCGGGAAATAGGTTCTATAGTTCATGGATCACATGGTTGGTTTAGTTAACCTAGTGAGAGGTAGTGCTACTCATGTGATAGTACGGTACATCTTTCATGATATTATACGACCCTCCATACAACTTATAGAGTGAATATGGATGTGTAGTTGAGGTATAGGTAGTGCCATGGGGAGGAAGGTTCAAAAGGTAGTGAACATGGTAGAGTGGATGGGAGAGTAGAAGGAGGAGGTTGAAACTATTACTTGTTATCACCACCACCCATAGGTGGTCCACTCTATGCTCCGTGAGCTTGAGGATAGGGATGGGGATAGCCAAAGAAAGTCAAATATTACTATCTAGAGGCTTTGGGAATGATACAAGTTATGATCTCTGTCTTTTCTACCTTTTCAATAGTACTGAGAGACACAAGATTTAGTCATTCCTCTCTTTACACATATCATGTATGAGGCTTAGATATTCTTGTTGAGCCTTCATCTCAAACATTACACTTGGAAACTCCTACCTGAGATGACTCAACAATCACACACTTATATTGACAATGTTACCTGAATCTTGGAGAAGAGAGTTTCTGTTGGGATAAATCTTTGGAATCAATGAGGCCTTACAATGTCCTTTTAGGTATAGAATGGGCATCGATAGTTTATCTATATATCGACTATTTTAGGTAGAGGATGTTGTTTTTCTATAGTGATGGAGCTAGGTTATCCTTTTTCAGTGAAAAGGAAACCCATGAATCATAGTATGGACTCATTAAATGGAGGGTAAGGCCAATTACACATCGGTTGGGTAGCATGAACCTTGGTTTAATAAATGTTATTAGTTCCCAATTTCTAGCTGTAGTGGTGGAGTACGAGTATGTCTTCCCTAATGTTGTTTTATGTTTACCGGCCTTCTAAGATATAGACTTTTGAATTGATCTACAACCTCAGATGACATTGATACTTGCGCATTCATATCAGATGGATCCCATATAGCTTCATGATATGAGGGTGATGTTGGATGGAATTCAGTTGAACGGATTTGTTAGAACCATTTTTTTCACACTTGGAGTCCCCAACGTTGTTTTCCAATAAGGGGGATGGGATCTTGAGGTTATATGTGGACTACCAATGCTTGAACTAGGTGATTGTGAAGAATAAGTTCCCAGTACCATGAATCGATAACCTCTTTGATTAGTTTATAGGGACATGATGGTTCTCAAAGGTTGACCTTAGGTCAATATATCACCAATTGGGAGTACAAGATGAGGACATACTAAATACAATATTCATGTTTTACTTTGGTCACTATGAGTACTTGGAGATTCCCTTTGGTGTGATGAATTCCACAACAGTTTTTATTGGACTCATGAACCAGATATTTCATCCTTTCGTAGACCGGTTCAAGGTAGTCTTATCAATGACATCCTTGTGAACTCAGTATCTGAGGAAGATAAGGTGAGTCAATTAAGGATAGTTATGGATGTACTCTAAAATAACCCACTTTATGGAAATATCTCTAAGTTCCAGTTTTAGATTTAGGTTGTCCAATTTTGGGGACATGTTATCTCTGTAGATGGAGTGTATGTTAACCCATCCATGTTCAATTAGTGTTAGCTTAAGATCCATGAAATATCATGGTAGAGGTGTGGAGATTCCTTCGGTTGGAAGGATATTACTAGAGATTCATACCTGATTTCTCAAGGATACAACCTCCTAGGAATAATTTAACTCGAAAAGGTAATCCTTTCATGTTACAGATAAGTTCCACTATGATTTTATGTAGTTGAAGAAATGTTTGAAAAGCACTACCATCCTGTTACTTTTAGAGGATGGTATTGATTATGTAGTATTCTACGATGCATCATTAATATGGATTGGTTGTGTTATGATGTGGTGGTTGGAAGTGATTACCTATGGTTCATGTTAGTTGAGACAACCTGAGTAGAACAACAAGACCTATTATCTTGAGTCATAATTGGTAGTCTTCTCACTAAAGATGTGGAAACCCAACTGGATGGTTGAGGGGTCTATTATCTATTCTGATCAAAATAGTCTCAAGTACATATTATTTTAGAAGGATATTTTCTTGAGATATAGGTGATTAATAGAGTTCCTCCAGGGTTATGAATTGAAAAGTTTCCATACTCTTGGAAAGGGGAACATAGTATAAAATGATCTTAGTAGAAGATATTGTGTATAGGTACTTAATGAGGCTCTAGAGAAGTTGTTCTTATTACAGTTATCTTCTATGGATGATGATGTAGATACTTCAATCCAGTTGATGTTTATCACCCCTTCAAATTTCTAGTGAGTTAGGGTGGCACAACTAGGGGATATTGACTGAACGACCCTATATACACTTATATCCACTAAAAATGCTCCTAATGGATTTTATAAATATGGGTAGCATGTTTTTATTTTTACAGGAAACACAGTGGAACCATTTATGTTATAGGAGGTTGTTTTAAGAGAGTTTCATACATGTCCTTCATATATACATCCAGGTGTGGAAAAGATGTACCAAAAAATCTAATGTCAGTCTTGGTGACCAAGGATGAAGAAGGGAGTTGCATAGGTTTTATTTCATTGCCTTAAATGTCATCAAGTGAAGGATGGGTAGCACGTTTCAACATGTTTAACTCAACCACATTATTTTTTAGAGTGGAAGTGGGATGGGATAATCTTGTAATTCATGATGAGCTTACCACAAATGCACAGGGGACACAATTCCATATAAGTGATATTTGAATAAATCACTAAGTCATCCCATTTTTCAGTAATTCAAGAGAAGTGTTCAGTAAAGAGATTGGGACACATCTATATGTAAGAGATAGTCCAAATCCATGAAGTTCCATAGATGATTATTTTTTTACAGTGATGCTCGATTTACATCCCATTTGTGGAAGGGACTTTTTGAGGCGTTTGGGACTGAGATATGATTTAAAACAACATTACACACCCAAATTGATGGCAATATTGAGTGGACCATTTAGGTTCTGGAAGAAATAAAATGATATTGGATACTGGACATTGCCCATTATTGGGAGGATCAGCTACCATTATAGGAGTTCCCATATAAAAAAATCTACCATTCCATCATCGGTATGACACCATTAAAGGACTTGTATGAGTGACCCTACATGTCACAACTTTTCTGGATTGACCCAGGATATTTGGTAGTCATGGGACTGAAGTTGGAGTTAATAACTAACAATAAGGTTCAGATAATCCAATAGTGGATTAGGACTATAATGAGACATCAAAAGTCTTATCTAGATAGAATACATAGGACATTGGAGTTCAAGGACAGAGAACATGTGTTCCTATAGGTCGTAACACGATGTGTATTATGTAGATTTTTCTAGGGAAATAATATATCTTTTTGATTCATTTCCCCTTTCGTGATACTTATGTAGAGATGGTGAGGTGATATTCTACTTAAATCTTCCTTCACAATTAGACTAGGTACACGATGTCTTCCACATGTCGCAGCTGAGGAGGTATGTTCATGAAACATCACAAGTTATCGACTTGGGAAAGATGAACATTGAGGATGGATCTACCTTTACTAAGTACCTAGTATTGACCGGGCAGTGGAAAGAGAGATATCTTAATGGTAAATCAATTCCATTGGTGAATATCTCATAGTAGAATGGGAATTTCTAGGAGGGCTCATGGGAGAGGGAGGCTCTGATTCATTCTCAGTATCCACATCTCTTTTTTGTAACCCTTGTTTTGGATTTTTAGGGTTATAATGTCCCACAGTGGGAGAGAATGTAATGACTCAAATTTTCTATTTATTATTTTTGTATATTTTAATGATTATTTTCAAGACTAGACTCTAAGATATTATGTGATTAAGAGGCTCGATGTGGCCCAAATAAATGTTTTAAATATATTAAATATATTAACAAGAATGTCTATTCAATTTTCCTAAAAAAGTGGAATAACTTCTAAATGAGAGAATAGATCCAAAATCTAATATCACTATTGAGTAAAAAATGTATAAATTACTATAGGTACAACATAACCATTGTTGGAGTGGTTCTTTTATGGAAAAGACATCATGGGCGATGAAATGAACTAAATAATAAAATATATTATTTTGTTTCCTTTTATTGAAACAGTGATAAGTGATTATTTAAATAGATTAATATTTTATAACTATAAGGATATCCACATAACCATGAAACCATTGGAGAGATGTTGGTGATAGAGTTATAGAATTTCTCTTAAATGAATAGAAAAGAGATCATGGATCGATGATCAACATGTAAAAGATTCAAATTAACTCTCTAATGATCACAACATATCCCTATTTTTCATCAATGATTGATCCAAATTGAGGTAGGATGTTTGTTTGATTTGGATTTATTTCATGTTCATAATTTATAAGATGAACACAAATCTATCAATGAATATATTGATATGAGGTCCGATCATCTTGTGGGATGATTTTTTTGTGGGGATTATTCAGGATAATTTTTTTTGTGATTGTTGATTGTATCATTTTTATTCTCATGAAATTGAATTGAGTTCAACTAGAACATCGATCAAAGATCGATCCTATTTATTGTTTTTGTGCTTTACTTCCTCAATTATTCATTCTTCATGGATGATCTTCATTCAGCCCATGGTTCTACATATCCTGATCAACCGATCATTACACACTGATTTCATGGAACAGTGATATGATATCATAGACCTGGGATCATAACAACATGATAGTGGTGAGAAGATGGAAGAGAACAAGAATTAGTTGACTTATGATACCAGATTTCATTTTCTTTAACATTCTTTGGATCTTAATGAAGATCAAAATATAGGTCAATTTTTTGAATAGATTTGATGATCGGAACATGTAACACCGTAAGGTTTTAAAAATAAATTTAATTTAATGCATGAAACACTGAGTCTCTACATAATGAAACATTGTTTTGAAGAAATAGTTATAAACTAGCCGTTAAACATAATTTTCCCAATTTTATGTTTTGGATTTCAAAAAATGGGCACACACGGTTGTGATCATTATGTTATTTGGAGTCTTATAGGGCAAACTTAATTTTTGGTGAATAGTAACATACCCTTATGAATAGTGATATACCATTATGAATAGTAATATGACCCTTATGAATAGTAAATTGGCCACATTTATAGTAACATCACCAATGAATGTATAATAAAAGGTCATCTTATAAGTGATAATATGATCATTATATATGTGTTGGTATTTTTGTATGTCATAAATATTTAATTAAAATTTTATGAATAATTAAATAATTTAAATGAAAAATAATTTTCATAGAATTTTATCATAAATTATTATTTTATTGTCTTATGGATTTGTGATAATTTTATGAGACCTTGATTAATTTTTCAAGGGGTTATAAAATGAGTTATAGTTTTAAAATTATTATTTTTTGAATAAATTATGATTTTAATTAAAAATTAATATTCTAATATTTAGAAAATTATTTTGATAAAATGGTATTCATTTTTTAATTCTACGTGTTGGAAAGTGGTTGTGGTGAGGTTTTGAGACTTTTTTTAAATACTTGATTTTTGGTGAATAGTGAATTTAGATAATTTAAGAAATGTTCAAAATAAATGAATTTCTACATCATGCTTGAGTCATGGCTGAGGTAAATAGAAATTAGTTTGAACACACATGCACTTTATTAATATTTATTGTCACCATAATCAATAATTTTCATATTATTGATAAAAAATATATTAAACTAATTATTAAAATAATGGAAAACCCCTCTTCTCCTCTGTTATAAATAACACCCTCACCTCCCTCATCCTTTGATACATCTCATGTTTTTAAAATTGTCTAAATTATACCCAATATTCTTTCCTGGCTCTTTCCTATGATCAAGACATTCAATTCTCCCCAAAAATCTAACACCGATGGCCATAAGAAGGATCTTAAGGAGAAGTGATCTAGAGGTAAAAATAGTCTTTCATTTTCTCTTATTTTCATTTAAATTATTTTTATTTTCTAATAATCTATTCCTCTAACCTTATCCAAGAAGAAAGGAATCAATATTATAATATATATATATATATATATATATATTATACTTTGATCTATATTATGTAAAATTCATCAACTTACTTCTTCTCCTCTCCCTCCTATCCTCAAAATAAAAATACCGTATGTGATGTGTCGATTTACCAACATCATGGACGATATGTCTTTAGTTTCTATTACATCCTTCAAATTTGTTCATAAATCCATTATTATGGTTAATTAATATTTTATTATAAATTATATATAATATATTCTATTTGGAAGAAAGTTTTTATGTATACTCTTAATTAGTAAAACAAAAGTGGTTTGTAATGAAAAAAATTCACCAAGATAAACTAACGACTATAATTAATGATTTATCTAATGATTCAAACTCAAACCATATAACAAAAATAATTTATGGAATAAGTTAATACTCATGAAACATTTTAATAATATATAATTTCACTTCTCCAGTTTTTATTCCATTTGATAGGGAAAACCTTTACGAACTAACCATGGAAATCTTGTAAAGAATACACCAAAAAAATGGAAAGAACCAAATATTATAAATTAATGGGTGAAATGATGTTATAAAATGATCAAATAAGGTGATAAAAAATTATTATTCTTCTTTAAAGTATTAATATTCTTATTTTAACTATTATATATGATGGTTAATAAAATTTGATGAAATAAGAACATGAGGAAAGAGAATTCAAAACAAAATTTCTATTATTTGGGTTAAACTTCTACTTTATTCATAATGTGGTATTATGATTACTTGTGTGATGATTTTTCATTTATATAATGATTTGATTATGTGTATTTATAGTGTATACACATATCCATTCCATTTTAAAAAATTCTCACTAAAATTTTGTTTGTAAGGGACTTTCTATTTAAAATCCTTTTAAAAGTATCTTTCATGAAATTAAAAAAGGATTATTTTATTTATATATATATATGGAATGAGTGGTATTTCATGATTCTATGATGCTTTATTACAATGATATGTTCCTTTGACATAGTTATGTTGGGTTGAGCCCATTATTTCTCATTATATGTTTGGTTGTGCTCATTAAAGCTCAAGATATGTTGGGTTCAGCTGATTATAGCTCAAGACATGATAGGTAAGCCCCATTATAGCTCTCCAATTCATTGGGTACTGCTAATATGGAAGTTTACTAAATGTTTATTCCTTGTGTAAGTATTATTATTTGAGTGATGTGGTAAATATGTCCCAAGGTAACTACATGATGTTTCTGTGCATGCTAATGAGTTTTATGAAATGTGTTTTATTAGGTTTTATGTTATCACTTGACTGTCAATTTCATTACTTATATACCTTTCTGAGTATTTTATGCTCATCCCTTGTTTTTAATTTTTTTTCAGAAGTTATAAGGATGTGTAAAATAAATATGGAAGACAATTTAAATTTCATCCATATTTTTCAAATAAATTATGTTTTATTTGAAATTTTTTATATTTTGGAAAAATGGATACTATTTTAGTAGTATCCCCATATATGAGAATAGGATGTTATGTATGTTTTGTGTCCTAATTTTCAAAAACACTAAATCTAAAAAGATCTTTACTATTTAAGAATGTATGTTCTTGAATGAAACTCATGAATATGTAATGTTTTAAGGCTGGGTCCATATAGAAATGTTGTTCATTGACGGTGAGGCTTGGATGAGATGGGATAATTGATTATCCAGTGGTGCATTTTTTGGATCAGTGGCCATAGGAGCATCCAGAGACACATACAGCAAATTAGGAATTCATGGAAATTCTATGTTACATGGAACATAAGTCAGATCTAAAGACCATGTGGTCCCCCCTTTGTGGTAACTAGTGTTTTTAAAAGGAATATAGTTATCACACATCATGTGACCCTTGTCATATGACATGTGGTTTGTCCCTGGTGGCTCAAAGTGTGCCTAGAAGGTTACATGGAAATAGGGTTCAGTACATGGGAAAGGACACGATGTGTACTCTCCAAAATGTATATAAACTAGATGAGTACATGGTATAAGACGTGTACTGGGACATGGGTAGAATACACATGAATCTAACACTCCATATACTTCAACACAGACACAGACATATGATGGGACTTAAGAAGGTTACACAAGTATGACCCAGGGTCAAGGGACATGGTGTGTCACCAAACTACATGCCTATAATCCATAAATGTTGGTTTCAATATATTTTCCATGTTAACATTGAAAACTATCATAAGGGTATTTTCCCCTTATCGCTTCCCTTATGGTTAGTATGGAATCATCTTCTACTCTGAAAACTATGATCTCTTTAGCATGAATTATTCGATAGAGTTGTTGGAAACCATATAAAAAAATGTGGAAAATAACTTTAGTTGGATTATGAGTAAATTATCTACCCCCTAAACACTCTAATTTCCAATGAACTTGTTAGTATTCTCATAATGATGCTTCCTACCCTCAGAATATGTATCTATAGATCATCCAGTAGAAACCATTATTCCTCCATCGGAAGATTACCTAAGGTTCCCCTTAGATATGATATCATTATCCACTACCAAAAGAAACTTCTTTAACCTAAATATATTTACTTTGGGCGTAATGTAACATTTAATTCTGCCCAATAAATGCCTTTCAATATCTATCTTAACCCCTTCCAGTGCTAGAGAAAAGTGTTTCTAGTCTATAAAGTGACTAGCATAGTTCATCACAGATGTACTATCCTAGGACAACCACATGAAATCATCTTACCTATCTTACATTAGTGTCTATATATAATTGTTCAACAGTTACTTTTCCAAAATCTCATTTAATATCATTTCATATGCCTTCCTTGTTTGAGCTTGATCATCCCACCACTGCCTCACCGATCCTCATAACTTATAAGAATTCACATTGAACATTTTCTCAGCAGAAGTCTCTAAATGGTCATTTATTGTCTAGATGGACACCATATAGAACTCACCTACCTCAGGTCAACCCTCTCTGGTGATAGTTGTAGGGTTATGTAATAGAAACTCCCATGTTAGATTAGACATACTCTTCAAAAACCGCTCAAGATCTTCCTCCATAAACTGCATGAATCTACTGAATTTATTATGGAGAATCTCTCCATATACATCACATGACACTATCAGTTTCTTTTTTCCCACATCTAGAGGATCATTTACAGAAATATACTCATATCGTCTTATCAAAAAACATCATCATGGAGGTGTATATCTACAATTCCCAAACAAACACCTTAGAAAACATTTCACAACAACAAAAAAGTTAACAAGAGGGATTCTCATAAACACATAACAAGTCCTTCCACATTTCTCACCACATGATAAAAATCAAGACACTATTACTACCCTTAACCATCCTATATCTAGGTCATGTTTAATAGGGGCAAAAAATTATCATTTTCATATTTTTCATTAGACACTAAATTATTCAAAATTTTAACTATTTTAATAATTTAAATTCCATATCATACACCATTATTCGTTAAATTACACAAGAAAAGAAAAACATTTTTAATTAAATAACTTACCCGAAACATTATTTATTATATGTGCCTAAGAAAGGTGAATGCGACATTAATTCCTGAGTGCCTAGAATGATTCATGTATATTCAAATATCATGACATATGGTCCATGAGTCAAATAACATAAAATATCAGAAACAATAATCACATCATACTACAAGTGCATAAATCAACGTGAAATAAAATCCAACTATAATAACATACATCAATAACAATAATCCCACCCTTGGGTACTTGGGTTTCCCCCCATACATGGGTTAGATAGTCCTATTCATGAGCTCAGGTCCATTGACTAGATCTTCCTATTCTTCTATTAACCTTTACCTAATAAAAAAAAGAATATAAAACACCCTATGATACCACATTATAATGTCCCAACCATGTTTTCTCATACAAATGCCCCGATCCGGTCAGTTATGTGACCTTGGGTGTGCCTACTCATATTCCAGAGGCTAATGACTAATAGTGAGGGTCTAATATATATAAAACTGGGATACTATTCCCAATTTATCAAAGAATACAAACATAAAAAATAACTAATAAATAACCAAAAGACAATGAACACAATATGAATAATATAACAACTGTAAGAAACAAGTATCACATGATGAACCAAAACTGAAAACAATATCCCAAACCAAATAGTTTATATGTCATGATAAATATGTTTCATGTGTAAAAATAGAAACCCAAAATAAAGACACTGTCAACACGACCAAGAATGTCTCGACACCAAGTCCAGTTCCTTCACCCTTTCCCTATCCCAATTCATCCATCTAACATAGGGCTCCTTCCATTATCGTGATATGTAAACATGATGTCTATTCAGGTACTGATCAGACATCACTATTAGGGTGTGAGTACAACTATGTAGGCCACCACTATTGGTGTCTAAAACAGTATAGAATCAATATAAGTGTATGCTGTTTTGTAAAGAATAAAATACAATGCATAAAATAAAAATTTATCACATTTCATTATTCTATAATTAAATACATACTTTCCCTAGGTTCTTGATAATGCCCATAAAATCAATACCTTCTTCAGCCCATGATGGAGTCTAAACTATCGACATGGTATATCACATATCACAATACCATAATTACCATTTATCATTTCATTTCAATTCATATCACGACCATTTGAAACCATAGTTCAATTCCAATCACATGGTCATATAATGTCGTGTTTAACACCACATGGGTATTAAGAGCCTATGTAAGCATCCCACAACTCAATATCACATTGGTATTTGGAGGATCAGTCCATATACCATACTCACTATCAACAATGAGTATTTGGAACCTCAATCCATTTCCCACCTCATAACGTAACATATGGTTATTCGGAGCCTCAGTCCTCATCCAACACTCATTAAAAAATTGGTATTTAGTGATTCATTAATTGTCCCACACCTCAAATTAAAATATATCAATAATATCAAAACATCACACAAAATTAAACCCATGCTAAAGATCATTATAATTCCTCAAAATCCCTAACACATGAAACGCGTCATGAGACTATTCCAATAGTGGAGGTAGAGAAAATCAATAAGATATATCTCCATGCCATTACAAAAACTCAAATAGACACATTAATATAAATTAAAACATTATCCTCATGATGAAACATTGATTCACATTCTAATAAGAAAATCATAGAAACACATGATCCCCAAAAAAAACTTCTTGAAACATCCTCCTTGGTTATGTACATTATTTTTATCCATTATGAGTTGATCTCATATGATTCTAAATAACATTCACACAATTTACCATATACTAAAACATATATATTCTAACTATAGTGGTGTCACCAACCTCAAACCAATAGAATAATGAATGACACAGCTTCCCATTCAAATCCTCACAAGGAACCATACCAAGGGAGGAGTGAAAAGAACTATTAGAAGAAAAAAATTACGACAAAAAATACTCTCCCATTGATCCTCAAGAATCCAAAATACATTCTATAAACATAAAATCTAATTCATATATCATTATTTTGGTATGATCATTGATGTGTGGGTTAAATGAAATGAAAATTATCATATAGGTACCAAAGGAATAGTATAATCTCTTCTACATCCATACAATAAACAGATCATCATGATCATACACTATCTTGTTCAAAATTCCATGCTGCTTATCCACCTTGTTCTAATAAATATTTTCCAAATGATACTCAAATAATGATTACTTAATAATACTTAAATAATTTAAATTTATATATTGATCGATTATAACCCAAATAGATTCAAACTCTATTAGGGTGAAAGGAAAACCTACTAAAATTTCATGAAATGTCCTCCCACTACCATTGAGGGGATTATAATAGTTTAAATAATACATACAAGACATGATATTAAATTTTCACCAGTTGAAACCCATGATATAGAGAATAATAGTGGACTATCACCTTCTTTATCCCAAACCACTAAAAGAACATTTTCAATGCATGATATATATTCTTAACACCTAGATTCACTGCCAAACATGAGCTATGTAACTCATTTATAACTACATCTTCCTTACTCATGGGTGTAAAAAACATTCTATGAAACACCACATGATGATCCTCATCCTTGGATTAAACATAAAAAAAGTTAACATTTATGATCAAATCTCCCCTGAATTTTACCTCAACGCATCCCAATTGTGACTCCTCTAACTAATGTAATGATAAAAATTATCTCATTCATCCATATCTTTATAAAAAAATTTATAGATACTATAAGAACTCTAAAACCTTCTATTATACAATATTTGATCAGGCATTCTCACCATAAGACATTCGACTTAAGGTTTCAGCCACAACTTTCCCCTTTCTAAGAGTACATGTGGTCAGAAAATCATATACCTAAAAAACTCATACCAAAATATCTATTTAAAATTAAAATACCATTTATAATAAATATCATTCAATCCATACTTACATTTATGAAAATTAAATAATTACCCCAAGTATTAAGGGAAACCCCATACCTATAAGATCCAAATCATGGGTAACATAACTATATTCATGGGGATGTAATTGTATAACTTCATATTCAATGAAATATGTTTAGAACATGAAGATACATATAAATCCATGGTGATAATAATATTAATAATTTTTTTAAATAAACACATTCTTCATGAAATTTAACAATTGGATCAGTCATCAGCCACTTCATCAAAATTAAAAAATAATCTTTACAACTATCTATCAAAAAAATGTATTCTATTAATTAGTCAAAGCCAATAATGGAGTCTTAATATGGAAAAAATAGTCCATGAACATCTTATAATTAATTTTTATGTCTAAAAACACTTCATTTTGAAAACATTATTCAATGGATTGCATGAAACAAATGCCTCAATATTTCCTAGGTCAATATCCATACCAAGAACTAAAATAACATGAACTTGAAAATGAAATTCACATAAACAAACCTAATAATTATACATATTCCCATACAACCAATGATTCAAAATAATCATCAAATAGTATCTTATAATTCTCTACATGATATTCCTTAATTTTTGTATAAACCAAGGTATCTTTAATGAAGAAAACCAAAACAATCCTCAAGGTATGGTTAAAAAAACCAGTTAATAAGTCCCATAAACATGAATGGTGGATTCATAACTCAATAAAATATAAAAACTACCTCAAAATGGACATATTAACACCAATAATATTTTATAGGGATATTTTCATCCATAAACCAATTTAAATGACATCCTCACTCTAATTAAATCTCAAAAAACAAACATTATTCTTCATATGGTCAATGAAAAAATTCTATCCTTAAATATTAATAATCATTCTTCACTTTAGCATAATTAAACAACCATTAATATATACACAACCACATGATTATGCCTTCCTTCTTTGTAAAAAATATCTAAGCATCCCATGGAAACACACTATGATGAACGGATCCTAACTATAGAAACTCACCAATATTGATTATCAATTATCTATGCTCCATACATTCCATATAGTAAATACCTATATAAATAAGAGGAAAAATAGATACAAATAAATCTCAAAAACTAGTCTCTCACATTAAATGCAATCTCATAACTTCCTTAAAGATCACGTCAATATAATCCCTCAAACCTCGAGGAAACTTTTCTTTATTCATATCTTATATAACATGATTGAATCTCTCCAAATGAGTTCTAATACTCTATGGATGAACCTTCCACTTTCTCCTAGTATAAGTCACTTTAACTAATATATATCACAAAATCACTATCCAAACTAGAGAAAATAAACTTTTATGAATAAAAACCGATAAATTCTTAGAAAAATGATACTTATTGTGACAACCCATCCCCTAGGGCCCGTGTCGTGGCTACCCCAAGACTGCCTTCCATAGGCCAGGGGTTGGTTAATAGCACCTAAAAGGCATAACCAAAAAAGGGAAGGCATTGCCTTTAAACCTGTATACATAATGACATGGAATACTGTACAAAGCAAACCAAAAAGTAATTAAAGTAGTACCACAACCACAAAGCAACACTACTGAGTGTAAAGTGTGTAAATTGAATGTAAAGGGGAAATAATACAAGCCCAAAATGAAAGGAAAGTACAAAAAAAGAAGTACAAGATCTAAAGGTCATCCATCAAGGATCCTACCTAAAGGGTAGGTACAACTCTCTATCAGATGTCACTGCAGAACACCACGTATATTGGTCCACCTATAAGCACCATCTACTCCAGGCTCCCCAAAGTCCCTATCATATATGTCCATCATCTACAAAAGACACAAAATGTACAGGTTAAGCCCTCGAAGGGGAGAGTATAACAATACTCAATAGGGACCTTGAGACCCCCCAAGGTCTCTAAGTAATCTAGGATGTAAAACACCACAAAAGGAAAATAACACTGAGGTACCATACCCTAGAAATATCTCAAACACATAGAAAAAAGTAAAAGACATAGCTCACACCAGATATAACAAAAGGAAAAAAGTAAAGATGATTAATCGTAAAACTCTTATTCTGTCGAGATGATTTACTGCTAACCCCCATAGGGTCGCTACGTGGTGACTCTCTAAGGATCTATAGCTTCTGACCCATAAAGGATTACTAGCTTCTGACCCACAGAGGATCGCTAGATGCTGACCCATACAAGATCTCTAGGTGCTGAACCATAGTCAATTTCTAGGTGATGACCCACACATGATCTCTAGGTGTTATCCCACTCAGAATTTCTATTCTTTATTCACATCATAGCCATCCATTGGATTCATGCACTTAACATTCTTGATTTCAAAAGGATCCGCTACTCAATCCATCAGTCATAACTCAACTAGCACTAAGTCCCATAGATTGTAACCACAACGGACTGTCTCATTGTAAGGGCCCTAAAGAAACAGATGGCACATCGATCGAATACATGGTCTATAAGTTATGGGATTTTTAGTAAAAATGGTTCATTTTGATTCGAGTCCAATCCAACCCGGTCGTACTCCAATTTTCGCCAAAACTCAAGTGGAGTATCTCAAAAGGACCGCCTCATCACAAGGATCCTCGAACTGCATATGGTTTATCAATCAGATGCTTGGCCCAAATGTTTTGACCATTTATGTGAAACAGGGCTAGAAGATTTTAGGTCCAGTCTAACCTAGTTAGTCTGACCCGAACTGACCCTGTTCATGGGTCTGAAATGGGTCCCACAGGGTTTGAGGAAAACTGTACCATTGGGACCATGGGTACATCTTGGTAGGAAGAGCCTAGCCCGACGTCACAGGTCCTGTCCAGTGGTGTGAGTATGTCCCACTGAGCCATGGGTTCAGCATGCTAGGCGGGTCTGGCCCACCCTAGGAAGACCTGTCCACCCACCCAAGACGTGAAAAACAGCCACATCTAGCCTCCCCTTCCCTGCGGTCTATGCATGGTGGGTCTCCTTGATACGGTCAAATGACCACGGACGGCCTGGCTGGTCGGCCGTTTCAGACGCACGTAGACTAGGTCCACGTGCCTCCATCACACCTGAGCAGCCCTAGCGGGCTTCTCCTCCACATTATTCCGATGGGTGTCGTACCACCTCCCCACCATGGATGTCCGACCATGGATTCAAACGCTCACAATGTGCTGAAGATCATACCGCCATCCTCTGCCCATGGCCACTGTCATGGGCCACCTCCAGTCACCAGCTTCGACACCGATGTGGTAGCGGTACCTTCCACGGACCACCAGAGTCTCTCTGGTGGTTTGTTTCTCGAGTCGCTTGTGTCTATCTAAATTCTAGCCCGTCACCCTCACTGTGATGACCTCAAAATCACATTTCCTCCATCTTGAGAAGTCATCCATGGATAAAACATAATAAAAAACCATGGCAGAGGGTTCGAGCCTTGTTTGGGTTGGGCCACACCCTCCACGTTAGATTTTAAGCACGAAGAAAAGTTTTAATCTGCACAGTTAGAGTAAAACTCTAATTCAAACCCCACACAATATCCCTTCACAAGAATGAGTGATTTATTGATCAACGCATTAGTCTGTTGATTCCGCATTCATTTTTATTCTCAAGAATGAGGAATAAATCATCGAAAACTTAGAATTCATAACCCCTACCTTGTTGACATTATATACCGAAGCATTCATCCTTGGGGATTCACAATGTTGATTTTTCTTCCAACTCCATACATCGATGCATGTTGAAGATGATGAATTCTTGACAATGTTCATCTTTCTTCATTGGAGAGGGAAAACTTCCGACGGTTCATTTGAGAATCCCAGTAGTTTAATTCCCCATTCTCCCAATTGTTGTCTTAATAAAAAGAATCATGTTTCATCATTTCTATTATGCTTTCACAATGCGTCATTATGCAGTTTCATTTATGAAATAGTGTTGTTGTTACACTTACTTTATTACACAATTATGTTTCATGATATGAGTCACTCATGAGCCCCATTAATGTTCCTTATCACCACCAGGTCACTACACTGTAGCTTCTCTATCTACCACCTAAAGGTGAGTAATGAAATAGAATAATTCTTTTAAATTATTTTATTATTTTTCTCAAAAAGTCTAAAAAATAACTTTTCCACTCGACCCACGCTGGCTGAAGTCAAGTCATTTTGATGAGAATTCTAGCATTTTTAATTTAACAGTGCCCTCATATTTTCTATTTGAGCACTAGTACAAAAGATAGAAAAACCCTCATGCATGTTTATTGAATGTACCTTATAAAAAGTTCAAAATTCCATTCTGGGATCTCAGGGCCTCAAAATCACATGTCTTCATATCGTGAGGTCTCAGAATAATTCCATATAATTTAAAAAAATCATGGAAGTTACAAGAAATTATATTCTCCCCACCTTAGGGGTTTACATCCCCAAAATCCAAAATAATGTCTAACCAAACAACTGGGGGGGTACAAAGCACGAATATAAGACTCCCACTCCCATGTGCTCTCTGGGAGATTCTCGTGCTGCCACCAAACATGCACTAGAGGAATATACCATCCACTTTGGCCCCACTCCTGCCAATCCTCTTTCCCTATCGGGAACTCAGCAAATGTGGACCCAACATCAATGTCCAAATCACCCTAGTCAATGTCGTGCGATGGATCATGCACGTATATCCACAGCTATGACATGTGAAAAATATTATGCACTAGCATAATATTTGGGGGATGGGATAGTATGTACCCCACATCTCCAACTATAATCATGATCTGAAAAGATCTGATTATCCTTGGAGATAGCATGTCGCCCCATCCAAATCTCTGTAATCTACTTCAGGGTGAGACCTGAAGGAATAAATTATCAACCTCCTATAACTCCATGGTTCTATGTCTCCTGTAAGAATAAGACTTCTTCATGATTTGTACAGTCCTCATCCACTCCTAGATGATATTCACCTTCTTAGTGGTAGCTCGTACCAATAATGGACCCATGAGTGTAGACTCCCCTGGGTTTATCTAGTAGAGGAGTGAACTAAAAGGTCACATGTACAAGGCCAAAAATGGTGCCATGCCAATGGTGGAGTAATAGCTGTTGTTGTATGAAAATTCCACCAGTGGTAGGTGGTCCTCGCAGCTGTTACCAAAACCCAAGAGACAAGCATAGATCATCTCCTCCATGGTCTGTATAGTCCAGTCCGTCTGACCATCCACCTGGGGATGAAAAACTCTTCTCAAATGAAGATGATTCTGAATCACCTCCTACAACCCATTCCTCAACTGAGATGTACTTCATGCATCACGGTCTGAGTCAATCATCGAAGGAACCACATAGAGACGCACTATCTCATAGATGTTGAGGCGTCCCAAGCTCTAAACCGATCACTATTCCCAGACGAGTATAAAGTGATCTGACATGGTGAGTCAGTCAAGGATCACCCACATAGAATCATAGACCCTAGATTTACATGATAACCTGTAAAAAATTATATAGTGATACCATCCCATTTCCACTGTGGTACCTCGAGTGGTCGGGCAAAGCCTACTAGAAACTTATGCCCTACCTTCACTTGCTAACAAGTGAGGCATCAAGAAATGAACTCTTCCACCACTTTCTTCATCCATGGACACCAGTACTAACTTTTGAGGTCCTAGTACATCTTCACCACTCCAGGATGTATCGCCAAAGGGGATTTATCTAAATCCCTCAACAAATCCTCCCGCAACATCACTATTAGTCCAGTGCACCCTCTAAAAAGTATGACATGCTTTCCACCTTTTGAAAATCACTCAATAGCCTATCCTAAGGATAAATGAGCATGTCAGGCCTCGTAGTCCACATTCACCAGCTGTGCCTATCTAACTCGTTGTAAGATAGGGGAGTAATATTCATCAACTAAAGGTAACATACTCCATCACTATCAATTAAGGATATCTGCATCACGGATAGCCGCTCCGTCGCGTCACTCAACAGCTACAAATTGGACCTCCTATTGAGCACGTCTTCCACCATATTCTCCTTCCAAAGATAATAAAATATCTCAAAGTCACAGTCCCAGGGGAACTACAGCCATCGTCATTGTCTCATGTTTATGTCCTTTTGTGAGAAGATATAACTAAGACTCTGGTAGTCGAAGTAGATGGTAAATTGTTCACCCATCAAGTAGTTACTCCACATATTCAAGTAGAATAACACTATTTCTAAATCCAGATCACAGGTTGTGTTATTCTAATCATGTTGCCTCAACTTTCATGAGCCGAAAGTGATCACTGCTCGCTCCTGCATGAAGACAAAACCCAGTCCATTCCTTGACATGTCGCAATAATCTTCATACACATTGACCTCCTCTAGTAGTCTCGGGATGGGGGGATCTAGTCAATATTTTACTCAGCTCCTGGAAAATCATTGGACATACCTCCATCCATAAAGAGGATTTCCCTTATTTTTAAAAGATGAAAAGGGTGCCTCTATTCTAGAAACGTTGGGAACAAATCTCTAGTAGTACCTGGCCAACCCCAGGAATCTCCGCGCCTCAGTCGCGCTTCAGGGTGGCTCCCAAGCAAGCACTATCGCTAACATTAGTGCTTCCAATGAAACTCCAGCCTTAAAGATGAAGTATCCCAAAAAGTGGATCTCATAAATCTGGAACTGGAACTTAGAGATCTTAACATAAATATGGTGCTCTCAGAGTCTGTCTAGTTCTATACGTAGGTGTACAACATGATCCTCCCCTGTTACTATGTACACCAAGATGTCATCAATTAGGATTACCATGAAACAATTGAGGTAAGGCTGGAAGATCATGTTCATGAGTCCCATGAACACTTCTACGACATTTTGGATTCCTAAAGGCATCACTAGAAACTTTTAGTGGCCATAGAGACACCTAAAGGATGAATCTGGTACATACTCATCCCATACCCGAAGCTGGTGATAGCTCGGGCTAAGTTCTATCTTTAAGAACCACCTCGCTCCCTTCAGTTGATCGAAGATGTCATCAATTATCGACAATGGATACCTATTCTTCACATTAACATAATTCAGGTGCCAAAAGTCCATGCATAACCTCAAGCTCCTGTCTAAAATCTTGGCAAACAACACCAGGGCTAACCATGGAGAAACACTGGGCCTTACAAACCCCTTCCACTAAAAGTCTTCCAGCTGTACCCTCAACTCACGGAGCTCCATGAGTGCCATCTGATATGTAGGTGCAGATATCAATGACATACCTAGGTACAAGTGAATGAAAAATTATACCTCTCTCCGAGGAGGTATTATTGGGACATCTTCTGGAAATACATACTCAAACTCTTCCACCACTATAGGAATGCTTGGACTCCCTTCACCCACCATACTGAGGGTGAGGCTAGCCAACTATCGAGTGATCTTATACACCCTCCTCTGAGAATTTCCATCATTTTCGAAAAAGGTTCTCTTATTTCTGGTGAAGAAAAACCTGTTCCCATCCTCGCAAACACACCAAAATTTTTGCATAAAATAGTTGATCTGAGTGTGGACAGTGGATAACTAGTCCATACCCAAGATGAAATTTTATGGCCTCGACGTTGCTACATAGAGATCCCTGCTGAAGATATCACCTCTTAGAGTATGGTAAAATTGTTGGAACCAGTGTTTAGTTGTCAAATCCTCTCCCTTAGGAGTCTATAATGATAAGGATTGAGCCAAAATCTCCACCAGAATATCCAAGACTCAAGCAAGGTCTGTGGAAAGGAAAGTGTGACTAGCACCTATGTCTATCAGAACTACAGCTAAAGTGGAGTAAAGATAAATCATACTTTTTATCATCTCTGGAGCTATGTGTCCATAGGCCTCCATCGCCTGAATATGGCCCCACCACTATCCACCATCTCCGAGAGTTCGTGGTAGACCTCCTAGGGGTGGTAGTGGTATCACCTCAAACCTTCTTCCACCACCTTCCACTTGTCCTACTTCCTTTCCATGTCTGTCACCCTTCATCCCACCTTGCTTGAACATATATCACTATCTCGGTGATCGAATGACCACATTTTAGTCATCCGCATGGGGATTCAGACAGTAGTTAGCTATGTTCCCTAGTCCACCAAATGAGTAACAAACTCTAGTACTCAGATGACCTCCTCTACTTCACGAGCTCCGCAACTTTGACACGACATCATGGGGTCATCCTCTGGAAGGTCCGACCCATTTGAGCCTCGATGTAATCCGCCTACAGCCTACAACAGATGACTCAAACACCTATCATATGGTGGGGCTCTCACCGTCGGTGCCTGCTCAGCTTGGATGATCTCCCAGAGTATGGCTCACTCTAGAACTCCAGCCTACATTGGGATGCTGAGTGGAGTCATCAATGCTGTGATCTCCCACCAGAGTCCCAAATCAAAGGTCTATTCCCTGATGTAATGGTTCTGTAATTTGTCGTTGGAGCAGTGGGAGATGTCGCTAAACCTCACATAGTACTAGGCCATGGTAAGGCTACCCTGCTGCAGGTGTAGTAACTAATTAATACACACTGATCATTGTGTTGCTGGTATAAAATCTTCCCTAAAGAGGCTCTCGAAGTCCATCCAGACAAGGGTTTACACATCATATGTCTAGAGCATTAATTTCCACCACATCCCTGTCATTCCATGAAAAATGCTAGATCCTAGAACTACCTTATGGTCCGTCAGTGTCTCTACTAGGTGAAAAACCGAAGTAACTAAATGCATCCAATCCTGAACTACCTGAGGATCCATATTTCCTTGAATCCTCAGAGGTCTTTATCTCTAGAACTCATGAAAATCACTCAGAGGGCATGCATTGTCTATTGGTGGGGCTGGTAGAAACTACTACTCCTTGAGTGG
Source organism: Viscum album (assembly GCA_963277665.1). Lineage (NCBI taxonomy): Eukaryota > Viridiplantae > Streptophyta > Magnoliopsida > Santalales > Viscaceae > Viscum > Viscum album. The sequence continues at coordinate 895,918,908 of OY728156.1, forward strand.
TGGTTCTACTTGTACACAAATCGAAGGTGATAGTGCTATTAGCAGTCCCTACACTGACGACTAATTACTTGGTGGATCCTTGTTGTGATCTCTCACAAGAATCCGAGATGGTTGTCTTTGTATAGACATCCTATAGAGAAACAGATGCGCCATAGTCTAAGAGTTATACCAGGTGAGATGTATCAAAAGTGATAAAGAGAAAAATATTTCAAAAACACATAAAACTACTATTTTCATGTACCGAGTAAGAAAATAGAAACCATTGTCCTGGTGTATGGATTCATCAGCCTCCGCACCAACACTGGACTCCTAGGCCTGAAATCCGAACTCAAAACACTTAACATTATTGCCTCATCAAAAAATAGTCTCTTAGTTCTTCTGGTAGAATAGACCACCCTCTGATACCACTTTTTCATGACCCATCCCCCAAGGCTCGTGCATTGACTACCCCATGTCTGCCTTCAATATGATAGGGGCTGGTGACTAGCATCAGAAAGGAACGACCCAAAAAGGGAAGGCATTTCCTTTAAACTTATACACAGACAGACATGGTTTACTGCACAAAGAAAACCAAAAAACAAATATAGTAGTAGAAAAACCTCAAAGTAACACTACTAATATTAAAGTGTGTAAAATAAAAGTATAGGGGCCAAAATACAAGCCAAATTTAAAGTAAAGTACAACAAAAGAAGTACAAGCTTTGAAGGTTTTCTGCTAAAGATCCTAGCTTAAGGGTAGGCAGAATTCTTTATAGGATGTCACTGCAGCACACCAAATCTATTGGTCAACCTTAGAGCACCGTCTAGTCTTGGCTCCTAAATTCCACATCAATGCTGTCTATCATCTTCACAAGACACAACAGGTATGCGCAAATCATGTACATGGGTGAGAATAAAAATAATCAGTAGGGATGCTGAGACCCCTTAAGGTATCTCAGTAATCCACGAGGGAAAACACCACAAAGGAAAATATCACTGAGGTAACAGTACCCAGCAAAATATCAAACAAATATCTCAATGTAAAATCCCCCCCTCACAACATGTATAATTTATGAATAGAAGTAATGATGATTAGTTGTAATGATAGATAATCTTATTCTATCGAGAGGCTCTACTTTTAACTTGCATAGGGTCACTAGGTGTTGACCCACCAAGGATTTCTAGGTGATGACCCACAAAGGATCACTTGGTGCTGACCCACATAGGATCAATACATCTAAACAATAGAGGATTTCTAGGTGCTCACGCAAAGTGGATCGCTAGGTTCTGATCCACACATGATCTCTAAGTGCTGACCCACTCAAGATCGCTATTCTTTCTTAACGTCACATCAAGCCATTGGATTCTCGTACTTAGCACAATTGTTTTTTGGAGGATCTGATCATCATGCCATTTTTCATACCTCAACCAAAAAAAAGTCCCATCATGATTAACCCCAATGGAATATATCTTATTAAGGGTCCCGACACAACATATGGTGTGTCGATCAGATGACTGGTCTGTAAGTTATGTGATTTTTAGTAAAAATGGCGTGGTTGGATTCGAGTCTGATCGAACCCAGTCATACTCTAACTTATGATAAAACTAAAGTGGAGTATCCCAAAAGGACCAAATCCATGCAAGGTTCCCCACGCTTTAGATGGCGCATCAATCGGATGCCTGGTTGGTAAGATATGATCGTTTTACTGAAACATGGCTTGTTGGGTCTGGGTACGAGATGACCCGGTCAGACCGACCTGACCTGACCCTGTCCAGGGGTTCGGATAGGGGCTATCATGGGTCCAGCATAGCCGGTCTTTTGTGATTGTGGTTCTATCTTGGTAGGTTGAGTTTGACCCATTGGAGGGTCAAGCCTGGCGTCGCGGGTCCGACACGGTGGTGTGGGTCTGGCCCGCTGGCTGACCCGGTCCGCCCAGCCGGGGTGCGATAGACATCCACATCCAACCTTCCTCCCACCCCACAGTCGATGTGGGGTAGTCTCATTACTGCGGTCAAGAGACCGAGAAAACTCCATGTGGCAGACCTTTTTTTTCGGTCGTTACACACGCACACCAACCGATCATGCGTGCCACGAGTGTGCCCGAGTGGGCCGCTCCTCCATGTGGCGATGACGGGTGTCATGCCACCTTGACACTAATGCATGCCAACGGGTTCACCACCATCCTATAACCATGGATACTGCAGCGAGCCACCGCCATCACCGGTGCACTGACAATACCTTTGAAAGGCCACCAGAGTCGCTCCTGTGGTTCATTTCTCAAGCCCATTTCATCTACGGAAACTCTAGGTCATCACCCTCACTAAGACCACCTCAAAATCACTTTCCCACCATCTTGAGATTTCATCCATGGAGAAAGTACAATAAAAAACCATGGAAGAGGGCTTTATCCTTGTTCGGGTCAGCTTACGCTCTCTACATTAGAGTTTAAGCATGGGGGAAGTATTAATCCCCACAACAAGAGTAAAACCACAATTCAAACCCCTGCACAACACCCCCGCACCTAAATGATCAATTCACAGATCAACCCATTCATCATTTGATTCGACATTCATTGTTAATTATCACGAATGAGGAAGAAATCATCAAAAACATAGAACTCATAAACCCCTACCTTTTTGAGTTTCTATGCTGAAGCCTTCGCCCTCAAGGTTTCATGGCATCGACGTTTCTTATGGATCCGTACTTTGAGGCATGTAGAATATGATGAAGTCCTGCTAAAGTTCTCTATTCTTCACTGGGGAGGGAAATTGTGGGCAGTTCATTAGAAAATCTCGTCAGTTCAATTCCTTATTTCCCACGTGTTGTCTTAATAAATAGAATCACATCGCAACATTTCTATTACACGATGATGTTGTGTCATTATGCTATTACACTTAATTTATTGCATCATTAAACTGTATGATATAGGCCATTAATGAGCCTCACTAATGCACCTTGTCATTTCCAAGTCGTTGCACTGCAGCATCGCCATCCACCACCCAATGGTGAATAATGAAATAAAATAATCCCTTTAAATTATTTTATTATTTTTCTCAAAAAGTATGAAATATTAATTTTCTGATCAACCCTTGTTGGCCAAAGTTATCTCACTTCTATGAGAATCCTGACATTCCAAATTCAACAGTTCCCTCATATTTTTGATCCAATCACAGGTTCAAAAATAGGAAAACCCACTTGCAAGTTTACTGAACTAACCTTAAACAAGTTCAAAATTCCATTTGGGCTATCCAGGCCTCGAAATCGTCAGTCGTAAGAGTGTGTGACCTCAAAATAATTCCATATAATTTCAAAAAATTACATAGAATTTCTGAGACATTATAGTATAAATCCCGATGATTAAATTATTAGGATCTATCTATAATAAGGATTGATTCTAATAGAATCAATCTCAACCCAAAACCAACTAAAACCTACACACTTCATCCAACCTCATATAACCTCCCACTAGACATATCAACTATATTTTCCTCTAAAAAATTTATACCAAAATATTAATCCCATACATGTTGGAAATGGTGGAAAAAGAATTCAAGAACCAAAATCAATCAAAAAAATAGTGTGGAGTAAATGAAAATCTAAAATTGATACACATATGGTCCATTTTATTATTGAACATGAATAATAAGGAGTTTCCATATACCAATTCATCCACTAATTCATACCTAAAGCCTACCTATTCCTCCTATTTAATTAAATATACACTAATCTACATTATGATATGCTCATATATCACAAAAATATAATCTTGGTACCAAATACTGGGTATCCTATAAGCTCATAGGAGGTTATTATGGGGGTCCTTCAATAATCATACTGTACTCTCACCACCTCTACCCTCTATAAAAATTCAGCAATATGGACTTTATATGTCCCATACCACTAAAATAGAATCATAAAATATAATTGTCCCACCATATTTCTATGAACTATACACACCAAAGAGATAAATTCACACTTGTATGGGAATCTTATGCCCCCTCTTGAACATTTATTTCTTTTTAAATGGAGCACTTCATCCTCTCATTCTACATTGAGTTGCAACATAATGGGTACTCACTAGAAAGGACCCCATCCTCGTCAAAAATTTCTCTATAATATAATAATTGTGTAATATATTTATAAAATAAATAAAATAAAATATTCTCAACTACATTGTAATCCTACGCCTAAAATCCCTTTTAAATTTACATGACCTCAAATTCTCATAGAACAAAATCAATATAATATAACATCAACTCTAAAAAATACAAACCATAATCCTAAATAAAATAATTCCAATTAAATGTCACCAAAAGATACATCTTCCTATCAACCCTAGGAGTATCTAAATTAAATTCATTCCTATAAAAAACCAAAACCAATTCTACACAATCAAAACCCCATCAAATTTTTTCATGTAACAAATCCATCATAGATTCGATGAATATAAAAAACACTACTAAAGGAACATTCCTCTCATATTCAATTTATATCAACTGTAATGTTATCTTAATTTAAATTAAAAATAATTCTTATTCTCATAACTGAGAATATACCTGTCATAAATATTTTGATTTTTTCTAGTAAAAATCACTCAATTCTATCTTTCTAGACCATTTTACCTCTAATTATACTCTGTGATTCATTGCCTAATGTTCTTGATAAACCTCCTCTTCTCAAACATAACATTATAACTTAAGAATAAAAATTTATATTAATATATAAAATAACATCATTTAAAGAATATATATACTTGGAATGTCTAAATACTCTACCACATCAATCATAGGTCTAACAACTTCTTTAAATCATTCATTTGTACATTGATAATCAACCCAATTACAACAAAAACATAATCAATGTAACCTATAACTATATGAGGCATGTATATACACATATAATGGTACATTTCAGTCAAAATAATATTACCTAAGTACTGATACATTGGTTTATGAGACCTTTTTTAGAACACATGGGACTATATATTTCAACCAGGTTTCTCAAGTCTTCTTCACATTTTAGGTTAAAGTAGTACTACTCCTACTACCACACATGTGATCCACACTATTTCTATTCTAAAATATATAAAAAGCACTCACTCTGAAACCATTATTTCATGAACCACCCGAATGGGTCCCCAATTGAGTTGGAAACATGTTAGGGTATGTCCCCTAAATTCCACCTTCAATTTTCCACTTTTTGATTACTAGAATTAAGGGTATAATATCAAAGAATTATATAAGCAATTACCCATTAAAAAAGAAAAATCCAAAACACCATGAATAATATAATACATTTACCATCCATGATATATGAATAATGTATATAAATATATTCTATGTCATACAAAATAAATCCTTAAAGGGAAAAAACTATAAGTCTAACATATCATATATACCTTAAGAAAGGTATAATTAAAAAAAATCTACCGACATATTTTCCATATCTAGTTATATGGTCACCCACTATGACCACATACTATATCAAGATAATTTGAAAAAAATTATATAATATAGAGTTTATAATATAAATAAACTATATAGTTTCATTTTCATAACTCTCATCTGTATATGGGAATGAAGTAAGAAAATTCATCCATAGATAGGTTAAATAAAACTAAAGTATCAATTTATATTCATTTTCAATAAGTAAACCGTCCAAAAATTTCCATCACATTCCACATCATCACACTTTCAAACCCACATCATATTATCATTAAACTCAAAAATATTAGAACTACTATAGAATAATGACCACCAATCCATGTCAAATTAGTTATCCACCTGTAAGGACCCCATTGTAGAATCACCTAACCTACATAGAAATCCACCAGCAGTGAACTATCAAAGATATCCATCAGAACAACCAAGTAACTATCCAACCAATGGGCACATTCTAATATATCACCAATAATTGGTAGGGTAGATTTACACCCATTAATATTATAACTTGTGTTCTAGGTGTTCACACTTAATAATCTCCCCAATAATACCTACCATTATTGGATAATTATCAGACCTTAAGGACTTTTAATATTTTAGACGATTCCAGTAACATCTCGACCCAGGTTCCACAGAATGTTTCCAAAAATTGGTTAGCCACCTGACCTCAAATGAACATTCTTATATTCTAGAGGCTATCAACTAACAACAAGGGTCTAATATCGATCATGGGGAGACCATACCATCTTTATCAAAGTATCACTTCAATGGAAATAGATAAAAATAACCAAATGACAAAACAAATAACAATAATGATACCAAAATCACATGATGAGAAAAAAAGAAATACAATACCCAAAACTAAACAATATATATGTCATGTTTAATACATGTAATGTCTCAATATGAAAAACCCAAAATAAATAAAGTCATTAAACACTCCCAAGAGAATTACGAATCATGTTTGGTTCCCTCATCCATGCTCCATCACAACTTATCCATCTAATATATGGATCTTACAATTATCCTATCATGTTACCATTATATTTTCTCGGGTATCAATCATGAAACTGGCGTTGGTTGTGAGTACAACCAAGTAGGACACCAACAATGATTTATACAACAAATATCCAATAAAAATAATGTATGCAATTATATTAAGAGTAGAATATAGGAAATATATTTAGTAATATACATTTAATAAATTATTCTTTAGTAAACCACAAAGCTCTTGGGATCCTATGGACACCTAAACTGTCAATAAATTCTTTATAAAATGATGGATTCTGAACCATATCACATTTTCAATTCTGAATTCATTTTAATAAATGGGATTTCATTATCAATTTCATCTCAAATTAAAATATGGCTAATTGGAACCACAATTAAATGCTAACAATTTTCCCAAGATCTCCATGACTAGGACCCTATGGGATTTTGAATAAGTATTCCCTGTCCCACAATCATTTTTCAATAAATCACAATAGTGGACTTTTGAAGTAGTAGTCTATGTCCGACACTCATTTATCACTATTATTTTTTGATGCAGCAGACTATTTCCCAAACAAATTTATCAATCAACATATCACTTGGGTTTTTATGTAATAGAATATGTCCCACACATGATTATAAATATATATATCAAAATGGGATTTTGATGTAGAAGACCATGTCCCACTCATTAAAATCACAATCAGACATATATCACATATATCATGTCAATCAATGCTAATAAAAATTTACCTTATTGTATCATTTAAAAATCAAAAAATATATTAGCTTTTTCAATTTTTAATTAATCCAATTCAATTATTTTCATAATGGAAAAAATTCTATTAATTAGTCCAATTCAACCAATTGAATAATAATAATAGTTCCTATTAAAATATTCAATATGTAATTAATCTAATTAAACAACATCAATAAACCAATAAATAATTCCACAATTAATTATTACAAATTACATAATCCTTACATAAAAATTAATTAATTAATAAATAAATTAATCCAATCAATTTCACAATCTTGATATCTCATCAATTCCACTTTCAGTCATTCCATTAATCAATTCAACATTTAATTACTCTAATTCCATGATTCCACAAATTAATTAGAAAGATAATATAATAAAATCTAGATTCAATTCTTAAACTTTCCAATTTAATTATAACTACACTAAATGCAATTGGAATAAAGACTATGGGAATTGAATTGAGGCCATGTAACTCAAATCATTGATAAGAGATCACTGAAAATAAATTCCCCATATTGAAATGGAATATTCAAACCCACAATGAAGAATGTGATGTTGAATAAAATCTTAGGAACAAGATCAAATATATAATGATCTATCCAACCAAGATTTAGATCTAAAAAAATTGTTGAAAACTTCCCTACAAAGGATGAGTGAAATGCAAGATAAGGATTGGGAAACTAAATGGGTTGAGATTCTATTACCAGGAGAGATACATATCTTTATTACATGTTTTTAATTGTCAATAATTGAGGTTGGGATCCCTAATAATCCATTATTGAATGTCAAAAAATTATATGAATAGGTTATATCTTATTTGGGACAAATCGGTGTGAGGTCCCAGGGGTTTGAGAATTTGAAATATAATATTTGGGTTAATTACAACTGCATGCATAGTTTTCTGGCAGGGGCACACCATTTTTAAAAATGTTCGCCAAAACCATGTGCCTATTTTATGTGAGGGTGGTTGAATGGTTTTTGATAATTGGGCACACAATTTGAAAAAACATCCCTCATCCATGTGAATCACTTTTATTTGGGTTCACACAGTTTGCTGGGTTGTGCGCATGGTTTGGGAAAATTATGCGCCAGTCATGAACATCTCCAATTTCTTCTAATTATCTCCAATACCACTAAAAAACATCCCTAGGATATAACCATAAAAAATTATTCAAAAAAAGGAATAAAGTACTTTTAAACAAGCCCAAAACATCTCTATAAAAGGTCAGGATCTTAGAATCTTCGTACTTTATAACAACTCATCCTCAAGCTATAATGCCAATAATATGTAAGATTATAAGTCAAAAATATTAGGCCACAGATACCTCATATCATATTCTCCCACCTAATATTACACATTAACACACCCATGTTTCCATAATATAATAACTATCATAACTGTCTTCCACAACAATACTTTCTCACTGTGATCGAACACGTATCAGATACTCTTTAAAGGATCGATCTATATGAAGCTCAACATCATCAACATCGATCACATGAGAAGGGTCAGGGTGATACCTCAAAAGCTATAATAGATTAAAAACATCATGTGTTGCAATAAACCTATATGGATGAACTAGTTGGTATTCTACTATCTAGATTCTCTCCATAACCACAAACGGTCCAACAAACATGGGTGCCAACATGCCATGTCTTCATATCCTGCAATGACCCAATCTATGTGACAGAGAATGGAATACATGACTATACTTTCTAAACAATAGGGTTCATCAAAATCTACTATAATATTAATTTTTCATATGGATAACCATAGTTGTATGTTTCTGAATTAGAAAAACCTACATTGCCTTCTCATGCATGAGACTTGATCCCCACAATACCGAATCACCTTCCTCAACCAAAAATATAGGTAATACTTGTGTCCTACCATAAATAACTTCATATGGTTTCATTTATATATTTTCCTTATAAAACATTTATTGGAATATTACCCAAATTCTTAGGGGTTCTCCTAGAACCCACCAATGTATGGGAAACATGACCACAACATATCCTCAAGCACATGTATCATGCGCTCCAACTACCCATATATCTGTGGGTGGAAAGCCTTAAAAAAACCTATTTATGAAGCACCTTCAATAATAACTATTAGAAGAAAGATATAAAACTAGATTGATGGTATGAAACAAAACACTGTGGCACCCTGTATAGACGAACTATTTCCCAAACATACAAATCTTTAAATTGATCCACTGATAATGTCTCCCGTATTTGCATGAAATGTGATACTTTCATCAATATGTCCACAAACACCAAAATAAAATCATTATTATGATGCTTCCTTGGGATAATCACTACAAAATCCATAGTAACTTCACCCCAATTCTATATTTGACTGGGAAATGGTTGTATTAAACAACCAGGGTATTGATACTCAACTGTCTGTTATTGACAGGTGAAGCATCTTGTCACAAACCATACTATTTTTCTTTTCATTCCTAACCACAAAATATCTCATTAATGGTCACAATATATTACAATAACACAATGGTAAACAACCCACTATGATTCATGAAATTGATAGATTATCTCCTTCTTCATGCTCAAAAGAACAATGAACCGATTTCTAACATAGATGATCTCATCCCCATCAACTCTAAAATATAAATTTTTCACACCACCTTCAAGGATTTCCCTCAAGGAAAAACAATCCATATCCTTATAATAAATTTCTCTGATCCAAATAAAAAGCATTGAATCCATTGAAATTAATAGGATATTCATTTAAAATGAACTCTCATGAACAACAACAAACATCTCACATAGTTATGTCATCATATTCTATACAAAACTATACTCCCGAACTCCTAGAGTCTATGTTTTAAGGATTAATGTGTTAGCAACACTGTTTCCCATCCGTGGATTATATGATATTTTAAAATCAAAATAGAGCATATACTCATCCCAACTTCATTTCCGTAGCTTCAAATCACATTCAGAAATTATATTCATAAAAAAGTTAATATCGGTATACATCGTAATATTTTATCCCAATAGAAAATTCCACTAATACTTCAAATAATAAACCACTGTAGATTACTTGAGAAAATCTATGGGGTTGGTCCATTCATGTAGCCTCAAACACCATGACCCATACACCACAACTCATTCTACCTGCATTAGTAGTTATCCAAGACCATTACAATAAGCATAAAAAAAGACTATATACTCTTCATCTAGATCAAGTTTGATCAATATTTGTGCCATTTTCAAGAACTTATAGAACTCATAGAAAGAATTATTACATGATCTAGAACATTAAATGTTTACTCCCTTCATGGCCAAACTCACAGATTGATTCTTCCAATCAGTAAAATTTATGGATGAATGTCAAATAATAACCCACCAATCATAGAAAAAAATGCAATTGAAAAAATTCTTTGAATTCTCCCAAGAATACTCTTCCTGAATTTTATTATTGATTTACTAACACGCATTACATTGAGATGAGATAACCCAATAAGTTTACCAAATTAGTCCAAAATTTACACTTATATAACTTGATGTATAGTTAATTATCCCTCAGTGTACTCGGGATGCTGTCAAGATGTTGGGCATGCATATCATGAGTCTTTGAGTACTCCAAGATGCCATCTGAAAAACGGATCAAGATATGGGTGGAAGATTCTATCCAACATGTATATAAACCTTTCTGGTTTGTTTATTAACCCAAACGACATTACAATGAACTGATATCAGAAATACCTTCTTATGAAAGTATTACTCTGTATATAAGAAGGTTGAACTCTGAACTAATGATATAAGGATATCAGGTACATATTTGAGAGGATTAAAGCAACCATCAAATGCTCAAATAGATCATCGATACTCATAATGGGATACTGGTTCTTCACATTCATCTCATTTAACTTATTGTTATCCACACACAAGTGCAATGTCCCATCATCCTTATCAATAAACAAGACTGGAGAACCCCAAGGTAAAATACACAAATGGATAAAACCCTTTCCAACAACTCTTCAATCTGAATCTTGAGCTATTGATGCTCTATTGGTGCCATTCTATATAATGTAATGGAAACTGGATTATCCCCTAGCATGAGATTAATTTTAAATTCCACACTTCTCTAAGGTGGAAACCCTAATAAGTCTTAAGGAAAAACAACCTGAAATATGTCCACTACAAACAAAAAGGAATAATTCTTTACCCCTCTATCATCCATCGATAAACATTCATCCTGGGTAGTAAGATCCCCCAGTTTTTGAATTGGACATGAATTACTTTCATTGATATCCCACTCTCCACAGTGAATGTATCTGTCACCATTAGGAGACATAAAATTTACTATCATGTAGTAAAAATATATCTAGGATTGGTATGATACTAACCATTCCAATCCAAAAATTAGGTCAAATACTGATATATAATGGATATAAATATACCATAGAAGATATCACTCCCCACCCTTGAGATAACACCCCTTTCAATAAAAGATGTGTCTCAACCATACTCTAAAAGGTGTATCTATCGTAAAAACCCTAGTAAAAAAAATCCATCACTAGGCTCAAAAAATTAAAATTTTCATGGAAATAAATGAATTAGGGGAACCATTATCAAATAAGGAACTATAATGTGTGGTATCTACAATAATGGTATCTCTAACTTCCAATGGTACAGATTTGTTATCCACCAATATAGTCTGAATGACTTGTAAATATCATACCCCTCTTCCCAATGATGCATTTTGAGATCCCTACACTACACCATTCTACTGATATGGGTTATCTTTACCATACTTACCATATCCACTACCCCTATCAATGTGTCTAGTAGGACTATAACTGCCAGACCGGTATGGTGTAGAAGTTCCCCTTCATACACTCGAGTTCTATCTAGCCACTCTATCGCTACCCATCTGTCGTGGGTTCCTAAAAAACCTTTGTATATGTCCCATACTACTGTAACATTATAACTCTTCCAATATTTAGGGGAGATATCAACAAAAGTGTCCCAACAAAAGACACTTTTGAAAGATCACCCAAGCAATGTCCTGTGTAATTGAACTGTCCCCTTAGCTATTATTCTTCCTACCACTATATATAACATTATTATAGAGATGATTCCTAAAATAAGAAGTTATAACTCTTTACCATTAAGATGAATCCACCTTTAATCCAATGAAATTCTAAATTAGGTTCCCCTTAGATGTGAGATCCCAATTTAACACTTCTGAAAACTTCTTCAGTATGAAGATATTCACTCGAAACTATTTTTTCCATTTAAGACCATCTTGAATAAAATCTTTATCATATCCTTCCAACACAAGAACAATATTCGAAAAATATATAATGTTCCCCACATAGTCCATCACATACATACTCCCTTAATTCAACTTTTTAAAATCAACTACTCTCTCCTTCCATAGGTTCTCAGGGTTGAAGTTCTCTAATAAGTTCTCTTAAATTTCCATCCACTCCATATTGTCCTACTGTCTATCCAGATTTTCTATGTCCCACCATCACTTCACTTAACCATGTAATATATAAGTAGCTAATTTGAATCTCTTCCCAATAGGATTCCCTATGTGGTCAAGTATTATATATATTAACTCAATCTAAAACACATCTACCACATGAACACACTATATAGTAACCATCGCAGGGTGATTCAACTTAAACTCTCACGTAATGGTAGAAATGATTTCCACAAACCTCCCTGGGTCTCTTCCCATGAATTTTAAAAACCATGTAATGTTCTCTTGGAACTACTTTCTAACATCCTAACTTGTCACCTTCGGTGCCCCATGTTCTACTACTGGTGGATCATTTATATCCATAACCTCTTGTATCTCTCTAAACAAATATTATTTTGGAGGCATATCTATAAAATTTCAAACACACGTCTTAAGACACATTTCAAAACATTAACAAATTTAACATGAGGGATTCAAACAAGTTCACAACAAATCATTCCCCTTTTTTCCACCACAAGGTCATCCCAGAGGAACTATCACTACCCTTATCCATCATATATCATGGTCATGGTTAAAAAATGAAACTCATTCTCATTTTATATTTTTTTTATTATACACCCATTTATTCACATATTTCATCATTTTAAAACTTCCAAATTAACATTAGGAACCATTTTTAGTTTAATTTAACAATCAAGGAAAAAAATTTCAATTTTAACAACTTAACCCAAGTTAGTTTTCCCATACATGCCTAAAATTATTCATGTCACAAAATAATCATGACTTCCTAGAATGATTCACGAATACTCAACACTCGTTAAAAACTATTCCAGGAGTAAAATCTCATAAAAACTCAAAATACTAATCATATCAAACAAAAATTGAATCACTCAAGGAGAAATAAAATCAACTAAAACACACACATAAAAAACAGCTATCCCACCCTCCGTAATTGGATTTTACCCCATAAATAGGATAGATTCTCCCATGCATGTGCTCTTAACCGAGGACCAAATTGTCCCCTTCTCCTTTCTACCTTTCCCAAAAAGTAAAACAAAATAAATACAATCAAAAACGCTCTGACAGAACATTGTAACATTCCGACCCAGGTGCCATGCATTGGTTCCTCGAATTGATCAATCACATGACCTCAAGCATGACTCCCCATACCCCATAGGCTACAAACTACTAGTGATGGTCTACTGTTGATCATAGAGAAACTATACCCTATTTATGAAAGTAGAATAATAGTAGAAATAAATACGAATAACCAAATTATATAACCAATAACCAAAATAGTGGAAATATCACTTTATGAGGAAAATAAGAAATACAATTCCCAAAACTAACATGTAGATCTTTCATGCCAAATACATTTATAGTGACAATATTAAAAACCAAAAATGTATTAAGACACTGAAAACTCCCAAGTGGGTCCCGAATCAAGTCTGGTTCTCTCATCCATGATCTATAATGACTCTACAATCAAACATATGGATCATTACCTTATCATGTCTCACATCCTCAAAATTAAATTGATTTCAAATCAGAAATCCCAAGTCGGGTGTGAGTAAAACTCAGTATTCCACCACCAATGTTGTTTAAAACAATATATAGTCAAAAAAATGAATATAGTTTTATAAAGATTAATATAAAATCAATAATGTTATTATTTTACATTTATTCAATTACCATTTATTTAAAAAAATAACTCTGATGTTCCCAAGGAAAACCAAATACTGAATACCTTCTTTGTCCTGTGATGGAGTCTGAATCATAACACATATTCAATTCACAATTAATTATAAGAAATGGGTTTTCATTATCCATTTCATTTCAATTTATATTATGGTGAATTGGAACCATATTCCATTACCTACAGTTTGGACTAGATCACCATTCCTAGGACCCCATAGGATTATAAAGTAGTAGTCCATAACCCACACTCATTAATCACTGTGGGCTTTTAATGTATAAGACAATGTCCCACACACATTTATCAATCAGTTTATCACTACGTGCATTTGATGCAGTAGATAATATCCCAAAAATGTTAATCAATCAATTTATCACTATAAGATTTTTATTTAATAGACCATATCCCACTCACGAACATCATAGTCCCACATATATAAAATATATCACATCAATTAGGGTTAATCAACATTAACCATCATATGATATTTTACAATGAAAAAATCTATTAATTTATTCAAAAATTAATTTATCAAATTTTATATATTGCATAAAAATAGTAATTTCCATTAATTAATTCAACACTTATTTAATCTAATTGAACCAATTTAATAATCACAATAATTAATTTTAATTATCTCGAAATTTAATTAATCTAATCCAACCATATTAATATAAAAATTGTTGATTCAAAAATTAATTTTTCTAAATTATGTTATCCCATCATCCCATTAATTAATTCATAAATCAATTAATCCAACCAATTTTACAATGTTGATATCACATAAATTCCACACTCACACATTCCATCAATTAATTAAACAATTAATTAATCCAATTCATTGTTTCTGTAAATTAATTTAATCCAATCAAGATTCAATTTCAATTATTCCAGTTGAATTCCAACAACACATACATGAAATTTCAATAAATACTATGAGAATTTAATTGATACCACATACCTCAAATTTTTGATGAGCGATCACCCAAAAAAATACCCCAAATTTAATCATAAATGTCAAACCCATGAAGAATAATGAGATCTTGAATCAAATCCTGGAAGTAAGATCAAATTGATCAAGATCCATCCAACCCAGATATAGAAACAAACAAACAAAGGAAAACGTCCCCTTAAATGATGAGATAAACACAGGACAAGGACGAGAAACCAAATGGATGGAGATTATCTTCATGTAAGAGGTGCATATCATTAATTCAAGCTTAAAATTATCATGAACATGGGCTGGGAGCCCTAAGAATCTATTCAAGATCCTCTAAAAAAGGTGAAGAATTGGTTAAGGAATTTTTTTGACAAATTGGTGTGATTAATAAGGGTTATGGAAATTAAAATCTATATTTGGGATAATTTAAACAACACACACAATTTACTAGTCATGGGAACATGGTTTTAAAAACTATGCACCATACCCATGCACCTCTTCTAGGGGGGGGTCACAGTTTCTCCTAAGAGGAAATAGTTTGAATAACCATGCACTGGCTGTGATAATACCCTCTTTTAGGGTTCACATGGTTTGATGGGATGTACTCAATGTTTGGGAATGTCAGGTTCCAAATGTGAATAACACCACTTTCTTACAATTCTCTCTAATTTTACCCAAAACACTCGAAGGAAAATCCCATACAAAAAGTACTCAAAATAAGGCAAAAGAAAATATGTAAATGAGCCTATGACATCTTTAGAAAATGAATGAATCTTAACATTACAACCCTTAAGGACTCTCTAGTACTCATCCTATATTCTCACCACCTTATATAATATATCAACTATGTCTAGCCAAATCATACACACCAACATCATATCATATTTATAATTATTATAATCACAAAATAGAACCACTACATCATTGAAAGTTATCTTTTACATTACTAAAATATATAATAAATTGAATTGAACCAATACCATTAATTAATTCACCCCCAGGACATCTCACATAAATGTTTTTTATGGAATACACTCAAAACATAACATATATCACATCCCAAATATAAGTCTACCTAAATTATGATCAATTTTTTTGTAACCACCCCACATTGCTAATATTTCTCATATCCTAGGAATACCCTATCACCACAAACACATATAGCATATAATTGATATAAGTATACCTTTTTAATTATTCATTTTCATCTAACACATCATTACACAATTAAGCCCACATATATTCATAATAGAGAGTTTTTCTAGGGGTTCCTACTATAATTGAGTTCCACCACCACTATTATCTTATCCCGCAATTATAATAAGTTATAATTTTTATCTAATACCACCCTTACTAAAATATTTATGTCTTCATCAATATATGGACCAAAATTATGTAACTCACTTCCACATATTCCCCCATACCTCATGTCAATTTCGACCCACTTTTAAAAATTTGGAATAACCCTTTTGTAAATTGACACAACCTTTTCCATAGTTCATATGATTCATTATTTATTATACAAGGTATTTTTTTAATGAATTTAAACTATCTTGAGATCAAAATTAACATTTAAAACTTAGATAATATTTCATTAATTATCATTTAAAATCATTAACATTAATATCTCACCATGAAACATTCCAAATAATCAACATGTTCAATAAAATCAATATTCTATAATAATTTCATCAATTCATATTCAAATCCACCATTAATAATTTTTTCTATTTTTCAATTCATTAATCATTATTAATAGAATTTGATTTCTAAAAACATTTACATATAAATTCATTTAATTCTTAATTTCTATATAAATAATTTCATACATTTTTTATTTAATTATAATTATTCAATAAAAAAATTTATTCTACAAAATCCATCAATAATCACTATTATAATTATGATATAAAATAATTCCTTTGGATTGATTAAAATCAAAAAACTAATAAGAAAAATAAAAAACATGATAGATTCATATTAATTATTAATGATATGATAATTTTACTCACATAATATGACTCCAAGTTGAAAATAACCCTTTAATCTACTAATAATTACCACCTATCACCCTAAATATTTTTTTCCACTTTATAAATTTCCACCACATACTATCACTTAGAATTCAATTTTGTTTGGAAAATTGTGATGGTTATAAAATTACAAGAGATTAAAAATGATAAAAGATGAATGATATTGATTCAATTACTCAAATTTACCTATTAATATGGATGTTTACATATCCCTCACCCTCTTACTCACCCTTTAATAATCTATTTCAATAATCATAACCACATATTTACTTTGCCGATAAGGCATGGAAATATATAAAATATATTGATTACACTTCCTCTAAAATACCCTTTTCACCACCATAATATAAAATACTTCACATTAAATATATTTTATTTAATTAAAATCATCTATAAAAATATAAATTAATTAGATAAATAATTAAATTATCATGTTCCATCACTACATGAAAATTTATGAGAAAAAGAACTTCTTTTAAAAATTTCCAAATTAATGAAAAAAGACAAATAACATGTCCCAAATACGATGATTGACTTTAAATTTTATTTTGAGATCTAAAATATCACCATTTTACCATTATTAGTAGAAAATATATAATAAAACATTAACAAACAAAATTCAAATGTTCAAGTCTAAAAAGGTTTAAATAAGAATATTTTTATGTAGAAATGAATGAGGAATCAAATTATATTGATAAGGATATTACTTGGAGATTCATGATAATTGTATACATAAAAATATTATTGAAATGAATTGGGTATTCTAAAAAATGGTATATAATAATGTATTACTTATGGAAACCAAGGAAATGATTTTTTTTATATTCAAATCATAGATTAATCATATTGAATTTTAGGAGGAATTTAATCAACATCTAGAATGAGAAGCCTAGAAATATTTAATTCCATTACTAATTAATCATGTTATGTGATATTCCAAATAGATGATAATTCATCCACCCTCAATGGTAGACTTAAAGTGGATGTTTACATTGTAAATTCAGATGTATTTTCTCATGGAGATATGAATTATGTGTTTTAAGTTTTACGAATGTGATAAATATATTAAAAAAAGATTTTAGATCACTGTACCTAAACATAAATAATGATTTACCATTTTCAATTTCAAGAAAGGAACAGTAGACAAAAACCTATATATTGAAGAAAATATAGCCGAACCTATCATTTTTATTATTTATGTTGATGATATAATCTTTTATGAAAATAATAATTATGTGTTCAAATAATTTTACACTAAAATGAAGCAGTTATTTGTGATTACAGCGCAGGGAGAGATGAAGTACTTATTATGACTATATGTTTCTCTATAGAAACATCGCATTTTTATTTCCCAGGAGAAATACGTGTGCTAATTTTTGAATATGTTTGGAATATAGGATAAAATTATCATTTTTACTCCAATATTAATGTTAAATAATTTGTCAAATATGATCATATTATGTTGATCAAAATGACTCTATTAAATTAGTTTGGAGTTTTCTCTAACTGATTTCATTGAGATAATATATTTCATATGTGGTTATGTTGGGTAAAAAATACCAAGGTGTTCCTAGTGAGTCTCATTTAATAGTAGTGAAATGAATTACAAGGAATAAATGGTAAACTATAGATTATATATTGGTTTATAACATAAAATTAAAGTTAAATATTTTATTGATATACTGATGAATATTTGGATGGAAGGTTGATAATCATATGTCTGCATCTTGAGGATTTTTCATCTTTGGAGACTGTTTTGTATAAAGGTATAAAATGATAGATATTTTGGTTACTATATTTTTAACCAAATATAAATATATTTCTACAACATAATAAACCACTCAATTTATCAGGATGAAGACACAACATAAGGATCTCAATGTGAAAGTGAATATGTGCATGATAGTGGGATATGATAATCAAAGTAACTTTAATATTTTCATATATCTAGATCAATATTCTCCAAAAATAAATATTAATATCAGGTTCCATTTAATTAATAATAATGAGTAAGGATTATTTATGAGAATATTTTATGTCTCTAACAAGGATAAATTTGGTCTTTTTATTAAACAAACCATTTACTAAATATAAATTTCATAAACTGAGTTTGATGATGGGGTATAATTGATTTTTTTTGAAGGATAAGGTATGGTGTTTCCATCTCATCTCTCACTTTTTCCCTATATTTATATTATAAAATAGAAATAAAATAAAAATAAATATGAAGGTATATATTTTTCTTAATGGGCGTGAAATCTCTTAGAAAGGGGGTGCATATATTTAGGAGGGTTTTCAAAAGTTGAAATCTATGAATTTTTCATGTATATATAGATCGTTCCTGAATTATTTTTATATTTTTTTTGTGTATGGGTATAATAAATAAGTTGGGAACATAAAAAAAGGATTCTTTGATTATAAGTAAATATTAATAGAAAATATGAACTTTATATGAGTCTCTATTTAGTAATATATTATTATTTTTATTCATTATTATTATTTACCACATTGTGTACACTAATATATTATTATAACGACTTATTAATTATTCATTTAAAAGTATTAGGGTTATTTATTTTCATTGGATTAAAGAACCTAAGTGTGGTGATTTTTGGTCTGAATAATTTGTTGAGTGTTATTGGGAGATTGTTGTGATAAAAAATTGAGAGACTATATTTCAAATGAGATGAAGTGTTTTTGATTGAAATATTGTATTTATCTATTTTTAATAATATATAAATCACCTTATGTTTCTAGAAAATTTTATTTATTTAGAAATTATGAAGTGTTCGGAGGTCCAATGAATGTTTGGGTCTCATTGGATGTAGTAGAGAAGATTTTGCTAATATTTTTTTCACTATAAAATACATCATTCCATGATGATATTAATTATACAATAATAATTTTAATTGATTTTTATATTTAATTGCCCATATAAAATATAATGGCATAATCTATAAATATTCCACATTAATTTTATGTTTAGGTAAATTTTATTAAACTATAATTAATGAAATATGTGTCATGACACAATAAAGAGTCTATGATTTATATGTTCTAACTCTAGTTATTATGAGGAAGCAGTTTCATCATTAATAAATTTTTTTCACCATAAAGTTGAGATTATACAGGAATAAAATAATTTATGAAAATTTTATTTTTCATAGTAATTATAAAGAATATAACTTTTCTATTCCATCAAATGATAACGGGGGATGTAAAGTGATTACTCTATAATGGGAAATGTTATGGTTCAATTAATTTTATAATGACCACTAACTAACTGTAGGAAATATACCTTATTGAAGATAGTTACACTATTATTTTTGTAAGTATTTTGATTTTAGTGAGTTTGATGGTGTTTCTTTATGAGTACCACATAAGTATATTTAAACATCAGATCTAACATATCATAATATAATCTAAAGTGGATTAATAATTTAAATTTAAATGAAGGATGAAATTAAATTTGTATGCGATTGTATCTGAGATTGATTGTGGATTTTATATTGGAATTTAATGATCTATAGATTTAGAGAAAGATTAATTTTATAGGAGTGTGTTTAATGAGTTATAAAGTATAATTAGTAAAAAATATAGTGAAAAAGATTAAGTATACAACCAAATGAGAATGTATTTAGTATATTTATTTATTAAAAAATTATCAACTTAGAAATATTAAAAACTTTAAATCTATGTCTTTATTGGAACATTATGCAATAATTTGGAATTAAAGTAATATATTGAGTTTATTATTACTATTTGGTGGTCATTGAGTAATCTATACATCATTATATATTATTTAAAGAGGATAGAAGAAGTTTGGTATTCTATGAGAGATGTTAATTCAATGAATTTTGGAGTTTTATTGTTTAAATAAGAAGAGTAGAAGTTTTACTTCATTGACAATAATTTGGAGTTTTTATCAGTGGAAATGAATTCGTTTTATTTTTAATTTGAAGAACCATACTTTTTTTTACGAAACAACATTATTTGTATCACGTGAAATCTATATTCATGTGATTTCATGTGTAAAAACTACTCATTATAACAATTAATTGAATGGAAATGAATAATAACATGCCATTCCATATACAGAATCATTTATTTTGAATGATTACATTGAATATATTAGTGGTTAATATGGGTTTGATGATAGTCCAATAAGGTTAACGAATTATATTGACTAATGTAATGAATTTTTCAATTGAAGAAGAATTATTATAAGAGGACTTATTTTATATTCATCCAAATGAGTGATCAAATTTTATTTTGAATAAAATAGTAAAAGAAATTATTCTATTATTCACCCCCTCTCATAGTGAATATGTGTAAAACCTATTTATACAATTACTGTGACCCTCCAATACAAAATAGTTAGGAATCAAAAATAATTTATGAAATTAATATATTTAGACTACAAGATATCTTTGAATTCATTATTATAATATCATCAGGTTCTCATCGTAGTTGTTAAATGAAATAAAATGTTAATAAAATATATACTCTATGGTAATTATCTTATATAATACATTATAAAGTATAAATATTATTAACACACTCACACATTATTGAAATCTTATGGTATGATATCTGATTAGAACATATATTCCCAAAATACACTTACTACATGGTAGTAACAATGTGGAACAAAGAGGTTGATTCCCAGAAGACTATTGGTACATTAGTATCCAATAAAACATAACCATTGGAAGGATTACTAAAATTCACTCATCATGTTAGTGTTATCTAAATTAGGTAGTTTTTTTTAATTCTAATTAACAAATAATGGATCAATGTAAATTTTATGGCTCTTTAAAGATGAAAATACTTGACTTATCTTTGAAGGGTCCTATAACATAATCTATGATGTGGTCAAAAAGAATAATATTTGCTTGTGTCAAACCAATTGGATCTACCTTTGTTTAAACTATCCCATTGTCTGGGTTTAATTGAAAAAATATATTAATTTCCCTTGGCTACTTTTTAGAAGGTTTCATAGGGTAATGGTCATTATCCCACTCAACTTTAATTATGTTGGGTTTGTTCAGTCACACTTCCAATAGTTAGGTTTTTTCAAAATAATGTGATGATAAATTATTATTAACCTAATTACTATCCAAAAGGTTATGAAGTTTAAATATTAATATTTATTGTGAATAGAAACACACTTACTCTCAACCCCTAACAGTAATAAAATTATTCTTGCATGGGGATGATGATCTAAATCTAGGAAATACTGAGAATGTGGTGAATATTTGAAAAGAATTTTGAAAATAAATAAACCAAAATTAAGAAGGCAAGAATAAATATCAAATAGTTGGAAGAAATTGGAATATAATCAGAAACTATAATTTTATAATGAAATAATGTTGAATTAAAAATTCTATAATAAAATAATTACGAAATAAGAAAAACAAAACTTTCAACAAAGAATGGATGTAGAAGCATGTGTACATTAATGAAGAACAGAGTACGATATTGAAAGAAAACATCATAAACAAAAAGTGGTGTTATAATAAGATGAATAATGGATTGAAACTAATCAAAAAACTCACATATATTCAAATAATCAGTGAATGAAATGAATGTATACAATATTATGAAAAGAAAGAATGAAAACAAGATAAGGAAATGAGAGAAAACAATGTGATGTATGAAATCTCATTTACTGAGGTGATGTAAAATATATATTGGATCAATAAGTACAAATTATGGAATTAAGGCACATCATGTACTAGATTAAATGAATTGGGTCTCAAAATATACACATTAGGTACTTTGGTTGCACATCATGTAACTGAGATCCTTTATTTCCACGAAATAATATATTGATGTCTTTGACCAAGATGGCCTTATATGTAGTGTATGAAATTCACTTTTGGAGGTATTGTGAAATTTGAAATCTACACATCATGTAATTGAGTTACATGCTGTGTAATGGATTCAGATCTTGCAAAATTATCATGAGTTGGTTTGAGTCCTTGCAGGCATGATGCGAATGGAATATACATTTCAGGTATGAGATAAATTCCATGTCAAGGTTGTTTTTGGAGATTTCTCATAATTTGTTCCTTTATGTCCATAATTCTTAATTCATATGAAAAAAAATCTAAAAACCATTGAATTATTTAATAATTTAATAATAAACTACTAAAAATATACCCAAAATGTATATACAATTGTAGATAATAAAATTCATCTACACTGGATCAATTTCTTATCCTAAGGAAAAAATATACTCAAAAGGGATTAAAAAAGAATATGATTTTAAAATAGTAAATTCATATTAAAACTAGAAAAATGAATATATGTGTACAAAGAAAAAGTCTGTCCTACATAATAAATCATGTATAGAGAATCAGTCACTCCTCAAAGTTCAAATCTTTATTCAGATTATTGTTCGTTCCATTATAATTTGATAACCATTCCTTAAATTCTATACCAATTTTTTAGTTTACATCATAATGAATTTTCACTTATCACTCAAGGTATAATGTTGTTGGGGTTATTCCTATACCCTGAATACATTCTTATAACCATATAATTTAATTGGTTATATCATCTCAAATTCTTTATGAAAAATAAAAAATCAATCATTATGGATTAAAAAAAGGGTTGAAATGACTCTATGGCTGAGGGAAGGTGTGTGAAAAATAAAAAAAATGATAAAAGAAAAGTATAATATTCAAATTATAATGTATGATAAACAATAATAGTGAAAAAAAATGAAACATACAAGATAAATTTGTTTCCATGATCCATGTAGTTCAAATAGATCCATGTGTGTATCAAGAATGTTTCAAAAAGGTACCATATTTGACTTTTTTTAGAAATCAAGTTTAGTTCAGATATCACCTCCATCCAATAACCACATATGATCTATCAGAGGATTCATCAGTCTAGAAATGGTGACTTTTTACCTTACTAATACACAACCCAATATCCATTTTTATATAATTATATTTTAAAATAATATGGTAGATGTAAAATGAAAAGAATAAACATGGATCATATCATATTATTATGGTAAAATTACTACAATACATCACTACAGTAAATACATCTCATGTCTACCAGCTAAAAATTCCCCCACTTTTTTAAAAGGATAATCATTTATAATATCAAGAGTAAGGAAGGAAATGATAATAGACTTTTAATGGATCCATATTAAGGTGTGGTTTCATGGATACTACAGGATAAAGAAGGAAAGATGTAAAGCATGTCTCTAAAAACAGTATCCCAACAATTATTACCTCATTCATATTAAAATTGTATTTATTCATCATTGTCTCAATAATATATCAATTCATGTTTTGATAGGTTTACATGCACTAGTTTTTACTCCTGAAATATTCTCAAAAAACAATATGAATTTTTGTACTCAAAATCCACTTGGGAATGAGAATAAACAAAAAAAATACCTGCAAAAACTCAGGGTGTATGTATCAATTAAAAATTCAATTCAAATGATTTTAAAAAATTTTGAATTATAATTATCTTACAAAACACACCAATAATTATAAAATTCCAAACTTTAGTAAAACATGGATTTCAATAATATCAAACCTAAAACTATTTTTTATTTAAATGGATACAATATGTTTTCCAGGATTTAAAGAATGTTTTAAGAGAACATTATCATATAGATAAATGAAAAAAATAAATAATACATTTATATTGATAAAAATGTTCATGAAAAACTCCCGCAAACATAAAATGTGACAGTTTATTCATTATCCTATAAAGTATCTTAGGAGATATGTCATTTATATAGAATTGAAAAAAAATAAATTTTACTTTTAAAATTTATTTTTTGGAATTGATAGATCCCTCTATATGTGTCATTACATTGAGAAACTTGGTGGAAAAGAGTCCAAATTAGGGTACCGACATAATGGATTAGAAAGAAAAATCTTTCACTTGATAAAATATTATTCCAAGTGGTTTATACATTTTCAAGGTCATGTATTGGGTAGGAGAACACAATGAATGGTAATGAAAAACATTTTAGATATATGTAAATGTGTTGGTACAATGATGTAGAAGATTGGGCTATGAGGAAAAATTTATATAAAATGAAAAATTTTCCAATTTATAAGAATTAATATTGATAACAAAAATAAAATATGGTTTTCCTCCTATAAAGCGCAAAAATGATGTCGTCATCTAGAAGGATAGAAAAAAGTATCAGAAAGTGTCATCAAATTATTTAGAAGTCCTCCTCATCCTATAAGAATTGGTGGTTGTATCAACTATATCATATTGATGATTAGAGGGTTTGATAACCTCTAGTGTGTACCAATAATGAACCTCATTTGGTAAGAAAAGGATTAATGCCCGTCGTGGTGGGGACTTCTAATGAACAATGAGCTCCGATGAATGCTCCCCAAGATGGTGCTCGACATTAGCTAAATATCGAGTGTAATTATGTATAATTTTGTCAATACAATTCCCTTTCTTATAATTTTTTAATATATTATAAATCACATTATATATCTTATATAACATAATAAAAAATTTGAAAATGAAAAATGAAATAAATAATAAGTATTTATTGAAATTAAGAAAGTTAAACCAATGGAATAGTAACATGACCTTTTTAATAGTAATGTAACCATTATAAAATTTAATATGGAATATTTAATATCAACAACACCAATGTATGTAGAAATAAAATTCAACAATCTTGTAAAAAAATGTGACATATTTATATCATAGAATAAGTAAATACATGTTTTAAAAATGGTAAATTATGTTTTGGTATTTTTGGAAAAATAAATGTTTATTTATAATTTTATAACTAATATAATGATTTAAAATAAAATTTATTTTTATAAAATCGATACATAAATTTATACATTTCTGTCTTATGATTATAAGATAAATTTATTTTATTGAAATTTATTTTTTAAAGTGTTATAAAATGATATAAATTTAAAAATTTGTTTTTTAGTAAAGGATAATTTTTATTAGAATAAAAATTTATAATATTTTTAATGTTATTTTCATAAAAAGGAGTTCATTTTTAAGTCAACTTTCCATAAAATGGATAGGCATATTGTTCTTTGTTTTTTTCTAAAATAGTTAAATTTTCGATGAATAATGAAATACAGTAATTTATGATATATAACATTTAAAGTTAAATACACTATTTATTGTTTCATTGTTGATGTAAGAATCATTGGTTCTAACTCACATGCACTATTTAATTTATTTCATAACAATAATTAACAGTATTCATAGTATTGAGCTAAAAATAATAAATAAATGTGTAAAATAATCAAAAAACACCCCTCGCGCAATTTATAAATACCACCCCTCACCAACTATTATCCCCAAACCTAAAAGCCTTAGATAGAACCCAAATTTTGACCATTAATCTTCCCATATCTCTCCCCCATGTCACAGATCCTATATAATCAACCAAATACCAATCCTAATTCCCATAAGGAAGTTCTCAATGAGAAGAATTCAATACGTAAAAACAAATTTTTTTTATATTTATTTTCTTTCAATTTACATTATTTTCTTATTCTATCCTCACCCTTATCAAAGTGGAATGATAAATATAATATAATATATATATTATAATTTTATTATGTTAATATAATAATCCATCACCATTATGCTTCCCCTCTACTTTTGTTCTAAAAATGAAAACAATGTCACTGATTTGTTGATTTATCTAATTCAAGGAAAATGAGATTTAAATTTATATTACCTCCTTCAAGGTTTGTCATAAAAAAAATTTAGGGTTAAAAAAGATTATAATATGTTTATTAAATATTATATCATGTTCTGTAACTTGAATATATACATACTATTAATTAATAAAACAAAAGAAACTCGTGATGGTCGAAAAAACACCAAAATAATATAAATGTTTATCATTAATGTTTTATCTTATTAATCATTTTCACATATGGAAAAATTAATATATAAGAATATTTAATATTATTCTAGTTTATTAATAACATATAATTTGAAATCTAGGAAACTATTATCATTTTACAGGATTTCCTTAAATGTATTCAAGTGAATAGATCATGAAAACCAATGAAACAAACACTCCTAAATGATGAAATTGTGTATTATAACTCATCAAAAGGCCATAAAATAACTTATTTAAAATATAATAAATAACAAAATGTAGATAATATTCTGAATAAATTTATTAATTAATCTACTTTGATAATATAGAATATTAATATCAAATGTAGAATAGTATCACACATTAGGTAAGTGACTCATTCTGAAAACCCTATTTGTACTTCCAGTTATTCTTTCTCTCCCCATTACCCAATGAAATTATTATTTATTTTTATATAATCCTTAAAAATTATAGTAATATGATACAAAATCATTTATCTAGAACATTTCATTCTTCTTTTATTGGAAAACATGTTTTAAAAAGGCCCCCCTCTCAATTATTCATGATAAGAAACCTCGAATAAAAGAAACTTCCAAATTTCTCACCCATTTCAAAGAGAACTACATAATATATTTTAATACACAATTATTTATTCCTGAAATCAATAATTTTAACATGAAATATTATCTTGGTTCATTTCTGGATTTATTAAAATAATTATTCATTTTCTGTTTTAAAGAATATTCAAAATTATCCCTTAAATCACACTAAAATGGATCATTTCTAAAGTTTATTAACCCACATTTTTACATTTTTCCACTATATTTTTACATAAATTATCATATTTTATGCCTATTTATTGTTATTAATTTCCATTTTTGATTTAAATCCACTATTTCATGGACATATTTTCTATATATCAATTTTTATTCCACATGACTTGACTACGATACCAATTTCATTCCATGGGTAACCATTATGTTTATTAATTATGTTTTATTCTTAATATGTGACATATATACATGAAAATATTATGATGGGTGTTCCCATATATCTCTTTAATTCATGGTGTAATGTTTTGTATCAATAGTTTTCATTTTGAAATAGTTAGTGAATGTGAATCCTTTATGGGACTTTTTCTTCCATGAGGTATGGTCATGGCACTTATCCTTGGATCATGATCATCCAAGTGAAATAAACTTGGAAATTATCCTTGACTCATTATTATTTCATGCTTTATGTTTTTTTTACATTCCTATGATTCCATGATTATATGATCCCTTTTCACACATATCATATATCCTTATTCTAATTCATGAATTTTTTCATCTTGTTAAGCCTTCTAACCAATGTGATAAACCTTATTTATATGTTTATTTCCATTACCGGGATTTTTAGTACATCACATTGTTCATGTATTCCACATGTTATCTTATAAATATGTTAGTTCATAAAATAAGGTAGGATCTCTTTATGGAAATTCAATAAAATAAGAATTTATTCTTTCTAATTATGTGTCTAATAATCCAAATACACTAGAATTTATGATAATTGGAAAGTAATAATTGGTTAATTATGATTAAAATCATGTATTTATATGTGTAAAATGATAAAGACATTATAGTTAGAATTAGATAATATTACAATAATTTTTCGAGATTAGGACTATAGAACTTTAGTATGAACCCATGGGATAATTCTACCACCACTTATAACCTAGAATAAATATCAGGGAATCAAAAGTTAGGATATACTTTTCACTAATATTTTATCCCTTTAATGTTATCAATTTCAATTTTATGTCTTCAAATTTTTAAACATTCTTATCCTAATGTCTTTTTATGATGTGGTGACTGATTTGAAGAAAAATGGAATAGTGAATGGTAGAAGTATCATCCACGGTCCTATACATTATTTCATATCACGAAAGTTTAGTAGAAACATTAAATCACCACATAAAAATACAGAGGTTGAGTTCTTTGTGTTGGAAAAAATGGGGTAATTATTTCATAAAATGTTTTTACTCTTCCATAGTTAATTTTATAGACAAACCTCATATAAAATCTTTTAATACTTCCTTTTGTATAATTTGATTGTATTTTGGGAATGTATTATATATATTTATATAAATCTATCATATACTATTGGGAAAGGGAGACCACTCTTCATATCTCCAAGAATCCAACAATTCCGTACATGTGTAAATAGAGGGATGAATCACTTTTAGAATAATTACCTCAATTGTGGATATAACATCCTTATGATAAATCATTTCTGGATCGAATTATTGAGAAAAAGTATTGAAACATTCTTGATGAAATGACTATTGTGAGGGACTAAATTGGAGTGTTTACAAGAGAATCATATCATATTCTTCCTGATTGAGAGTATGAATTATCAAATTTACTTATTCCAAGATTTATCATATATCAAATTCACCATACAGAATGACGACCATTGAGTTTTAGCAACTAAATATGAAATTATAAAAGAATCTGTAAATGTGTTTTATATATCCATGTTCTCTACTATGGGGTGCACCCATCCACTTTGTAAAGAAAAATGATTGATCAATGCACCTATACATTTATTATCATGATATTAATAGAATAAAAATAATGAACTAGTATCCCCTTCCATGAATAGATGACTTATTCGATCAATTATGTGAGGATAAGTATTTATTTAATGTGGAACTTCTGTTGGGATATCACCAATTAGAGGTGATAAGAAAGATATTCCCCATACTACCTTTCAAATGAGATATGGAAACTATGAGTTCTTATTTATGCCCTTCAGACTCACAAATAAACCAAAACTTTTCATGGATTTAACTAATAGAGTCATTAGATATTACCTAAAAAATGGAAAGTCTTTATTGATGATAGTATGATATACACTGTCATGAAAGAATAACATGAGGATCATTTGAATAATATTATAAATAACTTTAAAAGTGATAAAATGTATGAAAAGTATTGTAAATATATGTTCTTGATAAAGGAAGTGTCATTATTGTAGCATGTTATCAACAAAAAGGATAATTTATGGACCCATCCAAGACAAAGGAAATCAAAGAGTGTCCCATGACAACATATTTAACAAATATCAATAGTTTCCATGGTAAATATGGGTATTAATGATGATTTGTGAAGAACATATCAGGATTTTTATACCGAATAAACCAGATGGATTAGAAGGGAGTGATTCTTGTTTGGACCTATAATTGTGAAGACTGCTTTACAGAGTTGAAAAATAGAGTTATCACTACACCAGTGCTCACACTACTAATAAGTATGGAACTATTTATGGAATAAAAATATTCTTTAATAGAGGAATTAGGATATTTACTTATGAATAATTATAAATAGATATAGTATTCCTGAAGGATGGTGAACCTTCATGAGAAAAATTATTCCACGCATGATCTAAAGTTGGATGCTATGATCTTTGCATTAAAAATCTCGCATAATTACCTATATGGGGGAGAAGTGATAGATATATACTGATCATAAGAGACTATAATATAAATTCACCCATAATGATCTTAATATGAACTAAGGAAAATGGTTAGAGATCATCCAGGATTATGACTGCTAAATCCACTACTATATGAGTAATGTAAATAATGTGGTTAATACTTTATGTAGAAAGGATCTTGTATATTTATAGATGATGATAGTTGGGAAGGATATAATCTTCTTAGACCTAAAAATGACAGACATGGGAATCATTAAGGAAGAAATATCATCAATTATTTCTCAATTGATTTCTCAAATATCCCTTATATGGAAAATAAAGGATGCTCAAAGAAATGACCAGAAAATATAGAAAATGGTGGAAACTATCAAAAATGGGAAATCATCAAAGATAAAAATAGATGTAGTAGAATTCAATATATTTGGGTCATGACTATGGGTACCATCCGATATATAGATAAAGAAAGTGTTTCTGAATGTTGCAAATTACTCAACATTCTCAATTCACTAGAGGAGATAAAAGATTCATTGAGATCACTAGGATAACTATTGGCAGGACAATATGAATAATGAGATCATCTAATACACATCAAAGTTACTTGTTTTACAGAAAGTGAAGCCCATAATTAAAAATTATAAAGTGATGATGCATCCATTACCAATACCAATATGAAAATGGGACAACATTACCACGGAAATTGTCCTTAGACTTCCAAAGACATCCTGAGGGAACAATGCTATATGGGTTGTTGTAGGTCATCTTAGGAATTATCACTGATTCAATTTTCATAGATATAAATCAATGAAGTTGTAAGGATACATGAAGTACCACTATATATTGTATCAGATCAAGATTTTAGATTTACCTTCATGTTCCAGAAAAGTCTCCAAAATGCTCCAAACACTAATTTGATGCTCAGTAAAACCTATCATCATCAAACTAATGGAAAATCTAAACACACTATTCTGAAATGGTAAGGCATGTTGGGATATTGTTCTATTAAATTCAATGGAGGATGGTACTAAAATATACCTCTTTTTGAGTTATCTTAAAGAAACAGTCTGTACTCGTTTATCCAAATGGATCCATATGAAGACCTTTATGGGAAAATATGTAGAACACTAACATGATGGGATGAAGTCAGCAAAAATAATCTTCTAGGATAAGAATTTTTCAATGAAAAAGAAGAAAAGGTTAAATCCATTTATCAACATATCTAGGTAGCACAATTTCTATAGAATATATTTGTAGAAAATCATTAACAGAACCCTGAGTTTATGGTCAGATACATGGTATTTCATCATTTATATCCACGAGAGAAGATTATGAGGCTCAAGAAGAAATAGAAGTTAATTCCAAGGTAAATTGGACACTTTAATATTCATGATCGTGTCAAAATAATGGCATATTAACTAGTACTTCCAACAACCATGTCTAATGTACATGATGTATTCCACACATCTCTCTTAAATAATTACATGATAGATCCGTTACATGTACTAAATTAAGAGTTTGTATAGTTGGAAAATGATCACTCTTACATTGAGAAATTGGTAAAGATCTTGGATCATTTAGATGAAGTTCTATACAACAAGATTACTCATCTGGACAATTTACTCTAGGGGAACCACAAGTATAAAGAGGAAACATGAGAACTATAGGAATCAATGAAGGAGAAGTATCCTAAACTATGTTTCCCAAACATTTTAGAATAAAGTTTTGTTGGAGAAATCTCCTAAGGGGGAATAATGCAACGACCCAGAATTATATCCATGATATTTACAATCTTATAATTATTTCATATAGTATAAATGACATAAAATCACATATAGAACACAATAAAAACATTATAAATTATGAATGAATTAAATAATATTCATTTATTGAAATTAAAGAACCTTAACCAATGTAATAGTTATATGACCATTGGAATAATAATGTGACCATTATGAATAGTAAACCGACCTATAGAATAGTAACCTAAACTGTGAAATTATAAATAAAATTTATACATCTTATAAATTAAAGTTTGATATATTTATATCAGGGAATAAGTAAATAAATATTTTAAAAATGATAAATTAAGTATTGGTATTTTTATGAAACATAAATGTTTTTTAAAAATATAATATTAATAAATGTACATAAAATAACATTTATTTTCATAAAACATATTCATAAATTGATATTTGTTTCCTTATTAGTATTAGATAATTATATGAGTCCTTAATAAATTTTTGAAAGTGTTATAAATTCAGATATAATTTTAAAATCAATTTTTTTTCGAGTAAATGATGATTTTAACAGAATATTTAATTTCTCAAAGTTTTAAAATTAATTTCATAAAATAAAATTCATTTTTAATTCCACATTTCAGAAAACGGTTTGTCTGAATTTTTGGTATTTGTCTAAAATAATAGCATTTTTTATGAATAGTGAAATACAATAATTTAATGTATATAACATTAAATGTTAAATAAACTATTTATTTATTTATTTATTGTGTAAGATTTTTTTTTAAAAATCACAAGAGATATTAATTTTATTTAGTTACATGAATCAACACTATTCACACTCTTGAGAAAAAATAATAATCAAATGAATACAACCTTAAAAAAACCCATCTCCTCCACTATAAATACGACCCCCACCACCTCTTATCCTCACAACTCAAAATCATTCAATATTTTACACATTCTACCAAATTCACTTCCCAATTATATCTCCATGTCCAAGATTCTTTGGTCTCAAAAAAAGATAAAACCAATTCCCTTATGTAGGTTCTCAAGGAGAAAAATTCATGTGGAAAAAACCGCTTCCATTTTCTTTAAATTTCTTTTCAATTTATTTTATTTTCTTATTATCTCCACACATATCCTAATACATGTTTCATGGTAACTAAAAAATCTTATATATAGTAGAATTGTATTTTTTTAATAGAATAATTAATCATCATTCCTCTACCCCTTCCCTTTTTTTTCTAAAAAATTAAACCTCATCTGTGATGTGTTGATTTACTACATTCAAGAATGACGAGTTTTAAATTTCAATTAACACCTTAAAAAATGGTCATAAAACCATCTTTTTTGTGTAAAAAGGATTACAATATGTGTTTTAAGAATTATTTAATGTTCTCAAATCAATATATATACTTAATATTAATTAATAAACCAAAACTAATTAATGATGATTGAAAACACATGAAAATAATATAAATAGATATCATTTAAATGTTATCTAATGAATAATACTCACATATGAAAAAAATATATATAAGACAATTTAATATGTAATTTCATTAATAACATATAATTTCAATTATGGAGAACTACTCAAATTTACATGATTTTCCATACATGTATAAAAGTGACCAGATCATGAAAACCATGGAAACAGACACTCTTGAATGATGAAATTGTATCTTATAACACACCAAAAAGGCAATGAATGAACTGAAAAAATTATAATAAATAAAATAAATTTATAAAATTTTATTAATGAATTAATTAAGTATCTAATTTTTTTATCTAGGACATTAAGATCAAATGAAGAACCATTTCAAACATAAGGCAAGAGATTCTTTCAAAACATCCATTTTCCATGTGTTTAGGCTTTTAATATCCTCACCCAATGTAATTATAATTTATTTTTATAAAATTTTTAAAACTTATGTGTGTATGTTCCAAATTCATTTATCCATATCATTTCATCCTTCTTTGACAGGAAATACATGTTTTTAAATGGATCTCATCTCAATTATTTCTGATAATCAGGCCCAATTAAAGAGAAACTTTTGATTTCATAACCATATTTTAGTGTAGTCTATAATCTATTTTAAGAGAAAATTATTTTACTAAAATCAATACTTTTATACAAAAAAAATATCTTTGTTATTTTATGGTTTTATATAAACAAGAATTCCTTTTATTTTATAAAGAATCTTTAAAATTTCCCCATCGATAACAATAATGTGGCTAGATTCTAAAATTTCTTAAACACACTTTTTTTCCTTTTTTTATATTTAGTTTGAAAATACTTATCATTTTTATACCTATTTTTCCTTATTAATTTTAATGTGTGATTTAAATCCATTATTATATGGACACTTTTTTGATACATCCATTTGTTATGCCTCATGAAATTTTTACGATACACATTTCTTTACATGGGAAACCATTAAGTCTATTCCTTACATTTTATTGTTTATGTGTAACACATATTCATGAAAATGATATGATGGGGGTACCCAAATAGTGCTTTAATGCATTGGGTAATGTCAAGTCTCTTGATACATCAGGTTGGAACAATAAGTGAACCTAAATACTTTATAAGACTTAGTTCATCAAGTGTAATGGTCTTGGTAGTTAGCCTAAACTCATGCTCCTCCATGTGAAATGGTCTTAGAAGTTATCCATAAAACCATATTATTTCATGTTTTATGTAGTTTATACTTTTTATAATTCTATGACTAAATGATCCCATGTTATACATGTTATAATTTCTTAGGTTTATTTATGCCTTCTTTCCTGTGTCATCAGGTTATACTGTCTAACTCATATTCTATTACTTATTTATATGTTTATTTCCCATACTATTCTATTTAGATCATATCTTTTTTAATGTATTCCCCATGTTATCCATTTCATATATAAGAGCTAAAAAGTTGTTATGAAGTATTTATGTATATTAAAGAATAAATGGTTTTTTGTTTCTAATTATGTATATATTTTTCCAAAAACAGAATAATTTTTTATTCTTGTACGGTAATTGTTGGTTAATTATGCTTAAAATAATGTTTTGATATGTTTGAATGTCTTATTCCATTATATTATGTCATTCATAGTACTAAAGAAAACAGGGGGGTGGAACAGGTGCATCAGTGACTATAGTAGAGGTAGAAGATGAGAAAATCACTAACATAATATAGTAAACTAATGAAAAATAATCCAAGAAATAAAAATTTAGAAATTCTATCAAATATATATAATAATTTAAAAGACATATCAATGAAATGGAATACAAAAAATATAATGTAATATCACCTATGTAGAGTAAAATAAATTGGGATGGATATATGGGAAACTGAGTAATAAAAATCATCAAGATGATCATCAATCGTCCTCTATCGAATAGAGGATCCCTATTTCTATCGTAGACTATTTAGATAATCTATGGAGTAATGGGATGAGGAATGAACTGTTATGATGGATTCCATGATGATGGCATCTATATCAATGGATGGAGGTGAGATGTATGAATCATGAGAGTGGTTATGGATCTAATAGCAGTGTCGATGAATGGTATCTTAGTAGATGGGGGAGGGGTGGGTCCCTAACTTTATGGGGCTGATATACCATAATTTCTTTCTAGGAATAATGGTCTATGATATTGAAGGGTAGATTTGTTAGTGTAGGAACTATGGTTGGTAGGAAATCCAATTAATGGAATGATAGGGCTGGTGGATGAGAGGATGTGGTTTCTAGTGTGGTAAAAAAGGGAAACACTATGAAGGGGATGTGTACGTGGTGAGTAATCCAATGAAGATTCTATATGTTTTAAAGTTTCATGGACCAAAGATCTGTTGGGTATGATGTGGTGGTTGGTGGAGTGAGATAGGTAGTAGTGTAAGGTATAAATGTATGGGATGTATTAGGGGTATGGGGAATGGTGGATGGTAGTATGGTATCTTTGGTGGTGGAGGATTAAACAAGAGAAGTAGTCTAATGAGGGGAGCACGAGGATGATAGATTATTGATAGTATGTTGAGTGGGGCCCCCATCAATATCGTTTATGTATTCTGGTGTGTAATGGTAAATTCCATATTCCATAATCATATTCCCCATCTTGTGGAAAAGTAAAAGGGAGATTCTATCTATAGGATAGAAGGAAGTGAGGGTCTTGGCTACCTCAATGACATATAGATTCCTGAAAAAATGAGTGATAAATGGTTCCGCCATCAATGTATCAAAATCCCTATTAACTATAGTCCAGTAAAACACTCCAAACTATCTCTCCATGTTGATGGAGGGGCCACCCGTGGATGATTCTAGATTAAGAACATCAATTTGGTAGAACCATTATTGGCATCACTATGTGCCAAAAATGCATGGGTGATGACCATATGTAGGATCTATATTGATCCACCCTAGAGAATTTTTCTCTTTATGGTGATGCCGCCATACTCAACCTGGATATCTCTAGTGAGCATGCACCAATATTGTGCAACATCTCCCTTGTCTGGCTAGAGCTGGAGAGTAGGAATGATGGTGGTGGTGACAAAGCCAGATGAATATATGTGGAGGCTGACAACAATGCATCCTAGGATATGGTTTCATGGTCCTCCATCGAGTTGGAAGCATAAAAAGTTGATTCCCATCTAAAAAGTGGTAAAGAAATAAAAAAATATCTCCCTTTACATATCCTCCATCACCTATGTGATATGGATCATGTTAAAGATGACAATGAGGTAATGAACCTCATGATATATATTAATATTCTCAAGTATA
Source organism: Viscum album (assembly GCA_963277665.1). Lineage (NCBI taxonomy): Eukaryota > Viridiplantae > Streptophyta > Magnoliopsida > Santalales > Viscaceae > Viscum > Viscum album. The sequence continues at coordinate 895,956,068 of OY728156.1, forward strand.
CAGAGATCTATTGTTTATTCATCCCTATGGGATTGACATGAAGACAGAACAAGAAGACCAAGTGCTCATGTTCTGAGAAATAAATTAAATGATTAAGGTGGTGATTGGATTGGACTTGCGATCCGACATCAAATTAATGAGATTATCATGAAGTATATATGAATGATGTGGAAGAAGAGGATAAGTAGTAAGAATGATATATGGGAGGAAGAGAAGGTTAGAGCCTCCGTCACTTGAGTGGAGAAGGGGTGTCCTCATCCTTAGGCGTGTGGTTGGCCTGTGGGGTGCGTGCCAAATTTTTTAATTCCATGAGGGATGTTTAAATATGGGATGTAGAGGGTTGGGGTAAACATGGATGAGAGGTGTCCGATAGTTTAGATGGATGAACGATAAAATGAGAAAGAGGTTAAGAGAGGGGGATGGATATGACTGAGGAATCCTAGAGGAGGGGATGTGGTGCATTGTGTGGCATAGAGGGAGACAGAGGGGAGAGGGGTTCACCATGAACCCTGGGTTCATGATTTTTAAATATTAGTTATGAATATTTCATGATACCTAGAGAATATATGAATTGAAAATGATTATACTTAAATTTTTTAATACTCATAACATTTTCATGTCATGTATATGTTCAACATCATGTATTATTTTCCTTCCCTACTTGTATGTTAGGTCCTATCGATTTTTTTATTAGATCCCTCTAAACATCATAAATTGTACTCTAATATATCATATCCTAACGTGAGTTCCCTCCCAGCCATTTATTTAATTAATTTCAAGAGATATACAATATTAGATGCATAATAATTTAACTTTGATTTGATTTTCCTCATTAAAAGATTTCGGAAAATATATTGGATAAAATTTTGGATGACCTCCTTCATTATGGGTGCTATACAATTTGTATTTTTGAAATTATTTGGCCCGTTTAAAAATAGTTGTTATCTTATTTTGGTATTCACATTTTACAAGAATTTATTTTTTATTTTAATGATGAATTTTGTGATATTTAGTTAATTTTTTTAATTATTAATAAGTTTCTCTACATTGAATATAACATGATATTCACCCATTAAAAAAATTGCAATCCGTAGGTTAATATCAACAATATCATTTCCAATGTAAAGAAATGGTCTTCCAAGAATGATGAGGATTTAACCTTCCTCTTCTATATTTAGGATAATAAAATCCATGGGGAAAATGAATTATTTATAATTAAAAAATAAATTCTTGAAAAATTCTTGAGGATACCTGACCAAATGACTGATAAGTTGGAGTTCATTATTTGTTTGTTTCAGTTCTCCATGCCCCATATTCTTTTTAAAAACTCTTGTAAATAAAATTTATACTTGAACCTAGATCACAGAAGGATTTTTGAAAAGTATACATCCCAATAGATCATGTAAATGAGAAATATCCATCACCTCACATTTTTAGAGGAAATTTATTTTATACAACCGCGAAGAATTCATCATTCAGAGGGATGATTCCAAGGTCATCAATTTTTCTTTTACTCTTGAGAATATTTTTATTGAATCATACAAGAGTAGGTACTTGGGAAATTTCTTCTAAAAATGGTAATTCATAATCATTTCATTAACCTCATTTAAGAATTTTTTTAAATACCCCCTCATTTCCATATTCGACATAGTAATCATCCATTTTAAGATGTTCTTCAATTTGAGCTTCTTTTGATGGTTCTACCTTTTGATTTTTTCCTTGGTCTTTTAGTGGTTTTTTATTAATTTCACACACTTCTTTAGGAAATATAACACTTTAATTTATAACCCTTATACCTTTAGACACCTTTATTAGATAAGTCTCAATATTAATAGGAATATTACCCAGTAAATAATTAGATATGGTCTTAGAAATTTTCCACAATTGAAGATCCAGATTATGAAGTAAAGTCTTGTGGGGTTTCATCTATATTTCAGGGGTCCTTACCCTTTTTTATTCTTTTATCATGAATTTAGTGAGAAGGTTTTCAATATCTATTTGGGGAGGTTGGGCTTGAGGTGGTGGTTTTGGTGGAAATTGATGGAAATGTTGTTGTTATGTGGGTGGGAACTGATGAGATACAGAGAATGGTTGTTGGAATTATATTTTTGGTTGAGTAGACAAGCCCTTTAGTGGTTACCCGAGTATTCTATGGTTTATTTTTTGTACTTATACACTGCTATAATGAATTTAAAATTGATTTTTCTATGGCTGAGTTACAATTTTCTTGTAATTTATCTATTATTTAAATTCTTATGGTTGATGATACAAATGAATTTTTTTATTGTAATTGATTGAATTAAAATCATGATATTGGGGTTCTTCTATCTATAACATGAAATATTTCTATGAATGTGGGACTCCACACATCTCATAGGATTTTATATACATTACTGTAACATGAGGGGTGATTCAACTATAAGTAATTTGAATGATTATAGATTCTTGGTTAGAGCCATAACTTGAGTAGTGAGATGAGTTGTCTCTGCAAAAAGATTAATTCCACACCAAGGAGGTCCTTGATCACTTTTTCACATACTAAAATTCTGAATGACTTCATCCATAATCTCTTATCTTACTTCAATTATTTTAAACAGGAGACTACCATCAGTATTGATATGTACAATAATATGCATAGAAGGATGGAGTCCTTGATAAAACATTTGTAATTGAATCCACATATATATTCCTTGATGTTAGAATTTACAGTTCATCTCCATGAATCTTCCCAAAGATTCTAATAGAAATTGTCAATATTTCTGGGTGAAGGTTTGAATTTTCTACTAATGATTTCAAGTCTAGATTGGTGGGAGTAGTTGTCAAGGAAATTATTTCCTAATTCTTCCAAAGTCGTGATTAACATGGAATAATGTATTTTATGTCATTACATGGCAATATCTTTCATGTAGAAAGGGAAAACTCTTCAGATAATTATTTACGATGATAAAAATTTGTTAAAAAAGGTATAAAAAACTCAAAAAAGTTTGAGATGTGTTATTTTCGGGATTACCTCTAAATCCCACTAAACTACCCCATATTTTGGATCATATCAATGACCCTAGGTTTAATTTAAAATATGTTCACCTGAATTGGAAACCGAACACTACTGATCATAGCACCACTAATGGATGATAAACTACTGTAAAAAATAGTTCACACCTTCAACGCTGATCACTCCCCTTGATTAGAAGGTGGATCAAAATTGGGGTATTTCAAATGTTACAGTGCATTATTGTTGTGATATACCACTATATAGTAGAAAGGTTCAAGGATTGTTCTATGGATCTCTGGATAGAATAAATGTTTCCCTTATATTCTCAGACTTCTTGAGTTAGTCAAGAACCACTGAAGCATAAAATATCTGATAAGAGAGAAATAAATAAATAGATAATGATATATAGAGATATAGTTAGAGATAAATAATATTTAGGTATGATTGAAGAAGAAAAAATGAAAAAAAAGGTAATTAAAACAAGAATGGGGGAGGTGGTGATGAAATATAGGATCAATTCAAAGGGAACTATGCATGAACAACAATTTTCTTAAGAAAAGACACTAAAATTTGAATCACTCACACACTTATTTAAAATAAAATAGCCCAAGTACATTTTAGAATTTATAGGACCAAACTAAACATACAACTAGGGAATAAAAATATGGAAAATGAGGTCGATCCAGTGATGACTACTGGAAGGTCAAGAGCTAATCGAACAAAACCCGTGGAAGGATTCCTCACTTTCACTCTAAAGTTTTTTTAGTGTAGATTCGGTAGTTTTGTTTTTAATTAATATTAATAGAAAATGGATTAGGTTCAATTTCAAGGATCTTGAAAAATTATAATGTCAGATATAACATGGACTTATCCTATGGATTAGGTTGCAAAGATATGAAAAAGAGACCAATTATATTTGGTCAAACCAATCAGATCTACCTAAGTTGAAAATATAAAAATTTCAAGGTATAATTTTAAAATCAGATGAATTACACATGGATTTCATGTAGAAATCATCATTTTATAATATTCATAGTCATACTCAACTCAAATTTTTCTTGGGTTTTTTCAGTTTCGCTTTCTATGGTTAAGGCTCTCTGAAGGAGTGTGATAAAAAATTTATTAACTTAATTAATTGCCAAAGGATTACCAAGGTTCAATATAAAGATTCATTTGGTTTGGAAGCACCCCTACTCGTGACTCCTATCCTAATGATGATTAGCTGTACAAGGCAATGATGATGTAAATAAATGAAATATTAACCATGCAATGAATATTTGAAAAAAGTTTCAATATATGAAATGTATGATTGTAAATGCAGTAATCTACATAAAATAGTTGTATAAAATAAAAATATAACCATAAACTAGCTTCATATGATAAAATAATGATTAATTAACAATTCCACAGTCAAAACAATAAATAAACAATCATAATATTACTACCAATAAAGAATAGATGAATTAATGTGTGTGAATTGATGAATAATTAACTGAAGTATTGAAATCGTACGTCATAAAAAAATTAGTGTTGTAAGTGGATGAAGAATTAATGGAAAAAGGTTAACCAACTTACCTATATTTCAATAAGTAATGAAATAAATGAAAGAAATTTTGTTTTGGGCAAGAAAGAAGAAAAACAGGAGAAGAAAACAATGGAAAACAAAGTGATGTCTTAAAATTCATTCATAGAGTCACTGTAATATACATATTTGATTGAAAAGTAGGTCGTGCGAATGTCCTGCACATTATGTACTGGATTAAATAAATCAGGTCCTGACATCTTCATGTCATGTACATTGGTTTCATGTTATGGAACTGATATCCTATTTTACCTCTAAATAATTTCCTCAAATAATTTTCCATGTGAACCTTCGATGTTTTCACATCATATAATCTCCACATGTTGTGTATGAAATTCAGTTTTTGTGGGATTCTAAACATTTAATTTTTCATGTCATGTAGTTGAGTTTTACGTGGTGTAATTGCTTCACATAATGAAAAATACTTACTGGTTGGTCTGTAACCTTAAAATCATGTTGTGAAAGTCATATAAGAACTGTGTATGAGATAATCAGAATTTAATGGTTTTTTTGGAATTTTTTCAACATTTCTTCCTTTAGTATAGAAATGGTAATTCCATATAAAACAAACCAAAAGATGGTGCATTATAAAATAATTCATTAATAAAATTTATACAAGTTTATCCAAAATATAAATACAATTTCATCTTATCAATTATGTTGTTATATGATATATATATATATATATATATATATATCAAGTTATATAAAAGGAAAATTAATTGAAAAACATAAGTTGGTTTTAGATAACTAACCCTCATAACACCTAGTTTCATGAATAACCTACACATCCTATTTTAAGCTCAAGGAATCAACTAACATATTACCTTACATGGTGGATATAGAAGATTGAGGTCAATGGATTTGAGTTATTTCATCCATCATCTTTATTTAAAATTATAATAATTTTGAGTGAAGATTTGATTGAAGTAATTATGATCAGTATGTATTAGACATGTGTTATAAAAATGATAATGATGGAAATATTTCATCCCAGGAACCACAGTTACTGATTTTACATTGTGCATTAAGTAATTATTTCTCATATATCCAAAATTATTATGAATTATAGGAAACCACATGATCCTATAATATAAAGATACACCTAAGTCCTATCATAGAGGAATTAAAATAGAAAATGGTATAAAATATAGTCTTAGTTAAGATGAAAAAATGTGATGATGTTACACTACCCATAATTGATTTAAATAATTAATTACATTTTTTAATTAACAAAAATTGTACATCGTTCCTAGTCAAAGGAAACATTGGTGATTATAATCATGTAAAATCATGAACAATGTATTGATAATGCCCATATTTACTTGAAAATATTATATCCTTGAATTTTTATTGAATCATAAATAGAAAAATTAACATTTATCTTAGTATAGACAATAGGTAAATCATGTTCCTATTTGAGATATAAGTTACACTGAGATGGGTGGGTGGGGGAGTTTTAACATTCTATTACATTTATATAGGTACTTCATGACCCTTATTTTTTACAAATATTGATTTGATATTTATTTGGGGCTATTTCTAGAGATTTAAAAAAACTTTTGAAACCCTTGAGGATATGCATGATTGGAATATGGTTAGGTAAAACCGTATTTTTTTTCTAGGAAACTGTGTAGCCATACATGGTCAATTGGAAGGAGGTGCATGGTTTTGATGGATTGTGTAGACACCCATCCAAACCATGAACACCTAGAAAGAGGGGTTATTCATTGTGGTTTAAAGGTTAAATTAATCATTTATCTAAACTACACACTAAAAAATGATCTCTATATAGGGTTTATGGTTAAGGAATATGATTACTCATAACCACGTGGCATCTCTTGGAAGATGGGCATGTGGATTCCTAATGATTTTAATTTTTATTTAAATTTAAATATGACCACTTTTCAACTTATATTAAACCCAATATAAATTATTGGATTGACCTATAAATTCCCTATATATTTAGAGTCTTCTATCTGGAGATTCTTGGTGTATTTCCTTCGTTCTTGACAGATCAACTCATGGTATGTTTTATTTTGAACTTATTTTTCCTTTTCTTCTTAGATCCTTATTGGATATCCTCTCCTATAATATTATAGAACCCACAGGGGGATTTATTCTATTTTCAAGGGGGTATATATAATATTTTTATATATCCTTTGGATTTAGGGTCGTTAGGACCCGATTTACTCTCTTATGTTCATTATTGTTGATGGTGAATAGTTATACCTCCATTCCTAATGTAGGAATTTATATAAAATTGGATTATTCTATGAATTTCTTATAGTTCATATAAAATCATTTTTTATTAATTTAATTTAATTTATTTACGATTAAAATGGGGTTTTTGAAAATAAATTATGATTGAATGAGAGTTTTTTTTAAAAATGGTATGTACACTACAAGTGTTGGATGAATGCTTGAATGGTGGGTTTTCTTCGAAAATGGTTTCTAAATAACAAAATAATATTATATTGGACTTGAAAATGTTATATAAATTATGATAACGGTTATATAACTTATGTTTACAAAAATGGAACTTTTTGAACCTTGGGTGTGTAGGGAAATGAAAATTGGGAACCCCAGTGTGTGTGGAACCATTAGGGGTTACTTTTGTGCTATAAAAAGTCCATGGAAAGACATGATATCACTTGGTACCAAAAGATTCATATTTTTGTTTTCATTTATGTATAGTACATTTCTCATAGGATAGTTCCCAATATATAGTGATTTTTCGATTATACTTTGTTTATTATATAATATATTTTTTATAGATAGTTTCCCACATTATTTTCTCACATTAGGTTATATCATGTTGTTTCACAAGATTAAAAATTTCATATATATGTGTTTAAATTATTACTTTATAGTGTATAGATAATATTTCAATTTTATCACTTATAATTGTCAAATTCTAGTCACAGTGAATATAAAAGGATTTTATGAATACTAATGTAAATGATTTATAAATGGACTATGATTCAAGGAAATGTTTCGTAATCCGATTTTTGTAAATCAAGAATAGATAAGTTCTTGTTATTAGAAATTCTATAGACTATATGGAGTATTCCTACTAGTTTATTCACTCAGATCCTAATTTTAACTTAATTTGTTGTACATTTTGTTTTATAGGACCCGTGTAATGGTAAGGGAATCTTGTAGAGTTTTGTCTTCTCTTTTCCCATTGCCTTTATAGATAGATATTTTTGATGTGATGGTTGGCCACATGGTGGTGTATTGTCCTTTCCTTTTAATAATTTATGCATTATACAATTTTTATTAGATTGAATGGATCTTGGATATATCTATTTTTTTCACTTTGTACTTTGGTTATATTGATTATTTGGTTTTTATGCATCTTATTTTCATTATCTTATTACACCTCACCACCATGACTAGTTGTTTCATGTGGCCTATCTAGTTGACCTAGGTAGGATCATTAAATTATAGTATCTGAGGTATGATCATCTTGAATTGTGTTAAATATTATTTAGTGTGGTTTTTTTCTTATGTAGATTGATGTTAGGACAATTATAAATAATGTATTAAGTATGGGAGGGTTCCTGACAATCTCACATCCTTTATTAAACTTGAGTGACCCTGGGTGTTCAGAAAATTGTTACAAGGTTTGAGAATTGGTGTTTGAGGTCATTTGAATGAACTAAAAGAGATGTTTATTTAATTGAAACTATTTATTCTTGAAGTGTCATATTTTTTTATGTAATTTCTAATTATTTTACATTATTTTTTTAATATATGGACATGAATTCTCAAAGTTGGTCATAATATTTTTAAATATTCTATAAATATAATTGGTCATTGTATAATTCATTAATGAAATTTTTTCCAAAAAGATCTCTTAAAAATATGAGATAGGAATATGTGATATCAGATAAACAGATCAATTTTCCATTGGAAGATTCATTTGTTGAATTTATAATTTTTATAATTTAGACTCTAGGTCATGTCATTGTTCATAACACATAACGAATAGTGAATCATGTCTCAAAATTTATTAAGAATCATTCACCAATATTTCTTGGTGGTAGGACCCCCTAGAATATTCGGAGTGACATGATAGGATTGAGAGGATCTTTGATTTTTAAAAAGATTCATAAGGAATCTAAGGTGGAGTTTTCCATGTACATGGTTGAGGCTCTAGGAAGGATATGGTGAGAATCTATCTGGATATCTAATTTTCATAAGGAACATACCAGAACATCATTCATGAAAATCATTCATGAAAATCGTCACTCATTAGTTTTTACCTATGATGTTATATGTGGTTAAGAAACATGAGTTTCTCACCTTTGAGTGTGTGGAGAACACCATTCTAGAGTATTCCACCCATTTTGATGAGCTAGTTCATTTGGAACAATATATAGTGACCAATTAGTCCCTAAATGCTAAATGTTTTTAGTTGGGATTGAGTCCAGATATTTGGTTGATGTTAATTCTCATGTGACTTCCATCCTTTATGGATGTATTCGACAAAACAACATTAAATAAGGATGAAATACTTGGAATGAATTTTTTGGGTGGAGCATCGATTTGTTCTTCTGTTATCAATGGTTGATTTTCTAGTTATAAAAGAAATCTCATGGGTGGTTAGTCTATTTCCAGGTTGGTTTTAGGGTATTTTTAGGGCAGCAACCTATTTTCTTCTACCAGTTGGAAGGCGTAGTCATACCATTTCAAACTATGTGGATTCCCCTATGATTTTTCATCATTGTACAAATTTTGGTCACCTAAATCATTTTGATGAAATGATATGCTAGTGAACTAAGGCCAGATCCACTCCAACCAAGGGTTCAAAGGTTCATACAAATTCTTACAACATGATGGTTCTAATCCTCATGCCAAGGGGGTGTTCATGAGGCTAAGACCAGACAACTTTATGAAGAAAATCATGCACTAAAGGAATATGAATTGGGGATAGAAACTGTTATAGGGACATTGTTTATTATATCTTATATAATTATAGATTCAATTGATACATGTGATACTAAATATTTTATCTTCAAATTTTGTTGACTTGATTGGATTACATTCAGAACTTATCCCATTCTTGTTGTATCTATCCTCAACATTTCGAAAGTGTTATGAATAGGGTTTCATGTGCCCCATGTGTCAGGTGATGATAGATGAATCTGAGGTGGTGTTGGAATTTTTTGTTCTTAATATTGTAATCATTCACCGAATAATTGTAATAAATTGGATGATCCAGGTTCTATTCCATAGAGATTGATATCATCATCAGGTTCTGTTATTATATTCTGATGTCGCCACTCATGTTTTTCATGGTGAGTGGGACTCTTGAACATGAATGATGGGTCCAGTTTTCATTATACTTGGGTAATCTACTTCCAATTTTAATATATTATTTTCAATACCATTGATCCCTATTTGGGAAAACTTATTCCATTAGTTGTAACTCAGTAACATGATGTTCTCCATGATTTTTTTAATGTACCACCTTATAGTGTGATCGAGTTTACTATTTACCTACTCTATAATATGATGTTCATTTATATTCCTTCTTATCATTTTAAACATTGTGAGTTGGTGGAATGTAATTCCTATATTGAGGATCTTGAGGGAAATAGATTTATTCATCATAGGGTGTCAAAGAGGGTAACATATTTCTTATTTTCTAAGATGGATGATAGGATTATCATACATTTTTTGGATTATCAAATGTCACATTAGGTGACTATTAAGAAAAAATATTCATTACCCAGTATTGATGATTATTTTTATCAGATCATAGGGAAATGTTATTTTTGAAAGACTGAACTTTGGTTAGGTACAACTAGATTGGTGTTTTAGAGGAGTATATTTCAAAGATAGTTCTTAAGAGATGGTAAAGTAATTTTCAGTATTTGGAAATGAAATTCATTGCAACAAAAACTAATTTGGTATTTGTGGATTTTATGAAACAAATATTTCATTAGTTCATGGAATATTTTTTTTGTGTTAAAGTATTAAATTCTAGTGTACTTCAAGTCTAAGGGGGAGTATATAGCCAGTTTGGATATCATTCCTTGAACATTAAAAGAACATCATCTATATAAAAATATTTCTAAATGTGATTTTGGATTAAGGAAGTAAAATATCAGGGGAATATAATATCTAAGTGGATTGTCTCATGGGATCCCGAGATAATATAAGCTATTATGTCTTAATATTTTCAAAGAAATGCCTTTTAGATCCAATGATTCTTTGGTTTGGATGGTTACTGTAGATGATTTTTTTGGATTTCTCCATGTTCCTATCATTTATAATAGCATTAATCCATAAGTTAGTAAAGTTTGGTTAGAGTGAAAAATATTAGAGATGTTCAGAGGAACTAAAGGAATGCTTTACTTTTGATCAAGTATTTATTCTTCCTAAACTAGGTTCATGTTATGATGTTTTCTATGATGATTTGGCTATGGTTTTGAGATGTGTACTAATTTAGAAGAAATTGGGGTTGGTATCTATCTATCACTAATTACATCCTCAAGAGAAGAAGAACCCTACCCACAATCATTAGATGGATGTAATTATTCATGCACTCTATACATGGTTTCACAATCTCTTTATAGAGTGATTATAATGTATTCATATAATAAGATACTAAAATATATTTTTACATAGAGGGATATTCACTTTTCATAGAGACACAAGGTATAATGTATTCATACATTAAATTTTGACATTTAATATACTATTAGGAAAGAGAATATGGTTCTTGATTTGTTCAGTGTAAAATTATTGACACAAGATTTGAACAAATCATTTGAATAGTGGAATCTAAATAGTTCTTTTTTTAAGATGTGATTTGATTTGGAAGAGGTTGGTGGATATGTGTTTTTGTAATTAATGATAGATTATTCATTCATTGATGAGTTTTTTCATCCTGAAAAATAAAAAAACATGGAGTTACACTACTTTTGTAAAAGCCTTTATGGTGGGGATACCTCGAGTCAGTGGTCTTGGATTCCCAGTGGTGTGGTGTGATTCCATAAAATGTTGTTTTCTTTATTTTCTATGAGGTAGGATTTGATGGAGAGTGGTGACTAGTCTTTTTGGATTGTTCACCCAAGAGATACCAAGATTTATCTATACTTTATATATCGGTATGTGTCCCTGAGGGTGATTCATACAATTGAAAACCACATATAACAATATACCACATGAACTAAAATAAAACAAGATCTACACAAACCTTCTGGTTAGTTGAAACCTTTATCAATTCTGATATAAGAAGGAATGACATATCCACAGACATCATTATTGGTTTTACCTAGACGTATAGTTAGAAGGATGTGATTTGATTGTTCATTGATAAACAAAAAATATCTGTGCATTTCATACCTATCGATGATAGGAAAAAGTGGGATAGATTTTAAACTTATACAAATAAGACATGACGAGTCTTCATGTGGTTACCTATGTGGTTGTTTTCGATGGGGAACTACGGTTTACATCCATGCCATGGAATGGTTTTCAGGGCATGATGGGTTCCTAGTTGAAATTGGACATAGATTATCATATTTTGATGGATGGATATATATATATTTCTATCCATGTTCTTGAGAACATGATTTAGGATTTCATGCATGATTTAGGTTGATATTTGGAAAGTCATTTTCCTTTGGTCTAATTTTACAATAAATATTTTTAACAAGATTTAATAAATAAGGTACCATTTGTAGCATTGTATTGGTAACCATTTAGATATCCCTTATAATGGGAAGATTTTATAGAGTAGTCGTTGGTTGGGATGAGTCTCATTCATGAGATGACGAAAATGCTACAGTTGGTCTATAAGAGGATGGTCACAACATATAAAAATCATAAATCATTTGTTTAATATCTTATCAAGCTTCTAGGGTTTGATGTTGGTGATTGATTTTTTCTTATTATTTCACCATTCTTGGTACACAATTAGTTATGTGATCAATAAAATATGGAACTAAGGATTGTTGGATCTATTGAAATCATGAAGTGACTCAAAATGTTTGAATATCGATTTGAAAAAAAATCTCATTTGACTTTAATCCATAATGTGTTTTATGTTTCCTAGATGAAGAGGTATCAAATAGTTCTTTCTCATGTGATTAAATGGTTGGATATTTATATTGATCCTGATACCAACATTTTCGATAAATTAATATAGATTATGGATCACCATGACATTGTACTGAATAGAAAAATGATATTATTGGGCAGGGTATTATGGTAGTTTAGATGATATGTACCTGATATGTTGGAGTGAGAATTATTAATTAGGAAATAATGGCCTTCTTTTTTTTCATTTCTGGAATTATGACCACTTTATGGGACTTGAAATCTTTTATAGTGTGGATATTGTAACATTTTATTACTTGTATATTGGTAATTATTGACCCTATTTTTATCATAATTTTTTGGGTCATTCTTTGGCACAATTTCAGATTTTTTGGGAATATTTTCAGTTTCCTTGGGGATGTTGTTGGTTGGGACATGGTTAGGGAAAAATATCCAGTTTGGACCATGAAACCTTCCGGGTAAGTATTGTCTACTGGAAGGAGTTTCAATATTTATCAAAACTATTGTGCCACCCCACTAAACTGTGAACCCCTAGGAAGAGGGGTTTTTCATGGCATGTGCATAGTGAATGTAACTGTGTATAAAAACCATGAACACAAAACAAAATATCTATATAGGGTTCATGGTTAAGGGGCACAATTACTCCTAACCAAAAACCTATATAGGTTACCATGCACACAGGTTTTTAAATATCTATTTTTTTTAAAAATATTGAGACCCATGTTTAACCTAGAATTACCCCCCCCCCCCCAATCTCATAGAATCATGACCTATTCCATAAAAAATAGTATATAGGCTTCTCTATTGAGATTCTAGGTGGGTTTATCTTCATTATTGATGGATCAACTCAAGGTATTTTTGATTTTTTATCTGGGATTTCTATCTCTTCTTAGATTATCATTGGATATATTATCCTTTAATCATGATAAAACAAGGAAGTTGAATATGCCAAATTAAAGGGTTTTAATTGAAGATTAATTTATTTCAATTGGATATTGGATTGTGAGGGCCATATCTACTCTTCCATGATCACCATTTTCAATTTAAAATAGTTCTACCTTCGTTCCTGATGTAAATGTTTCTATACAATGGGATAATTCAATGAGTTTATTATATTTTTTTATAATTACTTTCGTTTATTCATTTAATTTAATTTATTTAAGATTATAATAGTTTTTTTAATTTGAAATCATGTTTCAATGGTTATTTTGATTAAAAATGGGTTATAGACACCGATTTTTTGATTAAATTATTGAATGGTTGGTTTTGTTCAAAAAATGAACTATCAAGCACAAAAGTAGATTTGATTGGATTTGAAATTATGTTATGAATTGTGAACATGTTATTGAAATGTATTTTTAAAAAATTGGAACATTGGGAAACTTGGTTTTATAGGTAAATGGACATAGGTAACCCTACTATGTGTGACACCACTAGTGTTTACTTATTTTATATCAAAAAAATGTGGAAGGACTCTATATATATTGGTACCAAAAAATTCCTAGTATTTTATTCTTGTATTTATAGTATATTTTTCTATATGATATGTTCTAATACATTGTAATTTTACATTTGTAAATTTTATATAAAAGAATGTAGTTTATCTTGAATATTTTCTAACGAGTTCTTTTCACATGAGGTTGTATCACATGATCTCACATGATGGACTATTTGAAGAATATGTGTTTACTTGCCTACCATATGGTGTATGGATATGTCTTCCTAATTAATCACTTATACATTTCATACTATTGGTTTTGTGAATATGAATTTATTTTATTAAAACTAAAGTAAATGAGTTACAAATGGGTTTGGATTAATGAATATGCATTGTAAATTTTTTTTCTAAAATCTATAAATGTTTTATTCTTATTGTTATACCTTTTATATAATATATGTTGGTATCCAATAGGGATTATTTATCATAAATTTATTTTGTTTGAGAGGTTTTATATTGTTGTTTTGTAGGACCCATGCAGTGAAAGGGGAATCTTGTAGCACTATGACTTTTCTTTTAATCATTTCCTTCGTAATTTGATTGTTTGGAGGTGACGATTGGAAACCAAGAGACTTATTGGTCTGGTATTGCCATACTTCTTGGTTTATTTGGTTTTTAATATATTTTATGGACCTTTAATAACTACCCAAGATTTTACAGGATGTATCTTCTTAAATAAATTCAATTAATTTGATAGTATGTGTTGCACATAACACCATGATTAAACGAACCATGATATACTATTAAAAATTAACATCGTTGTTTGAATAGAAATGATACTGTTAGGAATAGTAATGTGTTCACTAGAATAATAAAAATAGCTACGAATGTATAAATAAAATTTAGGTATCTATTAAATAAAAATAAGATATATTTATATAATGGTATAAGTAATGAAATGTTTTAAAAATGATAAATAAATTGTTGTTATATTTGATAAATTTAAATGATTATTTAAAATATTATAAATAATATTTTTATTTAATAGACAATTTATTTTCATAAAATAAATTTATAAATTAGGTTTTTTTTATTATAATTATAAGATAATTTTATGAGACCATAATTAATTTCCCAAGGTGCCATTAAATCTATTTTAATATTAAATTAGGTTTCTTGAAATAAATAAATATTTTAATTAGAAATTAAATTAATCATATTTAGAAAATTATTTTCATAAAAGAGATTTCATTTTTTAAATCTAAACATAGAAAAACAATTAAGATGATGTTTTGGGATTTTTTTTAAATAGATGAATTTTTAGTGAATATTGGAATATAGTAATTTATGGTATTTGAATGTTTAAGCCAAATACATGAATTTTTGATTAATGGATAATTTAATAAACTGTTATTTATAAATATCATTAACTATTTACTATAATTATTATTAATAATAAATACTACTTATTGTCTTCATCCAAAATAATAATTAATTGAAAAAAAAATTAATAACACCCCTATCCTCTCACTATGAAAACCACCCCTCAGCACACCTTATCCTCACACCTAATAAGACATGAAACATGGCTATGTTTTCCCCAAATCCCTTCCCAATCCTTTTCCCTACATCTAAGACATTATCTTCTTTCCAAAAGACCAAATCCAGGTCTCTTATGGAGGTTCCCAAGGATGTGATATTTAAGAGATAAAATCCTCATTCTTTCTCTTTTAATTTCATTTATATTATTATAATATCCTAAACTACCCTATATGAAGTGTAATGGTATCATAAATATGATTTATATTCCGTAATTTTATTATTTTAATAGAATATTCATCATAAAATATCTTCCCCATTACATTTAATTCTAAAAATGAAAACATCATCTCCAAGGTGTGGATTCACCTCAATTTTAGATGAAGAGTTTTTTTTTCATTACCTTTATACAGTCTGGTCATAAAACCATTTTTATGCATAAAAAAATATTTTAACATTTTCATTTCAACTTATATAATTTTCTCAACCTTGTATATAAATATAATACTAAATAAATAGATAATATTTTGTGATGGTCGTCAAAACCGCAAAAAAACTAACCATTTATCGTAACATTATATCTAATAAATCATTCTAATACAATATAACCAACTGATATTGTAACACCCCAGGTAAATAAAGAATATGACATTTTCATATTTATCCATATTTGTGAATAAAATATTGATATGACTTTAAAGGGGACGCTATGCTCGATGGCGTACCCAACACGCAACAACGAGTTTCTTCGGAATCATACGTTGCACTCTAATAATAAAATAATATTATTTTAAATGGTAGTTAACATGTAGCCGTTGTAATGGCGGGAATGGATAGAAATAAATAAAATATGATTATATATGTTTTTAAATGTTTTTACAATAAAAGATAAAGGCTTAAAATATGGAAAGAATTCAATTTTAGGCGTATATGCCCTAGTTTTCACTAAAGGTTCACTTGTCACCTTTTGATGGCGAACCGTCATTAAATATAGTTTTGATCACTCTTATACAATATTTTGGACCAAATAAAACTCTTATTAAGAATCGGGACATCAAATTTTACTTTGTGTATTTTTTTGGTATTTTTCCGATAAAGTTCATTTTTTTAATGAATAATGTAAAATGTTGTCTTTTAATTCAAAAAATATTATTAATCTAATTTATTTATATGATTAGATAATATTTTGAATTGGTTTTAAAGTGAAATTAGAAAATATTTTTACCATTAAATCCAATAGTGGTCGTTGGAATTGATTTCACTTTGAAATCGGACTTAAACTAGTGCCAATCTTTTGATACTTATGGTTTCATAAAAACACGCTATTTGTCATGACAGCGGGAATTAATTATTAAATTAATTAATGCAACTTATATGTTGTGAATTTTGTAAAATGGACTTCATTTTTGAGTTCTTAATATCAAATATAGCTTAGGGTGAATTTTTGGTAATTTTCTGAAAAACTTCAATTTTTAATGAATAGTGAAACCACTAAGTGGAACTTATAAAGACTGATTTTCCGTTTAAATGAAACTTTGCCATCATTGTGTTTTTAATTTCAAAAATCCGACATACATGGTTGTCATTAAGAAGTAAAATGTGGTTCAATGAGGTTATAATAATTTTTTTGGTGAATAGTAACTTATTAAGTTCTTAATCACGATTAGTGGTAATTAGTGTAGTTTAAGGTAAAAATAATGTTTTAATAATATGAAATAAACTAGAAACATGTCCTAACCTCATTGGTTGTGTCATGGCCGACGAATAAAAGCCATGGGTCAACTTGGGGACCCCATGGAGACACTTTGGTTGGGAAATGACATAAATAACTTTTTATTTAATGTAAAAGTAAAACTGACACAAACAAAATATGTTTTACGAAAACAATTTTTACATGGAATTATAAAGATCATATTTTTGATTATAATAGTAATTGGAAAGCTAAAAAGATTTCATACATCATAGTAATTTTTTTATAATTTTTAGACATTAAATAAATTAAATTATTTATGACATAATAATGATGCAGCGATGACATCATTATTTAATGATTAAAATAAAATGGAAAGATAATGTAAAATATATGAACTACACATGTCCAAAACTTATTGGATGGGTGGATTTAGAACCTTTATAACCTTATACACGAATTATATCAATGTGGGACCTCTTAAAACCGAAACACATTTTCAAATAAAGTAATATTTCTTTACTTTCCAAAAGTGCCCCTCCTCTCCTCTTATAAAAGGCACCCACCTGTACCTCATTTCACACACTCCTCAAGCCTTTGGCTCGGCCAACCCCTGCCCATTTACTCTCTCCACATCCCTCTCCTCATCCTAGAGGATTCCCTTTGGGCAGAATCCTTTCAAAGGAAGCCTTTAGGCTCAAATCCAAAGGAGTTACACTTTTAAAGGTAATTATTTCTCTCATGTTCATTTGTTTTATTTTGCTTCTCCAACCCCCTAAACTCTTTTTATTTACTTATTTTGTTACAACAACAGTATCTTAAATATACTTTTATGTTGTTATAAGATTTATTCGAGCTACACACTCACACAACTACATCAAATGGTTAAAGAACATACGGTTTCCGTGGATGGCGAAATTCTGCCTCCCGAAACGATGATTGTTCAATACTCATTTAACACCCTCAAAGGTGGCCATTATGATGTCACTATTTTTATATATGATATATAATATGTTTATGTTTTCCTTAATATTCTGTTTTTTTTCATTTTTGGCATACCTTTATGGTTTCCATTATGGGTAAACGCGATATCTTCATTTAAGGAAGTGCGGACTACCGCCCCCTCAATGTGATTTGATTCGTTAAATACCATATGTGGGACATATAAAGGATGGAACTATGATATTATATATGATATTATACTGGAATTATAATATACCTTTATATCATTATTATTCCATTCTATAAAATACGAAATAGAAATGAAAGTAGCGTTCATGCGTACGTACGACTTACCGTCTCCATGAACGGTGCATTTCATTTCTTACCTCTAAAGGATTATGTAATGTTATAAATGCATGAATGTACTGGATATATATGACATATATTATATCTACATCATGAATACAATTCTGGATATAATAAACATTTGTCCACACGAACAACATGTAATTGTAAGAAGTCCACTTTCGACTTAAGAACCAAATATCGACAAAACAATCATTATTAACTTAATGATTAAATAGTGTTTATAACAAGGAAATAAGTTATATAAAAGGAATAATAAGTTTGAAAAAGGTTCTTAATCAAGTAGTAATTAACTCAAGTTTATTATTCAGGAGATTAAAGAACGATCGAGTCAAGTCGGACCTGAGGTAAGGGATCTTACTCCTCTCTTTCTTTTTAAGTACACACTTTTATGTCATTCCTTTTAAAGCTCATATTACTTGTTATTGGGATGATATTTTATATTACACTTACTGTAATTTTTAAGTTCATGTGATGAGAGACCCTATTCTCTCTCATCAATCCATTTTGGATGTTTTGAGTGGCGCCGTTAGGCTGCCGAACTTTCGTAAGAGATCTAACCTCTCTCTTTCTTTTTAAGTACTCTCCTTTATGTCACTTCTATTAAGCTCCTCTTTGTAATGTTGGGGGATGTTATTTTATATTCCTCTTGCTGTAAATTTTATTTTAATGTGATGATATACCCTATTTGATCTCATCAATCCATATTCGGAAGTTTTATGTGGCGCTGTTAGGATGCCGAGTTTTCGTAAGAATTTTTCATCTCACTTTTATTCCCGTGAGATTTATGCTACATTTTCCACAAATTCCATTGAGTTATGTATGTACTGCCCCTGATTATAATCTATGTGTAATATAATTTCGTTTATGAGTATTTACATCAATGATCTATTGTCCTTCTTTCATGGGGTGTATGTTTTGAAAGATACCCAAGTCGGTAAGGGAACCTTTCACCCTCCTTTTTTTTAAAAGACTTCTTTTGTTGGGTCTTTTAATTAACATATTGTTATGTTGGGATATGTTCTCATATATCCTTATTGATGTAAATATTATGTCCAAGTGATGAGATACAATTTTTATCTCTCATCAACTCATTTTGATGTGATGCCGTTAGGCTATCATGGGAACTTTTTAACCCAATTTCGATTTCTTTGGGTTTAACATGTAGTCATTGAATATGTAATCCATTGAATATGTGTGAATGACCTTTTATTGTTTTACACTTAATATCCACTTATATTTGGTGTATTTATATTTGTCACACATATTTTTGAGATTGATTTGTCCTTAATTTAAGGATACCTTCTTTATAAGGGATTTCATCACATTTGACATTTCTATTGAGGGTTCATTGTTTTTATGCACCAATTCACTCTTATATGGTGTATATACTGTCCTTTGGAGTATTATATCATGAATCCATTTATTCTCATGATATTATAAAGTTCTGACTAAATGTTATTCCTCAATTGTTGTATTCAAGTGTCTCTACTTTTGGTAAAACCACTTTAACCAAAATATCGTTTTAAATGTTTTAATTATTTGTTCTTATTAATATTCATGTTTTCAAAATGGTTTTAAGGATTTATTTATATGGATATTAATGGTTTAATGTTTTATGCTTCAAGGTGGTATGGGACACTTTGATTCAAAAATCTCTTTATTAAATGTTTTAAATGGTTTTGGAAATGGTTTCTTTTTGAATGGATTCATTATTTCAATATACAAAAATGTTATATTGTGATGTGGAAATGCTATGTTTCCTTTATGCATGTTTTATGTGATACAATTATGTTATGGTCCTTGGGCATTGTTATGATGAACGGGTGGTTCCGTGATAAACTAAGGGCGGGTGAGCCTGTTATAGCTCTCCAATGCATTGGGTAACGCGAAGGAGTGAAACGTTAAGGTTTCTCTGAAGAGATTTAGGGAATATAATGTGATGGGTATTCCAAACGTAACCAAGAGGGTTACTCCCTACGTAAGAATGTTATGAATGCCTCAAGTTACCTTTATGTATTATGTTTTCTATGATTTATTCATGATTTGATATGCCTATATTTTATGGGTAATGTATGATTTCATTCTTATGTATATAAGAACTCATGTTTCCTTTCCATATTTTTATAACCCTAACTGAGCTTTTTATGCTCATCCCAAGTTTTTGAAATGTTCTTCACGGGTCAAGCGAAAGGTACATGATGTGATGATAGTGTCGAGGATGTGTCAAGAAAGAATCCATGTTTCATTTTAAATATGTTTCCATTGATGGGAAGAATGAATACTGTCTTTTATGTAACCACTTTGTTTAAATGTGGAATGTAATGCAAGTTTCATGATCTAATTCTCTAAAACTCTAAACCTGAAAAGATCCTCAATGTGAATTATCCATTTAATTCAATTTTAAGAAAGGTTTAAGGCTGGGGCCTTATAGTTGGTATCAGAGGTCGGTTTAGACAACTTTAGGGATTAGGAGTTTTTGTGAGGCACATGATCAGTCCCTATAACTATTATTTCAGTTAAATCCATGTTTTAAATATTTTTTTTCAGGTCAAGTACAGTCGGTTACGAATGGAAGGAGGAGTATCTCAAACGACATTCCTATCTCTTCTTGATGACATGCTTGCAATAATTATTTCAAAGTCATCTTCGGATGATTTTGAAACTTTTTCTAGCATACAACTCACTTGCAAGCAATTGTTTGAGATATCAAACACCTACGCTATACCTCGTTATCATCGTGGATCATGGGTTGTTTTTAGAAAAATACTATTTTCACAATATTCTCATGTTTTCAAAAGAGGTAAATATTATCAAGGTATTTTCAAATATTTTACCTTATCACAAGAATTTGAAGCATATTATGATTTTCAAAATGGTGCTGAGGAAGGAGACCCTTGCACAACCTATTTATATTTGCTTTTAAAGTATAGTCTCACATCACATACTTATGGTATTTTAAAAGGACCAATGATAGAAAGTTTCAACTCAATTTAGGTCCGACTGTTTTTTAGAAATCATGTTTCATCAGATGTTTTGGAATTATATGTCATACATGATTATTTTCCAAAACTGTTTTTCTGTGAACACCCATATGACCCATGTTGCACGAGGTGTATTTGGATGGAGGAAGCAAATGATTTTGAAGGATCTCTAAATCATTGTTGTAACGCATGGGACTTCTACCTACGTGAGCAAGATGATGATGAAACCGAGTGGACGCCATGATCAAGGTATGATGTTATTCATTTTGGGAATTGTTTTATTTTATCTTATGGTGGTGAAATAAGACATCAAGAATTAAGGTGTTGAGATCATAATGAATTTGGATGAAAATTAAAGGTATAAGGAAACTATTGATGTTAAAACATGTTAGGGTTATTTTTGGAGTTTTATAAAAAGGACAACATGCAGACCGTGTGACTACCCGTCGCGTCGGACAAAGCTGCAGGAATCGAACCCACAACCAAAGTGTGACTGGTATTTATCGCCTACCACTGGACTACGTGAAGTCCCGGGTTAGTTTGACTGATTCTTTTTAGTTATATGATTTTATTAATTAAGAGTAAGTTGATTTTGGGTTATTTATGAAAATGATTAACCTATCATGGAGGATATGTGATTAGGATAATTACTTTTCAATGCGAGACTTTAGGAGCGACTAATGTTGTTTGGAGATAAATGTTACGATTTAACTTGGAAGAATATGTGACTAAATCCTTCAAATATTTGGGTTTCAATCTTATATTGGTTTACTTTGAAGAATTTTATGGACAAATTGATTATAGAATGGTCCTCGTTGAACTTTGGGTTTTGTTGGACAAATTTTGGAGATTAAGAATAGATTTTCTTTTAAAGGGTTATCCTTTTCTGGATTATCTGACCTTGTACTATCCTTTTTGGTTTTGGTTATGGTTAAGGTCTAAAGATATGGGAAGTAAATAGTTCTCTTTTGTGGACTAGGTGATTCTCTAGAAGTTGATTATAGTACTCTTAATGCGAACAAGTCTCCCTAAATACTCGTCTTTTGGAAAAAATATGAGTTTGATTAAGGAATCTAGTAAAAGTTGAAAGTCAACATAATAAGTGATTATGCTTCCTTATGAATAAATTCCTCAATAAAAAGTAACTTAAAACAAAAATGTTGTCTATTAACTTTTCCTACTGGGGAATCGAATACCGTTTAACCCATCACAGGTTTGTGATTTTCTTGTGGTTAACTTTCTCCTAAACATGTTTTCTATCACTCTCCATCAGAAACATGACCCTTTGTTTTTTCCTCCATGTCCATATTTTCATACTTGGAATCCTAGTATGGGTTAACTCTGGTGACCTCTATGCTTATCTTTCTTTATTTTAAAGTGATTGTTTTACCGACTCTTGTTCTGATGTGGGACTTTCAAGGATGTTTCCGAGCTCAAATTTTTTAAAATTGCGAGGACGCAATTCCCAAAAGGGGGGAAGGATGTAACACCCCAGGTAAATAAAGAATATGAAATTTTCATATTTATCCATATTTGTGAATAAAATATTGATATGACTTTAAAGGGGACGCTATGCTTGATGGCGTACCCAACACGCAACAACGAGTTTCTTCGGAATCTTACGTTGCACTCTAATAATAAAATAATATTATTTTAAATGGTAGTTAACATGTAGCCGTTGTAATGGCGGGAATGGATAGAAATAAATAAAATATGATTATATATGTTTTTAAATGTTTTTACAATAAAAGATAAAGGCTTAAAATACGGAAAGAATTCAATTTTAGGCGTATATGCCCTAGTTTTCACTAAAGGTTCACTTGTCGCCTTTTGATGGAGAACCGTCATTAAATATAGTTTTGATCACTCTTATACATTATTTTGGACCAAATAAAACTCTTATTAAGAATCGGGACATCAAATTTTACTTTGTGTATTTTTTTGGTATTTTTCCGATAAAGTTCATTTTTTTAATGAATAATGTAAAATGTTGTGTTTTAATTCAAAACCTCTTTTTAATCTAATTTATTTATATAATTAGATAATATTTTGAATTGGTTTTAAAGTGAAATTATAAAATATTTTTACCATTAAATCCAATAGTGGTCGTTGGAATTGATTTCACTTTGAAATCGGACTTAAACTAGTGCCAATCTTTTAATACTTATGGTTTCATAAAAACACGCTATTTGTCATGATAGCGGGAATTGATTATTAAATTAATTAATGCAACTTATATGTTGTGAATTTAGTAAAATGGACTTCATTTTTGAGTTCTTAATATCAAATATAGCTTAGGGTGAATTTTTGGTAATTTTCTAAAAAACTTCATTTTTTAATGAATAGTGAAACCACTAAGTGGTACTTATAAAGACTGATTTTCCGTTTAAATGAAATTTTTCCATCATTGTGTTTTTAATTTCAAAAATCCGACATACATGGTTGTCATTAAGAAGTAAAATGTGGTTCAATGAGGTTATAATAATTTTTTTGGTGAATAGTAACTTATTAAGTTCTTAATCGCGATTAGTGGTAATTAGTGTAGTTTAAGGTAAAAATAATGTTTTAATAATATGAAATGAACTTGACACATTTCCTACCCTCATTGGTTGTGTCATGACCGACCAAGAAAAGCCATGGGTCAACTTGGGGACCCCATGGAGACACTTTGGTTGGGAAATGACATAAATAACTTTTTATTTAATGTAAAAGTAAAAATGACACAAACAAAATATGCTTTACAAAAACATTTTTTACATGGGGTTATAAATATCATATTTTTGATTATAAATAGTAATTGGAAAGATAAAATGATTTACTACATCATAGTAATTGTTTTATAATTTTTAGACATAAATAAATTAAATTATTTATGACATAATAATGATGCAGCGATGACATCATTATTTAACGATTAAAATAAAACGGAAAGATAATGTAAAATATATGAACTACACATGTCCAAAACTTATTGGATGGGTGGATTTCTAACCTTTATAACCTTATCCACGAATTATATCAATTTGGGACCTCTTAAAACCGAAACACATTTTCAAATAAAGTAATATTTCCTTACTTTCCAAAAGTGCCCCTCCTCTCCTCTTATAAAAGGCCCCCACCTCTACCTCATTTCACACACTCCTCAAGTCTTGGGCTCGGCCAACCCATGCCCATTTACTCTCTCCACATCCCTCTCCTCATCCTAGAGGATTCCCTTTGGGCAGTATCCTTTCAAAGGAAGCCTTTAGGCTCAAATCAAAAGGAGTTACACTTTTAAAGGCAATTCTTTCTCTCATGTTCATTTGTTTTATTTTGCATCTCCAACCCCCTAAACTCTTTTTATTTACTTATTTTGTAACAACAACAGTATATTCAATATACTAGGATGTTGTTATAAGATTTATTCGAGCTACACACTCACACAACTACATCAAATGATTAAAGAACATACGGTTTTCGTGGATGGCGAAATTCTGCCTCCCGAAACGATGATTGTTCAATACTCATTTAACACCCTCAAAGGTGGCCATTATGATGTAACTATTTTTATATATGATATATAATATGTTTATGTTTTCCTTAAGATTCTGTTTTTTTTCATTTTGGGCATACCTTTATGGTTTTCATTATGGGTAAACGCGATATCTTCACTTAAGGAAGTGCAGACTACCGCCCCCTCAAAGTGATTTGATTCGTTAAATACCATATGTGGGACATATAAAGGATGGAACTATGATATTATATATTATATTATAATGGAATTATAATATACCTTTATATAATTATTATTCCATTCTATAAAATACGAAATAGAAATGAAAGTAGCGTTCATGCGTACGTACGACTTACCGTCTCCATGAACGGTGCATTTCATTTCTTACCTCTAAATGATTATGTAATGTTATAAATGCATGAATGTACTGGATATATATGACATATATTATATCTACATCATGAATAAAATTCTGGATATAATAAACATTTGGCCACACGAACAACATGTAATTGTAAGAAGTCCACTTTCGACTTAAGAACCAAATATCGACAAAACAATCATTATTAACTTAATGATTAAATAGTGTTTATAACAAGGAAATAAGTGATATAAAAGAAATAATAAGCTTGAAACAGGTTCTTAATCAAGTATTAATTAACTCAAGTTTATTATTCAGGAGATTAAAGAACGATCGAGTCAAGTCGGACCCGAGGTAAGGGATCTTACTCCTCTCTTTCTTTTTAAGTACACACTTTTATGTCATTCCTTTTAAAGATCATATTTCTTGTTATTGGGATGATCTTTTATATTAAACTTACTGTAATTTTTATTTTCATGTGATGAGAGACCCTATTCTCTCTCATCAATCCATTTTGGATGTTTTGAGTGGCGCTGTTAGGCTGCCGAACTTTCGTAAGAGATCTAACCTCTCTCTTTCTTTTTAAGTACTCTCCTTTATGTCACTTCTATTAAGCTCCTCTTTGTAATGTTGGGGGATGTTCTTTTATATTCCTCTTGCTGTAAATTTTATTGTAATATGATGATATACCCTATTTGATCTCATCAATCCATATTCGGAATTTTTATGTGGCGTTGTTAGGCTGCCGAGTTTTCGTAAGGAATTTTTCATCTCACTTTTATTCCAGTGAGATTTATGCTACATTTGCCACAAATTCCATTGATTGGTGTATGTACTGCCCCTGATTATAATCTGTGTGTAATATAATTTCGATTATGATTATTTACATCAATTATCTATTGTCCTTCTTTCATGGGGTGTATGTTTTGAAAGATACCCAAGTCGATAAGGGAACCTTTCACCCTCCTTTTTTTTAAAACACTTCTTTTGTTGGGTCTTTTAATTAACATATTGTTATGTTGGGATGTGTTCTAATATATCCTTATTGATGTAAATTTTATGTCCAAGTGATGAGATACAATTTTTATCTCTCATCAACTCATTTTGATGTGATGCCGTTAGGCTGTCATGGGAACTTTTTAACCCAATTTCGATTTCTTTGGGTTCAACATGTAGTCATTGAATATGTCATCCATTGAATATGTGTGAATGACCTTTTATTGTATTACACTTAATATCCACTTATATTGGGTGTATTTATATTTGTCACACATATTTTTGATATTGATTTGTCCTTAATTTAAGGATACCTTCTTTATAAGGGATTTCATCACATTTGACATTTCTATTGAGGGTTCATTGTTTTTATGCACCAATTCACTCTTATATGGTGTATATACTGTCCTTTGGAGTATTATATCATGAATCCATTAATTCTCAGGATATTATAAAGTTCTGACTAAATGTTATTCCTCAATTGTTGTATTCAAGTGTCTCTAATTTTGGTAAAACCACTTTAACCAAAATATCGTTTTAAATGTTTTAATTATTTGTTCTTATTAATATCCATGTTTTCAAAATGGTTTTAAGGATTTATTTATATGGATATTAATGGTATAAAGTTTTAAGCTTCAAGGTGGTATGGGACACTTTGATTCAAAAATCTCTTTATTAAATGTTTTAAATGGTTTTGGAAATGGTTTCTTTTTGAATGGATTCATTAGTTCAATATACTAAAATGTTATATTGTGATGTGGAAATGCTATGTTTCCTTTATGCATGTTTTATGTGATACGATTATGTTATGGTCCTTGGGCATTGTTATGAAGAACGGGTGGTTCCGTGATAAACTAAGGGCGGGTGAGCCCGTTATAGCTCTCCAATGCATTGGGTAACGCGAAGGAGTGAAACGTTAAGGTTTCTCCGAAGAGATTTAGGGAATATACTGTGATGGGTATTCCAAACGTAACCAAGAGGGTTACTCCCTACGTAAGAATGTTATGAATGCCTCAAGTTACCTTTATGTCTTATGTTTTCTATGATTTATTCATGATTTGATATGCCTATATTTTATGGGTAAAGTATGATTTCATTCTTATGTATATAAGAACTCATGTTTCCTTTCCATATTTTTATAACCCTTACTGAGCTTTTTATGCTCATCCCAAGTTTTTGAAATGTTTTTCACAGGTCAAGGGAAAGGTACATGATGTGATGATAGTGTCGAGGATGTGTCAAGAAAGAATCCATGTTTCATTTTAAATATGTTTCCGTTGATGGGAAGAATGAATACTACCTTTTATGTAACCACTTTGTTTAAATGTGGAATGTAATGAATGTTTCATGATCTAATTCTCTAAAACTCTAAACCTGAAAAGATCCTCAATGTGAATTATCCATTTAATTCAATTTTAAGTAAGGTTTAAGGCTGGGGCCTTATAGATATGTTATGGAAATTTTAAATACTTGAATTATATTAATAACATTCTATTCCAATTCTATAGTTTTTCATCCATTTGACATGGAAATCCATAATTATACACGAGGGAACTGACCATAAAACCATGAAACAAATGCTCTTGGATCAACAAAATGAATCATTATAAATAATTAGAATGACCCTAAATGGACTTTATAAAATTATAGTAAATGAAATATATGTTTAATAGTTTCAATATTAATTAATTATTTAATATATTCTTATTATCCCTGACATTATGTACAAGTGATTAATGCTTTTGGACAAAAGGTAAGGGGTTTCTCATCTCACTTTCATTTATGTGAGATATGTCTTATTTCACACTTATTTCTTATGTGTGGTATATGTATAATGAAACATTAATTTATTATCATCATCAATTTATTATTTCATTAAATATACACATTTATTTTATCATGGATATGATTATTTTCTTATACTTATACCATTTTTATATACAGTGTTTACATTAAATGTTGTTTTAACTAGGGAAATATTGTTAAATCTATATCCTATAATGTGTACATATATTTTGATAATACATATTGTTCATGAATTAAATTTATGTATGAATAATTATTTGTACTTTCATGGAATGATGGGTCCTGACATTATACAGCCCTTCGATGCATCGATATGTCTCATGAGACAAAACAGTTCGCGACAAACCCTCCGTTCTTGTTTCTAAGAATAATGAGACGAGTTTCAACCCATAGACATAAAAAATATTTTGAAAGGTATTTATTCAAGTTTTTCAAGTTCAATATACATGATTTCCAATAATTAATCATTTTCTTAACTAATATTTCATTCATTACTATCCATGAGATTTTTAGTAGGAAAAAATCTATTGAGTTTGTTATAAGTGTACTGAAAATGGTCATCGAGCTAATGAATGTAAGGGGAAGAAAAAAGATAATGATTTTCAGTTCTAAAAATATAATTAAATGGGGATTTATTCAATACAATGCCACATTATCTATGGGAATCTTCCACAGAAGAGGCCAAGAAGAGATTTCCAAGCATATATAATAACTACCACTAAGGTAGAAGTACTTAATGATGTGGTAGTAGGTATATTAATCATATATGAAAATTTACCCAATTATTTATTTGATTCAATATCATCAAAATATTTTATATTTAACAAATTTTCCTAGAAAATTAGATATTTTTATTTTGATATAATAAGGGAATTATCTGTCAAAAATCCTTAGGTAAGTCTCATTGAAACGATGTTGTGTTAGGTCGTCCCCATTATGGAATATAAACATGATTTATATGTGGAACTTATCATAATATATATGGTTGAATTTTATATATTAATTATTATAGA
This sequence comes from Viscum album, assembly GCA_963277665.1. Lineage (NCBI taxonomy): Eukaryota > Viridiplantae > Streptophyta > Magnoliopsida > Santalales > Viscaceae > Viscum > Viscum album. The sequence continues at coordinate 895,985,349 of OY728156.1, forward strand.
CCATATTTAAAATTATTATTTGAAATATATAAAAAGAAAAAAGAAATTGTGAATTGTGAATAATATATAGAAATCCTTATATTGAGAGAAGAAACATAATCATCTGAGTCTTATCTTGTACACCCCTAATAGCTCTATGAAATGAAATTATTTGGGTGGAATAGAAAACATAATCTCAGGAAGAATAAATAAATGATAAAATTTTGGTTGTACCTATATCTAAATAATTCATTATTGTATTTCCTCAATAATTACTTAGAAACCCCCCAGAGTGTGATGTTCACTTTACCATTGATTTAATCCTTGATGAAAAACCAATATCAAAGAGACCCTATCGAATGGACATTGTGAAATTAGTAGAGATTTAGAAAAAACTATATGAGTTGAGTAATAAGGTATTTATCCACACTAGTGGTTCTCCATGGGAATCCCCTATTCGGTTCATTAATAAGAATGATGGATCCATGAGGTTGGGAATTTTTTTTATGAAAATAAATGCACTAATAATACAGAACATGTATCAACTACCTCAAATTTATGATTAATTAGATCAACCTCAAAACATCAACATTTTTCAGGGATTTAACATCGATTTTGGATATCCTCAATTTAAAGTAATGAATGATTATATTCTAAAGACATATTTTCAGATGAGGTATGGACATTATCAGTTTACAGTAATTCTTTTTTTATTGAATAATGCTCCCTTGAATTTTATGGATCTAATAAACAATGTATTCATGTAATATATTGAATTTTTTTCATATCATTTATGATATTCTGGGATATTCTAAAAGCTATTAAGATTATGAGAATCACTCACAGATCATTCTTGAGACTCTTATAAGAATGAGTTATATAGAAAATTTAGCAACTCTAAATTCCTGCTTCATTAAAATCCTTTTCTTGGATATATTATCTCTGTTGAAGGAATCTCAGTTGATCCTATAAAGAAAAATGAAATACAATAACAGACTGCACCAATGAACAAAACTAAGGTACATAATTTTCTTGGTTTATTAGGTTAGTAACAACATTTTGTTCATAATTTTTCATGATTGGATAACCTATTCACCAAGATCACATGTAAATGGTTTAAGTTCATGTGGATAAAATAATGTGATGAATATTTTGAATAATTAAAGAGAATATTATTCAATGAACATATTTTGACATGAAAAATAAGAAAATATGGTTTTGTGACATATTGTGTTTCACTAATGAATAGACTGGGTGACGTCCTTATGAAAAAAATTATAATGTTATTACATATGCATCAATGAAGATGAAGATTCATGTAGAAAATTATATAACTCATGTCCTTGATTTACCAGCCATAATCATTTCTCTAAATATATGGATATACTATCTCTATACTGAATGATGTGATATATATATATATATGAAAAGTGTTTGAAATAAATATTTACATATAAATAACTCCAAATGAGGAAAATTTTGTGGCTCGAGTTACTCAATGATTATGATTTCTCAACACACTACCACCAAGGAAATTAAAATTAGGTTGATGATGAATTGAGACCGATACATCAAGAAGTTCTAAACAAGACATGGATTTATAGAGATACAATGTTCATGAATGTAGTAAATTTTTATATAGGAATTTATACGGTAGTATAATTATCACTCATTTTTTAAATTATGGTTAAACCATATTTATTGGAGAAGATAAAAAGTTCTCTATAATATGATGAAAATTTTCAAAAGGAAAATTATGTCATTAAGGATGGAGAATTCACATACATTGTGTATGAGGATGTAATTATGAAATTTCGAAATATGATATTTTTCTATTAATACCTTAGCTAAAAAGGGAACTATTAAATTATTCTCATTGCTCACATTTATCTATATACTCTAATAACACCGATAAGTATAGAGATCTGAAATAACATTGGGGGGGGGTAATATGACTCAAGAAATTTCTGACTATATATCAGGATGAATATTTTGTGGACAAGTGATTTTTGAGAGAAAACATCATATGGGAGTCATGAAACCTCTACCTATTTCTATGTGGAATTTTGATGACATTTTAATTAACATTGTCATAGGTCTACCAAGGAAACCTAGAAGTAATGATACGATATGGGTTATTTTTCATGATCATAGAAAATCCGCACATTTTCTTGAAATAGTAGAATATTTTCCTCTTGAGTGTCTATATAGACTCTATATTAATGATTTTCTAAGACATCACAATGCACCACAATCGATTTGGTATGACTGAGATCCATGTTTTACATAAAAAATTTGGATGTGTATTTAGAAGGCTCTAGATACTGAGCTTAATTTGATTACTACCTACCACCCTCAATCTGATTCATAGTTTGAAATGACTATTGAAACACTAGAATACATTTTGAGATGATTATTTCTTGACATTTAAGGTATGTGAAATCACTATTTACATTTTTTATAGTTTTCATATAATAATTTTTTTATTAAAGTATTTAAGTAGTTCCATATAAAAAATTATATGGAAATAGATGTCACACCCCAACTTGTTGGTATGAATTTTGAAAAAATAAACTTATAGGCCCATAAATTAACTATGAAACAATTAAAAAGGTAAAGACTATCCATAATCATATTAAAACATCTCAAAGTATGAAAAAGAGTTATGGTGACAACTAGAGAAATGATTTATAATTTCAAGTGGGAGATCATGTATTTATGAATGTATATCCATGGAATGGTGTTATAAGGTTTGGTATATTTGTGAAACCTAGCCCGAAGTACATCAGTACATTTGAAATTCTAGATGGAATTGGAGTTTTAGCTTACCCATTAGCAATGCAACCAAGTCTCTCCAATGTTCCTGATGCATTCCACATATCATTATTAAATAAGTACATGCTATACCCAAAACATGTACTCACCTATGAAGACACAATACTCTAAATTGATTTGTCGTACTAAGAAGATTCTATTTTACTTATTGACACTAGAGAGAGATTATTGAGAAATTAGATGACTTAATGGGTAAAGGTCATTCAAAGAAACCATAAAATGGAAGAAGTAATGTTGGATCTTAAAGATGTTATAAAGAACTACCACCCCTATCTATATAGAAGAAAATATTCATGGAACATGTTGAGGATGTAATTTTTGAAGGAGGGAAGAATATATCACCCCATGAGATAATGGTATGTATATTATTAAATAAATTGAATTTTTTGATGAATTATGTTGCATGAAACACCAAACCTAAATGAACCTTCATTCACCATTAAAAATCATCATGGATGTTGGAATAGTTATGAGCCTATTATGAATTATAATTTTTACAGTATAATAATAATAACATCCACTAAAGTATAAAAAATTTATTTATATCATAAATAAAAATTTGATATATTAATATCATGGAATATGTAAATAAATGATCTAAAAAAATTTATCTATCGGTATTTTTTTGAAAAGTAAATATTAATTTAAATTTCTTAAAAACAACATAATGATTTAAAATAAAATTTATTTTTATAAAATAAATTCATAAATTAATAGTTTTCCATATTATAATTATAATATATTTTTATGAGATCATAATTAATATTTCAATGTGTTGTAAGACCAGTTATAATAATAAAATAAGTACACTTCAAATAAATGATGATTTTAATTAAAAACTAAATGTCTCATATTTATAATTTTTATTCGTAAAATGGTGTCATTTTTTCAAATATACACATTAATAAATGGCTAGGGTGAGTTTTTTGGATTTGTCCGAAATAGTTGAATTTTTGTGAATAGTGAAATATGATAATTTTCATTATTTATTATTTTATGGAAAATGCTTGAATTTTTTATTCATAGATGATGTAAGAAATAATTATTTCGACGTAACATTAACTATTCACTATAATTATTCACAATAATTATGACTATTGATATTCCTGATTCTAAATGACAAACAAATGAATCAAAATATTAAAAAACACTATTCTCCTCCGACTATAAATATAACCCATAACCACCCCTTCTTTTCACACACTATAACCCTTTAATTGTGTATATGTTCTACCCAAATACCTTCCCAAGACTATTCCATAGGCACATGTCTTACTAGTATTACAAAAAATTCTATATCCAAGTGTCTTAAGGAGGTTTCCAATGGGACGACATTCGAGAGGTAAAATCCTCCTTCTTTATCTTTAATTTCATTACTTTTCTTATCCTCTCAAAACCCCAAATATCTCAAGTTTCATGGTAACTCTAGTATGATATATATTAACTTTAATTTTATTCTTTTAATGGAATATTCCTCATAAAACTACATTTTCCCTCCTTTTAATTCTAAAATTGAAAAAATCATTCTTAAGGTGTTGATTCACCACTTTTATGGATGATGAGTTTTAATTTTTTATTACCTCCATAATGTATGGTAATAAACCAGTTTTACTGGTTAAAAAATATTATAAAATTTGTACTAAAACATTTTTAATATTATTTAACTAGTATATAAATGTAATATTAAATCTATAGATACTAGTTTGTGATGGTTTTAAAAACTGCCAAAATAAACTAATAATTTTTCATTAAACTTTTTTTCTAATTAATAATTTGTATACCATATAAAAATGATATATGAGAACAATTTAAAATAATTTAATTATATTAATTTTGATTCCATTTCAATTATATATTTTTTTCCCATTTTATTAGGACACCCCTAATTATAGGAAAGGGAATGGACCATCAAACAATGGAACAAACACTCCCAAAGATAGGAAAATAAAAATTCCAACTCATTTAAATGGTTATAAATGAACATAATAAAATTATAATAAATCAAATATATGCTTAATATATTATATATTTAGTAATTAATGAATCTAATTTCATTATTTAGAAAAATATGTATATGTTCAGATTGATTTCAGATAAAAGTAAAGGGGTTTCTCATACCAATTTTATTTCGATGTGATAATCCATAATAACCACTTCTTTCATGTGTACGGTGTATGTAAACTAACCCTTTTATTTATGATCATCATTATTTGAATATTTCATTAAATATTCATATTTATTATATCATGTATATGGAGATTGTCTTAGTCGTATAACATTTTTACATATGGTGTCTACTTTGAAGGTGGTTCTAACTAGGGTAATATTGATAATTCTATATCCTCAACGCAATATAAAAATTTTGATAAGGAATATTGTTAATGAATTAAATCTATTTTTAAATAATGATTTTTACTTGTAGTGATGGGTGGGACCTACCATTACATATCCCCCAAATGAATTAATAGGTCTTATGAGACAAACCAATTGGTGAAACACACTTCACATTTGATTGCAATAAGAATCAGATAGGTTTCTACTGATAGAGTTAAAAAAAATTGGATTGGTCTTGATGGTAGTGGTTTATGTTCTAGATGTATGGTGATTAATAATTAAGCGTTTCCTTAATTAATATTTCAATCAGTACTATCCATGATATTTTTACTAGTAAAAAATCAATGGATGAATTTTTAGTCTTAGTTGATGGATTTAATGGATAGTTTTTTTTAGTTACTTACCTTCCAATATTTATTATTCCTTATTTATTTTTCTTCACTTATTATTATATCATGTATATACTATATGTAAGCATTACTGATAATTTTATCTAAGAATTTTATTTTTTTCCTTCCCAATGTTATCATGATTATATATTTGAATAAGTGTCATTGAAGGTATTTATTTTCCTCTATTATCTTATAATTTTAATTAAAAATTTCATAAGGGAACCATGTATGTATGTAGTTATTCAAGACTAATTGACTGACTCATCCATTCTGATGTGATCTCTTGAATCTATTCCATTGTAATAAAATAACAATCGATTCTGGGTTACTTGGGTCAACGTTGTTACACCTTTGGTGTATCTCTTTCTTCATTTTTTAAGTATATTTGTATGTCTTGTATTGTTCTATAATAGAATTTTTTCCATTATCTAATTTCACATTACCATCATAACGGTCTAGCATCTGTGTATATTCTAGATGACTTTGGTTGTTTCATTTTAGGAATAAACTAATCTTTATAAACTTATTACTATTGAATATTTTTTTTTGTTTCTAAATATTGAATAGGATCTTTATTAAACCATTTGGATCATGATGAATGATAAATAGAAAACTAGAATCATAAAAATACAACAAATTTTACAAGGTTAAAAAACATTTTGAGTGGATAGTCCTTAGTGATTAGTGGGTGTTATCTCACAACCCATATTCTTTTTATTTTTATTACTAAAGAATATTAATGGTAAGGGAATAGACTTAAAACCATTAAATGTTATTTATCCCTATAATAACATAGTATATCCCAGAAGGTAAGAAAATGTAAAATTTTAAAACATCATTAATAATTAAAAAAATCATTATTCATCTCAACAAGTATAATCCCAATCCACTTTCAAAAGTGATATTTATAGAATCCTATAACCTAGAATATGTATCCCCTACATTATGATTTGAAAAAATAGACATATTCAATATCATATCTATTATAAAAAAACCATATTTACTTTTAGTAAATCAAAAACATACACAGACCAAAATGATTAAAATAATGGAACTTCCACAAGCCTATGAAAATCCACCGATGCCTTATCAAAAATATTTACACATGACTTGCTACCCATGTTACCAACATACCTCCATATAATATGAATTAGAATCCAAGATATTACCCATAATTCATTGAAGAGAAATAAAATATATACATTTCCTAAGGGTACCATAAAATGTAGTGAGTACAAAACTCAGTGGGCCTCCACCATGGGTGCCGCTTAGTGACATCACCCTATATATAACTATGTGAAAGACTTAATGTTTGAGTAATACTGAGAAAAAAACATACCATATAATTTCACACCACCCCATTTATGATGATATGGTAGTGGAAACATTACCAAATATGGCATGTTCTTGAGTTGGATGAGTTACCCATATTTTTTTATACCCAGAAACACAATGGTTCTTTGACCACAACAGCCACATGAAAACACATTTCATTCAAACCTAAATATAACCAAGATAAAAAATCAATTAATCCAAAAACGATCACTTAAAATAATTCCAAATTCATTGTTAAAAAATACATCCATATGCCTTTCCAAAGTTATCTCAATTGAAAATACACCACCCACTCTTGGAGAGATGACCAATAAACCAACCAGTGATCATGATCACTGTGTAATTCTAATGGAGACCAATGATGTAACCCTCCTAAATGTAACTAGTCAACATCACCCTCCTAAACCTATCATATATCAGGGATTCTATAAATATTCAGTGGTGAACACAATCTCATGGGACATATCATTTTTGCAAAAAATCCTAATGACCTTAGACACATGATAAGTGACATCATAAATAGTGCATAGACATTACTCGAAAAACCTCCACCACAATTGTATTCACTAGTGATTAATATAACCCAAAATGCTTCATAGGATTCCCATATAAGAACCTTCCACATCTACATCTAAATATCTATTCATGAACCACATGAATAAACACATGTACCCTATCAAGCATTAATAAGACCATATTCCAATTAGTTTCCATATAATGATGTCCCAACACAACCGTCTGTTCCACAAATTATCTTCCCTAGATAGACAATTAGAAACCTTAAAATACATTGGATACTGAATTCTATCCTGATTACCAATTTCTTAGGTTACTATACCCACTCATGAAATTTTACAACAGTCAAACACATACATCTTGAAGAAAAATGCTCTTTAATGTTGTCATTTTGACATCAGTTCTTCAAGATCGATGTTAAAAGTCTTCCATGAGGACTTTTATCGTCCGTTATATAATAAATAATGTTTAAAGTGCACATTTAAAACTTTTTACTATGGTTACTACATAAAAAATGTTAAAATATTACTTTTAATGTCGGTTTCTAAATAACTTACATTAATATTCCTCATATAAGACTTTTAACGTCTTTTTTTTTTCAAGAAATGACATGGAAACATTCTTTTGACGTTAGTTTTTTGAGAAAATAATTTTAAAAATGATGAAATAGATTTAGTTCATTTCCCAATCTTATATTTAACTTATCATGGAGATAAAATGGACTTATTGATAAAAATTTACAGATGTCATAATTTGATCATTAGACGGCTTCTAACATCATTTTTTTTCAAGAACAAACGTTAAAATTCACCTTTGAAGATTTTTATTAAAATAATTACATTAACAATGTATAAAATGTTGTATTAAATAACCTAATATTATATTTTAATGGTCGTGGAGCTCAAACATAGTTACTGATCAAATTTTATGGAATTCAAAAGATATACTTCTCTAAGACTTCTCCTAGAGAATTTTAACTTATGACATTAATAAATTTTATTATTTATTTCCTTTTAGCTCCACGAACAATAAAATTGATGTTCGAAAAATGGGATACAAAAAAGTAATTATTTTTGTCCTCATTTATTTGAAAGCACAAATTAAAAATTTACTTTTAATATTAGTCCCTAAAAAATTGATGTTAAAAATATTCTATGTGACTTTTAACATCGGGTTTTCATGAATAAGCATTTAAAGAAGTATTTTAAATCATGTTAGTATATGTAAAATGTTAAATGTATTGTGGTGACCCTTTAACTTCATATTTATAAAGGTACAATGTTAAAACCTTAATAGATAATGTTTTCTAATTTTAGTTATATATTTAACTAATGTCAAAATTAAAATTTAAAATATGACAGATTCATATTTTAAATTTTTTCACAACTCCAATTTAATTTAATAAAATCAGACATAAATTTTAATAAAAATATTCTTAAAATATTTGAATCACGATATAAATTAATACTCTATGGAATAATCATTTTCAACCTCTTCGATTAAATCAAATATTCAACGCATCATTGATATATGATTTGAACATGACATCTATTCTAATCATGTAATTTATTTATTAGTTATATCATTAATTTCTAAACATATTGATAATTTTCCATTAAATGTTGACGCATTCTTATGATCGTGTTATGATGATAAAACATCCGTAGGAGATTTACCAACTGAGGTGAAAATTTGGTATCGATCACCATTTTCATTGTTGCATGAGTTCTACTTTAAAAAGAAGGTAAATGATTATAAAAAACATATATATTTGAATGATAGTACAAAAGTAATTGAAATATCCTCAATGCGTTATTTTTATAGATTTCTATTTTGTGGACATAATTTTCATTCATGTTACTCATGTTTTCTTTGAAATGAGTTGTATCAATAAAAACATAGAGAAGTCCAATTTATAATTACATTAACATTTTATATGGAACCCTATTTTCTCTCCATGTCTTGTAAAATTTAATCTTGTAAAATTAACTAAATCATTGTATACAATTTTATAATCAGTTATATGTAAAAATGTTGTAAAAAACGAACTTTTAACACTTGTTTATAAAAATAACCAATCTTAAATGTCATATATAAGGACTTTTATAAATGGGTGTTCATGAAAGACCTTTAAAAAAATTCTTTTAAGGTTTTTTAAATAATATATGAATTTAAAATTCTTCTATGAGAACTTTTAAGGTTAGTTTGTTCCAAAAAATGACATTGAAAACCTTATGAAACAAGATATTTGACATCAATTGTCAAAAAAAAGAAGTCAAAATTTCAAAATTTTACTTATTGATGTTCGTTTATAAAAATCAATGTGAAAAGTCAAATTTAAAACATTAGGGGAAAATGTTAGTTAATAATCGACATTAAAATTAAAAAAAACCGATGTGAATAATCCTTTTTCTATTAGTTCACATAACTATAGTTATATTCATTTATCCCTTGCCTCTATGTTTCAAAACCTTACTCATAAAATATCATACTGTGATTCAACCCCAAATGGATGAACCGTAACATTAACTTATTATTAGGGTATAACCCTTGGTATATGATTGAATGGATAAATAATTCAAAATAAAAATATAAAAGATATATACCCTTAATCGTGACAAACTCCCAGAATTGACTAAGTCAAGAATGGGAAAAAATCTAGAGAGATCCCTCACATAGAGGAAAAGAGAAATAATGGGGAGACTATGGTGCTCTACTTGCTTGAAATGGTCTCAATTGTGAGATTTCACTATTTTTAAATCATTAGTTAATTAATTTAATTAATGTACTTAAAAAACTATTGAAAATGACATTATTTCATGAACAATATGGATTACGTCACAATTACCAGGCCTAGGTTAAACTATTGTGGCCCCCCCTTACATAAGAACACACCTCACCTAGAAAAAACCTCAACCACAACTACCCTAATAAATTTTTAACTCATCCCTTTTAAGAATAGTGTATATCATTATGAACCTCCTCAGGATAAAACACCCCTGTATTTCATCATGACTCATTGGTAACAAAAAAATCAATATTATTCAAGAAACAATTTAATCTAAAAAAGACTCCCATCAAGATGTAATGAATATACTACAACATGATCCCCTCCCCCATTAAAAAAATTCATCTAACACAAACTCCCACCATTCTACAAACCCTCATGTAGTAGTTAAATTTCTTTCATTTCCTAGAATTATATAATTTATTAGCCACAAACCCATGGTTAATGCTCAAGACTAAACCCTCATCCAAAACTAACACACATTACAAGTCAAAAGGGTCCAAATACACCTGGATAGACTATATTTCAACATTAATTTTCTCACAAAAGAATCCAGGAGATTAAAATCTCCCCATTTTATGATAGCTCATCTCTGAGCTATATCAGGTTATAATATTTACCACATCTAGCTAAAACTCGAGCATCCCTCTCACTACTCTCCTAAAACATTGATATGATAAAAAAACATCCATATAATCACAACTATTCCTACTAAATAACTAAAATAGATATATTCCTTCCACAAAAAAATCAGACCAAAGGAATCACCTACCGGATTATAATTCTAATTACCATACCAACAAAAAGGATGAAACTATACTGATCTTCATGATGGAATGTACCAATTAATCCCACCAAATACCCAATCACTACTCACAATACCAAATTTTTATAAAATACCATATATTTTATGAACTATTTGGTTATATTCACAACATTATTTAGTATCTATCATGAAAAATTCAAAACCAAGTATTCATATCATACCTATGACTATAAAAATATCATCAGATTGATCAGAAAAAATATGTTCAACTGCATAAAACCACCTAGAACCTTGACCTTTTAATGCCTATACAACCCATATTGTCAAACTCAGAATCATCCACCACCAAACTATTGATCACCATTATGGTTTCATTGACCTATCAGAGAAGTTGGAATCTAGCAATTATATAGATATATATATATCATAGAATTAACCCTCAATCCTATCTATTACTATATCCTAATTATCTAACTAACCATGATTAAGGATTGTAAAATATTTTCAAATGTACCATCTTTCCATATATCAAAAATTACATTAGAGGTGGGTTTCATTGAGCTTGAGCATTCCATGTTTTCCTACACTGGATATATTTTTTAGATGAACTACTCTATGGTCGTAGCATATATCCCCTACCCTAACCACCCTATTAGATCTCAAAATAACCCTGCATTTAGATCCTTGAATCTCTACCTTATTTTCCACTCAATACCAATTTAGGAGTGGGTATACCTTCATCACACAAATTCTACTACAAAATTATTGTGTTGGAGAACCCATCCACTACCATAGTTTATACATAACATTAAGTATATTTGAACCTAGCCTCAAAATCCATTATCAATGATTCACCCAACACCAGGTGCATAAAAACATGATATATATCATCCATTAATATCTTGGGGAGAATTTATTGAATAAAATCACCTTGAATTCATTCCATATCAGCCCCTCATGCCTATATTATTGGATATTTATGCCACACTAGTGTTTTACCGGACCGCTCAGCATGCACATTTCTAGTTTTACCATCTTCCTAAGAGGTGACATTATTTTAAATTTTTTTTTTAATTTAATCAATAAATTACTCCACGGTATAGGGTTCACTATCTCGTAGAAACAATGTAGGATGATATGTTTGGAAATACCAATTTACACATATTATATAAAAATAATCTCTCATTCCCCTAGTCTATATTCATTTTAACCTTTACTATGTAAACCTTTATTGGATCAATAGAACACTTACATAGCTCCATTTCCAACCCTTGATAAACCTTGATACCATAAAACCATTACAATTAGTGCATAATCCTCTCTACTCACAGGTCCCCAAATTTGTTATGTCTCGATGCATATCAATATCCACCCTCATACCACTCCATCAGTAGTCACTGAAGTGGAATATCCCTGAATGATAAATACTATGAGAAACTCATATAAAATATATTATATATTAATAATAGGGAAAGATATAATAAGAAGTTTTACCTATTATCCATACAATCTTCTACCCTCTTCCTGGGTCTCAAACCATTTCGTCTCACAGTGTAACACCCCAAGATTTTACGAGAAATATTATTTTTAATTTCATTGATGTATTGTGTTGTATGCTACAACAAAATTAGATTATTCTATAGGCAACACCGAATTATCTTGTATTATACGCAAACACTATTCTTGGCTGGTGATGCACGCAAGAGCAACCTTCCTCAATAGCGTGTGTTGTACGCAATACTGAGTTTCACTAAATAATTATATATAATTATTATATTATTATAAACTATACCTTATTAATATTATTAACCTCATTTTTAATTTTATAACATTATAATTCATCATACACATTTTCTAGAACATGGTATGAGAACAAAACTAATTTTTCAAATGAAAGACTTATTTTTCAAAAAAAAATACAGTTTTGTCGCCTTTTGGTTGCACACCCATTTCTAATCTTATTTTTGAGAATTTTATAAGTTCAATTTGAAAAATTAAACTTCTTCTTTTGAATCAGGATATTAAAATTTACGTTGGATAAAATTTTGATATTATTCTGATAACCTTCACATTTAGATAAATATTAAAAATATGATAAATTTAAATTAAAAACAACTTTTTTACATCAAGATAATTTATATTGTTAAATTATAATATTGGATATTTTTAAAGTATAAATAAAATATATTTTAATTATTTAATATAATGTATTTTATTATCATTAATTTACATTGAATTCATAGGTAAAAAATTTCAATCTTTTCCAATGTTTTAACTTTTAAAACCCATTTTCTCAACAGTGGGATTAATATTAAATTAAATACTGAAAATTATATATTTTGAATTTGGAAAAATGGATTACATATTTGGAATCAGTAGGTCCAAATTATATTAATAGGGTACTTATTATTTGTAGGCATTATGAATAGTAACTACGGTAAATTTTGTTTACTATAGTTAAAGGTAAATCATGTGATTAAGGGTAAAAATAATATTATATAATTACCCTAACACTTGTCTTAATATAATTGGAAGATTATATTTAGTCCTAAAATATACTTTTGTCGAAATGGTAACTATTGGAACCCACTTGTATGTGATTAAGACCTTTTATTTATTTTATTTAAATGAATGTGAAATATGTCTCACTCAAACTTTAATGATTAGATTATTTTTAATATGAGGTTATACCGAATATAAATTCGATTATAAAAACTCATTTAAAAGATATTTTTTTTATTTTTCATGGTAATTTATTGGTAATTATTAAGAAATATTTAATTACTTTAATAGCTTATACTTTAATGATGTAGAAAATATTTATTTAGTGAAAAATCCATAATATAGTTTTTATTATAACCAAAATACCCATCCAAAGGACCATAAACTTGACCAAAAATTATTGGTCGTTAATATATATGCCCTAATAATTCAAGGGTAAAATTATTGACTATTTGGTGAATTATAATAGTGATTATGACACTTATATTATTTTATTTTAAACGATGTCAAAGTTGTCACCTTCATAATTTAATAAACATAACAACATAAATGTGGTGATTTTAAGATGATAAATTCGAGTAAAAGTATAATAAAGAATTTTATTATATTTATATTCATCATAGGATTTAATTTTTAATTTGTATGCAACAAATTAGTATATTAAATAATCGTTCAAAAATGTTGTAGTAATTATTTTATTAAGAGAAATATCAAATAATTGGATTTAAAAATATTTAAATAAATATTATATGAACTAATTAATGTGATCCACAAACGTTTTATATGAATATGACATGTTAGGAATATATTAAATATTTTTCATCGAATATATATATATATTGTATTTTATTAAAATTTAAATAATTGAATAGTATCAAAATTGACACTATTGATATTTTATAAAAATAACATATTATTAAATTGTTTTAAAATCAAAAAAATATTTAAAAATTACAAATTTAAAATTATATGGTCTAAAATTTAATAATTTATCAAATTGTTTAAAATTCACAACACATAAGTAAGTATTTATAACAATTTAAAAATTAGAATATTATTACCGCAAATAAAATCAAATAGATTAAATAAGGAGAAATCAAAATGATAAGGTTTAAAATAAACATAAAACATGTAAAAATATTATTGGATGATGTAATCACAACCTTATATCATCTAATATTTGAATTTAGTAATTTTTGGTTATTTTTATGTGGGGTTTGATTTTGTTATTAATTAATATTTTTGAGGTTTCCAAAAGTGCCCCACTATTCTCTAATAAAAGGGAAATTCATCCCTCTCCTCTTCACACAATTTTGAGCATCCATGATCGGCCAACCCCTACCCATAACTCTTCTAAACTTCCCCAGTCACATTCTAGAGGTTCTGGTCTTCTCAAAAGACCAACTCTAGTCCCTTAAGAGGATGTTTAAAGGATGTGTGTCGAGGAAGAGGTAATCTCTTCTACCGATTCTTTCATGTTTTTTTCTTCTTCTACATCCTCTTATTTAGTTGTTTCATTATAAAGTAATAAAGTAAGTACCAATAATATAATTATATGTCATTATAAATATAAAACAACCCAATTTCATCATCTATTAATCCTACAGAAAATGAAATCACAACGCGTGCGTACGTACAAAATATTGTCTCCACGCCGTGGTGTAATCTGTTTTTCCACCACCACCTTACATGGATGGGTATAATGGTGTAAATAATAACTATATATGATAATTTTAAAATCATGCTAATTATGAGATATTATTTCATCCACTCTAATTCCATTCAATAAGTATGGGAATGATATCATCACTCGTGTGTACGTAAGGATTACCGTCTCCATGACGTGATGAGATTCATTCTCCATGTTAACCATTCAAGAATTATTATAAGGTATATATAAAATGTAATCATGAAATATATGACATAATATGAAATAATATTTATTTATATGTTATTTACTTACTTCTATTAAATTTAATAAGGAAACTTAAACAGCGTTCATGCGAACGTACGACCTACCGTCTCGATGAACGATGTATTTCATTCCATTTATCAATCTATCAAATATATTTATATGCTGAATATATATTATATATAAATCATGTTTTACATTATGGAATTAATTAAATCAGTATATATGTAATAACATAAAGAAATACCTGTCCAAACACATATGATAAATGCAACGATTTTACCCAAAACATTGCTTTAACATGGAATTAACAAAAGAACAGGTAATATAAAGTCATAAGTGAATCATAAATGATATCATAAATATTATTATGGTTCTGATAAAAGTTAATAATACATTTAAACCCACTATACAAGAGTATCATACACATATGTAATAAATTGGACATAAGTTAAGGGATAATTTTGCAATCTCATTTTTATTTGAAATTGTTTATTCGTAAGTATTTACTGGGGTTATATTTATCATCCATTTCCATGATTTAGTGAAATGTTTTCATTAAGTATTTTATATTCATCCATGTATTTTTAAAGTCATTATTAACCCCTTTTTACTTTTACTATGTGGTATGTAAGTATTATTTCTTTTGCTAACCATACGAGGTACTTTTTGACTTTTCCAGCAAAAGTACGAGAAGATTGTTTTTTTAACTTATACGACAAGAACAGATTCTTGTAGTTTCATAATGAATTATTTAAATAAAGCCAACTCTATAATATTTAATGATTATTAAAAAAATATTTTTCTTTTAAAATTTCATGGAATTATGAAAAAAGATAATGATTTTGAAGAAGAAAGGATATTTTCCTCAAGAATTCATTTCAAGTGCTTTATCAAAACCACTTTTTCATCTAAGATGAAATTATTTAATATGTTTATGTTTCAAGTATAATGTCTCTATTATTTACATGATTTCATTTTTTTTATGAAATTAAATCTATTTATTCTATATGGATTATTTTATGATAGGATGAAGTTTACGAAACCCATTTTATTCGTTGGGTTATAATGAATGATTTATGTTTATTTTGTGGCACAAGAAAGAATGATTTCATTATGAGATTGTTGGGACTTATATCTCCATCCAATGCATTAGGTAAAGATTACGTTGTTTTCCTAGAATAATTTTTTCCTCTCACACTATTCTTTTTGGGTTTTAGAAAATGGATGGGAACAGGAAGATTCACGATAATGGAGGATATGATGGACAATGGAATGATATACATCATGAGCAACCAAATGAAACGGTATTTGGAAGTCCAAACATCGTTATTATGCCTAATTAGAAATTTCATAATAAGATCAATAATTTCAACATTGGTATGTTTCTTAACTCAACTAATAAGAGAAAGATGGAGTTTTACGATGATCATAGAAGAAAGAAAGTTCAATTTCCATCATGTAAATCATGTGGTAAGAGGAATCTGGGAGAATGTTTCAAAGTAATAGGAAGATGATTTGGGTGTGGAAAAGAAGGACACAAAGCCAATAATTGCAAAGGAAAAGGTTCAGTTAACACCATGGACAAAGGTAATGGTAATGATGAGAAATCAACAACGGTTAAATGTTTTAAATGTGGAATGTATGGGCATTATGAAAACCAATTCCCTAAGGGAAAATCAAATGAAGAGAATCAGTATGGTCATATGAGTTGTATTTATGTTGATGATGATTAATAGACTACAAATGATAAATGAGATGAAAGAAGTGTTAAGGAATAAAATGATGAAGATTGATCAATGTTTTAAGAAGGTAGTAGATTGATTGTATGTTTATCAAGAGTTATATTGTCTAGGTAATTTAATGCCACCATGGAATAAAGAAACATTTAAGGATTGTTACACTATTTTTTCCTAAAGTATTTGAAAGTATATGTTTAATGGTACCAGTAACCATGAAAGGTAATTCAGATATTTTTGGAAAGTAGATGATATTCTCATAATGAAGGGATAAAGAGATAAAGAGATGTTTTATAGTATTAATGAGATCATTACTGATATAAGGACAATGTGATATCATGGTTTGATTATATAGAAATTTTTGGATTTTGCTATGTCGAAAGAGTTAACTTTTGTCAACATTCCTGTTTTCACTAAGGTTCTACGATAATTCATGTTTCAAGAGAATACATGATTAAGATATTCACATGTTTTTAATGTGACAGGCAAGATATATCTTATGATATATGGTGGATAAATGATGGTATTTACATGGTTGGTAGATGACCTCTCTAGTAATCTTTTTCATTATACTATGAGATTGGATAGAAGTATTTTGGATAAACCTAAAGATTGGAATAGATTATGTTAGACATCAGATAGTAATATTTAGGGATATAACATTTTGATATTATTTCTAAAATGTTATAATAGTATATTTTCAGAAAAAGGACAACACGTAGGATGGGCGACAACCCTTCGCATAGGACATGGATGCGAGAATCGAACCCAAAACCGAAGTATGATAGACCTTGATTACCTACCACTAGACTACAGGAAGTCCCTGGTTTGTAGAATTTATTTTTATTTTATTAAGTGGTGTGATATATAAAGTATAAGTCCTTTTTTGGATCCATATATGATTAATATCACCATATATGGACTTTTTTATATTTAATAACTTTTTATAACCTTTAGTTTGAGGTAGATGGAATGACCCATAATTCTATCACATGATCTACTAACACTTCACAAATTAAAAAATTCACCTTCATTTCGTTAAGATATGAAGTGGAAATTGTTCAAGGAATTAACAACGGTGAGATTGTACCAAAATAAAGTAAGTACTTCTTCTAATTAAAATTCTTCAACTTTAGGAAATGATATTGAAAACCATAAATGTTGTCCTAGTGTCCTCATATTCGATTAATAAGATGGTACCTTAGATCATCACAAATTTATGGCTTTGTGATTGTTGGCTTTCTCAAAGCCTTGTTATTTACCACACTTCATCAGAACACGATGAATAGATTTCTCTTCCATATCTATATTTTCACCTATACTATCTTATGTGGAAACCCAATGTTGAGTTACTTTGGGTGACCCTTATGTTTCTAACATTCAATTTTAAAATTAAGTTTTAGCATTCCTTTTTATGATGTGTGTTTCTATGAAAGAAACATTCATGTAGTAAACTATTTATAACCCCGACAAATTTTAAGGGAGAAATTCATTTTAAGGGGGGTAGAATGTAACAACCTGAGATTTTGGGAGAAATATTCTTTTTAATTTCATTGATCTCTTGGGTTTTACGCTAAACGAAAATTAGGTTGCGCTATACCCAATGCCATATTTTCTTTTATTATACGCAAACACTATTCTTGGCTTGTGTTGCACGCAAGATCAACCTTCCTCAATAGCGTGTGTTGTATGTAGTAATGAGTTTCAATAAACAATGATATATTGTTATAATATTATTATGAATAGCCGTTATAAATAGTATTAATCTCATTTTAAATTTTATAACATTATAATTCATCTTACACATTTTCTAGAACATGGTATGAGAACAAAAGTAGTTTTACGGATAAAAGAAATATTTTTAAAAAAAATACAGCTTTGTCGCCTTTTGGTGGCACACCCATTTTAAATCTAATTTTTGACAATTTTATAAGTTTAATTTGAAAAATTAAAATTTTTATTTTGAATCAGGATATATAAATTTAGGTTGGATAAACTTTTGACATTATTCTGATAAACTTCACATTTTGATGAATAGTAAAAATATGCTAAATTTTAATTAAAACCACTTTTTTATCAAGATATTTATATGGTTAAAATATAATATTGGATGTTTTTAAAGTATAAATAAAATATATTTTTACCATTTAATATAATGTATTTCATTGTCATTATTTTTACATTGAATTCATAGGTAAAAACATTTCAAGATTTTGCAATGTTTTAACTTTTCAAAAATGTTTTCTCAACAGCGGGATTAAAATTAAATTAAATACTGAAACATATATGTTTTGAATTTGGGAAAATGGATTCCATATTTTGAATCATTAGGTCCAAATTATGTTAACATGCTACTTTTTTTTGGCATTATGAACAGTAACTACAGTAATTTTATTTACTGTCGTTAAAGGTAAATCATGTAATTAAAGGTAAAAATAACATTATAAAATTACCCTAACACTTGTTTTAATATAATTGGAAGATTATATTTATTCTTGAAATATACTTGGGTCGAAATGGTATTTATTGGAACCCACTTGAATGTGATTAAGACCTTTTATTTAAAGGAATGTGAAATATGTCTCACTCAAACATTAATAATTAGATTATTTTTAATATTAGGTTATACATAATATAAATTAGATTATAAATACTAATTTGAAATATAAAATGTATTTATTTATCATAGTAATTTATTTTTAATTTTTAGGAAATATTAAATTAAATTAATAGAATATACATTAATGATGTAGAAATTATTTATTAAGTGAAAAATCAGTAATATAGTTTTTATTAAAATAGTAATACCCATCAAAAGAACAAAAAACATCTCCAAATATTATTGGTCGAGTATATATATACACTCAAAGCATCCAAGTGTCGAATGTTTGACCATTTGGTGCCTTATAATAGCGATTATGACACTTATATTGTTTTATTTTAAATGATGTCAAAGTTGTCACCTTCATACTTTAATAAATATAACACCTTAAATGTTGTGATTTTAAGATGATAAATTCTAGTGAATGTATTATTATGAAATATATTATATTTATATTCATCATTGGATTTTATTTATAATTTTAAAGGAACAAATCAGTATATTAAATAATCATACAAAAATGATGTAGTAATTATTTTATTAAGAGATATATCTAATAAATCGTTTTAAAAATATTAAAATAAATATTATATGAACTAATTAATGTGCTACAAAAATATTTTAGATACATATGACATGTTAGTAATCTATTAAATATTTTTTATTGAATATATCTTCTGTGTGTATTTTATTAAAATTCAAATAATTGAATAGTGTCAAAATTGACACTATTGATATTTTATAAAAATAACATATTTTTAAATTGATTAAAAATAACAAAAATATTTAAAAATTACAAATTCAAAATTATATGGTCGAAAATTTAATAATTTATCTAATAATGAAAAATTCACAACACATAAGTAAGTATTTATAACAATTTAAAAATTAGAATATTATTACCACAAATAAAATCAATTAGATTAAATAATGATAAATCAAAATGATACAGTTTAAAATAAACATAAAAAATGTCGAAAGATTATTGGTTGATGGTATTACAACACTATATCATCTAATCTTAGAATTGAGTGATTTCTGTAGGCTTTTATGTGGGTTTTTGTTTTATTATTAATTAATATTTTTTAGGTTTCCAAAAGTGCCCCTCTATTCTCTTATAAAAGGGCCCCTCATCCCTCTCCTATTCACACAATTTTGAGACTTGAAGCTCGGAAAAACCCTACAAATTACTATTATAAACTTCTCTAGTCACATTATGGAGGTTCTGGTCTTCTCAAAAAACCAACTCTAGTCCCTTAAGAGGAAGTTTAAGGGAGGTGCATCGAGGAAGAGGCAATCTCTTCTACCGATTCTTTCAAGTTTCTTTTTTATTCTACTTCTTCTTCTTTAGTTGTTTCATTATAAAGTAATAAAATCAGTAAAAATAATATAAAGATATTTTATTATAAATATGAAACAACCCTATTTCATCATCTATCCATCCTATGAAAAACATAATCACCACATGTGCGTACATACAGAATACCGTCTCCACGCCATGGTCTAATCTATTTTTCCACCACCACCTTACTTTGATGGGTAAAATGGTGAATAGAATAAATATATATTATTATTATTAGAAAATCATACTAATTATAATATATAATATCATCCACTCCAATTTCATTCAATAAATATGGGAACAATATCATCGCTCGTGCGTACGTACGAATTACCGTCTCCACGACACGATGAAATTTATTCTCCATGTTAACCATTCAAAAATGATTATAAAGTATATATAATAAGTAATAATTAAATATATGACATAATAATGAAATAATAATTATTTATGTGTTATTTACTTACTTCCATTCATTTTAATAAGGAAACGAAAACAACGTTCATGCGTACGTACTATCTACCGTCTCCATGAATGGTGTATTTCATTCCATTTATCGATCTATCATATATATTTATATGCTGAATATATATTATATATAAATATTGTTTTAAATTATGGAATTATGTAAATAATGACATATGTAATAATATCAAGAACAAAAATTCCAAACACATATGATAAATGAAACGATTTTACCCAAAACGCCGCTTTAACATGGAATTAACAAAAGGACAGGTAATATAAAGTCATAAGTGAATCGCATATGATATCATAAATATTATTATGATTCTGAAAAAAGTTAATAATATGTTTAAACCCAGTAGACAAGAGTCTCAGACACATATGGAAGAAATTGGACCTAAGTTAAGGGATAATTTTGTAATCTCATTTCTATCTGAGATTGTTTATTCGTAATTATTTACTGGTGTTACATTTATCATCAATTTCCATATTTTAGAGAAATGTTTTCATAAATTATTAAATATTATTCTATGTTTTTTTAATGTAATGTTTACCCCTTTTTTAATTTTACTATGTGGTATAGAAGGATTATTTCTTTTGTTAACCATAAGAGGTACTTTTTGACTTTTCCGGAAAAAGTATGAGAAGATTGTTTTTTAACTTATACAGCATGAATGGATTTTTATAGTTTCATAAAGACTTATTTCTATGAAGCATACTATAAAAGATTTATTTATTATTTACAACAAAACTCTTGTTCTTAAAAAAATTTCATGGAATATTGAGAAAAAAATGATTTTGAAGAATAAAGGATATTTTCCTCAAGAATTCATTTCAAGTGTTTTATAAAAACAATTTTTTCATCTGAGATGACTTTATTTAACATGTTTATGTTTCAAGTATAATGTCTATATTATTTACATGGTTTTATTTTTTATGAAATGATATCTATTTATTCTATATGGATTATGTTATGTTGGGATGATGTTTACAGAACCCATTTTATTCGTTGGGTTATGATGAATGATTTATATTTATTTTGTGGCACATGAAAGAATGATTTCATTATGATATGGGTGGGAAATATATCTCACTCCAAAGAATTGGGTAAATATTTATATCTCATGATATAGAAATGTATGGAATGGAAAGTGAATCTGGTTCAGTAATAGAGGGATGGAGCGGCAAGTAAACCAGGTTCAGTAATGGACTTTGTCCACTATGATTGTCTTGGCAGTAATGCCTTGGCTACTATGGAAATCATAACAGGTGCTTAATGGTTGCCACAATTAAATGTTTTATTGCCATTCTATTTTATCATAATTTATGTTCATTTATGATCTATGCCTTACGTACTTCCATGATTTATTTCACAACTCAATATTTTGATGTTTAAACATTATGTTCATGTTTTTTTAAGTTCTAGTATACATGGTTTGTTTTATTTTCTCCATGATTACCATTACTGAGCATTTGTGCTCACCATTTTTTATATTTTCTTTTCCCTAGTATATAAATAATGGTTTTAGGTAACAAAACCAAAGGTAAAGAACTTTATGGGAGATGTTGAAGATCTTTTACCATAATTAGAAGATTGTTTTCCATGTTTCCAAAGACACTAAACTATTATAGTCATTGGTTGTATATATTTGTTATGTATAATGTTTTACTCAAAAGAAATGTAATTTCCATGTACGTCAAGCTTGGGTCTCTACACACAGACCCCACCCACCCATCATAGATCTGTGTATCACACACACACACATGATCCAGAATATTAATCACATTAGAACCACTATCATTTATATTTTAGTTGAGTGTAATTTTTCCATGATAATATACATGAATAATCTATATAATATATTTTTTTAACTTTTAATTACTAGAACCTTCCATTACAAAACCAGTTAATTAACCACACGCTGTCGATGGTCTGTCATGTGAGCCCCACATTCATGAAATGATGCATAGTCCCATCTATTTTCTCTTGAGGAAAAGATTCAAAATGAAAATTATAAATATCAATATTATATATATATATATATATATATATATCAAATAACATAATAGTTAACACCAAGATAAAAACATAAATCCTTGTTCCCCAAGAAACTTGTAATATTTCTTATACTTGTGGTAGTGAGGTGTAAAAAATATGTTCATACCAATTCCAAAAACATTTCAAAAAATTTATATCACGTAGCTCAGATAAAAAACTTAATACTACATGGAATCATTTTTAAAAACCTTCTTTGATACCACCTTGATGAGTCCCACAACCCATCCAACCAAACTTGTGACTGAATTGGGGTGGAAAAAACATGAGGTCTGCCACCTCATATGCTAGATGTTGTTGATGTGTATTGGGTGTCATAGAGGTGATAATGGGGATACTTTATCATTTTTAAAATAATCTATAATTATGGAATAAATAATAAATGATTGAAAAAATCATATTAATAACAATAATAACCAAACATACAACATGGATTAAGAAAATGAACATATAAAATGTCATATTAGTTATATATAAAAGAACCAAATATCCCTTAGTATGATAAAATTAAATACATAGAACAATATGATAAATGGAATATAGTTACTATATGTAATGATAAATCAACCCATCTCCTCTCCAAAATATGGAAACATGATCGTTTAGCTATGCATCCACCACACAACTATGGAACTAGTTCTAAGATCATGGAATTTATAAATAATTAATGCATGATTCCTAAATTATAAATTCTTTCTAAAGAGAATTTACATTTTGGGATATAATAAAAATATTATGAATCCAACAATGGTTCCCCTAACTAATATCCATAAGCACATAACTGTGAACATGGAGTAATTTATTAATAAAATAGAGAAATGCATACATTTACTAATTCCACTCAACCTCATTCTCAAAGATCCAGGAGTGATCATTTTACCTACTTAGTCTATTTCAAGATCTAGAAAAGATATAGATTTTCTATAATAACCCAATGCACAATTATTTTCTGACCATTAAATTCCACACGGATACGCACTAAATTCAGAACTAAATCTAACCAAGTCAGACCAATAGTGAATTCTAAAAGGCATACACACAACAATCCCAGGGTCATAGTTCCACAATCCATTGATATCCCTATCTAGGTTTGAGCTTTATATCCCTGAGGCTTCCCATTCATAAAGATACTACCAATCACCCAACCATTAATCCGGGTCACAATCCAATCAATATCTTCTCATATGGAGCAACACACATCTATCTCATTGATAAATATTACCATCCTATGCAGCACATCAAAATATGAAACCTCCAAAAAATAATGGTCAACACCACCTCATGGACCCTATAATATTCACACACAAAACCCGAATGACCTAATCTTGATGGTGAGAGACATCATAAGAAAATATGACCATAACTTGGGAAACCATTATTGTTAAGATATTCACTAGTGATAAACAAATACCCACATGTTCCATTGGTATATCACATCTCTATTATCCACAAGTCCCACCAATTCAAAATTCATGAAAAATATAAAGAAACCAACATACTAACTTTATTTTCAACATAAACATAGTTTCTTCATCCATCATTTAATGATTTCTCACAAAAACTAGACATATCCCGACTTTTACACCCAATATGATATCAAGGACACCCTCAAGGGAATCAGATACCAAAACTGATACCGATTCCTTATATCTCACAAAACCCTATCCATACATAAAATTATATAAATAATAAAATCATACATAAATGTAGATATTTCTCTAGACAAATCACCTCATATCTTCAGGACCATTCTCATTGAATCTTTTACACTAATTCACCATTGAATGGAAGATTTTAAAAAATAGAAAATTACCATAATATTATTTTACAAATAGTGACACAATAAACAATGATATAATTTTTTTTAATTATTCGACAAACTATAGCTAGGTTTACTCTCAATGGTCTCTACGAATTGAAAAAATCAAGAATGAACAAGAATAAGGGGAGATCACTCACTTAGAGAAATAGAAAACGAAGGGAGAGACTAAAGAGTTCCCCTAGTCCAAGTGGACTCAAATGAGAGGTTTACTTATATTTAAAATATTAAATATATAAATAAATTAAAACATGTAAAAAACTTCACAGTTATCATTATATGGTTAGGACCACATGGATTACATTGGAATCCCAAAAACTTGGTCCTATTATGGAATGTTCTAACTTACCAAGACACAATGTACCTCACTCTGTATGAACAATAAAATGTGAATCCCCTTTTTGTGGTGTTACCTAACCAATAATAGAACATCACAACTCCTTATGACCCACATCATGGAAAAACCCTATGTTTTTGTGTGATCCATTGACTACAAAAAAATTTCATACACAATAAACATTTTAATCTGACGAAATCTATTTTCATGTAATAGTAAATATGATTTGTTGTGAGACACTCCACAATAAAACATTTGAAATAAAAAAAATCAATATACACTATAATTCCATGTTCTATGATGTGGATTCAGACAATATGTGTAATTATTCATTTTCTCAATTCTAATATAGATCTAAATTCTCTAAAATTAGCTTCTAACTGACATAGGAACATCCAACATCCCAATAAGGTCTATATTTTAACGATTTTCCAAAATTCGTACACAAATGTATTCACCTAAAAAATTATTTTAATTAAATTTTAATCTATAATCAGATTGAATGATTATTTTTTACTGAAGAACAATCTATTTCATCCCATGAAATCTCAACATAGAAAAATGGTACAATGTCTCTATTTTTCTCGAAGTGAAAATTTCTTTTTTAATAGTTGTAGATAAAACATGATATGACAGTTTAAATCAAGGATTGGAACCTTTTATTTATTCATTGATTTGAAATCCATCATTTATATATATTGTCTGTATTAAATTCATAATCCATTTCTATAACACAACTCGAATATTTGACTAAAACCAAAATGTGTTTTTATCTCCAATAAAATAATTTTTATGCTCTAATTTATAGTACAGTTATTTAAAACCAAATTAAATAATACATGATGTTTTAATTAATGAAATAAATTTTAAATAATACTTATGAATATTTTTAATGAACCATTCTTAGTACTATAACATGTTTTCGTCATGTAGAAAATAATACCTTCACTAAAACTTGTACTCAAAACAATACATAAAACCATAATATTTTTTTAACACACTAAATATATATGAGTTATAAACTACTTGAGGAATTTCTGGAACAATATATATTTTAATGAAATTAGAGTTTTTAGGTGTTAGTAGGGATTTGGGGGCTCATTTTTGGGAAAATGTTCTAGGTGTCCTGACAAGTCTCATTTGAAAAATTCCACTGGGTACCTAGAGGGATAGTACGAGGTATATAGTACATTAGGTAAGGTTGATAATACCCTTATAAGGGTTCAAAAGTAGTCAATGGTATAAGAGTGGGAACCCAGTGACTACATGTTTCTTGGTGGTAGGCTAGCAAGTACGTAGTGGGTTGTTGTTCAGTTTTTTAATTGGATTGATTAATTAATTTTTAATTTTAATAAAATTATTCTTTCTTCACAATTTTTTATAATAAATTGATAACCTCATTCTCTCCCTATCATCTCCCTATTTTCTTCAAAGCCTTGGATCTGTCTTGTTTCATTCATGTTTCCATTGTTTTTAGTTCTAGGGATTTGTCTTTAGTTAGGCCTTGACTCCTCTATGATTTATTTAATATTTCTCTTTTAATTTCAGTGTATTGTGACATTTTAATAACCTTTTGGATTTTGTTTTTTATATTTTTTTAAATACATTCAATTCTATCGAAGGCACTCAGCAAGTGATCTTCTACTAGATTAATCTAGGTGATCCCTGAACATTCTATATGTTTTATAAACATATCTTGCGATCCGTGGTATGGGGTCTCACCAACCATGTGATATTGAACCTAATTTAAAATAAAATTAACACTTTCACATATATGAGTTATTAAATGATGTTTAGGGTAACATGTATCCATTATGGTTTTATTCCTTGATATGATATTATCAATGGGCATGTATTTTACACAAATTATTTGGAACATTTTTTCTTGTGAAGTGATGGGTATTCCCTTGATTTAATCTATTATTATTAGGACTGTGATTTAGTTCCTTTAACCTCCTATAACATAGGAGTGATATAAAATTGGAAATATTCATCTTTGGTTTGAACTGTAAGGATCCCATGTGATACCATTATCCATTTTTGTCAAGATTATATATTCAAATGTGTTTTGTTTTTCTCCTCTTTTATGTTTAACATATTTTGGTATGTAGAACCTATATTTTGGATGATAATACTAATAAAGTGTATAATTAAGGACATATATTATAATTTATTAGGGTTTGATAGTATACCACACTTATAGTTAAATGAATGTGTTATGTTATTATTATGTTTTCAAACCATTCACTTGTTATAAATGTAGGATAATTTAAACGTGTGTTGTTGTGGATTATTTTAAGGATGTAATAACCACTTATGTCATGTTGGATGTGACAATGGATTCTATGAGCATTATAATTATTTTTCATTTATGAGATTCTATACCAATTTTAAAAGGAATAAAATTAATATGTGACCTTAATAATGATGAGAATGGGATGCTATTCCCAATCATCCACTATTACCCTTCATAGTGGGATGTACTACCCATGAAGAGACTCTATTAAGAAAGGTGATAAGATAACCATATGAGAATGTCAATAGTGGTATCCGATGACGGTCTCATGTGATGTGGATAGAGTATACGCACTCTATTCTCTCTTGAGATTTTTCCAATGACTATGGATATTATATCCTATCATAATGATGTTATCAGGTCAGGATTTCCAATTTTTTAAATTATATTAGTGATTCCCATCCCACTTTTGTGACTATTATTTTGATATTACTCCCATGAATAGATGATAATATTATAAAAACATTATTACCATTTGTTTGACATAGAAATTAGTACACACTATCTATATTTTGGTAAAAATGTTATGGAAAGATATTATGACCATTTACTAGGAATTAGGATGGTACTAACAATTTATGATTATGTGATATGTTGAGAGAAACACCATCACTGACTAAAGTAGGAATGGTCACTCCGAGGTAACTGTTTAGTGCTCACGACTTTTACTTATTAATTATTACTATCATTACCCATTGACCTTTATTTACCAGCATATCACAAAATATGTTCTCTTTCTTATTCTGGATATGTTTATGGAATCTAATGGTGGTGTAGAACTATGTTTTTCTCATAATCTATTTGAAATTAAATCATTATGGTCAATGATCTAGGTCAGGAAAATTCCCTACAATTTATGGGTGATCTTTGGAGCTTATTTGGAGTTGGGATATGGGGCAGAGTATGCACCTGAGAAAACTTTTTCAACCATCTCAAAAAAATATTATATTTTGGACATTTGCTATATTATATTCCCATGATAGATCTTTTTCATATAAGTTTCACTATATAAAATTTAATTTAATCATTTTTCTACAACAAGGTTGATGTTGTTATAGTAATTTAAGTATGGTTACGATATCCTTATTTTTTTTCTATTATATTGTGATGAATGGTTATATAAACTACCTACACTATGATTTTTATCTATCTATAATAAAGATTTTATAGTATACCAACTTCATACATCGACCCTTTATATTGGTTTTTATATGCAAGAATAGATGGTGGCATGGTTGAGGTATGCAGCACCCTGTTTCTTAATCGTAGAAGTGAACTGGATCATGGATGCTACAATATTTCTCTAAACATTACTGTGATCAATAAAAAATGAGTGGTTATTCCTCCTCATTATATAGTTGGTTTAAAATTATATATTATTAGATCATGGTTTAAATCATGATTAGTTCCATTGGTTTTTTATCAATACATTTTTTTTTCAACACAACAGTGACATGTTTCGTATGCTTAAAATATCATAATTTTATATTTCATTGGATATATTAATTCCTTTTCATCTTCTGTATCTCCAATCAAATGTAAAAATTACCATTAACATGTTTGTAATAAATAAAAAATTAAATAAATATCATAACATAGAATTCAATATGTCAAAAAAAATTATCTATAGTTTTCTATAAATGTGTGGGAATCATAATATTACATATAAAATAGACTGATGGTTGTGAGGTAAATTTTTATCACTGTTTAAATAAAAATAAAATATCAACCATTATTCTTTCACATCTAAAGTTTATCTTCAACTTACCCATTTGATTATTCATTTTATAAAGTAGAATCTTCAAATTTCTCATGGAGTACTCAATTCACCTCTTTGGGGAATAACATAATGGGGTAATTTTACTTTATATAACTTGATAGTATTTTTGAATAATATTATATTGTAGAAAATTCCACACAAATTACATAAGACATCCTATAAATATTTCACATCATTGATATGTGTTCATTAATACACTAATAAGAATTATAAAATTAATATAAAAATGAATTTGAGATATCAATGACATTTTATATTCATCAATTCCATAAAAATAAACATTTTATTAATTAGAGGGAAATTAATAAAACAATATTCATATTCTTCATTACTTCTCAAAAATGATATTTTAGGAATATTTGTCTAATTTATATCGAGCTGGTAATAAACTAACCATATATTAATTTAGGAAAAAAACCATGAACCCTTTAATGGATCAAGTATTTTTGAAGAATGTTTTTAGTGAAATGATATAGATACCAATAATTGACACATTAGAATAAAAAATTATCTAATTTATTGAAAAAATAATTAAAGTAGTCCAATATGAGGTTATTAGTACAATGTATCATTTATGTGATAATTAATCTCACTAAACATTCAATTCTATAAGTTTAAAAATATCTATTTGTGAAAATGATATAGAAATTAAATTGGTATTGTGTTTAAAATCCATAGTGAACTATACCAATCTATCGTTTTGTGGTTTATAAAAATATTCAAAAAAACTATAGGTCAATGGACTATAATATCATGAAATTCTGGTTGACTACATGTTCCTTCTACTCCTAAAATATACTGACTCAACACAATTCCTAAATAGGTAGAATCAAGTATTTTTCTACTGATATTTATTAATTTCTTGGATCATTTTCTTGCTGATATATACCACATTATTATGATTTTTCCAATAATTATGCCTTGGATATCACTTAATCATTACTTCTATTAAATCTTTGAAACCATTCACATATATTTAATCGGTTACGAATTTAAGTATGTTACGTCAAGGTATTCTAATGGACTTTAACATAATATAAAGTGGGTTATTACTTATAAGATAACTTTAAATATCCTAACACAGTATACTAATGAAAATTATCAGGTACTACTTTAAAATTATTCTTCAAGAGATCAAAATATCTACATTTAAATAACCCTACAAACATTTACCTCTATTTAATGAAATAATGGATGAAACCACCCCATATATAGTAACCAAGAGACAATGGATATTTATTGAAATGATATTGAATATATGGATCACAATATTCCAGATCCAAATTTTAGAAGTTTCAAGAGACTAGAAGCATACATACTTAATTCATTACATGTGAAACATCATTACAATATATGACATATTATTATTCCTCCTTTTCTTATCCTTAGATCATTCATATTAATCTTCATGATTTACTGGGAGAATGGATAAAGAATGTAGTGGGGGTGAGATCAAAGGCTCAATTAATGGCAACAAACAATGAAATAAATCATAACATTAATATATAATACATAATAGAGTGTGAATATATAATCAAATAATATTATATAACTACTAAAATAATTATGATATATCCACGAATGACAAAAAATAGAACTAAATAATAAGATGGACAATAATTGTGTCACCCTTGGGCCACTGATATGTATCTATTTAGATTATCATATTTATTTATTTTATTTTTGGAGATTTAGGTGTAGGGGACAAAAAAGTATAAAAATTGGATTTTCAACCCCATGTTTATGAATGGAGCATGATTATTTATAACCATACAACCAAACTATGTAGAAGAGGGAGGTTGTTTTAGTGGGGTTTTAACAATTGGTGCAAAATTCTCCAAATTGTGCTACTTTTTAAGAAAATAGGGTTTTTACGTGTGATACGTAAGGTTGAAAGATCATATTTGTTTCATGGTTAGGGAAAACCAGGTAAAATAATTTTATGACATGCCCATTATATATGGGTACATTTAGAGAGACAACCACATAGTTGGCCCAAAATGTTTTAAAGCATGTCTCTTTCTGAAATTTCTAAATGTATGTACTTACCATTGAACCCCTATCAATTATTAACCTCATTTCCACTTATCATCCCATTTCAAAATCTCTAGACACCCCCCACCCATGGTTTTGACCATCTCCAATCTTCTTGTTGATCACTCCTGAGTTTTATTTGTAATCACCAAAGGGGATTTTTGATCTCTTAGGTATTTCTTCTAATATATTATTATATCATAATTTTATTATAATATTATATTATTATATTTTCCAAATTGTACTTGGAGGAAAATTTCAACAGTTGGAAATTTTTTTTGTGTCAAATTTATTGAGTTCTAGGTTCATGAGATTCTCTTAATTTTTTTTATAATGAGATATTTTATGAAGGTGAAACTAGTTTGGAAATGAGATTTTCATTTTGGTTTTTTATGGATATACATCAGTTAAAATGTCTTAAAATGATACATTGTAAATACTTATTTTTTGAAATTTACTGTTTTAAACAATGTTTAAAAACATTGTAAGGTTGGTTTTTTAAAAAACAATATTAAAAACACATTAAAAATTGTTACATTTGATGTATTTTCAATGCTGGAATAATAATTGAGGTAAAAAATCATTTTCAAATTCTATTATTAAATAATTGTCATTGAACATATTTTTATAATAATATTACATGAATCCAACAACCCATAGCCAAAAGAATAAAAAAAAACAAATTGTAGTTATAGAATAAAAATAGTTGGAATAATAATAATTATTTATTTTAGTAGTTTCATTAATATTAAATATTCCCCCATACATAATGAATAAGATTCAATGATTCATTATGATATGCATGATGGTCATCAAAAATATAATCAAATATAAATGAATGTACATATAACATATATTTTTAATATAATGCAAAGATAAATAGAAATATTATAATAAAATATAACATTGCATATTTTTGTAACTATTTTGGTAGAATTTATTTGAAACATATATCTAATAACACAAATTCATCAATATATTTATCCCTCTTGAATAGAAAAAATTTATTTGAAAACAAGTTTTCAATTGAATATAATGATTGAAGTATATGTAAAATTATATTAGTTATAAATGAATTTACCTTTTCCTACACATATTTAATATTTCTTTTATACTTTAATGTTGAAACTATATAATAATTCCATAACCTCTATGAAATTTATATGTGTGAAATAAAATATAAAGTCATCATAAAAAATAATTATTCATATTATAAAACTCATGTCTTTAAAAACTGTTTCAATTTCTCTCGTAAGTCACCGTTAAAGAAACATAACAATTAAAGTGGCTTATATTTTGGAAAGAAATTACCCAACATCCAATGATATAAAAAAAATATAATGTTACCGAATTTTAATTTTAAGAAATAAAAAAGAAATATATGTTATATATATATAATGATAATAAAACATCCAATACGAAATTGCATTATTTTTTTTGTTGTTTAAAAATATATGATATTATTTCATAAACATTTAGTATCCTCACATGTAGATAAATAAATTTGGAGTCCAACAAATCATACACTAATTCTGCATCATTTTTACTCAAATTATATCAATATAAATAAGAAAAATAAGTATTATTTTAGATAAAAAAATTTATAATATATGTAATAAATATTTTTATCAACGTACATGAAAAATATTTACATTACTGTATGGCCTAAAAAATCATAGTTACAATATTGAGGATATCCCTATTAAAAATCACTAAAATAATAATTTATCCAAGAGTTTCATCATATTATAAATGTTCATAAGAATCCAATAATGGAGATAAATTTCTTGATAATTTTGATAGTATAGTTGTATCAAAAATAGAAGTGTCTTCAATATATTTTTTATCTCTATACATGATTTAATTAACTTTGATGTATTTCTATATATATATATATATATTATCAACAACATTAAAACAAACTTAACACATATATTATATAATATTTATCATATATGAAAACCTCAATGGTAAGATTTCATACTAATTTAGATGGTAAAACAATCTACCAATATAAAAGTGTCACTTATGGGAAATGATACTCTAGATTATGCATCTGTAATATACTATAGATTTACCAAAAGCTAATCTATCTCTATATAATAATGATTTACAATGACGCAAATATAAAATATCATCATATATGCTATATTTTGATACTATATTTCCTCATAATATAAGTCATTGTATATGGAAAGATGAGGATGATTTGTAAAAAAATCCCAAGATACATAAGATCCTCATTATAATTTTAAACAAAATCTATCATATTATGTCTAAGAAAAAATTCCTATTAAAATTATATTATATGGTTATTTAAATTCAATAACAAAAAAACCTAAAACATATATCTATATAGAAATTAAGAAAATTAAAAATTGAGAAAAATACATTGAAGACTATAAATTTTTTTAAATGAATTTGAGAACATATAATTTGATTTTAGAAACATTAAAAAAATCAACTCACATATACGAGAAATTAAAATGGTGTAGGGAATTGAGAGTTACCACAAATAAATTTTTTTCATAGGTAAAATGACTAAACTATGAGGTGAATGTTGGGCTACATAAAAATGTTTGGAGAATAATATACCTGCACTCAGAAAAGGGTTGTGTTTAAAATATATATAATTAATGAAAATAATAAAATGAGGTTGTGGCATACTTGAGTTAAAAAATTTCATAAAATATTTATATATCAACCAAATATATTACAATAAACTTTCTAAAAATACCAAGTATAAAATTCTCATAGAAATTATGTGTCCTAAAAATTATCACTAACACTCCATAGATTGGAAAAACTATGGGTTGAATCCCATAAGAAATAACATTTACACCGTTAGCCATGTGGATGGAAAAATATCAATTATTTTTGTCCATGAACTCTATGTCTTTATGTATCTTAATAGAACTTGAGGCATTATCCTCAATCTTAAGAGGTTGTTTTTGGGGTTCATCAACTCAGAAATATATAGGGAAAACCATTCATGCACCATGTAGAGTATCTTCACAATTATTTTGATGTATCTTAGGAGGTAATCCCTATGTCATAATTAGTTAATGATATATCTCATGAGGATATCTAAATGGCATCATATTAAGTGCCTCAATAATGGTATAGTAGTAGTTAAATCGAGAAAGAGCTATATATTCATGAAAAAAAATGTGATAGAGAATCTTGAATGTCCATTAGTTGAAAAAAATTAGCTTCCCTTCCATTATATGTAAAATCTATACCAAATCAGGGGTTTGAGAACACATATAACTCAAAATGGGACCAGAGTAGAGCATAACAGTGGAGGGTACAATGGGTTTGAAAAAATATTGATATATAAGTTGTAAAATTCAAAAAAATAATCAACCCCTTTCCACATATTCCGCACTTTCTAGATGTATAGTAATTCAATTATGATCTATTATCACATATATCATATTTTATATATTCAATTGAAGTTAATCTTTTAAACATTTAATGTAACACCCGAGACTTTTATGTTATATAAATCATCAAAGGAATCTTTTTCTACACAACACTTTCTTGGCTTGCTTTACACGCAATCGCGACCTTCCTCGATAGCTTGCGTCGTACGCAATACCGAGTTTCACTAAACAACAATATGCTATTAAAACTAGCTGTTATGAATAGTAATAACCACTTTTTGAAATTTTATAAGTTTTATTTTTTAAAATGGACTTCATTTTTGGACTCAGAATATCGAAATTAGCCTAGGGTGAAATTTTGGTATTTTTCTGAAAACTTTCAATTTTTGATGAATAGTGAAACCACTAAGTGGTAGGTTAAAAACTGAATTTTGCATAAAACTAAATTTTACCGCTTCTGTGAATGGAATTTCAAAAATCCTACAGACACGGTTGATGTCAGTAAGTAAAATGTGGTTCAATGAGATAAAAAATTTTTTTTGGTGAATAGTAACTTTTTACTATTTTTACCGCGGTTAATAGTAAATAGGGTAACTAAGGGTAAATATGATATTAATATTACCCTAACACATGTCCTAATTCTATTGGACAAGTGTAATTCGACCAAAAACAAACTTAGGAATAAAATATGACCATTTAGGCCCACTTGGATTAGATTAGGACATTTATTATTAATTTATTTAAAGAAGGGTTAAAATAGTTAAAATCAATGTTTAATAAGTAAATCATTTTTAATATGGGGTTATACATAAGATAAATTCGATTTTAAATATTCATTAGAAAGATAAAAAGATTTCCTACATGATGGTAGTTTATTTGTAATTTTTAGACATCAAATAATTTAATTTATTTATGACACAAAGATGATGCAGTAATTATCTTATTAATGAAATATTGAACAAATTGATAATATAAATACCAAAATAAATGTAATTTGAGACTTTTTATGAATTCCACTAATTTTCTAGGTTACTATGATATATTAGTGTTGATTTAATCAACTTGGTTCGAACATATAATTCTGTTACGACTTTTACAAAAATCATATATCAAATAGTGTCAAAATTGACACAAAATAGTTTTTAAATCAAATATTATATTATTAATTGTTATTTTATTTTTAAAAACCTAATATTCGGCCAAATGACTTATATAAGGATATATATATTAATAATAAACAATTTGGGGTTCGTTTGGCATGTTATAGTAAGTGTATTAACCATATAGTGAAAGACAACAAAAAGACACGGTAAAAGTTAAATAAATTAACTTAGAGTTAAATCTAATTGATAAGGTTAAAATAATACCCTAAACTTGTCTAAATCCTATTGGTTGATAGGATTTAGACCCATCCCCACTTTAGCTTCGAAATAAGACCCTTTGGAACCATTATAAACCGATTTTGACTTTAATATAAAATAATATTTTGAGATATTCCTAAGGTGCCCCTCTCCTCCCTTATAAAAGGGCACCTCCTCCCCCTCCTCCTCACACCAATTTGAGCACTCAAGCTCGGCCAACCCCTGCCATTTTCTCCTCTCCACTTCCCTAGAATAATCCTAGAGGTCCTGGTCTTCTCCAAAGACCAATCTTAGTTCCTTAAGTGGAGGATTCAAAGAGGCGTTCCAAAAGAAGAGGTAATATCCATTACCGATCTTTTCAATTTCTTTCTTCTTCAACTTCTTATTCTTTAGTTGTTTCATGATAAAGTAATAACATCAGTATTACTTAAATACTGATATGTTATTATAAATATGAAACAACCCTAATTCACCTTCTATCCATCCTACGGAAAAATGAAATCACCGCGCGTGAGTACGTACGGAATACCGTCTCCACGCCGTGGTGTAATCTATTTTCCACCATCACCTTACAAGGATGGGTATAATGGTGTAATGAGTAACTATATATGATTATTATGAAGTAATATTGATACTGAAATAATATATATATACTCCAATACAATTCCACGATCATAGGAACGATATCATCACTCGTGCGTACGTACGGAATACCGTCTCCACGATGTGATGCGACTCGTTCTACATGATCTTCATTTCATAATGATTATATAAATGAATTGAATGAATGAATATGGTATATACTACACTAATACCATTCTGGAAATAAATTATCTATAACCTAAAGATAAGAATAAGAATTTATTCGACAAAACACGCATAAGAACAAAAAGTTATAAAGACCCGAGTAACAAGTAACAATGAAATATTACTAACAAAAAGCTAATAATATGACCATATATGATATCATATCAATATGTATGATTCTGGAATAAGTCAATAACTTTATTTAAACCATTATACAGGAGCTTCGGACACGAACAAAGCAAATCGGACCTAAGGTAAGGGAAATATCACAATCTCATTTTTTTCCGAGATTGTTTATTCATAAGTATTTATTGGGGTGTATTTTATCATCCACATCCATGTTTCATCAATATGTAATATTATTTCCATCCACCTACAATTTTTTAAATCCATTTTTACCCTTCGGTGAGTTTTTAGTAATATCTATGAAAGGAATCTTTTGTCATACGTGGTACTTTTTGACTTTTCCGACAAAAGTACGAAGAATGTTTTTTTAACTTATACGGCATGAATGGATTTTTAAAACATTGTTTCCAAGAAGCTTCCTTTACAAGTTTTCAAGTTTATTTTTAATCAACTTCTTTTATTTTAAAGTTGTATGACATGTTATGAAAGGAAAAATGTTTTTGAAGAAGAAATGATATTTTCCTCAAGAATGGAGTTCAAGTGTTTTATCAAAATTATTTTCCATCTAAGATAATAAAGGGTTCTGTTTTTATCCCTATTATTAAATTGATTTGTTCATGTTGTGATGGAATTATTTTTATGAATTCCTTTATCTTATATGAATTGATTTATGATGTCATGATGTTTCAAGAATCCCATTTTTGTTACATGTGTTATGCGATGATGTATGTTTTATGATTATGTGGCACACATAAGAAAGTTTTCATTATAAGATGGGTGAGACATATATCTCCCTCCAATGAATTGGGTAAAGATTTTATATCTCATGAGATAGACATGGCTGGAACGGAAGGTTATTTCGGTTCAGTGATACAGGACTGAAACGAGGAGTGAACTCGGTTCAGAAAGGGACTTTGTCCACTAAGATAGTCTTGGAAATGAGTCATGACTAACAAGAAATGATTTTCCATGATTATGTGTGCATGCCACAAAGTTTCAAGTTTTATGTTATGATTATGGGGATCTCATTTTCACTTCTATGATTTATTCCATGTTAAGATATTATGATCTCTTTTGCAGGTTTTGATTTTTATAAAGATATGATATGATTTTTATTTCCTTTATTTGCCCTTGCTGAGCATTTGAGATCACCCTTTTATGTTTTCTTTTCCCCAGGCCAGGAAGATGGATATTAAGTAGAATATGATAAAAGAGACCCTAGATATGATTAAATAAATGGGAGACACTGTAGAATATTTATGAACCAGTTGTTTATGTTTCCCAGTTTCTAAATACACTATACCTATACGGTCCTTTGTGGTTTTGTCATATGTTGTAATAAGTGTGCTTCAATTTCGAAGTATTAACAATGTATGTAAAGTATGGGTCATTATAGTTGGTATCAGAGGAAAGGTATAGTCAACCTTTGGAAACTAGGATGTGAAAGCCTTAGTAATAACCCTAAGGATAAGTCTAAGCATAGAACACAATCTTAGAAATGGCCATGAATAACCTAGGATAAGACCATAAGCATGAAAATTTTATTCTTGAATTATGTGGTTTCCTATTATAATTAGTGTTGCTCACACTATTCTTCTTGGTTTTAGTCAATGGCTGGAACCCGATGGAACCGTGTTAATGCGGAATGCGATGGGCAATGCAATGATTGTCCCCCTGAGCAACCAAACGATATGGGAGCTGGAATGAAAAATCTTGTAGCCATGCTCACACAACTTTCTCAAGCTATGAATCATGTAGGATTTCCAAACGAGCAAAGGAGGGAGCAACATTTTGTTGAATCCTTCATGAGGAAGCGTCCACCTTATTTCAGCGGGTCTACTGATCCATTAGTTGCTGAACAATGGATTAGTACTACTGAAAAGATATTTTCAGTTCTTCAATGTTCTGAGCATGATAAAGTCATCCTAGCAGTGTATCGTTTGGAAGGAGATGCGGATCAATGGTTGAATCTTGTTAAGAATACGAGGCAAAGGGATGAAATTGAGTCTATGGAATGGGACGAGTTCAAGAACTTATTTTTCAATAAGTACTTCCCTCGTATTCTCCGAACAAAGATGGAGAAAGAGTTCCTTGAACTGAAGCAAAGGGATGATGAATCTGTTGGTACCTATGAAGCAAATTTTACCAGACTTGCAAGGTACGCTTCTGGTATTATTATCCAACCTGAGAGTAAGATCGATCGATTCTTTAGTGGCTTAAAACCAAGTCTTCGAAGGGCGTTAGCCATAAGGGACTTCAATAGCTACGAGGAAATCGTTCGATGTGCTCTCAAAGTCGAGATGGAGATTGGAGTAACCCATCAGTCACATGGGTTTGATAAGAAGAGGAAGATGGAATTCAAAGAAAAATCTAAAGAGCACACAGAAAAGAAGATGAGCTTTTCCTTATGCTCAAAGTGTGGAAATAAACATGGAGGGAGTTGTCTTAAAGGGACAAGTAAATGTTTTAAATGTGGAAAAGAAGGTCATCGGGCATTTGAATGCCGTGATAATGGGAAGAAGATGTCTAATGATGCAAACAAAGGAAGGGATACACAAAATGAACCTACTACACTTCAATGTTTCAAGTGCAAGGAGATGGGGCATTATGCCAATCAATGTCCAAATCCAAGGGTTGATGATGATGGTCGACGTCAACAAACTCTTAAGGCTAAAGACAAAGGAAAGTCACATGCAATTTCTATCAGCGATGTGGAGTACGATAACGATGTGGTGAAAGGTACACTTACCATCCACTCTAAAGTAGCAAATGCTTTATTTGATTCTGGATCCACCCACTCTTTTATTTCTGAAAAATTTTCTAAGGGTATCACCGTATTACCTCAACAATTAGATGTTGAGTTAGCTGTGACAACACCTAATGGCACATCAATCGCATCAAAAGTTTATAATTCTTCTCCGATCGAAGTTTGTGGGAAAGTGCTTCCTGCAAATCTTGTGATCCTTCCTTTAGTGGAATTTGATGTGATTCTTGGCATGAATTGGCTTTCTCTACATGGAGCTCATATCGATTGCCAAAGAAGGGAAGTCACATTTCATTTTCCAGATCAATCTACGATCATCTATCAATGCAAGGATGAACATAACCTTCCAGTGGAAATTTCTTCCATCTTATGGGTATTGATTCCACTAAATGAAGGTTATTTATCTCAAATGGTTGGTGAGAAACTCACGATTAAGAATATGCCCATTGTACGGGAGTTTGATGATGTCTTTCCGGAGGAATTGCCGGGTCTTCCACCAAATCGTGAAGTTGAGTTTTCAATAGAACTCGTACCGGGTGCTTTGCCTATTTCAAAGACACCTTATAGAATGGCCCCAATTGAGTTGCAGGAATTGAAGAAGCAACTCCAAGAGAATCTTGATAATGGATTCATACGCCCTAGTGCATCACCTTGGGGAGCACCTGTTCTATTTGTTAAGAAGAAAGATGGATCAATGAGACTCTGCATTGATTATCGAGAACTTAACAAGATCACTATCAAGAAAAAATATCCTCTCCCACGCATTGATGAATTATTTGACCAACTACGCGGAGCTCCATACTTTTCCAAGATTGATCTTCGTTCAGGGTATCATCAATTAAGGGTCAAAAGGGAGGATATACCAAAGACGGCTTTCCGTACAAGGTATGGACACTATGAATTTATAGTGATGCCATTTGGTCTTACTAATGCCCCTGCTATCTTCATGGATCTAATGAATAGAGTCTTTAGAGACTATCTTGATCAATTTGTGGTAGTCTTTATAGACGATATTCTTGTCTATTCAAAGAGCAAGGAAGAGCATGAAGATCACTTGAGAATTATATTGAAGACCCTGAGAAAGGAGAAGCTTTATGCCAAATTTACCAAGTGTGAATTTTGGCTTCAAAAAGTTGCATTTTTGGGTCACATAATCTCAAAAGAGGGGATATCTGTGGATCCAGCAAAAACAGAGGTTATCGAAAGATGGTCAAGACCAACAACAGTAACTGAGATCCGAAGTTTTCTTGGTTTGGCTGGATATTATCGACGTTTTGTAAAAGATTTTTCACGATTATCTAATCCACTCACCAAGTTGACTCAGAAAGGAGTTAAGTTTGTCTGGACATAGGAATGTGAAGAGAATTTCAAGGAGTTGAAAAGAAGGTTATCCAGTGCACCTGTGCTCACACTGCCTTGTAGTGGAGAAAGGTTTGTGATCTACAGTGATGCATCCAAGAAGGGATTGGGGTGTGTTCTTATGCAAAATGATATGGTGATAGCTTATGCCTCACGACAGTTGAAAATCCATGAGCAAAATTACCCAACACATGATTTGGAGTTGGCTGTGGTAATCTTTGCATTAAAGATTTGGAGGCATTACCTTTATGGTGAAAGGTGTGATATTTATACTGATAATAAAAGTTTAAAGTATATTTTCACACAAAAGGAGCTGAATATGCGCCAAAGAAGATGGTTGGAGCTGATTAAGGATTATGACTGCTCAATCCATTACCACCCTGGGAAAGCAAACAAGGTGGCAGATGCATTAAGTCGACAAGACCATGCTAGTTTATCCATGATGAGGATCACAAAAGATCCAATATTTATGGATTTACAAAGGATGGATCTTGGAATTATAATGGAAGGGGAAGAATATTATCTTTCTCAAATGAATGTTCAACCATCTATACTTGTGAAGATTAAAGAGGAACATAAAGAAGATGTCAAGTTACAAAAGAATGTGAGAAATGTTCCTGAATTCAACATTGATTGTGATGGGATAATAAAGTTCAGGAATCGGGTTTGCGTTCCTCCCATCCCCGAATTAAAGAAAGAGCTGCTGGATGAGGCTCATAGTTCTTCATTCTCTATTCATCCTGGA
This sequence comes from Viscum album, assembly GCA_963277665.1. Taxonomy (NCBI): domain Eukaryota; kingdom Viridiplantae; phylum Streptophyta; class Magnoliopsida; order Santalales; family Viscaceae; genus Viscum; species Viscum album. Next base: position 896,027,726 of record OY728156.1, read on the forward strand.
AGCACGAAGATGTATAGGGACCTGAAAGAGTACTTCTGGTGGGATGGCATGAAAAGAGATGTTGCTGAATATGTCTCTCGATGCTTGGTTTGTCAACAAGTTAAAGCTGAGAGACAGAAGTCTAAGGGGATGTTACAACCATTACCCATACCCGAATGGAAATGGGAAAACATCACTATGGACTTTGTCACAGGACTTCCTAAAACATCCAAAGGCAATAATGCTATCTGGGTCATAGTTGATCGTCTTACAAAGTCTGCACACTTCATTGCTATTAGAGAGGATTTCTCTCTAGATCAGCTTGCCAGGATATATGTAAAGGAAGTGGTAAGATTGCATGGAGTACCACTTTCTATTATATCTGATCAGGATCCGAGATTTACCTCGATGTTCTGGTGAAGTCTTCAGCATACTCTGAATAGAGAGTTGAGTTTCAGCACTGCTTATCATCCCCAGACAGACGGTCAGTCTGAGAGAACAATTCAAACCCTAGAAGATATGTTGAGAGCTTTCTCTATGGATTTCAAAGGAGGTTGGGATCAACACCTACCTTTGGTAGAATTTTCTTATAATAATATCTTTCACTCTAGTATTCAGATGGCTCCTTATGAAGCTCTCTATGGAAAGAAATGCAGGACTCCAACTTGCTGGGATGAAGTTGGGGAAAGAAAGCTATTAGGACCAGATCTCGTTGATGAAATGGCAGAAAAGGTCAGATCTATTCAACAACACATAAGAGCAGCTCAGAGTCGACAGAAAAGTTATGCCGACAACCGAAGAAAAGACCTAGAGTTTGAAGTGGGTGATAAAGTGTTCTTATGAATATATCCCTGGAAGAGGGTTATGAGATTTGGAAAGAAGGGGAAGTTGAGCCCTAGATATATCGGTCCTTTCGAAATACTGGATCGTGTTGGAAAGGTAGCTTACCGATTGGCACTTCCACCGAATCTCTCTCAAGTTCACGATGTGTTCCATGTATCTCTCCTGAGAAAGTACATACCTGATCCTTCACATGTACTCAGCTCAGAAGTTGTACCGCTGGAGCAAGATCTTTCTTATGAAGAACAGCCGATAGAGATTCTGGATCGTAGAGAAAAAGCCCTACGAAACAAGACCACTCGATTGGTGAAAGTTTTATGGAGGAACCACCAACTTGAAGAAGCTACATGGGAGCTTGAGGATATGATGAGGGAGAAGTATCCTCATCTGTTTGTTACAAAGTGACGAATTTAGAGGGAGAAATTCTTTTTAAGGGGGGTAGAATGTAACACCCGAGACTTTTATGTTATATAAATCATCAAATGAATATTTTTCTACACAACACTTGCTTGGCTTGCTTTACACGCAATCGCGACCTTCCTCGATAGCTTGCGTCGTACGCAATACCGAGTTTCACTAAACAACAATATGCTATTAAAACTAGCCGTTATGAATAGTAATAACCACTTTTTGAAATTTTATAAATTTTATTTTTCAAAATGGACTTCATTTTTGGACTCAGAATATCGAAATTAGCCTAGGGTGAAATTTTGGTATTTTTCTGAAAACTTTCAATTTTTGATGAATAGTGAAACCACTAAGTGGTAGGTTAAAAACTAAATTTTTCATAAAACTTAATTTTACCGCTTCTGTGAATGGAATTTCAAAAATCCGACAGACACGGTTGATGTCAGTAAGTAAAATGTGGTTCAATGAGATAAAAATAATTTTTTGGTGAATAGTAACTTTTTACTATTTTTACCGCGGTTAATAGTAAATAGGGTAACTAAGGGTAAATATGATATTAATATTACCCTAACACATGTCCTAATTCTATAGGACAAGTGTAATTCGACCAAAAACAAACTTAGGAATAAAATATGACCATTTAGGCCCACTTGGATTAGATTAGGACATTTATTATTAATTTATTTAAAGAAGGGTTAAAATAGTTAAAATCAAAGTTTAATAAGTAAATCATTTTTAATATGGGGTTATACATAAGATAAATTCGATTTTAAATATTCATTAGAAAGATAAAAAGATTTCCTACATGATGGTATTTTATTTGTAATTTTTAGACATCAAATAATTTAATTTATTTATGACACAAAGATGATGCAGTAATTATCTTATTAATGAAATATTGAAATAATTGATAATATAAATACCAAAATAAATGTAATTTGAGACTTTTTATGAATTCCACTAATTTTCTAGGTTACTATGATATATTAGTGTTGATTTAATCAACTTGGTTCGAACATATAATTCTGTTATGACTTTCACAAAAATCATATATCAAATAGTGTCAAAATTGACACAAAATAGTTTTTAAATCAAATATTATATTATTAATTGTTATTTTATTCCTAAAAACCTAAGGTTCGGCAAAATGACATAGATAAGGATATATATATTAATAATAAACAATTTGGGGTTCTTTTGGCATGTTATAGTAAGTTTATTAACCATATAGTGAAAGAAAACAAAAAGACACGGTAAAAGTTAAATTAATTAACTTAGAGTTAAATCTAATTGATAAGGTTAAAATAATACCCTAAACTTGTCTAAATCCTATTGGTTGATAGGATTTCGACCCATCCCCACTTTAGCTTCGAAATAAGACCCTTTGGAACCATTATAAACCGATTTTGACTTTAATATAAAATAATATTTTGAGATATTCCTAAGGTGCCCCTCTCCTCCCTTATAAAAGGGCACCTCCTCCCCCTCCTCCTCACACCAATTTGAGCACTCAAGCTCGGCCAACCCCTGCCATTTTCTCCTCTCCACTTCCCTAGAATAATCCTAGAGGTCCTGGTCTTCTCCAAAGACCAATCTTAGTTCCTTAAGTGGAGGATTCAAAGAGGCGTTCCAAAAGAAGAGGTAATATCCATTACCGATCTTTTCAATTTCTTTGTTCTTCAACTTCTTATTCTTTAGTTGTTTCATGATAAAGTAATAACATCAGTATTAATTACATACTGATATGTTATTATAAATATGAAACAGCTCTAATTCACCTTCTATCCATCCTACGGAAAAATGAAATCACCGCGCGTGCGTACGTACAGAATACCGTCTCCACGCCGTGGTGTAATCTATTTTCCACCATCACCTTACAAGGATGGGTATAATGGTGTAATGAGTAAATATATATGATTATTATGAAGTAATATTGATACTGAAATAATATATATATACTCCAATACAATTCCATGATCATAGGAACGATATCATCACTCGTTCGTACGTACGGAATACCGTCTCCATGATGTGATGCGACTCGTTCTACATGATCTTCATTTCATAATGATTATATAAATGAATTGAATGAATGAATATGGTATATACTACACTAATAACATTCTGGAAATGAATTATCTATAACCTAAAGATAAGAATAAGAATTTATTCGACAAAACACGCATAAGAACAAAAAGTTATAATGACCTGAGTAACAAGTAACAATGAAATATTACTAACAAGAAGCTAATAATATGACCATATATGATATCATATAAATATGTATGATTCTGGAATAAGTCAATAACATTATTTAAACCATTACACAGGAGCTTCGGACACGAACAAAGCAAATCGGACCTAAGGTAAGGGAAATATCACAATCTCATTTTTATCCGAGATTGGTTATTCATAAGTATTTACTGGGGTGTATTTTATCATCCACATCCATGTTTCATCAATATATAATATTATTTCCATCCACCTACAATTGTTTAAATCCATTTTTACCCTTCGGGGAGTTTTTAGTAATATCTATGAAAGGAATCTTTTGTCATACGAGGTACTTTTTGACTTTTCCGACAAAAGTACGAAGAATGTTTTTTTAACTTATACGGCATGAATGGATTTTTAAAACATTGTCTCCAAGAAGCTTCTTTTACAAGTTTTCAAGTTTATTTTTAATCAACTTCTTTTATTTTAAAGTTGAATGACATGTTATGAAAGGAAAAATGTTTTTGAAGAAGAAAGGATATTTTCCTCAAGAATGGAGTTCAAGTGTTTTATCAAAATTATTTTCCATCTAAGATAATAAAGGGTTCTGTTTTTATCCCTATTATTAAATTGATTTGTTCATGTTGTGATGGAATTATTTTTATGAATTCCTTTATCTTATATGAATTGATTTATGATGTCATGATGTTTCAAGAATCCCATTTTTGTTACATGTGTTATGCGATGATGTATGTTTTATGATTATGTGGCACACATAAGAAAGGATTCATTATATGATGGGTGGGACCTATATCTCCCTCCAATGCATTGGGTAAAGATTTTATATCTCATGAGATAGACATGGCTGGAACGGAAGGTTATTTCGGTTCAGTGATACAGGACTGAAACGAGGAGTGAACTCGGTTCAGAAAGGGACTTTGTCCACTAAGATAGTCTTGGCAATGAGTCATGACTAACAAGAAATGATTTTCCATGATTATGTGTGCATGCCACAAAGTTTCAAGTTTTATGTTATGATTATGGGGATCTCATTTTCACTTCTATGATTTATTCCATGTTAAGATATTATGATCTCTTTTGCAGGTTTTGATTTTTATAAAGATATGATATGATTTTTATTTCCTTTATTTGCCCTTGCTGAGCATTTGAGCTCACCCTTTTATGTTTTCTTTTCCCCAGGTCAGAAAGATGGATATTAAGTAGAATATGCTAAAAGGGACCCTAGATATGATGAAATAAATGGGAGACACTGTAGAAGATTTATGAACTAGTTGTTTATGTTTCCCAGTTTCTAAAGACACTATACCTATACGGTCCTTTGTGGTTTTGTCATATGTTGTAATAAGTGTGCTTCAATTTCATAGTATTAACAATGTAGGTAAAGTATGGGTCATTATAGTTGGTATCAGAGGAAAGGTATAGTCAACCTTTGGAAACTAGGATGTGAAAGCCTTAGTAATAACCCTAAGGATAAGTCTAAGCATAGAACACAATCTTATAAATGGCCATGAATAACCTAGGATAAGACCATAAGAATGAAAATTTTATTCTTGAATTATGTGGTTTCCTATTATAATTAGTGTTGCTCACACTATTCTTCTTGGTTTTAGTCAATGGCTGGAACCCGAAGGAACCGTGTTAATGCGGAATGCGATGGGCAATGCAATGATTGTCCCCCTGAGCAACCAAACGATATGGGAGCTGGAATGCAAAATCTTGTAGCCATGCTCACACAACTTTCTCAAGCTATGAATCATGTAGGATTTCCAAACGAGAAAAGGAGGGAGCAACATTCTGTTGAATCCTTCATGAGGAAGCGTCCACCTTCTTTCAGCGGGTCTACTGATCCATTAGTTGCTGAACAATGGATTAGTACTACTGAAAATATATTTTCAGTTCTTCAATGTTCTAAGCATGATAAAGTCATCCTAGCAGTGTATCGTTTGGAAGGAGATGCGGATCAATGGTGGAATCTTGTTAAGAATACGAGGCAAAGGGATGAAATTGAGTCTATGGAATGGGACGAGTTCAAGAACTTATTTTTCAATAAGTACTTCCCTCGTATTCTCCGAACAAAGATGGAGAAATAGTTCCTTGAACTGAAGCAAAGGGATGATGAATCTGTTGGTACCTATGAAGAAAATTTTACCAGACTTGCAAGGTACGCTTCTGGTATTATTATCCAACCTGAGAGTAAGGTCGATCGATTCTTTAGTGGCTTAAAACCAAGTCTTCGAAGGGCGTTAGCCATAAGGGACTTCAATAGCTACGAGGAAATCATTCGATGTGCTCTCAAAGTCGAGATGGAGATTGGAGTAACCCATCAGTCACATGGGTTTGATAAGAAGAGGAAGATGGAATTCAAAGAAAAATCTAAAGAGCACACGGAAAAGAAGATGAGCTTTTCCTTATGCTCAAAGTGTGGAAAGAAACATGGAGGGAGTTGTCTTAAAGGGACAAGTAAATGTTTTAAATGTGGAAAAGAAGGTCATCGGGCATTTGAATGCCGTGATAATGGGAAGAAGATGTCTAATGACGCAAACAAAGGAAGGGATACACAGAATGAACCTACTACACTTCAATGTTTCAAGTGCAAGGAGATGGGGCATTATGCCAATCAATGTCCAAATCCAAGGGTTTATGATGATGGTCGACGTCAACAAACTCTTAAGGCTAAAGACAAAGGAAAGTCACATGCAATTTCTATCAGCGATGTGGAGTACGATAACGATGTGGTGAAAGGTACACTTACCATCCACTCTAAAGTAGCAAATGTTTTATTTGATTCTGGATCCACCCACTCTTTTATTTCTGAAAAATTTTCTAAGGGTATCACCGTATTACCTCAACAATTAGATGTTGAGTTAGCTGTGACAACACCTAATGGCACATCAATCGCATCAAAAGTTTATAATTCTTCTCCGATCGAAGTTTGTGGGAAAGTGCTTCCTGCAAATCTTGTGATCCTTCCTTTAGTGTAATTTGATGTGATTCTTGGCATGGATTGGCTTTCTCTACATGGAGCTCATATCGATTGCCAAAGAAGGGAAGTCACATTTCATTTTCCAGATCAATCTACGATCGTCTATCAATGCAAGGATGAACATAACCTTCGAGTGGAAATTTCTTCCATCTTATGGGTATTGATTCCACTAAATGAAGGTTATTTATCTCAAATGGTTGGTGAGAAACTCACGATTAAGAATATGCCCATTGTACGGGAGTTTGATGATGTCTTTCCGGAGGAATTGCCGGGTCTTCCACCAAATCGTGAAGTTGAGTTTTCAATAGAACTCGTACCGGGTGCTTTGCCTATTTCAAGGACACCTTATAGAATGGCCCCAATTGAGTTGCAGGAATTGAAGAAGCAACTCCAAGAGAATCTTGATAAGGGATTCATACGCCCAAGTGCATCACCTTGGGGAGCACCTGTTCTATTTGTTAAGAAGAAAGACGGATCAATGAGACTCTGCATTGATTATCGAGAACTTAACAAGATCACTATCAAGAACAAATATCCTCTCCCACGCATTGATGACTTATTTGACCAACTACGCGGAGCTCCATACTTTTCCAAGATTGATCTTCGTTCAGGGTATCATCAATTAAGGGTCAAAAGGGAGGATATACCAAAGACGGCTTTCCGTACAAGGTATGGACACTATGAATTTATAGTGATTCCATTTGGTCTTACTAATTCCCCTGCTATCTTCATGGATCTAATGAATAGAGTCTTTAGAGACTATCTTGATCAATTTGTGGTAGTCTTTATAGACAATATTCTTGTCTATTCAAAGAGCAAGGAAGAGCATGAAGATCACTTGAGAATTATATTGAAGACCCTGAGAAAGGAGAAGCTTTATGCCAAATTTACCAAGTGTGAATTTTGGCTTCAAAAAGTTGCATTTTTGGGTCACATAATCTCAAAAGAGGGGATATCTGTGGATCCAGCAAAAACAGAGGTTATCGAAAGATGGTCAAGACCAACAACAGTAACTGAGATCCGAAGTTTTCTTGGTTTGGCTGGATATTATCGACGTTTTGTAAAAGATTTTTCACGATTATCTAATCCACTCACCAAGTTGACTCGGAAAGGAGTTAAGTTTGTCTGGACAGAGGAATGTGAAGAGAATTTCAAGGAGTTGAAAAAAAGGTTATTCAGTGCACCTGTGCTCACACTGCCTTGTAGTGGAGAAAGGTTTGTGATCTACAGTGATGCATCCAAGAAGGGATTGGGGTGTGTTCTTATGAAAAATGATATGGTGATAGCTTATTCCTCACGACAGTTGAAAATCCATGAGCAAAATTACCCAACACATGATTTGGAGTTGGCTGCGGTAATCTTTTCATTAAAGATTTGGAGGCATTACCTTTATGGTGAATGGTGTGATATTTATACTGATCATAAAAGTTTAAAGTATATTTTCACACAAAAGGATCTGAATATGCGCCAAAGAAGATGGTTGGAGCTGATTAAGGATTATGACTGCTCAATCCATTACCACCCTGGGAAAGCAAACAACGTGGCAGATGCATTAAGTCGACAAGACCATGCTAGTTTATCCATGATGAGGATCACAAAAGATCCAATATTTATGGATTTACAAAGGATGGATCTTGGAATTATAATGGAAGGGGAAAAATATTATCTTTCTCAAATGAATGTTCAACCATCTATACTTGTGAAGATTAAAGAGGAACAGAAAGAAGATGTCGAGTTACAAAAGAAGGTGAGAAATGTTCCTGAATTCAACATTGATTGTGATGGGATAATAAAGTTCAGGAATCGGGTTTGCGTTCCTCCCATCCCCGAATTAAAGAAAGAGATGCTGGATGAGGCTCATAGTTCTTCATTCTCTATTCATCCTAGAAGCACGAAGATGTATAGGGACCTGAAAGAGTACTTCTGGTGGGATGGCATGAAAAGAGATGTTGCTGAATATGTCTCTCGATGCTTGGTTTGTCAACAAGTTAAAGCTGAGAGACAGAAGTCTAAGGGGATGTTACAACCATTACCCATACCCGAATGGAAATGGGAAAACATCACTATGGACTTTGTCACAGGACTTCCTAAAACATCCAAAGGCAATAATGCTATCTGGGTCATAGTTGATCGTCTTACAAAGTCTGCACACTTCATTGCTATTAGAGAGGATTTCTCTCTAGATCAGCTTGCCATGATATATGTAAAGGAAGTGGTAAGATTGCATGGAGTACCACTTTCTATTATATCTGATCGGGATCCGAGATTTACCTCGATGTTCTGGTGAAGTCTTCAGCATACTCTGAATACAGAGTTGAGTTTCAGCACTTCTTATCATCCCCAGACAGACGGTCAGTCTGAGAGAACAATTCAAACCCTAGAAGATATGTTGAGAGCTTGCTCTATAGATTTCAAAGGAGGTTGGGATCAACACCTACCTTTGGTAGAATTTTCTTATACTAATATCTTTCACTCCAGTATTCAGATGGCTCCTTATGAAGCTCTCTATGCAAAGAAATGCAGGACTCCAACTTTCTTGGATGAAGTTGGGGAAAGAAAGCTATTAGGACCTGATCTCGTTGATGAAATGGCAGAAAAGGTCAGATCTATTCAATAACACATAAGAGCAGCTCAGAGTCGACAGAAAAGTTATGCCGACAACCGAAAAAAGACCTAGAGTTTGAAGTGGGTGATAAAGTGTTCTTACGAATATCTCCCTGGAAGAGGGTTATGAGATTTGGAAAGAAGGGGAAGTTGAGCCCTAGATATATCGGTCCTTTCGAAATACTGGATCGCGTTGGAAAGGTAGCTTACCGATTGGCACTTCCACCGAATCTCTCTCAAGTTCACGATGTGTTCCATGTATCTCTCCTGAGAAAGTACATACCTGATCCTTCACATGTACTCAGCTCAGAAGTTGTACCGCTGGAGCAAGATCTTTCTTATGAAGAACAGCCGATAGAGATTCTGGATCGTAGCGAAAAAGCCCTACGAAACAAGACCACTCGATTGGTGAAAGTTTTATGGAGGAACCACCAACTTGAAGAAGCTACATGAGAGCTTGAGGATATGATGAGGGAGAAGTATCCTCATCTGTTTGTTACAAAGTGACGAATTTCAAGGGAGAAATTCTTTTTAAGGGGGGTAGAATGTAACACCCGAGACTTTTATGTTATATAAATCTTCAAAGGAATCTTTTTCTACACAACACTTGCTTGGCTTGCTTTACACGCAATCGCGACCTTCCTCGATAGCTTGCGTCGTACGCAATACCGAGTTTCACTAAACAACAATATGCTATTAAAACTAGCCGTTATGAATAGTAATAACCACTTTTTGAAATTTTATAAATTTTATTTTTCAAAATGGACTTCATTTTTGGACTCAAAATATCGAAATTAGCCTAGGGTGAAATTTTGGTATTTTTCTGAAAACTTTCAATTTTTGATGAATAGTGAAACCACTAAGTGGTAGGTTAAAAACTGAATTTTGCATAAAACTTAATTTTACCGCTTCTGTGAATGGAATTTCAAAAATCCGACAGACACGGTTGATGTCAGTAAGTAAAATGTGGTTCAATGAGATAAAAATAATTTTTTGGTGAATAGTAACTTTTTACTATTTTTACCGCGGTTAATAGTAAATAGGGTAACTAAGGGTAAATATGATATTAATATTACCCTAACACATGTCCTAATTCTATAGGACAAGTGTAATTCGACCAAAAACAAACTTAGGAATAAAATATGACCATTTAGGCCCACTTGGATTAGATTAGGACATTTATTATTAATTTATTTAAAGAAGGGTTAAAATAGTTAAAATCAAAGTTTAATAAGTAAATCATTTTTAATATGGGGTTATACATAAGATAAATTCGATTTTAAATATTCATTAGAAAGATAAAACGATTTCCTACATGATGGTATTTTATTTGTAATTTTTAGACATCAAATAATTTAATTAATTTATGACACGAAGATGATGCAGTAATTATCTTATTAATGAAATATTGAAAAAATTGATAATATAAATACCAAAATAAATGTAATTTGAGACTTTTTATGAATTCCACTAATTTTTTAGGATACTATGATATATTAGTGTTGATTTAATCAACTTGGTTCGAACATATAATTCTGTTATGACTTTCACAAAAATCATATATCAAATAGTGTCAAAATTGACACAAAATAGTTTTTAAATCAAATATTATATTATTAATTGTTATTTTATTCCTAAAAACCTAAGGTTCGGCCAAATGACTTAGATAAGGATATATATATTAATAATAAACAATTTGGGGTTCTTTTGGCATGTTATAGTAAGTTTATTAACCATATAGTGAAAGAAAACAAAAAGACACGGTAAAAGTTAAATTAATTAACTTAGAGTTAAATCTAATTGATAAGGTTAAAATAATACCCTAAACTTGTCTAAATCCTATTGGTTGATAGGATTTCGACCCATCCCCACTTTAGCTTCGAAATAAGACCCTTTGGAACCATTATAAACCGATTTTTTACTTTAATATAAAATAATATTTTGATATATTCCTAAGGTGCCCCTCTCCTCCCTTATAAAAGGGCACCTCCTCCCCCTCCTCCTCACACCAATTTGAGCACTCAAGCTCGGCCAAACCCTGCCATTTTCTCCTCTCCACTTCCCTAGAATAATCCTAGAGGTCCTGGTCTTCTCCAAAGACCAATCTTAGTTCCTTAAGTGGAGGATTCAAAGAGGCGTTCCAAAAGAAGAGGTAATATCCATTACCGATCTTTTCAATTTCTTTCTTCTTCAACTTCTTATTCTTTAGTTGTTTCATGATAAAGTAAAAACATCAGTATTAATTACATACTGATATGTTATTATAAATATGAAACAGCCCTAATTCACCTTCTATCCATCCTACGGAAAAATGAAATCACCGCGCGTGCGTACGTACAGAATACCGTCTCCACGCCGTGGTGTAATCTATTTTCCACCATCACCTTACAAGGATGGGTATAATGGTGTAATGAGTAAATATATATGATTATTATGAAGTAATATTGATACTGAAATAATATATATATACTCCAATACAATTCCACGATCATAGGAACGATATCATCACTCGTTCGTACGTACGGAATACCGCCTCCACGATGTGATGCGACTCGTTCTACATGATCTTCATTTCATAATGATTATATAAATGAATTGAATGAATGAATATGGTATATACTACACTAATACCATTCTGGAAATGAATTATCTATAACCTAAAGATAAGAATAAGAATTTATTCGACAGAACACGCATAAGAACAAAAAGTTATAAAGACCCGAGTAACAAGTAACAATGAAATATTACTAACAAGAAGCTAATAATATGACCATATATGATATCATATAAATATGTATGATTCTGGAATAAGTCAATAACATTATTTAAACCATTATACAGGAGCTTCGGACACGAACAAAGAAAATCGGACCTAAGGTAAGGGAAATACCACAATCTCATTTTTATCCGAGATTGTTTATTCATAAGTATTTACTGGGGTGTATTTTATCATCCACATCCATGTTTCATCAATATGTAATATTATTTCCATCCACCTACAATTGTTTAAATCCATTTTTACCCTTCGGTGAGTTTTTAGTAATATCTATGAAAGGAATCTTTTGTCATACGAGGTACTTTTTGACTTTTCCGACAAAAGTACGAAGAATGTTTTTTTTAACTTATACGGCATGAATGGATTTTTAAAACATTGTTTCCAAGAAGCTTCCTTTACAAGTTTTCAAGTTTATTTTTAATCAACTTCTTTTATTTTAAAGTTGAATGACATGTTATGAAAGGAAAAATGTTTTTGAAGAAGACAGTATATTTTCCTCAAGAATGGAGTTCAAGTGTTTTATCAAAATTATTTTCCATCTAAGATAATAAAGGGTTCTGTTTTTATCCCTATTATTAAATTGATTTGTTCATGTTGTGATGGAATTATTTTTATGAATTCCTTTATCTTATATGAATTGATTTATGATGTCATGATGTTTCAAGAATCCCATTTTTGTTACATGTGTTATGCGATGATGTATGTTTTATGATTATGTGGCACACATAAGAAAGGATTCATTATAAGATGGGTGGGACCTATATCTCCCTCCAATGCATTGGGTAAAGATTTTATATCTCATGAGATAGACATGGCTGGAACGGAAGGTTATTTCGGTTCAGTGATACAGGACTGAAACGAGGAGTGAACTCGGTTCAGAAAGGGACTTTGTCCACTAAGATAGTCTTGGCAATGAGTCATGACTAACAAGAAATGATTTTCCATGATTATGTGTGCATGCCACAAAGTTTCAAGTTTTATGTTATGATTATGGGGATCTCATTTTCACTTCTATGATTTATTCCATGTTAAGATATTATGATCTCTTTTGCAGGTTTTGATTTTTATAAAGATATGATATGATTTTTATTTCCTTTATTTGCCCTTGCTGAGCATTTGAGCTCACCCTTTTATGTTTTCTTTTCCCCAGGTCAGGAAGATGGATATTAAGTAGAATATTCTAAAAGGGACCCTAGATATGATGAAATAAATGGGAGACACTGTAGAAGATTTATGAACCAGTTGTTTATGTTTCCCAGTTTCTAAAGACACTATACCTATACGGTCCTTTGTTGTTTTGTCATATGTTGTAATAAGTGTGCTTCAATTTCTAAGTATTAACAATGTATGTAAAGTATGGGTCATTATATTTAAATTTAAAAATTCTCTTAGAAATAAGAATAGAAATTAAAAATTAAAATTATTTACTCTAATAATTACTGTTCTATATTTAATAAAATATTATAAAAACTAATTTTTTATTTATATAATCAATATTGCAATAAAAAAAGTCAATATAAAATAAAAAAATTATTACAAAATTGTGGTAATATAAATAATATAATGACATCCTAGAAAGAAAATAATAATTTATTTTCATAAATTAAGGGTACTTTTAGAACATTATATTTATACATACACATGAAAACAACAAACACACACATGTTAAATCACATCTTAATACATAAAATAAAAATTAACACTAGAGTCTTTTAAATATTTAAATTATTATATATTATCAAAATAAAAAAATAAAAAATATAGAATTCAGTTTTATTAAAAAAACAATAAAATATATAAACACAACTTAAAATTATTGAAAAAAAAACACATAATCATTTTCTAAAAGATCAGGATTATATTATACTTTCAAAAGCATAAATAAAACAAATTCACAAATATAAACAAAAAATATGTACTTCAACAAATTTCAACTTAAAAATAAAAAATGTATTGACTTAACATAGAAATTAATTACCAAACAAACCATATAAATGTTACATCTAATTATTCTTCTTTATAAACATTTCTCATAAAAATGTTATTCAAGATTCATATATTAAATAAAAAATGATCTCTTATTGTTATTTATTGATAATTTAAATATCAGAAATCCTATTTTGTAATTCCTTTATATTATAAGAAGAACCAAAACCAATTTTAAGGTAATGATACTTCATTTATGATCTAGTCAAACTCACATAATCATTATATGAAAAAACATTTTCAATAAAAAAATTAATTACTCTAATTTTAAAAATCATAAGGACAAGCAGTTAACTATAAATTGTATGAAGTATAGTTATTTTCATAGAGATCTAGTTTCCTTGACCCATATTGCACCACTTTAAATGGATTATAAAACATTATATGGACATTTTAGATGCATCACAATGTAATTCAATGCATCCCAGAAGAACTAAAAAACAATAAAATTATTGAACAATAATTTAATCAATCATAATAACAGTAGTAACCATTAAATAAGACACAAATAAATAATAAAAGAATTAAAATACCTTAGAGGGAAAAAATAAAAAAAAAATGTGCAATGACGTACGTCTTTAGGGAAAAAAAGTTTTATTAAATTTTGGCTAAATGAGAGTGATGGGGGTTAATAGTGGTGGTCAGTGACAAATGATGGTGGATGGAGGTGATTGAGGATGGATAACAACTGTAAGATCGATGAACGTAGGGTTAGGTCCCTCTATGATGGAAGAAAATCCAAAATCTTGAAACAAGAAATAAAAAGTTATAAATCCAAGCATTTTTATATTTTTCTAATGTTTTTAAACATCGGTTAATTTATAATCAACATAAAAATATTTTTTGAAATGTTGGTTATAAAATAACCGATGTTGATAAAAATATTTATTCGTTTTCATCATCAGTTATATAATAACCAATGTTCCAAACATTTTTCATGTTGGTTTTATATAAATGACATGAAAAACACATCCTCAAAAATGAATTTTTCACTCGAGCAATGAGATAGTAATGAATTTTTTGTTGGTGTTTATATACAATGATCTCTCCCTTGAAATATCATTAGGGTTTCACATTTTTTATTATTTATCATCAAATATTTTGGTTAAAATAAACTATTAAGCTAAAAATTATGTTCCATCCTTGTGTTTCTTTTCTTTTTTTCTTGAAATAGTAATGGGTTTACCTGGTTTTAATTTAAAAACTATTAGATAAAATTCATTAAAGAGTATTATAACCATATAAAATTAATCAAATGAATTTTTGAAATGGGATTGTATTTCCTTGATTTATAAGAATTGTTTTCAGAAAATAGTTTTTCTAGATCTATGATTAATAAAGTTTAGACATATCTATTTTTAACAACTTGTATTAGTTAATCATTATTATTCTTGATATGATTATATATTATTTGTTTGTTATGATAATATATTTTTGAAGAGTTTCACAAGGTAACCATGGGTACATGTTTTGGTAAACTAGATGAGTGCTCTTGTAGTTTAGATTCTTCTATAAAACGTCTTAGGTTATATTTTCTACTAGGTAGGGTTATAAACTATATATATTAAGTGGGTGAGTAGTAGTTGGTTATGTTAGGTTCCCATACATGTCAGTTTTCCATATGAAGTTTTATTTACATTACCAATAGGTTAAAACCCTTGTGATTAATTATTAATACATACCATTACAAATTTTGATAATTGATGATTAAATTATATCCCCTTTTGTTATGGTTTATTCTTTCCATGTTATTTATTACAGTTGATCTTGGTTTTTAGTTATAATAAATTAGGGTATATGAAATGGATTCCAATTATTTTTGAAATCAAATGAAGATTTCATAGAAATATTTCTTCTAAATATTTTTTAAACTATTGAAAATAGTTTTTATTATGAAAAATATTATATTTATTTAGGTTGTATCCTACTAGTTTTTATACTACCACCCTACATACATCCATTTGGATGATGTATACTTAGTTATGATTGAAATAGATAAAGGGAATTGAACCACTTCATTTTACGGTTCTTCTTAATGGATCATCATTATTATTTGTATGATAATATGTGGTTACTACAGGTCATGTAGTGCTAGATCTTGTAATGAGTGTTATAGATCATTTAGTGGTGATTATGGGAAGCTAATGTACAACCTCATCGAACATGACCTTATTTTTATTGTCATGTGAGTGTACAATTTTAGGGTTTTTTTAATTTAGCTTTTAATTTATTATGTGATGTTTCTTATTAGTTTTTTTGATTATTTTAATTGTGTTATACTAATTTTGGTAAGGATTATATTTTTGAAACTACTTAATTCTATTAATGGATTTAAAATATATAGATAAATCACAATAGAGTTGTTGTTAGAGTTTGTGAAATGGTTTATTTGACATTAAGGGTGAAATTATTCCCAAAGGTTATATTAGATACCTTTATATCTTGTCACCTTTCATAGTGATCAATATAAATCATCGGGCCTTGTGGTAGACCAATACAAATGATATGAAGTATTAATCTTTGAATGTTCTTTAAAAAATGGTATAGGGTCCATTTTTTATTTGGGGAGTATTTTCAATGTTGATGTTGGACTATTAGGACATGATAAGTGATTTTGGAAAAGTGAATAGACAAAAATTCATCATACTAAACCTCTAGATACCATGAATGGTCATTGATTATGTCCTGAATATTGACTTTTTCATACATATTTTGGTATGTTTTTATTCAATTTCATTTTATTATGAGTTTCAATTGATTATGGTGAGTTATTTATGAATTTTTTTGTTTTTGGTGGAAAGGAGGAGAAAATGAATGTTTCTTTTTTTAGGTGCACACTTTAGAAAATTTTGTAGTGACCATGAGACTAGAATTGGAATCTTTCTTAGTATCACAAACATGGTGGGTTGACCATTTTCCAAGACATGAGGCCAATCTATGTTTAATGATATATTTTTTTAAAATTTTAAAATTTTCTCCCCTTTTATATTATGTTCTATTTTTCGTTAATATATACAATATTGTGAGATATTGGGTGATATTTTATTATTTTTAACTTATTTTTTGAGATAAATTATGTATTTATTGAGTTTTATATTCTGTATTTTATAGACTATGAACCCAATATGTTCCTCAATTAATCATAGAGAGGGATTTGTTAAGAATAAACTATAGTACAACCCTCATATGGACCCAAATATTATTGAGTTGTTCAACTGAATTATTCAATATATTGGTTATTAAACTGAAGAATATCAAGTTCGAGTGGAAGATCATGCTTAAGATTTCCCTAAGTAGAATGCACTAATATTACATTGAGGCAAAGGGAATATAGAACATGAGGAATGAACAAAAAATATGAATCACATCTTTGGATATCTTAAGTACCATGAGAACTAGAAATCCACATTTTACACATACATGATTAAGATACTGAGATAGAAATAGTGGGAATCCATCACGCATTCTTGGTTGCATGAACATTTAAAATTGGAAAAGTATAAAGAGATTATAAACTTTTACCTGGAGATTATGAGGTTAGAAAAATCTATAGTATTCATAATATATAAAATGGGATAAGTTAGTGATGAATTATGATACATGGTTTTCCGATTTGGTCCGCTTTTCCCCTAAGATGAAATTAAATGATTATATGATGTATCAATTCTGGAGATGGGTTTGAGAATGTATGTCAAATCATTGTTTTATTTTTTGTTTTCTTATTTGATTATGCTGAGGTGGGTGATATGGAAACATTTTACGACACATATATCGAATAATTGGATAGATTATTTTATTCATCCAATACTATCTTAGAATACTATAGTTCCTTATCTGGTCCATAGGGGAAGCATGAGGATGGTCAAGGAGATATTATTGGGAGTGTGAAATATTCTTCTTATTTTACACTAATGAATCCTTCATAGTTGAATCTAGCGGTGTTATTTAAAATTGGTAGTTTTTTCCATATTATACCATATTTACATTAAAATCGTAATAAATTCCATTAACATGGGAACTTAGGTCATCTATAATATTTATTTGGTATCCTCCTTTTACAAGTATGGTTGGGACTTATTATAAGAGAAGCTCTTATTTTCATTAGATATATGTAATGGTGTAGGTTTTAATCCTTAGATTAAGGAGTATTATTATTAGTCTTTGAGGTCTCAGATTAATCCAAAATCTATGAATTTATATATGGAAGATCATGTAATTGAGGAATAAGATGTTGGTCCATCAACTATTATGGGTATATAGTATATTTATTTCTATTTGACTATGAAATTATTTAATAATGGTGTACCCTCTTATTTATTCACCTAAAAATTGATTTAATATCTAGTCTTAGAACACTATTTATATTTTATCTATTTTACATTTATAATCCTTAAAAAAGAGACATAAGTGGATCATGTGCCCTGATATCTATGTGATTTTTACAAATTTTTTGGTTATTTAATATATTCTTGTTCTATACTTGAATATAAATTATCCTAAATTTTTTATAGACAAGAATATTTATTTGAATGATTATATAAATTTCTATGAGTAAAGAATTATATTCTTTTCACTGGATAGTGTTGCATAGAGAATGTGTCGTTGATTCTTCCAGGTGTAATAATGTTATAAATTTATAGTTCCAAAAACAACATTTACGACTACAGTGTCCTCAAGAAATAATATGAGGTCGAAACCACATGTATAACTTCAAGAGAAAGGAATATTGTCATTCAAACCCAATAGAAGGATTGATCACATTCACTTTGAATTTTTGGTTTTCCAAGAATTAGGTGTATTAGATATAAATCAGATAATAAATAATGGATCAGGGTCAATTTAAGGCTTAAACAAATATAATCCTAAATCCATGTTGGGATATTTTTATATCATAGGCTGTGAAGAGGTTCAAGGGTCACTAATTGGTTATGATAAAACCAATTATATATACCTGTACAACCACTACATAAAACATCACTAGTTAACATTGGTTTACTAGTGGTGGTTCTATTTACCACAGTGAAATAAGTTCTATTTTAAAAATAAAAATATGTTGGTGGTTTAGTCAAACCACTGGTATATATATTTTTATTTTATTAATTATCAGTAGTTTATGTGAAACTTCCATGAAATGTTTTTAAAAAACATTATTTCCTCCTCCTTCCCTACTCCCTATGTGCGACCTAAAATCTATCCTCCACTTCCACAACATCATCCTCTACCCTCTCATTCATGTCCCAAACCTTTCCACCCCCTTCTCCAACCACCCTCTCCCCGACGATGATGAGAACTCCCCTCTGACCTCCCTCCTCCATCCTCAACGACGACCCAGACCCATGTGACCTCCCGAACTCCCACGACTAGAAGGAGATGCCGAAGCCCCCACCCTCGGACCTCCTTCTCCCTAGTAGTTCCCCTCCCTAGTAGTGATGTGGACCCCTCCCCTCTAACATCCATCTCACAGTCTCGTTTCTCCTCTTATCCCTTCAATGTTTCATTGGCCTTGTTGTGCAGATTTAGTGTCACACTTTGTAGATGTGGTAGATCATAGGTTGGTTATCTCTATTGCATAAATAATTAAATTAATAAACACTAATTTATTTCTTCTTTGAGATAGGTTTTAGATTCACAATGATGTTATTATATGTGTATATTAAATATTTCAAAGGAAAACCATGTTTAACTTTTTTCTATTGAATGTGAAGGTTTTTTATTTAAAACATGTATTTTAAATTTGTTATTAAAATACCATGCACACATAACATTTGATAAAATAGTAGAATGTATATTATTACCTTATTTCAAGAATTTAGAAGTTTATTTGTTCTAGAAAATATTATTTGTTGAAAACTCATAAATTCAAAGGCTGTGCATGTATTTTTTAAGAAACAATATTTGGTTACCTTGAATATAGTGACTTTAGAAAGATTGAGTATTTGTTTTTTGAAAGGAAATTATATAAAGAGATTTCTCAAAGTGTATTCAACTTCATGGATGGAAAAATTCATAAATGCACTCAAAATTTACCCATATATGACGAGTTGTGATATATTTTAGAAATTAAAATTCTATGGAATGTTGATTTCCCATATGGGATCATCATGTTGATTGTAGTTCACATTGAAAGAGAAGGGGATGTTTATAAAAGGGATTATAGATGTGGAGGTAAGC
Organism: Viscum album; assembly: GCA_963277665.1. NCBI lineage: Eukaryota > Viridiplantae > Streptophyta > Magnoliopsida > Santalales > Viscaceae > Viscum > Viscum album. The sequence goes on from OY728156.1 coordinate 896,047,708, forward strand.
TTATATATTGATTAGTTATCTATATTCCAATTTCATAATTGATTTTTGGTTTCTATTTTATAATATATGAGGTTCTATATAGTTTTTCTAAAAATTTAGATGCTCATATATAATTACCTTAAATAAAATAAATAAGTATAATCATATATAACAACCTATTTTTTTGTTTTTATTAGTTTTAGAAATCTAATAATCTATGATATCCAAATAATTTATACTTTTCATTCATATTTTTAAAGGGGTGCTCTTGGTATTAGTTAGACTATGGGAAATGGTTCAAAAATTGATCAATGTAGCTAATGCTTCAGTGGAATGAACCCCCCTTAGTAACAACACTAGGGTATAATACACCATCAAATTTTTATCCCATAAAAATAATATCATCAAAATATAAAATAGAAAAAATTAATACATATTAAATATAGAATATTTTTTCAAAACATCCATCATTAAATTTTAGTTGTTTCAAGTGTGTATCTAACATCAAATCCCATGCTCTGTCTTATTCTAATAAGTATAGATTCTTATTTATATTTTATTATATTGATTTTTTTAAAAATTTATATCATTATACTTGAATGTAAAAGGATAATACAATATAATACATATGGATATTTGTTGGATTAATTTTACTTGATACACACCTCAATATTCCAATGGAATGGAAGAATTTGTAGATTTTTAAATTATAAATAGATCAATAGATTTTAGAATAAATTTTTTGTTTCCTAACAGTAAATTCATGTAATGGTTGAATAGATCCAAAATATATTAGAATTTGATATAGAAACTATTTTCAAGTTGATATGTCTTGTGTATCTGGAATGGTGAATCAAATGTTATGAAAAGTTAAAACAATGAAAATAATATCAATGAAATGAAAATTGACCCAATATAGGGGAATTTATATTGAAATTTTTTAAATGAATAACTTTTCTTCCAAAATACAATGTACCATTTTTAAAGATCAATAGAACCATTAGTTGATTCTGAGAAGGATAATATTCCTTATAAATTCAGTGATAAGAAAATGATATTTATGAATTAGTTTAAGATATGTAAAAAGAACTATATAAAGGGGATTCCATGTATTCAAACTTGTATTTTTTAATGATGTTATATCATATCATGTTTCTTTATAGAATTACTAACAAAGTAATATCCCCGATTTTAGTGTTTCTTCTTGATGCATTTTGTGATGTTAATATACCTGTATCATTCTATGAGATGAATAATCTTATAAAAAATCATGGGCTTGTTTATACAAAGATATATGCATTCCCTAATGATTGTATGATTTAATGGGGAGAAGAGTCTGACAAAGAATAATTCACAAGATGTCATACAATAATATGTAATTAAATGAACGAAAATAATAGTATAAATCAATGAAACCCTTGTAAGAAAAAGAAAAAGAAAACATCTTGTTGGGAACAAATTCCTAACGGCATGATCTCAGTATGTTTTGGGTGTGGGTTTGTTTGTTAAAAAATCCAAATGACCGCAAATGAGTGTGGTTGGTGTTTTCTGAAGACAGGTTTTTAAGGTGGTGTAGTTTCCCAGTGTTTGAAAAATTTTAGGGCCACAAAATCAAGAGTTTAATGATTAAAATGGAATGATTTCTTCATAGGAGTTAACTATATGATGCACGTTAAAGAAAATTGGCAATGGATGACAACCACATTTCATTATTCATGGGTCACATACCACGATCTAGGAATGGTACGCAGAGCGCTGAGAGCAGTATGTTGATGTGGTTCACGAAAAAAGTAACGGTTCATGGTGGAAGGTGGTGTGGTACGTAGATGGGCTGAATTTAACAGAGGAAATTGACCACGTAAGGGAAAATATTGTATGTAGATCATGGAGGAAAATGGTTCGAGGAGGGATTTTGGTTCGCGGTGGATGAAGAATAGGTTAGCGGTGGAGGCTAGAGTGAAGATTTGGAAAATATATATTTATCATATTAAGAGGATATCATTTCCTATATATGAATCACTAACCCCACTGATACTAGGGAGATCTAATATCATTGAGAACATCTTTTTTATTCTGGATTTTAGAAAAGGAAAAAGGTAGTTTGCGAAGGTTGTTTCGCAAACGATGAAAGTGGTTCACACTGAAGGTGTTATGCGGGATTCTTATCTCGTAAAGGAAGTCTGGTACGCGGATGAGGAAGTCTGGTATGTGGAAGGAGTTGACTCAGTACATGGAGGAGGAATATCTGGTATGTGAGAAGGAGTGTTCCACAAGCGGTATGCAGAGGGGAAGCTTCGGTATGCAGAAGTGAAGGTAATCTGTGAATAAAAAACAGTTCCTGGATCAGAGGGGTTTTGAAGAGGTGGTTTGCAAAATTGGTACGTGGAAGTTGTACATTATCACGAAGGTGGAGGCATTCTACCAGCGAAGGGTGGTTCACAACAGAAGAAAGAGTACGTGAAGAAGCCTTCCCATGTACCAATCCTAGTACTCAGTATGTGGAAGAGTATGTGGTTTGTGATTTGTATAAGGAAGCTTACAAAAGATTCAAATTACTTTGTGAAAGTATTTTTGGGTACCCAGAAGTATCTGGGATGGTGGACTTCATCTACAGATGAAAACAGGCCTCAACAGAGCATCTACCTAGAGTTGAGGATGCAGGAATTCATGAAAATAATGGGACCTACATGTTTATAAACTTTGACTGACCCAAAAGTCCATAAACTGTGAGTGGATTATTTTTCCAAGAGTAGTGAGAGAAGGAAGATGAAGACGGGGACCCTTTCCACTGGAAGGGAGCCAGAGAAAGAGGCATAGGTAGTTAACCTTGCGAATGTAGTCAGTAGACCCTAAAATATGTAAAGGTAGTGATCTTGTACATAGAAGATCTATCCCGAACATTGTACTCATTAATTGGTCGTGAGGTTCCGTGAATTTGGTATATCAGAACATTGTCGTAGTATGCTCCTTATACGTAGCCTAGTGAAGGTGAACCAAGTTAAAATCACTATGTCCAGTGCATGATTTAATATTAGTGTGTATATTTCCACCGGAAAAATATAGAATTGAGTTTTTTCTAATAATTAAACAAGATACAAAAGGGGGAAAGTTTTAATCTACCTTACCCTAATTTCTCCCCATCTCAGGGTATTCAACCTAGTAGACCTAACACATCTAAAATGGGATTTAATTATTTTCCATTGAGAAAACACTTGAAATGTTTATTCATGTCATCTAAGACTGCATACAATATGAAGTTTTATGCTTAAGATAATAATTATGGCTTGATGAGACATATAAGAGATTCAAAATCATGGAAGATGTTTGATTTGATATATCCAGATTTTTTATTGGATAATAGGAATGTACATTTTGGATTATATTTTGATGGTTTTAACCCTTTTGATACATTAATTACTAATTATTTCATTTATATAGTTGTTTTGATCCCCTATAATCTACCACCATGGATGTGGATGAAGAATAAATCATTCATTATTTTGATGATTATTCTAGGAAATTAAATACCAAGAAATTACATTGATGTATACCTTCAACCTCCAATCAAAAAGATATGAGAATTATGGGATGATGGTGTAGAAACATTTGATGATTCAATGAGACAATGATTCAAAACTCATGCCTATTTACAGTTTAAAATTAATGACTTTCATGGACTAGAAATTATATTTAGTTGCAAAATCCATACTTATTCATCTTGTCTAGTTTTTAATTTTGATTTTGAACAATAACGATTACATAATAGAAAAAAATTTGGTTTTATGTCTAATTTTCGATTTCATAATACTTATCATAAATCCATGTTTGACAAGACTTGCTTAAATGGAGTTTTTGAATTGATAGTCACCAAATGTGTTTTATGTTTCAAAAATATTGGAAAAATTAATGAATGTTACTGTAGAATTTGGAAAATGTCATCAATTTAAAGAAGGGGAAAAGTGTTGGGGGTACAGTATCCGAAGACGATGGAACACAATAATGGAATAAACCAAGTATATTTTTAAAACTTACTTATAAAGAGTTTTATTTGATACATCATAATCTAGAAATAATGTATATTGAGAAAAATGTCTATAAAAAAATTTAATTTTAACAGTACTTAATGAGTTGAAAAAATTGAAGGACCACCTTAATACTCATAAATAATTGAATCAATGAATATAAAGATTTGTTTTTGGGAAAATGAGAACGAAAAGTATCATTTAGGTATTCTTATTATGAAAAGGAATGAGAAATACATTTTCCTTCAATATTTAAAAAATTTAAAAGAGCTAGATGGATATTCAAGTAACATATCAAGGGGTGTTGACTTAAAAAATATAATTTAACATGGATTTAGAGGTCATGAGTTTTATATTTTGATGGAGAAGTTGTTTCCATTAGCATTGTGTAATGCGTTCACTAAAAATTTAACCATAGTTCTAGTGGATATTTATTCCCTTTTCAGAGATTTTTCTAAAAAAAATCCAAATCCATTCAATCTTGATAAAATTTAAGAATGACCAATTTTGATATTATTTAATTTCTTGATGTTATTCTGCCTTCACTCTTCATAATCTTGAATCATTTAACAATTCATTTGGATTAAGATGATAAAGAAGGGGGACCAGTAAACCATCGATGGATGTATCCAATAGAGGTGTATATTGTTATTTTATTTATTTTCATTGGTGAATTTGTTTTTGTTGAATCATTGAGTAAATTTTTATAAAATGTTTCTCATTTTTATTGCATCAGGTAAATAATCCATTTGAAATCGTATGTGATGAATAAATATCAACCAAAAGGCTCTATTAATAAAAGTTGCATAGCCAAAGAGTGATTGACATTCTGTTCTAGGTATTTGGATGGGATTGGGACTCGTTTTAATCATGATGGACATGGTGATGAAATATCCACGAATTATCATTTTGAAAATAAGTCATTGTTATTTCACACTATTTGGAAACCAATTAGAATGGGGTAAAATTTTACACTAACTTAATTGGAGTTTCTACAAGAGCATAGACATTTCCTATTGAATAGTGTTATTTCATATCCATTTACTGATAACCTGTGACTGCAACAAATATGTATATAATGGGTGAATCTCAAAAATGAGATAGAATTAACAATAGTTTTTAATAAGGATCTTGTTGAATGGTTCTCCAATCATCTATATATATGTATTAGTATTCAAATTACTAATGTATATTTATTTTTAAAATGAGAAAAGTTATAGCTTATATATTTTCATCTAGATAATTATTGTTTAAAATCAATTAGAAATATAGAATGATTTTTTTTCTCAGGTTCCTCTTAGGTAGGTAAATAGATTCAATGCCTACAATATTAATGGGTTTAGGTTTCATTTAGTTTATCATGAAGAAGACATGAAAACTCTTAATAGTGTTGTATTAATAGATTTAGTGGTGGGATTCTATAGGATGATAAATGATATAATTTTATTAAAATCTCATGGCTAGTTTTTAGTTTTCGTACTCAAATTAATGTTAGATAACATTTATAGGGGTTTAATGAAGCATTCATTACATTTTTCATCTAAAACTTATCTCTTATGATGGATATAATTAATCATGAAAAACATAATCTATTTATCTTGGATTCACAAGTGAGGTTGTTCTCTCATGTGGATGAGGAAATACATGAAGGTCAGAATGTTCTTTTACACTTAATGGAGATATAATTATATGATATGGGAGAGAAATATCAGTTGGTTCTTTGTGACATTGAACCTGATCATCCACAAAACAATAAACATTTTCTCTGGAAAACATCAAAATAGTAGAACATGCAAGAGAGTTTGAAAATAAAGGACTCATTACAATAGATTTTGATAACAATGAAGATAATGAATATGAAGAGAATTTAATTTATAAATAGCTAATGAAAATATATTAAAAAGTATCATTGATAAATGTTTTATACATATATAATTTTTTGGTTTTTATTTTAAAAATAGTAAGTTCTGTATTTCTTATACATTTAATATACATTATCCATTTTAAATGAAGGAATATTGAGAAAAAAACTATAGGATCCTAGCCAATTAGTATCTTAGAGCACACCACCACTACCGTCATTTTATGTTGATCCCAGTAATTCTTTTGTACCTGATACTACTAGAGAGATAGTGATGGTTTCAGAATATAATGGTAGATTATTGGGAATCTCAATTTCAAGATGGTGATCATTCCCATTAAAATCCTCTATGTTATTGTTTTGTTGTTTTTTGTTAAATAAACTTGTTCCAAGTGAACAAAAACTCACATTTGAGTACCCAAAAAACAACACATATAAAAGATAACGCTCATATATAAAAATCACTAATAATTGATTTTTTACCATGAAATACACATTGATGTATAAAACAACACTCAATAATGTATTGGTAGTTTAATCCATAATCATTAGTAATAAAATAGCTATATATACCATATTTTTGTGAAGTGAACATATAAGAACAGGTATGAGCACCTATTTTATTTGAGAAGAGAACATGGTACAGGTGCAAGGTGGACCAAGCATGAGGTGTGGTGTGAATTTATAGGTCACGATGGGGGGTGTGACTAGATTGGGTGTAAAAAAGTATAAAATAAGGAAGGTTGATCTAAATCAATAATTTTATTACTAATATATTAATTATTAAATTAAAAATAAAATAAATATTTAATGAATACATAACTTATCATTGGACAACAAACAATTATTTATTTGAGAAATATCATAATTGATACCATGTCACTCTGAGTTAAGGTTTGCATGTGATGCCTGAAAATACATTTTTAGTGTTTTCAAACAGTAAAATTAATATTTAAAGATATAAAAATAACAAATGATATCTTATTGAAATGAAATCATGGTACAACCACCATCTATTTATTTGTGACAAGTATAAGAAAACAACATGTTCATTCAATATGCGGTGTGCTTAGAATTGACGAAAAAGAAATATTAAAAGATATCAACATTATATAAACACATGTTTGTGGGAAAAAAATGAAATGAAATTACCCATAAATTATAAGACAAAAATTTTATATTTGATTTTGAAATCTAGGAATCGAAGGCATGTTGTTTGGAATTACGGTTTACCCATTATGGATGTAAATGTGTTTTTAGTGTTTTAAAACACTAAATAATGCATGGAATGGTCGAATCCAAATAAAATACCTCATATTTACATGAAATCATTGGATAACCATTAATGAGTTCTTTTTTACGTGTATGTGTAGACAACACGTCAATCTAACGTGCAGTGTGGTTGGAATGACTCAGTACCCACTTTTTAAAGGTACTAAAACCTTTAGAAACAACTGTTGGGGGGGGGGGGGGAAGAAAATGATGTAATATTTCTATGAAATTACAAGAAAATAACTATATAATTAATTTTTAAATGCATAAACCAATGAAACATCATTATGAATGATGATTTCCCATTATGGCTATAAAATCCATTTTAAAATTTTAAATCAAAAAAAACATGTGTGAAATGGTAAAACCCATAGAAACTGAAAACATATTGATATTGAATCCTTATAAAATCATTGATAAATTATTTTTGATGTGTACATGTAGAAAACACATAAACACGACATGTTTTATGGTCAAAATGACTCATTAAACATTTCTTAAATGTAACAAACCATTTAAAAACACGTGTTATGGGGTGAAAACCAGGAAAAATACATAGGATTTCTTTCAAATAAGGTGAAAATGACAATAAATTTTACCGTGAAATTTATGAACTAATTTCTTGTTATTCTGAATGATAGTTTTTTCGTTATGTCTATAAATGCATTTTTGGTGTTTTAAAACACTAAAATGTGCGTGCATCGGTAAATAACATAGAAAATCACGATAGATTGATTTGAAAGCATTGAAAAACCACTAAAGAGTTATTTTTCATGTGTACATAGATACAACATGTCAAGCTGACTTTTGGGGTGCTTTTAATGACCTAGATACCACTTCATAAAGGTACAAAAGCCGTTAAAAACATGTGTCATGGGGGGCGCAAAACTCATAAAATGATTTAATATTTCACTAAAATCATGGGAAAAGGCCTTATATATATATTTAAATGTATGAAATGATGAAACCAAATTCTAAATTATGGTTTTCTTATTATTTCCATAAACAAATTTTTAGTGTTTTAAAACACCGAAACACAGGTTGAATAATAAAAACCATAAAAACTACCTCATATTAACATGAAATCATTGTAAAACACCCCTTTTAATTATTTAGAACATGTAGACGTAGTTAAAACATCAATATGACATGATGTGGGGTCCCTTATTAAAGGTATAGAACCTTTAAAAACAAGTGTTGGTAGTCAAAACCTTAAAAATGACATTAGATTTCCCAAAAATAAAGGGGGAATGACCATATATTTAATAATGAAATGTAGGAAGAGGCAAAACATCCATTTGAATGACGATTTGATAGGCATGGCCATAAATACAATTTTATTGTTTTTAAACAACAAATTGTGCGTGGAATGGTGAAAACCATAAAAATGGAAAACATATTGGTATAAAATCATTTTACAACCCTTGCTACATTATTATTCACATGTATATATAGAAAAAATGTCTATCTGACCCGTTGTGTGGTCGAAATGACTTATTAACCACTACTTCAAGGTATAAAAACCATTTATATTATGTTTCAAGGGGTCAACACTATGGAAATGTCATTGTATTACCCTAAAATCATGGAAAATGATCATATATTTTCCTAAATGGCCAAAAGGCCTTCAATTTTTTAGGTTTTTCTAATAATAAATCATTTATCGGTTGAACGGAAACCATTACATGACCCATAGGCTTCATGACATTTCATGACCCAATGGTCTTAGAGGAATTTATCCCAGACTTTAACAACCTAGAACCACCCCTCTCTAGCATCTGCATTGTGATCATCTCTCCACCTTCAAATGGTTGTTTAGATTGTTGTCCTTGGTAGAGATGCACATCCTTAGTACTGCCGGAAATTTCTATACCCTATCATCCATCCAAATCCAATAGATCTACTATGGTGAATATGACTACTAGGAATCCTCCTCTAGAGATTATTCTATTTAGAATCTATCTGGTTTGCTTTTGCATGACTGTATTTTGAATTTTGAAATATTGCATCTAATGACACGTCATTCCGAATAACAGTATTACCGCAATGGTCATAAATGTATTTTTATTGTTTTAAAACACTAAAACATGTATGGAATGGTGAAAACCATATAAAATGACCACATATTGATGTCAAATTATTAGAAAACCACTGATCAATTATTTTTGGACATTCACACAAATATAATATAATAATTTGATGTGCGGTGTGGTCAGAATGACTCAATAACAACTTCTCAAATGTATAAAACCCTTTTAGAAAAAGTGTTGGGGGGGGGGGGGTCAAAACAAAGAAAACAATGTACTAATTCTATAAAATTAGTGTAGAATGAAAATATATTTAATTTTTAATTGTATGAATCCACAGAATGTCATTATAAAATATGGTTTTACCACTATGGCCATAAACATGTTTGTAGTGTTTCAAAACACTAAAACATGTGTGAGACGGTCAAAACCATATGAAAATACCACATATTAAACTAAAATATTTTAAAACCTTTGCTAAGTTATTTTTGGAATATAGGACATACTGTGATATTAAATTCTATAAAATTTATTTATTATGTAAATTTTAAGCACATCGTATGCCGTTATAATAATAAATTATAGTATTTACTTATTGCTTTTATGTATTAAGTGTTGAATATTTTCTTAAATAGATATGTTTTAGTTTTAAAAGGGATTTAAATTATATATTATTTGTTTTATTTTAAAATTTATTCTATTTTATTAACAAAATAACAAATCTTATGTACACTATTATGAATATGTTATGTGTATTTTTGTTTTCTCATTTCGTACCACAAATATTTTATTTTTCATTTTAGGTGGATGATATAAAGATTAGTTAAGAGGTTGACCATTATGATCTAAAAAATTATTCATAATGAAGTCAATATGGTTCTTAGTTTCCATGGTTTTCTAAAATATTATCAATTATCATACTATAATTATGATTTATTTTTTTAGTTTAAATTTTTGTTTAATTATTTGTTACAATTGATGACATGACATCATCAGTTTTAGATTATGAGATAAATTAGTTGAAAACATATATATTGTAGGTTGTGATGTGGATGTATATTGGTTGTGACATGGATGAAGTGGAGTTAGACATATGTATGGGTTGACAATGATTGGGGTTATAATGATTGTGGATTTTTTGTGTTTGTTATGGATGTATGATTGATGTATGATGATTTATCATATATTTATGTTTTAGTTTATTTTAATTCAATTTGTTTATATTTATAGTTTTTTCATTATTTTTTTAAATAAATCTAATTTAGTGGAAATTTTTAGAAACTGCTGCTAAATACATTAAACAAAATATGTTTAGTGGGGGTTTGGATTAACCGCCACTAAAAAACTACCACATAACATATCATCTATGGTTATTTAACATTTTTAAATATTCATCCAGGATATATTTTATTAAATAATTGAAACTAAATAAAATATAAACAACCACTAGATACTCAAAAATTAAACATAGTTAAACTTCTATAAAATTATTTTCACTGTCACTAAATGAATAGAAAATGTGCAATAAACGATAGTTTTTGAAACCTCCACATTACTAATAAGAGTCAGTTTAATCCACCTATAGTCCACAAAAAAAACGAATTCTACAACCCATTTTTTAGTTCACAACTATCCCTTCATATAATTTTAGCTAATAACCTAGATGAATTACACATAGATTCTATGGCGAAAAGTATCAGAGGCCATTGGTCATTGTTTGCTCAAATCCAATTAGGCATGGTTTGATCAATTACACATCCCATGGTTAGTGATGTGCAAGATAATTTGATCAATATTTTTAAACAAATTACTAGAAATAGGGTTACCATGCTTCAATTAATAGATTCATTAGGTTTAGAAACCCCCTTACTCTCAACCCCTAATCCAAAGTGGATTAGTCATGCATGACGATGCTGATCAAAATGAAAATAATAATAAACATTCTCCACATTAACATAAAAAATTATAAATAATAAATCCACAATTAATAAAAGTAGGATTCAATCCAATACTTACTATGAATGATGAACCAGTGATGAATAATACAAGTGTCGAAGTTGAATGGAAATCGGTCACGAAATGGTAATTGAAATGGAATTAGAATTGAAACAACAAAAAAATGGTCATATGATAGTGAAAAAAGGAAAATATTTAACAAAAAATGAAAAGGATTAAATTAGAACATTGTTCTAAAGAAACCTAAACAATAGAAATAGAAGAATGACATGAAAAATGTAGGGTGTAACTTCTATCCAAAATGGGCATCCAAAAAATATAAATAGGCACAAAAGATTCATTTTTTGTAAATAATATGCATCATGTATTTTTTTAAGTAGATTCTGTCTTGAATTTTTTGTGGTGTGGATCTTATACACATTGTGAATTTAATATCTAAATTATCTTAACAAAATAATGAATTTGGTGGGATCCTTGAGTGGTATCTTCGATTGTATGGGATATCAAACTCTTTCATGTCCTGTAAAATCTACACATATTGTATATGATTCATGACTTGAAACTTTTTTATATTGTGTAATTTTACGAGGAAATATACTTTTGAAACATTATGAATTGTAATGTATCTACACAGCGTGTAAATTTTTTACGTCATGTAATTTATAATGGGATGGCCTTTGTTCCATAGGTATGTAGTTAATATATAATACATATCATGAACTCCTTTCATGGTGTGAAAATCCTGTTTGTTCAATTTTCTCAAAATATATTCCTTTAAGTCCAAAATTCCAAATTATTTTGAAAAAAACCCAAAACAAAATTATTTATTAAATAATAATTGATTAAAATAACATAAATTTATCCAAAATGTGTAAATAAATTTTTCTTATTGAAGTCTCCCACACATGAACGATTTCATTTCTATAAGAAATAAGAATCTCAATAGGGAATCCAGATGAATCAATTTATGAAATGATAAATATGCACTAGAAGTAGAAAAATTAAACTATGTGTAAGATGAAAAAGTATGTCCTCTAAAATAAATCCTTTAGATATAAATAATAATTCCTCATAGTTTAGTTTTTATTCATATTTTTTTTCCTTTTATTACAACTTTGTAACTATTCCTTTAAAATATACACCTTTTAAATTTACCTAAAAATAAATTCACCCCCATAAAAAAAGGTAAAATAATATTTTGGTTATGATTATACAATTAAAAATGTTTCTAATCATAGGCTTTACTTTTTTATAACATCTGAAATTTTTAAATAAAAATAAAACATTAATCTTGAGGGATTCAGTAGTATGGTTCCAATGAATATAAGGCTAAGGTCACGTGGGAAGGTGATAAAAATTGATCTCAAAGAGGTGGGTAATCTCTATAGTATAATGCATGAAATCGTAAGTAATTCCGTGAAGTTACTTCTCTTAGAAAAAATGAGTTCATGAATCAAACAAGTAAATTTTGGTCTATGAATGTGTCAATATTGTATTAATAAAGTAACACGTTTCTTTATTTTTCTATTTATTTATTTTTGAAAAAATATATCTAGGTCAGGTCCCACATCCATCAATTAACCACATAAGACCCATAATGGGATTAATTAGTCTGGTAATGGTGATTATTTTCCTTCCTAATAGAAAATCCATATATATATATATATATATTCTTTTAAACAATTATGGTAAGAATAGAAAATTCCCAAATTTATCATAAACCACATCATTTAAATCATGTGAATATTCCACTGTACATATCCTATGTATCAAATTCACATGTCCATCAACAATGAATATTCCTCCATTATTTTTAAAATTAAAATATTGAATCATACCAAGAGAAGGGTATTAGGTGATAATAGGCATGAAATAGATCCATTCTGGAAAGGTTATTCATGTATAAAATGGGATAGAGAAAGAAATATATACAAACTATTCTCAGAAAAATAATTCAATTTCTATTTCCTCAATTAGTTGATAAGTTTATTTTGTTCAATAATATCCTAAATTCGATTTAAATTCATGTTCTGATAGGTTTACATATCCCAAGTATCTCACAATAAATATATTAGGAAAATAATATAAAAATTTAATCTTTTAATCCTCTCAAAAATGTTATTACAAAAAAATAACTTGAAATAAATCAGGGAATAATATCCCATAATTAGTCAATAAAAATATATTTTAATAGTACAAAATAATAATTAAATCACTCAACTCAATAATAATGATAAAAAATCTAATCATGTAAAAATAGATTTCAATAATCATTAACCTAAATTTGTATTTTATTTATGATGGTGAAAAGATTTTTCAATTTCAAAGCATGCTTCCTTTGAAAAATGTCTCATATAATAATGAAAATAGGAAATAATCCATGTGTATTAACAATAATTATCAAGAAACAATTTTCCTCACATAAAATGAGATAGTTTCCACAATGTTCTCGAAAGAATCATGGAAGGGAAAGAAGGTATAACATAATCAAAAATGAAATGGAATTTTAGGAATTAGAAATTGGTGATTGGGAATTCCCTGAAGTGAATTTCATGTCATAGGAAAACATGATTTATGGTGATTATAAATTTGTATTGTAACATAAATTATTAGAAAAAAAATACCTGCACTAGATTAACTATTAGTCCATATGGATTAACAAATTGATAATAAGATTAATAGGAAGGTGCACAGTGTTAACAGTAGTGAAAGACAACTAAGATAAATTCAAGAAGGTGATTGTAATGATGTTTTCGATGAACTATGATTAAAAATTATATTAATAGGAGGATATAGGTCCTAAGAGCATAATTAATGAAATGAGAAAAATAAATATGGAATGCCAATCATACAGATCTAATAATTTCATCTTTATCCAGAAATATGGAAAAAAGAATCTGTAAGTGTAGTCCATGTAGACAGATGTTCTACCCAAGTCAATGAAAATAATTATCACCTAAATTTATCTCAAAAGCCTATGATCATCACCTCGAGGTATATAATCATGAGCTAGGTCCCGATAAAGTATCCTAAAAGAATCACCTCATATCACGGGGTTGTTCATTGTGAGAGGATTGTAATTTATTTAGGTGTCTCTAGATGTCCGCAACCAAAGTTTTACGACATCCACCATTCATGGATTGATCATCAAGGTTGTAAAAATTAGGGGTTCCATGAATTTGTAAGAGTACATTTTGATGATAATGATAAAGTCTCCAAGGGTTAGATCTCATGGTATACCTCCAATTATGAAAGTGACATAGTTGTTGTCCAGTTTGACGGTGGCCATGGACTTGAGGAATATCCCCCTCACGGTCTACTCACACTATTGTGTAATGGGGGAGAGGTGCAGCTAGTAGATGAGGTCAAGCACCACCAGGTGAATTTGGATCTTTATTAGAACTCTGATGTCCAATTCTTTGTTGGTCCTCATGGGATTCTCCGGGAGATGGAGCAACCTGAATTAGTGCTAATCTAATGAGAAGTGATGGAAACGATGGAGGTGTTGGAGTAAATCACCCTAAGACCTGTTAGATAAATACTATGAGTACCTAATAAATTTATCAAAGGTAGAGTATAGCCAGAAGTGGAAGCATATGGATCTATGGGCATTGGTGGAGGGGAAACCGTATGCTTCTTGGTTGGTAGATTCATCTAATCAGGCTTTGCCACATGTTTGGTAGGATAGGTGTGGGTGCTTTTGATTCAATCCATTTCAGAAGGAAGGGTAAAAGGGAAAAATAGAATATAGGTTGTATTATAGAATAAGAGGTGAAAATATGAGGAAAAATGGTCAAACAATGGTGAGGGAGGTCGAGTGATCAATCGGAAGGGGGGGGGTCACACTTTGGAAGAGGAGATATTTGGGTGGGTGTGGGGGGCGGGGGTTGTGTTTTAAACCTAGATTTTGTATGTTTTTAAAATCCCCATATAACATTCATTTTATGACATGATTATATGGTGTTTAAATCTATGGTATGTTTTAATTTCAGAACATCGATATTTGCACACTATTAATTTTTTATAGGGTGTGTATTTGGGACTTTCTACCTCTTCGAGCCATGACCTGTTATCCAGCTTGTAGTGAAACTACGTTTACAAGATCTCAAATATCTTATTGTTCCTATGCCGATTTTTCTCCTAGTAAGTGATTCATAAAACATTGAGAGCTAGAATATTTTAAATTTAGGCAATTTTCAGAGTAATGACACACCCCTTATAAAATAGATCTTTCTATATATTTAACATTTTCACATTAATCATGAATGGTGGTTCTCTACTTTTCTGAATTTCAATTTCTTCATATGTTAAAACCTTAATAACTTAGTAAGGTCTAAACCATATAGATTTCATCATTATTGAAAATAATTTCAATCAATAATTGAATTATATATATTTATCATTTGGTGTGAATAATTTATTGATTATTCTTCGGTCATTGAATTTCATTGTATTTTATTTATAAATTGTATATTTTTCAAAGGCACCCTTCATTATTTCTTCCATATCATCTATCTTTATCATTCTAACATTACCGATATTTTTAGATTCCATCTTCAATTTTTTTCATGTAAGATTGATGCTCTAATTTTACTGGTAGATGGAATAACTTTCCGTACACATGTCAAAATGGAGTAGTGACAATGGTTGTTATATATATATTATGAGATAAATCCAAAATGACTCATCCAATTTGATAATATAATCATTTTATCTTCTATTTACTTTATTCTCTAGGATTTTTTTAATTTACCTATATGATAATTCAACTTTCCCACTTGTTTTGGATGTTAGAGAATTCTTATGTTAGAAAAAAAATCCATACTTCCCATGTAATACTTTAACAGAATTATTTTAAAATTGAGTTCCCCAATTACACAAGAAGAATATGAGGAATCTGAATCTGGAAAAGATATTTTTCATTAAAGACTACAATACCACCTTTTGTATGTTCTATGTAGTGGATTCATCTTCTAACCACTTTTAGATGTTGTCAATGCTGACTAGGATATAGAATTTCCCAAGATAATTATGGAATGATTCCATAAAATCAATCCCCAAAATATGAAATTTTTATTCTTCCATGATGGTATTTTGGGGAATGTCATTTTATTTTCCTATAGTTCTTATTTTTTGGAATCAATAATTTCTTTGAAAATATTCCTCGCATCTTGTTGATGATTGGGGCAGAATAACACAATTTGAAGAAATATGGACATAGAATGTTTAGGTCCATTATTCCATCCTGCTGGTGACATATTGAACATGTCAAGTATAAATTTTAATTCATCTTCAAGGACATAGTGACACAATAATCCATCATTAAAATGATAAAAAGGTAGTGTCTTGTCCATGTAGTAATGTGAATAATCCACTAATAATCTATTCCCTTATTTAAAGGAGAGGTTTTTCTAGAGTGGTCCAGTGGTGAGCTAATTTTCAATATTCTAGAATCACAGTTGATCGTGGGTATTTATTATGAACAAGTTTTTATTTGTGATTTCATTCTCAATGATAATATTATTATTATCCTAAACACTTGGTAGTACAAGTCTAGATAAATGGTCATCAATAATATCATCAATCACTTTGGTATATTTTATAAAAATATATATCTTTTTCAGTAGTAGGATCCACAATATCAATAAAATTTTGATATCATTTTTTACTCTATTGATACTTAAGTGTTGCGTGATCAGTTCGGACCATTACATTAGATAGTAAATGTTATTAACCAAACATTTCAAATGTATAGATGACTACAAAAATTTCTTTTTTAGTAGTTTTATAATTTAACTGAGCGTCATTTTGTGTGTGAGTGGAATATTATGTGGGGAAAAGGATATATACCACTCACTATCCTAAGACAACACATACAATTAATTGGATGGTGGCACACATAAAATTGAAGACCTTATCCCTATTTTGTTAAATAATCACCGGATCAGCCACCCGGAAAATTTTTATTGTATTTAATTCCCATTGAAACTCTACAATGAGACAAAAATGAGTGTCTTTCAACAATAAGTGTGTGGTATACTTTCACAATGTCTTTAATGAAATGAAAGTTAAATCTTGTAAGGTATAGAAATATTCAAAATCCTTTCACTATTATAATATTAGTAAAGAATATTATTAATTTGACTTCCACTAGACCCACTTCCAGGCCATTATTTGAGATATTATGTCCATGGGATATTCATCCTTGGACCATAAAGTGAATGTTTTCCCAGATTAATACCAAGATGGTTAGTCACAAAATTATAATAATAGGTACAAATTACTTCGCCAGACCCCTATGCATGTCACATAAACTGATAAATCAACCAAAAAAATTTCTAGAAACTTGTCCACCATATCATAAAATTTGTGTTTCATGCATACTTTAAAAGTCATTGTTGAATTACACATTTAGAATGAAATTAATCTATAAGGGAAGGTCACATAGGGACATTTTAATGTTATATTAAAGTAGGCATCTCTATTTAATTAAATTTTATTATTACCTATATACCCTTCCATGAAAAAATAGAATTCAAGACACTATAGACATTATGTAATTTGATCTATAAAAGTAAATAATAAATTATCTTTTTGAGTTTCCTCTGTGAGGTTCATATAATCAATGTAAAATCTCTATATTGTGATGATTCATGTTTAGATTAGATCATATTCAATATTTTTCAAACTAGTTAGCCACTATTCTTTGGGAAGATTTGTAGAGGGCTTAAACATTCACTATCATCGATTGAAAAAATGATCCCAATGTTGAGAAGTATCAACAATTATTTATAAACCAGTTCATTTAGTTTTGGGGTGATTCAATATGGGGGTTGGCATTTGGGTTTAGCACCTACTTCAAAAAAAATCAAGTGGGAAAATATTTTGAGTTTATCCCATTAATGTCAACAAATCCCTAGGATCTTTAGATATTATGCATTTTAGGACTTCAATAAACTTACCCTCTTGTATTAGGATTAGATCTAAGATGATTATTACTGGTAGTGTAGTAGTAGTCTCTACGAATGAGTATTTGAGTATACTTGGTATAGGATTTAGTTCTAATGTCGGTGGCATGATGAATGAGTGTATCAATGCTATAATAGTGTCTCTTATCAATGGTTCAATGTAATTTATATCCACATGATCACTTAATTCATCTTTAGTAGGGTATAAACACTCTATATCATTATCAATGGTTATAAACTAATCTCTCTCATCAGTAAGAATGATGTCCTGATAGTTAAATGTGTTGTATTTTTATTGGAATCCTTCACTAAGAAAAAATACATTCTCGTCTCCTAATATGAATATTATTCACCATTTATTATTATAAATGAGTGCCTTACCAGTGTCAAGAAATGGGAATATTTAAATAATAGGAAAATCATTTTCTACTTCAATCAATATAATTAGTAAATACGAAGGAATGCAGAATTTTCCAAATTTTACAAAAACATCTTCATGAATTCCCTGAGGATACATAACTAATAAGTTATATAGATTTATAACAAATATTGTTGGTTTTATCTCATCAATCAATAGATTTCATAATAATCTCATTGGAATGAGAATAATTCTTTCACATATATCACACAATGATCTTGAGAATATTCATTCTCCTATAGTTCATATAATTGAGAAACTGAAATTCTCTCCCTTATTAGGGTATTATTATACTAAAAGGCAATATAAAAATAATTGTATAAATAAATTACCCCAAAGTCTTACATTTTTTGGAAACAAATACATTCACAAATTTAATGTAGGAAGTTATCTGAGTGATTACTTCCATGAAAGGGATGTTGATCTATAATTACATTAACAATGTTATAAACTTATTAAATTTATATTTGATATTTTATGTCATCATTAACATTAGTAATGTTAAATGGGATTTTTAATATGGTGATTCCCCATATAATTATTCCATTTTAAGATTCACTTTTATTAGATATTTTTTTTAGTAGCTTATGATTTAGATTTTTTTCTCAACTATTATTTTTGGGGTTATTGGTTTTATCCTCACTAATGACTGTTTCATATCTCTCAGGTTCTTCAAGTCCCTTTTCCTCACCATGGAAACACTATATCATGTTTACCAATTTCCCACTTCTAACAACCATTTCCTTTGTCTCTTCTATAACGTGCTTCCCAGTTCTACAATGAAATGTAACTAGTAGTTGTTCTGATAGGATCATGGAGATTTAAACCATCTTGATCTCAATATTACACACAATAGATATTTGGTTATGTATTCCTGTATCTTGGTTATTCATCCTTTGATCCAATTTTTGAAAAACAATAGAGAGAGAGTTTTTAATGTTCGACTGTAGTGGTAGGGCATGTTGTAGTGGTTTATTCGATGTTGGTAGGAATTAATACTGATATCTACATTGAAATGGTGCTATGGTATTTACAGTTTTAGTTGAGGATCTAGATTTTTATATGGGAATATTGGCGGTACCTTATTCCGGAGTGATTCTTTATAATTATTCTATTGATAGTAGCCTAGAGTATTTTATTGTGGATGTTTATGAGTCACTCTTTATTGTTAATATTTTCTTGTTGTTATTTTTAAATCTATTATAATTTATTTCATTCCTTATTGAAATTTATTAAATTAAAAACTGAGGCTTGAGGTTCCTTTATCCAGGACTTGAATACATATTATAGGTGTGAACCTCTCCACATTTCACACGATTGAATATCCATCATAGGAGCAGGAGGCTGTGGTGTTGGGGTGGGTAACTGATATGACTCTAGTTTCATTATAAGTCAATAAATTGATGATTATAAGAGGGTTTAATATTTTTCTATATGGATTCCATGTCTAGGTTATCATCGACCACTATCCCATAGAATGGAATTGTAGATACCTCCAATAGAAATTCTCACAAAACATTTGGAATATAAAGTTTGATCTCTCCATCAAAATAAGAATTTACTGTAGTTTGTACAGTATATTGGAGTTTATGATAAAATGATTAAATCTGAATCCACAAAATAAATCCGTGACTTGGGAATATTTTAGTGATCTTTTTAAAGATATCCTAAGCTTCCCAAGCTGACTCTCTATCAATATTCTATATGTTTTTGATGTCATTTCATAGTATCAAAATATATATCAATGGGATGTACTTATGTAGATACATATTGGAAAGATATTATTAAGTCACTGACTCTAGAGATTTTCTATTTGATCCAATCATTTTCTCATTCACATAATGGGTAAAGGGATAATCATAGTCCTATTGCATTATTTGATGTTACCTGGTTTTAAAACGTTTTTCAAACCTCTATATAATTTGAAATGATCTCATGTTATCTATAGACTTGGATCCCACTAAAATAATCAATTTTATGGATCATTTTGATAATTCATGATTTGATTTCAATAGTATTAATCTACAAAGAAGGGTAAACAATATTGTGTGGAATGCCACTTATGGGTGGAAATAAATAATCCACAATAGTGTTCTCCAAGATCACAAAACCCCCTGTTTTATCCTCAATGGAAATGGTGACAAAATTTATGCACCCATAATTCATAATTGATTCCTCTCTTCATGATTAGATTATAAATTTATTGTCCCAGACTACAATTACAACTAAGGCCCAATAATGTGGTAGTGTAGGGTTGAACCCATAGGGAAAACTGGTATACAACAGAAATATAAATTCAAAACCTATTGAATGATGAATCAATTTCACTCGGTAGATTTGTTTCTTATATAATTATATAGCTGTAATTTATATTATATTACAAAGGAGGGATGAATGTCAATTTCAGGTCTTAAAGAAAAAGATAATCCTAAATCAATCATGGTATAGTCATAGGGATTAGTCCAAGAAGTGGTGTAAGAGTTTCCAATTGGTTGTGGTGAAACCAATTAGATATTCCCATGATACAACTACCCCTCTATCCCAGTATAGATAAAAACATAGATTCAAAATGCTTATATTATATGTTATAAATCATTACAAATTAATGGTTATATCTTATTCAACTAAAATTAGTCCAGATTCATTCAATTTCACCTCCCTGTATATGTAATGTGCAAGAAAATGTGATGAATATTTTTTAACCTAATTACAAGATATAGGGTTACCAATGTTCAATTTAAGATTCATTTGTTTATGAAACAAACATACTCTCATCCCATAACCCTTATAGGATTAACCATGCATGGTAGTGTTGATCAAAAGAAAAGAAATATTAAACATTATTAGAATAATGAAAATATAATTTTGAAATAAAAAATCCAAACATAACTAAAATAAATAATCAATAAAAAACATACAATTAATGAATAACCAATGAATAATAGTTTAATAATTTATGTCAAACAAAAATATGTGTTTGAAAAAGGTTTTGAAATAGAAATAGAAATGAAACGATCGATGAACGGATGCTGAAAATAAAATAATTGAAAATGATTTAATAAAAATAGTAAATGATTGAATTAAACATAAATTCAAAATAAAAAATAAAAAAAGAGGTGACAACTTACATAAAAATGTAAGGCGCAACTCCTTTCCCTGATGGGAATCACCAAAATATAAATATGTATTAAAGTTAAATAACCTATAAATCTCTCACATAGTGCAATTTCATTAAGTGGATTCTATCATTATTATTACATTATATGAAGCCTTTAAATATTATGTTCTTCATATCCATAATATCCTCTAAATATATTAAATCTCTATGGATCCTCACACTATATCTTTGACTTGATGGTATATCGAACATTTTCACATCATGTAAATTATACATGTCATGTATGTGATTCACATCATGAAGTGGTTTTATTTTATGTCTGAAAACAAAGATTTATGGTTTATTTTTTGTTTGTTTAATATTATATTAGGATGTGTATACTATCTAGTGGGGTTTATTATTCATCCTTCTAAAGTTCTATATCATTCTCACATCATTGAGTTTGGTGTTTCTATCAATTTCCTTATCAGAACATTCTATTGATGCTTGATATTTTCTCGAATGTTTTAAAAAATTTATAATATTTCATCTTATGTGTTGGAATAAATTATCTTGGTATTTTCATGATGGAAATGGGTGCGAAATGGTTTCCAAAGGGTTTCTTTAATTATTCCAATTTTTAAATTAACACAAGGTGTTTAATAAAATATCATTTCACGATTTAATGTTAAATTGGGTTATTTTAGTGGTGTTTTCCCATGGTTATGTTTTACTAATTTTGAATGATTCTAGAATATATGTTTTATGTCGGAATTTGTGACTTTTATGTCGTGATACTTAGGTGTGGCTTCTTGTCTTGGTCTAAGGGAAAGTGACTTTCTTTAAAAATTTGTTTTCAAATGGATTTTAAATGTACATGTGTATAAGATGGTTTTTCTAAAATTAAATTATTTTTCATCAAGTATGACTCTTTTTTGTGACTTGTAAATGTGTTCAATGGATTGTATGAAAAGAGAAAAATTAATTTTCAATGGTATTTGTATGTGAAAATGTGTCAAATTTTGGTTTTCCAATATGAGTGACTTTTGATTCATGTAAAATTATTTGTTATGTTTCCAAATGGTTTTGTAAATAGGTTTGGATTGGTAAATGATGTATTAGATTCTTTTTGAAATATTTCTTTCATAATGGTTTCTTGAGGATCTTTTAGAACATTGATGAAATGAGTTCTTCCTTTAAACATGGATTTCCCATGAATTCTCTTTCATTCACTCTTAATTTTTGCAAAATGGTTACTAGATTTTCATATGGTATGTGGGTGATTTTTTTGAATTTAAATGTGGTGTCCAATTAGTTTTTGGAAGCTTACCCGTTGTATCATGGTCCATGTGAATATGGTGTTTTATATTGACTTTGAAAATAGTGTGAAAATGGATTATAAAATGTATTCAGATTAGAAATAATAAATTAACAATTCAAACACAGTTTTTTCATTAAAAATATTATTTAATGAGATATGATGTGAAGGCCTTATTGGAACCTTGTGAACTTAATAAATTTTTTTTGGAAGTCATGTGAGGTATAGGCCTGGTGGTCATGTGGAATGTTTGGGAAAATTGGTTGAGAACATGGGTATCATGAGGCCCAATTTGTATTTAAAAATGACGGGGAAGTTTTTTTTAAACTAAAATGATGTGAAGGCTTGGTTTTCAAATGGGAATTACTTACTATGATATGGGTACTTCTAAGGAAGATTCCCCAAAGATTGGCTCATTATATTGATGGTGTCAGTGTTTGGGTGAGGCAAGAATGGTGGCAGTGTGTTTTAATTGAACCAATCATTTGAGTACCTTCCCATTCAACATGTACTTTTGTCAGGATGTTCTTAAGAATCATTTAGATAGTCTAATGATAGTTTCTTCTTGACCTTGATTTAGATGGGTTGTACCCCCTATATTTGCTGAGAGGCCAGGAGGGACGTTCCACTACATTGGCTAGTTTAGAAGAGACCACTTGATTTCTGACTGTGGAACTACCCCATATATTGGAAGGAGATTCTGAACTAGGCACTTATAAGGATTTCCTTTAGATATGTTTAAGAGGTTCCCATTATTACTATATGTATATTCAATTTATTTCTACTGCATAATTGGATATTATCCTTTCTTGTTCTATATTCTTTATCTTCAGCACATGTATTGTTTCCTTTATTTTCATCATGATGTTTTCTCACCTTTGTTGTTTTACTATTTATTTATTAGGGCTATGAATGGTGGTTTTGAATGTGAAATCATTTTTTAAATGGAAGGAAGTGTGTGCTATTTTTAAAATAAATCTATTGCAATGTTGTTTTTGGTTGTTAAAAATGATTAAAAAATATATTTTATTTATATATTTCAAAATAGAGTATATGGACTAGTTTAGGAATATAAATTCATGGAATCTATAGTGATTACCTACGGAACTATTTAATCTCACGGCCTACTTATTCCACTTTTCATCGGTAGACCACACATATTTAGAATTTTCTGGTTCATAGTTTTGTTTTCCTTTGAGTGGGTTTTTCTTTTGGTTGGTGGTGACCATGAGGTAACATGGACATTGTGTGGCATGGTTCGGTCTCATCTTTCAATTCAATTTCTATTTCCTTTCTTCTGTAGTATCTAGATTGGTGGGTATTTTTGTTGATATTTAGTTATTGTTGGTTCTTCTACAAATTTAGTTTGGATATTAATTATGGTTGTTTTTTGGAATTAATTATTCCCATTGGATTATTTTGATATGTAGTTCTAGTTTTTAGCTCATTGTGATTGGGAATTCCCTTCAGGACATTTTTTGAGACAAGCTTGGAGTTTGTTTGGATGGAATCCCTATTTGGTTCCTGAAAAATGGTAACAAATAAGTTTTTTATTATTTGGGGTGTTCAGTAGATCATAGATTAGGTCTGTCGGGACTAGAGAGGTAGCTTTGGGAGGTATGTCATGACCCCATTATCATACTCATCCTTGAGTTACCAGGGGTATTCTTAGATTTGTTTCATTGATTTGTTTCAGTTTGGGTCGATGAGGAATGAGAATGGACGAGATACGATGTTTTATTTTGATCTCATGTGATGTAATGACAAATATAGAGTTTCTAGACACGATTTTAGGTCCTCTTACTTATTTATTCATAGTTGGTGTAAGGACCACTATGCATACAAATGAGCTATGCATGAACACTAGTTCCTTATACCGAGTGTTTGATGTCAGTTGTTCTTTTGGGTTTGTTTTTGTTGGTATAAGTCTTGACTTGTTTTTTTGGTATGTATGAGTTGTGATTTATTTCAATTTTCTCCAGTGTGATATTATTTTTATAGGGGGAGTTTTTCTTGTCAAAATGGGTGTTTTAAAATGGAAATGGTTTTTAGAAAATCAATTTTTAAAAATTAAAATTATTTTTGGCATACGTTTTTGTGAAAGTAGAAATTGATGTTTGAGTTGGATTGGGAGAATGGTTTTTCAATTTGGAAAGTGGATTTCTACGAAATAGGATTACATTTGAAATGAATGGTAATTTTTAAAAAAATATTTTCATTATGTTAGTAATGTTTGGTGTGTCAGACGGTTGTTTTGGCCTAAGATTGTCCTTTGGTTATATTTTGATTAATGTTTTCTTTGATTTTCTATTTTTCTTATATTCAAAATATACCACATATAGGCCCCAAAAGATTCTATGGAGTCTTTTCCTATTGTTGGATTTTCTCAGACTCCTAGTGGAGTGGAAGAGTTGTGTTATGCTTTGCTATTTCTGATCTTTCATCGTTATCTTGGTCTTTTAGAGGTTGTGGTGTGGCTTGACAATGTCTTAGGAATATTTTATTATTTAGAATATCCCGAAGGAGTGAGGGTTCAAGATGAATTGGGTTGATTTGAAGGTTTTGATTTAGAAATATATAAGGTGATTATTCCATCATCATTGTAAGTTGGGATGACATGGGAGGTGTTCAAGACCACTTAAATATGATGGTTTGTACCTAAGGAGGTAAAGAGGAAGAAATTAGAAGTTATCATGAGTATTAAATATGGCTAGAAGACAGTGAACGACCATGTTGACCAGTTCAAGGATCCAGTTTCCAATTATCTAAAGGTATATCAATAGGACTTACTAAAATATCATCCATTAATTTGGGGTTTATATCCAAAGATCAAGGAGTGGGATCCCTCATCCAATGATCTTCATTATTAAGAGCTAGTGGATGAATCATTTTTAGCTGAGTTTGGTTTTAAAACATTGTTAGAAATCTGGTATATCTTGACATTCATGATGTTTCGACATCTAGTTACAGTTTTGATTCTTCAGAACATATTTCTGAAAGCACAATTCATCTATTCTGGATTCTTGATCATCATATAGTATGCCCATATGTTTTTATCATAGCTGGTTTTAGAATTTGAACCTATTTAGTCATAATCCACCAAATGTGTGTCATCAGTGTAGTTTTTTTGGGTCATTTAGAGATGTTTTTATAAGAGTATTTCATGAGGAAGAATCCTTGATTAGAGGATGTTGGATTGTTGATGTGGGTAGTAGATGCTTTATATATCAGTGATCCATCTATAGTCCAAAGAATAGATATTTTCATGAAGAGAAAAATATCGAGGATGTGGGGATTCATGGCCCAATTTTGTTTCTCTAGTGTGGACTGGAGAGAGTTTAAGATAATCTATAGTAGTATTTTCTAGTCTGGTGAGATCCCCTTGGTTGTAAAAATCTTAGTGGTTTGTATTTTTTGAAATCTAGTGGTTGTACATATTTAAATGTGAGTAGTTAGTTAATATTTATTTATTGTGTGCGATTAGCCTTTTTGTATTGGTTCTAGTTTCTAGTTGTGTTTATTTTGGAGATATTTGGATATTTTGGAAATAATTAATTGTGGTTCTGTTCATTGTTTTGTCTTGTAATCTTCTGTGATTTTCCCATCGGTGTTGTTAGTTTTTGACTCCATTGTGGGTTTTACCATGTTGGTTGGACCGTGGTGGCATTGTTAAAAATTCTTATATCTAATGTTGGCTTTTCTTATCTTTTGTGGAGAATTTTTGGTCAGACCTTGTTGGGAGTTACTACATCAGTCCAATCTGAAGTAGCACCAAGGTGGTAGTCAGGTTATTATGGTGGGGAGAAACTCTTCGTTTTTAGTAGTTCCTTTCATTGAACATTATATTAGAGTTGATCTGGTGTGACTTTTCAAGTGAATGTTCACACCTGGAATCATGGGTTGGTTTGAATTTGGGTAGGTTTTGGGAATGAAATTTTTTTGTAGTGTAACTGGGTGAATTTTTAGAGGCAGAAAGTTTTTTCCATGGAGAGATTTGTCACACTTTAGTTTTGGATTTTGTTTTATTTCATTATTTTCATTAATTTTCATAATTCTAAATGGGTTCAGGTTGAGTTACAAGTTTGAATTTTTTTGTTTTGGATGTTTTGGGTTAGTTTTTGGTCAAAAATGGATATTTTGGGCATGATAGTAAGTGATTCATTGTTAAGGGAAATTGTACACCCTTTCCAAGAAAATAGTTTATAAAATATTCTTTTTGGATATTGGAGACCACATAGTTGGTGCATTGATTGGAAAACCATGTTGAAGAACAATGAGTAATGGTACAATTCGATTGTGAGGGGAACCAGGTTGGTGAAACATTTGGAAAACTGTGCAACCAAAATTTCAGAGTGTCCTATGTCCTTAAAATTGTAAAATTACCCTTCTCTCTTCCACTATTTTACCACTAATTCTGGGGTTTCCTCCCATTTTAAAACTAAATTCACCACGGGGGCCAACTTGAATTTCTATCCTTTATCTTATTCCACCATTGAATCTTCTCAATGATTCCTAGGAAATATTCTCTAGGTTTTTGGTTGATTTTCTCCACTCCTCTCTGTTCCCCCTTGAGTTCTTTGTTTCTCTTGGTGGGGTTTCATTGTTGGTAAAACACTAAGGGGTCATGATAAAGTGTGGTACATTTTCATGGATATTAGGGTGTGAGGATAGTCACTTGGTGTGTATTTTCCCCCTTTTTAAATTTTGTTTCATTCTTTCGTCACTAAGGATAGTTTTTCAAACCATTTCATTTCTGAAATATTCCGACGTGGGTTGACATTTCCTTAAATGTTCTGTACGTTTTTTATTTTTCTTATTATTTATTATCATAAATTGTTTTGTTATTTTCCTAAAGAAAAATGGGTAAGAAATGGTTTCCAAATGGATTCATTAATTATTCCTATATTTAAATGAAAAAATGTGATTAATAATTATCATTTGATTTTTTAAAGTTAAGTTAGATGTTTTTGGTGTCATTTTCCCTTTATTAAGTTTTTTAATATGTATTTATTTAAAATTGGACATTTTATGTGTGAATTTGTTACATCTATTCCATGAAAAATATTTTTTTCTTGTTGTATTGGTCTAAAAGAAAGTGATGTTTCTTAAAAAGGAATTTTCAAATTGATTTGAAATGCGAATGTGTGAATGATTTTTTTTCTAAAATAAACAAATAATTATTCAAGTATTCTTCTTATTTAGGCCATTTGAATGCATTTAATAGATTTTCTGAAAGGTTCAAAATATGTTTTCAAATGTATTTTTTGGCATGAATGTGTTGAAAGATGGGTTTCTATAAGAAGTTTATTTTGTTGAATTTGAGCATCATTATTATGTTTAAAAATGGTTTCTTCTTTTTTGGTTTTGTAAATGATGTCTTGGATTCTTTTAGAAATACACATTTTCTTAATATATTCCAGAGTTCCATTTGATTGTTTGATAAAATGGGTTATTAATTAAACAATGGTTTTCCAATGGCTTCTCCTCCCTTCCTGATTACTTTTTTGAAAATGGTTACCTGACTTCTAAATGGATTGTTGGTGCTTTTAATGACTTTAAATATGGTCTCAAATGAGTTTCTGAAATCTTGGACAACTTGGCATTGTTCTTATGAAGGTTTTGTTTAATATTGAATTTGGAAATGGTGTGGAAATGGATTTGTTAATGTTTTCATTTTGGAAATGATAATGGACCAAATGAAACATGTTCTTTTCTTGGGATATTTGGTTTTAATGTGATATGATATGAAGGACCGATTGGAATCTTGTGATGTTTATATATTGGTTTCAGAACTCATGTAATGTATATGAAAAGTGGGCATGTGGTGTGTTTTGGAAAATAGGTTGAAATCCTGGGTAGCATGAGGCATAGTTGGCATTTAAAAATGATCAGGAAAGTGATTTTTTTTTAAAACTCAAATGATTTGATGGCCCGTTTGGATCTTTTGAATGAGTTTTTGTGAGGTGTGAAACTCTATACACATGGGTGGTGTCGAGGATTGGGTTAGGAAAGCACATTGGTAGTGGGGTTTCATTGAACCATGTATGTGTGTGTAATCTCATACACCATGTACTATTATCATGGGACTCATAGGCATCATATAGAGGGTCAATAACAATTTATTTTTGACCTAAAGTTAGATGGGTTGGTACCACTTTGGTTTAATGAGAGTCTATGTGGGACGTGGAACTAGATTACAAGTGTTTTGAGTGCCTTGTGGTTGATGACCTGAGATTGGATTTAGAGTGGGTATGTCTTAGAAGTGTGAAACTAAAGATGTCTCTATCCAACAAAAATATACTAATAACCTCCTTACTGGAATCCAAGAAGTTGAGGTGAATGAGGTTCATAATGAGCCTGCTGATGGTGAGGCCACTCTTGTGGGGTGGGGTTCCGAACAACATGATGGTGGCCTCATCTCAAATGCTCAACATTATGATGATTGGAAAGAGACTGAGGACATAGTTCTAGAGTCAGAAGGTGACCTGGCCAGGCCCTCCATTGATGTGCAGAAGGTCCTCCATAATTAGGGGATAGACTAATCATTTTTATCTCTTCCAATAGTGACACGATCAACAAATATGTTGAAAGAAAAAAAGATTAACACCTAGTGTATGTTAGGTGTTATGCTTCGAGAATCCATGGAATTGATAATGAGCTTAGAAGAAGAAGTGGTTGAACATGTTTTGTCTCTAAATTCTATTGAAGAAGAATCCACAAAAATGATGGGAAGTCCATTTATGATGACTCTCAATGAGGATAAATATTCTTGGATATACAAGGAGGACTCGATCTTAGTTATGGACTTTAATACTGCAATGATCATCCTTGAAGAGTACATATTGTCCTCATATAAACTGGCCTTCTAGTTCGAAAAACTTCATTTGGATGAACAAAAAATGCAGGTTAATGAAATCTCTTTGAAATTATTTTGGAATATTAATTCTAGTAGGCTCTAATTATTATTTAATAACTCTATAACTTCATTATGTGGATGAACTCATGGTTTCTCACATTTTCCTTAAATGTTTTCGTAAATAAAAAATTTATTTTCAATCAGCATGATCTTTTATCACCTAGGATGGTTTCTAATTTAGGTTTGGGGTCGTAAACATGGTTTTGGAATGTGAATCCACTTTTAAAAAGGATGGTTGACTGTGATTTTTCAAAAAGGGAACTATTGAAAATCTGTGTTTTGTTGTTAAAAATGAATAAAACGTATTTTTTTTATATGTATTTGAAACTAAGTTTTTTAATGTCTCAAGAAAGAAAATGCCTGAAATCTGTGGTGATTAACTATTCCTCTATTCAAGCTCACATCCTACTTGTTCCCCTTAGTGTTGGTAAACCTGAGCAGTTTTGCAGGTTCAGTTTCCCAGTTGCGTTTTCATTAGATAATGTTGGTCTTGAGGTTGGTGGTGACCAAGAGGTCATACGGAGATCATGTTGCAATGTTTGGTCTCAATTTTTTATTCAGTTTGTGTTTATTCAAATATAGTATCTGTATCAGTTGGTAGGTTTATTGGTATTTATTTTTTGTTGGTTCTTTTATGTGTTTTGTTTGATTATTAATCATTTTTTTTGTTCTTCTAAATCATTCCTATTAGATTATTTTAATGTTTGGAACTAGTTTCAAGCCTATGGGGATTGGTAATTCCCTTAGATCCATTTCTTGAGTTAGGTTAGGTGTCGAGTTGGATGGAATCCCGACCTAGTTTTTGAAAAATTGGATTCTGAGTATATTCTTGTTATTGTGTGTGTCAGGATGATCCGAGACACAGAATATTGGGACTTGAAAGGTTGTTATGGGAAGGATGTCATAAACCTTTTATTATACTAATCTTTATGTCTTCATGTGTTGTATGAGACTAGTTTTTTTTGGTTCTATGAATTAGGAATGAGTATGGAGGTGTGATAGTGTTGTGTTATGTTCTCACATAGACTATTTACCTATGTGGAGTCGGACTACATTGTTCAAGGTCCCATTATTTATAGATACTTATATGAAAAATGTCCCAGAATCCATGTCACTAGGTTATTCATTTTCCACAGTTCCTCATCTTGAGTGTTTGATGTGATTTGTTTTATTTGGTTTGGTTTTATTAGTATGATTTGTTTTCATGGGTTGGTTTTTATTAGTATGATTTGTGAAATGTTTTTGGTTTAGTTGGTGTGAGTTTTGATGTTTTTTTTAATTTTTTTGGTCAAAGATTATTTTTATAGGGGGAAATATGTTTTGGAAAAAAGTGGTCTTTTAAAAAGGGAAATATTTTTTGGAAATGTTGTTTAAAAAACAATTTTTTAGCATGGGTTTTGTCATTAAAGTGGAATTTTAGTTTTGAGTTAGATTGGGAGAATTGTTTTTGAATTTAGAAAGTGGATTAGGAAGAATTAATTTTTAAATTAAAATTAATGGTGGTTTTTGAAAAGATTATTTTAATTATGTTTGTATTGTTTTGAATGTGAGGTAGTTGTTTTGG
Organism: Viscum album; assembly: GCA_963277665.1. Lineage (NCBI taxonomy): Eukaryota > Viridiplantae > Streptophyta > Magnoliopsida > Santalales > Viscaceae > Viscum > Viscum album. The sequence continues at coordinate 896,079,106 of OY728156.1, forward strand.
CATGTGAAAGTATTTTGGTTGTGTTTTGATTAATGTTGATTTTAGTTATGTTATGTTCTTATATTCTGAATATGCCACCCTGAAGGGTCCATAATGTTTCTAGGGAGTCTTTTCTAGTTGTTTATCCCTATGCACCTAGTGGAGTGGAGGAGTTGAATTCTTCTAAACTGTTTCCAATCTTTCATGGCGATCATGGTCCACTTGAGTATGCAGAGTGTCTAGACAATGTTAGAGGCGTCATTAAGATGTTGGTAACTCTCTAAGTAGTGAGGCTTAAATCTATATTGGGTTCATTAGTAGGATTGAACTATGAAATGTGGAATGTTATTTTTCCATCCACATTGCTTGTTGGGATGGAATTAAAGGTATCCAAGACCACTTCAATCTGATTGTTTATACATGAGGAAGTGAATATGAAGAAAGAAGAATATATCGTGAGTATTCAGCAATACCATTGGATAGTGAAGGACAATTTTGACCGCATTAAGGATCCTATTTCCTTTTCTATAGAGATAGAATCTCAAAACATCTAAAATTATACTCTTTTCATTTGGTGTCTTTTTATAAAGATTAACAAGTGATCCCTCTCTTTCCAGGATCTTCATTTCGAGAAGTTGGTCGATGATCATTCTAAGATGAGACAGTTTCCAGAGTAAGGGAATTTTTAAAGCTAGTAACTCTTACACTCATAATGTTCCCTATACGGAGAGTTGTGTGAGCCAGATGAACCTATTTTTAAAAAGTTACTATCATCGGTTCTAATTTCATTTTCATCAGATCGTTTTCTCAAACATTTTCAGTGCGGTTAGTTTAGCCATTATAAAAAGTATTATTGTAATCCACTAAAGGCACATCATTATTGAGGATATTTGGGTCATTTGGAGATGTTTTGTAAGAACAAGTGAAAAATGAATAATACATTATTGAAGGATCTGAACTCCTGGATGTGGGGCAACCGATTCTTTAGACTTAAGGGCTCCATCAATAGGCCCCGATGTAATTATTTTCACATTGCATTGAATTTCAGGGGGTGTTGTGAATCTTTTCCCAATTGTTTCCTCCAATATTATAGTGGATATATTTTAAGTTTCTCTATTTTAGTCTTTTATACTATTGTGAGTTCCCCTTGGTTGTAATAAGCATGGTGGTTCATTATTTTCTGAATTCTGGTGGTCATGTTTTTTAAAATGTTAGTGCATAATTAGTGGTAATTTATTTTGTGTGATTATCCTTTTGTAGGACGATTATGTTTTAGGGTTTCGATAGTTTTAGACATGTTTGGATTATGTGTAACTAATGAATTTTTTTCTATTTACTATTTTTATATATACATTTGGTTAGTATCCAATTTTTGTGGTAAGATGTTGGGTTTCTTGGGGTTTTCCCAAATTGGATTACCCATGGTGGTGGTGTTTCAAATTCCCAGTTCCGATGGTGGTATGGATTGTCTTATGTGGAGTAGTTTTAGTTAGTTCAGGTTGGGATTTTTTTTATTAGGCCGGTTTGAAGTCATTCCATGGTGGTAGTTAGGTTCTTATAGTGGGGAGAACCCTTATTGTTTTCCATGTTCCTTTTCACTGAATATTCTATTTTAGTTGAATAGTTGTGACTTCTAGAGTGAAAGGTCTCCCTGGGATCTGTGGTTCCATTTTTCTTTTTTTGGGTGTTCAGATTGAACTATTTCCCTCATGTGCCTGGGTGAATTTCTGAGGAATAAAGTGTTCTATTGGGGAGAACTATCACACCATGAGTTTAGAATTTCATTATTTCATTCTTTTATTAGGTTTGTATATTTTGGATGAGGTTCAGGTTGTGTCCCTAGTTTTAATATCTTAGTTTTGGATGTTTTTGAGTGAATTTTTATTGAAAATATAGATTTTGGGCTTTAAAGGTAGTGGAGGATAGTTGGCTCAAGGTTAGGGGAAACCATGCTCCCTCACCTAGGAACCCATGCAAGAAATGTTTATTTTAGATTGTGGAAACCACCCGATTTGTGCACAGTTTGGGTTACCATTCTAGGTAAATGTGATGTATGTTCCTCTTTGAAAATGAGGAGTACACAGTTGGCACATGGTTAGGAAAACCATGCAACCTAACCATGTTACTTTCATGGGTAATTAAAAGTGTGAAATCATTCCTTTTACCCTATGAATGTTTACCCCCAATTCGGGTTTTCCACCCTTATTGGACCTTGGGGAACCATGTGGCCCTATAAGGGTTTCTTATATTGATCTCCTTCCACTATTGAGGTTTTTTAATGGTTATTAAGTAAGTTTCTTAGGGGGTTTGGTTGATTTTTTCTTCTCATCTACCTTCTATCTTGAGTTTTTGGTTTCTCTTGATGGTATTTCCTAGTTTACTTAACCCTACGGGTTGGGGTTAAGGTGTATTTCGTTGTATTTGATTTTTGGGTGTATAGATTATATCATGGGTTGTATTCTTCCTGATTCCGATGTTCTGTCACATTCACACATAATTAAGGTAGGTGTTTCCATCTAATTCCTTTCCGGAAGATTTTTTTGATGCATGATATTTACTTGAATGTTTTCAAAATGTTACAATCTTTCTTAGGATGTGTTAGCATAAATTTTCTTAGTATTTTTAGGATAGAAAATTTCTATGAAAATGTTTTCTAATGGTTTTATTTAATTTTTCTTATATGTAATTTCATACAAGGTGTTCCAAAAAATATAATTTGACCTTTTAATGTGTAATTTTGTACTTTGGTTAGTGTTTTACCTTGGTTATATTTTATAAATATAGATGTATTGTGAGTTCGATGTTGTATGTGGTAACTATTGACATTAATTTTATTATTTTTATGTGTGTCATTTTTCACTGATTTAAAAGAAGTGATGATTTTAATAAGTTATAATCAATATTATTTTAAATGTTCTTATTGGGAATATAGTTTTACTAAAAGAAATTGATCGAGTGTGAAATATGGAACTTGTTTGAGCCTTGTAAATGTGGGCAATGGATTGTATGAAAGGTGAAAAATGGGTTTTCAAGTGGATCTAGAGGTGTGAATGTGTTGAAAGTTACTTTTCCCAAATAAGTGGATTTTCTTTCATGTGTTCTAAATTTTAATATTTGTAAATGGTTTCATAAGTGGTTTTGGATTCATAAATTATGTTCTGGATTATTTTGGAAATATATGTTTTGTTAATGGCTATTTGAGGCCCGTTTTGAACATTGATGAAATGTGTCCTTCCTTGAACTGTGGTTTTCCAAAGTCTTCTCCGCCCATCCCTCTTAAGATTTACAAAATTTTTACTTGATTCTTAAATGTTGAGTTGGTTCTTCATGGAACTTTTAATGTGGTCTCAAATGTGTTTTTAAAAGTTTGACTCAATTTTCATTGTGCATGTGAAGGTGGTTTTTTTATTGACTCTTAAAATGGTGTGGAGATAGATTTGTAAATGTATTTATATAGGAAATTTTAAAGGACCTATTGATAATTTTTTATTTAGAAATTTGATTTTAATGTAATGTGATGTGAAAGACTGATAGGAACACTGTGACATTTACGAACTGGTTTTGGAACTCATGTGATGTATGAGCCTTGTGGGAATGTATAATGTTTTTGAAAATGGGTTGAAAAATTTGGTAGTGTGAGGCTAGGATGGTATTCAAAAATGATTGGGAAAGTGGTTTTTTGAAAGTCAGATGTTGTGATGGCCTATTGGGAACTTGTGAATGACTTTTTTCTGATATGGGAAACTCTATAGAGATTTCCACAAAGATTGGGGCATTGTATAGGTGGTGTAATTGTTAGAGTTAGGAATGAATGGTGGTACTGGTTTTTTTTCAAAAAAAAACATGTGAGGAACTTCCCATTAACTTTGTAATATTATCATGGGATTCATGGGAATCATCTAGAGGGCTGTGTGACATTTTTTTGACCTCGATTACATAGGTTGGTTCCCCCATTATTTTTCTGAGAAGCCATGTGGGACATTTTATTGGATTGGCTAGTTTTGATTGTCCAGTTGGATATTGATTGTGAATCTACACGACATGCTGAAAGGTGAGTCTGAACTGAGTACATCCAAGATTACCTCTAAATATGTTTAATAAGAACCCAATATTACTATATGTATGTTATTTTTATTTATACTACATTTTTGGATACTATCCTTTATTTTATTATTATTTATCTTTAGTATGTGTATTTTTACCTTTATTTTCACCATGATTTTTCCTCACCTAGGTTGGTTTCCACTTTTGGTACTGGGGTTATAATCATGGTTTTTTGATGTTTTTTTTGAAAATATAGGTGTTGTGTGCTATTTTAAAAAGGTAACTATTAGAAATAATTGTTTTGTTGGTTAAAATGATTAAAAATTATATTTTATATATGTTTTATAATCTAATATTTGTGAATTTTTTTGGGAAACTAAATACTTACACTCTATGGTGATTACCTTTTGAGGTATTTAAGCTCACACCCTGCTTGTGCCACTTGGAATAGATAGACCCGAGCTATTTTTCAGGTTCAGGTTCCTAGTTTGGTTTTCCTTTTTATCATGTTCATATTGTGGTTGGTGGTATGAAATTGGTCACATGGAGATCATGTTTCATGGTTTAGTCTCAGTTTTGAATTATGTTTCTATTTTTCTCACCTATTGTATCTAGATCTATTGGTATATTTATTGTTATTTAGTTATTGTTTGTTATACTATATGTTTGGTTTGGTTATTTATTCTGGATATTTTTTTTGGATAAATCATTACAATTGTATTATTTTGATGCCAAACACTAGTTTCCAGCCTGTGGGGATCTACAACACCCATCATGCCTTATCTTGGGCCGTGTCAGGTGTTGGGTTGGGTGGAATTCTGGCCTAGTTCATGAAATTAGGAAACACATTTCACCTCATTGCTTATTATTTAATGAATTATTTATAGACTTATGAAACACATATGTATTATTTTAATTATTTGATTGGTGGGACCTATGTCTCCCTCTAATTCATTTGAATTTTTTTATATATAATATGATAAACTAGACTAGAATTGGGAGTGAACCAGGTTTAGTAATGGAAAATATCCATTATGAAAGTTAGGGGTGTGAAACAAGACAATTATGATTATTTGGGGAGCGAACACAATCTACTATTACATTCTTGGTAATGATCTTTAAATTAATAAAAAAATATTCTTATGTGTATTCCATAAATCTATGTCTTATTCCTATTTTATTGTAAGAACCTGTATCTTCTTTTCAGGTATTTCATTCCTTTTTCTGGAGTTTTTATGAAAATTGGAGTTTTTGGAAATTTTTGAAGTGCATGCCGTGTACTTTTTGAGTACACGCCGTGTACTCTTTTCCCACACAAAGCCGTGTGTTGGCCGTGTTCGGGCCACACACACGGTGTGTAGTGGTGATGTGGAGACAGGTTAAATCGGAGTATGTAAAATCCTTGTACACATCGTGTACTCTAATAGCACACACCATGTACTTTTTTTCATTAAATGGACCGTGGTCATGCCCAATCAAAAGAAAGGTCTTCTTCTCCAGCTTCATCATTTGAGAGCGTCAGGAATCCGTGGATCTTCGATGAGCCCCCGTTCCTCTGTCCATTCTCCGAATTGATCGTCTTTGATTGCGATGGAATCACAGCGGTAAGTTCTCACTTCTCCTAGATCCTTGGTTTCCAATTACTCATTTTTTTCAAGTTATCGTGGGTTGAGCTTTTTTGACGTTTTCTCAGATCTTTGTCGTTCTAAAGAGAATCTGTCATCGTGGTTCACATATAACGATCTCCTAAGATCGAGGTAGGTGGTTTGTGAATTTTTGTAGGAAGTAATTGAATATTATGTGCAATTTCCACCAATACCCTTGAATGAGGTATTGCATGTTACATGTTTTTCCCTTGTTGGTTGCTTGCCTTGCTGATATTCCTATGTAGTGATCATTGCTTGTGAATAGGGTAAATTGTGCTATGTTCTGAATGCTTTTCCATTCTTTTTTTCTTGTTCGATTTTTTCTAGTTTCCATGCCTAGTTGTAGGATAGTGTAACTATTACTTTTTTATGTTGTTGAGCCTTAGAATGATAGCCAAGTATTTCTTGAGGTTTACTTGGATGATAAACGCAAGATATGCTTGTTTATTTTTTACACAGGGCTGGGAGAACCTAGTGTAGTGGACCATAGGGGGAATGGATGTAAGGGCTTCTCTAGAGTGTCTTTAATTATAATGCGAGACCACATGGGGAATTGACGTTGAGTGCATCCGCAGAGAGTCCGTAGTTCCTCAATGCGGGCCACATGGGGAATTGACGTTGAGTGCTTCCCCAGAGAGCCTTTAGTATGATACCAAACTATAAGGGGAATTGACGGTGAGTTCTTCCACAGAGATTCTATTCCTTAGATTAACAAGTGGGGTGAGACTATGTGTTTATCCCAGAGGTTTGCTAGTACTTGTAGGTTGAACCTTAGGGGTTAGACTATGAGAACTACTCAGATGTGACATTTTTGCTATATTTCCTTTAGTAGTTGTTTCATAGTTGTAGAATGTATGCTAGAATATGTGGATTTTTACTGCTGTGTATTACATTATTTACGGCTTACTGTTCACTGTTTACTGTACTTTACCTTCCATATATTCACTGACTGTTAGGCATAGATCATTGGGTGGCAGCCTACTGGGATATTGTCTCACACCCTATTTGGGTCATGCTTTTGGGCCCAAATAGATTATATTGTTGCAGGTATAGATAAGGGAAAGTGACCTTCTACTTCAGGTTCTTGATTTCACTAGAGATAGAGAGCATGGGACCAAGCCGAGACTTGAGATGCTGAGGAGTTCCTCATCTGTTTTCTTTTTTCACTTTGGATTAGTATTGTATTCAGCATTGTGACTTGTGTGTCTATTTTCCTAGACGCATAAGTATCATGCATCATTTACATATATTTCAGCTTCAGTTGTTTATTTATCAGTCTTCCATTGTTTACTCTTGTATTGATGTCTACTGTTTCAGGTATTGTTGTTATTTGATTTCTCTTCCACTGTGTACTCTGCCAATGAGGGAATAGTTTCCCCACTATCACACCCAAGGCCCTCGCTGCTAGTCAACATCCTCTGGCATTTGGGGAAATGCTCATGAGGCCATGTGACTAACCGGGTACGGGGCGCCACTAGGTGGCTTCCGGAACTAGGACATTACAAAGTGGTATCAGAGGTGTTTCTTTTCCCTTGATTTACTGTTTGGAGCCTTTATCCAGGGATAGGACAGATTCAGTACTTGGTGTTAAGCTGTGCTTGGGAGTATCTAACCCATGTACAGGGAAAATCTATACTACCTCAATTATTGCACTTTCTGGTTTTGAGATTTTACGGTTGTTATGATTTCACCTAGAGTGGTTCACATGACTTGTGTTGTTACTGTTGTTACTATTCCGGTTCTATTTCTGTCGTAACCCGATGAGATGAGGGTATGTCATCTCATGCATCATATATTCACTTGTTAGAAATCACATGCCATTCATTCTTGCCATTCCATCTAGGGTACATTAGCAATTTCATGTTGTTGTGATAGAATATTTGTAGATTATGAATGCTATTGTGATAAATGCTTGATAGAATCTCTGTAGTTGATAGAAAGTTTGTTTGTTTTGTACCTTGCTTAAACAAATGCCAATTTTTGGTCCTTGAGGTTTTATGGGCCCTCACGAATCAGAAATTGGCACCTATTTGCCTTGTTTTTTGTGTTTTATGGGCTTTTGTGCAGTTTTTGAGCTACTTCCCATAAAAACCCAGAATACACGGCGTGTACTTTTTGACCACACACCATGTAGTTTTTAGACCGTTACACTGACCGTGTGAGTAGGGACATGCTGTTGTAGAAATACCTTCAGGAACACGCCGTGTATGGTAGGTATACGCCATGTAGTTTCGAGTCGTGTACCCAGCTGTGTAACTAACAACACGGGAAAGGGATGCTCGAGTAGAACATGTCGAGTGGGTAAAGGACACGCTGTGTAGTCTTATCCTAGGTACCCGGCCGTGTCGCGAACAACACGGACGGTGTTCTCTTCTCCTATACACGCTGTGTTTGTTCGGAACACGACATGTAAGGGTCAGTCGTGTATTTTTCCATGTCGCCAACAACACTGGTTGGGAAAAGTCTTCAAGTAAACACCGTGTTTATTCGGAACACGCCGTGTAGTCTCATCCATGTAGCCCACCGTGTAACTAACAACAGTGTTTGTTGACACCTTGTCTACTACACACCGTTTTCACAGGGAACACACCGTGTAGTATCAGTTTATAAAGACTATGTGGGTTAGCCATTCAAGGAGACACGGGCAGGGGAGTGGAGTTAATTACACACCGTGTAGAGTTCATACACGCCTTGTAGTCATGCATTGTAAATATTGTGTGTTTCTTTCTCCTATTTTCATTTGTAACTCTTTGTTTCTCTGTCCTTTTTTTCCTAATATAAGGTATGATTTTTAACTTTCAGAGCTATTCCTACGATACGTCAGTTGTCAGCCAGTGATCAGATGCCAGATATGGTTGATCAGGGACTTCCTGCCGATCCTCCAGTCGGGACAGCCTTGGCACCGGCTTTCATACTAGTTGAGGCACGAATGCATAGTTTAGGGAAGGAATCATGAGGATGATTCAGGCCTTTTAGGTAGCACCACCTCCTTCTACGTCTATGATAGACTTGACGTGGGTTTTCCAGTAGTAGCATCCTTCTACTTTCTCGGGGGAAGGAGGACCACAGGCTGCAGAGTCATGGATGGAAGCCATGATGACTATCGTTGAGCATCAGGAGACGCCTCCAGAGAGGCGGGTCAAGCTCAATACCTACATGCTTTGAGTCTCCACCATGATTTGGTGGTATGTGATCTCACGGGAGGGTCATCAGCAGGTCATGGCTTGGGAGGAGTTCCAGCACATGTTCTACGACTACTTCTACCCGGAGACCCTGAGGGCCATTCGATCCCAGGAGTTCATGAGTCTAGAGCAGGGTACTCATTCTGTAATGGTGTATTCTTCTCGTTTCACTGAGATTCAATGCTTTACACCCCTCCGGGATGGAAGCAAGGTGTTCTTAGCAAGGAAGTTTGGGGATGGTCTCAGGAGGGTGATCTACTCGCAGGTGAATATCTTCCAGTGGACTTCCATCACTTCCATCGTCAACCAGGCACTGATTGCGGAGCACAATCTAAGAGACTCCAGAGCTGCGAGCCAGGGCAGTTCTGCTTCCAGAGCCAGTGTTCCTCCAGTTGACAGCAGGAAGCGTCGTAGGGTGCCTACGCATGGTGATCCATGGAGGCGGGATACATCTTCAGGTAGCCAAGTCATATGCTAACAGTGTGGAAGGGTAGGGCACATGAGGCAGCAATGCCAGAGAGACCTAGTGGAGTGCCGATCTTGAGGAAAGCTGGGTCACCTTCAGCATTTCTGCCAGGTTTTCTCACCAGTTTATAGTGATAGGGGTTCTTCCATGACTCCTTGTTCTAGAGAAGAACCACCGGTTTCACACCAGTCTAGGAACTGGAGTTTTTTCGGCTGTTCGGGCTAAGGTGGATGTCGCGGCTGTGGTGGTCAGTCACCAGGTCATCAGCGACAACAGAGTGGATCATCTCAGAGTGTTCAGGTAGGGTCACAGGGCCACGGGGTAGGCCAGACTTTTGTAGTGGAGCAGACCTATCAGAAGCAGGATACCAGACCTTCTACCGTTCGAGGTATGATTTTAGTAGCCTCAGTTCTATCTTCAACTCTTTTCGATACTGGTTCTACGCATAGCTTTATCTCTGTTGCTGTTGTGGAGATCCGGGGGCTCTGTATCCTTTCTTCTGCAGACTTGTTGACACTAGACACACCTTTCGGGATGAGGGCGCCTAGTGTACGTCAGTGCACAGAGTTCCCTCTCGAGGTTCCAGGGTATCCTTTCTTATGGGATCTATATGTCCTAGAGATGACATGCTATGATTTCATCCTCAGGATGGACTGGTTGGTTCCCTTCCAGGCAGTCGTCGACTGTTATCGCCGCAGAGTGAGTTTCATTTCACAAGAGGGTGAATCTTTTCTTCATAGAGGCGAATGATATGTTCAGGCAAGTCGAGTAGGAATCGAGCATCATGGGCTAGGAAGGGTGACAGACCAGATTGCTAGTCTTTATCTAGATGATCAGGGGACTTCACAATTGGACTTTCCTCCAGTGTTGTATTGTTTTAGGTATGTATTTACAGAGGAATTTTATGTTTTCCTCCAGAGCGTGAGGTAGACTTTTCTATTGATCTCGTGCCAGGGGCAGCATTGGTGTCCATTCCTCCTTATAGTATGGCTACACCTGAGTTACAGGAGTTCAAGAAGAAGTTGGAGGAGTTGTAGGAAAAGGGTTTTATCTAACCTATTACTTTTCCTTGGGGTTCACCTGTCCTATTTGCAAAGAAGGCAGAAGGTACCCTTCGGCTTTGTGTGGATTATCGAAAGCTGAACCAGTTGACGGTCAAGAAATGACGTCCCTTACCTAGGATCTATGACATCTTTGATCATCTTCGAGGAGCCCGGGTGTTCTCAAAGATCGACTTGAGATCCGGTTATCATCAGTTTCACGTTAGAACAATAGATATACCTCTGACAGCTTTCAAGAGCAGGTATGGTCTATATGAGTATATAGTTATTCCTTTCGGTCTCATGAATGCACTTGCAGTTTTCATGGCACTAATGAACCGAGTGTTCCATCCTTACTTGGAATCCTTCTTCATGGTCTTCGTGGATGATATCTTTGTGTACTCTCACACTCGACACGACCATGCCATGCATATTGAGATTGTTATGAGTACACTAAGAGATCATCAGATTTATGCTAAACTCTCGAAGTTCCACTTTAGGATGGATTAGATTCACTTCTTGGGTCACGCCATCTCATAGGAAGGAGTATCTGTGGACCTAGAGAAAGTGAGAGTTGTAGTCTCCTGGGAGTAGACGAAGAACGTTTTTGAGGTACAGAGTTTCCTAGGGATGGATGGATACTAAAAAAGCTTCATTCATGACTTTTCATGCCTAGAAGAACCTTTGATAGGTCTGACCAAGAAGGGGGAAAAGTTCTTATGGTCAGATTTTTGTGAGTCATCCTTTCAAGAGCTGAAGGGAAGGTTGACGTCGACACCGATACTAGTCTTTACAGAGCCATGCATGAGAAATACAGTCTTTTGTGATGCATTAGGTATTGGGATGGGTGTTGTGATTATGTAGGGAGATGGAGGCGTTGCGTACGAGTCTCGGCAGATGAGACCACATGAGAGGAACTACCCAACACAGGAACTAGAGTTGCAGTTCCTGTTCATGCCTTATGCTGTTGGAGACACTATATTCTGGGAGATCACTTTGTGGTTTTCACCGACCACAAGAGTCTCATGTATATCTTGGATCATCATGATCAGAATCTGAGGTAGCGTAGGTGGGTCGAGTATATTCAATCTTTTGATTTCGAGATTGCCTATATACAGGGAAAGGGCAACGCAGTGGCATATGTGTTGAGCAGGAGAACTCAGATTCAGGAAGTTTAGGAGGCCAGCAGTGAGTGGCAGCTTATGGCTCTATTCTCTGAGATGCATCTGGAGGTGCATGATAGACAGGGAGAGACTTTCCTATCTTCTGTAGCTGTAACCTCTACACTACTTTATTGGGTACGGATGAGGCAACTATCAGACTCAAAAGGCATAGTCCTTCGAGAGAGTGTGTCAAAAGAGGACTCTCTTCCTGGATGGACAGTTGGTGAGGATGAGATCTTGTGTTTCGAGGGATGCGTATGGGTGCCAGTAGACATACATGAGGAGCTGATGCAGGACTTTCATTCATCAGTTTGGGAAGTTCATCCTGGCATCACCAAAATGTATCGGGATCTTCATCGCTAGTACTGGTGGTCAGGTATGAAGAGGAATGTTGCTGGTTTTATCTTGAGGTGTTCTACTTGTCAGCAGGTGAAGGCGGAGCATCAGCGACCAGCATGCCTTATACAGCAGTTACCCATTTCAGAGTGGAAATGGAACGATGTCGCGAAGGACTTCATGACTAGATTGCTGAGGTCGCCTCGAGGGAATGACACTGTTTGGGTGTTCATCGACAGACTTCTGAAGGTCTCTCACATCTTTCGATCAAGGAGACCTTTAATGTCAATGATATGGGACGACTTTAAATCCGAGAGATTGTGAGTCTACACAGATTTCCACACTCCATTGTATCATACAGGGATGCACACTTTACTTCTCAGTTCTGGAATGGACTTCAGAAGGCCTTGGGTACCCAGGTACTTCTGAGTACGACATACCATCCCCAGACAGATGGGCAGTCTGAGCATACGATCTAGGTGCTTGAGGATATGCACCGAGCTTGCATTATGGACTTTGGAGGTTCTTGGGAGAAGCATATTCCTCTGGTGGAGTTCGCATACAATAACAGTTTTCAGGTGACTTTTCAGATAGCACCTTACGAGGCCTTGTACAGTAGGCCATGCCGATCACCTTTATGCTGGCTGGAGGCAGGAGAGGCATCATTATTGGGACCTCATCTTGTTCAGGAGACCTCAGAGCAGATAGAGTTTATTCGAAAGAGGATGGCTACAGCACAGTCTTGACAAAAATCTTATGCTGATCAGCAGAGACAACCTCTGGAGTTCGAGGTCGGGGATCAAGTTTTCCTGCATGTCGCACCGAGATTGGGACACAAGAGGATTCAAAGACAAGGTAAGCTTTCATTGTGGTATGTTGGGCCGTTTGAGGTATTGGAATGAGTTGTGACAGTTGCCTATCAATTGCAGTTACCTCAGAGGTGTCGGGCCATGCACAACATCTTCCAAGTCTCTCAGCTCTGACGTTACTTTTCAGACTCGTCTCATGTATTTCAGCCCGAGGAGGTTGAGCTTGAAGAGGATGCATCATTTGAGGAGAATCCCATCCAGATTCTCGATCACAGGTAAAAAGGTTCTCAGTGGGCGGTATGTTCCTTTGGTACGGGAGCTATGGCAGCACGGGCGAGTACAGGATGAGACCTGGGAGAGGGAGGTCGATGTACGATCGTAGTGGCTAGAGCTGTTTGGGGTTTCTTCTTCTCCGCCTTGTTAGGGAAATTCGGGGAATAATTTCTTTAAGGGGGAAGTTTTTAAAAACCCAAATCTTTATTTCAGGTATGTATTTCCTTTTTCTGGAGTTTTTAGGAAAAATGAAGATTCAGGAATTTTTTGAAGTACATGCCGTGTACTTTCTGAGTACACGCAGTGTACTATTTTCCCGCACGAAGCCGTGTGCTGGCCGTGTTCGGGCCACACACACGGTGTGTAGGGGTGATTTGGAGGCCGGTTAAAGTAGAGTATGAAAAAACCAAGTACATGCAATGTACTCTAAAAGTACACACCATGTACTTTTTTTTTCCTTAAATGGACCAGGGTCGTGCCTAATCGATAGAAAGATCTTCTTCTCCAGCTTCTTCATCCGAGTGCGCAAGGAATCCGCAAATCATTGACGAGCCCCCGTTCCTCTGTCCTTTCTCCGAATCGATCGCCCTCAATTGCGTTGGAATCACAGTAGTGATTTTTACCTTCTCCTTGAGCCTTGTTTTCCAATTCCTCCTTTTTCTCAAGTTATTGTCGGTTGAAAGTTTTTGACATTTTCTCAGATATTTGTCGTTCTAAGGAGAATCTGTCTTGTAGTTTACATATAACGATCTCCTAGGATCAAGGTAGGTGGTTTGTTCCTTTCTGTAGGATGTCGTTGAATATTATGTGCAATTTCGACCAATACCCTTGAACGTGGTATTGCGTGTTACCTGTTTTTCCCTTGTTGGTTTCTTGCCTTGTTGATATGCCTATGTAGTTGTCACTGCATGTGAATAGGGTAAATTATGTTGTGTTCTAGATGCTTTTCCATGCTTGTTTTCTTGTTCGGAATTTTCCAGTTTCCATGCCTAGTTGTAAGATAGTGGAACTGTTGCTTTGTTATGCTGCTGCGCCTTAGAATGATAGCCAAGTAGTTCTGGATGTTTACTTGGATGATACACGCACACTATGCATGTATATTTTTTATACAGGGCTGCGAGAACCTAGTGTAGTGGGCCATAGGGGGAATGTACGTAAGGGATTCTCCAGAGTGTCTTTAATTACGATGTGAGACCACAGGGGAATTGACGTTGAGTGCTTCCTCAGAGAGTCTGTAGTTCCTCGACGCGGGCCACATGGGGAATTGACATTAAGTGCTTCCCCAGAGAGGCTTTAGTACAATACGAGACTATAGGGAGAATTGACGGTGAGTGCTTCCCCAAAGAGTCTATTCATTAGCTTAACCAGAGGGGTGAGACTGTGTGTGCCTCCCAGAGGGTTGCTAGTACTTGTAGGTTGAACCTCAAGGGTTAGACTATGAGATCTACCCAAAGGTTACCTTTTTTTCTCTACATTCTTGAGTAGAAATTTCTTGGTTGTTGAATGTATGCTAGAATCTGTGGATTGTTACTGATGTGTATTACATTGTTTACTACTTTCTGTTCACTGTTTATTATACTTTACCTACCATATATTCCATGACTATTAGGCACAGATCTTTGGGTGGTTTCCTACTGGGATTTGTCTCACAACCTGTTTGGGTCATGCTTTTGGGCCCAAACAGATTATATTGTTGCAGGTATAGATAATGGAAAGCACCCTTCTACTTTAGGATCCTGATTGCACTGGAGCTGGAGAGCATGGGACCGAGCCGAGGCTTGTGATGCTGAGGAGTTTCTCATTTGATTTCTTTTGCACTTTGGTTTAGTATTGTATTCATCATTGTGACTTGTTTGGCTGTTTTTCTAGACACATAAGTATCATGCATCATTTACATATATTTCAGCTTCAGTTGTTTATTTATCAATCTTCCGCTATTTACTATTGTATGGATGTCTACTATTTTTTCTATTGTTGTTATTTTCTTTCACTTCCACTATGTACTCTGCCAATGAGGGCATAGTTTCCCCACTATCACACCCAAGGACCTCACTACTAGTTAGCAGCCTCTGGCATTTGGGGTAACGCGCTTGAGGCCATGTGACTAACCGGGTACGGGGCGCCTCTGGGTGGCTTCTAGAACCAGGACGTTACATTTATGATCTCGTAGTTCACGTTCTCTAATTCTATTATGATTCATGTATTATAAACTATGAATATTTATAAAATGAATCTTGTTTATGATCTATGATATATATTGTATGGTTTTGAAATGTGTTTATCAAATTTTCATACCTTAATTCCTATGACACGTTAATATCTCCATTGTTTTTCCTTACTGAGCATCTAAGAACTCATTTTCATATGTTTCTTTTCTAAGGTTATGATGAATGATATTATCTTTGATATTTACAAGAAAGGTTCTTGTTCTGGAGAAAATAGTGGCCGATGACATTCTTCACTTGTGGCTCCATTGATTAGGTGTACATGTTTCCAATCGAACTATACCATTATGATCATATGCATTTGTTTGTGTAATATTATCAATTGTAGGCCAAAAAGATGTAATATCAATGTATTAGAATTTTTGGCCTTTATAGATGGTATTAAAGGATCAGTTTAGTTATCCATTAGAAACTAGGACATGAAAATATCAGTGATTACTACAATGATATGTGTGAGGATTAGTCTAAGGTTGAGTCAAAGTATTTGAGAATGTCCTTTAATTTTGCTAAAGGATATAGAATGCGATTTCCAAGAAATTAAATCCCATTTTGGATACTTCAAGTGAATGTGGATATAAAATAGTGCAACCTAGGGGTTATAAATTTGAAAAGGTATCATTGAGTTAGACATGATGTTCACCTAGTGCATGACAATGGGTTGTACTGTCACTACGACAAAAAATGCATTTCGCGGCGGTTTAAACCGCCGCTAAATCGATTGGCGGTGGTTTTGAAAAACCGCCGCTAAATCGTGCGTCGGGAAACTATTTCGCGGCGGTTTTCGAAACTGTCGCAGAACGTTTCGCGACGGTTTTTTAGTGGCGGTTTTTTATTTTTTTTATTTTTTTTTTATATTTTTTTTTTATTATTTTTATTTATTTATTTATTTATTTATTTATATATATATTCATTTATATATTCATTTATATATTTATTTATTTATATATTTATTTGTATATTTATTTTATTTTATTTATTTTTCGTATTTATTTATATATTTATTTCGTATTTATTTTACTTATTTTATTTATTTATTTATTTATTTATTTTATTTTATTTATTTATTTATTTATTTTTCGTATTTATTTATTTATTTATTTATTTATTTTATTTTGTATTTATTTTATTTATTTATCTTATTTTATTTATTTATCTTATTTTATTTATTTATCTTATTTTATTTATTTATCTTATTTTATTTATTTATCTTATTTTATTATATTTTTTATTTCGTATTTTATTTATTTATTTATTTATCCATGCATGCACATGCACATGCACATGCACATGCAAATGCAAATGCACATGCACATGCACATGCACATGCACATGCACACCCATGCAATATAAATAAATTCTGCGTTTGGTGAGATTTGAACCCCTAACCTCTTGCATATTTTCCAAAGACTTTACCACTCCAGCAAGCTCGCCATGTGTTTAATAAACAGAATTTAATATACTTATATATATTAATTGAAAAAACAAATAATACATAAATAATAAATATAAACTCAATAATAATAAATAATAAATAATAAATAATAAATAAGGAATAATAAATATAAATAATAAATAATAAATAAATATAAATAATAAATCATAAATAATAAATAAATATAAATAATAAATAATAAATAAATATAAATACTAAATAATAAATAATAAATAATAACTAATAAATAATAAATAAATATAAATAATAAATAATAAATAATAAATAATAATTAATAAATAATAAATAATAAATAATAAGTAATTAATAATAAATAATAAATAATAAATAATAAATAATAATTAATAAATAATAATTAATAAATAATAAATAATAAATAATAAATAATAAATAATAAATAACAAATAATAAATAATAAATAATAAATAATAAATAATAAATAATAAATAATAAATAATAAATAATAAATAATAAATAATAAATAATAAATAATAAATAATAAATTATAAATTATAAATAATAAATAATAAATAATAAATAAATATAAATAATAAATAATAAATAATAAATAGAAAATAATAAATAATAAATAATAAATAAATACATATAATAAATAATAAATAATAAATAATAAATAATATATAAATAATATATAAATATAAATTATAAATAATAAATAAATATAAACAATAAATAATAAATAATAAATAAAAAGTAAAAAATAATAAATAAAAAATAATAAATAATAAATAATAAATAATAAATAAAAAATAAAAAATAAAAAATAAAAAATAAAAAATAAATATAAAAAATAAATAATAAATAATAAATAGAAAATAATAAATAATAAATAAATATAAATAAAAATAATAAATAATAATTAAATATAAGTAATAAATAATAAATAGAAAATAATAAATAATAAATAATAAATAAATAAAAATAATAAATAATAAATAATAAATAATAAATAAATACAAATAATAAATAATAAATAATAAATAAATATAAATAATAAATAATAAATAATAAATAATAAATAATAAATAATAAATAATAAATAATAAATAATAAATAAAAAATAAAAAATAAAAAATAAATATAAATAATAAATAATAAGTAATAAATAGAAAATAATTAATAATAAATAAATATAAATAAAAATAATAAATAATAAATAAATATAAGTAATAAATAATAAATAGAAAATAATAAATAATAAATAATAAATAAATACAAATAATAAATAATAAATAAATATAAATAATAAATAATAAATAAATATAAATAATAAATAATAAATAATAAATAGAAAATAATAAATAATAAATAAATATAAATAATAAATAATAAATAATAAATAAATATAAATATAAATAATAAATAATAAATAATTAATAGAAAATAATAAATAATAAATAATAAATAATAAAAAAATATAAATAATAAATAAAAATAAATAAAAATAAATAATAAATAAATATAAATAGAAATAATAAATAAATATAAATAATAAATAATAAATAAAAAATAAAAAATAAATATAAATATAAATAATAAATAAATATAAATAATAAATAATAAATAATAAATAAATATAAATAATAAATAATAAATAATAAATGAATATAAATAATAAATAATAAATAATAAATAATAAATAATAAATAAATATAAATATAAATAATAAATAAATATAAATAATAAATAATATATAATAAATAATAAATATATATAAATAATAAATAAGAAATAATAAATAATAAATAATAAATAATAAATAATAAATAATAAATAATAAATAAGAAATAAGAAATAAGAAATAAGAAATAAGAAATAAGAAATAAGAAATAAGAAATAAGAAATAAGAAATAAGAAATAATAAATAATAAATAATAAATAATAAATAATAAATAATAAATAAATATAAATAATAAATAATAAATAGAAAATAATAAATAATAAATAAATATAAATAATAATTAATAAATAATATATAAATATAAATAATTAAAAAATATAAATAATAAATAAATATAAATAATAAATAAATATAAATAATAAATAATAAATAAATATAAATATAAATAATAAATAAACAAAAATAATAAATAATAAATAATAAATAAATATAAATACTAAATAATAAATAATAAATAATAAATAATAAATAATAAATAATAAATAATAAATAAATATAAATAATATACAAAAATAAATAATAAATAAATATAAATAATAATAAATAACTAGTAAATAAATATAAATATAAATAATAAATAAATAAAAATAATAAATAATAAATAATAAATAAATATAAATAATAAATAATAAATAATAAATAATAAATAAATATAAATAATAAACAAAAATAAATAATAAATAAATATAAATAATAAATAATAACTAATAAATAATAAATAATAAATAAATATATATAATAAATAATAAATAATAAATAATAAATAACCAGTTACAAATAATAGATAATAAATAAATTAATGTATATTATAAATAATAAATAATAAATAATAATGGAAACACATGAAAAAGTATGAAAAGATGTGATAAGGGATGAAAAATCATGAAAACGCATGAAAAAGGATGGAGAAGCATTTGAAGAATGAGGCATTAGAAAAAATAAGAACGCATGAAAACTCCTGAAAACTCTGGAAAAATCCTTAATAATTCAACATAACCATCATAATAACCCATAAAAAACCATTGATAAAGATAAAAAGTCCTGGAAACCCAAGTAAATAGTAATAAGTGGAGCTACCGTTGAAACCCGTCAAAACGGTCATAAAGAGACAAAAATATTGGACTCACATTAACGGAGATAACTTATGATCCGAGAGTCCGTTTTAGATCCGCGACCTGTCAAATCAAAGATCCTGAAACTCTCTTCAACCTGAAAGGTGAAATTGTCTGAATGGATAGACGGATCGGATGTTATGACCATTTAAAAAAAGCTGACAGAGAACGGGTGCTAGAAACGAGACACTGAAAAACATAACAAACCTGATACCCACAAAAAAGGTCATAACATATGATCTAGGAGTTCATGTGGGCGCCGCGACCAGTAAAACTGAAGCTCATGTAACGAGCTATGATCTGGCAGGTGGAGGAGGCCAAACTGATACATAGATCGAATGTTAGGTCTGTTTGAAGACAAGTTTGACGGGACACCGGTGACGGAAACAGGGTTTTTGAGGCCTTCAGAGGGGTTTTTGGGGTCGAAAAAACCGACAGAAGCTTTCTTGTGTCGTATCGGTGCGTAGATCTCTTCACTGGCTTCGATTTGATATGTGGTAGAGCCCAAACGGACACCCGGAACGAAAGTTATGGCCGTTTGAAGTTGGAGAACTTTTTTCAACTTTCTTATAACTCTAATATCTTCCACACCTTAGACCGTCTCACGGTTTTGATTATATGTGCCTCTATATCTCTTCATGAGCTTCGATTTGACTGGTCGTGGCGCTTCAACGAATTCCCGGATCAAAAGTTATGGTCGTTTTAGTGATTTCGGGGTTTCTCACGTTTTTTTATTTTTTTCATTTCATTTAGCGGCGGTTTTACCGAAACCGCCGCTATTTCGCGGCGGTTTTTTAAAAAACCGCCACTAATCCTCGAATAAAATTAAAAAAAAAATAAATAAAAAAAAAAAAAAATTTCCGTTTAGCGGTGGTTTTTTCACGGCGGTTCTTAAAACCGCCGCGAAATGACGGCCCAAAAACACGTTTCGCGGCGGTTTTTAAAACCGTCGCGAAAAGACCGCCGCTAAACGGCGGTTTTCTCGTAGTGTGTAGACATGGGTTGACACCCCCATGTTTTATTCTTTATAAATTTAGAAACTCTTTACGAATCATAATAAATGATTTAAATATATGATTACTTTCAATGAGCAAATATAAACCTAAGTCATCCAAAAATAATAAAGGTTTATTGAACTTATACATTATACAAGTGATTTTTCAGGATTATTTGGTTCCACACTATGATTATAATTTCTTACACTATGATTCTTATTTTCTATCAACAATTGGAACCTGAAGGAACTATGTTAATGATGAGTAGATATATAACACAATGAGTTTACTCATAAGTAGATAAAATTTATGGGACCCGAAATGAAAAATCTCATTGATATTCTTACAAAGATATTCTAAATATATGAATCATGTTGAACATCTAATCGAGAAATGAGGGAAAACCATTATATTGAATCCCTCTTGAAAAAACATCCACCTTATTTTAGTGGTTTGACTTATCCCCTAATTTTTGAATAGTTAATAATTGACAATAAATAGGTATTTTCTATTATCCTATATTTGGAATAAGAAAATTTCATTTTTTCTATCTATCATTTGGAAGGGACACAGATCACTGGTAGAATATCATCAAAAAATGAGGGAAAATAATGATATTAACCCCATTGAGTGGGATGAGATTAATATATTATTTTTTAATAAGTACTTTCCTTTTATCCATTATAAATAAATATATAAGGGATTCTTTGATCTAAGTTAGAAGGATGATGAATTTATTGGAATATATGAGGAAAATTTTACAAGACACCAAGGGAATGATTATGGAATTATCTTCCAACCTGAATACGAGGCTCATCAATTCTTCATCATATTAAAGACAAGTATTTGAAGAGAGATATCTATAAGGTACATTAATGGTTATGAATGAATACTTTTACATTCTCTTATGGAGGAAATAGATATTTTATTTACCCTTTAATATCATGGTTTTGACACAAAAAAGAAGGAGTTCAAAAGAAACTATAAAAACCATGTAGTGAAAAAGTTGATTTCTTTCATGATTAATGAGAAAAAATAAAATTAAAAGGAAATTTTATTAAATGGACTAGTAAATGTTTAATGTTTGGGAAGGAAGGTCATTGAGAAACTGATTTCCAAATTGATTGGAAGAAGTTAGAAAATGATGCGAATAGCGAGAAATCCTTATAAAATACACCACCCAAACTCCAATGTTTCAATGCAAGGGATATGAGAAATAATATAAACAGTTATGAAATATATATTTTAATGATGAATATTGACATTAGAAACCACTTATTTTTTGGGAAAATTGTAAATATCATTCAATAACATTTTATAATGAGGTATAAAATAATTACATGGTGAAAGGTATACTTACAAACCAATATAGAACTTCTAATGCTTTATTTGAATTTGGATCTACCCATTCTTCAATTTCAGATGAATTTTCTAAGGTTAAAAAGGTTCCAACCAAAATATTAAATTTATAATTATCATTGAAACACTCTAAAGAAAAAATTATTACATCTCAAGTAAATGATTCCTCTCCGATTGACATTTGTGGGACAGCTCTTCATGTATATTTTGTCATTATTCCGAAAGTTTATTTGATGTTATAGTAGGCATATATAGGATATATCGGCTTAAATACCACATTAATTTTGGAGTAAATGAATTCATGTTTGATATTACAAACCAAACCATTATTTCATATCAATTCAAAGATAAGTATGAACTTCTGAATGTTATCACACATTGTATGGTTCTTGATTTCCATTCATATGGGGAATAAAACTATAGATTATTGAATATATTAAAATGAGTCAATAATTTTATAAAATAAATATATAATAACATAAACCACTTAATCCAAAACATCAATAATTTGTCCCAATATCATCTATACAATTAAAATTATGCTATTCATATCTATCATCTCTTTATTCAAACTGAACACCATTTTATCATCATTAATAACATATTAAGGGATATATTCTATTTATTAGAACATAAAATTTCCATTAAATAACTATTCAAGGTCATCATCACCATTGAAAATAATTTACTGAAATCCTTAGTAAAAAACATATACAAAAAATACTAATATATGTCAATATTCATATAATAAAATTCTTGAATTTAAATTCATAAACACTTCAATCATCACTCTACATTTGCATCTATTGTGTTAACCGAGTATTTAGTTTTTTTCCATTGCAATTACTTTCATTGTATACTTATTTATTCACACCAAAAACATATTATTATCTATATGAGTTATTTACTTGAGATTTCATTACAACATTCATGAAATTTAGGATACAAAATATTCTTTCTTCCATGGTATTCATGACTCAATATCTAAGAGAAATATATATTTATCTTCTTCGGTAAGTCTATGAGTTGGGTAAGGTGCACATTATTAATCCTGATTCATGATTACTGGTTATGAATAATCATAATATCCTCCAATATAGTCATCATCCCATTTAGAAGCTCATAAATATACTATTTATAAAATTCAATATTTATCGAGTTCCTTTTAGTTCTCATCATTTTCTAAAACCAAAATTCATATTGTGAGTAACAATATTCATAGTGGGAAACCACATAATCATGAACAATTTATTATTGGAAGTTTAAATAATTACACCTTATTTTTAATCTTTGAAACCATAGGTTTATCCTAGTCCATTCATTGTTAACATTTATTTAAATCCATTATGATGGGTCAAAATGAGCTTGTGAATTTCAAAATACTATCCATTGAGGGTATCAAACTAAGTGTGTAGCAATGCCTTTTGTTATAGACCAAATAATTATCGAGTCCAGCTCAATGTTCCCTTTTTTGGTAATTATCCATAGGTACATCTACTTTAGAGATATATCCAATTGTATTATATAGATATGGATTTAATTTATTAGAGTCTACTTCCTCTATCTATATCCAAAATGTCAGGACATTTTCATATACTTTAACTCTCCTTTAGACTCATTCAGAAATATATCCCAACAAATATATGGACAAGAATCCCTAGGGATATTACTAATGTTTTATCATCCTAGTTTCCAAAGATTCACCAAACCATTCATCTATACAAACTATAGGGACCTTGGCTTTTCATACATGGATATTACATCTTTTTAGATAAATATTCATTAAATTTCATAGTCACACACCTGAAGACCATAACAGTTTAGAGTCTTTCAATACTAGGTTTAAAATATTATAATTTAATAAAATATATTCACAATATTCCATAAAAATATTCCCCTTTATTACTTTAATAAAGATACACTACTTAAAACCATTCATTATATAATTGGGAAAGGAAACTTATGATAGGGGACCTCAGATGCTCAGTAAGAGTAAAATGGGAAATAAATAAAACTAATGTGAGTATAAGGGTGTGATAACATGAGAATAACATTTGAAAACCATACCTTTCATATCAATGATTATAATTTTGAGTCATAGAATAAGGATTTGAATTTCATAAGACATGAATCATGATGAAATAAAATAACATGATCTAAGAGAGAATAACATTGGTATAAATCTTAAAATTGTGGCATAAAAATAAGAATAAAAATCATTTACATATTAGTAAAGGATCACTATCAAGGATATAATTGTGGAATGGGTTCACCCCAAAACTATCATAGTAGTCATGGTTCACTTAAATTACCATTATTCTAAAAAAGTCCCTTAGTAAACTAGGTTGACTCTCCATTCTCTTCCTATCTATCTCATGATATATGAATAATTGACCAATTCATTAGATGAAGATATAGGATCAACCTATCGCATAATGAAAATCCTAATTATATGTTTTTGAATATCATAAAAATATAATCGTATCATTACCCATGAAATGAAATTTTTTTCATAGTCATATAATAATATCCTAACCAATAGAGAGGATATTATTTTAATAATTATTTCACAATTACATCGGTGTATAACCCATGAAAATAAGTTGGATTCATAATCCTCTTATCGTGGTATATCCCATGGAAGAGAAAAGGGTTTTATAATAATTTTATCATTATAAAAATATACTATTAAGGGAAGGAATAATTATTTTATCCATTTCTAAGATCCCAATAAATTAAAATAAATTCAATGTATGCTATATTAGATGGAAAATGATTTTATAAGATCACTTGGAACATTTCATGACGAAAAAATCATTTATTTAAAAATTAATTTTGAAAACTAAAAATTGAAAATAAATGTCATAAATCAAAATAATTTAAAATAATATTTTAATATTATAATTTAATATTAAAATAAAATATTTGTCACGAAGATAAAGAATTCATCTTATTGTGTTCAAATTAAATAGATGATTCCTCTCACATTTTTTTTAAAATCCATAAGAACATTGTTTTGAAAACAAAATAATGATTAATTACAACATATTTTTTAAAAATTAAAATCATGGTAAAAAATTTATTTAATAAATCATTTAGTGAATATTATTTTTTTGAAAAATCATTCATAAACCACAGGTTTAGAAGAAAAATAAGGTTTCTACTGAAGAAATGAAAAAAGATGATTTTTCTTAAAACAATTATTTTTAAGTCATGAGTATATAATGTGATTAAAATAAATATAAATCATGAATTCATCCTAAATTAAAATCGTATAATGAAATGCATGATTTTACTGAGTGATAGGTCATAATATTTATTTAATGTAATCATAATCATGTGTAATCGTGACAAATGATGGGATTGTATCACAACACCCTTACCACATTAGTAACAATAAATAATAAGCCCCATAAAATAATAAAAATAATTGAAGTATAAAATTTCATGAGAATAAATAAATTCAAGATATTTCATCTCATAGGGGATTATATACAAATTATAAGTAATGATTGGTTAAGAACGTAACATATCTATCAATGAAGTCCTATTGAAACAAAAATATCTTACAACCGTGGTATCTGTTAAACAGTATAACACATGAATGATATATACTAAAATGGATATGTAAATACCAAAAACTTTCATGGTATTAATATTAGAATATATTTATGGGAATTATATTAAACATATAAAGGAAATATATTGTGAATATAGAATTTTTCTTACAAAAGTAAAAAGTGAGACATTAATCCCCTATCTTAAGTCTTGAATTCATTTGTACACATTACGACCGCATTTATGATAAATATATGATTATAAACAATTATATAAAAATAATTATATATATAATACAATATATAATTTATATATAAATATTTATTAGAAGTTATTTTTCCTTTTTAAAATCACATTTTAGGTAACAAGTGATTTTTTTCATGAATTCGTTGATTTTTTACTTTTATTCCTATGGATTTGATAATGGTTCTATAATAGAAATAATAATAAATATGATATAGATATCATATATAATCAGTTTAAATTTATTTAATGAAATATATTAAATTTATTTGTATAAAATGAAATACACCATTCATAGATAAGTAATTCCATACGTACACATGAACACTGTTTCTATTTTCATAATGGGTTTAATGAAATTTTGTATAATAAAATATTATAATTATATAATCTTTTTTATGTTATATATAAGAAATATTTTTTGAAACCAATACTCATTATGTTCCACGTAAAGAATGAATGAATCACATCGCTTCACGAGGCAATAGTCTGTCATGCACTTGAACGATGTTATCTTATTACCATTCAATGTAAAGTACAATGGAATATTTGATATAATGATTATAGAAGAATAATAATATCATAAATATAATATATAAATAATAAATCCATAATTGTATCTATCTGAGATAGGTTGTTATGGAAATCAAATAACATGGGTTCATGAGGTAGTACTCCATCTCACACATGGATGTTGTTTTCATAACCCATTTAATTGAAGTGGAGATTGATTTTGGTTATAAAATTAACATGATAACCTATAATTATATTGAATATAATAAGGTTATAATATCATATTGTTTTAATAATAATTTAAAGAGTTTTAGGAAGAAATAAAATAGAATGATTGATTATAGACATTACCCCTTATTCAAAAAACTAAAATTAGTTTTTAGAAAAAGGAATATTATATAGGATATATATCCCAAATATGGCTACTATGATGAGATTAGAGTTTTAAGGAATTTATTTGGTCATGTGTTTTTTGAAACAATTTTTTTGAATTATTTAATATGAGAGGATAAGGGTGAAATTTTATAAATGAGGTAAGTGGGAAACATGTAATATCTGAAATTAAAAAGGTGTTCCCATGTTTTTCTCATATGATAAGGCTCCAAAATGGGAAAATTTAGAACCTAGAAGATATAGGTACAAATATTTCTATAAAAGGGGTGTTGGGAATTTTTTGGGTAATTATTTATCCTTATATTTCTGTTTAAACCCAAGTAAACCCATTTTTACCACAACCATGGAAACTATTTTTGGCTTGTTTTACTATTAATTTAGATTGAAAAAATTTTAAAATTTAAATTTAAATTTAGTTATGTAGATGCATTGAGAAAGCATGGTAACTATGAAAAAAATGATCAGATGTCTAATTTTTTTTACAAAATTCATTATGAAAAAGATTAAAATTTCATATATTGGATTAAAAGATTTAAAATTGAACTAATTTTTCATCTAAAACCATCATAAAAAATTGTGATGTTTATAAAATATTTCAAATAAATGATAATTCTTATAAATTAGTATTTTTCATTATTCATAATAAATTCTCCTTCTCGAAAAATTATTTAAAATTCACCATAAGATAATTTTGAAATGACAATTTAAAAATGAAGTTTATTTAATAAAATAAGTTTCATAAAAGAATAAAATTTTAGTTTTAAATTAAGTGGTAATAAAGGTGGAAAAACTATTTTTTAGACCAAATAATAATTTTAAACATAAAATATGATTTACTCTAATATATAATCTAGAAAACACATAATGTTTATTTTAAAATTTTATTTCAATATATAATATATAAAATTCATTAAAATAATTCATTTATTTTTTTTGATTTACTGAGTAATAACGTTTTTTTCATTAAAAATAGTATTCATTAAAAATATTTACTTTATATTAAAATAGTTTTTATCTTTATTTCTCATTAATTTACCACCAAATAATAAATTGTTTACACATGTGTAAACAATATATGATTATAATTTTGTGAATACTATTCATACCCTATATTCCAATGACTAGGTGGTAACTATAAAATTAATCAAAACTATTTTATGAACATGATATGTTTCATTTAAACTTGGAATCGCGTGTAATGTAAGATAAACTCAATGTTTTATGTAACAAAAAATATCAAGAAGATTAATTTTTTTTTTCAAGAAAATATTTCCAAAAAACAATGGCATGTTAGAGGATAAATCTTTTTTTTCAATTATTATGTTTAAAATATCATTCATTTGGTTATTTTTCATGATTTGAATATTATTGATTACCTTTGATGTTATTTTATCATTATAAAAACACAGGGTAACGTAAATTCACTAAAATTTTTTTTTAGGAAATATAAGTTACATTCATAAAAAAAATGTTTTTATAAATCATATTTTCATATTAGTTCAAAGGGTTTTCTTTTGGAAAGTTATTATGTTTATTCATGGTTGAGTAATACTAGGACTTTCCCTCCCTCACCATATACATACATTACTTAAATTAAAAATTGGTTATTCCTGACATATAATAAAGAAAAATATCCATATATTCTGGTGGTACATCTTGATGCCTCTTTATTTTTTCTATGATGATTGGTGGTCATCATAGGTCATGAAGATTTGAGTCAAGTTGAGAGTCTTGGGGATCTTGTGGTGGTGATTTTGGGGTGTTTTTGTTCCAGAAACACCAACACTAATATTCTTATCATTATTATAACTGATTTTATATATTAATATGAATTTAAAATTTCACTTTATAATTTATTTTATAAGTATATGTATATAATGAGTTATTTTTTTCATCATACCCTATTTGGTATAGTAATACTTTTGAAACTACAAATTTTTGTGCATGGATGTACATTATTGGTATATCATGAATGATTTATGGGTGGTGTCTATATTATGGTTTATGAAAAATAAAGGGTGATTTCATTTTAATTTGTTATATTTGATATGATTGAAACTTTTCCTCATCCCATGGTGATTAAGAACACACATTAGGCCTTATCTAGAGTAGGTCATGGTGACAAGGAATGTTGATATAGGAAAATTAATTAAAATAATTTATAATTTCATAGTGATGTAATTAATAATTCTAAGTATTATAACAATTCCATTATGTCCTTATTTATGGAATTAAACATAAATGGGATGGACTACACCAAATACCCAAGCCAGGTTGTCTCGTGAGACCAATCAATGAATGAAAGAGATATATAATTATGGGTCCCATTTAACACTTACCATGTACAATGAATTCTTTATATGACACTGAAAAATAATACAATGAAATTTTTTCCCTAAATAACCTCATATACATACATGAAATCAAAATCAATAATTATCTATATTGATATTATTGTAATATAATAGTCAATATTTATACATTAAAATGCTTTTTATAACTTTTATGGTAAAAATGAATCAAAAAAATTATAAAATATAGTGTTTTGATACCATATAGTGAAAAAGGTGTATGATCAAGTCAAAATAAATAGATAAAAATATATAAAGTGTATCTATGAGAAAAATATTATGGACATAGAGAAAAATTTTGATGTTAAGAAAGAGATATAGATAAGGATAAGTAACATAACCACAAAAATGAATTAATAGAGAGGGAGATGCCCTTTAAATCAACACCAATGATAACAAGACATGAATACCTCAAAATACATCTAAAATTTTAAGAGATTATTTTAATACTTCGGTGATAATACATATATGAGAAGACAGAGAGTATAAAATTAATAAATAAATGGAATGAGCATTAGAAAGAAAGACATAAATCTCAAGTATCACATTTATTAGAGACTCCTACAATATTCTAAATAGTAAAATTAAATATGTAAATTTAATTAATAATATTAATAATATTTGTTTTCTTATTTCATCTCGAATTTTTTATCTTATCACCTTCATTTATAATATTATATTAACATAGTCTATTATTTAAAGGTTGTTTGGTACATTGTTACAAAATCACATTGATATAATAGTGATGATACGATTTCACATTCAAATGGTCCCCTTAGAAATAAAAGGGTATTTATACTAGTATTAATATCATTATAGTTTTATAAAAGTTCCATTTACAATATATAGTCCATGATGTTTACAGATTAGTAAAATTATATCGGTATGATCACCTTTCGTAGCTGAAATGGAAATGATTTTTATTGTAAATATCATCAATATAGTACCCACTATATATTTCTCAAATAGTAATATTATTATAACACCCTATTTTCTTCTATCAGGTATGCAATTTTTTTCCTTTTTTAGTGCATTGAGGGATTCTTGTGAATAGAGATCCTTTATGGGGGGAAATGATCTAATACATGGGGATGTATGTCTGTTTGAATCAATCGAGTCCTATTTAAAATGTGTCAAATTATTTTATGGGTTCTCCTATATATGAGAGAATACCAATGTCGATTTGGGATTTTTTATATAATCATTACTATTTTTTACTACAAGTTGAATTCCCAACATGCAAAGGTTCTACATCATGCATTGGTTTCATATAATATGTCATGAATTGGATTAACACATGGAAGGTTTATATACCATGAACTTGGTTCAAATCATGTAATGATTGATTATGGTATTTTTAATCTAATGTGTAGGTTTTCTTGAAACTTTTTTATTTAATAGATTCACGTCATGAAAATATTTCACATAGTGAATTTTTCTAGGTTTATATATTTAGACTCTTACACATATATTTTTCTTTTCCTTCATCCAAAACCTTCCCTCTCGAGATCTAGGATCACTCCACAGTGATTTTGGGGATCTTTACTAATTCTAGATTGTTCATTAATTTTTTGATCATCATATTTGTTGTGGTTCATCTCCCTGGGTAGGTGGTATCTACTTATTCATTAAATAAGGTCATGGTGAAAATTTTGGATACATTTTTTTCATATTCATGATCTAATGATGTTTTTTGTCGACCCTTTTATGTTTTATATCATTCATTGTCTTTTGACAGCCTGCATATGATTTGTAGACATCCTTTGTCAAAGGCATACAATTTTCCATCATTATTGAGGTAGGTTGATCTATGAATGTGGTTCTATTTCATGATTTTTTATATGTTCTTGAAAAAATGTATTTTCATTTATGAAAAGGGTTTAAAATAAATTTGATCATGGTTTTGGAAATGGTTATGATCAAACAATTGACATTTGGAATCTTTACTTTATTAGGAAATAAACATATGTGGCCCTAGAGTGTGTGGAACCATTAGTGGTTTCTTTTGTGATATCATAAACATGTTTTAGGACATGATATTGGTTGGAAAAAAATTATGATTATTATATGACTCGTTTATTTATAGTTCATATTACCATATTCATGAGACCAAGATGTGTGATTTTTCTTTTATACCTGTTTTTTTGCATGATAGTCTATTTCATAGATATTTTATTACATGATTGATGTGACTATTTTTATTTTATAATCAAAATATTCCTTGATTTTTTGGAATATATAATGAATTTATGGAAATAAATGGAAATTCTAATAATTAGTTTTTTATTATGAAAATTATTTAAAAACAAGATTTTCTTTTGATTACAAGAATTTTTTTATTATCAATATAATTTAATTAATATATTATTTTGTGTTATTATAATATGAAAATTTCTCATGGAATAATTTTTAATTTTGGTGGGTTTTGACCATGTTTACTTGACATATGGAATGTGGAGGAAATATTGTAGCATGCCAGGTTATAATGTTCATACATTTCCTTTGTTTTAGGATGGGTTGGTGGTGACATATGGTCACATAGAGACTCTTGGCCTTTTATTTTTATACTATTAGGGTTTATCCTCTCTCTATTGGGTTTTATAGATCATATTGTACTAATTTATTCTTTATTTTACACTGGTTTCTTGTATTATTTTAGTTATATTAAATTTTTTTCCTATTTTCTTTTCATTACATCACCATGTGACAGACTAACTTTGGTGACTTAACTAGTTGACCTATATCTGATCCTCACATATTGGAATCAAAGGGACACCCAACCTAAAAATTTTTAGAACAACCTGAGTTTGGTTTTGTGTGTTGGGTAAATAAGATTTTGGAAAATATGAATTTTTGTATAAGTGAAGGAGGGTGTTTGGGAATCTCACATCCATATCAAAACTCGAGTAACCATGGGTGGTGAGAAACATTTTACATGGTTTGAGACTTGGTGTTATAATTTATTTTAATGAACTATGTGGGAATTCCATTAAAATTGAGCTATTATTTTTTAATGAGATATTATTGTTCAATAAATTGTTAATTGGTTTATATTTGATTCCTTTTATTGATTTTATATCAATATCAGAATTTATTATTATGATTTTGGAATCTCTTCATGAATGATTTTTTTCTAACTGGTTACTTGTAGAAAATTCATCATAGAAGATATCTTGTAAGAATGAGTGAGGAATATTTGGGATGGTTTCTACATGAAAATTACCGGTTTGACCCTTCTTTTATAGAAGATATTATCCAAACTATTCAAAAAGTTGGTCAAGTAGGTGTCAAAACCTTGGATGATCTTTGGATCAAGACTCTAAATTTAGAAATTAGTATCCACTATCCATGTGTGGTGGAAATGGAATTCAGGAATTTGAATAATGGATTGGAAATATTGATAGGTTATTCATCATTATTAATACTCAAGATATATATATTGTGGGTTCTTCCATTTATATTATTATGGGTCTGGGAAAGAGATAGTGGGACACTATTGTGAAAGAAAAGTTTCATGGAGATATTACCAGGACTTCCTTAATATAAATTTAAAACCAGCAGTTTTTATCCTAGGAAATTATGCATGGCGAATAAATGAGAGTTTATCACCATAGGAAAATGTAGGAAAACAATTGAAGAATATTCATACTATTTTTCTATGATAGTTCATCTAGAACACAATCTTTTCATTAATGAGTTCCTAATGTCTCAGATGTTTGAGTTGGGATTGAGGCATGATACTTGGTTGATGTTGAATTTCATATCCCTTTTGACCTTCATGGAGGTAGTCAAAAAATAATTTCTAATAGAAGATGAAATTTTTTTGTGTAAAAGGCTTTGGAGGATCTTACATTTGTACTATCATTTTATAGGGTGTCTATTCTATCTAGAAAAGGAAGGAAAAAGGTTTCTTGTTTTCCTCTTGACCAGTTTTAGTGGCTTCATATAGATAGCACCAGGTTGTTTTCACTTAGTGTGGGTGGCATGGTCATAACAATCCTAGAGTCTTAGAAGACTTGTCAACATTATAGAGAATCTATACCCCAAAAATGTTTTTAAGAGGGAATATCACAAGGAATTAAGGTTGGATCCACATTCACCAAGGGATCAATGATTTTTACTAATGCTTCCATGGGTAGTGGGTGTCATCATGAATCCAAAAGATATATTTATCTAGGAATTAATTATCAGGGAGTATATGAGGCTATGATTCTTTATACATAAGTAAGTGCATCAAAAGTTATATGTACATTGTTTATTGCATCTTATAATGTGTAAGAAATATTTATAATGGTGATACTCATTATTTTATATCATAAATGATAATTTACATATTAATTTTCTATTTAGATATTATATCATACTTGTTGTATCCTTCCAAACCATTGGGAAAGTGCTCCAAACAAGGTTTCATGTATCGTGCATGTTAGGTGACAATAACTTAAATTGAGGTGGAAGGGGACCTCTTCGTACTCAATCATGACATCATTGACATGATTATTGGAACGGATTGGATGATTAGTGTTAAGGATTAGATATATTTTTATCATTTTGGGATTTATTATTTTCTTCTGATTGGGTTTCTCATGTCTTTCAGGGTGAGTGAGACTATAGATATAAAGGAAAGGGGATTATGGTTCCTTAGGTTGTGGAGATCTCCTTCAATTTTTATAGATTCTTCTTGATGTTTTTGACAATTTTGAGGATATACAGTTACCTGCAGTAGCGTGTGCGTACCATGAGGGCATTCCAGTTGATTGATCTAGTTTACCACCTTAGAAAGAGGTCAATTTTACTATCGACTTTCTACCATGTATGACTCTCATTTATATTCCATCATACTTTAAATACCCAGTTGTGTTTGTATAACACAAGGTACATGATGAAGATCAGGAGGCTAGGGGATTTTTTATTCATAGAATATCACTATGTGATTCCACGATCTTCTTTGATAAAAAGGAAAACGTGATCCTTAGACATTTAATTAACTACTAGAAGTTAAATTAGGTGGCCTCCATGAGAATATAACCCTTACTAAGGATTGATGAACACTTAGATCAGCTTATAGGGGATCAATTGTTTTTATAGATCAACATTCAATAAGGGTACAACTATTTGAGAGCCTTAGTATAGGATATACCTAGGACAACCTTTTGGAGCCGAAATGGGAATTTCTATTTTTTGATTATCCCATTTGTTTTCACTAATGCTCCAAAATAATGTATGACATTGATAAACTATATCTTTTCTTGGTTCATGGACAATTGGTTTTAGGTTTTCTTGGATGATATTTTGGTTTACTAAAGTCATAGGAGGAGCACATATACCATTTGGATATCATTCTTAATAGTTTGAAGGAACATAATCAGTATGGTAATCTTCAAAGTGTGAGTTTTGAATTAAAGAACAAATTTTTCTAGCTAATTTTATTTCTAAGAGGTGTATCTTAGTTGATCCTGAAAAGGCAGAGGTAGTTATGACCGCATATATGCCCAGTAATGTGTTTGATATTTGAAGCTTCTTCTGACAGGATGGCTATTACAAGTGGGTTTCTTGGGACATCTCCAAGATTTAATTTTTTATGAAATATTTAACCCATAAGGTTTAAATATTGAGTGGTGTGATAATTGTTGAATATATTTTTCAGAAGAAAATTTGAGGATGAATTATTATCTAGTTTTGATTCTTCTAGATCTTGGTTCTTGTTATGATGGTTTCTAGGATGTATCAGGCCTGAGTTTGGGGACTGTCTTCATGTAGGGGGGATATATGTTATCCTATTTCTCTAAAAAGTTTTTCCCTCATGAGAAGAACCACCCTACCTAGTATCATGAGTTGGTAATAGTTATGATTTCACTCAAAATGAGGAGTTACTGTCACTTTGGGGAATAGTTTATTGTATATTTTATTCATAAAGCATGTGGTATATTTATACTCAAAGTGATTAGAACATGATATATAGAAATTTTGTGGAGTATGTATTGATTTTTATTCATATTTATTATAATGTTTGAAAAGGTAATGTGTTCACTGATGCACTGAGAAGGAAATTATTCATAGACAATGTGAGGAAATCAACAAAAGAGTGGCATTTTATGAGTTTTTTTGCTGAGATGATTTTGGGAATGAAATGAACTAATGTGAAGGTATGAGTATCTTTTATATATGATGAATAATTATTTTTTGAGTGGGCTCAAATAGAAAATATTTTTGACCTTGAGTTCTATATAATTAGTAAAATCTTTTATGGCGGGGAGACATACGGTCAACGATCTCATTATCCCAATCAAGATTTATGCTTTCATAGCAGGTTTGTTGTTCTATTTTCCCTATGGAAAGAGTTGATAGTAATCAGAATATATATATTTTTTGTATTTACACCATCTTAATTCCCATATGTATCATGATTTGAGATATTGGAATTTGTGGTATGTGATGAGATTACAAACTGTTCATTTTTTATCGTGTTGTTTTACATCTTAAAGAATTAATGTGAATCACCTGAGGCGTACAAGTTTTTTATAACCCTTAACCATTTTGTTATTTAAATGGGATAATATTTCCATTGAATTCATCATTTCTTACATGGAATCATATAGGGAAGGCTTAAATTTGGGGGATTTTTTATCGACTCATGAAATCAGTGCATTTCTTACATATCAAGGAGACGATGAAGGTGTAATGGAATGGGGATTTATATGTTTGATAGGTTCTAGAACATTATGGTTTTCCCTCATTATTTGATTAAAACATAGTAGAAATTTTCTCACCCATGTTTTTGAATGGTTTTCAAGAGGTGATGGGATCCCTATTAAAATTCAACACAACATATCATTTATAGGCAGATGAACAAATAATGAGAGCTAACCAGGTTATTGAGGAAATGATCCAGTATAGTGTGCTTGATTTTGGTGGGTCATGGGAATTTTTTTCCATTACTAGTGTTTCAATATAAAAATATTTATCAGTAAATGATCAAAATGGTGCTCTTTGAGTATTTTTGTGACAGACCAAGTTATCTCTCTTGTGATAGGAAGAGTTGGAAGAGTGGTCCTTGGTTGGGACATGAATTGTTTAGGAGATTATAAAGAGGGTTAAATGATCCACAAGAGATTGAACATGTCATAGATTCATCATAAATATTAGTTGGACCATCATCTTCAATGTAGGTGACTGGATATTGTGTTTTTTTGATAAGATCATTTAAAGAGTTTTACCTCAAATGGGAAATCTTTAGTTGGGTAAGAAGGGTATATCAGAAAAAATGTTTTTGGGCCCCTTTTAGATTATTGTATTAGTTGGAAGGGTGGATTATAATTTTTAATTAACCTAACATTTGACTATTATCCACCACATGCTTTATGTATCCTAGCTAAGGAGGTATCAGCCATATATATCCCATGTGATTAAAATGGTGCGATTATGATCATTAACAAAATATAACTAGGATTGAGAAACCAATTCATATTATCGATCACCTAGAGAAAGAAAAACATGTTAAAATATTTCATTAATTCTGTTAAAAATTATAGTCTATATGGGATAACTATGGGTTCTAGGAGAGGGAATTTTGGATGTGGAATTCATGTCCTTCACTTTTTTTGATTCAATGATAATGAGGAGTTTTTGGAGATAAAAAGTGTTTATGGAGTGGATATTATAACACAACATTATATTCCTTTAAGTTGAACTTTCCTTTTCTTTTTCAGTTTACATTTTGGTTTATGTATATTGAAGGTTTTCAAGAATAAAGCGCCCGTATTGGGGAATATGACCTAATTTTTAGGGATGTATGTTTTATTTAAAAAATGAAGTCTAACTAATTTTTTTTAAAGGATTTGTAGGGTTCTCCCAGAGCTCATTAAACACTAGTGTTGGTTTTATATTTTGGAAAAAATCTGGTCCATTTTTTGTTTACTAGATAAATTCAGGATATAAATGGGCGACACATCGTGTATTGGTTATTGGTAAGATTTAATGAATTGGTTCTTTTTGTGAGAGGTTTACAGACTATGATTGGGGTTCACATAAGGAAATGATTGATTTCAGAATTTTTTAATATAGGTAATAAATATTTTGTGTATTTTGATAATTAAGAAATTATGGTCATGAAATGATTTCACATCATGTATTCTTAGGAGTTTTCTATTTTAAATTCATTTCACATATATTTTTTCATCTCATTCAATCACAACCATCACTCTTCGAACCTAGGAAATATATTATGTTATTTTGGGGATCTTCACTCATTCTAGATTGTTCGTTCAATAATTGATCATCATGGTAATTGTAGTTCATATATCTAAGTAACTAGTATCATTATATTCACTACGTTTGGTCATGGTGGTGACATTAGACGTGTTTTAAATTCATATTCTTGATAAATTTATGTTTTGTATTAACCTTTTATTATTTTATGTTGTGACTTGTCATTTGAAGGTTGATCCATGGTTTATTGATCTCTATTGTTGAAGAAGTACAATTTTCCACCATTCTTGAGGTAGGTGGATCATTGTATGTGTATAAAATTAATTATTTTCTATATTTACTTGATGAAATGGATTTTTTTTGGTAAAAATGGTTTTAATTAATTTTTATCATCTTTTGAGAAAATATTTTCAACAAACCTATAACATTGGGAGCCTAAGGTGCATTAGAAAACATACATAGGTGACCCACGTGTGTGTGGAAACACTAGAAATTGATTTGGTTAAATAGATAGTTTCTCGAAGTACTTGTTATCAGTTAGAACCAACTTTGTCCTGGTAATGGAATATTTTATGTCTACTATGTGATCTTATAGGCTAGAGCCTAAGTGGTGTGATTTGTCTTTTATTCCTTGTTTATCCATAATGGTTTATTTAATGGATATT
The DNA here is from genome assembly GCA_963277665.1 of Viscum album. Classification (NCBI taxonomy): domain Eukaryota; kingdom Viridiplantae; phylum Streptophyta; class Magnoliopsida; order Santalales; family Viscaceae; genus Viscum; species Viscum album. The sequence continues at coordinate 896,116,821 of OY728156.1, forward strand.
TTCTTACATGTTTAATTTATCTATATTTAATTTATAAATTATTTATTCATAGATTTTCTGAATATAGTTTGTATTTATAGAATATAAAACAAATGTTTACAATTGGTTTTATTTCTGAAAATTCTTTATAAACATGTTTTCAAAATATTTAACTTGTGAATTCATGATATTAGAACATTTTTAGACACAAAGGATGAATCATACAAAGATCTCCAGTCATAGCCTACTTTTGGATTTGGATGGATGTAGACCTTGTTTTTTATAACTCAAGGAAAGGTATTGTTACCTGGTAGCATGCTCAATTCTCTAGTTCATTTGTTTCCTTTCTCGTGGGATGGTTTGGTGGTGATGGTTAGTTACATGGAAACTTGTTCATTGTGTCTTTTCATACTATTCTAGTTTAACCTATTTTATTGGTTTTCATTGTTCTTTTTATATTTCTTTCTTAGACAGTATATTACATTTGTATTTACTATTTTGGTTATATTTCAGACCCATTTCTATTATCACTATTTTTCCTTCACATGTGTGGGACAACCTTGGGTTAATTATCATTTTTACTTGAGTTTAATTGTTCCAAGTATATATATTAATTAAATATATTTTAAAATCATCCATATAAGGATGATGTATTCAATTTGTACCGTCTTCCTATTGGTGATTAAAATAACCCTTGAGGGAACAAATGTTATACCCAACTTTAAAATTAATTTTTATGAATTATATGTTAATATAATTAATTTTTATTTAAAATAATATCCTTAGTTTCATTATAGAATTTTATTATATTTACATTTCAAATTGTGAGATTAATTAAAAAAATTGAATTATAAGCGATTAAATTATACGAGTTACTTTCCAAATTGAGATGGATCCTTAAGACCACATTTAATGCTTCTTATAATGGTGTTTTCATGAGAATAGAAATTTTAAACTATATATAGGATGGTTTGGAAAGAAATTTTGGTATATATTTTTCTTGGGAATTAGGTTTTGAAGTGAATAGAAACTTTTCTAAGAGAGGTATATTTATAACTAGAGGGGATGGGTGATTAAAAAAATATTTATTAATATATTATTATTTGTTAAAACCATGAATTTTATTTATTTTTATGAATAGATATTGTAATGGATACATGTGGAGTTGGGAAACGAAATCTTAAATCATCATGGATGTAATTAATTATGTCAGTAACATATAACAAAAAATTCCATATTTTAGCATTTCTCACTAATCACCAATGTATTTCACTATTCATGATTATTACCAATAAATCACCTTTACCAAATTTCAGCATGATATTTCGAAAAATTAGATCAAATTTTCCAAAATAAATTTACAAATTTATAAATATTAATGTTTAGTTGTTATATAAAGTAGAATATCTTATTCAATAATTTGAATTTCTTCTCTAAAAATGATTACATATTATTAAATTATATTAAATTGATTGACTAATTATTTTATGATATTTTTATAATTATATTAACTTAATTTATCAATGGAAAATATTAGTTATATAATTAGTTATTTTTTTCCCAAGTGGATATTTTAATATTCCAACACCAATATAAAAATTCTAATGGTTAGGTTAGAATTTTATTGATAATAATTCCTCCACTCATTCGATCCCTATAATTAAAATAAATACCTATTATTCCAAAAATTCATAATTCAATGAAATTTATATCTTAGTTATATATAAATAAATTAAAAACATCCACTTAATTTTATTATTTTTTTCCTTTTTATAGAGTTGTTCATGGGTATGATTACTCTGGGAGATAACAACACAAAAAAATTTAAAATTTTACCTATATTATTTAATTCTATTTATAATACAATTATACTATTTTAAATTTTGTGATTATATTTATGCATTATATGTAATGTTATATATTTCCAGTCATATATGTTCAAGTGAATAAAACAATGTAATTTTTTATATACATTTTATGATATAAAAATAACTTATATGAAATGAAATATTTTCTAAAAAATCTCCTGTATTACATTACACCCATAAATTAGTTCATCCTCAAGAATTGTGATATTAAATTATATATAAAATATTTTGGGTAGTCATTCTTCATAGATTATTCATGGTTTGATGTTTCTTTCCTTGACATATGATTCATTCAAAATAAATTTACCCACTATATTATTCGATTCCACATCATTTACACTCTTGTATTAATAATATTAATTGGATCATAATTATTGTATATGTTAGTATATATCTCAATAACAACAATGGAGAGTTAATACATTTCGTTTAACATGTACATCTTTATTAATATTACTTGTAATAAGTCAAACGCTTTATCGAGGTTCTGTATCAAATCCAAATGACAATATACAACTTCAAATCTCTCTAAAATCCTAGAAGGCCCTATATACCATGGACACACCATTCCATTTTTTTATAATCATTATAAATCTATCTTAATGAGATAAATTTATGAAGAAATAAGTCCTTATATTAAACTCCAATTCATTCCCTGTTTTTTATCATAATTTTTTTTATTTTAGCCATATTAATATAATATTAGATGGATCAAAATTTCATAGTATTATCTTCAATGAGTGCAGGACCAAATAAATTTATTTTCAGGAATTCATGATATCACATAGATATATCATATATTTTCACCCCTATAATTGTGATTTAATTTTTTCATTAGTTATAATATCCCATTATGAAATATTTTTTTCACTAAATATATATTTTATATTCACTGGTAAAAAATACATCATAATGTGAAAATTACAATGTGATCCAATTGGAATACATTTTTAAAATTTTATCACATAATTATATAAAATGATCCAAATTGAAAAAAATAATTTTTTTATGAATCTTATATAAATGGGATATACATTCATTAACTAAAACAATATATGGATTCAATAAAAAGAGGACCAATATTTCCCAAAAATATATAAAAGTATAAGGAAATAACATTGTACCAAAATTCTATAATTGGGATATATAATGGGATATTGGCCTCCAATTATGTTGATTACACATCTAAAAGAAATTTAACCCAAATACCCACATATCCATAGAATATAAATTCAATAAATTTTTTTATATTGGTTATACATATTAATTATTTAGTCGAATAAATTCTAACATAGAAAAATCTCCTTTACATATAGAGAGATGAATAATTTTTCCACTATCATGGGAAAATTGTTCATAAAAATTACTATCATTTGTTTAAAAAATATTATCTAATAGACTCTTATAGATGGATTCTTAGTAAATACCATTTTTTCATATTTCCTCTCACCCCCTTCAATGAGTTTTTATGTTCCGTTTGATCACTTTAAGGGAAAAACTTTATGTACTCATGGGATTCTACTAGTAATTTTCATGGTGATTTCTTTATATATGAAATTTTTATATAGATATTTTATTTATTATTTATTATTAGGTTTATTATTTTATTCTCACACAACAATAAATGTTTTTTTAATCCACAATATTTCATACATAAATTTTATCATGTATTGATCTTAGATCAGTTTACACTTCTATTTCCCTTATCTCATTGGATCACTATTATGGATTGATTCTATTGATAATGTATAGAATTATAACTCAAAAAGACGTATGTTTTTTAATTAGACTATTTTTTTTAAAAACTCATGTACATCACATAGAATTCTTTGTGTGTTTATCTGATGAGTTTTAGATATAAAGTTGGTAATAATTCACTAGATCATCAGAGATAGTTGGTGAAGCACTTTTTTATTTCAGATTATCCCTACATGGTATCCTAGTGTATAAAAAATATAATCCATTTTTCCAATGTTAAGATATATATATTATAATATAAACACTTTCCCTTGAAGGGATTTTAGTTGAGAATAATAAAATGACCTATGGGTGATCACATTCTCATTAATTATTTGAAATCAAACTATTTAACAGAAATGTGTTTTTTATACATTTTTTATTATTGCTTCCCAAAAACCACATTCATTCAGAATAATTTATCTATTTCAAAAACAAAACACTATTTTTGTGATTTTTTTATTAGTTTGGGAGAAAATACATATTGTTCATTATATACAGTAGGATGTCTATAAAAAATTTATATTTATTTTTTTGTGGTAGAAAATGAGATTACATTTTAGATCTATTTCTTGAGATCAAAGATAATTTTATGTATTTTTTAATATATTTTATATTTTATTTCCTACCGTTTGTTATATCCCTTTATATTCTCATTCACTAATATTCCTTTTATTTATTTTTACTTTTTTGTCCCTCTTTCTATACCTTTTTTTATTTTCTCTCTCGAGTTTTGTAATACCATTATTATTATTATACATTATAAGATTTTGTAATTAATAAAACAAAAAAATAACAAATAAATAAAACATGAAACCATTGTCAGATTACATGATCTAGAAATGACATGTTACATGAAATTTCACTACAATTGATAAGAAATTTCATTCATAGATTTTTCATTTTAGTTTAGGGAAACAATGAAAACTTTCAGTGCCCAATTTGAAACATCACAGGGTCTCAAACAGATAACATAATGAATTAAATAAAACCTCTAAAATTAATGCTTTAAATAAAAATTTGTAAAATTAATTTTCCACACCTAATGTGGAGTATTGAAAGAATACATCCAATAACTCAAGGAAGCATCCAACTTTAAAATATGATTTGAAACCATACCCCTCCTCTTTATGTTTCATTAATAGTATAGTGAATACCCTCATAGAAAACTCAATTTCTTTCATATAGTGTTCTCCACCAAGAAACCCCAAGGTGTCTTGAAGGTCCTCATAAAATTTATAGTTTTTCCTTTCTCCATTATTAATGTTTCCAAATATTGTTTACATTTTATGACCAATATAGTTGTTTTTTAATAGAAATCGAAATGAATATTTATTGATAATTTTTCATAACCCATAAAATTAATTTATTAGAAAATAAATTTATTCCATTAATAAATGAATAAAGATAGGCCCTTCATGAATACTGGGAGAGATTTAAATTACATTTCTCTAGTTTTCTGACTAACCATGATAGAGAGATATTTATAATTAAATACTTCTATGAGTGACTTTATTCCATGTATTTTTTCATGATAAATAACATATCTAATAATTTCATACTATAAAAAAATATGGTTTATCAGAACATAACATCCAATATGGGTCAAAATTCATAGTAATTGATACATTAAGAAGAAACATCACTTGTGGAGTATGTATGGTAAACCATTATTCTTTAGAAAAATGATGGAAAATAAACCTGGTGGAATGAATATAAAATTAAATCAATCATCTCAGACTCATGTTTATTCAATACCTCAAACTATTCCTTTATATTTTGGTATTTGGGTTGATAAAACACATTTATTAAATAAATTTCATGAAAAATTATGATTCTTAGTAGTCATTCACTATAGTATTTATTAGGAGACTATTTCATCAGGTTCCACCCATAAAATTTAAAAACATCATGAATAATCCGAATATTGGCAGGGAGGAAAAACTAATGTACCTAAAATGAGTATACTAAAGTTATCCTTGATAATTATTTTCTTATCAGGGCCAAGGTACACATATTTCAGATCCAATAGTTTTTAAAAAAACCCTCATATTCTTATAAAATGTAAAACAATTCTGGAGGACATGGAAAGAAAAATGGATATACAAAAACTGAAATTCTAGTAGACCACTTAATAAACAATTCCTAACTAACATACTATATGGGGAATACTAGAAAAAATTAATGGGGAGATAATTATGTAAGGTTATATATTACTATTACCCCAAACTATTTTCGATTCTAATTATAATGGAAATGTATGACCCATTATATTTTTTTTGTAATGTAAATTATTCTTATATTGATTCTTTATAATAGGTATTAATTCTACTTAAAAATTACGTTATCAATCCAAGAGTAAATTTGATAATAAATTGATAAAATTATTATGAATAATTTTAAAAATTAATATGTTAACCTTATTTTATATGATGTATTTTAAAAATTCACCTCCATGATCAAATTTCAAAATATATTTTCAACAAAATTTGTTGACTGGAATTTAATATGATAGACAACCGTAGAAGTAATTTCATTTAATTTATAAAACTCATGATTCAATTCAAATTCATGGATCAAAAAATATGTGTGATTCATTTCATAAAAAAGATATATTATTTTTTTAATGGAATTATAGATTTAATAACTTCAACTAATTGGATACACCAATATATTTATACATAATTTTACATCTTGGAGCTTTAGACAATAAAATTTATAGTTCAGATTGAGAACCTGAGTACAACACACCCAATTAAATTAACTAAGGATATCCTCATGAGTGTGAATAATATCATATTACCTAATTATTTGTACATGTTTAGAGTGGAGGATACCCTAACCCAAGGACATTATAGTATCATACTTGGAAGAAAAATTCCAATGATTGTGTACAAATCCATAAATTTTTATATTTGAAAATTGTATATGTATTTTGGGTGACAAACCATATTTTATAACAATCTTGACAAAATGAAATATCCAATTGAGGAGCATGGTACTATTCCATTATTTTTGATATAAGTGATCCCTAAGGACACCCATTAAAAAAATTTCCTATAAAAAATTTCTAATTATTATTTCAGATCATCAATATTTGATTATACATGGTATAACTCATATTTAAATTATTACATGGGTAAAAAATTATTAATTATTAATTTTAATTGATAAGTGTGTTCATTCCATGGTACCCAAGATAATTAGTTATTTTGAAAATTTCATTTTCATATATTCTATTTCCATAAATAATAAAAATGACTAGAGATAATGTTTAATTAAGAACAATACCATATAATAATATCCCACAATCCAAAAACCATGAGTTTTATAATTAAATTCCCTTTGCACTAATTTAAAATACACAAATTTTGAGTGTATCAACTAATCACCCATCATTATTTCAAATAAAGTGTCTCTAATGTTGAAATTAATACTATAAAACCAACTGAGGGAGTTTAAAAAGGTGATAATATGGAAAATTGTTGATATTTCTATGATTGAACTATCTGTTTCGAAACAACCCATAATTTTACACCAAGAGGTTGTGACTATAAGATGAGGCCAATTATCATTAAATGCAACCATCCGTGAAGTGGTGAAAATGGAGGATAGAAAATTAATTATTTTTGGGATCATCTATCTAATATATTATAGTAAATTGGCCCAAACAATTGAAATTATTCATAAGGAAAGTAGAATTATATTACTTTTGAAGGAAATTAAATGGTTGGTACTGAAAAACATGTAAAATATTTGATCAGTCTGTAATGACTTCATTTGGAAAAATAATTCTATATGAAAGGACCACATTCTTCTACCTTATAAAGTTCCAATATTGTAAAAATTATATTGTAATTTCCAGTATTGTTTCCTTGATTTCTATTTGGGTTATTTTCAAATCCATATAGTCCATATGAATTTAGGAAAAAAACTATTGACATATCCATTTGGATCATTTTCATATAGAATGGTACCATTTGTTTTTTTAAGGCTTCTAGAACCTTTTAGAATTGAATATTGAGTATTTTATCAAAGTTCCATTATACATTAAAGAAATTTTCATGGATTTTTTTAGTCTTTAAAGTTCACTATTTGATGATTTCTATGAAAATTTTTGTTATTTACTCCATTAACTTTAAAAAGATCATACGTTAAATTATTATATATTACATCTCAATATAGAGAGGGGTATAGTTCATGGTCATGTTATTTTCAGTGAACTAATCCATGTTATTAAAAAATATTATATTCTCCTATCCACATAAAAAAATATGATAATGAGTTGTAGTATTTAATTGTTCATGCTGGGTTTTACTATGGATACATTAAATACACTAGTAAGATCATACTTCCTTTATCATGATTGGTGCAAAAATATTTTTAGTATATTTTTTATATAATTTGTTAGGATGAGATTAATTCAATAAAAAATATTCTTTCATCCCGTCCCATCATCTTACCAACTAGGTTAGATATCCCTATCACTCATATGTGGGATGCCTCTAACATTGTAGTTTGTGTAGTTTTTTCAGAAAGTGTTGAGAGGACTCCTTATTTCATTTTACATGACTAACGTTCTCAAGACCCTTCAATGTATTACTATACCACCATTAAAATTTTTTTTATTACATTATATTTTTAGTAGATAGATTCCATTCATATCTAAATTGTTTAAAAGTCATTGTGTTCTCTAATCATGATCCACAATTGATTCTATTGGAGAATCCCAAGGTTAGAACCACCTCATTTTATGGATGATCCTCCTAATGGATTTTGACTTTGGGGAATGATTAGAGTGGAAAATGTGGAATATGGCCACATTAGTATTATTTCACCAGCACTAGACAACCATTTTTACTCATCCTTCCATATTAGGGAATTCCTCTATAATGAACACATTTTTTGTGGACTATACGCCATGGTATTCACATATTGTGAATTTATATTTTCATCTAGATTCCCACAAATTTTAGAAGATCAAAATCTCACAAACATAGTAATGTGTAAAAATTGTACATTTGGAATGAACCATACTGGTGGGGGGTTTTAGTGACAAAAATTTTCATCAGTGTATCGATAACCATGAGTTCAGATATATTCTTAGATTCTAACACACTTTGGATTGTGGGGGCACATTATCTATCAACAACACCTGAAATGTTTCTTTATATTGGACATTATCGGGACACAATTAATATAGTTTCGCATAATCATTATATGTAATGTACATGATGTATATTCATGAGGAATATCTCTAAGAGTAAATAAATTCCCCAACAACCCATGTCAATTTGTAAATTTCTTTATGCATATGGAATTTATTAACTGGGTACCATCCTAAATTCATTTAGACTCATGTATACACTATTAGTTATTTATTATTTCTCAAAACGAGGTGAATTAAATAAATCTATGATCTATGATTATGAATTGGTTATTGAAATAATGAGATCATAAATTTTTACGAGGTTTTCTTTGACGAGTTTTATCATTATTGGTCTGAGTTATCTTTTCTAAAATCACAACATGAAAAACTCACTCCATAAAAATGGGGTTTTTCATAAATACTCCACTATAAATCTCCCACAAACTAATAGGATTGAAAAAAATTTCAATGTAAGATGTTGATAAAAACATATAACAAGTATTACATCATGAGCTCAAAAAATTGAATGTACTTTAGGATGATTCACTTTGGGATGTACTATTCATCTATTAAAAATCCTATCAGAACATAACCTTGTAAGACTGTATTCAAAAATGATTTTCACTTCCAATTAAAAGTAGAAAAACGTCTATATTGTATGGATATGAAATGTAATATGAATATATAAATTCATGTGAACATTGGAAATTAGAAACATATTATTTAGAAAAATTTCATGATGGTGAATATGTGAAGATATCATTCTACAAAGAGGAAAAAATGATATCCCTTATAATTTGATTCATTAAAGGAATATTAATATTGTTGAGAAGGCACTCATATAAAATTACTAGCTGAAGCTCCACTGAGTAATATTTGTTCCGGATCAGAAAATCCATATACTTCTAATAGAATTTATCCTTTTATTGAAATATATGTTTTTTGTGAGCATTTGGTAAAAATTGTAAACATTAATAGGTCTCATATTAAATGCACCTATGAAGATTTTTTCAATACATCAAAGCAAGTAATAATATTTTTATGATTCCACATGATCCAATAAATAACAGGTTGTTCATTATACCTAAATTTATTTAATTATTATTTATTTGAAATTATCATGTTGAAGTCAATGTATTTTGTACTTGTTTGGGAGGGAGGAATATTGCAACGAGTATTTTAGTTATTCAAAAAAATATAGAAAGTTGAAAAAATAAAAAAACATTGTTGTGTTTTAATTTTGATTACTTTTTTTATGAAACAATTTGGGAACATATTAAAAATAGAAATTCATTTTTTTTATATGAGTTAATAGTGAGAGGAGTTCCTATACTTTTGTAAAATTATTTCAAATGATTATTGATATAAGGCCTTTGCCTTCTCCCCATATTATCAAATCATTTTTATATGTCTAAGGGGTTTTTGAGACCCACACCTCATTAGTAGAGACCAATATTAATTTTCCTAATTTTGAAAGGTGTTCCAAACATATTTTATTGGAATGTTACACATATTAACCATTATTTAGTTAAATCAAATTCTATTTTTTTATTAAAATTAGTATTATTATATATAAATTCATTTGATAATGATGTAATAAGATATCATGACTAAGTTGTAGTTTTTATATTGAACTCTTTTTTTATTTACTTTTTATCCCTATCTAATAAGTTTACCTTGTAATCAACTTGTATAATTAAACATTGTTATTGGAATCAAAATTATAAGAATTTTTTCCAACCTACCTTTACTCTGATATATGATGTTTGAATTTTATTTAAAATCAGCATTGGAAATTGGAGAATAATATATTTAATTTTTTAGATGATATTAATTATATAACAAGTTTGGGTATAGATTTAGTTTCATGAATGGATTATGAATTTTTTGTATTTATTATAAAATAATTTGATTCCTCTTGAAAAAAAATAATATAATTGAGAATGGGATTTAATTCTTCATTACCCTTATTTTTATTAAAAATGATCCTAATAAAAATGAGAGGGACTGATTCATTGATTTCAATTTATTTTCTTATAATACTATTAAATTAAAAAATTTAAAATATTTTATATAATAATTGTAAAAAATAAAAGAAATAGAAAACCCAAGGGAAATAATAATTTATTGTAATTTATGAGATATGACTTTTGGATATATATTTGAATTTTTTTGGTTGAGTTGGTTAATTTGTATTTTTGTATTTCGAGTGAGGAAACACTATTAATTTTTAATAACTTATTTTAGATTGTATTCTAAGATAAAATGCTCATCTATGAGAGGATATGTTTTTCACATAAAATCAACCAACCCTAATCCTCAATGAAATTCAATTAAAATACCCATTATTAGTATATGATTATTGTCATATTTCATGGAGAGTTTTGATTTAACCAATCCCATGTTCTGAATAACATGATTCTGAGATAAATATAATTTTCGTAAGTTTCACATTTTAGAGTTGAAAAATTTAGTATTCCTTTTGAGGTATGTTGGGACATGTAACATGAGTGAAAAAATGAAGTGCAATACATTTGAATTATATTGTCGAATATTTAAAATGAAATTTATTTCATAACTTACACATGATATATTCCATTTTTAATGAATCAAGGAAATTTTAACACAATCGATTTAGGCATGGAATTTGGTTAATATATTTAGGTTTTTCCAAGGAGTGAAGTGTGAAGTGAATTGTGTTGCATTTGTTGTCAATGAGGCATGAAGTTGTCTTGGAATGAATGGATGTCAAGGAGTCAAGATGTGAATGTCAAAGGATGTGATGGTGATGGAGATGAAGAAGAATGGCCATGGTACTAAGATGTATGTCACTTAGTAGATTCACTAAGTGGTATTGGAAATTGTGGTTGAAACATTCTCCATGAAAATCAGACGATTGTTGAGCTGCTCTTTTAGTTCCAAGAACTTGTATCAATTGATACAATGTCACAACATGATTAGAAAACCATGCATTGTAGTGACAATGCATGAGGAGTTGAAGAAGCAAGATGATCCATCCACAACCACTGAGTGGATGAAGTGGATTTAAAGAAGTCCATGTACTAACTCTTAGTGCATGTGAATTGGAAGATGATCCAATTGATCTCTGATTAGATAAATAAAGAACATTGAAGATTATAAGTGATTCAGGAGTTCGATTGATGAAGATGAACCTTTTGAATTCCATATCCTAAGTGAAGATCATGTGAGAAGAAGAAATGGAGGAATTCTTAAGATGAAGAAGAGAATATAAGAAGAATAGAGGAGGAGGATTTTGGCATTTTGAATTGGTATTTTACATGGAGGACTTTGTTTTTTACAAAGTCTTATTCAAGACTTAGCCAAAAAATATGGCCAGCCCGTGAGCACCTTGTGGGTTCAACCCCAAGGCTCATGTGGGCCTAAGGCGCCACGCCCAAGGGGGAACCCGTGGGGCGAGCTCAGGGTGGCAGGGCACACCCGCAGACACCACAGAGGCGCTGGGGCACGCCCGGAGGAGCGCGATAGGGGGCCGTGTGTAAGCCCCCGAGGGCACGCGGTGGTGAAATCCGCGCACCGGAGGAGCATAGTGGGCGCTAGGAGCGCGCTCGCAGGTGCAGAGAGTGGGCGCAGAGCGCGCCCGCAGGGAGAACACGGTGCGGGTCGGCACCGTGGAGGGAGAAGATGCAACTGATGGGAAGCCGGCAGCGCCAGGGTAATAAAGCGCGGAAAAACCGCGCCCCGATTCGATGTGGGACGCGGAAATTTCCCCGGGAGCAAATCTCCGCCGTCCGAGCAATCGCGCGCTCGATCTGGACCGCTCATCTGATCCACCGCGCCCCCGATTTAATCCGGCCGTCCGATGTCTTTCGATCACCTGATCCGACGGCTGCCGCACCATCTCCTTCCTCCAGCCATGCCGAAGCCACCCGCGAGCAGCCGCTGAACCAGAGCACTCCCGACGACCTATTTCGAGTTCCCGGCCACCTCTGAAGGATCTAAGACCTCCATTGTGATCGTCTGGCCACACTGAACACAACCATGCATTAAAATATGCATGCATGCGATGAGAGGAGAATTCGAAGCAATGCCGAGGCAAACGAAGTTGCCGAGGCTTCATGGGTTCGTGCCTTTGCATGGATTGGGTTTAAACAGAGGCTTTGCATGCATGGGATAGAAAAACCGAAGGCTGTGCATGCGTTATGAATCGTATGCACGAGGAGAAACAGAAAGAAAAAGAACCCGCGTGAAACAGAGGGGCAAAACAAGATTTTGAAAGATTTTAAAAGATCCGAAATATTCGGGAGTTTAGATTTGTATCCCGCGGAAGAGGTGCAGCATTCCTTGCCTATAAAAGGAGCACCCGAGGCTCTCTGTTTGCTTGCTGAAAAACTTGATGATCCGCGTAGAGCTTTCTCTGCCTCGCGAAGAAAGAATCCACCGCGCAAATACTTTGCGCGGCTATTGTTCTCGGTGCCACCCGAGGCCCGGAAGAGATCCCTGTGCGCCTCCCTTGCGCGACAGGAAGACCCATGGCCGCAACATCTTGCGCACCCACGGTTGAAGCCCGAGGTGCCTTGCACCCGAGGCCTTGCGCGGCCCTTGTGCCCGAGACATAGGTTGCTCTTGCACCCCTGCACGCTGGCCACAGTCTGGTGCCTTGCACCTTTGAGGAGCCCGCGCGACAGAACCTTTGCGCGGCCGATTGCACCCGAGGCCTTGTGCACCCAAGTACCTTGTGCTCTTTGAAGAAGAAGTGGAAGTGGCCGCACCCTTGCGCGCCTTCATTTTATATTTGAGCAGTGGGTGTGCTGAAGAAGACCCGAGACTTGTTCTTGTGTGCCAAGTGAAGGAGGAAGACGGCCGAGGATACCTTGGGTGTGTGCAAAGAAGAATAAAAGAGTAAACCTTGTGTGCCAAGAGAAGTGGAAGGCCGTAGCCACATTTCCCCTTGTGTTTGTGCTAAGTGCAAAGAAGGGCAGTAGGTGTTTGGGTGTGTGTGCAAGAAGGGAAGAGAAGGCCGAGCCTTAGTGCCTTGTGTGCCAAGTCAAGTGGAATACCACACATTGTGTGTGAAGTGAAAAAAGTCCGAGAGGAAGTGTGTGCAAGTGGAAGAGGCCGTAGCCTTGTGTGTGCACACTATTGAAGAACAACTAAAAGAACACTAAGGTGTGTGTGTGCAACAAGAAGAGGAAGGTCACTACAAGTGTATGCTAAGTGAAGAATTTATGTGTGCAAACTAAAGAAGTGGCTGAACCTAGGTGTGCACTAAAAGTGAACACACTTAGAAGAAGTTGAAAGGAGGACATCCACACTAAAGTAGAACACACTCTAAGTGTGTAAACAAATTGGATAAAGTGTGTGAAGTTCGGAAAAGGTGTGTGCTATAATTGATTACACCCTCTGTGGGTCTACTGCACCAAGAAGAGGACAGGAGAGTGCATGCATGCATGCACGCACGTGCACACGTGAAAAATGCTAAATCAGTGGTGTGCAACTGAGACTGAGCCAGACTGAAGTGAAAGATATTGTTTGTCTGAGTTTGCAGTAGATTGAGAAGAGCCTGATCAACCACAAGTGATCAGAAGAGAAGAGCAAGGCCAGCAGTCTTTATCCCAGACTGCTGAAGTTACTTGAAGAACTTAAAGTGAAGAAGAGCTACTCGTGCGACTCGAGGAGCCAGGAGAAGACCCTGTGGGACTCAGGGAGAAGAAGTCTTCAGTGGGATTCTGGAGCAGGCCAGTGGGACTCTGGTAACACTGTGTGAAGCAGTATAAAGACCCTCCTGTGGGACTCAGGAGAGATACAGTGGGACTCTGTATCGACCATTGTAATTCTAACAAGTTATAATGGGAGAATCCATGCTGAGAGAGCATGGCAAGGATGTATGCCTTTGGTGCCGAACCTTGTAAATCCTTGTGTCCTGTGCCTTTTCATTACTGCATTATCCGGGAAAGGTTGAGAGATACAAGAAGAGTGGATCGAGGCTTTAACCAGTCATAGAGGTTTAATTGATTAAGAATCAATTAGTAAAAAGTTTTAAAGGATCACTGATTCACCCCCTCCCCCTCTCAGTGATTCACACTGATCTGGGCACTTCAATTGGTATCAAAGGGAGGTTACCTCTAAAAGATCCAAGGGAGTCTATATGGAGTGCAGATTTGAGGAAATGAAAGAACAGCCTCAAATGGAGATATCTGCCAAGACTCTGAAAAACAGAATGAAGAAACAGGCAAAGAAGATGAGGAAGAAGGTTGCTGCAATCAGAGAAACTCCTTCTATGGAAAGAAATGTGAAAGTCACATCAGATGAAAATTCCTTTTATCATTCTTCTGATGAAGCCTTCTCTAGCTGTGATGAAGATGGAAGAAACAATGATCTTCTAAATGCAATCAAATATCTTCAGAAGAGAGTCCCCAAGGAAGTTGCAATGTGTATAGCTACAGGCCTCCTTGATCTTCAAGAAGAAAAATTACAGCTAGAAGATGAAGCCAATTCTCTGGAAGTCCAATTGGCTAAAAGGGTTGGCATAACCAACACTCTCAAAAAGCTGGTGAAGGCTAAAGATGAGACAATATCTCTTTGCAATGAAAGATATGAAGACACTACTGAAGAATTGCAAAGAAGCCTTTCTGAGAAAGAATTCTTTAAGACTGTGGTCAAAGAAGTTTTCCATGCACTGGAAAAGAGGCACAAAGTGTCAATGGTTGTCAAAGATGCTCAACTAGAAGACAAAGTCAAAAGGGTGAAGGATCTGGACAATTCATTGCAAGAATTGAAGAAGGTGCATGAAGACCAGATGAAACAACTGGTGGAGAATTGGGAAGGAAGGCTAAGAACTATTGAGGATGAGAAGAACTCCCTCAATATGAAATGCTTAGAACTAGAGGTGATATTGAAAAATCAGCAATCACCCAAAGCTGAATCCTCCCAGTCAGCTGAAAGAAGAAATGTTGCTACTCAAGTGAACCTTGAGCAGGATGATTCTAAGATAAAGACATCCTCTAATAAAAGTGCAACATCTTCTAGAAAGAAGGTACCATCCATACCATCTTGTACTCATGCTTCTAAAAGTGTTTCTACTAAAAGTGCAGGATGGAAGAATGAATCCAAAAAAGTATGGATGAAGACAGTAAAGAAAGAGAGCTCTCCTGAAACAGCACAACAGGTCAAGAAAAGTACCCTACAATCAGAAGGACTGAAAAGGTCAAGATTCGTGGGACAATGCTGGTGTTGTAACAAGTATGGGCATTGTGCAAAGGATTGTTGGCACAATCCACTGAATTCCAAAGCACAGAGGAAGCCCATGCCAAGTGGGAGCAAGCCAGAGGAAAAGAAGCAACATCCACAGGTCCAGAGACATCTGTTTACTGCAAATAGATTTGGATTACTTGACAACATCTGGGATGATTGCAAAAGTGGTCAACAAAAAGATACATGTCAATCTCCAACTGTATCCAGAGCTCAAAAGAAGAAAAGATCAATGAACCTGGCTAAAAGAGATTCCTTGGGAAGCAAGCAGAAGAAAGTGGAAGATACTCCCAAGAAGAGTTTGAAAAAGGAAGAGAAGTCCTTGGATTCTAAAACCCAGAAGGGTGAGTCATCCAGAAGGACCACCAAGAAGAAGTGCTTCTACTGTGGAAGGAATGGTCATACCATGGATCTTTGTAAAGAAGCCATGAAATTCAATAGAAGCCAACTGGACTCAAACAGACAATCAATCCAGAAGAAGCAGAAGGGATTGATTGAAAACAAGTTGCCTAAGAAAGGTAGCTTGACAGCATCTAAGGAACCATGTGAAACTTCCAGAACTGGGGCCACTCTTCCAAATGATATACTTGTCATATGGCCACATCAGTTGCAACTTGCCAGAGAACTACAAAGAGCTGAAGATGAAGCTCTGGCATTTGCTAAAGCAAAAGGGAAGAAAAATATTTCACATGAAGATGGGTTGAGATCCACACCAGCACAATCATCACTGAAGATCAAATGTGCAAGTGTGAAGACTGGTGAAAATGGGACATCTCGGTTGAGAGAATCTTCTCAGCCTTGTTGTTCACATTGATGAACCAAGGAGGTCCCATCTTATTCCCTTATACATTGGTATTTACATGTGCTAACATTGCAGGGAGTTGAAGATGATGATCATTTCTCAGCTGGAGAATGGTTTGGACAGAATGGAGTGCACCCCTTGAGGGGGAGCAAATCTGAAGAAGATGATGTTCTGAGATTAACATCATCTTGAGAAAAGTAAAGGTATTCCAATCATACTTTCATCCCTTGATTCTTAATTGCATTCATCATGACAATTAAGGGGGAGTATTGATTGAAGACAAATGGTTGAAAGGGGGAGCTTTATCTTAGCACTGAACTTTCTAATGAGTTTTGTGAAGTATGTGTAGGATTTAGCAATTCATTGTTATATCTGAAAAATTTCATGCCCCTAAGCATGATCTCACATGTGTAGAGAATTGTGGACAGCATTGAGTTCCTTGGTTACATCACTCTTGTTTTCTACACCGGGTTAGCCCAAGTAGACTTAGAGTTGATCTACTAATGGTTCTTTGCTAAAGAAGAACATGTGACATCATCCCTCTCCTAGTGTTTTTCAAGAAGATGCTATTCAAAGGGAGGAAGATATTTTTGAAAGAGAACCACACCACACCTTTGCATTTGATTGCCAATAAGGGGGAGAAAATATTGTCACACATATTGACCCATTCATATGTGCTGAAGGAGTGTATTGACAACAAATACAAAGGGGGAGATTGAAGTGCATTGTGTTGCATTTGTTGTCAATGAGGCATGAAGTTGTCTTGGAATGAATGGATGTCAAGGAGTCAAGATGTGAATGTCAAAGGATGTGATGGTGATGGAGATGAAGGAGAATGGCCATGGTACTAAGATGTATGTCACTTAGTAGATTCACTAAGTGGTATTGGAAATTGTGGTTGAAACATTCTCCATGAAAATCAGACGATTGTTGAGCTGCTCTTTTAGTTCCAAGAACTTGTATCAATTGATACAATGTCACAACATGATTAGAAAACCATGCATTGTAGTGACAATGCATGAGGAGTTGAAGAAGCAAGATGATCCATCCACAACCACTGAGTGGATGAAGTGGATTTAAAGAAGTCCATGTACTAACTCTTAGTGCATGTGAATTGGAAGATGATCCAATTGATCTCTGATTAGATAAATAAAGAACATTGAAGATTATAAGTGATTCAGGAGTTCGATTGATGAAGATGAACCTTTTGAATTCCATATCCTAAGTGAAGATCATGTGAGAAGAAGAAATGGAGGAATTCTTAAGATGAAGAAGAGAATATAAGAAGAATAGAGGAGGAGGATTTTGGCATTTTGAATTGGTATTTTACATGGAGGACTTTGTTTTTTACAAAGTCTTATTCAAGACTTAGCCAAAAAATATGGCCAGCCCGTGAGCACCTTGTGGGTTCAACCCCAAGGCTCATGTGGGCCTAAGGCGCCACGCCCAAGGGGGAACCCGTGGGGCGAGCTCAGGGTGGCAGGGCGCACCCGCAGACACCACAGAGGCGCTGGGGCACGCCCGGAGGAGCGCGATAGGGGGCCGTGTGTAAGCCCCCGAGGGCACGCGGTGGTGAAATCCGCGCACCGGAGGAGCATAGTGGGCGCTAGGAGCGTGCCCGCAGGTGCAGAGAGTGGGCGCAGAGCGCGCCCGCAGGGAGAACACGGTGAGGGTCGGCACCGTGGAGGGAGAAGATGCAACTGATGGGAAGCCGGCAGCGCCAGGGTAATAAAGCGCGGAAACACCGCGCCCCGATTCGATGTGGGACACGGAAATTTCCCCGGGAGCAAATCTCCGCCGTCCGAGCAATCGCGCGCTCGATCTGGACCGCTCATCTGATCCGCCGCGCCCCCGATTTAATCCGGCCGTCCGATGTCTTTCGATCACCTGATCCGACGGCTGCCGCACCATCTCCTTCCTCCAGCCATGCCGAAGCCACCCGCGAGCAGCCGCTGAACCAGAGCACTCCCGACGACCTATTTCGAGTTCCCGGCCACCTCTGAAGGATCTAAGACCTCCATTGTGATCGTCTGGCCACACTGAACACAACCATGCATTAAAATATGCATGCATGCGATGAGAGGAGAATTCGAAGCAATGCCGAGGCAAACGAAGTTGCCGAGGCTTCATGGGTTCGTGCCTTTGCATGGATTGGGTTTAAACAGAGGCTTTGCATGCATGGGATAGAAAAACCGAAGGCTGTGCATGCGTTATGAATCGCATGCACGAGGAGAAACAGAAAGAAAAAGAACCCGCGTGAAACAGAGGGGCAAAACAAGATTTTGAAAGATTTTAAAAGATTCGAACTATTCGGGAGTTTATATTTGTATCCCGCGGAAGAGGTGCAGCATTCCTTGCCTATAAAAGGAGCACCCGAGGCTCTCTGTTTGCTTGCTGAAAAACTTGAAGATCCGCGTAGAGCTTTCTCTGCCTCGCGAAGAAAGAAGCCACCGCGCAAATACTTTGCGCGGCTATTGTTCTCGGTGCCACCTGAGGCCCGGAAGAGATCCCTGTGCGCCTCCCTTGCGCGACAGGAAGACCCGTGGCCGCAACATCTTGCGCGCCCACGGTTGAAGACCGAGGTGCCTTGCACCCGAGGCCTTGCGCGGCCCTTATGCCCGAGACATAGGTTGCTCTTGCACCCCTGCGTGCTGGCCACAGTCTGGTGCCTTGCACCTTTGAGGATCCCGCGCGACAGAACCTTTGCGCGGCCGATTGCACCCGAGGCCTTGTGCACCCAAGTACCTTGTGCTCTTTGAAGAAGAAGTGGAAGTGGCCGCACCCTTGCGCGCCTTCATTTTATATTTGAGCAGTGGGTGTGCTGAAGAAGACCCGAGACTTGTGCTTGTGTGCCAAGTGAAGGAGGAAGACGGCCGAGGATACCTTGGGTGTGTGCAAAGAAGAATAAAAGAGTAAACCTTGTGTGCCAAGAGAAGTGGAAGGCCGTAGCCACATTTCCCCTTGTGTGTGTGCTAAGTGCAAAGAAGGGCAGTAGGTGTTCGGGTGTGTGTGCAAGAAGGGAAGAGAAGGCCGAGCCTTAGTGCCTTGTGTGCCAAGTGAAGTGGAATACCACACATTGTGTGTGAAGTGAAAAAAGGCCGAGAGGAAGTGTGTGCAAGTGGAAGAGGCCGTAGCCTTGTGTGTGCACACTATTGAAGAACAACTAAAAGAACACTAAGGTGTGTGTGTGCAACAAGAAGAGGAAGGTCACTACAAGTGTATGCTAAGTGAAGAATTTATGTGTGCAAACTAAAGAAGTGGCTGAACCTAGGTGTGCACTAAAAGTGAACACACTTAGAAGAAGTTGAAAGGAGGACATCCACACTAAAGTAGAACACACTCTAAGTGTGTAAACAAATTGGATAAAGTGTGTGAAGTTCGGAAAAGGTGTGTGTTATAATTGATTACACCCTCTGTGGGTCTACTGCACCAAGAAGAGGACAGGAGAGTGCATGCATGCATGCATTCACGTGCACACGTGAACAGTGCTAAATCAGTGGTGTGCAACTGAGACTGAGCCAGACTGAAGTGAAAGATATTGTTTGTCTGAGTTTGCAGTAGATTGAGAAGAGCCTGATCAACCACAAGTGATCAGAAGAGAAGAGCAAGGCCAGCAGTCTTTATCCCAGACTGCTGAAGTTACTTGAAGAACATAAAGTGAAGAAGAGCTACTCGTGCGACTCGAGGAGCCAGGAGAAGACCCTGTGGGACTCAGGGAGAAGAAGTCTTCAGTGGGATTCTGGAGCAGGCCAGTGGGACTCTGGTAACACTGTGTGAAGCAGTATAAAGACCCTCTTGTGGGACTCAGGAGAGATACAGTGGGACTCTGTATCGACCATTGTAATTCTAACAAGTTATAATGGGAGAATCCATGCTGAGAGAGCATGGCAAGGATGTAGGCCTTTGGTGCCGAACCATGTAAATCCTTGTGTCCTGTGCCTTTTCATTACTGCATTATCCGGGAAAGGTTGAGAGATACAAGAAGAGTGGATCGAGTCTTTAACCAGTTATAGAGGTTTAATTGATTAAGAATCAATTAGTAAAAAGTTTTAAAGGATCACTGATTCACCCCCTCCCCCTCTCAGTGATTCACACTGATCTGGGCACTTCAAAGTGGTTTAGGTGTAGGGATGTTATCAAATAATGTTATATATTATATTTTCACCCTTATACCCATTTTTGTGGCTTTTAGTATACCTCTAATCATTCATTTTCTGTCAATATATATTTATTCTTCGTCATTTAAAAATGAACTCAAAATTTGAAAATTACACAGTGAACTGAATGGAAAAAGTGATTTCATTTTTATGATAAAATTATATAACCTCATAAAAATAGAAAAAGATAACTTTTAATTATATTTCATGTTCAATGCTCTATAATTTCATCAACTGTATGAAGAGATGGATCCAATCACATGAGGTCTAATAGGGAAGACAGATAGAATAAAATTTCTTAAAAAAATATTTTAACACACTTAAATAGTTGGAAAAAATCCCCTATTTGGGTTGATTATACCCTTATTCAAAATATAACTAAAATCCCACCTATACAATGAATTTCAAGACAATAATCCATTTATAATTTGAAAAACTAGAAAATTAATGTGGAGAGAGAAATTCAACCAAGGAAAACTCAACTATACACATAGATACTTGACATAATTTTTCAATCCACTTATGTAAGAAATTAATAAAAATCCCCATCATACGCATTTACAATTTTTTAGCCAAAAGGTTATATAGGGTATCTTTTTGCATTTTATGTTTTTATATTTTCTTAAATACCCTACTATGGAGTTCTAAGACACTTTTGATCACAAAAGGGAGGAACATTGATGTAGTTCCAAACATTTACTAGTAATTCATGTGATGATCTCATTAAATAACATTCATTATTATATTGATCATAATTTTTTTATTGTTCATATTTTAGTATTATCACATAAGAATCAATTAAACATGAATACCCATGCATTCATGTATAATTCGGAACATGTGATATTTTTTTTGGTTTCCAATTATATCATCCCTTTTATCAGTTGAGTGATATTATGGATTTAATCGGTTGACAATGTCTATAATTAAAAATAAAGGATATGTATAATTTTGTAAAAATATCATTATAAATTAAGAAAAAATATTAAAAAACATAATGATTTCATCATGTGTTTCCTTGACGATTTCTCTTAATTAAATCATGCACTACTCACTTGATCATAATAATTTTTTTGTGAACCAATTTGATTTTAATACCAATCCCTTATTGTAACACCTTGATATTTCATAACATTTTTTCTTTAAATAAACATTGCTTTGATGGATTATTTAAAATGATAACCCGAACTAAACTGAGAAAAAATATATTAAATGAATATTATAGAAAAGAATTATAAATAATGAAACCTTTGGTAAATAAAAATATTGTAATCAATTAATATTCATACAAAATTTGATTAATAACAATAAATTTTTTAAAAGTGAATCTTTTAATAAAAAAAAATTTCATTATATATTTTATTTTTATTGTACATATAAATTTATAAATTTATTAATTATAATTTGGAAAAATTGTATTTATTTTTAGATTCATCATTTCATTTTTATAATCAGATGAAAATTTTAATATTTCTAAAAATAATAGATGGTTAGGTGAATATTAAAAAATGTCAATTTTACTAATGCCATCCCTTTTATGAAATTACCATAACCATGGAATGAATTAAAAGTTTATGATTTTATAAGGAACAAATATTTCCTCATAAATTAATGTAATTTATTTGAAAATTTCATTTTTAATTTATAAAACCTTGGTGTAAATGTTTTGAATCTAAATTAATATTTTAGTGAAATATATATTTTTATTCAATTATATTAAATTTTAGTTTCCATAACATAATGATATTAAATATATATATAATGGATTTTATATTTTAGATCAACATTCTCATATTATTTAATATGGTTAATTACAATTTTATGTATAAAATTATGACTACTAAGTTAAATATTAATGGTCATGATAATTATAAAGGGTTGATTTTTAAAGAATGGTTTGATTAATGTTGTGATTTTTTATGCAATAAATTAAATTTATATATTTTATATAATCAATATTATATAATTATTTTATATTAAAAAAATACTATCAATCATTTATGTGGTAATTGAATTTATATATGATTAAGTAATCTTAATGATGAAAACAATATTTTTCTACAAAAAATTATTTCAATGTATTAAATATTTTAATTTAAAAGGTCATTTTATCTAATTTATATATTTAATTAGAATATATGATGTAAAATTTAGGTTCACAACAAAAAAATTCTTTTTAGGGGTTCCTTTATATTATTAATAAAATATAAATAACCTAGCTAAATAATTGTAACCATAGTGAAAACCAAAATTGAAAAATATAAAATTATTGTTATAAAAGATATGAAACATGTTTTAAAATGACTTAAAATGAATTGAAGAGGATATATTGACCTCATATTCCCGAAAACATTTATTATCTACTAGTTTTGGATCCATTGAATCCTTAATATTGTCATTACATCATTGAAAAACTAATGGGTATTTTAAAAAAAAATCCATTTTCTTCACTTATAAAATATGATCACATCAATCATGCAGCAACACCCATAAAAAATAATTATCATGACAAAAAATATACTCTATGATCTCAAAAATCTCAAATCATGTATTAGAAGAATTTTTTTCTAAAGACCAAGATAAACTTCCTTAAGGTGTTACCCAAAGGAGAACATAAAATAAAGAGGTCATTTTTTTCAATCAAACCCTCTTTGTTATATTCTTCAAATACCCCCAAAAATATTTTAATTACTTATTATAATAATAAATATTTATGGATAATTTTATAAAATATTATTTTTATATTGGGAAATTTATTTCATAGGCTCCCACGAAAACATTTGATAAATGTAGACAATGTCATTAATACAGAGGGGAAACTATCTCCATAAGGAATATCTTATATTGATTTGTGTACTACATACATGGCTGGTAAAAACGGAATTTTTTAAAAAAAAATTATTTTTTATATAAATTTTCAGATTCTAAAAAGATAAATTATTTTATTTTTATCATACTCTTTATATGTAAAGGGGAGTGTTGTCTGTTTGTATGTGTCGAATACCTCGTCCAAACAATGATGTATTTAATTATCAACTTACCACCTATCATGGATTAATTTTTTAAAAATATAATGTATAAAAATATTATTTATAACACTATTACTATTTTTCTATGATGACATTATACATTCATTAAGTGATATTAACAATAAATAGTTATCATGAACTTAATTGTCTGAAATATGTATTTTCTGGAACTATTCATAATTACAGTCTATTTTGGGAAAAACTGTTGGATTGTATTATTTTAATTTAAATATAATAATAAAACACATAATCCTATGAAATTATAAATATTATAATTGTATTTTATAACTCTTTTTTCATTGATAATGCACCATTAAATTTTTATCAAAATAGATCGAACCACATCAATTAAATACAATAAATGAAGAATATGTAATAAATAAACAAAATTTGAAAATTATTATATAGAAGAAAATTAAATATAGATATATAATTATGTTAATAATTTTTTTAATAAACTTATATTTTATATACCTGTTGTTAGGTGCAAACATGGAATGAATCAATACCTGATGTAAGGGTTATTTATCTGTATTTTGAATTCCATTAGATATGTTGGATATTGTGAATTTTAATTTTTCTTATAATATTTATAATGTCATGACCCATCCCCCAGGGCCCGTATCGGGACAACCCCAAGCCCACCCTCCATAGGCCAGGGGCTGGCAACTAGCACCAAAGGTGTAAATCCCTAAACTGGGAATGCATTTCCTTTTTAATTGTAAACAAACACATCAGAGTACACAAATTGGAGAAAAAACACTAAGTAAAGCTGAATACAAAAGAAGTACTGGAATGTAAAAAGGGGCAGGAAATACTAGCCCAACAGGAATGTACAAGTACAACTGAAATAAAGTACAACTGAAGAAAAGTAAAGCAGCTACTGGGTCACCTCCGGGGTTCCTACCTGAAGGGTAGGTACAGATGGCCTCCTCAGCACTCCCATCTGTCCGTCTCCCCCATGTACCGTTACACCAAGTGGTCCACCTCTGGGTACCGTCCAATCCTGCTTTCCCACTGCTAACATTCACTGGCAATATCCGCTCAGCCAAATAACATTCAACCAAAAAGGTTCTCTCTAGAATCCTAACATAAGCAAGAATGCATATAGGAATTGTGCTGGCTCGAATGTCTTTATGCAAACCTTTCTCGGAAGTTTAAGCCTTGAAGCACTAATCATAACGTATTCATCGAGTACCAGGAAAGATCTGTATTCCTCTATGAATACTTAGCTACGCTCACGCCGTCCTGCCAAAGTTGTAGAAGTTCTAGGGAACTCTCAACCACCTCCTCAAGCCAGTCCTCAGCTGCCTATGAGTCGGGATCGCCTCGTAACCTGAGGGGTATCTGGTGGTGAATCACGTGTAAGGCACTAAGCCTATAAGTGTCCTCTACCAGCACCGCCAGTTGAATATGCTAACCAATAAGCAGTGATATAGCTGACACACTACCTGGAGGTACTATATCGGGAAATGGCCCATGTACCGAGGCCTCATCACCAAGAAGACAATCCTCATGGTCACTCATTGAAAAAGAAAAGTAGCTAAGATCACCACCTGCTATACTTATGTCTCAACTTGGTGGAAAACTCTAGAAATCTCCTCCAGCTAGTCCTCTGCTACCTGGGAATCTGTCTGGCCTCGTAACCTCAGAGGCCTCTGCATCTGGAACTCATGCAATGTGCTTAGTTGGTGTGCACTGCCCGCCAGTGCGGCTGGTGGCATATGCAGCCCAATGGGTGGTGGTGCTGCTGGTACACCACCTGAAGGTTCCAACAAAGCAAGACAACCCTGCACCGGATCCACGTTGTTTGGTGGGCCGTTATCGAGGACTCTCTCGGAACTCTAACTTTCAGTCTGCATGGAGGCATCCCTAATAGATGCGACATTGTCAAAAGTTATACTTGCTGAGTTGACCTGGTTGAGATGACTTAAAGAAAACTTTTGAACTCACACATGCAATATGTGTTTTCATGCACTTGGATAGAGATCAGTAGTCAGGGTCCTCGTGTATGGATACGTCGGACGTCGCACCAACATTAGCATCCCTGAACTTAGAACCACACACAGTACCCTTAACACTATTGCTATATAGAAAAGAAAGATCAATGTCCTATGTTCTGCAGTATAACCGCCTCCTTTGATATCAATTTTTCAAGACCCGTCCCCCGGAGCCCGTTTCGTGACTACCCCAAGCCGGAATTCCATAGGCCAGGGGCTGGCGACTAGAACCAAAGGCGCAAATCCTTAAAATGGGAAGGAATTGCCTTTATAACTGTAAACAAACACATCAGAGTACAAAACTGGAAGTAAAAAAATAAGTAAAACTATATACAAAAGAACTGCTGGAAAGTAAAAAGGGGACATAAATACAAGGCCAACAGGAAGGTAAATGTACAACAGAAAAAAGTATTATTAATGAAAAGTAAAGTAGCTATTGGGTCATCATTTGCGGTTCCTACCTAAAGGGTAGGTACAAATGGACTCCTCAGCACTCTTGTATGTCTGTCTCCTCCGTGTACTGTTACAATGAGTGGTCCTCCTCTGGGTACCATCCAGTCCTGCTACTCTCTGCCTCAGTCAGCGCTATCCATCATCTGTAACCATTCCAATGAGGTGCGAGCAAATCCCGTGTAGGGGTGAGAATAAGGATACTCAGTAGGGATGCTGAGACCCTCAAGGTCTCACAAAATCCAAGAAGGATAAACCAAAATGTATGAAATCAATGAATAACCATTACATAGGTATATACCCATACATATACCAAAGTTATCTAGTAACACGTCTCAATCATGAGGGAAACAAAAAAGTCATTGACTCAGATCAAACTAGGATTTATATTATTCTAAACCTTCAGCTACTAGATAACTCCTTATCTACAGAGTACAGTGGGATTTCCGTGTCACACAGAGGTGCTTCCTACTAACTTGGACTACTGAGGTACTCCTCCGATCGAGTACCGTGGGTCTGTCGCGCTCACATATAGGCGCTCCCCACCGTGGGTCTACTGCGCTAACACAGAGGTGATCCCCCTATGGCCTACTGAGGTACTCCACGTGTCGAGTATTGTTTGTCCTCCATGCTCACATAGAGGCACTCCCCACCGTGGTTCTGACACGCTCACACAGAGTCACTCCCCAATGGGTTAGTCGAATCATTCGGAGCCGAATCGATCAACAGTCATCAAGTCTTAGCTAGCTACTAGGTTCCTGCAAAAAAGACTACTCGTCTCTAGAAGATCCGCTAAAAAATCTACTAGTCAATGATCCCTCTATCATGAAGTCCCACATTAAAGTATCTCAAAGGTCCTCCACGTCATAGGGGTCTCAACGCAATAGATGACCCTTCAATCAGACGCCCCGTCTGTTAGATATTAGCCTTTTTGTCCCGGGGGCCATGATGGATTTTTGTACGATCCAACCGGACCGTACCTCAACTATACCACAAAATCTAGTGGGGTATTCTCAAAGGGACGACTTCGCTCCAAGACAGCCAGCACCACTGACGGTTCGTCAAACAGATGTCTTGTGTCAATGATATGCCCCAAGAAGTTAATAGGGTTAGTAGTGGGCCCTGGTCCGATTTGACCCGGTCGGACTAACTCGGCCCAACCCAGTCTGGTCCAACCTGGTCTGGGTTGACCTGGTCAAACTCGCTAGGTCTGACCCAGCCTATTGGGTGTGTCATCCCACTATGTTTGGCCAGATCCACTGGGTCCAGCCCAGCGGACTGCGATGGCGGTTCAGCTCGGTGTTCGCCACATAAAAGACTCAGCCCGAAGGCTAGGAATGGTTCGGCCAGCGCCGCGAGAGGCATGGATTGGGAGTCTTGGACCAGAACGTCGGGTCGGTCAGGAGGCCAGTGGGCAGACCGTGCGGAGCATGGGCAAGCTGAATGGATGCCGAGCAGGCCGCAGGTGCACCGGGTAAGGCATGACAGGGGCCGGGAAGGCCACGGGGGTACCGGGAAGGCCGGGGGGGGGGGGGGGGGGGGGGGCAGGGCACCGGCAGGCTGTAGGGTCGTGGGCAGGGTGCGGTAGTGGTCGGACAAGCCGTAGGGTGCCGGAAAGGTATTGGGCTAGGTGTGGGGGTCGCCACAGGTGGGCCACGCGCCGGGTAGGGCGCTTGGAGGCCGCGGGCTGGCGGGCCACACACTGGGAGGCCGCGAGTGCACTGCTCTTGCCTGAAGTGTCCGGTCGGAAGCTTCGTTGCGCCGCGAGGGAGCGGTGTGATTCACGTAGGCCTCGAGTAGCGCACCATTCGTTGTTGCCACCTTCGTCGTCGTCGCCTCATCGCCTTTCCATTGACACATCACAAATGATTGGCAGAGGGATTCAGGCAATGTTAGTTTGGACCGCACACTCCGCGTATAGAGATGATAGCAATTGGTTTGTATGTATGAAGCACAACAATTCCTCATTCTTCTTTTTTGTGAGAAAGGAAGAACATAGATAAAGATCATACTTATTCAAAAGTAAACCCCTACCTTGCTCATTGTTGGATGACGTTGGTGCAAAAAGGCCGACGTCATTCTTTTATGAATCACGGAAGAAGACGTAGCGGCGCCCTGCCGGCACACCCGCGGCCTCCCAGAGCGTGGCCAACCTCCCGCGGCCTCGCAACGCCCGGACCGTCGTGCGGCCTGCCTATTGTGACCACCGCACCTAGCCCGGCACCCCGCCAACTCCCCTATGGCCTACCCGGCCACTGTTGTGCCCCCGCGGCCTGCCGACACCCTGCCGACACCCTCGCGGCATGCCCAAACACTGCCGCACCCTGCCCGGAACACCCGCTGCTACTCGAGCACTGCGGTGACCTACCCTGTGCCCCCGATACCTGCCCGCCGTCCCCGCGGCCAGCCCGACCCCTGTCGCGCCCTACCCAGTGCACTCGCGGCCTGACCGGCGTCTAGCCGGCCTGCCCACGCTCTGCACGGTCTTCCCACTGGCCTCCCATCTGGCCCAACCATCCGGGAAGATTCGCCCGAGCCATGCCCCTCGCGGTGCTGGCCGAACTGGCCCCAGCTTTCGGGCCGAGTCTCCTATGTGGCGACCACTAGGCCGAACCGCCCACGCAGTCCGCTGGGCAGGACCCAGTGGACATGGCCAATCATAGCGGGCTGACCCACCCAACGGGCTGGGTCCGACCTAGTGAGTTTGAATGGGTCAACCCAAACCAGGTTGGCCCAGACTGGGTTGGTCCAGGTCGATCCGACCGAGTCGGACCGGACCCAGGCCCATTACTGACCCCATTACCTTCTTGGGCCATATATTTGGCACTAGACGTGATTTTGACGAACCGTCAGTGGCATTTTATTTCTTGGAGTGAAGCCATCTCTTTGAGAATACCCCAATAGAGTTCAAGGTATAGTTGAGGTATGGTCTGGTTGGAACGTACATGAATCCAACCAGGCCCCCTAGACAAAAAGGCTAATAACTAATAAAATGGAATTCTGATTGATGTGATGTATGTTGCGGTGATACCCCTAAGACATGGAGGACCTTTGAGATACTTCCATGTGGGACTTCATGACAGTTAAAGAATCGACCAGTAGGATGTTGAGCAGATCATCCAGAGACGAGCAGACAGTTGTGTGGGAACCTAGTACCTGGCTAAAACTTGGTGACTGCTGATCGATTCGACTCGTATTGATTTGACTAGCCCAGTGGGAAGCACCTCTATGTGAGCGTGGTAGACCCACGATGGGGAGCGCCTCTGTGTGAACATGGGAGACCCACAATACTCGACACGTGGAGTACCTCAACATGCTACTAGGGTGAGAACCTCTGTGTGAGCGTAGAAGACCCACGGTGGGGAGTGCCTCTGTGTGATTGTGGCAGACCCACGGTACCCGACAGTAGGAGTAACTCCGTAGTCTAATTTAGTGGGAAGAACCTATGTGTGACGCGGCAGGCTCACAGTACCTGATAGAGAAGAATTTCTCCAGAAGCCGAAGGTTCAGATTAATATAAATACTAGTTTGAGCTGAGTCAATGTCTTTTGTGTTTTCTTCAGGATTGAGATGGGTTACTAGATAACGTTGGTATATATATGGGTATATAACTAAGTAATGGTTATCCGTTGATTTAATACTTTTTGGTTTATACTTGTTGGATTTTGTGAGACCTTGAGGGTCTCGGGGTCCCTACTAAGTATCGTTATACTCACCCCTAAACGGGCTATGCCCGCACCTCGTTGTGTTGGTTTCAGACAATGGATAATGCTGACTGAGGCAGAGAGTAGTAGGACTGGATGGTACCCAAAGGTGGACCACTCATTGTGATGGTACATAGAGGAGAAGGATAGGAGGGACTGTTGTGGAGGCCATCTGTACCTACCCTTCAGGTAGGAATCCTAGAGGACGACCTAGTAGCTGCTTTACTTTTCTTCAGTTGTACTTGCTTTCAGTTGTACTTGTACCTTCCTGTTGGGCTTGTATTTCCTACCCCTTTTTACTTTCTAGAACATCTTTTGTATACCATTTTACTTAGTATTTTTCTTCCTGTTGTGTACTATGATGTGTTTTTTTACAGTTATAAAGGCAATGTGTTCCCAGTTTTGGGATTTGTGCCTTCGGTGATTGTCACTAGCCCCTAGCCTATGGAAGGCGGGCCTGGGGTAGTCACGATACGGGCCCCAGCGGATGGGTCGTGACATATAATCTTCCCCATTACCATAAATTATAATGAATATATTTTATTTCATGATATTTTTATTTCTATTTCCTGGTAACCCTTTAGTGTCCTTTTTATTCTTACATTTCCACTACTGTAATGGTTTTTTCATTCCAATTTTTCTTCCAAGATATATGATTTGTATTCACTACAAGTTACAATTTTTTATGTTAGATATGGATTTAATTTAAAATAATTTTCCAGAAATATATATCATTTAAAAATATATATTATAATTTATCTTTCATGGGATTTTGATTATATAGATACCAAAAAGTAAGGGTTTTGTGTTAAACAAATTCCCTTCATTGAGTTTAAATAATTCTTCATAAACAACAATATTCCATTTTTTGATTCTTCAATTATAAGAATATATTTCTTGGTATCCTCACTTCCTGTATGAGGGTCAATTACTATAAAATTATAATATTTTACTTTTAGGAATTTCTGTCAAGAAAAGCATTCCATTTTTGAGAATAATTCACATCTTCTTTAATGATGGGATCCTCTCACTCTACATATTTAAATTTCCCACAAATATTCTACTTTATATATAGAAGATCAATTATTTTTCATCTAATGTTATGTTCATACTTTATTTATACTATATTCAAAATAATTACTTGTTAAAATGTATTATAATTTGTTTTTCAAAATGTAATTTAAAAATTTGAAATTATTTTACTTAAATGATAATTTTATTTATCTTCTACTCCATATTTACATGGGATAACATTTGTGTATTTTTTAAGTATATATTATTAATGTTTCATTGTGAAAATAAATATATTTATATTTCTCAAATAAACTCTTAAGAAATGACTTTTAAAAGCGACCCATAAAATATTATTTTATGAAAATGTTAATTTTTTTAATTAAATTTATCTTATGGGTGCACATATATTTATGAAATTATAAAAACATTTATTAATTTATTTGGATGTTATTTTTCATAAGGATTATTCGATGTACTCTTATACTATAACGTGGGATTAAAATACTAGAATTTCGTCACGTTTATTATCATTTGTAATCATACACAGTTGATATATATGAGTTTTTCCATATAATTATTTACTTCTAGAAAATAGATGAATTTCATTTACTTGATTGATATGATTTTACCTAGTTTCCATACATCAAATTATTATATAAATTATTTTATTAAACATATAATATTTATCTATATGGTTTAATTACAACATTAATTATCCTCTTAATTAATGGGTATTTAAGTAGAATGACATTGGTTATCATTCAATACCAATTTATTTTCCATGGGTGTTCATGTTATGATTATTAATAAAATTATTAATAACTTATTAATATTGTTCCATATTAAAATTAAATTAATCACAATCCCTTTCAATGAGTTTTTCATGGTATGATGAATGATCTATTTCAATTGGACCTTATATAGATGGATTATTGATAAATAAAGTCATATATCACTATCCAATACATTGGGTAAAAGTTTACGTCTCATAGATATGTATACATGAGTGAAATTATGTTTTCCCACATGAGTGGTTACATGTGAATCACACACTAAGGTGATATATAAATGGGTATAAAAAATTTTTCTCTAGAGAGTGGGTGTAAATGTGTAACTCATATTTGTAGTGTTCACTATGCTTATGTCTATTCCATAGTTCCTTTTTATTATATGTTAGATATGCTTGTTACATTTCTATTCGATATTCATATGACTATACTCCCTGAATCATGTATATCAACTCATTATTCCTCACTATTTTTCCATGGTATTTTTTTGTTCATTTGATATTTCATATCCTTATATCATGACTTATGAAAAATTCTTTTTATATAATTTTCATTTAATTTGATCATTTTCCATTTATAATGATTTCAGATATAAATAAGATCTAATCCTTGGTGAAATGTTGATATGTTTTCAATTACTAATATTTTTAACCCCCCATATCCAATATTTCTTTTACATTGTTTATAAATATGATTATCAATAGTGAAGAATCTATATGAAACTCTAGTATTGTTAAATTGTTGATTAATGTAAATAAGAATAATGGATTGTTTTGTTAATGTTGCAAATCCTCAAATAAGTTAAAAATTATTTTAATTGAATTGTTAAATCATTTATGATATATAATGATTCACTTATGTAAATTATGTAATGTAATGGTACTTTTATATTTTTTTCATATCAACTAGTATCAATGAAAATGTTTTAGTAAATTATTTTTAGCATAGGACTCAGGAGTTCATGTCTTTGGTGCCTCAGTTGGAATCGTGGCTGGTTTGGTAATTTTTTTTAATTTCTATAGAATGTTTGGGAATTTGGGTGAGAGGAAGCTAGTGAAAAACCTAGGAAAAATTATAGATATAGGAAAAAATCCTTAAATTAAGTTTAAATTTTCAGTATGATTTTTCCTAAAAAAAATTATCGTATCTGTAAACATGAAATTATTTGTGGTTGTGGCACAGATTTACCTAGGGTAATCACCAAGAGGCGACCCAAACATTATATACATATATATGACACATATTGAGATGCATTTTTATGACAAATAATTATGATTCACACTAGAATTGTAATTTTATATTTCTTTGGGATCATGTATATATAAAAAACCTATTCATAAAATATCTAAATCATCTCACACAAATTTCTTCATATCTAAAACTATTTTTAGTCACATAAAACATAAAAAATTTATTCGTATAATTTGTAAAATGAAAAAAATGTTTGATTATATTCTTAATAAGTGAAAATAAAGAACATGTCAATGATCATTAATACAAAAAATGATAATATCAGTATGATAATATGCTCTAAACTTATAAAAACCATACCCATCAATTTATAGATCAAAATCATGAGTTATGGGACAAATATTTGTAGTTCAGATGAAGTTAATAATAAGTTAATGAAATAACTTGAGACATAAGAGAATAATATTGGCATAACTTCATGTCAAAAAATGGTGATATAAATTATGTAAAAATAATAATCATAGAAATATTATGACAACAATACCTATCAAGACATTCAAAAAATGTTATCCTTGGGATTACAACCTTTATACTGACTTTAGTATTGGGATAAATACTTATGTACCATATTTTGAGATTAGGGAAAAATCCCTTGTCACTTTGATCTCAAAAAAATTAATATTTACCCCAATAATTAGACTAATATAATGGTCAAACCCTTAATATAGTCATAACAAATTCACATGTATTCAAAATATAAAGAATACATTTAATATTTCATCGTAGATTAATACATGGACCAAAATCAATCAATATATTTATTATGCTAATCAGGAATTGTATATAGAAAGTGTAAGGATGGTATCATGGTATTATATCCCCATTAAATCATAAGTCACATCAAAAGATGTTTCAATAGAAGAAAAACTACATTAAAATTTAACTATAATATTTTTTGAGAAAACTTATTTTCTAATTTTGAAATAAATTATTTCCAATCTAAAAATGATAAAAATATTTTTTTTAAATCATATGGAAACCCCTTAAATAAAATTTAATTTAAAGAGTAGAAAAAGGGGGAAATATGTTTCTTGTGGTTTATATTAAAATGATTCTTTTGTTCATACCTTCAGTAAAAATACAACCTCATTTGGAAAATGAAAATATTGTTTTTTATTTTTTAATATTAAATTTAGATCTATGTAAAAATGTATTTAATAAATATTTAGATAACAATAATTTTTTATTTCATATCCATTTGAAGAAAACATGGACATGGAAGAATATATTTCTTAATGACTTAATTCAAGGTTGGTTTTCCTTAGTAATAGTATTTTAGAGAGCTGATTATGTATAGAGAGGAAAATTGAATGAAAACTTTTAATTTATATAAATAAATAGAGTATTATAAAATAGATATGGTTTTTGAGATAAATTTCATGTAATTTAATCCTCTGAATATTCAAGAACAAATAATACAGATAAAAGGTGAGGTTATAAGATAAAACGATAACCTCAAGTTCTAATTTATTAATAAGTTATCTATCATCCTGTATAATAAAACTAAATATATTATAATTATATAGTATTACTATATTCATATTTTTAGTACCATATATGATAAATTTAAAACATTTCATCATTAATTTATTAATATTTCGTTATTAAAATCCTAATTTCTGGGTGTTAACTATTTTTATTTTAACTGATGTTTCATTTAAATAGTATGTTCTGTGCATCTTGATCATGGTTATATCAACTACATAATGTCAATAATTATATAAATATCATATATATTTTTATATAAATAATTAGTACTATCTGTAAATGATTAATATAGAATAATTAATTACAATGTTCATGGGGATGATAGTCGGTACACACACATGAATACTATATTAATTTTTTTTAAAATGAAATGAAACGTGATGATAATTTAATAATTAAATTATAATAATAAAATCATTAATATAATATATATTTATTAAATACCTCATTATATCCATATATGTGTGGTAGTTATAGAAAATCAATTAGATCACTATACGGTGGTGGTAGTCCGCATGTACGTACAAGCGACACATTAATTTCCCATTTGATGAAAACGATGTGGGAAATAGTCATAAAACAATCATAATAAAATATAATAATATATATTATACTATATAAATCATTTTATGATGGATCCATCTAGTTTATATGTGGTTTATGAAGAAGTAAAAGTGAAGGATATTGATTAATATTAACACATCTTCTTTGAGATAGATTTTTTGGATTACACATAAATGCATGAAAATTTTCTATTAATAGAATAATAAGGGATATCGGGAAAATGGATGGAATATTAGATGTTTTTTGGATAGATATTTTACAATATATAAGGCTGAATTTTTTTTAATAAGGGTGGAGAGGTGGATCCCTTTTATTAGTGAGGGAGGTGACCCACTTGGAATTACTTAAACTATTTAAAAATAATTAATGAATTTCACAAGTATATATCTTAAATACGGGAAAAGATTAAAAATTTAAGATCATATATAGTGTATATATATTAAAATATTAATAATTATAAATTTTAATCTTTCATCCATAGCTATATCTTTGAGGTTAACCCATGAAAACCTCGTTTTAACCCTAACCAATATAACATATTTTTATTATTTTACTAATCATTATAAAAAAAATAAAACTAGAAACATTGAAATCATTTAACAAACTAAAATAAAAGATAGTTTAAATCAAAATAAATTCCTCTAAATGGAATAAATCCATTTTTAAATATAAACAGATAAAAAAAATAGAAACCCATTTTTTGATAAGTGCATTGTAAGAATTAAACTGATTTTACATTCATTCCATGCCAAATAAAAACAATAAAATGAATGTCAAAATATTTTAATGAATATGTAATTGGTATATTTCATTAAAAATAATATTATTTATTTATTTTTTAAATTTATTTTGATAAAAAAACAATTTTTCATTACTGATCAGTGTACCGTTTTAAGATAAAAATATATAACATGTAGAAAAACACATTTCAGAAAAAATATGTATTTTAATCAATAAAATATTTTATTAAAATTGAGTTCTTAAAAATAAATATATTTTATAATGTGATTAATTATACTCATACTTACAAATAAAATAACTAGTTTATAATGGTATAATATTCCATGGTTCATTTTGACATGGGGTTTTTGTGTAAAGCTAGTTATCAAAGACTCCAAATTTATTTTTAGAGAAATACATATAAAATAACATGGTGTTAATGTATTTCAACCATATAATGAATTTAATCAAAGAAATTCAATCAATATGATAGAAAAAATAGGGATATATTAGATTTGTTACATACTTGGGTTCCAAATTATCTTTTTAGAAATTTTTATTCCCTCATTAAACTATAACTAGATGGTTAGTCTTGTTACATAGCATATTATCTCTACAATCCATGATATCTACCAATTATTCTTCATATTAATGATTTTTCTCTAGTATAAAAGATCATATGTCATGTGCACGTGAATGATCATTTAGTTACTTATAAAAAAATAATAAAAGAAAGTCGTTATGATCTTTAGAGAGATTCAGTGAAAGAGTCATTCAAAAAGAAACTGTCTTGATCTAGTCAAGAATCATGAAATGGATGATATGTAAAGGGATCCTATTTCCCTTATTTCACATTCTAATAAAATATTTCAATTTAAAAATTCAGTAGAATAAATTCTCACCAATATCAAATTATAGATCTCTTCAGTTTTTGTTAGCATAACTATTATTTTGACACTGAATTTTCTTATTGTGTTGTTGAATGGATATACCTTTAGATTACATTTCCTCAACAAGATCATGTACCAATATTTTTTCTCCAAATTTATCATAGAATATTTTAGTTATTCAGATAATTTATTATTTTTCTTCATAAATATACATATGAATTCTTGAGTGAAGTATATTATTATAAGAGTTTTTGACAAGAGTAAGGGGTTGTTTCTAACCATCATTGAAATATATAGAATTGGATAATTGTGTTTCCTCTTGGAATTGAATGGTTATATCAGACATACTATTTATCTAATGATGATAGAAAAAACTAATACATAACTTTAAATCTAGATCTTCTAGAACACTTCACCAAAACATTGATTTTAGACATCATATCTTGATCAGATAAAATAGAATGTGGTAAACCATGCAACCTTACCACTACGTTAATTTATATCATAGAAATATGTTCAATAGAGAAACCATATGTGATAAAAATTAAATTGGGTGAATGTATAAGGTTGTAAACTTCAACTGAAATAACAACATAGCATTAAAATTTTATTGGGATTATGATGGTGAAATAAATAGTGATATTTCTCATTTATATTATTTCATGATTATTGGTTTCAACATACATTTAGACTTCGGTCTCTTAGTCTTTACCTGCTGAAATAATAAGTACTTATATATATAATATTCAATATCGTACTTCATTTTTTCCAAAAAAATACTATTTCAAATCACTAGACATATTTATACTTCTATGATGAATATATAGTTATGGTGTTGGATATTCTTCCAAGAGCTCCATCAACAAGTCCATTGCTTATGGGACATAATATTAGTTCTTGATCCTTACTATTCTATCATAATAAAGGGTGAACATAAGAGTTTTTATCACTCAATTTTGTATCTCTATAACTTCCCTATAGGCCTCTATAATCTTTAAGTGGATAAATGGTTGAACAATATTTTGAGAAATATATGATTTTTACCCTTCTATTAATATTTCATGGTATATACTTTGAAAATACATTAATATTTTTACTTTTTTGTTCATAATCAAAGATAAGATGGAATATTTTTTGACATTGTGCATCAACTACCTATTTTTCCTACATAAGGTGGTATTTTATAGGGTAATCATAACTATTATCAAACTCTAATAATCTTCTATAGTTAATATTAAAATCGTTATTGGTAAATATATGCTTTAATATTTTATGACCAATATATAGGTCATACCGTTATCCATTAAAATAATTCCTATATATATTAATGAAACAATTACCAATACTAACTGTAAGTCCATTATTAGGTAAATTTTTAATGATCAATCGCTTAAAAATAGATTTAATCTATCACTATGTCAATTTAGATAATAAAACATCCCAGTCCCTTCTTAGATAGAACACTATACATCACAAACCTTTCTTTAATATAGGGTAGTGTGACCATAAGTGTACTATACGCCATTATTTACATATTCCTATAATTTTCATCACATTAATCATTATAATGGAACATTAATCCCTTCTGATTTAACATTTTACCTTGATTAGATATCCATGATAAATTCTTCAAAAAATGTTGACAATAACAAGCTAATCTATTAAATATATGGATATCAGTCCCAGTGGTTGGTATGAACCAATGATCAATAACATTGGTCTTGATGGATCTACCAATATACCCAACTTTTATATTATATGACCCAACATATAAACTATATGTTTCAAAAATTCACTCATATATAATTTTTGATAAAAATCATCCTTCCTTGAGGTTTATAAAATAATCCTCCTATGATAGTAATGCTCTTACTTAATCATGGGATATATAATAATATTTACAATAATCACTATAAAAAATGATCAAGGTAATCAATAAAGACTATATTAAATACAAATTTTAAGATAAAAAGGGGATTAATATTACCAAATGGAATCCCAATCAATTCAAAGGGTCCATACCTCGAAAAAACGTTTTCTTGGGTATGTCTTCACATTTGAACCACATTAGACAGTATCTATATCAAAGTTAAATCTTGTAAAAATATTAAGGTCCCCATAATTTATTGAACAAATCATTAATACGTGTTAGTGGATTTTTATTCTTGATTGTGATATTATTAAGATCTATTTTATAATTAAAAAGTAACATTAATACATATTTTTTATTTAAAAAATTAACATGTGAACTATATTATGACACAATTAGTTGGATGATTCTATTATAAATATCCTTCTATAGTTTCTTCATCAACTCAAAAAACTCAATCCTGGTAATTATATATGGACTCTTTGAAATAGGTTTAGCACAACGTATCATTTTTGTTGAAATATAAACTTCACGATTCATAAAAATAATAAGAAACTCTTATGTAAATACATAAATAAAATTATATAAAATAATAGAATATTTTATACTGATTTTATCCCCAACCATATGTGAAAAACACACCTATATGAATAGGATTAAAGATGCATAAAATGTATGTTATTTTCATTATATGTTCATATTTACCCTGACACTAAAAGATGATCAAATCTTGATTTGAAATGTAAAATTTCATTTCCTCGATAAAAAAATTTATTTAGAATCTATGTAGGGATATATGATCAATTAAAAAAACTCATCAAAATCTACTAAAGGATGTATATTATGAAGATCATTTGTAGGATGTAAAATCTTGACCCATAGTTTTCAATATATGAAACCTTATGATTAACCTATATCATATATTTCCATCATCTATTTAAATCCATCACTTTTGTTCATAAATAATATATTAATAAATTCCAACATATCACCTCAGAGTTTCTATCATGGTGTGTAGTATTAGTTCCCCACACAATACACCAGAGATGATCAGGATAATAACCAGTACAAATATTTTAGAGTTGTTCCACCTTGGTGAATCTATGCAACATTTTCTTGAACATTCTAGTATCCAGGAAGAGATTTATTTTCATAGAAAACCAAACTCCTTTCATTAACATAACAAAAACTTTTATTTTATACTTAGTATTATCCTAAGGTATATCACTAAATTTTTATCATACTAGTTTTATAAAATAAAAAACCCATTCTCTAATACAAAATCAGGGAACCCAAATATTACAGATATCAATATTACATATTATTAAATGATTATTCATTTAATTTCATTATAAGCCATGATTAAACTGGGAAGTTTTAGTCTCTTTGGAGACATGGATACATAAGAAACTTGGGAATAAATTATCTATATAAACTACGATTAAGTTCTCCACATCTATAACCCTACATGTACTTATCAAACATAAAACATGTATTCATGTCATGGAAAAAAATAATTACAATAAATGGGGACCACATATACTCCTTTAGGGTAAATAAGGTATATATTAGTTATCATTTATGAATAAAATGATAATATTTTTAAGAGAACATGATTTTCACATTTGAAAACTGTACCCAAAAATTCATGATTCATAATCACAAGTCAAGGAACAAATCAAGAAAGTTCGTATAACATGAATTGTAATGAAAAAATAAATAAATGGGCCATGAGTGAATAAAATAAGCATTAGATCATTTATTGAAATTGCTACATATGTTTTTTCATAATAATAATCATTGAAATATTATGTTAAGAATACCAACTAAGACATTAATAACATGTTTTTCGTGGTCTAACCACACATATACAAACATTTTTTTGGGGATTACTTCACTTTTTCCCACTTTTGGGATTGAGATAACAAACCATGTACCCTTTTACCACATAAAACAATAATATTTACCTTATTTATTTTTGGGATATAAGAAAAACACCTTCCACATTATCATAATCCATTCATATATAAAGTATAAGATCAAAATTGTTTTATCATTTCATTATTTCTTATCACATAGAAAAGAAAATGGGTTTTATTAATATTTCAACATCATAATCATAAAAAATTGAATAAATAAAAATTATAGTATAATATAATAATATCTCTTTGATGTTTAAGTAACATAAATTTATGTTAACATTGGTGAAAAATAACTTTAAAAGATCACTAGAATATTTCATGAGGAAAATAAACATCTTATATTGAAATCAGGTGTTTGATATCTGAAAAATTAGAAAATATTATATAAAAAATATTATCTTAAATTAATCAAGGAAACATATAAAGTATTCTTTAATGTATATATAATTTATTAATATAGGAAAATCCAATCTAGTAGTTTATGATAAATCCAAGATTTTATTCACCCCATTGGTAATTAAACCTCATTAAGAAATTAAAATAAGATTCCTATTAATTTTTCAAAGATTAAAAATATTGTAAAGATAAATTTGTAATTATTTTTATAATATTAAAATATTATTCAAGTAATTTTAAAGAAAATTTGGAAGGGGGAGAAATTATTCTTCATGAAATTGAATACGATGTCATTAATCTGTAAAGTCATTAATTCATACACTTGAGTATATAGAGAGAGAAAACATAATGATTTTTTTTATTTTTATAAATAAATACACTAGGATAAAATAAATAATATTTTTTAGTGATAAATCATATAATTTCTCCATCATAAAGTTTAATTATAAACCCTTCTGGAAAAAAAGATAAATTTAAAATTAACCATACAACATATTTGACTTTATTTATCTGTGATATAACCATGATTATAATAAATTTAAATTTTTATATTACTATATTAAATCATATTAACACTTATAATACCATAAACGATCATATTATAATCTTTTGACACCCCTTTAGTAATAATTCTTTAATACGTCCTCATTTTTATGTGTCAACTATTTCGATATTAATGAATATTTTACTTTTTGATATTGAGGCCCTTACATCTTGATCATGGTTACATAAAATAAATAATTTAAATGTTGATATAAAATAATATATATTCAATATTTTCTCTTGTATAACCTTCCATAAAAACATTAAGATAAAAAATATATTCCACCATTCAATGAGATAGTAGTCTATATGTATGCATGAACACTATTTTACTTTTCTAAAAAAGTGAAATGAAAAAATGATAAATAATTTTTTATAATTATTTAATCCTAATTATCTTATATAATTATTAAATGTATCATTATATCCATTAATTTGAGGCTGTTGTGGAAAATAAATCATAGAACATCATGGAGGTGGTAGTCCATATATATGCATGAGTGATACTTTCATTTAAAATTTGATATAAATAATGTGGAAAATATATGTTACAAAATTATAATACCTTATAATGAAATTTAGGATAATATATCAATTAATTTATTATGGATAAAATAAGTTTATTTAAGGAGGAATAGTAAATAAAATTCAAAGTGCTCGATTAATATTTATACCTCTTCTTTAAGAGAACTCCTTTTGATTGCACATTTTTTTTTTGAAATATTAGTCTTATGAGAAGAAAAAGGGATTTATGATGAATTTAAGAGAGATAAGATGTTTTTGGTAAATTTATTGGATGATATAAAACACACAAAAACCATGAATGTGGGTGGAGAAGAAGGTTCTCTTTTATATGTAAGGTAGAGGACTCATATGAGATTACTCAAAATATTTAAATATAATTAATGTATTTCTTGAGCATAATGATTAAAATGTAAAACTAAAAATATTCAATTAATAAAGAGGTTTAAATATATTAAAAAATATAATTATAGAAAATTATGTGGATTTATAACACTTATCTCCTAGTTTAACCCCTGATAAACCCATATTTATCGTAACCAAGGTAACAAATTTTAACTATGATGAATATTAACTATGAGAAAAAAAATGCTAGCATCATAATGAAATTTAATCATGAAGAATAAAAATATAGAAACAATTTTATCAAATTCAAATATTTATTTTTGGCATGAATCCTATTTAAAATAGTCAAGGAAAGCACAATGAAAAATTATTTTGGGACAAATGCATTTTTATTTATAAAATTTAATTTAGATTAATTCCATTAATAGTAATATTTATTAAATGGATGTTATATTTTTTTATTGAATATATAATATAGAAATTTCACTTAAATAATAAATAATTAATCAATTATTTATTTTATTATGAAAAATAATCTTTGTCCA
The DNA here is from genome assembly GCA_963277665.1 of Viscum album. Classification (NCBI taxonomy): domain Eukaryota; kingdom Viridiplantae; phylum Streptophyta; class Magnoliopsida; order Santalales; family Viscaceae; genus Viscum; species Viscum album. The sequence goes on from OY728156.1 coordinate 896,159,784, forward strand.
AAATAAAATATTTTTACGAAAAATAATTCATTTTTCCTTTAAATGATTTTATATTCATTCCAAACCATTATAAAAATAATTTATTCACGATTTATTATATTTTCGTAAACAATATATATATATATATATATTGAAATAATTTTTTCAACAGTGATCAATAAACATTCTTTAAAAAAAATAAAAATTATTTAGAAAAATAAATTTATTTGAAGAATAATTCTGTGAATCATATATATTTTTTTTAAAATGATTTCTTATCAATATATATATTTCATAATGTGAATAATTGTATTCATACCCACAAATACAATATATAGTCGATAAAGGTATAATCTATCAGTATTCATTTAGAGTCAGGGATATATGTAAATTAAGTTATAAATACTTAAATTTTTTGGAAATGAAAATAATGATAAAATATTAGGGTGTTACACACCCTTAAAAAATGATGGTTTAAAATTGTTTGAATCCCCACTCAGTTCTCGATGAGTTTTCCTAAGACCGTACACATGGAATACACTCCCATTGAATATTATTGGGTAATTAAAATGCAAGTAATGAATCATTATGTATAATTTCAACAAATCATTCTAGTATATTAGAGAACTAAATAAGAATTTGAAAATTTAAAACCTAGGTTAAACTAAAGGAGTTGTAGTTTGATCTAAATAAATCATTGAAAGACATAAATTTCCATGGTTTTAAATAATGGTTTAATTGGACAATACATGTCATGTATGATTTCTCAGATTCGAAATATCATCTACACTAATACTATTTAATATTATCATAATAATTTTTTTAATATTTTGTTGGAAAAATGATATTGAAAATGAAACCCTGAAAGGTATGTCACTAGAAACTCATTTAAATAAATGAAGAATCATATTTAGTATAAATTTTTGAGATAAAGGTAAATACAGATATATTTTAATTATGATTGAATTGTTTTATCTCCTATAAAATATGATTTTGAGGATTATATCTCAATACATAATATTTATTTAGTTTCTTATAAATCCCATAGATTCCATCGTTACTCGGATGTAACAAAAATTTACATGAAATAATTAATTTACGGATGGGGGGGAGAATATAATACGATTATATTTTTTAATATATTTTCCTTCAAATAAACATTGTATCTATAGACTATTTTACATGAAATACAAAACTAATGTAACACCACACACTGAGTGCCACTGAATTGGACCCCATGACGATGTTCCATAAGACCTCATGTGCATCTTCCCAAATTCTAGTAGCTGCCAACTAGCAGAAGGGGTCTTGGGAGAGTCTGTGGGGTGACTATAACCTCAATGAATATAGAATTACCCTGTAGTAAATAATATTTGTAGCAAGTTGTTGAATTAAAGTGAAAATGTAGATAGTTTTAGAAGTAGATAAATTACCTAAAAATAAGGAATATGGAAGGTGAATAGTTATAAAATATACCATGACGATGTCAAGGTATGATGAAAAAAGTACGTAAATAAAAGTGTAGGGGTTTGAGTACAAGAAAAGAAAACATGCTATAAAACTACCAAAAAGATCAACCAAATGCTGCAAGAAATCTCAAGAAAGGCTCATTCCTCTACGCCCAAAGATCCATCTAGGACAAGAAAGCAATCAAATATTAGAAGCAACACACTTCCAAGTATTCATATTTGCGAGAATAAAGTCTACTCACATAACAAATGACACTAAATAAGGGTGTGCGATATAATCTCAATGGGCTATCACTGATGGTGTTTAAACGTTTTCATTTTCTCCTATAGACAAATAATAGTGTTCTATATATAATAATTACAAGCTATTTAAATAAATAAAGTAATTGTAACATGGTTCGAGTTCCTAAGAGAGAACCCATCCCATACAACCTACTTCATCCTATTCTAGGATTTTGAAAGAAATACATATACATGTCAGAATATGTATACAAAGCCCAAATAATATTGATGTCCCAAAAATATAATACCCCCCAAGCTTGTTCTTTGGCTTGGTTTCTAATTCATGGGTCAAAACTAGGCATTCTAGAAGTCAAACAATATGTGTCATAATGCATAAGGAAACAATATTTTGTATTAAGAAAAGTATCATAAGAATTTTTATTTAAACCATAAATTTCAAAGATGGAGTCTGACCCCATCCTTGAGGTATCTCTATAATACATCCAGTCAAAATATCCAATTCCACCTAGACTGTCCAAGGATTTCCTTTCTAAAGTCAAATTTTTGCTCGCAGTTGGATAACTATGAGTTTGTCCTAGGTATCGCACATAAGGAATCGAGTATCAACCAAGTCTTGGAATAGTAGTCATTCCAATTTTCATTTCATTATTTTCCTTTTAGGGAACCATCATCTCCTAATAGTATAATAAAAATCCTCATGGATCCCTTCCCTAGAGAGCCTAAAACATCGCTTCACCATCTTGTCTTTTGTAACATATCGAGTATAGAGAGTCCAATTGTGGGTTCATAAAATGTGACCCTCAATCTCACCCCAACACAATTCCATTTTAAATAACAAGAGAGACATATATATCATAGAACAAGCATTCATGATTATCCCCATTTAATTAACCATTTAAAGCCATGTGATTACTAATTATTCCTACCCAACAATCAAAACTAATTTTAATAACACAATATTAAATAAAACACTCACTATATTGGTGTAATAAAATGCAATTATATTCAAAAATAGAACAACATGAGAAGATTTATAATAATCAATTACTTTGGAAAAATCAAATACGTGGTAAAACCCAAATTCATTAATTATGATTCATCCAATATAATTTATTCTATTTAAAACATCAACTGAAATTATATAACATGAACATGTAAATGATAAATTTATTATTCAAGGCGATTAGTAAATACGAAAATTATTTCTTCACACAGAAAGGGGGTTCTAATGGTATAAAAACAACCTAGGAAGGTTTTTTCCTTGAACAAGGGTAACAATGATCAAGAAAAAACAATTTAATTAAATAAAAACACATTATTAAGGACTCTCCAGTAGGCACTGGTGACTGATACAATGGTGTGATGTGAATGGTGAAAACCATGATGGGAAAGAACATCGACACCCTACGTTATATTCATATAATACCCCACATACAATAAATACTGTTTATTTGACATAAAGTAAAAGAAATCATAGGATTTAACAAAACCACAATTCCAAGTAAAAATCTTCCATGAATGTTTGTAAAATGGAGAGAAGATAAAACCCAACATTAATCATCATGGATGATAATCCTTACCATGATATTTTATGCACTTCTTATGAGGTTGAAATTGGTGGAGAATTAGTGGTTCACCGGTGATCGGAAGTGGAGGAGGAGAGAGGCGCACCACCTGGATAGGGTGGGCAATGCACAAGAGGAGGGGGAGAGAATTCGGGAGAGAAAAAGTAATGAAATAAATACACGATAGGGAGTAAAGTAAATTAAAATAAAAATTAAATAAAATTAAAATAAAATTAAATTAAATAAAAGTAAATGGATAAAGATATAAAATATATATATATAATGGGTTACACACATTTTAATTTTTTTCATATTACTTTTAAAATATTTTTATTTTATTATTATTTTTATTTCTTTATCATTTATTTTGAATGATTAAATTTTTTATTACTTGTAACACTTTTAATTACTTTTACATCGAAACAATTCGGATGAGAAAGATGGATTATTTTATATAATCCCAGGTAACCATGGATGAAATATTTGCTGCTCAGAAGTTGTAAAAGACCTCAGGGGAGTGTTCCCTTGGTTGTTGTAATGAGTTGAACTAGAAATTAAATATTTCAAATATTGGTCAATTATGGGACATTACAGCCACCCCTCCTTAAGACAAATTGTCCCTGAGTTTTCTTTCTAAGGGTAGGGGATCCTCATCTTAGAAAAGTTCCTGCCACTAAGAATGCACATCAGTCTCCAACTCACAGGTCTCATTTTGAACACATCCATGCATTAATAGAACCTAGAATAGAGGAATAGACTTTCCTTGGAGAACCTATCTGATACTATTGATGATATGAATCAGATTCTCCCCGAAGTATGCATATACCACAAGATTGATATCATTAGGATTAAATGAATGAGACGAGTCTAGATGATACAGTCAAAGCTGAGAGACGTCGAGGAATTAGTGCATGGAATGGTACCTGAGAGGTAACAACAATCTATTGAATACTAGAGCAACTCTCTCCACTATCTAGAAAGGCCCGACATATATCACTGATATCATCCCTTGTCTCATGACTCTCTTATGACTTAACATCGATGAATCATTCAGAAAGGCCCCATGACACACATCAAACTTCAGAGTTCATTGATGATGATCTATATAAGGCCTCTATCTAGATTGAGATGTGGATATATTTTTTGAATCAGATAGACATGATTAGAAGTGTATTGAATGAGTTGAGGACCCATAATAACATCTTCGTCCTCTTCGAGCCATCTTAGAGGTGAATAAAATGGTCTACCATAGAGGGACTCCTATAGATCCATTTGAATAATTTTTTAGAATCTTTTATTATAGGAAAAAAATAATATAGGGATATTTTTTTCTCTAAAGGACCTCCAAAATTAATTATACATGCGAACAGTATATCCTTTAACACCTCAATGGTCCACTTGGGCTGCCCGTCTGTTTGGGGGTGATATGTAGTACTCAAATTATCATGTGAACCTTGTGCCTTCTAAAACCTTTTCCAAAAATGTGATGTGAAACATACATCTTATTCTAACAATAAAGAATGGGGAACACCATGATGTTGAATTATATCCCAATCATAAAGCCTCCCTAACTCATCAATATAGAAGGACTCTAGGATAGGTAAAAATTAAATGGATTTGGTCGACATATTGATGATCACCCATACTTTATCACTTCCGTGAGGAGATATCAAAAATCCTATAACCAAATCCATGGTTATGTTGTTACATTTACACTCAAGAGTGAACATAGACTATAGGATTCTCATAGGTCACTGGTTCTCTTCCTTCACATACTGATAGGTGGCGAAATATGTAGTGAAACCAACTATTTTCTTCTTTGCACTAGGGGACCACTACTGAAGATGCATATCTCTATACATCATGGTAATTCCAATATAAACTTGAAAAATAGAGTCATGACATTCCCTCTTAATCTATTCACGAATATCAGAAGGCACCCATACATGACCATGGTAAATAAGTGTTTCACTCCCATAAAAAACCCAACTAGGAGGTGGGTTCTCTCGTGTGATACTTTATCTTAAAAACATCCACTATGGATATGATAACTTTCGTATGTGGAATCAATCAAAACAAGAGGATGTCACTATAAGAGCTATTTGAACTAGTTTTCTTCGCTACTCTTGAATGTGTAGATTCAAATCAGAAGACAAATCCGTCGTTTCCAATCACTAATGGCTACATGGAGGGACTATGTCTACATTTTACAGCTCAAAGTGTCATCCACATCATTACCCATACAAAGGGTATAATCAAGATCAATGTCGAATTACAATAGGTACTCGAACCACCTGTACTTCCTCTAATTTATGTCTCACTCTGTGGAGATATATTTTAATATTTTATGATTCAAGTATAAAACAAACCTATCAACCAAAAATTTGTGTCTACATTATTATAGAGCATAAACCAAATATATTAACTCAAGATTGTGAATATGATAGTTCGGTTCATGGGGCCTCAACTAGAAGGATCCATAAGCCATGAATTGATCACCATGCATCAATACTACACCCATCCCAACCCCTGAAGCATCACATTACACAGTATAAGTTTTTCCTGGCTTAGAAAGAATCAGGATCTGAATTGATGGGACTCTTTCCTTTAACATTTAAAATGTTTTATCAAGAACTTCTTACTAAATGAACTACAAACCCATCGTATCCAAGGATGTAATAGACTCTACCAAGAGAGAGAATCCCTGGATGAAACATCAATAATATCTCAAAATCCCTAAGAATAATCATATGTGAAAAAAATTCATAGGATTATTCTAGAGAACCACTTCTCTCACATTCTCTATGTCGACCAATATGCATACTTCTGATATGATATAACCTAAGAAGTGAACTTTTTGATCAAAAAGTGGAATTTACTAAGCTTTGTGTATATATAGTTCTTTATTAGTCTACTAATCATGAACCCATGGTGGTTTTCATGGTCATGAATGGAGCGTGAATACACCAACATATCGTCTACAAAGACACAAATGAATCATGACATGGGTGGAAAACCTGATTCATTAATGCCAACAAAACTGTTGGTGCATTCATCAGAGTGAATGGAATAACCAAAAACACATACAAGTCGAACCATATTTGGAAAGAGTTTTGTTGTAAATCTAATGTTTTCACACACATCAAATGATATCCGAACCTCTTATTGATCATGGAGAAAATAGTTTCTCCTTGGATTTAGTTGAAGTGTTCATCAATACAAGTCAAGTGATATTGATTCTTTTCCATAAGTTGGCTTAGTCGATGGTAATCCATGACCAATCTAATGGTACTTCCTTCCTTGTTGGAAAAAAGGAATGGTGTACCCCATAGTGATGTGATGGGACTAATAAAACCCTATACCTCAAAAATGATTAGCTAATTCTTGATTTCATGGAGCCTTATAGGTTCTATCCTATAAGGAGGAATGGATACTAGTGCCACACCTAGAACTAGATCGATAGTGAACTATACATCCCTCAGAGGAGGTAACCTAGTGAAATAAAAAGGGAATGAATTCACAAAACAATCCACAATAAGAGATAATTCAACAAACTAGAGTCCCTAGTCACTCATAAAAATACTTACTAGCTAAGTAGTCACTCTTCCTAACCAAGAACACTTAGGTCTAGCTTGATCTTCTTGGATATCCCATTATACCTTTTGTATATGTGAGATACCTTTATGTTTTGTGAAGGAAACTCAATGAAGATTGCAATCCACTTGGGAATGATAAAGAATGAGCTAGTCCACTATGAGAATGACATCAAAACCTATTATCTCGAGGATGAAGAGCATCCAGATGAAATGGTACCCACATATATCATGGGGAACTCCTTAAACTATATTATGTTTAATGTTTTGACCCCAAATTGTGTGTCAAGAGACATAAAATTTTGTAATTAATTGATTGAAAGAACCAAACTCTCAATAGTCACAATAGTTATGAAATTTTGTGATGCAGTAGTATCATAAAGTGAAAAAACTAAAGTAGACGCTACAAGGTTTTTACATCCAATCATAGTGGGCCTCATACTCTTCTCCACTAGAGCTTTTTGCACTACATACATATAGCTAGATCCTCTAACTTGATACAATATCTGAATAGCCTGAGCAGGTCCATTATACTGATGATGGGGTTCTAGAATTCGACTTCCTTGACCACAACCTCTATGATGGACTAGTCCATCCCACAATCATGATATTTTTCTCCTTGGGCCGATAACACATGAGTTTTTCATTCCATGGGCTCTAACCCTTTTGGAATTCCTTAAGAAAGGGCCTCATGATGGTATAGGTATCTGAACCACCCTATAAAGGGGTGCTTCATGTTCCACCTCATTCAATGTGGGATTTCCATTATCCACCCTATTTCGGCCCAACGTCCTCATTGTTGCATCAAGAAGACACTGAATCTAATACCATTTGGATGGGATAGTCTATTGAAAGATCATGATATTATCTGCTTTGGGCCTAGCCCACATGGTTTTTCTTTCCCTTTTCTTTAGATCTCATGAATCCCCCAGGATGAGGCCTCGTGATGGGGGAAGTATCTTCACAACCTTATAATGGGGTTCTTCGTGCTCCTCCTCTTTTCTATGAGGGATTTCCATTATCCACCCCCTATGTGGTCCCATCGTCCTCATTAGTACATCTAATTGAAACTAGATCTAATATCATTTGTGTTGGCCAAGTCCATCCCATGTTCATGATATTCTCCGCTTTGGGCCTAACCCGCACAATTTTTCTTTACCTGGGGTAACTCATGGACAATTTTTCTTTATGAGGGGAGGTTGTAACATCCCGAATTTTACCAAGGTACATACCATTTGATTTTTAGTCCAATTACTTAATGTGACCTAGGGCACACGCCCACATGGTCTATTATAGGTCTCGAGTAGAATTTTTTTTAATGGTTTCATAGGATTATGAAAAATAACACACCATTCCCTACCACAATATTTCAGGTTAAATTTAATTAAAATTTATAAAATAAATAGAAGATATATGAATAAATAAATTCAATGAAAATGGAATAAAAATAAATAATAAAATAAAATTGTTTATTAGAAAAGATAAAATAATAAGAATGTGTGTAACCCATTTTATATATTTATTAATATTTATTTTCTCCTTACCATTTATTTTTTATTTTATTTTATTTTGTTTTTTCTTATTTTTTATTTCTATTTAATTTTATTCATATCCTTTATTTCTTTCATTCCTTTCTTTTTTTCCTCATCTATTCCCTCCCTCATCTCTTGTGCATCGTTCCCAATGTCCAGGTGGTGCACCTCCCTCCTTCTCTGCTACAGATCACCGTTCCACCTACGATTGTCCTATGATTTCAATGACGTTAGATGAATTTGGAAGATATAGATATGTATCATTATCTACAATAATTAATTTTGGGTTTCATCCTCTCTCAACCATGCAATCTGATGCGGATGGTTTTTACCCAAAATTTGTGTTTTTGATAAATCCTATGAGTTCTTCCATATTAGGATAGATAAAAGGTTTTCAAGGTATGTGGGTTATACTATGACTATGTGGTAGAGTTTTATGTTCTTTCTCTTCATTTCATTTACTTTGTTACTTCACACAATTGTGCCACTCGTTGATGCATACCATAGAATCCTAAATAATATGTTTTAATTTAATTAAATGATTTTTCTTGATATTTGTGACACTTATTTTATGAAAAAACCATCATAGGTTATTTCCATGTCGTTGGAAACCCCATTGGGTGTTCCTACATAATTTTCCTATTTTCCATTGATCATGAATCTATAATTTATCATTTACATGTTTATTTGAGATAATTTTGGTTAATGTTTTAAATGGATTAAATTATTTAGGATGAATCAGAAATCATGAATTTGGGTTTTACATTGGATTTTATTTTTCTTAAATAATTGTTTGTTTTATTTATTTTCATGTCATGCTATTATTAAAATCCACTTCCTATTCTTATACAAATAAAGTTCCAATTTTGTTTAATATTGGACCCTCTATGATAATGTACTTTTCATAATCACAAATGATTTCAATATATAGATTCTACTCTTTCATGAAATTTTAATATCTCTATGATAATTAATTATGTAATATTGAACCATATACTTTAATAAGTCAATAGATTATATTCATGAATAAATATGTATTCAAATGTATTTTTTCCCAACACTTAGTCTTGTATGACTGTAACTTCTCAATCTTTCTATATTCCCTGGCACTGATTGTAAGTTTGAAACAATGAAGTTTGAAAAACTGAAGTTGACAGATCGAATTTTGACAGATCGAAGTCGACAGACCGATGTCGAAAAACCGAAGTCGACAGACCGAAGTTCGACAGACCAAAGTCAACAGACTGAAGTTGATGGACCAAAGTTTGATAGACCGAAGTCGACAGACCAAAGATGACAGAACTCAGTTCGACAGACCGAAGTCGACAAACCAAAGTTGATAGACCGATGTTTGACAGACCGAATTTTTACACACTGTAGTCAATACACTGAATTTTGACACACTGAAGTCGATACACCAAAGCTTGACACATGGAATTCATCACACCGTTGTTCGAAAGACAGAAGATTACAGACCAATGTTACCAACCCAAGGAAAACAGACTGAAGATGACTCACCGATAGTCATAAATAACTCTTCCATTTCAATAATTCAAATTTATTTTTAATGGCCATAGTTAGACAAATTAATGTTTCTAACATTATTTAATGTTGTCTGTAGGACTATCCGTAGACAGTATGTGTTATATGCACATGTAGAGATCATTATTCCTAGAGGATCATGGAGTATAAAAGGACCAAATCTTTCATGTTAATGTAGGTGAAGTACACGATAAGGACACACTGAGACACGCTGAGACACACTAAGAAATAGACTATGTTTAGAAGAAAAGAGAGGAAATAAGCACATGAGATTACAAGAAGACCGTAACAAGAAACATTCACCAAAAATCTCAGTGTACAACAAGACATTAAAGATCTAATCCTTTTCACTCCTCGAAGCTAGATTACAGAAACTGTGAAACTCTATTCTGATGAAAACTTCCAGAAGTGGACTCAGATAGAATTTTCTCAAGATCCATTGAGTCTAGAGCATTACATCACAACAAACAATAAATTATTAACTCTATTATTTTTCTTAACTATGTTGTGTTTTATCTTCAATAATTGAGTAGTGTGTATATTTGTTTGTATCACACACACTGTCTCTTGAGCATAACTGGAGGATATCAAACTATCCTCATAATCAATCACTTCTTAGACTTATATCCCAGCTAGAACTATGGAAGAGATTCATTGTGATATATTTATTTTTATTTCCCACAAATAACTGTGGTAGAGTTCAAGTGTGACCTATACAGTCGAGGGTGCTATTGTGAACACTAATCCAGGGTGTGGATCAAAAGTTTATTAATATAAATATCTTGGTGACAAGTGATCACTAAGTGGAGATGACTAAGTCTCTGCTTGAGACGGAACATCTTGTTTTATCTCCTATGTTTATTATCTTATATTTATTTAGTGATATGTATTTTATGCATTAAAATAAACTGAGCTTTGATAGTTATTTTGGAAAGTGTTTACATCTATTTTGAATCATTAGGTTTTCTTTGATAGTTTTATTAATCGATGGGTTAGTAAAACTGAGATCTAATCAATCTTCTGAGAATCAAATTGAACCTTCAAGACTTTTATAAATTCAATGCAGACTAACATTGTGTTTAATTTTATAGGGTGATATTATTTTGTTATGAACTTCTTTAATATAAATTTTTATAGAAACTCAATTAACTCCCCTATTGAGTTATCTACTCCAACTAAAATTTGGTATCAAAGGAATTGTTTATTTTAAAATTTACAAAATATTTTCAACTTTGATTTTAGTTGTATCTTAATGATCTTAAATTTTTTTTCATATCTAAATTTTCAGTTCATTAGATTCTAAGTAACTTTGGAAACTATATTTGAGGGTGATGCTACTAACCTACCACCTTTCATTAAGGTTAATAACTAGGCTCAGTGGAAATTAAAAATGAAAATGTATCTAGAGATCATGGGACCTGAAATATGGGATACAATTGAAGAAAAACATGTATTGTATGCTACTGCTAGGGACACAAGGTCTCAGCTGACTAAAGCTACATATAATAATAACTGTAAAGAAATTAAGTTCTATTATAGTTCTCTAAGAGATAATGAATTCAATAGAATATTTTCTTGTAAAAATGCATATGAAATTTGGGATACTTTACCTGTTTCCCATGAGGGAACAAATAATGTTAAAGAAATGAGACTAAATACATAAACTATTAAATATGATAATTTAAAAATGAAGCCTGATGAACCTCTCTCTGAAATGTATCTCAGGTAAAATGAAATAGTGAACACTATGAGTCTACTTGGAAAACCAGTGGACAGTAAGGCCCTAATCATCAGACTACTTCATTGCCTACCAGACAGATGGAGTGGAACTTCTGTTTATATGCGAGAATCTTGTGATATAAGAATGTTACTAGTAAAGGAACTAATTGGAAATATTATAATATATAAATAGGAGATTTGGGTGAATCCTGAAGTAGATGATGAACCAAGTAAGATATTAGTATCATTCAAGACTACTACCTCCAAGAGAAATTACAAGGAAAAAGCTCAAAATCCTATAGATACTTCCACAATTGAAGACTCAAACTCTAATTGGGAAGAGGAGATGGCTCATCCTATAAAGAGATTCAAAAAGTTCTACCAAAAGAAGAAATTCATCAAGAAGTCAAACTAAAAGGGAATTTATGATATTAAAGGACAATAGAAGAAAAAAAGAAAATGGAATGACAACTGAAATGAAATATTTTTCGATGAGTGCGAAAAAAGATCATGTGAATGCAGACTATCCCAAGATAAAATTTAAGAACAAATATGAAGACAGGGGAAAAGGATATAAAAAGGCTATGAAAGCTACCTGGAGGGATTCATAATATAGCTCCATTAGATCTGATTCTTCTAATTGTGAACAGAACAATCATTCTAACTTATGTTTCATGACAAAAACATCTGAGGTAACACTTAACTCTCATATATATAATGCATATTATTCTAGGTATAACAGTGAGTCACATAATGATAAAGATATGTCTAAGGATGAAGTTTTTGAATATTGTGAAATGCTTGAGGATACATTTAATGAGCTCGAGGACAACTATAAATCATTAAATAGACAAAATGTTTTAAATGAAAATTATAAGTCAAATCTGGATATTTAGAAATAAAAATTCTCCCAGCTGTTAAAAGATAACACTGAACATAAATTATGCAAAGAACAATTTAGAAGAGATCATGAGAAGTTTGCTGTAGGTAAAGATACCATGACTTAGTTTCTAGGAAAAACGATTGCCCCAAAATATAAAACTAGTCTAGGATATCAACCAGGATAGAGAAGGATCATTTTATTCCAAAATATGGACAATCCAAAGCTAGTTCATGTTTTGGACCATTTCTTGAAAAACAATTTTCTAAAGGACCAAACAAAGTGTTTATGTCTCAAAATATATCTGCTGCTTATAGGAAATCTGTGAGACAAGTGTGGCTTCTGAAAGTTTTACTTACTAACCTCTCAGGACCCAAGAAAATATCGGTGCCAAAGTTACCCCATGTCAAATCTGTTTTGCAGGGATGTTGCCTAAAGAGTTCTTGTATGACTCTGTGGTACTTGGACAGTCAATGTTCAATACACATGACATGATATTATTCTTGCTTCATGAGCCTAATCAATGTTTATGGTGGACACATAACTTTTGGTGACAATGCGATGGGAAAAATCATCAGCTTAGGCCAGATTGGTAACCCTAATACAATATTAATTTCCAAAGTACTTTTTGTTGATGGGTTAAAATACAATCTATTAAGCACCTCTCAGTTGTGTGATGATGGTTTTCATTTCATGTTTGAAAATGATTCATGTGATGTTTTTAATTATAAAAATGATTTATTGTTTACTCCTATTAGAAATGGGAATGTGTATGCTGTTGATTTAAATTCCTTATCCAAGAAAAATGTTTCTTTCTTAAATGATTTTCATAAGGAATTTTGGTTGTGGCATAGAAGATTAAGACACTATAATGTGCACTAACTTAGGAAACTGACTAGGAATGGTTTAGTTAGAGAACTACCTAAATTGGAATTACCACTTAATAAAGTGTGCAATCCCTGTCAAAAGGGAAAGAAACACAATTATTCTTTAAATCCAAATAAAGAAGTTTCTACTTCTCAACCGCTTGAGTTGGTTCCCATGGATTTGTTTGGACCATAACGAGTTTCATGTTTAAATGGGAAGCACTATGTTTATGTTCTTGTAGATGATTTTTCTTGGTCCACTTGGGTATACGTTCTAGATCAGAAAAGTAATGCTGCTTCTTATTTTAACAAATACTCAATGTCTGAGGAAAATCATAGAGGACATAGAATTAAGACCTTGAGAATTGATCATGGTTGTGAGTTTTAAAATCAGGATTTTGGATCTTATTGCTCACACAATGGCTATAGTCACAGTTTCTCTTCTCCTAGAACACCTCAACAAAATGGAGTCGTGGAAATAAGAAATAGGACCCTTCAAGAAATTGCTAGGACTATGCTTAGTTAGTATACTCTACCTAGTTATTTTTGGTCTGAAGCTGTAAATATAGCTTGTTATACCATTAATAGAGTATTTATTAGACCTGTTCTTATACATAACCCTTATGAACTTTGGAACAATAGGAAGCCTAAGTTTAAGTACTTCAGAGTTTTTGGTTGCAATGTATTTATCATTAACACTAAGGAACATCTTGATACGTTTTCCTCCAAAGGTGATGAAGGAATTTTCCTCGGTTACATAATCTCGAGTAAAGCCTATAGAGTATTCAATAAGAAAACCAAATGGGTGGAAGAGGGAGTTCATGTACAATTTAATGAGACTAATCCACATGAACCCAAAACCACTCTTGAATACCTTTAGAATGATATGTCAATTATGGACCATAATGATAATGATAGTGAATCCCCTATAAAAGTAACCAGTTCTGGGAATCTTCCAAAATCGGCACCTATTGTGTATTAACCAATAGAAAACCATGAGGAGTCTATTTTAACTCTTTATAAAGGTATTATAACTCTCAAGAATCATCCATTAGATGTTGTAGTAGGAGATTTGAATCGAGAGAAACAAACTAGAAATTCTCTGAGAAACCAGGTTTTATATCAAGCTTTTCATTCATAGCTTGAACCCAAAAATATTAATGATTCTATCAATGATGAATTTTGGGTGATGGACATGTAAGAAGAATTAAATCAAATTGAATGAAACAATGTATGGTAACTAGTTGAAAGAACTATGGACACCTTGACAATAGGCATTAAATGGGTATTTGGGAACAAAGTTGATGAGTCTAGAAATATAGTTAGAAATAAAGCTAGACTAGTTGCACAAGGATATAATCAAGAAAAATGAATTGATTATGAAGGGACTTTTTCTCCTCTAGATATACTTGAGAAAATTAGGATCTTACTTGCCCATGCAACACACCTAGATTTTAAACATTATCCAATGGATGTCAAAAGTGCATTCCTAAATGGTTATATAATTGAGGATGTTTTTGCTGAATAACCCCCAGGTTTTAAAAATAGAAATTTTCCAAATCTTGTGTTCAAATTTTCAATAGCTTTGTATGGATTGAAACAAGCTCAATGATCTTGGTATGAAAGGTTAAGAAATTTTATTATTTATGAAGGATTTACCAAAGGACTTGTAGATCCTACTTTATTTATAAAAAGAGTTTCCATTGATGTTTTAATAGTCCAAATATATGTAGATGATATTATTTTTGGATCTTTTAAAAATTAATTATGTAATGATTTTTCATACAAAATGAAAAGCGAGTTTGAAATGAGTTTAATGGGTGAACATAAATATTTTCTTGGATTTATAATATTTCTAAATAATGAAGGTATTATCATAAATCAAAGTAATTATAAAAAAGATCTTTTGAAAATATATGGGTTTGATATCATTAAGAATAGTGAAACTCCTATGAGTTCTACATGTAAGTTGGATATTGATGGAAGTGGAAAAGTTGTTGATAAAACTACTTACAGAGGAATGATAGGGATTTTTCTTTTCTTAATGACTAGTAGGCTAGATATTATTTTCAGAGTGTGTATGTGAGCGAGATTTCAAGCGAACCCAAAGGAGTCACATCTAAATAGTGTTAAAAGGATTTTTAAATACCTCAATTATACAACTAATTTAGGATTTTTCTATCCAAAAGGATAACCTTTTGATTTAGTTAGCTATTTAGATACTAATTTTGGTGGATATAAATTAGATATAAAGTGTAACTCTGGAGCATGTCACTTCTTGGGAAAGTCATTAATATCATGGTGTGGTAAAAAGAAAAATTCAGTTGCATTATCAACTGCTGAAGCATGATACATTGCTGCTGGTAGTTGTTGTGCACAAATTTTGTGGATGAAACAGACCTTATTAGACTATAGATTTTAATTCAGACATATCCCCATAAATTGTGACAACACAAGTGCTATTAATATTTCTAAGAATCCAATTTCTCATTCTAGAAAAAATCATATTGATGTAAGAAATCAATTTTTGAGAGATCATTGTCAAAAAGGTGCTATAACTCTTGAGTTTATTGCGACTAAACATCATCTTGCTGATATATGCACTAAACCCTTAAATTATAAGAGAATGAATTACATCAAACATGAACTAGGAATGATAAATCATTAGGAGATCCATAAAACCAATCTTTCTAAAATTGATCTTTCTAAAATCGATATTTCTAAAACCAATCTTTCTAAAAATGATCTTTCTAAAACCGATCATTCTAAAACCGATCTTTCTAAAACCGATATTCCTAAAACCGATCGTTATAAAATCGATCTTTCTAAAAGAAATCTTTCTAAAAATGATCATTCTAAAACCAATCTTTCTAAAACTGATCTTTCTAAAACTGATCTTTCTAATACTGATCTTTCTAAAACTGATCATTCTAAAATATATCTTTCCAAAAACCATCATTCTAAAATAGATCTTTCTAAAAAAGATCTTTCTAAAACTGAACGTTCTAAAACTGATCTTTCTAAAAACGATCTTCTTGAAACCGATTTTTTGACATCGATATATTAATGGGCTGTTTTTTAAATTATGTCTACTTTAAATGAAACAACATTGTTTTATATATTTTAAATTTCCATATTTAAATTTTTTGTTTTACAATTTACAATACCTAAATGATAAATTTAGTAAAATTCATCCCGACCTTTGACCTTATTTTCTGTTGTAAAGCCTTCAACCATTTGTCACACTTTCTCTCAACTATTGACCTCACAATACAATTAGAATCATAAGCTTCATCCTGGCTAGGACTAATCGTGAAATAGAAGAACCTAGAAAATCTTCTTCTGCTAAACATCAGAAAGATGAGTCCAGTGGGCCTGCAAAACTAAGCCTAGAATGTCGAGTAGTTGTAGCTAAAAATGAGGCGTCTGCTGAGTGGCTTCTATCAAGAAAATATTTTCTGTTAAAAGTGCAGGAATCTTAAGGATTTCATAGTTCGTTCAAAAAAAATGAAAGACCATATTATCGCTAGATAGTGTACAAATTCTATCATTGTTTGAGTATATCACTGGATGATGTTGAGGCAAAAAAGATGAAATCTATGGTAGAGGGAAATTAAGTGTCTTCATTATCTAAGGAATGGTATGAATGCTTAGAGGTGCCTCAAGAAGGTGTCTATGCTAACTATCCTTTTAATATTCTTCCTTCTTCAATTTTTTTTCCTATGAAGATGTTCTGAAGGTACTGACTAGAAATGAAGAATCTAGGCGGACAATTGAAAATGATTTATAAGGAGAAGTATGACTTCTTTTTTAGTTTTTTAGTTCATACAACATCAAATCTACCCAAGGGAGGCAGATTTATCTCCTATGAAATGTGAGGATGTTTTCTGGGTCTTTTTGTTGAATCATGGAATAAATAGGAATCTATGCAGATATCTTATGGTACATATATCTTATTTGATTAATCCATCCAAGAAGAAAACCTATTTATATTATCTAAGGATGATTTCTACCATGTTGAAAAAATTAGATTGTGTAGAAGATAAAGATGAAGTGATAAGTTCCTGTAGTTTCTTTTGTCTTCAGAAAGACATTTTTGAGAGGAAGAAAATATTCGGGAACCCATGGTAGAGATATTGGGTAGGATATGAGGAAAGGATGAATAAGGATTTCAATCTAGTTGATCATCCTTCTAGACCAAAGGAACAAGTTGATCCAGGTCTCAAACTAGGAGAAGTTCTTTTTTATTCTAATGAGGAAGCTGAGGCTGAAGTGCCTAAGGAAGAAGGGTATCTTTTTTATGATATGTGTGATCCTGATATTGTTGAAATTCCAAAGGATATGACTTATGGACATGCTTGTCCACCTATGGGATTTCCCTCAAGAGAATCGTTATTAGGTGATGAAGATGAGGAAGAAACTGATGTTACTGGAATTGAAGGTTATGTTATAAAATTAGAAGAGGAATATGATGATGATGTTGATGGTGTTGATGATGATGGTGGTAATGATGGTGATGATGGAGGAAGTGTTGAGCATGTGATAGACTCTCTAAATTTGGGGGAAAAGGTGGTTGACAGATCCAGTGAGGAATCTGTACATAGAGCTGGTGATGGTGTTGATCATTTTGATCAATAGGTTGATGATCATAGAGATGATGAACATGAGGACATACCACTCCATCATAATGCTGAAAACCAAGAGGTCATTCTGTAATTGAATGATCTTATGGATGATGGCCAGGAGGAAGAAGATTTAGTTCCAGTGCCTCAAATTGAGGAAGTACCTGGTGAAGCTGAAGTAACTGGAGCTCAGGCAGAACCTGAAGTTTGGTTGGTTCCTATTCCGAGACCAGATGTTATGGGAAGAGACCAAGATGAAGTAGTTTATGATATTGGTGTTATTTCTGAGCCACAAGGAAGAATTGTAAGAATTGATACTGTTGATCCAAGATACAGGACCTGTACTAGAGAGTGTAATGGTGATCTAGGATACATTATTTTTTGGTTTGGAGTATGTCTTGGATGAAGAAAGGGTTTCTTCACCTCTTTCTCCATAAGTCCAAGCTGACCCAGAACCTGCTGCAGCTATTCCACCAGTTGCATGTCCAACAGTAGTCCCAGTAGCTCAGGTAGTTCCTAGTAACTATGTCACTAAGGTAGATTTGGAACAATTCAAAAGTGAAATTTGTGAGTCTGTAATAGCCTCAGTTGGATCCAGTAGGGAAACCTCTACCTCCATTAGTATCTCAGATGCTGATGCCCCAAATATTTCAAGAATTGGGATTCAGTGGATTCAAAAGAATATTATTGCTATAGTAGAAACCATTATTAGACACAACACCTTACTGGGAGAAGAAGTAAGAAAGACGAGCAATGAGTTAAATTCCCTAACCTCTGACTTCAATACCTCCTTTAGTGGCGTTCTTGATGTTCTTAGGCACATGGTAACTCATCTAATTAGTGTAGATTTGAAAATTTTGAAAAAATATATAGGAAAAATGTTGACTGGCCCATCAAGTTCTAGTAGTTGGACAAGTGTTGTTGCTGATTTGGTGTATCTCAAGGTTGTGATGAGAGACAAAATTAAAAAAACTTCTGAGTGCTTCAGGCTAAGAAACTCTTGAAAAAGTTCATTGAAATACAGATCCTGTTTACAATATGATCAGACAGTGCACAAATGAAGCCTCTGAAGATCAGAAAGAGATTCAGGAAAAGGTGGATAAGTATTTCACAAAGATATACACCATGCATGATCTCATCAATACCATCAAGTTTCTCGTAGAAAATAATATAATTCCTCTAGTCACAAAAGCTTTCAAAAAGCATGTTTTACAATTGAAAGAGTTTACCCATTTGTTGAGTAAATTTATGGAAATAAGTATTACTTTGAGAAAGTCATGAAATATGGTGGTGAAATTATTAATTCTTTTATCAAATTACTCAAACCTTATCTGTATGTTCAGGCTGAGGCTATTGTGGTACCTCCAGCTGCTTCACTTGGTACTGCCTCTCAGCCTCCGGCTCAAATGACTGTCTCTCAAGCTCTTACTCTAGTTTTAACCGATCCTTATAGAGAAGACTCCAAGTCAGGTGAGGTCATAAAGGCATCCTACTCTTTCCGCATCAGTTCATACAGGTGTTTCCCTGCCTGGTGTTATCCTCAGGCCACCTCTACCCTCTACCACTCCAAAACCCTCTCCTTCTCCATTGGATCCTTCATACAAAGGAAAATCTCTTCAACACCCAAACCCTTAATGATGGATTGTTTCTTTTTATAGGGATTTGATCTCATTGTTTTCCTTGTACCCTTCTACCTTTTAGTGAAAATCCTTATGGTTTTTTTCTTTTTTTCCCTCTATTTTCTTTTTTCTAATAACAAAAGGGTAATAAAATAAGAGGCATACTTTATATTTAAGAATATCTTATTAAAAATAAGAGGCATACATTATATTTAAGAATAACTTATTAAAAATAAGAGGCATACTATATATTTTAGAATAGCTTATTTATATAATGGGGAGTTTTTCTAGTTTAGGACCCATGGAAAATACTCACCTTAATCCATTTTGGGAGGGGTTTCATTGTTTTACACATTCAAACATGGAAAGACATTAGTCATATTGGACAGTCTCACTTTCAATGACATAGGATATGTTGAGATATCTTTATTCTATATATTTGAATGTATGCCATAATTTGTGATTATCTAAATGGGTGATATTGTTGGACCCTCTATGATATTGTAATTTTCATAATCACAAATAATTTCAATATACAGATTCGACTCTTTAATGCAATTTTAATATCTCTACGAGAATAAATTATTTCATACAGAACCATATACTTTAATAATTCAATAGCTTATATTCATTAATAAATATGTTTACAAATGTATTTTTGCATAAAAATTTGTCTGGTAAGACAGAAACTTTGCAATCTTTCTAGATTCCCTGGCACTGATGGTATGTTCGACACACCAAAGTTCAACCCAACGAAGTCGACAGACCGACGTTCGACAGACCGAATTTGACAAACCAAAGTCTACAGACCGAATTTTGATAGACTGAAGTTGATAAACAGAAGTTCAATAGACCGAAGTCGATAGAACAAAGTCGATATACTGATGTTGGGCAGACCGAAGTTGACAGACCGACGTTCGACAGACCGAAGTCGACAGACCGAAGTCGACAGACCGAAGTCGACAGACCGATGTTCGATAGACCAAAGTTTTACACAATGAAGTCGATACATCAAAGAATGACACACCTAAGTCAATGCATTGAAGCTTGACACAACAAATTCATCACACCGATGTTTGAAAGACCGATGTTTCCAAACCAAAGACAACTAAATGAAGACGACTCACCGATAGTCATAAATAACTATTTACATTTCATTAATACATATTTATTTCTAACAGTCATATTTGACAAATTAATGTTTCTAACATTATTTAATGTTGTATGTAGGACTATCCGTAGATAGTATGAGGTAAATTCATGTGCGTAGATCATTATGCCTAGATGATTCTAGAGTATAAAAGGAACACATATTTCACATTAAAGTAGTTTAATTACATGAGAAGGACACACTGAGACATGATGAGACACGCTAAGACACATACTGTTCGAATATGAACAGAGAAGAACTAAGAATTTGAGATTACAAGAATATTGTAACATGAAACTTTCTACAAAAATATCAGTGTACATAGAGACATTAAAAAGCTCAAACTTTTCACTCCTATAAGTTGGATTATAGAAAATGTGATTCTTTGTTCTGAAGACAACTTCCTGAAGAGGACTCAAATACCATTTTCTAAATATCCATCGAGTCTAGAGCATTACTTCACATCACACATAGATTTCTTAACTATATTCTCTTTTGTTTACTCTGTTGTGTTTTATCTTCACTAATGAGTAGTGTGTATATTTTTTTGTAGCCCACTCACTATATCCTGAGCATAACATGAGGATATCAAACTATCCTCACACTCAATAACTTCTTACACTTGTATCCCACGTAGAACTATGGAAGAGATTCCTTGTGATCTGTTTATTTTTATTTCCAATGAATAATTGTGGTAGAGGTCAAGTGTGACCTGGATAGTCTGGTGTGATGTTGTGAACCCCGATCCAAGATGTGGATCAAAATATTATTAATATAAACATCTTGGTGGCATGTGATCACAAAGTGGAGATGGCTAAGTCTCCGCTTGAATCTAAACCTCTTGTTTTATCCGCTGTGTTGATTATCTTATATTTATTTTGTGATATATATTTTATGCATTAAGATAACCTGAATATTGATAGTTAGTTTCGAAGGTGTTTATAATCTATTTATAATCTGTAGGATTTCTTCGAAATTTTTGTAAATCGATAGGTTAGTAAAAATGAGAACTAATCAGTATTCTGGGAATCAAATTGAACCTTCTAGACTTTTAAAAATTCACTAGAAACTTACTTTGTGTTTAATTTTATAGGGGGTATTATTTTGTAAAGAACCTCTTTAACCGAAATTTCTATAGAAACTCAATTCACGCCTCTTGAGTTATCTAATCCGACCATCATTTAATATTTTGTTATTATAACTAGTTTTTACTATTGGTCTTGAATAGTTATTAAGCACATAAATTTTACAAGATAATTAAATGGTTGCTGTCCTGAATTCTTTTTGAGTGATATATAAGACTATTTTGTTGTTTTATTTGAAATCTGTATGGGGATTGAACAAGGGTCTCATATTAAGAACCCATAATTGGACACACCATAATCAATAGATTACAACACGATGTGTCAGGGAAGTGATGTTTTATGATTTCGAGGAATGAGATCCCCGATATTTTTATTATACTATTGGTGATACGAGTTAACTAAGTGGAAACTAAGGATGAACCCATTTAAATGATGGCTATGTTAAGACTCTATTGATACTCAGTCCCTTACATTCGATACGTGGGACAGACTCATGGTTACCATACCATGAGTGATACATATAATTTAATAAGGATTATATTTTAAGGGCTCAGTGGATATTTTGAATTGATGTAACACAACGATAGCTCAGGGACATGCCCATACTCCAACTCCAAAATTTTTGGATTAAATATTAATTCTTGTGATGCATTTATTGATACGAAATAGAGTTTCCATATGCCTTGTGACACCTATTTTGTTCCTTCTACCATACCTATTTTGGACCAATGAATTAGACCCCAAGGCAAAGCACAAGCTTGGGGGGTATGATATTTTTGGGTCTCTAATGTTAGTTGGTCCTTGTTTACATATTTTCCCAATTCCGGAAATTATTTAATACTCTCAGCATAGGCCAGAGAAAGTGGTATGGGTTGGGTGTCTACATAAGAGACTAGACCAAGTTACAATAACATTATTTATTTGAAGAGCTTATAATTATTATATATGGCACACTGATGTTCATCTCCAACATGAAATGTAATTGTTTAAACACCATGGGTTCCAATCTACTAAGATTGTATCTCACTCCCAACTTGGGTGTCGTTTGGTACCCGAGTGGACATTATTATTATAGTTATGGTTAACAAAAAGCGTGCTGGTTCTAATGATTGATTTTGTTGCTCACATGGATGGAGATTTAGAGTTAGATATGTGGGACTTCTTTGAGATTACATCTGACAATTTTTGGTATTTTTGGTATTTTTTTTAAGCATGCAGTCTATGTTTGTAACCTATACCCCTACACTTTAATCATTTACTTTTGGAATCATACATTGACATAATCATGGAATCTATTATGACTATTCAGCTTACAAGGTAATTAATTATTTTTGTGGTCACTTATCAACTTATACTATTGTATATTTTTCTCTTTGATTCCTCTAATTGTGAAATATATTATTTACCACTGTGTAATTTCGTATCTTATCAGGGAATAGTCTCCCCACAAACTCTCCGATGTCATTTCTTCTAGTTCACAGCCTCTGAAATTTGCGGAGATGCCTTTCAAGTATTATGGACTACTGTCTTTGTAACACCCCATGGTTTTCTAAAAATAAATTGAAATGCTTAAAATTTCGATTAATGTGGATATTTATAAGCATCCTTTAAACATAATTTTATTACTTCTATATTTTAAATTTCGGAAAATGGTCATCTACAATTGTGTTCATTATGTTTTTTCGAGTTTATTAGAACCAAATTGTTTTTAAGTGAATAGTTACATACCTTTATGAATAGTAATATGAGTAGTAATATGAACCTAATGAATAGTAAATTTTATTATTATTTAATTTTCTTAAGGCATTATGATAATGACATATTGATTAATTTTTAAATGTGACAAAAAAGCAGTTATAGTTTTTAAATTATTAATTTTTTAATTAAGGGTAATTTTATTTAAAAATTAAATTAAAAATAATTAAAAAATTATTTTCAAGAAAATGGAATTCATTTTTGAATTATACACGTCGATAAATGGTTTGGGTGAATTTTGGAGATTTTTCTGAAACAGTTGATTTTTTGGTGAATAATAAAAAATACAGTTTTGAGTTTCAGTGTGTTAATGACATCATTAATGAAGGAATAATTATGTAATACATCTGGATGACTTGTGCACAATAAAATAAGTTATTAGGTTTCTTAAGTGGCTTATAACATGGGAAAATACCATGGGAAAGCCCATGGTTTGGTAAATACTACAAATGAGGTGTCCTTAGGAAGTTATTAAAATAATCCCTCACTTTTGCTATAAATACCAACCCATTCCTTCATTAAAATTATTAAAAATTCATCATAAAAGAAAATCTAGCCTCCTTACCTACCTAGTATCCCTCCCTAGGATTTATAAATCCCCCAAGGTCCCAGACATCATGTTCCAGGAGTCACTCTACAAGGTAAGAAAATTTTCAAATTCCTTCTTTTTCCATTCAAGTTCATTTTTATGTGGTATAAATTTCACGTTTCCATACTGTGTTCTTATTTATTTATTATTCTTTATTTATTCTGTATTATTATTCATTTCGGGATGGGATACCATTTTCTCCTCTTTTTTTTTCTAAAACCATGTTACATAGCCGTTAGGCTGCCGAATTTTGCTAAGGGATTTCTCAACCGTTCTTTTATTATGAGTTCCTTTATTTTATTATTCATTATTAATATATTCTTACTCAAGAGGAATGAAATCTATATAAATCAGCTATATTATCTAATTTCTCATGTTCATTGAATATTCGTCATCATTATTCTTCTCCTCTCCCACTTATTCAAGGAATAAAAAACATTGTATGTGATGTGTCGAATTACCCACATCGTGGACATTGTGATTTCAATTTCCATTAATTATTTCAAGTTTGGTCGTGAAACCATTTATATGGTTTAACTAGGTTATAATATATGTATTATGTCTCATCAATGGTTCTGTAATTCTTTTTACTCATTTTGTTAATTTATAAGACAAAATAAGGATGTTATTATCAAATACCCGCTAAAATGATCTAAACGAACATCATTAATGTTTTGACTTATGAATCATCCTCATATAAATCATATAAATGATAAATAGTATAAATTATATTACTGGAAATATTTAAATACCTTTCCATTCCAATTTTTTAGTTTCACATCAAATCTAATAGAACATCCATCATGAAGCAATCATTGAAATCATGTAAGGAACTCATAGAAAACAGTGCAAGAAACAAAATACTAACGAATAAGGGGTGGAATGAGGTTATTAAATGATCATAAAAGATGTTATAAAAATGAAAATGTTTTTCTAAAACACTAATAACACTCTTTTATCCATTATAAGAAATTTTTAAACTTGTTTGAAAAAAGACAAGCCTGAGGTAAAGGAATTGTTAACCTGATTTCCATCCTTTGGGTTAACCTTATTCTTAATTATTTATGTTGTACATAAATTTTTTGTTAGATTAATTCTGATTATTATATGTTCAATTATGTATATTTTCATATAATATACATATTCCTTCAACTATATAAAGTCTCACTTCAATTATATGATATTTATAAGGGAGTTTTTTTAAAATCCTCTTTTAACATTTTGTTTTTCAAAATTCAAAAGAAATGTTTTTATGATAATATTAATGTTGTATGATTATGTTCTGGATCATGGGAATTGTTTATTATGTAGGGTGGGACCTATATTTCCCTTCAATGCATTGGGTATGTGTAATTTGGTGGTAAGCGGTATAGTTACTCAAAGTGTAACTATGATGGTTACACAAATAGTAAGGTAGTGTTGAGGGTTACCAATAATATGGTTCCTAAGAGGGTTACAAGATTATGTAAGTAATTACTCAAGACACATTTATAAATATTCTTTTTTTATTAGTTATTTTGGAAATTTTATTTTTCAAAAAGAAAATATATATATACAGATGATAAGTTGGTATTTGGAAAATGATTTTTTACATACCAAGAATTCATGGACTAATATGTTATTTCCTTCTTATTATATCCCTTACTGAGTTTTTGTGCTCATAACAAGTTTTAAATTATTTTCATAGGTTAATGTATGTGTATGAAAAATAATTAAGCCATGTTAAATGTTGAAGAATTATCAAGGAATCATGTTTTAAGTTTTAATGTTTTAAATTTTGAAAAAAAGGGAAATAGTTTTTATGGTATCCACTCTTTAACAATGTGTAATGTTATGAATGTATTATGTTCCAATTATCTAAATCTCTTCACTTTAAAAGATCCTCAATTTAAAAGGAAGTGTTTTCTTGACTAAATTCAAGATTATGTATGTAGTAAGGCTGGGTCCTTATAGTTGGTATCAGAGGATGGTTTTGATAAATTTAAGGGTTAGGATGATGTTAAAAGAATAACAGAAATGATTTTTACTATATCCTTAATCTGAAATGCTATTACATTTAGATATTACCATGTTGCTTTATCGAAGATATGTTTGTTCAGAATGGATGTATGTAGAAGGAATAGGGATGCTGAAGAGGAGAGGCATCGATAGAACGATATCCTTTGGGATCTACAATCGGATTGGTTGGGATTGGAACCGATCAATTTGTGATAGTAATGGCTTAGCAAACGCATACAATAAAAGGTGGTGACATCCATGCAATATAACAAATATAGGTTACACAACGGAACATGATAGTAGTGGAACATTTTATGAGGCAACACCCTCCAAATTTCAATGGATATTCTATCCTAGTAGCAGCTGAAAGTTGTATTAAATCCCTTAGAAATATAATCTATGTTATGGGATATTCATACAATAAAAAGGAAAGTCTTTCCATTTATCATTTTGAAGCTGAATCTGATCAGTGGTTGTCAATGGTAAGGAATATCAGGGTTTGAGAGGATTTTTATTCCTTAGAGTGGGATAAATTTAAAAGTATTTTCCTTGAAATATATTTTATAAAGGTGGTGAGACATAGGATAGAGAATAAATTCCTTGATTTGAAGAAAAAGGAGGAGGTTTCAGTGGATATGTATTAAGTGAACTTTACCTGATTGGTGAGGTATGCTGTAAATCTTATTCTGGATCTTGATAGCAAAATCATACACTTTTACTCAGGACTGAAGCCAAGGTATCGAAGTGTGTTGGCCTCCTGTGAATTCAAAAGTTATGAGAAACTTGTCTGATGTGCTGAGAGGGAAGAGATGGATTTTTCTAATGATGAAATTCATTTTGTAAATAAGGAGAAGAAGAGGTCCAGGTGGCATGAGATGGATAAGAATCAACTAAAGAAATCAGATGGTAAGAAAATCCCATTTCTAGTTTGTGAAAAGTGTTGCAAGAAACACCCTGGGGAATGTCTTAGAAAAACTGGGATGCGTTTTAAATGTGGAAGGATTGGACATATGGCCCAAGATTGAAACGAAAATTATCATAATAATTATCTTTATAATAAAATTGTAATGTGTTTTAAATGTGGTGATATGGGTCATTACTCATATGCCTTCCCAAAGAGAGATCTGAATGATTAAAAGAAGCCATACTATAAGCAGAAAAGGGTAGTGAGATCCTTTGTAACTATGTCAGAAGATGTCGGGACATCCAATGATGTTTTATCTGGTACTTTTTTTTGTTTACCCATATTTTTCTAATGTTTTTTTGATACGGGGTCCACACATTCCTACGTCTCTGAGAAATTTTCAGGTAAATTGAAAATATCACCTCAACAAATGAGACATGAACTTCTTGTTAAAAGTCTTGGGGGAAATATTATAGAAAATAGGAATTAAGAGAATATTTCTTCTGTGGTCTATGTAACAAAATTACCTGAAAACCTTGTTGTTTTACCCTTATTCATGTTTGATGTTATTCTAGGAATGGATTGACTTTCTGTTTATCATGCTAAGATTGACTATAGAGATAAAGAAGTAGTTTTTTCTGAAATATTTTTAGTTTGTATACAATAATGAACCCATACAATTGATAACATATCTAGAAGCTGAGAAACTGTTGAAAGATATAATTGAAAGTTATCTTGCTCATATTGTTAAAAAAGGGAACAATTCAGTTTTTTGATGTGTCTATAATAAATGAATACCATGATGTTTTTACTGATGAGCTACCCATTGTCATAACTAATCAATAAGTCTAATTCACAATTTACTTAGTTCCTAATGCAAATCCAATTTAAAAATCCCCATTTCATATGTCTCAAATCTAACTTCTTGAAAGGAAAAATTAGTAGTAGGATTATCTTGATAAAGGCTTCATTCATCCAAGCACTTCACCATGGAGATCATCTATTTTGTTCATTAAAATCAAATATGGTTCCATGAGACTTTTAATTAATTATAGAGCTTTGAATAATATCACTATAAAAACAAGTATCATTTTCCTCATATTGAAGACTTGTTTGATCAGCTACAGGAGCTTAGTACCTTTCCAAGATTGGATTGAGATCCGTATACCCTCAGCTAAAGGTGAAGGAGGATGAAATCCCAAAAACAACCTTTCATACTAAATATGGGCATTATGAATATGTTGTTATGATCTTTGGGTTAACTAATGCACCTACTATATTCATGAATATTATGAATAGTGTATTTCATGAGCATAAAATATGAATTGATGATCCAATTGGAATGATATTTTTAGAAGAAATTATATGAAAACATGAATAAGGTATTTCTCTTCTAGGAACCATTTAGATTTGGGGATAATCAATACCATATTTTAAATTAAAAAATGGGGATGAAGTTGGCTGATTTTTTTCATCAATATTGAACTATTCTAATTTTCTTTTGTTCTCAACATTATTTTGGTTATCCAAATTAATGGGGATGTAATTTTTTGATTGGATATCAACCCTAGGAACCAAATTATATTATTTATAGTTATGGTGGTGATAGTATTTCAGATAATTTATTTCTTTCAACTACAATTTTATGGTTCCAATTTTTAATTGCATGATAAATTTCTCTCATGTATTTTTTTAAAATTATTTTAATTTATTAATAAAATATATTCTTGTTTACCTTTTCTTATTCTAATTTATATAATGTTGATACTATTTCTTTATATAGTGATCGAATTCAAATCATATTTTGTGAAACTATTCACACAATGGTGGAGTGATCATTATTTTTATATTATTATTCTTCAATTCCGCCCACACGAGTTTACCTCCCGCGTCCAGTAATATAATAACATCAATAGAGGGAAAACCCTATAATGTATTATTACAAGGTAGTATGAAGGGTATTTATTTTATGTTAATTTATATTATTTAATATTTTAAATAATTCATTATTTTAATTTTTATATGCTAGGAGTTATTTTCTTCTTTGTATTTTACATCTTTAATGAAAAAAATTGAGTGTTAGTGCTATTGAAATCCATGGAGTGATCATTTTTGTGAGTCTTTAAGTGAATTGGTAATTTGCCTTCAAATTTTGTAAGGAATAAATTTTTTATTTATTTTTGTGATTTTTCCCATATTCTGGATACATATTTATTAGTAATTTTAAATTTTATAAGAAAAAAATACATCCAACCTAGCCCTAGAGACAGAACAGGATCAACTCATATTCATTAATTATGTTCATCAAAATATTTTGGATTTTCATTATTTAAATCTTTTTAGGTAACTTATTATTACATTATCCCCATTACAATCAATACCATTCTTGTCCACATCATTGAAAATCCTCTATAGAATATACGTGTCTCTACATTTCTTCTTAGGTTTATGAGGATTGGATATCCCAATATATTCAATAAGTGACTTTTTAAACCTTAAAATATAGGTAAATTTGAAAATTAAAAAAAGTTACTATTTCTGTGGACCTAAATATGTTATCTTAGACACTATAATACTTTTCTCAACAAAAAATTTCTGTAATCACCCCCATTTCTATTATCCTTTCCACCTTATTTTTATTTATGCCATGAGAATCTAAAATCAAAATTTTAGTAAATAATAGTGGAATATATTAAAAATTAACCCATATTAAAAAAAAATTGGAATAAAATGGAAAATTAATATTATATATCTCATATATTGGATAATTTATTTGAACAAACATTAAATGATTACCACACATAGTGTGATATGTGAAATCAATGGGATGAGATATTCCTAAATGATTAATTTCCATCCCTCTTTAGGATGATTGAAGAGATAAATATTGAGGAAGTATATGATTTCCATTACACTTTCCATCATAATCTAGATCCAATAATTGAAAAATTGTGTAAAAAATAGAGAAACTGTATATGGATGTTTCATCATTGTGATTATAATATAAAGTAATTGATATAGTTATGAACCATATTCCCATATAGACAATCCCTTATTTAATATTTATAGAAGTATATTGTTACACAAAAACCCATTATTCCTATTCTGAGGAACCAACCATAGCATTTGTGATAGTATAAGAATATACATGAAATTTTTATGTATTTAAATAAAGTGGAATTTTATTTTTTGGATTAAAAAGAATATAATTGTTCTTAATGGGTTGAATAGACTGAATATATCTCTATTGATTAATTTTCAGGGCCACTGATCTCAAAACCATTGGGATAAATCACAAAAAGAGAGTCCATACACACTCTAGAAATTAATGTGTCCAATTTGGGGGATGAATCATTTTTATATAAGGAACCAATTCTTTTTATGTTTTTAGAGAAGAAATTGAATTTGATTCATGTTTACAATGTACTTTATGAAATTTAAATCAGCTAAAACACAATTTTTTAATTCCTTACCTAGGTCAATTATCCATTCATAGTTCATAGATAAGAAAATTTAGTTTCCATTCATTTATCTCTTGAAACCAATAATGTAGGAATGATACTTTATCTCTTCAGAAAGACTAATGAATAAAACTGGTCTAAAATTTATGATATTCCTTTGTTTTTCCCACTCATTTGATCACTGATGTTTCTAATTGAGACAAATTCTAAAAAATGTATCAATCTCAATCTTTTATAAGTTGTGAAAAATAAAATCCTTAAAAAATTTATGGTTGTATTGGATTAGTGGGTAGATGGGGTATATGTAAAGATAATGGATTAATCTAAGTTATTCCTATGAGGCATCCCATCTTCAACATTAGTTTTAGGTTATATTATGTGTTTCTCTATTTTTTTCTATGTAACTGCCTTGTGGCTTCCAATGTGATCTAATGCCTCATGTGTGTGAAATTTATTTTCTTAATCATTTTAGTAATTATGAAAAAAATACAATTTTTAAAGTTCAAACCCTAACATCAATCATTCTTGGGAAGTCAACTAATGAACTAATGGTAAAGAGAACAATTTCATATTGATGGTTCATAAACTTCAAACCATGTGGTTTTGTTTTAATATTTCATTTCAAATGGCCATCTTCCATCATTCTTATAAATAACAATATCTATCTTTTCTTATATTTTAATATGGGTGGTAGTGTCATTCTATGTTTGGGGGAGTGAAAATATGGGATTTTGAAAACAAAATTGGGCTATTATGATAAAAATTACACTCAATAACAAAATTCAATTCATTATCCTTTCATGAATTAATTTACATTTTGAAACATGAAAACGTATTTTTAAATTATTTTAAGGCCTTCATCGTGATTTTAATACACACTTCTGCTCATGGGTATAGTTTTTCGAGAATATGGTTATCCTAGGTGACTTTTCAATGATAACAACATCATCTATTTAATAAAAAACCAAAATGAATGCCCATTGGTTTTTTAGTCTCTGTACAGTTTCATGTGTCCCTTTCATCATATTATGTTGTTGAAGGTCATTTTAGATTAATTTTATTATCATACAAAAACAAGAAAATAATGACCATAAAGGGATTTTTTTTCCAAATGTGTGGCATTTATCACATAGGGATCGTGAATCCATAGTTGTATTGTTATGAGTTTGGCTTGAAATTTATATTAAAGATAATTTAATTGAAGATATTTGTGGTGTTAGACACCTTCTGTCTATGACATCATAATTTTGTTACATAAAGTTACTATTTTAATCGTTATTGAGGTTTAAAAAACAAAAAAAAAACATAAAAAATTAAAAAGTTTAAATTTGATACTCATCTAAAGGCATAATGTTATTCTCAAATACCTCTACCATTTTTCCCTTGAATAAGAAAATGGGCACCATGTCTTTTGAGATACACAACAAATAATAATGATTAAATAAAATTTTGTGAAAAAGTGGTGATAAATTTAAACAAAGGATTGGAATCAATATTGAGATATGCGTGTAGACATAACTTGTGTGATGTCACATCCCATCCTAGAGGGGACTGTGTCATTACTACCCCAATCCCACCTCTAATATGTTAGGGGCTGCTGGCTAGCACCGAGTAGGAATATCCCATAAAGGAGAAGAATTTTACAAATTACTGGTATGCACTCACACATCTTCAAGCCACAATTGATGAAATCAAATGCACAATGTAAAAACTACATGAAAACATGTATATCCCACAATAAGGGTACAACAGAGAAAGTACTGGAAAGTAAATATAGAATAAATAAAAACAGTATACAGCCACAAATTCAACCTATAATGTAAGAGGTGTTGGGACTGTTATTAGAAAATATGCTAAAACACACCTCAGCATGTTCGGTATCACAAGGCATCGCCTGGTCCTGGTCTTCCTGGAACACCATCAAAGAGTCAACCATCTGCACAAGATATAACAAATATGGGAAAATTACATGGAGGGTGAGTAACATAATACTATTTAAGACACCCCAAAACCACATAGATATACCACACAAGAAATACATAAAATGAAATACCATAATGGAATACCTCCAATGAATACCAAAAATGAATACTACAATGTAGATACCATAAAGGAATAACACCAAGGAATATAAAAAATTAATACCATAAAGGAATGCCTCAAATGAGATACCATGAAGGAATACCAACAAGGAATACCACGTAGGAAAGCATAATCATCTCCAAATAGATATATGTATACAAACAATTTATTAATAATATCCAAATATACTCAATAAAATAATATCTCTATATCATTGAGAAACATAGTATTCCTAATACACACATTATCCATAAGAAACATAGTCTCTATAAGACACACACTCTCTATAACACACTTAGTCTCTATAATACACATAGTCTCTAAGTCATACCCAACCACATAAATATTTTCTCGAAGCACACTCATTCTTGGAGAACTCACACCTCAATCTATTAGGTCTTATGCACACTCTCTCCAAAACCCACATAGTATATATCATGCTAACAGTATATTCCTATGGTTAACAACTCTATAGATGGATCTTCAAATAGACTTCTAGTTTGAATTTTATGGATGTTTTAAAACTTCTGAAGCACTTTAATTGGGTCATGGAACAACCTTGGTAGTTGATCGTCCGAACATACCACCTAGTGGATTGATCCTTCATGAAGGTTGACCATTCCCTAGTTCAGTTGACTGTGTCCCATATAAAACTACCACAATCGATAGTATCCTGGTCTTACACCTTGGGTCCGCTCTGACCCACCAGGTCCAACCCGGACCAATAGGTTGACCTAGTCTGGCTTGATGGTTCATCCGGCCATGCCGGCCCGATCTACTCTCCCACCTGTCCCATTCCTAGTTCCTCCCACTCACGGGGGATCCCATATTTATCAACTCCACATCCCACGTAGTTTCACACCAAGTTCTGCGGCCTCTGATCCAACCGGCTCTCTTTTTGCTTCGTCTCTCACTACTCGCCACCCACATTTCTTTTGAAAGCTGTCATTCATCTTCTAGTGCTCAAAATTATGAAACTAAAAAACATCTATGATATTAGACTCCCAATACAAGCAGATCTATCCTTTTTTTATCATTCCTCTAATACAGGTGTCTGACCGCATTTGGAACCTCTCGACATGTTGAGTCATGGTCACAAGGATCCAATGGAAAATAAATCCAAGAGTAGAGGATAGAAAATCCCAAATAACTCCAAAATAATTAATATTGGCCTCTATTCATGTCGGCATCGATTATTTCTCATTATAAGGATAAATAAAGATGCTAATCTAATCATCAGATAATCCTGCATCAATAACCCATACCGCAAAAATGAATAAACTTCATATCAATCTATTTTTTTGATTGACCTATGTTCATCATGTGAATTAAGAGTATAGGAAGGAAACAATTATACAACCATCCTACCAAGAGTTTGGATCAATAATTTATGAGGAAAATTTGTGTTGCTTCTTTAGATAAGATCCTTCAACAAATTTGGCGCGACGATCCATGATCTCTCCTAAAATCCATCATAGTTCATTCCAATGGATTCTTTATCCATATCTAACAATAATTACATGTTTATAATGATAACCTTGGATTCCTAAAAAAGGTTTAATAAAAAATAAACAACCCATGACACCACTAAAAATAATTTTTTATTAAATTATTTAATAAAAATTACATTTTTTAGTTTTTCCATAGAAGACCTGTGCCGATTAAACATTATTCACTCCTAGTGTAAAAAACACATTACGAGTTCAACTATTCCCTCATACATCTATTATCGGCACCCTTTTTGGAGTTATTTTACCATTTCATGAAAACCATGAATGTGTGATGTTAAAATGTTAAATATCTTTAAAACAATTGTCTCAAGCACACCCAACCTCGAAATCACACACCGTATTAGCTCCTGGTCTCAAAATATATCCATATAATATCCCAAAATAATAAATCTAGATTCATGGATGTTACATTATCCCCATTTCTAGGATTTAGTTCCCTGAAATAAAAAACAAAGGTGATATCAAACAAATGAGGGAACTGATCATGAATTTGAGCATCCCACCACAATCTGATCTCATGGATATTCTCATGATTCCACTAAATCTGCAATCAGGGAATCAACTTCACACAAAGGATCCTCCACTATTATTCCACACTCTCCACTTGGTACACATAAAATGTTTCCCCATTGTCTATGTCCAGGTTTCCTCATTCAGTGATGTGAAATAGTTCATGCATGTACATCCTCAACTTGGACTAGTAGAAGACATCATGTATCTTCATTAACTGCAGAGGTAGATCCATGAAGTATGCCACATCACCATCTATATTTAGTATTAGAAATTATCTGATGAACCTCATATACTTCTTTTCACCTTATCCAAATCAACATAACACACGTCGAGGTGAGACATGAAGGAACACATGGTCTCTTTTTTCGAACTACAAAGGCCTTTGTTGTATGTTAGAAAAAGACTTCTGATTATTATGTGTAGTCCTAATCTACTCTTGGATGATCTGAACCTTCTCTATAGCAAGTTGAACCTACTCTGGGCCCATGATTGTTGACTCTCATCGGTTCATGTAGTAAAGTGGGGGCCTACATTGTTCATGTACAAGTCCTCGAATCGTGTCATACCGATAGTGGAATGGTAGTAGTTTTTGTAAAAAAAACTCTAGTAAGGGTATGTTATCCTCCCAATTGTGGCCAAAATATAACATGCATGCCCGTAACATATCATCCAGAACCTATATGGTCTTCTCTACATGGTTGTCTTTCTTTGGTAGAAACGTTGGGCTCAATCGTAACTGATTCCCAAACACCTTCTACAATACCTTCCAAAACCAGGATATACAGAAATCCTCACGATATGAGACTATAATTGATATAAATCATTGTATTATAACTATCTCATACATGTAGAGTAATCCCAATATCTCTACTGAACTATACTAACAAACATCTAAGAAGTGGGATGACTTGGTAAGTCGGTGAATAAGCACCCATATGGTATTATTTCCAAGGGATGTACATGGTAAACATGTCATGAATTCCATCGATATCAAATCCCACATTCATATTTCCACGTCAATGGGTTGGGTCCAACCCGATGGAACCTAGAGATTAGCCTCCAATTGTTGAGAAGTGAGGCACCGTGAAACAAACTCTACCACTCCCTTCTTCATCCCATGCCTCTGAAACTGATGTCAGAGGTCCCAATACATCATATACACACTTGTATGTACCACCAAATGGGATGTATGTAACTTCATCAGACTCTCCACCTACAACTCTACTAGCACTACTATGAACCCTCTGAAAAGAATGATGTGATCCCCACGACTCAAATATCCTTTAGGGTCATGCCCTATATACATCTGAGTACATATATTCTCATAGTAGGTGTCCCCAAGTTGTACATCCTTAACACGATATAATAGTGGTGGGGTAAAAAACAATGTTTGGAGGTAAGTTGATCCATCCCAATACACAAATAATTTCTAAAATGAGGATAACTAATCAGATTCATCATTCAAAAACTACATATTGGTTCTCCTACTAAGAGAACATGTCACCACATTCCCCTTCTAAGGTTTATAGAAAATCTCAATTTCATTGTCCTAGGGGAACTCTATCCATAACCTCTATATGATGTTCATATATTTCATAGAGAATATATTCATGAGACTCTATTGGTCAGAGTTAATGATAAACTCTTCGCCCCATAGGTTGTTTCAACACATCTTCAAAGTGAATAATACCATTGCTAACACAATAACACGGGTCACATATTTTTTCTCATATTCTCTCTACAAGAATGAACCATAGGAAATAAATTCTTTCCCTTCCATCAATACTATACAGAGACTTATTCTTGATGCATCGAAGAACACTACATGCTAGGTACTCTCCTATAGAAATCTCAATATGGAAGTGCTCGTCAATCTCTGCTTCACCGGCTAAAAACTCTAATAAAACTTCTCCCTCCACATGAAAGACTTCCCCTTTAATATCAATGCTATCAAAGATGTTTTCAATTTGGAAAATTCGGTTAAAAAATAATATAGTTACCCTCCAATCCAAGGAAACTCCACCCCTCTCTAACACTCTTAGGTGACTCCCAAGATAACACCACCTCAATCTTCGATTGATCCACTGCAACTCCATCATTTAAAATGACTTGTCCTAGAAAAGTTTCCTTCCAAATCTATAACTAATACTTCTAGACCTTCCCGTAAATCTAGTTCACTCAGATTGTATCTAGTACCATCCTCAAGTGACTTTAATTATCTTCTAAGGAAGTCGATACACTAGGAATTCATCAATGAATACCACCCTGAACTAGTCTATGTAAGACTGAATGTTGTAGTTCATGAGTCCCATAAAAATTTCATTGGAATTCATCATGCCAAAAAACATCACCATGTACTCCTAGTGTCAATAACAACATATGAATATCCTCTTCGGTATATCCTCATCTCATACTCACAACTTCTGATATCTAGATTTGAGGTCAATCTTTGAGAACCATCATTCCATTTTCAAATAATCTAATAGGTTATAGAACCATGGTAGTATATACTTATTCTTCATGTTCACCTTGTTCAGGAACCGAATGTCCACACATAAACTCAAGACCCCATCTTCCTTCTAGACAAATAAAACAGGTGTTGCCTTGGGTGAAACACTATATATCACGAATCCCGTACTCTGAAATTCCTCCAAATGAACTCTTGGATCATGAATCTCTATGATAGCCTAACGATATGGAGGTGTAGATATCGGTTCCATCCCGAGGAACAGATCAATGAAAAATTATACCTCCCATGCAGGGATATAATCATGGAATATCCTTAGGAAAGATGTCATTGTACCCATCCAGAACTGTAGGAATTGGTGGACCTAGATCATACTTTTCAGCAAGGGTTAGGTTGACCAACTGATGAGTGATTTACTGAACCATCTTATGTGTGAGTCCATCCTACACTACCTACATTTTCTTTTAACCAACAAAGAAAAACCTCCTCCCATCATTGTTAACACACCAAACATTGAAAAAAAAAAGTCAATCTGAGCATGAATTATGGACAACTAATCTAAACAAATAATGACATCATAAGGCCTCGATGACACTTCCAATAGGTCCCAACCAAAACCCTAACATCCAAGAGTAGGGTATCACATTCAGAACCCTTGGGTGATCAATGAATATTCTCCATCAGAAGTCACTAATTGCAAGGTTTTAGTCAATGGTTCTACCAGAATTTCCATGACACGAAAAAGGTTCATGGAAATAAAATAAAAGATAGAACCTATGTCTTAGGACTATTAGATAAGGGAGTAATGATAAATATATTACCTCTAATAATCTTTAGATCTTTGGCATCATAATCTTACATCGCCTGTAGCTGTCCTTATCCCTCTCCCCAAGCTCTTAGATCCTATCATGGAATACCTAGGGGTGGTGGTTGTAATAGCTCAATCCTATGACCACCTCCTTCCACCATTCCTATTCCCATACCGCAAATTCCACCATACCCACCACCCTAATCCTAACTCTGCATTAGCCTAGGTGGCCCCTTGGCCATCAATAGATTGTTCATATAACAAGTCAGAAAATCTCATGTCGGATGTCCTCGACCGCCTCATGAGTAATAGAGAATGTCTCGTAGTTGACTCAATATACCTTGGGGGATCGGAACCTCTAATAATCTATCATGGGATCAACTCTTGAATAACTTTACCTGATTGGGTCCATGTGACCGGCATCAGCTACTAGCTGCCAATGTCTCAGCTACCTAGTTCCTATTGGTAGTTCCCACTATCAGTGCCTACTCTACTAGATATCTCTCAAATAACATGACATGCTCAAGTACCCCATCATAATTAGGAATTATAAGTGATATCGTGTATTCCATTATCCCCGAGTATAATCCATTCGCTAAGATCTAATCCCTTAATAATAGGTCTCGTATCATATCAGAAGAGTAGTGCAAAAGATCGGGAAACCTAGTCGAATACTCTGCCAAATTCTGGCTTCCCTTTTGTAGACACAAAATCTCCCATATTCACACCAACAACAACATGGCCAAAAATATATTCTCTATGAAGGTAGACAAAAATTATTCCCAAGAGAGAGTCGTCTCATCATATGTTTGGGTCACTAATCCCCACCATCACCCCGTAGACCCATGAAATAGACTCGCAGTATGGATTTACATCTGGTCATCCGGTGTCCTCACAAGAAAGAAGACATGTGTAACTGCCTCCATCCAATCCTCAGCTACCTATAGTATTAGTCAACCCAGTAACCTAGATGGTCACTTCCTCTAAAACTTGTTCAACATGCTCAATTTGTGTTCATCCTCACCTAGTTGTACTAGTTGAGGTTTCTTCTCGATGGGTGGTTGTATAGCTAGTAAACCACCTAGAGGTTCTATCTCTGGTACATTTCCCTATACCGATGCCTCGTCACTTGGAGGATCATCCTCATTATCATGAAATGGAATCCTAGTTAGTTGTCTATGTAGAGGCATCCGGTAATAAAAAAAATATATACCACATTAAATAGAGCTTATCTACAGAGCTGATCCACGATGGACATAGAAGATAAAACCTATTTATATATGATGCATGTACCATTACATTCCCTGCAACCAGTGTGTTAATGTATATTGTAACAAATCTGGCACCTAGAGTCCTAGTGTATGGATACATCGGTTGCCGTAGTGATATTGGATTCCCTTTATTGAGTGTTGAACATGAAACAATTAACACTTTTCACCCAAAAAAACATCATAGACTCCTGGTCCTAATGTAGAACCAAGATAATATGAAAACACTCGGTCACTACCCTTCCCAACAGATCCCATTCCATGACTAGACCAATCCCACCTCTAATGTTCCAGGGGATGGTGACTAGCACTGTGCAAGAATATTCCACAAATTGGAGGCTTCCTAAGTACCTGTACGCATGCACACATATCCAATCCACAAATTTTTTAATGTAAAATAACTATGTAGATAAGGAATTTTACCACTATATACCTCAACCAAAGAACAAAAGAGAATGTATTGGAAAGTAAAAAAGTAAAAATAATCCCACCAATTGAAAAGAGTATGCATCCTCATGTCCAACCTATAAAGTAAGA
Source organism: Viscum album (assembly GCA_963277665.1). Taxonomy (NCBI): domain Eukaryota; kingdom Viridiplantae; phylum Streptophyta; class Magnoliopsida; order Santalales; family Viscaceae; genus Viscum; species Viscum album. The sequence continues at coordinate 896,199,541 of OY728156.1, forward strand.
GGAACTTGGACTATTGTCAGAAAAGTAGTAGGAACACACATCGGCCTATCAGGTCTCACAAGGCACCACATGGTCATGGTTTACATGGAACTCCACTGAAGATTTGATAATTTGTGCAAGGTGTGAAATGTGTTGGAAAATCCCATGTATGGGTGAGTAAAACAATACTCAATAGGACTCCTCGAAACAAAAAAGGAATACCAAAAAGGAAATACCACATAGGAAATACCATGAATGAAATACCATGAAAGAATGCCATAAAGGAATACCATAATGTAATAATAAAAAGGAATACCATAAAAGAGATACCACAAAGGAATACTACCAAGGAATATGTTAATAGAATACCATAATGTAATATCACAATGAATATTCCAAGAAGGAATACCAAAAAAGAATAACACAGAGGAATACCACAAAAGAATTCATAGTTAGATCCACACATATATATGTCTACCTAAAATATATCAAGGATATCTGGATATGCTGAATCTAATAAAACACATGGTCTTAATAATACACATACTTTCCATAAGACACCCAATATAAATAAGGCACATAGTCTCCATATATAACATTGTCTCCACATGCAACACATTATCCATAAGGCACACAGTCTCTATAAGGAATTGAGTATCTAAGTCACAACAAGCCACATAAATTATTTCATGAAGTGTGACCATTCCGAGAGAATTCACTACTCAAGCCATTAGTTTGTATTCACACACCTACAAAAACCCACTCAGGATATCTCAAAATTACGGCCTAGTAGTAAGTGTCTCAAAGATATAGACGACTCATCAAACAGACATATGGTATATAAATTATCACCTTTTGAAAAACTCATATGGGGGTTCTCATGGACATGGACCGACCGTGGTGGTAACCCCCCCTCGCAATAGATTGAGCTACATTGAGGTTTTACAAAGCTCAAGCTGTCGTGGTTGCGTGATATCTCAATCAACTCTTTCTCAGTCCGACTGCTTGGGTCTTCCCGAACTCGCTGGGTCTCACTCAGTCCACCAGGATGACTCCGCCCATCAGGGGTAGCCTGCTCCAAATCACCTCGTCATACCACACTATACCGAGATGCTCGCCCAACCTGGCCCATTTCCAGGTTGGTCTGCTCATGCGGACACCCATGGAGACCACCGTTACGTCCCATACGACACTTCCCTTATTGATTTGGAAACCCGAAATTCTTCCTCTGGATCATGAAACTCATAAATAAAATAACTTTTATGATCCATGGGTTTCTATCTACTCTGATGCAGCCTCTGTTTATTTATTCCTCCAATTTGGGGGTTTGATCACATTTGGGGCCACCTAGAAATTCGAGCTAAGACCATGGGGATCCAATGATGAAGAATGCCACGAACAGAGGATGGAAACCCACCAAGAACATCTGAAAAACTAATCTTGTCCTTTTTTTATGTCAACCTTAATTTTTTCTCATTATATGGATAAATAAAGTGGATAAAATAATCTCCCGATAATCCAATATCAAAAACCAATCACGCAATAATGACCGAACCACAAATCAATCTATTTGTGGATTGACCCATGTTCATCATGGAAATTATTAATAGGGAAATGAAACAATGAAACCACTGAACTACCTATAGTTTTAATTTGTTTTTGATGAGGAACAATTGGGTTTCCTTCGTTGATGAGGTCCTCCAACATAATTGTCACGGCGATCCATGATCTGTTTTTTGATATGTCACCGTTCATTCAATTGGATTATTTCCCCACATATCAGAGGAATTCTAGGGTTTTTTTTAACCATGGATTCTAATGAAAGGTTTCAAAAAAGGAAACAATCTAATTCGTCACTTAAAATAAGTTTTATTTAAGTGTTTTATTGACAATTACATACATTTAGAGTTTTTCAAAATAACAACAGCCCCAACAATATTTTACTAGATACTAGGGGAAATAATGCATTCTAAGTTCAATAGTTCTCATGAATTTATGATCCAAGAACCTATTTAGGAGTTATTCTACTTTTTATGGAAAACTGTGCACATATGCAATAAAAATTAATATTGTTCAAAAAAAAAATTCTGGCACACCTGGCCTCAGAAACACAAGTCTTCTTAGTGCCTGTTGTTAAAATGGATCGATATAATGTAAATAAATAATACATATAAAATAATATATGTTTAATGTTAATTTTTTTGATATGATTCATGATTTTTTTAAATGATGTCTATTGGTTATCAATGTATGATAAAATGTTTTCGAAAAATGGAATTCAATTTAATATCAATTGCGATACCTTTTTCTAATGACTAGAAAAAAAAATTTGGGGTGTGATTAGCAACTAAAATAGTACAATAATAATTTAAAATATTTTAATATTCTTTTTATTGAATTTCCATAAAGACCAATTTCAGTGCATTTCATAAATTGAACTTAATTTCTTATCACTTGTTAAATTCATGTTTTGAGTTTGCAAAATTGGGCCCAATAAATATTATTCGTTTGGAATTCATTAGGTTTTTTATTTGAATTTAATAATTTTTATATTATTTATCACTTTGTGTGTAACATTTTTTATAATAAATTGATTATTCACAATTTTAGATGGACATTATTGGCAATGAATTCCAAAATATTCTAGGTAAATCATTACGGGCCTTAGGCCCGTCATGTGAAAGTGGAGTTGATATTTCAACCCCTATGAATCCCATATTTTAACTACAGATATTGAATTTTTTGGGAATAATTTCATTAAATTTTATTTGGAGCTAATTTTTATTTTTTTCAAAGTGATGTAGGTTGTCATAGATGAAGATTAAAATATTGGACAGATTTCAGGGTCTATAAAATCTTTCCACTATTTTGAGAACAATATTTGAATGGCTAATAATATTTGCATGACATTTTTATGGATAATATAGTACACCAGGATGACGATATTTATCCTTTATGACCCGTCCATATGTTACCATATTCATGTCCATATTTGAATTCCACAAAAGGGGATGAATCTAGACAAATTTTATGTCCAACATTGAAAGTGCCCAATTTCCAATATTCTATCACCCTTTTTAACTCTCTTAATTATGGGGAAGGAATTTATTGATAATTAATCTACCCTAGGTTCCAAAATTTAATATTTATTGACTTTGTGGGAATGGAATTTGGAATCAATTATTTTATTTCAATTTTAATGTTACACTTTAAATTTTTAATGGAATTTTCAATTTCACTCAGATATATTTTTCGAATCATTTTAATTTCAAAACAAATTTTATTATTATTAAAATTTTATATTATTAGATAAATCAATTTTACCACCATTGACTAATGCAGTTAATCTATTCAATAATAATTTATGAAACTCTTCACACAATGGTGGAGTGAAAGTTATTTCAATGTTTTTATTCTTCAATTTCTCATGTATGAGTCTACTTCCTTATTCCATTTATGTAAATACATCAGTGGAGGGACAACCCTATAATGGGTTTATCCAAGTCATAAGAAAGGGGAAGGATTAGATCTTATTTTATGTTATTTAATATGATAATTCGTTAATTATTTTAATATTTCCATTGTATGAGTTATTTTCTTATATTTCATTGCCAATTATAATGACAACTCATTTTGAGTGCTAGTACATTCCAATTCCTTATAGTTCTCATTTGGGTTACTATATAAGTGAATTGGTGGTTAGATATGGAATTGTGTAAGGTGTAAATTGGATAATTATGTTGGGGAGTTGTCTTGTTTTGTGGATATATATTGAATTATTGATAAGAAATTTTCATAGAAAGCAAATACATCCAATTTATCCCAAGTGAAAACCAAGGATCAATGCATATTCAATAATTATTTCCATCCTAATATTTAGGATTTTTCATTATTTAAAATCTCTTAGATAATTTAGTATATTATTTTCTCAATTACAATCCACACCATTATTGTCCAATTCATATCCAATATTTTATATAATCTCTTTATCTCTAGGTTTCTTATTAGTTCTTTGAGGAATTAATAACCCAAGCAGTTCTACAAGCAACCAACAATAAAACATGGGTAAATTTGGTCATCACCAATGTGTTATAAATGAATTAAATGATTTTTAATATATAATAAATAACATATATATCAAACACACACACACATATATATATATATAGTGTACATCATGATGTCCACCATGAGATGTGGAAAAGGAAAAAAAAGAACAACTTCACTTCATGAGGCGGTAGTTTTCAATACACAAGAATGGTATGTTTGTTACCCATTAGATGGAAGTGTGATTATGTTCAGGTTGAAACATTAATGTAAAAAATTATTTTATATTTCTGATACTAATATTTTATATAATAATGTAATAATAATCATTTCATGGGTATATAATAAAAATAAGGGTAAAGAGCTTGAGAAAAAATGCTACCTCTTAATCAGGTAACACCATTTGGTTTTTACCAAAGGTACTCCTTGTATTTTTTTCACCCCAATGTGAGTCTTATATGAGAAGGATTCTGTACTTTTTATAGAGAAGGAGGAGTTACATTGATATAAATTTTAGAAAAGGGAACTCCACCAATATTTTTACATTTAATGTGGATCCAATAATTGTAAAAATTATATCAAATGTACAATTGGGTCCAAATATGTCTATGAAATTAATTTTGGAAAATTTCCTAGGTGATTTGGGCCCTTAATATTAATATATAGTCCCTGATTAAACATAATTCCAACATAATCATTATAATTAATTGTAACTAATTTCACTAATATTTTTGGTCAAAAACAATGTTTAACATAATAGAAATTATAAATTATTCTTATTATAAATATGAAATCCATTTTTATATATTCATATATCATTAGTTGATGAAATTAAATTAAATTTAATCCTTTAGATAAGACGAAAATACAAGTTTTTAAAGAAACACTTTCAAAATTTTCCTAGTTTTATATCCACTTTCAATGTGATTTTATTAAAAATCACATAAATTGAATAAATTTATAAAAACATAATATAATTAATCTTTAAAAAAATTTAATAATAAAACATATCCTTATAAAAAAATTAGATTAAAAAAACATTTTGGAATTAAAATTCATTATTTCACTATTCATTAAAAAATAAATCATCATATAAAAAATCAACCTAAGAAAATTTTTATGATACTATTTAAAATATTATGTTTATTTTTACAGATAACTAGTACCCTTCCTGTGAAAATTCATGGGACTATTCAATTATCATTCAAATTTTTTGGTTCTACATCATTCAAAAAAATGGTAATGTTGTTGTACTCAATATAATGTTTAGAATAAAATGATGATAATGAATTGAATGGGGTTCCCATGACATGAGGAAATAAAGTGAAGACTAATTTTGTTGGAGATGGAACACATTGGAATGGATGAGTTAGAGATAATACACATAGATTAAATAGAAGTTGGAGGTGAAGGTGTAGTTGGAGGAAAGAGGCGAGATTGTGATAAATGGTGAAAGGCTTCCTAGAGAGAGTTTAAAGATTTATGGATTTTTAAGGGAGAAGTTGCCCTTGAAAATATAATGGGGTGAGGATTAGTAGGAATCATGATTTTATTCAGTGTGGTTTCTTTTAATGCTAATATAGTAGGGAGTTAATATTTTTAACCTATCGTCATTATAAATAAATTTCTCTTTATGATGAAAATATTAGAACACAATGTTGATTTAATTTCATAAGGAAATTTAACATTATATGAATATATATATATGTGTGTGTGTGTGTGTGTCTATATCTAAAATAATACCAAAATAGTCCAGTTGGATGTTCATACATATGGTCTATTTTGACTAAAAACACCAATCACACAATGGAATTCATGCTTTTATATTCCCTAAAAAATGATGAAAATTATGCAGTACTGAACTAATATAGTGAAAAAATAATGATTCAATATCAGAACTATTCTATAATTAAACATTTTTATATGATGAAGGATGAAAAAAAAACCATTTACCACAGTTGTAAAAGACTAAATAATTCAATATGAATAATTATAGGACTTAAGTAAATATTCCCAAAACTTGAGATTTTCATGAGAGGTTAACTTTTTTAATACATAATGAAAAATATTGTATTCACGCACATCCATGGCCACATGACATAAACTATAAATACCCCATAAATTCCACATTATGAAGGTAATGCATAACATAGTTGTTTGGATAAGTGAAAATAGTCACAATGTGCAGAAAACATTACATTGATGCTAGTACATCCTTGTAGAATCAAACGGGAAACAAAATATTCCCAAAAATATGTATCCACTGTATAAAATCCCTATAAAAGGAAAATAGTAGAACATGAGAAAGGGTTCATTTGTGCTATAGATGTTTCTTACAGTGTGTGGTGCAGAAAATAAACAGTAACCTATTTAGTGGTAGGATACATTCGTACGAAACAAAAGGCAGCTAGCCCTGCATGTAAGGGATTTAAGACAGTCAGATGTGACAAGTGTCAACCAGTGTGGCACTTGTCAAAGGCACTAATTAGTAGATGAGAAAATTACCTTACTGAAATGACCTATATGATTAATTTTTGGGAGCTATGTGGGGTTACATGTTGTTGTGCATGTCACATTTGAATAACGATGTTTCCTTTTCAAATATTATTTTGTACCTAGCAACAAATTTTATCATTAGTTTCTCTACTAAATTTATGTCACCAGAATTTGAATACCTAGAGGAATCACAGGTAGATCATACCACATATTTCATGTTAATTTCATGGTTTGGAATAAAATGGATAAATTTCAATATACAGGATGGGAAAAACAAGAAACATAACCTTTAATTTCATTGAAGAAATCCATTTGCTACTTCGTTTTCTTCCTCCGTCACATATAGAGGTAATGTACCTACAATAACACATATACAACGATAGAGCCTCTTCTTGTTTCCATAATCCCAAGGCAGTATTAGCTGAAACACATCAACACTACAACATCTACTTAATAGAATAAATAGAAGATATTAGAATCAGAGTTGGTAGTTTGAGTCAGTTCTAGAGCCAATGAAAATGAATGTGTTCATTTGATATATGATCATGATGTGAAATGTTAGAATAAAAAATTGAAAATTTATAAATGAATACAACAACTAAATATTGAGTCATCCATGTCAGGATCATTTGTCGAGGTGAAGGGTCTAACTTTATTGAATGGCAGCTTCAGTCAGTTATGGAGCTCATCTTAGTATCTGTTTGTTTGATATATTGTAAAATAACTAATGGGAAGAAAATAAAAGGGACAAGAAGTTTTGGGTTCAAAACATCATAAATAAAATTACAGAATCATACCCACTAAATCATGATGAAAAGAAAATTCAACTTGAACTTCTCATGCATGAAATCAAAAACCTTCCTATGAACTCACAAGAAGATGTTATAGGGCCCAAATGGAAACCCATTCAATGATTCATGTTTTTAACACCAAATCAACGTAGTTCAGTGAACAAAAGGGATCAAATGAATCCTCGTTCAACTATCAAGTTATAGACACTTGAACCATGAATCAAAAAAAACAAAAGAAGCTAAATACAAAGAATTTATGTGGGCAGAGTTAATATATAGCAAAAAACTAACCTATTAGAGGTTGAATGGAATTATCATAATCATTTTCTTCACCACCTAGAAATGATTTTTTTCCCTTCGACTGTTGGCATAGTAATTAAGCACGGGCTGAGTCAGACCTTTAGAATCTGAATACATATAACAGAAATTTATCTATCAATCAAACCATATACATATTACAATCAAACCATACACATATTACATTTTATTTCCAATAAAATCCACATGACCTCATGAAGGTAGTTACATAAGATATTAATAGATTACATATGTAAAATAAATGTCAATTATCTTATAATGGAAACTAGATTATGGGTTTTAATCCCCACATGAATAGAGAGAAATCTAGGGTAAATAGAGCCTTAAACCACTTCAGAATACCTGAAAAATTAAATTGAATAAAAAAATATATGAAAAAAATTGAATCTTGATAGTGAATGAGAGATAATATCATCATTTTATATAAACATGAAGCTGTATAAAGTATAAGTGCCTATAGAATATGCACCCAAATAAGTGAATACAGTTTCTAGAAACATTGTTGTGGAATTAAACAAAAAATAAGGAATGAATGGAAATGAAATAGAATAATGATTACAAATTTTTTTAAAAACACCGTACCTGATATGTTTGGACATCCATCTTGAATACTATTATTGAAGGTGATGTTTTAAAAGGGGGAAATCCAAAATGAACCCTATTATTAAACATCTAAGACTTCATATATGTAATTAGAAAATAAATTAAAATAAAAGTAAAATAATGTTCATCTTTTGAGTGTACAATGGATACTAAAATAATAATATTAAAGAATTATTTTACATTAGCTATAAAATAATGATGTACTGTAAGAACAGAACCTTAGCTACTGATAGAGATACATATGGTCATCAGTTCTACAAGTATATGGTTGTCCTTTCTCATATTTGAATTAGAATATTGGTTTTTAGAATTAGAAGGTAAGGTGGTTGAGGTAAGAGGTAAACCTGTAATGTGGCTGATCAATTAAACATAAAATATATCATGAAGACAAGAACATGAAATAAAATTAAAAAAACAATAATATACATACCTATTGATTGAAATAATACTCTTTACAGCCAACTCTTCATGAAGGTTTCTTTATTGTTGGAAGGTGTGTGTTCCATAACTGAACTCATATGATAAGATATTCAATAATAATAATTTCCAGTGAAAATCTTAATATAAAAAATAGTTTAAAAAGATAATATTTTAAAGTAGAAACTATTGTTTGAGGAGGTTTTCATTGCAAAAACATGGGACCTAACAGTTAAAATGTTTTTTGTTTATAGAGTATATGTATAATATTTTTAAAACTGTAGTTCCATCACATGTTTTATAACCGTATCTTCCAAACCTAGAACCCTTCTAACTGCCAATATTAGGACCCTTTTGAATAGGAAATAGTTATTTGTTTTGCACCCATCACTTATTCTGTTGCAGACCCGATCCGAGTAAGGTACTCCAACCTAGAAGAAATGTCCATTAAATTAATTAGGATACACAAAAAACAGTAAAAAAACTAAATGACAACTCAATATAAATACAAATAAGATTTAGTATATACTGATACAAAAGAGTTTTACCCAGTTCTTGGAAGTGTAGAAATGGAAAAGTTTTCTTGGACAATGTGTTTATTCAAATTGGACTATTCTATTAATAATGTCACCATATATGAATGATAGAAACCATACTTGGATATTCTTTAATTTTATATTTTCATAAAATATTTTATTCGGTCATCAGTTCTACAAGTACATGGTTGTCCTTTACCATATTTCAATTGGAGGTTTGGTTTTGAGAATTATAAGGTAAGGTAGTTGAGGTAATAAGTAAACACGTAATGTGGGTGATCAATTAAACAGAATATATATCATTAAGACAAGAACATGAAATAAAATAAAAATAAAAATAATATACATACCTCTGGATAGAAATAATACTCTTTCCATCCTAATCTTCATGAAAGTTTCTTTATTGTTGGAAGGTGTGTCTTCCATATCTACACTAATATGATAATATATTCAATAATAATATTGTCTAGGGAAGAAGCTACGATTAAAAAACAATAGTTAAAAAAGAGCATAATTTAATGTAGAAACTATTATTAGAGCTATTATTCATTGCAAAAACATGGGCCCTAATAGTTAAAATGGGTTCTGTTATTAGAGTATGTGTATAATAGTTTTAAAACTGTAGCTCCATCACATTTTTTTGAACCATAACTGCCAAATATGGAACACTTATAACTGCCAATATTAGGATCCTTCATAACATGAAAGATTATTGTTTCAAGCTCATCCATTATTTGGTAGCAAACTTGATCCTGGTACGGTACTGTAACCTAGAAGAAAAGTCAATTAGAGTAATAAGGATACCTAAAAATCAGTCCAAAAAACTAAATGACAACTGTCTGTAAATAAAAATAAGAGATGGTATGTACCGATACAAAATATATTCACCCAGTGATTGATGTTGTAGTAGTGGACAAGTTTTCTAGAACACTTTGTTTATTCAAATTCAACTATTCAGTTAACTATGTCACCATATATGGAAGATATAAACCATACATGGATATTCTTTAATATTCTATTCTCATAAATGAATTTGTTCAGACATCAGTTCTGCATGTATATGGTTGTCCATTCCCATATTTGAATTGGATGTTTTTTTGGGAATCATAAAGTATGGTAGTTGAGGTAATAGGTAAACTTATAATGTGGGTGATCAATTAAACAGAAAATATATCATGAATACAAGAACATGAAATAAAATTAAAAAAATAATAATATATTTACCTCTGGAACCCTTCTAAATGCCAATATTAGGATCCTTCTGAATAGGAAATAGTTTTTTGTTTCGTGCCCATCACATATTCTGTTTCAGACCCGATCCTGGTAAGGTACTGTAACCTGGGAGAAAATTCCATTAGATTAATTGGGATACCCAAAAATCATTCCAATAAAATTGAATGATAAGTCATTATAAATAAAAATCAGATTTTGTATTTACTGATAAAAAATATTTTTAACCAGTGATTTAAACTATTGTACGAGACATGTTTTCTAGGACACTTGTGTGAAATTAATAAAAGGTTAATGTTATGTATGTTATGTGGTTAGACCAAGTAATATTAATTAACCACCTATCATAATTTCATAATACTAACTATTTCATCTTCTAGTCATATTTATAAATTTTCACTTCATCTTATAAAATGTGGTGCTCTATTTTTCTACATCATGAATGATTCAGGAAATTTCTTCATTTTAGAACATTTCCTTGTGAACCAAGCACATGAAATAGGTTTGATACCACTAAGGGGGTTGAAATGATTAAAAGACACTAATTTATCTTATATCAAACCGTAAGAATCCAAAAATCCAAATAACACAATGCATGAAAACCAAAACCATGATGAATATTAAATAAAGAACCAATATGTATACCTTTTAGGGTACTTCACATCTATAACATTATTCATTCTCATTTTTTGTTGAATATCCCTCAAAATATTTACATAGAACCTCCATCTACAGAGTGTATCATCTGGCCAACCGAAATAACTCTATTTTAGAGACAGATCTTCCAACATTCCCCAATAATATGTAAAAAAAGTTACAAATTATGTTAAAACATATGTAATACATGATTATTTAAGGATCTATATAGTAAATTTGAAAACAAAAAAACCGAAGATTTTATGTTAAAAAATTACAACCTGATTAATAAAGTAGTGTTCAATGTGCATGAATTCTAGCCAAATAAGGAATGTTTTGGGGTAATTGGATGGAATGTCTCCATGTAAACATTTTATAATATCAGTCATCTACTGAACGATCTTTGGATGTTCACTAAAGATATCATAGCATTGAGCCCATATAGGGTGTCTTCAAACCTCTGTTAAAATGTGGTGAAGAGGAATCAAATTATAAAATTCACCAGTTAGAAATAGATTTATCCCAGATTCTATGCAATTTGATGGAAAATGGGATTCATATAATTACACCTATACATGAATCAAATGTGTACCGAATGGTAGTGGCTTCGACTACAAGAGTAGTTTCAACTGCAATATGATTCAAAATTTCCCGATCCCTGCATGGAAAGAGGCATGAACACATTATTGCTGGTTGAACACATATAGAATCTCTATTTCCCTATAGTAACACAACAATTCAAGAGAATTCAGTTTATAAGCTAGAATATATATAATACATTATTTCTGGTTGAACACATATAGTACCTCTTCTTAATATTGTAACATATCATACTCCTCTAATGAATCGACCTCCTGAATGAAAAATATATAAAATATAGGGAGATCCCTAACTACAATGATTCCTTTATAATAGTGGTTCATCCACACTACTACTGTAGTGACAATGAATTATAACATTGGTTGGGAAATTTGGAACCATATATTAACGAAAAATATATGCTTTTCATTTCCAACATCCCTACTATATTAACAATATAAACTGATGTAACAAAAACCATATCATTACTGCTCAAATATGTAAAATAAACAGGAATTTAATGGCATGAGGAGAACACACCATAATTCGAATGACCACCACTTTATCATTTATGAATCAAAAAAAAGATGGATTAATTGACATTAGTGATGAATAAAAAATTGAATGAATTATTATCTAAAAACAACAAAATTAACGAAAACGCCTCTATGTATCTTAGTGAGACCTCATACACCAATTAAACTAGTATGGATAACCATGAAGTTCAATATAGGGTACTAAAATAACATTATAGAACAAACATAAGAGGTATCGATAATTTCTTAAATACTATAAAGATTTTGGGGATATAAGGAAAACCTTAGTGAATAATTGAAAAAAATGCAATAGAAGAATTTCAGTACAACCAAGGGGGTGGAAAGAGTGTGGAGTTTTCATCGATGAATCTTTTTTTGTGGTCCATGTGAAGCAATTGAGTGAATGTAAGGGAGAATGGTGTGAGATGGTAACAAAGATATTGTGTGCATGGAAAATTAAAACAAATGGAAGCAACTATATAAATGGAAGAAAAAAATAGTAATCACTATAAATACATAAATCAAGGGTGTCGGCCAAACTCACTATAAACATGCATGATAAAGCATACTTGTAGAAGTAAATTGTATTCTTCACAAGGAAACAACATGCATGATAATATAATCTACAAGGGAAATTCAATCGCAGTACAAGATAATGCAATATAAACTTCAATATAAACTACAATACGAAGTTATATTGAAACAACTATGAAAATAGGAATGTAAACAACAATTTTGGAACAACATGAACTAATATAGAGTAAAATATAATGTGAAATATAAAATTCAATATAAATGGTAGTATATTGTAATATAAAATCCAGTTCCAGTTAAACTTAGAATCACTCAAAAACTATGAATTTTATGGTATTCAAGAACAACTATGTTTTTACATACCATAAGTACTTCCATGTGCCATAATATGACCAGAAAGGCTTTGAGATAATCATGCATGAATTCTGACTAGAATGGATTTAAAAAGCAAAATAGATTTCTGAAACAACTTCAATAAATTTATATAATTATGCAAAAAAACATTTCATTACTGCTCATATATTTCAATTAAACAATAATTAAATTTCATGAGGAGAACATTCCATAATGAGAATGACCACCACTTCAGCATCTATGAATCAAAAAAGAGATGGATTAATTGAAATTAGTGATGAATAAAACAATGAATGACTTATAATCCATAAAACTATGAATTTCAAGAAGATACCTCTCTGTATTGTAGTGAAACCTAATCCACCAATTATCCTAGTAGGAATAACCATGATGCTCAATACAGGGTTCTGAAATATTATTCTAGAAAAAACCTAAGAGGTATCGATTATTTCATAATAGCTGTAATGATTTCAGGGACAGAAGGAAAACCAGAGTGAATAATTGGGAAAAAATGAAATACAAAAATGTCAATAGAACTAGGGGGAATGAGTATGTAGTTGTCACCAAGGAATATTTTCATGTGGTCTATGTGAACAGATTGATTTAACACAAGGGATAATGGTGGGAGAGGTTAAAAAAGATACTATGTGTGTGGAAGAATCGAGGCCGCATCCTCTTCTATCGAACACCAGCAAACAAAGGATAACCAACATGATCATCCATTCCCATCTTAGTAGCTTCAGGCACGTTCAATGTCTTCCAATTCGATGGAAGTCAATTAGCGGCTTGCGTCTCCTTCTTCAAGTCGGTTGGCCTCCATATTTTGTGTTTTAACTCAGACAAACCCCCCTTCGATCGAGCTCAGTCATATCGATCGACCCACTTTTTCGGCATTTGGATGATGTTCAACCTTGGTTGTCTCCATTGTGAAGTCCAAGATCTAGTCAGCTCAGGTTAAATGTAGTGGTTTTAGGAATTTGTGTAGGTGGAACTGGAGTAGGTGGAGGTAGAAAAGGTGGAGGCGAAGAAAATAGAGGTGGAGGAGGAGGTGAAGGAAGCAAGGAGAGAATGAGGAGAGGGTTTTGGGGGAATAGATGAATGGAATGGGAGGGGTTCAGTAGATGTGGAGAGACAGTAGACGATAGAGAGAAGGCGAACATGGAGCGGATGACGATAGAAAAGGAGGGGGGAATTAGGGAGGGGTGTGGGAACCCTAGAGCTAGGAGAGGGGAATCAGGGAGGGTTTTTCGAGTAGGGGAGCGAGTAGCCGCTGTCGTTATTCTCGATCATGGTCGAAATTGCGGGATGAATTTTTGGGTTTGGACAGAGGGATAATGAATTTGGGTGATGTGGGTTTATAAAAAGAGGTCACATGTATAGGAAGAATCATGCTTTAGTATATATATAGATATTTTTAAAATTAAAAAAAATTCATTTAAAACAGGTTCACCATTTATGTAGGTAAAAGTGCCTTAATAAAAATATTGCATTTTATGACTAAATTTAGGTTTGTTTATATGTTTTTCCTCTAAAATATATTGTATGAATATAAAAATATATTTTATTAAATATAGAATGTATATATTTCATCAATATAATTCATGAATTGAAATTAGTTTATTTTATTTTGATAAAAAACATTGTGAGAATAATATTTCTCATTTTATTCAATTTTTTTTCATATTTATTTCTAATTAATTTATAACCAATGTTTCTGTTTTGTATTTTTTAAACCATGGAATTTAAAATTTTAGTTAACACATTAAATAAATACAAATTTAAATACTATTTTATATCTTGTAATTTTAAATAATAATATTTTCATACTATAATGTAGCTCGGAAAAACATACTATTTCATAAACCATGGGAAGATTTTATAAAACATAGGATGAGTAAAAAAACTTAGAACGGGATATAAATAAATTAACTCATTAGTCAATTAAAAAAATGAAAATTCCTTAAAACACTTTTCTTAAAAGTTCATTTGCATGAATAGAAAATCATTTAGGTTCTTCGGGACAGAATTATCATATAACTATTATATTAAAATTTACAGATGGAAAAACCATAGATCCGACTCTAATCTCTAGAGTACCCAATGAAATGGATATCTATAATGGGGCCTAACCTTATTATAATCTATAAGGGGATCACCCATTTTTCAAAAGCTACAATGGGGATCACGCCATTGAATTAGCTATATCATGCTCACCTGTGGGTTATAATGTGGTCATACCCTTTGTAAATATTGTTCTAGGACCAAATAATGAATAAACACCTTAAAAAACTGTTAAAATAATGATTAAATCACATCTAGGTATCAAAATACCATTTTCATGTAAAAATATATTTAAAAATCTAAAAACCGTGCACATAATAATCAAATCACAATATATGGAATGAAATATGAATTTTTATAAAGGAAATATTAAATAATTAAATCATAATGAAATCATGAATTTTTTTCATTTTATATATATTAATAAGAAATTATTTTAGGCTTTTGTATTAGTAGTAGAACGAGAAACGTTAAAATATATTTTTAAACAAAATTCATTAATATAAAACCATAATAAATTACTTTCAGATAACATTTGATAGAAATTACCAAATTCTAATTTTAATAAATTAATTTCTATATGAATAAATTAATAATTTTTTAATAAAAGTTACTTTAAATTGAATTAAAACAAAATAACAGTCCTTTAAAAGATTTTAAATAATGATTATTTAGTTAAAAATTACCCTGCCTTTTGTACCTCTTATAAAGAAATATATTTATCATCCTAAATGATATAATTTGTTTATTTATTTAATTGATTGAGAATTTTTTTAATTTTTATTATTCCTTTAGTATCACATTTCATTATGTTAGAACAATTAATTAATTATTTATGTTCGTGTTTGATAATTTGGCGATATTCAACACTTGGTTCCCAAATTAACTTGGTATGATGTAAATTGAAAAAGTGTTAATAAGTCCATCATATCCAGAAAAATATTAATTACATTATTATAATAATTATTAAACAATTATACTTTAATGTCAATCCACCATTTACGGATATGAAAAATGAACTACATTATAATCAATGAGACGGTAGGCTGCATGTACACTTCATAAACATTTCCATTTTTCGATGCTAGTTATGAAAAAAGGGTAATTATTTATTTTATCAGTATAGAAATATAATAAAATAATTAATAAATTATTAAAAGTTTAAAAATAATTATTTATATTATTCATGTGATTTGAGGATAAAAAACGAATCACATCACTTTGTTGAGGTGATAGTTCACAACTATGCCAAAACAATGTTATCCGTTTTATGTTCATGGAAAGGTAATAATGTAAATTATATATTATAATTTAATAATAAAATATCTATCATTAATATAAAATATGAACATTAATTTAATCATTATGACCATTTTTGAGCGATGGTGATGGAAACCGAATCATATCTGTTTGCGAGGAGGTAGTCTTCCATACACATGAACAAATAATTATATTCCCATTTGATAAAAGTGGAGATTGATTTAGATGATGATATTAACATAATAAAGCCTCTGTATATTGAGTATAATAGAGTTATTATTTCATAATTTTTGAATAATATTTTAAGGAAGTGAAAGAACAATTAAAATATAAACACATAAATAAAAAAATACATTCTCTTTAGATGATCTCCATTTCACAACACATTAAGACAACTATGGGTGGATTTATGTGTTAAATAATTCCATATAATTTATGGAGGGATTATATGAAGATATTTTTTAAGATACTAGCTTATCCAAATAGGTTTTTAGGAGTAAATAATAGAGAATAATAGAGTCTCTTTTATACGAGAAGGGAGGGGACTGTTGGAATTTTTCACAATATTAAAATAATAAAAATTAAATTTATATTCGAAATGGCTCCAAAATAATTTATTTAAAAATTATGATGACTTGGTTTCATAATATATTAATCCATGTGAAATGAGATTTTTTTAATTTATTTTTAATCCTTATCATTTATCTTTAACCCATATTTACCCTCTTTAACACTTATTGTAATATCATGTTTTTTTAATTATTAACAGTTAATATATAGACTATAACATATAAAAAGACACATAAAGGGATCATTAATGAAAATAAAAAAAATTATCCAAATTATTTTCCAGAGTTTTATATTTATTAATTTATTTAGAATTTAATAAATTATTATTTATTTTAAAATATCATTAATGTCTATTTCAATTGTATTCATTACTTGGATTTTTAAGAATAACATTAAAACATTATATATTCTAAAAATCTATTTTTATACATCAATAACATGTAAAAGTAATCTATAAAATTATTTTATTTATTTAATTATCTCCAATTATAATTATTTTAAAATTTTTATTATCTTTTATTTGATATTTCCTTTAATTAAACAATTTCAACATCATTATTATATAAGTATTTAAAGTAATTATTTCTCCTACAAAAATTAGAAATAAATTTCAATAATGAAGATAATTTTTTTAGTATACTATTTATAGTATAAACATTCCTTTTATAACCCAATATTAACAATATTTCTCTTGTTAAAAATAAAAGTGTTACAAAATGGAATTTTTATTGAATATAATAGTATAAATGGATTAAATTTATCCATCTGAAAATATGTTCTCATAAAATCATACAAATAATCATTTGGGTCTAAAATCACTCAATCAATAAAATTAAGACACATTTAAGTTTAATTATATAATATTTATAATATTATTTTTACCCTTAATTATGTAATTAACCCTTAACAGAGGTAATAAATATTATAAAAGTTACATTTCATATTTTTTGTAGAAATAAAAGGGAACTATTTACTAAATATAGATCATAATATTCCAAATATGGAAACCATTTTTTCAAATTCAATACAAATAATTAGATTAAATTAATTTAAAATTAATTCCGTTGATGGAATCAGAAAATAGTTTTTAATGTGAAAATATTAGAAAGATTAAGATGTTTTTAAGAACATATTTAATTCCAAACTAATTCCAATAACATAAATTGCATTAAAAGTTTAATATCTCATTTAATTATACATTTAAAACAATAAAAATATAATTTACTACAATAAAATATTTAGGCAAAAATGTTGTTTTCAATTAACTTCTATGATTTTTCAGTACTCATCAAAAAATGAAACTTTTCAAAAAAATAAAAAAATCAACCAAAGAAATTTTGATATTATTTTTTCAAATAATATGTTTATTTTTTTGAATTAAATTTTATAAATTCTTCATAGTGTTGATTTATAATTGGTGTGCCAACAAAAGGTGGCAATATAATCTTTTTAGAAAAAATACTTCTTTTATACTTAAAATTGGATTTGTTATTACATCACATGTAGAAAACAGATAACATAATTTTTAAACATTATATTGAATATATTATGTTAAAATTCATTTATATAACCAAACAATAGTTATTTTTTAAATTATTGGTATAAAATACACTTTTTCCAATTTAAATAGTTTTTTCTGAAAAACTTTTCTTTTTTATTTTAAAAATGGATTTATATTAATTTATAATTTATTGGAAACCAAATAATTAATTATATATAAATGTGTAAGCATTATTTTTATAATTAAGTTAATAAAGTTCATTTCATCATCTCTAACAAATAGGTTATAATGAAAATATTTAAATTATAATATTTAGTTATTTGTTTAAGCACGGAGTGACACATCATGTATGTTATCGATCATATTATTAACTTATTAAAACATAGAATGTTGCAATATTAACTTTATAAATTTTAATATATACCAATATAAGGGGTATCTTCTATAAAGATTTTAACTGTTTAATTTTAGCGGTTTGTATCTTATAAAATGATTCAATGCTATTAGAATATGTTGAGGGGAAAGAATTTGTCCCTTACATGTATGTTTATCTATCATAACCTAAGTCAACAACCCAAATATAGTGATAATTTTATCATATATAACACAAAATTCATGTATTTTTTGATAGTGATATAAAACCAAATATATTATGTTATTTTACTCTTTAAATAAATTTAACTTCATTGATTTAAAACATTACATGAAACATCATTATTAAATGAACCATGACATACTATTAAAATTTTTTAATTTAACATGGATGTAATTACCTATCCATTAGATTTTTAGCATGAATAGGAATAAATAAAATAATAAAATATATTTTTTATATATGTATAAAATGAATTCCACAGTTTTCAATTGGATAGAAAATAAAATAAAAGTAGTTAAATGTAAAAGAGTCTCTTTTCTAAAAATCTTTTTATTTGAATAATGGATTTTTATATTAATAAATTATATTATGATATTCTAATAAATTATTTTAATGACAAATTTATATTATATACTCAATAAAATATTCTAACATTCATCTAATGGTTTCTAATATGATAAAAATATGAATAAATTCAGTTTTATGACTAAAATGTATTTTTTATAAAAATTGGTTTTGTTGATTTTTGTATATTTATTTGACATTAATTTAAACCTATTATATGAATGTAATATTATAAAATTTATTTCATGTTATTAATTAGTAAAATAAATATTATTAATAGGTTCAACATAATTTTTTGTCTTAATTAATAGTAAAAATATTAAAAATTAGTTATCACTGTTAGGGTTAAAAAGTGTATTTAGGTTGTTAAAGTATGAAATAAGGGTACAAATGAAACTTAATCTTATATAATCATTATTGTTTAAATATATTTCAACATTATTTTGTGATAAGAAAGTTCCTCACTTGTGCAAATGCATGAGTCTATTCAATTTTCTTTCAAATTTTATGGTTCTGCGTCATTAAAAAATTGTAATGTCGTTGTACTCAGTATAATGTTCAGAATAAATTAATGATAATTAAGTGAATGGGGTGCCAATGACATGAGGAAATAAAGATAATAATAATTTTGATTGATATGGAACACAATTGAATGGAAGAGTTCGAGATAATAGAAATATATGAAATAGAAGGTCGAGGTGGAGGTGTAGTTGGAGGAAAGAGGAAAGATTGTGATAAATGGTGGAAGGCATCCTAGAGAGTGTCTAACGATTTATGGATTTTGATGGGATAATATGGTCTTGAGATTATTTTGGGGTGAGGATTACAAGTAATCATGATTTCGTTCGGTGTGGTTTCATTGAGAGCTAATATAGTTGGGAGTTAATATTTTTAACTTATCGCCATTATAAATAAATTTCACTTTATGATGAAAATATTATGACACAGTGTTGATTTAATTTCATAATAAATTTTAACATTATTTGAATATCTATATATATATGTGTGTGTGTGTTTCTATGTCCAAAAGAATAATAAAATTGTCCAATTGGATGTTCATACATATGGACTATTTTGACTAAAAACACCAATCACACAATCGAATTCATGCTTTTATATTCCCTAAAAAATGATGGAAATTATGCAGTACTGAACTAATATAGTGAAAAAATAATGATTCCATCTCATAATTATTCCATAATTAAAAATGATTATATGATGATCGGTGAAAACAAATCATTTTACATAATTTTAAAAGACTAAATAATTCAATATGTATAATTATAGGACTTAAGTAAATACTCCCAGAACATGAGATTTTCATGAGAGGTTCTCTTTTTTAATACATAATAAAAAATATTGTATTCACCCACATCCATGGTCACATGACTTAAACTATAAATACCCCATCAATTCCACATTAAGAAGGTACTTCAGAACATAGAGTTGTTTGGATAAGTGGAAATAGTCACAGTGTGCAGAAAACATTACATTGATGCTAGAACAACCTTATAGAATCCAACGGGAACCAAAAAATTCACAAAAAGCTACATCCACTGTATAAAATCCCTGTAAATGAAAAACAGTAGAACACGAGAAAGGGTCCATTTGTGCTATATATGTTTTTTAATGTGAGTGATGCCGAGAAGAAACAGTAACTTGTTTAGCTGTAGGATACATTGGTATGAAACAAAAGGCAGTTGGCCCTGCATGTAAGGGATTTAAGACAGTTAGATGCGGCTAGTGTCAACTAGTGTGGCACTTAGAAAAGATAGTAATTAGTAGATGAGAAAATCACCTCGCTGTAATGACCTATATGATTAATTTATGGGTGCCAAGTGGGGTTACATGTTGTTGTGCATGTCACATTTGAATAAAGATGCTACAATTTCAAATGTTATTGTTTACCTTGCAACAGATTTCATCATTAGTTTCTATACCAAAATTGAAGACACTAGAATTTGAATACTTGGAGGAATAACAGGTAGATCATACCATAACATTCTTGTTAATTTCATGGTTTGGAATAAAATGGATAAGTTTCAATAAACGTGATGGTAAAAAGAAGAAACATATCCTTTAATTTCATTGAAGAAAGCCATTTGTTACTTCGTTTTCTTCCTCGATCACATATAGAGGGAAAGTACCTACAATAAAATGTCTCGAACGATGGAGCCTCAGCTTGTTGCCATAATCCCAAGTCTATATCAGCTGAAACACATCAACCCTACGACATCCACTTAATGGAATAAACAAAAGATATTAGTATCAGAGTTGGCAGCTTGAGTCAGTTCTGGAGCCAATGAAAATGAATGTGTTCATTTCATATATGCTTAGGAGGTGACATTTTAGAATCAAAAATTGTAAATATATAAAAGAATACAACACCTGAATATTGAGTCATCCATGTCGGGATCATTTGTCGATGTGAAGGTTCTAACTTTCTTCAATGGAAGCTTCAGTTAGTTCTAGAGCTACTCTTAGTATCTGCTTGTTTGATATATTGTAAAATGATAAATAGTAATAAAATTAAACGGAAAAGAAGTTTTGGGTTCAAAACATCATAAAGAAAATCACAAAAGCATACCCACTGAATCATGATGAAAAGAAAATTCTACTAGACCTTATCATGCATGAAATCAAATACCTTCCTATGAACTCACAAGAAGATGTTACAGGTCCCAAATGAAAACCCATTAAATGATTCATGTTTTTAACACCAAATCCATGTAGTTCAGTGAGATTAAGGGATCAAATGAAACCACGTTCACCTATCAACTTATAGACACTTGAACCAGGAATCACAAAAAATCAAAATAAGAAATATTCAAATAATTTTTGCGGACAGAGTTAATATACAACAAAAACCTATCCTATTATAAGTTGAATGGAATTCACATAATCATTTTCTTCACCACATAGAAAAGATTTTGATTTTTCCCTTCGACTGTTGGCACAGTAATTATGCACGGGCTGAGTTGGACCTTTAGAATCTGAAAACATATAACAGAAATTTATCTATTAATCAAACCATATACATATTAAAATCAAACAATATACATATTACATTTTCTTTCCAATCAAATACACATGAACTCATGAAGGTAGTTACATAAGAGATTAATAGATTACATCTGAAAAATAAATTTCAATTATCTTATAATGGAAACTGGATTGTAGGTTTTAAACCCTATATGAATAGAGACAAATCTAAGGTTAGAAGAGCCTTCAAAAACGTCAGAAGACCTGAAAAATTTAAATGTAATCAAAAAATATATGAAATAAATTGAATCTTAATAGAGCATGAGAGATAATATCGCGATTTTATATAAAATTTAAGTTGTATAAAGTATAAGTGCACATAGAATATTCACACAAATAAGTTCATACAGATTTCAGAAACATTGATTTGGCATTCAACAACTAATAGTGAATTAATGGAAAGGAAATTTAATAATGATAACAAATTTTTACAAAAACACCACACCTGATTTGTTGGGACATCCATCTTGAATAATCTAATTGAAGTGTTGTTTTAAAAGGGGTGAATCCAACATAAACCCTGTTTTTAAACATCTAATACTTAATATATGTAATTAGAAAATAAAATAAGATAAAAGTAAAATAATGTTCATCTTTTTAGTGTAAAATGGATACTAAAATAATAATATTAAAGAATGGTTTTACTTTATCATTAAAATAATGATGTACAGTAACAACACAACCTTATCTGCTGATAAGGATATGTCTTGTCATCAGTTCTGCAAGTATATGGCTGTCGTTTCGGATATTTGAATTAGAATATTGGTTTTGAGAATTAGAAGGTAAGGTGGTTGAGGCAAGTGGTAAACCTATAATGTGGCTGATCAATTAAACATAAAATATATCATGAAGATAATAACATGAAATAAAATTAAAAAAACAATAATATACATACCTATATATGGAAATAATACTCTTTCCAGCCAACTCTTCATGAAGGTTTCTTTATTATTGGAAGGTGTGTGTTCTATAACTGCACTCATATGATAAGATATTCAATAATAATAATTTCCGATGAAAAACCTAATATTAAAAAAATAGTTAAAAAGATAATATTTTAAAGTAGAAACTATTGTTTGAGGTGGTTTTCATTGCAAAAACATGGGTCCAAAAAGATAAAATTGTTTATGTTTGTAGAGAATATGTATACTATTTTTAAAACGGTAGTTCCATCACAAGATTTAGGACATTATATTCCAAATAGGGAACCCTTATAACTTCCAATATTAGGATCCTTCTAAATAGGAAAGAGTTATTTTTTTCGCCCATCACCTATTCATTTGTAGACCCGATCCTAGTATGGTATTCCAAACTAGAAGAAAATCCCATTAGATTAATTAGGATACCCAAAAAGTAGTAAAAAAACTAAATGAAAACTCACTATAAATACAAATAAGAGTTAGTATATACTAATAAAATATAGTTTTACCCAGTGCTTGGATGTGTAGTAGTGGAAAAGTTTTCTACGTCAATGTGTTTATTCAAATTCGACTATTCAGTTAATAATGTCACCATATATGGATGATATAAACCATACATGGATATTATTTAATATTATATTTTCATAAAATATTTGATTCGATCATCAGTTCACCAAGAACATGGCTGTCCTTTCCAATATTTGATTTGGAGGTTTGGTTTTGAGAATTAGAAGTTAATGTAGTTGAGGTAACAGGTAAAAATGTAATGTGGGTGATCGATTAAACAGAAAATCTATCATGAAGACAAGAACATGAAATAAAATAAAAAATAATAATAATATACATACCTCTGGATAGAAAGAATACAATTTCCAGCCTACTCTTCATGAAAGTTTCTTTATTGTTGGAAGGTGTGTCCTCCATATCTGCACTAATAAGAAAAGATATTCAATAATAATAATCCCCAGGGAAGAAGCTATGATTAAAAAATAGTAGTTAAAAAAATAACATAGTTTAATGTAGAATCTATTTTTAGAGATGGTTTTTATTGAAAAAACATGGGTCCTAATAGTTAAAATGGGTTTTGTTTTTAGAGTATGTGTATAATGGATTTAAAACTGTAGCTCCAACACATTTTTTCCACCAAAACTACCAAAGATGTAACCCTTATGAACGCCAATATTAGGATCCTTCATAACATGAAAGAGTATTGTTCCATTCTCATCCATTATTCTGTTCCAAACCCGATCCTAGTATGGTACTACAACCTAGTAGAAAATTCAATTAGAGTAATTAGGATACCAAAAAATCAGTCCAACAAACTAAATGGAAACTCTCTGTAAATATAAATAAGAGTTGGTATGTACTGATACAAAATAGATTCACCAAATGATTGAAATTGTAGTAGTGGACATATTCTCTAGAACACTTTGTTTATTTAAATTCAACTATTTAGTTAACTATGTCACCATATATGGAGGATATAAACAATATAATGATATTCTTTAATATTCTATTTTTTTTAAATGATTTGATTCAGTCATCAGTTCTGCATGTATATGGTTATTCTTTCCCATATTTGAATTGGATGTTTGTTTTTGAGAATCATAAGGTAAGGTAGTTGAGGTAATAGGTAAACTAGTTATATGGGTGATCAATTAAATAGAAAATATATCGTGAAGACAAGAACATAAAATAAAATTTTAAATAATAATAATATATTTACTTCTGGAACCATTATAAATTCCAATATTAGGATCCTTATGAACAAGAAATAGTTTTTTTTTCATGCCCATCACTTTATTCAATTTCAGACTTGATCCTCGTAAGGCACTGCAACCTAGGAGAAAATTCCATTAGAGTAATTAAGATACCCAAAAAGTAGTCCAATAAAATTGAATGACAACTCACTTTAAATAAAAATAAGATTTATTATGTACTGATAGAAAATATTTTTGACTAGTGCTATAAACTATTGTACTAGAAATGTTTTCTACGAAACTTGTGTGACATTAACAGTAGGTTAATCTTATGTGTGTTATGTGGTTAGACCATGTAATATTAATTAAGGACCTATCATAATGTCATAATACTAAATCTTTCATCTTCTAGTCATATTTAAAAATTTGCACTTCATCTTATAAAATGTGGTGCTCTATTTTTATACATCATGAATGATTCAAGCAATTTAATCATTTTAGAACATGACCTTGTGAACCAAGCACGTGAAATAGGTTTGATACCTCTAAGGGGGTTGAAATGATCAAAAGACACTAATTTACGTTATTGGAAACCATAATAATCCAAAAACTCTAATAACACCTTGCATGAAACCCAAAACCATGATGCATATTAAATAACAAACCAATATGTATACCATTCAGTGGACTTCACATTTATAGCATTCTTCATTTTCATTTTTTATTGAATATCCCTCCAAATATTTCCATAGAACCTCCATCTACAGAGTGTATCATCTAGCCAACTAGAATAACTCAATTATTGGGAAATATTTTCCAACATTCCACAATAATGTGTGAAAAAAGTTACAAATTATGTTAGAAAATATGTAATATATGATTATTTAGGGATCTATATATTAAATTTTAAAACAAAACAACCGAAGAATTTGTGTTAACAAATTACAGCCTGTTTAATAATGTAGTGTGCAATGTGCATGCAGTCCATCCAAATAAGGAATGTTTTGGGATAATTGGATGGAATGTATCCATGTAAACCTATTATAATAGCAGTCATCTACTGAATGATCTTTGGATGTTCACTGTAGCTGTCATAGCATCGACCCCATATAAGGTGTCTACAAACCTCGGTTAAAATGGGGTGAAGAAGAATCTAATTAGAAAATTCACCAATTATAAATAGATTTAGCCCAGATTCTATGATATTTGAGGAAATATTTTATTTGGATAATTACACCTATACATGAATCAAATGTGTACTGAATGGCGGTGGCTTTGACTACAAGACCAGTTGCAACCGCAATCTGATTCAATATTTCTTGATCCCCACATGGAAAGAGGCAGGAACAAATTATTGCTGGTTTAACACATATAGAACCTCTATTTCCCTATAGTATAACCACACTACAAGATAATTCAATTTATAAGTGAGAATATATATAATACATTAATGCTGGTTGAACACATATAGTACCTCTTCTTAATTATGTAACATCTCATACTCCTATAATGAATCCACCTCCTAAATGAAAACTGTATAAAATATTGAGAGAACCCTAACTATAGTGATTCATTTCTAATAGTGGTTCATCCACACTACTACTGTAGTGATAGTGAATTATAACATTGATTGGGAAATTTGGAACCATATTTTATCTACAAATATATTATTTTAATTTACATCATCCCTACTATATTATCATTATAAACTGATGCAACAAAAATTGTTTCATTACTTCTCAAATATTTTAAAAAAACAGCACTTAAATTGCATGAGGAGAATATACCATAATTCGAATGATCGCCATTTCATCATCTATGAATCAACAAACAGATGGATAAATCGACATTAGTGATGAATAAAACATTAAATTAATTATAATCCAAAAAACAACAAAATTCAAGAAAATACCTCCATGTATCTTAGTGAGACCTCATCCACCAATTAACCTAGTATGAATAACCATGATGTTCAATATAGGGTACTGAAATAAAAATCTAGAAAAAACATATGAGGTATTGATAATTTCTGGAAAAGTGTAATGATTTTGGGGATATAAGGAAAACCTGAGTGAATAATTGATAAAAAATGAAATTGAAGAATGTCAGTACAACTAAGGGGATGGAAAGAGTGTGGATTTTTCATCGATGAATAGTTTTTTGTGGTCCATGTGAATACATTGAGTGAATTTAAGGGAGACTAGTGTGAGATGGTAACAAAGATATTTTATGCATGGAAAAATAAAACCAATGGAAGCAACAATATATATGGATGAAAAAATAGTAATCACTGTAAACAAAAAAATCAAGGGAACCGGCCAAACACACTATGAACATGCATGAAAATGCATGCTTGCAGAAGGAAATTGTATTCTTCACAAGGAAACAACATGCACGATAATATAATCTACAAGGGAAATGAAATCTCAGTACAAGATAATGAAATATAAACTTCAATATAAACTATAATATGATGTTATATTGAAACAACTATGATAATAGGAATGTAAACAACAATTTTGGTACAACATGAACTAATATAGAGTGTAATATAAAGTGAAATATAAAATGAAATATTAATGGATGTATAATTTAATATAAACTTCAGTTCCAGTTAAAGTTATAATCACTCATAAACTATGAAAGTCATGGTATTCAAGAACGACTATGTTCTTAGATACCATATGTATTATCGTGTTCCATAATTTGACCAGAAAGGCTTTGAGATAATCATGCATGAATTCTGACTAGAATGGAATTGAAATGGTGGATAGATTTCTAAAACAACTTCAATAAATTCACATAATAATGCAACAAAAAACATTTCATTACTTCTCAAATATGTCAATTAAACAATATATAAATTGCATGAGGAGAACATACCATAATGCGAATGACCACCAATTCAACATCTATGAATCAACAAACAAATGGATAAATTGAAATTAGTGACGAATAAAACATTGAATGAATTATAATCCATAAAACTATGAATTTCAAGAACATACCTCTCTGTATTTTTGTGATACCTAATCTACCAATTAACCTAGTATGAATAACCATGATATTCAATACCGGGTTCTGAAATATCATTCTAGAACAAACCTTAGAGTTATTGATTATTTCATAAAAAATATAATGATTTCAGGGATAGAAGGAAAACATGAGTGAATATTTGGAAAAAAATGAAATACAACAATGTCAATAGAAATAAGGGGAGAAATTAGTGTGTAGTTGTTATCGAGGAATATTTTCCTGTGGTCCATGTGAATAGAGTCACTGAAGACAAGGGAGAATTGTGGGAGAGAGTAAAAAAGATATTATGTGCATGGAAAAATTGAGGCCCCATCCTCTTCAGTCGAACACCTGCAAACAATGGATAAAAACACGATCATCCATTCCCACCATAAGAGATTCGAGCACCTTCAAAGACTTCTGATTCGATGGAAGTTAATTAGCGACTTACGTCTCCTTCTTCAACTCGGTTGGTCGCCATATTTTGGGTTGTAACTCAAATGAACACCCCTTCGACCGAGCTCAGTCATATCAATCAACTCACTTCTTCAGCATTTGGACGATTTTCAACCTCAATTGTCTTCATTGTAAAGTCCAGGTTCCATTCGGCTCATGTTAAAGGTAGTGGTTTGAGGATTTTGTGGAGGCGGAAGTGGAGTAGGCAGAGGCGGAGCAGGTGGAGGCCACAAAAATAGAGGCAGAGGTGGAGGTGAAGGAACTGAGGAGTGAAAGAGGATAGGGTTTTGGGGAAAGAGAAGAATGGGATGGGATGGGTTCAGTGGGTGTGGAGAGACTGTCGGCGATAGAGAGAAGGCGAAAAGGGAGGGGATGAAGGGAGACGGGGAGGGGGAAATCAGGGAGGGGTGTGGGAACCCTAGAGCTGGGAGCGGGGAATCAGGGAGGGGATTTGAGTAGGGGAGTGAGTAGCCACTGTGGTAATTCTCGATCATGGTCGAAATTGCGGGATGAATTTTTGGGTTTAGAGGGAGGGAGACGGAATTTGGGTGACATGGGTTCATAGAAAAAGGACACATGTACTAGATGAAGACTACTTTAGTATATATACATATTCAATTTTATGTACATTATATTCCACTTCTCATAATAAAGTGGCCACATTTTATTTAAATGTTTTGATTAATTCAATGTGTGTCCCTCCCCTCACATATAGATGGGTACGTCTTATCCTACCCTATTCACACAATTTGAGAGGTTTAGATCATATTATACTTAGTGAAAAGAATTGTTTGATTCGTTCAATTCATTTTGGATGTCCTAGTCCCACAAAAAATCCTCTCTATCAATCATTAAGGTTAATGAAAAAGTTTGTATTTCAACGAAGAGTTAATCATATTACCAGACTATTTCAAAGTATATTTCTCCTTATAAATCTGATAACAATTTCTATCAATCCTAACATAATGAATTTAATGTTATCAATATATTTATATGTTATTATGGTTATTGAGCAACTATTTTTCACCTCATTACCATCAAATTGGAAATGAATGTATCACGCGGGTGTATGTGTGGACTACTTCCTCTATATTGTTAAATGTGTTTTTATCCACCACAATATTTAATGGTTAGTTATTAGGAAGAATTTAATGTTTATAAATTATATATATGAAATATTTATTTCTATATAATTATAAAAAATTATTTACTTTTTTTCGTCCCATATGATGGAAAATGATAATGTCACTCATGTGTATGTGGGGAGTCCCACCTATATTGAATTATATGATTCATTTATGGAAGCATCACTCATGTGTACATACATACTACGGTCTTAAGGAAGTCATGGAATTAATTTTTCACAACCACACTTTTTAAATTGTTAAAAAATTATACCAATGGAATTCATATGGTATTTTTTAAAAGGTTTTGTTTTGGGAGATGACAAAGCCATAACATTGTTGTTAGGACCGAAATTGTAAAACCAAACCCTGTAGAGAAAACATAATTGGTATCACCCAAATAAAATTTTAATAAGAGCTATTAATAAATGGATAATTTTAATTTATAATTTAATGATATATAGTTATATATATATATTAATTTATTTTTTATTTTGATTGTAAATCTATATTTCTAATGTAATGAGGTTGGAACACATACGATGCAGGGGAAGACACGAGGAATGGGATTTATGTTACAATGTCATTGTTTTTTGGATTTTCTATTCTGAATTACCATTGTGGGAAATTATTAGATCATATCAATTAAAACCCATAAATTTTTTTATCCTGGATTTATTTCTTTAATTTTCAGTTAGTATTACCATTTCCCACTCTTTGGTAAAAAGGCCTATAATTTTTATAGATAACCATATCTTATTTGCTATTTGGATGATGGAAATTTCTATTGAATATTATTGTTCATTATTATTAAATACAGAATATTATTTTCCGATATAAAATGATGGATTTAATTAATTTTCCAAAATATTTTAAATTAGTTTCAAAGGATTAGTAATTAAATTTTAAGATGTTTCTAAAATAGTGTATTTATGACATTAAAAAATGATTTAAAGTAATATTTTTATTCATCTTTATTTTGTGATAGGATTTCAACAACATTAAGACGATTATTTTCAATCAATCTCAATTCACATGTATGCATAGTTACTTTCAAGAAAAATATTTTCCTAAATGTTTCTAGAAATATTATAAAAAATGTTATCTAATGAAAAAGTATATTTTTCTCATGTTTTCAAAGAAACGTTTCAACATAAAATTAAATGTATTTTTGATATCTTTTAAAATTATTTATGAATTATTATTCATCCATGTGTACAAGATATTATGATACAAATAACTATATTTTTCTTGATGGAATATTAGGATGATAAATTCTGGTTGATTGTATGTAACTCATTTCGTTCCCACAAGTTAATTAAGTTCTAATGAAAGAGTTATGAAATGCATTCATTTTCCATGGGATATACAATTTAGAAAGAATGGGATGTTATTGAATAATGTTTCCTTACTTTGAGTTATACTATAATGGAATGATGATTATCTCTATGATATTTGGAACATTGATATATGGTTATCAATATGTGATGGATTTGACCATTAAAATCATTTAACGTATTGGGTAACTTGATATATATAAATATAGATATATCATTAGACAATATTGATATTATTGGACATTATTGTAAATATCTATAATCACATATTGATGAATAAATATCATTTCAACTGGATTTGATCATATTAATTTGTTTTGACATGATTTATAATAAATATGATCACATTATTATGTGTGATTATGAATATCTTCTGCTATGATTATGTGTAGTCAAGGTTAAAAACACATAAGTTCACAAAAATATGGGTTAATATGCATATGATTCCACATTCATTTGATATGAGTCTTTATTGATCATTATTTATTGAAATATTTGTTAATTATTCATCTATATTTGAATTTATGATGTAGGGTTGTATTTGTATAAATATTTTACATAGTGATCTTGGATTGGATTATGATTTCTTACCCTTATTATCATATTTTATCTCTTATGAATTATATCTACAAGTTTTACCCTTACAGGGCATCTCATATCACCCTCTCTTGTGTTTTCCATACCTAAGTTTTCCAGGAAGGTACTAAGTATAATATGTCTTGATGGGTTAAAATTTGATGACCCATGTTGGATATTTTGAAGATCATTTAATAAATTAGTTTATTTTGATTGAATTATTATATTAATGAAAAAAATATGGGCCTCAAAACATTATTTGTAGAGACCCGAAGCATGACGTACAAGGACATTACATTAATTTTGCGGAAAACATAGTACAAAAAAAAACACAAACACAAGGACTGTAATAGTTTAGTGTCTTTGGAAACTCGGAATATAATCTTCTAATCATGGTGAAAGATCTTCAACATCTCTCATAAAGATCTTCCTTTTTTTACCTAAAACCTTTCTTTATATCCTGGGGAAAAGAAAACCTAAAAGGGTGATCTCAAATGCTCAGTAAGGGTAAACAAAAGAAATATCAATCACATCATATTCATAAGGACATAACATTTTGGAAATCTTAACCTACAAAAGAGATCATAATATCATAACATGGGATAAATCATAGTAGTTAAATTTAATCCCAATAATCATATCTTAAAACATGAAACTTTGTGGCATACACACATAATCATAGAGAATCATTTCTTATTAGTCAAGACTCATTTCCAAGACTATCTTAGTGGACGAAGTCCATTTTTGAACCGAGTTCATTCCTCGTTTCAGTCCTATTTCACTGAACTGGTTTAACCTGCCGTTCCATCCATGTCTATCTAATGAGATATAAAATCTTTACCCAATGCATCGGAGGGAGATATAGGTCCCACCCATCTCATAATAATACCATTCTTATGTGTGCCACAAAATCAGAAATCATACAACATTGCATAACCCATGTAATAAAAATGGGATTCTTAAACATCATGACATCATAAAAAAATTTCTATCAGATAAAGAAATTCATAAAAATAAGTCCATCAAAACATAATCAAATCAATTTAATAATAGGGATATAAATATAACCCTATAATATCTTAGATGGAAAATAATTTTGATAAAACACTTAAACTCCATTCTTGAGGAAAATATCCTTTCAAAAACATTTTCTTTTCTTAACATGTCATACAATTTTAAACTAAAAGAAGCTGATTAAAAATAAACTTGAAAACTTGTAAAGGATTCTTCTTGGAAATAATGTTTTAAAAATCCATTCATGTTGTATAAGTTAAAAAAACATTCTTCTCGTACTTTTGTCGGAAAAGTCAAAAAGTACATCGTACGAAAAACGACAAAATATTCCGTTCATATCTTTTACTAAAAACTCACCAAAGGGTAAAATTGAATATAAAATATTGTATAAGGATATAAATATTACATATTTAGGAAACATGGATGTAGATGATAAAATACACCCCAGTAAATAACAGAGTATAAACAATCTCGGATAAAAATGAGATTGTGATATTTTCAATTACCTTAGGTCCGATTTGCTTCGTAAGTGTCTGAACCTCCTGTATAATGATTTAAATAATGTCATTGACTTATCCCAGAATCATACTCATTGTTATGATATCATATATGGTTCACTTATGACTTAATTTTACCCGTTCTTTTGTAAATTCCATATTAAAGAGCATTTTGGGTAAAATTGTTTCATTTGTCATCCGTGTTTTGACTTGTAATTATTCATATGATTACTTAGATCATGATAACTTAATTCCAGAATATAAAACATGATTTATATATAATATATATTTATAATATACATATATATAATAGATCACTAAATGGAAAGAAATACATCGTTCATGGAGACAGTAGGCCGTACGTACGCATGAACGTTCTTTTCATTTCCTTATTGAGTTGAATGGAATTAAGTAGATGAAATAAATATATATACACATAAATCCAGTATCATTATTATGTAATATATTTCATTATTACTTATTATATATAATTTATAATCATTCATGAATGGTTAACGTGGAGAATGAATCTCATCGCGTCGTGGAGACGGTAGTCCGTACGTACGCACGATCGACGATATCGTTCTCATGATCATGGAATTGTATTGGAGTTTGTGTATACTATTTAAGAATCAATATCACTTTACAATAATCATATATAGTTATTATGTACACCATTATAACCATCCAAGTAAGGTGGTGGTGGAAAATAGATTACACCACGGCGTGGAGACGATATTCCGTACGTACGTAGGCGCGGTGATCTCGTTTTCCGTAGGATGGATAGATGGTGAAATAGGGTCGTCTCATACTTATAATAACATATCAGTATATGAGTTATACTGATGTTATTACTTCATAATGAAACAACCTATGAAGAAGAAGTGGAAGAAGAAATAAAGTTGAAAGAATCGGTAAAGGACATTACCTCTTCTTTGAAGCGCCTCTTTGAGATCTCCTTTTAGGGCACTAAAATTTGTCATTGAAGAATACCAGAACCTCTAGGATGCTGATAGGGAAGTGGAGAAGTGAATTTGGCATGGTTTTCCCGATCTTGAAGGCTCAAAGTGGTGTGAGGAAGAGAGGGAGGAGGTGCCCTTTTATAAGGGAGGAGAGGTGATCCTTTGGAAAAACTAAAAATATTATTTTATTATAAAGCCAAATTCAGTTTTAAATAGCTCAAAATTGATCTATTTCGAAGCTAAGGTGGGTATGGGTATCAATCCTCTCATCCAATAGAATTTAGATAAGTTTAGGTTCTTATTTTAACCTTATCATTTATATTTAACATTAAGTTAAATAATTTTACTTTTACCGTGTCTTCTTGTGTTCATATAATATAAGGTTAATAAACTTACTATAAGCAGAAAAAAGAACCCCAAGTTGTTTATTATTAATATATACAGCCTTATCTATGTCATTTTCTAGAACCTTATATTTTTAAGAATAAAATAACAATTAATAAAATAATATTTGTTTTAAAACTATTTTATGTCAATTTTGACACTATTTTGTAATTGATTTTTTTTTTGAAAATCATAACAGAAAGATTAGTTCAAAAAAAGATAATTAAATCAAGAAGAACATGTCATATTAACCTATAAATTTATTGGAATTCATAAAAAGTCTCAAATTACATTTATTTTGGTATTTATAACATCAATTATGTCAATATTTCATTAATAAGATAATTACTGCATCATCATTGTGTCATAAATAAATTAAATTATTTAATGTCTAAAAATTAAAAATAAAATACCACTATGTAGGAAATCTTTTTAGATTTCTAATGAATATTTACAGTCGAATTTATCTTATGTATAACCCTATAGGTAAAATGATATACTTATTAAACTTTGATTTTAACTATTTTAACCCTTCTTTAAATAAATTAATAATAAATGTCCTAATCCAATCCAAGTGGTCCTATGTAGAGACCCAAAGCATGACGTACATGGAAATTACATTACTTTTGCGGAATACTTAGTACATAACAAAAACACACACACAAGGATCGTAATAATTTAGTGTCTTTGGAAACTCGGAATATAATCTTCTAATCGTGGTGAAAGATCTTCAACATATCCCATAAAGATCTTCCTTTTTTTACCTAAAACCTTTCTTTATATCCTGGGGAAAAGAAACATAAAAGGGTGAGCTCAAATGCTCAGTAAGGGTAAACAAAATAAATATCAATCACATCATATTCATAAGAACATAACATTTTGGAAATCCTAACCTGCAAAAGAGAGGTTAATTTCATAACATGGGATAAATCATAGTAGTGAAATGAAATCCCAATAATCATAACATAAAACATGAAACTTTGTGGCATAAACACATAATCATAGATAATCATATCTTATTAGTCAAGACACATTTCCAAGACTATCGTAGTGGACAAAGTCCATTTCTGAACCGAGTCACCCTCGTTTCAGTCATGTTTCACTAAACCGGTATAACCTACCGTTCCAGCCATGTCTTTCTCATGAGATATAAAATCTTTACCCAATTCATTTTAGGGAGATATAGGTCCCACCCATCTCATAATGATACCATTCTTATGTGTGCCAAAAAATCATAAATCATACATCATTACATAACCCATGTAAAAAAATGGGATTCTTAAACAACATGACATCATAAAACAATTCATATAAGATGAATGAATTCCTAAAAAAATTCCATCACAACATAATGAAATCAATGTAATAATAGGGATATAAACGGAACCCTATATTATCTTAGATGGAAAATAATTTTGATAAAACACTTGAACTCCATTATTGAGGAAAATATCCTTTCGACTTTAAAACCCTTTTTCCTTTCTTAACAAGTCATACAATTTTAAACTAAAATAAGTTGATTAAAAAAACTTGAAAACATGTAAAGGAATATTCTTGGAAATAATGTTTTAAAAATCCATTCATGTCGTATAAGTTAAAAAAACATTCTTCGTACTTTTGTCGGAAAAGTCAAAAAGTACCTCGTACGAAATACGACAAAAGATTCCTTTCATATCCTTTACTAAAAACTCACAGAAGGGTACAATTGGATTTAAAAAATTTTAGTTGGATGGAAATAATATTACATATTGAGGAAACCTAGATGTGGATTATAAAATACAACCCAGTAAATGCCAAAGTATAAACAATCTCGGATAAAAAATGAGATTGTGATATTTCCCTTACCTTAGGTCTGATTTGCTTCGTAAGTGTACGAACCTGCTGTATAATGATTTAAATAATTTAATTGAATTATTAAATAATCATATTAATTTTTTTTATATCATATATGGTTCACTTATGACTTTTTATTACCCGTTATTTAGTAAATTCCATGTTAAAGAATGTTTTGGGTAAAATTGTTTCATTTGTCGTCCGTGTTTTGACTTGTAATTATTCATATGATTACATAGATCATGATTAATTAATTCCAGAATATAAAATATTATTTATATATAATATATATTAAGAATATATATATATATAATAAATCAGTAAATGGAAAGAAATACACCATTCATGGAGATAGTAGGTCGTACGTACGCATGAACGCTGTTTTCGTTTCCTTATTGAGTTGAATGGAATTAAGTAGATGACATACATATATATACACATAAATCCAGTATCATTATTATGTCATATATTTCATGATTACTTATTATATATACTTTATAATCATTCATGAATGGTTAAGTGGAGAATGAATCGCATCGCGTCGTGGAGACGGTAGTCCGTACGTACGCACGAGAGATGATATCGTTCTCATGATCATGGGACTGTATTGGAGTATATGTATACTATTTCAGAATCAATATCACTTTAAATTAATCATATATAGTTATTATTTACACCATTATACCCATCCAAGTATGGTGGTGGTGGAAAATAGATTACACCACGGCGTGGAGACGGTGTTCCGTACGTACGCACGTGCGGTGATTTCCTTTTTCCGTAGGATGGATAGAAGGTTAATTAGAGTTGTTTCATATTTATAATAACATATCAGTATATAATAAATACTGATGTTATTACTCTATCATGAAACAACTAAAGAAGAAGAAGTTGAAGAAGAAATAAATTGAAAAAGATCGGTAATGGATATTACCTCTTTTTGATGCGCCTTCACTTAACCTCCACTTAAAGAACTAAGGATGGTCTTTTAAGAAGACCAGGACCTCTAGGATGATACTAGGGAAGTAGAGAAGATATTTTGTCAGGGGTTGGCCGAGCTTGAATGCTCAAATTGGTGTGCGGAGGAGAGGGATGAGGTGCCCTTTTATAAGGGAGGAGAGAGGCACCTTAAGAAAATCTCAAAATATTATTTTATATTAAGGTCAAATTCGGTTGATAATGGTTCCAAAGGGTCTTATTTCGAATATAAAGTGGGGATGGGTCGAAATCCTCTCATCCAATAGGATTTAGACAAGTTTAGGTTATTATTTTAAACTTATCAATTAGATTTAACTCTAAGTTTAATAATTTAACTTTTACCGTGTCTTTTTGTTTTCTTACACTATATGGTTAATAAACTTACCATAACAAGCCAAACAAACCCCAAGTTGTATATTATTAATATATCTATCCTTATATAAGTCATTTGGCCGAACCTTGATTTTTAGGAATCAAATAACAATCAATAATATAATATTTGTTTTAAAAACTAATTTATGTCAATTTTGACACTATTTGGTACATGATTTTTATGAAATTCATAACAGAATGATAAGTTCGAACCAAGTTACTTATATCCACAATAACATGTAATATTAACCTATAAAATTGATTTAAGTCAAAAAAGTCTAAAATTACATTTATTTGGGCATTTATAACATCAATTATGTCAATATTCCATTAATAAGACAATTACTGCATCATCTTTGTCTCAAAATAAATGATAATTATTTAATCCCTAAAAATTCAAAATAAATTCCTATGATGTATATAATTGTAGTAGATTTCTGGAGACCATTAATGTTCGAAGTTTCATGAAGTTTATCACAAAATTAAAATTATTATACTTATAAGATTTAAGAAAGTGACATGTTGTCACATTCTTTGGTTTTAATAATAATTAAATTATTTTCATGGAAAAAAGTCCATTAAATGAATCTAATCTGACCCGTAGGTTATATGGGTCTACTTTTAGCCATACAATAGGATTTTTCCAAGTGTTAGGGTAATTTTATAATCTTATATTTACCCTTAATTACCCGATTTACCATTAACTATAGTAAATAAAATTTACTGTAGTTACTATTGACAATGCCCAAAAATAAAAAGTAGCTTATTAACATAATTTGGACACACTAATTCCAAATATGGAATAAATTTTTCCAAATTAAATATACAAAAGATGCAGAAATTAAATTAAAATTAATCCCGTTGTCGAAAGAAAACAGGTTTTTCTTTAAAACATTGCAAAAGATTGAATTGATTTAACCTACGAATTCAAGGTAAAATCAATGCTAATGACATAAATTATATTAAATGGTTAAAATATATTCTATTTATACTTTAAAACCATTCAATACTATAATTTAACCACATAAGATATTACGATGAAAAAAGTTGTTTTTAATTAAAATATAGTGTGTTTTTACTATTCATTAAAATATGAAAGTTATCGGAAAAATATCAAAACTTTATCTAATGTAAATTTTTATATCCGGATTCAAAAGAAGAATTTTATTTTGTCAAATTGAACTTATAAACATGTCAAAAACTAGATTTTAAGTGGGTGCGCCATCAAAAGGCAGTAAAACTGCATTTTTTTATAAATAATTATTTTACCTGAAAAATTTATTTTGTTCTTATAAAATGTTATAGAAATGTGTAAGATGAATAATAATGTTATAAAATTCAAAATTTAGTTAACACTATTCATAACGGCTAGTTCATAACAATATTATAATAATATATCGTTGTTTAGTAAAACCCGGTATTGCGTACAAGACACGCTATCAAGGAAGGTCGCGATTGCATATACTGCAAGCTAATACAGTGTTGCGTATAGCGCAAGATAATCTTGGTGTATCGTACAATAGAAGATATAAATGAAATTAAAAAGAATGTATCTTATAAAATATCAGGTTGTTACATTCTACCCCCCATAAAATGAATTTCTGCCTCGAAATTCGTTGGGGTTATAAATCGTTTACTATTCATAAAAACCCACATCGTAAAATGAAATACCAAAACTGAACTTTAAAAACTAAAGTATGAAATATAACGGTTACCCAAATGAACTCATCACTGGGTTTCCATATAGGAGAAAATATGGACATGGAAGAGAAATATAACCGTCATGTTCTGATGGAGAGTGGTAGAGAACATGGCTATGAAAAAGCCAACAATCACAAAGCTATTGATTTTTGGTGATCTAAGGTACCATCAGATTCATCAGATATAAGGGCAGTGGGACAAATTTTTTGGTTTTTCAAGATCATTTCCCTGAATTTGATGAAATTGGAATTAGAAGAAATACTTTCATGATTTTGGTATAGTCTCACCGTTTGTCACTCTTTGGAAAATTTCCACTTCATCTCTTAAAGAAATGAAGTTGAATTTGTCATTCATGATGTGTTAGCAGATCATGTGATAGAATGATGGGTCATTCCATCTGTCTCAAACAAAAGGTTAGAAAAGTTATCATAAGTCCATCTATAGTGAGATTAATCTTATATAGTTCCTAAAATGGACTTATACTACTTAATATAATAAAACTAGTTTCTACTAAATAGGGACTTCCTGTAGGCCAGTGGTAGGCGAAAAAGGCCAGTCGCACTTCGGTTGTGGGTTCGATTCCCACAGCCTTGTCCGACGCGATGGGTTGTCGCCCGTCCTACAGGTTGTACTTTTCCTAAAACTACATTACTATAAAATCCCATCAGTAATATCAAAAAAAGTTCTATCCTAAAACAATACTTAGCATATGTCCAACATAATCCATTCCAATATTTAGGCTTATCTAAAATACTTTATTCCAAGCTCATAGTATAAAGAAAACAATTACTTGAAATGTCATCAACCAAGCATGTGAATACCATCATTTATCCCCCATATATATATTGTTGGTCACATTCCAATCATGTGAATACCTTAATCATGTATTCTCTTGAAAGAAATGAATACCCATTGAACCATAGTGAAAACATGAATGCAGTTAAATGTTAACAATTTCCACGTACCAAAATCCTCAAAATTCTATATACACATACCATGATATAACTTAGTCCTTATCTCAATCATGAGCACATTAATACTGTCAAACATTTCATTTTCTCATTATCCCTTCATTATGCGCATATCATCTACTTTCCAAAATATTTGAATCACTTTTCATGGTTACCGGTACCTTAAAATTATTGAAAACCACAATAGAATAATACAAAAATATTCTAATACACAATAAAAGTACCTCAACAACATTATTCTTGAATACCAATACATAAACACTTCAATCCATCCTCTTCAATTATTGTCCTGGAATAAGTCCTTCCTTGATTTAGAAGTAACTTTTTAGGTCCGGGTAGTGAGTTGGGTAATTCCCATGTTCTCCACAAATAATACATTGAACTCCATAACAGTCTGTCACTCTATGACCCTTTTCTCCACACAGATAACATAGGTCCCTCCATTTGAGGTATTCCTCAAGGTTCTTCTTCCCTTCTTTAGAAATATCAATCTTCCTTTCGTTATGATCCTCAACATGAGAACATGCATACTAGTCTATCTTCCGCTTATTTGATGAATTAGGCATACCACTAAATTTCACCTTGTTAATCATATATCGCGATGACTGATTCAGCATAATCACAATATCTTTCTCTCTAGGAATTACACAATTTTTTTTCTCATTGTCACCAATTTCTCCATTGGATTCAATGTTAACCGAATTCCTTATGGTTCCCTCCATTAACTAAAACACAAAAAGAATTCTGTGAGAGGAAAAATAATGCTAGGGAAAACAACATAGTAAAGGGGGAGTACCCTCAATATCTAACATATTAGGTTAAATTATAAGATCCTTATCACAATTTTAGGACTATAACCTATACGTATACTTAACCTTAGAGACATCCCTAGACATAACTGAGAAATATCTCTAGGGATCTCACTAACGTTTTCGCATCCTAGTTTCCAAAGGTTGACTAAACCTTTCCTCTGATACCAACTGTAGAGACCCGAAGCATGACGTACATGGACATTACATTACTTTTGCGGAATACTTAGTACATAACAAAAACACACACACAAGGATCGTAATAGTTTAGTGTCTTTGGAAACTCGGAATATAATCTTCTAATCATGGTGAAAGATCTTCAACATCTCCCATAAAGATCTTCCTTTTTTTACCTAAAATCTTTCTTTATATCCTGGGGAAAAGAAAACATAAAAGGGTGAGCTGAAATTCTTAGTAAGGGTAAACAAAATAAATATCAATCACATCATATTCATAGGAACATAACATTTTGGAAATCTTAACCTGCAAAAGAGAGCATAATTTCATAACATGGGATAAATCATAGTAGTGAAATTAAATCCCAATAATCATAACATAAAACATGAAACTTTTTGGCATACACACATAGTCATAGAGAATCATATCTTATTAGTCAAGAGTCATTTCCAAGACTATCTTAGTGGACAAAGTCCATTTATGAACCGAGTCACCCTCGTTTCAGTCCTGTTTCACTGAACCGGTATAACCTACCGTTCCATCCATATCTATCTCATGAGATATAAAATCTTTACCCAATGCATTGGAGGGATATATAGGTCCCACCCATATCATAATGATACCATTCTTATGTGTGCCAAAAAATCATAAATCATACATCATTACATAACCCATGTAATAAAAATGGGATTCTAAAACAGCATGTCATCATAAAACAATTCATATAAGATAAAGGAATTCATAAAAACATTCCATCACAACATAATCAAATCAATGTAATAATAGGGATAGAAACAAAACCTTATATTATCTTATATGGAAAATAATTTTGATAAAACACTTGAACTCCATTATTGAGGAAAATATCCTTTCTACTTTAAAACCCTTTTTATTTTCTTAACAAGTCTTACAATTTTAATCTAAAATAATTTTATTAAAAATAAACTTGAAAACTTGTAAATTATGCTTCTTGGAAATAATGTTTTAAAAATCCATTCATGCCGTATAAGTTAAAAAAACATTCT
This sequence comes from Viscum album, assembly GCA_963277665.1. Classification (NCBI taxonomy): domain Eukaryota; kingdom Viridiplantae; phylum Streptophyta; class Magnoliopsida; order Santalales; family Viscaceae; genus Viscum; species Viscum album. The sequence continues at coordinate 896,241,819 of OY728156.1, forward strand.
TCGTACTTTTGTCGAAAAAGTCAAAAAGTACCTCTTACGAAAAATGACAAAAGATTCCTCTCATATCCTTTACTAAAAACTCACCAAAGGGTAAAATTAGATTTAAAAAATTGTAGTTGGATGTAAATAATATTACATATTGAGGAAACATGGATGTGGATGATAAAATACACCCCAGTAAATGCCAAAGTATAAACAATCTCGGATAAAAAATGAGATTGTGATATTTCCCTTACCTTAGGTCCGATTTGCTTCGTAAGTGTCCGAAACTCCAGTATAATGATTTAAATAATGTCATTGACTTATTACATAATCATATTAATTGTTATGATATCATATATGGTTCACTTATTACTTTATATTACCCGTTCTTTTGTAAATTCCAAGTTAAAGAGCGTTTTGGGTAAAATTGTTTCATTTGTCATCCGTGTTTTGACTTGTAATTATTCATATGATTACTTAGATCATGATTACTTAATTCCAGAATATAAAACATGATTTATATATAATATATATTCATAATATACATATATATAATAAATCAGTAAATGGAAAGAAATACACCATTCATGGAGACGGTAGGCCGTACGTACGCATGAACGCTGTTTTCGTTTCCTTATTGAGTTGAATGGAATTAAGTAGATGACATACATATATATACACATAAATCCAGTATCATTATTATGTCATATATTTCATGATTACTTATTATATATACTTTATAATCATTCATGAATGGTTAAAGTGGATAATGAATCTCATCGCGCCGTGGAGACGGTAGTCTGTACGTACGCACGAGCGATGATATCGTTCTCATGATCGTGGGACTGTATTGGAGTGTATGTATACTATTTCAGAATAATTATCACTTTAAATTAATCATATATAGTTATTATTTACACCATTATACCCATACAAGTAAGGTGGTTGTGTAAAATAGATTACACCACGGCGTGGAGACGGTGTTTCGTACGTACCCACGCGTGGTGATTTCATTTTCCCATAGGATGGATAGAAGGTTAATTAGAGTTTTTTCATATTTATAATAACATATCAGTATATAAGAAATACTTATGTTATTACTTTATCATTAAACAACTAAAGAAGATGAAGTTGAAGAAGAAAGAAATTGAAAAAGATCGGTAATGGATATTACATCTTTTTGACAGGCCTTCACTTAACCTCCACTTAAAGAATTAAGGATAGTCTTTGAAGATGACCAAGACCTATATAATGATACTAGGGAAGTGGAGAAGAGATTTAGGCAGGGTTTGGTAGAGATTGAATGCTCAAATTGGTGTGATGAGGAGAGGGAGGAGGTGCCCTTTTATAAGGGAGGAGATGGGCACCTTAGGAAAATCTCAAAATATTATTTTATATTAAGGTCAAATTCGGTTTATAATGGTTCCAAAGGGTCTTATTTCGAATATAAAGTGGGGATGGGTCGAAAGCATCTCATAAAATAGTATTTAGACAAGTTTAGGTTGTTATTTTAACCTTATCAATTAGATTTAACTCTAAGTGAAATAATTTAAATTTTACCTTGTCTTTTTGTTTTCATACACTATATGGTTACTAAACCTACCATAAAAAGCCAAAAGAATCCCAAGTTGTTTATTATTAATATATATATACTTATCTAGTAATTTGGCTTAACCTTAGATTTTTAGGAATTAAATAACAATTAATAATATAATATTTGTTTTAAAAACTAATTTATGTCAATTTTGACACTATTTGGTACATGATTTTTATGAAATTCATAACAGAATGATAAGTTCTAACCAAGTTACTTATATCAACAATAACATGTCATATTAACCTAGAAAAGTAATTTAAGTCATAAAAAGTCTCAAATTACATTTATTTGGGCATTTATAACATCAATTATGTCAATATTTCATTAATAAGACAATTACTGCATTATCTTTGTGTCATAATAAATGATAATTATTTAATCCCTAAAAATTCTAAATAAATTAATATGATGTATATAATTGTATTTTATTTCTTTAGACTATTCATGTTTGGGGTTTAATGAAGTTTATCACTAAATTAAAATTATTATACTTATAAGATTTAACAAAGTGACATGTTGTCACATTCTTTGGTTTTAATAATAATTAAATTATTTTCATGGTAAAAAGTCCATAAAATGAAACTAATCCGACCCTAAGGTTATATGGGTCTACTTTTATCCATCCAATAGGATTTTTACAAGTGTTAGGGTAATTTTATAATCTTATATTTACCCTTAATTACCCGATTAACCTTTAACTATAGTAAATATAATTTACCGTAGTTACTATTCACAATGCCCAAAAATAAAAAGTAGCTTATTAACATAATTTGGACCCACTGATTCCAAATATGCAATCCATTTTTCCAAATTAAATACACAAAATATGCAGAAATTAAATTAAAATTAATCCTGTGTTCGAAAGAAAACGGGTTTTTCTTTAAAACATTGCAAAAGATTGAATTGATTTAACCTACAAATTCAAGGTAAAATCAATTATAATGACATACATTATATTAAATGGTAAAAATATATTCTATTTATACTTTAAAACCATTCAATATTATAATTTAACCACATAAGATATTATGATGAAAAAAGTTGTTTTTAATTAAAATATAGCGTGTTTTTACTATTCATTAAAATATGAAAGTTAGCCGAAAAATATCAAAACTTTATCTAATGTAAATTTTTATATCCTGATTCAAAAGAAGAATTTTATTTTGTCAAATTGAACTTATAAACAAGTCAAAAACAAGATTTAAAGTTGGTGGGCCATCAAAAGGTGGAAAAACTGCATTTTTTGAAAAATACTTATTTTACCCGAAAAATATATTTTGTTCTTATACCATGTTCTAGAAATGTGTAAGATGAATAATAATGTTATAAAATTCAAAATTTAGTTAACACTATTAATAATGTCTAGTTCATAACAATATTATAATAATATATCGTTGTTTAGTAAAACCCTGTATTGTGTACAAGACACGCTATCGAAGAAGGTCGCGATTGCGTATACTGCAAGCTAATACAGTGTTGCGTATAGCGCCAGATAATCTTGGTGTGTCGTACAATAGAATATATGAATGAAATTAAAAAAAACGTATCTTATAAAATCTTGGGTTGTTACAGCCTAAATGGTCATATTTTATTCCAAAGGTTGTTTTTGGTCGAATTACACTTATCCAATAGAATTAGGACAAGTGTTATGGTAATAAAAATATCATTTTTACCCTTAATTAACCTATTTACTTTTAACCGTGGTAAAAAAAGTAAAAAGTTACTTTTCACCAAAAATTATTTTAATCTCATTGAACCACATTTTACTTATTGACATAAACTGTGTCTCTCGGATTTTTGAAATTCCACTCACAGAAGTGGTAAAATTATGTTTTATGAAAAAATCATTTTTTTAACTACCACTTAGTGGTTTCACTATTCATCAAAAAATAAAAGTTTGCAGAAAAATACCAAAAATATGGCCTAAGCTATATTTGATATTATGAACTCAAAAATGATGTCAATTTTACCAAATTAAAAACATATCAGTTGCATTACTTAATTTAAAAATTAATTCCGGTCTTCAAAACAAATAGTGTGTTCTTAAGAGATAATAACTATCAAAAGATTGACACTTGTTTATGTCTGGTTTAAATGTGAAATTACATCCAATGACCAACATTGTATTAAATTGTAAAAATATATTCTAAATATACATTAAAACCACTCAAATTAATAATTTATCACTATTAATTATTTCAATTAAAAAGGTTGTTTTTAATTTAAATTTAGTAATTTTCACTATTCATCAGAAAATGAAAGTTATCCGAAAAGTACCAAAATTTCACCCTAAGCTAATTTCGATATTCTGAATCCAAAAATAAAGTCCATTTTGAAAAATAAAATTTACAAAATTTCAAAAAGTGGGTATTACTATTCATAACGGCTAGTTTTAATAATATTTTAATAGCATATTGTTGTTTAGTGAAACTCGTTATTGCGTACTACACACGCTATCGATGAAGTTCTTGATTGCGTGTAATGCAAGGCAAGTCAAGGATGCGTGTTGTGCAATCTCCTTTTGGTTTAGAATACAACACAAGACATTAATGAAATTAAAAATAATATTTTTCATAAAATCTTGGTGTGTTACATTCTACCCCCCTTAAAATGAATTTTTCCCTCGAAATTTGTCGGGGTTATAAATGGTTTACTACTCGAAAGTTTCTTTAATAGAAACCCACATCGTAAAAAGGAATACCAAAACCAATCTTTAAAAACAAAAGTATGAAACGTAACGGTTACCCAAATAAACTAATCACTAGGTTTCCACATGTGTGAAAATATGGATATGGAAGAGAAATCTAACCATCATGTTCTGATGAGAGTGGTAGAGAACATGGATATGGAAAAGCCAGCAATCACAAAGCCATAAATTTGTGACGATCTAAGGTACAATCTGATTCATTAGATATAAGATCACTAGGACAACATTTTTGGTTTTCAAGATCATTTCCCTAAAGTTGATGAAATTGGAATTAGAAGAAATACTTTCGTGATTTTGGTATAGTCTCACCGTTGGTCGTTCTTTGGACAATTTCCACTTCATCTCTTAAAGAAATTAAGTTGAATTTTTCATTCATGATGTGTTAGCAGATCATGTGATATAATGATGGGTCATTCCATCTATCTCAAACAAAAGGTTAAAAAAGTTATCAAAACATACATAAGTCCATCTATAGTGAGATTAATCATATATGGTTCTTAAAATGGACTTATACTTCATATATAATACTGCTTAATATAATAAAACTAGTTTCTACTAAACAGGGACTTCCTGTTGGCCAGTGGTAGGCGATAAAGGCCAGTCACACTTTGGTTGTGGGTTCGATTCCCATAGCCTTTTCCAACGCGATGGGCTGTCACCCGTCCTGCAGGTCATCCTTTTTCTAAAGATATATTACTATAACATAACATAAAAAAGTTATATCCTTAAACAATACTAACTTATGTCCAACATAATCCATTCCAATCTTTAGGCTTATCTGAAATATTTCGGTCCAAGCTCATAGTATAAAGAAAATGATTACTTGAAATGTCACATAACAATCACGTGAATGCCATCATTTATCCCCAATATATCATAAGATATATCTTTTTGGTCAAATTTCAAACATGTGAATACCTTAATCATTTATTCTCTTGAAGAATGAATACCCATTTAACCTTAGTGAATACATGAATGCTGTTAAAAGTTAACACTTTCCACAAACCAAAATCCTCAAAATTCCTTATACTCAAACCATGACATCACTTAGTCCTTATATCAATCATGAGATCATGTATACTGTCAAACATTTCATTTTTTCCTTATCCCTTAATTATGCGTATATCATCTTTTTTCCAAAAATATCTAAATAACTTTCCATGGTTACTGGTAACATAAAATTATGAAAACCACAATATACCAATACATAAATATTCCAATACTCCACGATACTATATACAACATTATGTTGGAATCCCATTACATAAACACTTAATCATTCCACCACATCATTGTCATATTCAACATCGCCAATAGTGATCTCATTTGACTTCCCTTTGTCCTTTCCCTTAAGTGGTTTCTCATGTCGATCATCACTAACCCTTGGATTAGGGAATTTATTAGTATAATGCCACATTTCCTTGCACTTGAAGCATTGAAGTGTTAGTGGTGTGTTATCTACAGTATTTTATTTATTCACATCATTAGAAACACTTTTTCCATTAATTTGACACTCAGATACTCGATGACCTTGTTTTCCACACTTAAAACATTTTATAGTCCTTTTAAGACAATCTCCACCACGCTTCTTTCCACACTTTGAGCATAAGGAAACATTCATCTTCTTTTCCCCATTATTCTGAGATTTCTCCTTGAACTCCATCTTTTGTTTCTTGTCAAAACTATGAGATGGATAAGTAACACCAACTTCTATTTCTACCTTGATTGCACAACACACAATTTCATCATAGCTACTGAAGTCTCTTATAGCTAATGCCCTTCGAAGATTTGGTTTTAAGCCACTAAAGAATCGATCAACTTTACTTTCATGTTGGATGATAAATCTAGATGCATACCTTGCAAGCCTTGTAAAATTTGCTTTGTATATACGAATAGATTCATAATCCTTTTGCTTTAGTTCAAGAAACTCCTTCTCCATATTTGTTCAAAGAATACGAGGGAAGTACTTATTGAAAAATAAGTTCTTGAACTCAACCCATTCTATGGACTCAATTTCATCTCTTGGCCTTGTATTCTTGATACGATTCCACCATTGATCAGCATCACCTTCCAAAGGATATACTGCTAAGATGAATTTATCATGTTCAAAACATTGAAGAACTGAAAATATCTTTTCAGTGGTAATGATCCATTGTTCAGGAACAAGTGGATCAGAAGACCCATTGGAAGAAGGTGGACGTTGCCTCATGAAGGACTCAATAGAATATTGTTCCCTTCTCTACTCATTTGGAAGTCCAGAATGACTCATAGCTTGTGTAAGTATAGCAATAAGATTTTGCACTCCATCTCCCATAACATTTGTTTGTTCAGGAGGACAATCATTGCATTGTCCATTACATTGATCAACACGGTTCCTTCGGGTTCCAGCCATCGTCTAAAACACAAAAATAATAGTGTGAGAGGCAAAAATCATGCTAGGGAAAACAATATAACTAAGGGGGATTAACTTCAATATCTAACATCTTAGGTTACCGTAATTCAAGTACTATAACCTATACTTATACTTAACATTAGGGACATCCCTAGATATACCTTAGAAATATCTCTAGGGACCTCACTAAAGTTCTCGCATCCCAGTTTCCAAAGGCTTACTAAACCTTTCCTCTGATACCAATTATAGAGACCCGAAGAATGACGTACATGGACATTACATTACTTTTGCGGAATACATAGTACATAACAAAAACACACACACAAGGATCGTAATAATTTAGTGTCTTTGGAAACTTGGAATATAATCTTCTAATCCTGGTGAAAGATCTTCAACATCTCCCATAAAGATCTTCCTTTTTTTACCTAAAACCTTTCTTTATATCCTGGGGAAATTAAAACGTAAAAGGGTGAGCTCAAATGCTCAGTAAGGGTAAACAAAAGAAATATCAATCACATCATATTCATAAGGATATATCATTTTGGAAATCTTAACATGAAAAAGAAATCAAAATATCATAACATGGGAGAAATCATAGTAGTGAAATGTAATCCCAATAATCATAACCTAAAACATGAAACTTTGTGGAATACACACATAATAATAGATATTCATTTCTTATTAGTCAAGACTCATTGACAAGACTATCTTAGTGGACAAAGTACATTTCTGAACTGAGTTCATTCCTCATTTCAGTCCTGTTTCACTGAACCGGTTTAACCTGCCGTTCCAGCCATGTCTATCTCATGAGATATAAAATCCTTACCCAATGAATTTGAGGGAGATATAGGTCCCACCCATCTCATAAGGATTCCATTATTATGTGTGACACAAAATCATAAATCATATATCATTGAATAACCCATGTAATAAAAATGGGATTCTTAAACATCATGAAATCATAAAACAATTCCTATAAGATAAATAAATTCATAAAAATAATTCCAGCACAACATAATCAAATCAATGTAATAATAGGGATAGAAACAGAACCCTATATAATCTTAGATGGAAAATAATTTTGATAAAACACTTGAACTCCATTCTTGAAGAAAATATCCTTTCAAAAAAAATTCTTTTCTTAACATGTCATACAATTTTAAACTAAAATAAGCTGATTAAAAATAAACATGAAAACTTTTAAAGGAATATTCTTGGAAATAATGATTTAAAAATCCATTCATTCTGTATAAGTTAAAAAAACATTCTTCTTGTACTTTTTTCGGAAAAGTCAAAAAGTTCCTCGTACGAAAAACGACAAAATATTCATTTCATATCATTTACTAAAAACTCACCAAAGGGTAAAATTGAATATAAAATATTGTATAAGGATATAAATATTACATATTGAAGAAACATGGATGTGGATGATAAAATACACCCCAGTAAATACCAAAGTATAAATAATCTCGGATAAAAATGAGATTGTGATGATTTCCCTTACCTTAAGTCTGATTTGCATCGTATGTGTCTGAACCTCCTGTATAATGATTTAAATAATGTCATTGACTTATTCCAGAATCATAAACATTGTTCTTATATAATATATGGTTCACTTATGACTTTATTTTACCCGTTCTTTTGTAAATTCCATGTTAAAGAGTGTTTTGGGTAAAATCATTTCATTTGGCGTCCGTGTTTTGACTTGTAATTATTCATATGATTACTTAGATCATGATTACTTAATTACAGAATATAAAACATGATTTATATATAATATATATTCAGAATATACATATATATAATAGATCAGTAAATGGAAATAAATACACCGTTCATGGAGACGGTAGGCCGTACGTACGCATGAACGCTGTTTTCGTTTCCTTATTGAGTTGAATGGAATTATGTAGATGACATACATATATATACATAAATCCAGTATCATTATTACGTCATATATTTCATTATTACTTATTATATATACTTTATAATCATTCATGAATGGTTAACGTGGAGAATGAATCTCATCGCGTCGTGGAGACGGTAGTCCGTACGTACGCACGAGCGATGATATCATTCTCATGATCGTGGAATTGTATTGGAGTGTATGTATACTATTTCAGAATCAATATCAATTTAGAATAATCATATATAGTTATTATTTACACCATTATACCTATCCAAGTAAGATGGTGGTGGAAAATAGATTACACCACGGCGTGGAGACGGTATTCCCTACGTACGCACGCTCGGTGATTTCGTTTTCCATAGGATGGATAGATGGTGAAATAGGATTGTCTCATATTTATAATAACGTATCAGTATATGAGTGATACTGATGTTATTACTTTATAATGAACTACCTATGAAGAATAAGTGGAAGAAGAAATAAACTTGAAAGAATCGGTAACGGACATTACCTCTTCTTTGAAACACCTCTTTGAGATCTCCTTTTAGGGCAATAAAATTGGTCTTTGATGAAGACCAGAACCTCTAGGATGTTCCTAGGGAAGTGTATAAGAGAATTTGGCAGGGTTTGTCTGAGATTGTAGGCTCAATGTGGTGTGAGGAAGAGAGGGAGGAGGTGCCCTTTTATAAGGGAGGAGAGGGGCTCCTTTGGGAAAACTGAAAATATTATTTTATTATAAAGACAAATTCGGTTTTAAATAGCTCCAAATTGATCTATTTCGAAGCTAAGGTGGGGATGGGTCGAAATCCTCTCATCCAATAGAATTTAGATAAGTTTTGGTTCCTATTGTAACCTTATCATTTAGATTTAACATTAAGTTAAATAATTTTACTTTTACCCTGTCTTCTTGTGTTCATATACTATAAGGTTAATAAACTTACTATAAGCAGCCAAACAAACCCCAAGTTGTTTATTATTAATATGTATAGCCTTATCTAAGTCATTTGGCCGATCCATAGATTTTTAGGAATAAAATAAAAATTAATAATATAATATTTGTTTTAAAAACTATTTTATGTCAATTGTGACACTATTTTGTAATTGATTTTTTTGTGAAAATCATAACAGAATAATTAGTTCGAAAAAAGTTAATTAAATCAATAATAACATGTCATATTAACCTAGAAAATTAGTTTAATTCATAAAAGGTCTCAAATTACATTTATTTTGGTATTTATAACATCAATTATATCAATATTTCATTAATAAGATAATTACTGCATCATCTTTGTGTCATAAATAAAATAAATTATTTAATGTCTAAAAATTAAAAATAAAATACCATTATGTATGAAAGCTTTTTAGATTTCTAAGGAATATTTATAGTCGAATTTATCTTATGTATAACCCTATAGTAAAAATGATATACTTTTTAAACATTGATTTTAACTATTTTAACCGTTCTTTAAATAAATTAATAATAAATGTTCTAATCTAATCCACGTGGGCCTAAATGGTCATATTTTATTCCTAAGGATGTTTTTGGTCGAATTAAACATATCCAATAGAATTAGGATAAGTTTTAGGGTACTAATAATATAATTTTTACCCTTAATTACCCTATTTACTTTTAACCATGGTAAAAATAAATAAAAAGTTATTATTCACCAAAAATTATTTTCATCTCATTGAACCAAATTTTACATACTAAAATCAATCGTGTCTCTCGGATTTTTCAAATTCCACTCACAGAAGTGGTAAAATTAAGTTTTATGTAAAATTCATTTTTTAACTACCACTTTGTGGTTTCACTTTTCATCAAAAAATGAAAGTTTCCAGAAAAATACCAAAAATTAGGCCTAAGCTATATTTGATATTATGAACTAAAAAATGATGTCTATTTTAAAAAATTAAAAACATATCAGTTGCATTACTTAATTTAAAAATTAATTTCCGTCGTCAAAACAAATGGCGTGTTCTTAAGAGATAATAACTATCAAAAGATTGACACTTGTTTATGACTGGTTTAAATGTGAAATTACATCCAATGACCAAAATTGTATTAAATTGTAAAAATATATTCTAAATATACTTTAAAACCACTCAAATTAAGAATTTATCACTATTAATTATTTCGATTAAAAAGGTTGTTTTTAATTAAAATTTAGTAATTTTCACTATTCATTAGAAAATGAAAGTTATCCGAAAAGTACCAAAATTTCACCCTAAGCTAATTTCGATATTCCGAATCCAAAAATGAACCCCATTTTGAAAAATAAATTTTACAAAATTTCAAAAAGTGGTTATTACTATTCATAACGGCTAGTTTTAATAATATTTTAATAGCATGTTGTTGTTTAGTGAAACTCGTTATTGTGTACTACACACGCTATAGAGGAAGGTCGCGATTGCATGTAATGCAAGGCAAGTCAAGGATGTGTGTTGTGAAAGCTCCTTTTGGTGTAGCATGCAACACAAGACATTAATGAAATTTAAAAGAATATTTTTCATAAAATATCGGGGTGTTACATTATTTTTATGAAATTATTTGAATAACATTCTAAAATTATAAAATATTTAGTTATGTTATACTTGGGTAAAATAAGTTGTTTTTATAGAATGTTTTATTACTTCCGTATTATGAATCTTGAGTGGGAACTATTAAGATGATTCTATGTATATGATACCTTAATATGTTACGTAAAATGAAATAGTGTGTTTTTATTATAAAATAAATACATGTCATTCTATAGGATGGTTGATGTGGTGTGTAACAGGTTTACCTAGTTGTAACACCTATGAAATATAATGATTGGGTATGAACTCGATCATTATCGGTTCATGATATGACAGACTTAGACCACTCACCAATATGGACACTCCTTAGGGATATGTTTGTTGGATCGAATAGTAGATATATATGTCTATTAGATGGAACAATACAAGAGGGGGGGGGGTGAATTGTAGGTTTAAAAACCTTTGAGTTTTAGCAACAAAGAGATTAGTTTAAATGATATTAAACTAATACAAATACAAAAAACCCACAATTGTATTGAATATAAAAGGTTTGATGTATTGTAATACTAATGTAAAATAAAACAATTGTATTCAAGGTGAACACAATAATCAGAGTAATACAAATATGAATGATTCTACCTTAAAGTGTATAGAATCAATCAATACAAAAAGTAATAGAATGATTGTAATTGAAACAATTACAATTGAATATGTAAAGAAGAAATGAAACAATACAAATCCCTTTCTAATACAAGTAATAGCGGAAATGTAAAAGTAATACAATTCTTTTAACCCAAAGAGAAGGGTTACCCTTTCACCTAGGATAAAAGGTCTGTCTCACCAACACCTTTGTGATCCCTCGATGATCGGCACGTCTGTCTGCCTATCCCCGGCAGCCCTCGATACGATGATCGGCACGTCTGTCTGCCTATCCCCGGCAGCCCTCGATACGATGATCGACACGTCTGTCTGCCTATCCCCGGCAGCCCTCGATACGATGATCGGCACGTCTGTCTGCCTATCCCCGACAGCCCTCAATTTTGTAGGTAATCGGCACCTCTGTCTTTCAATTACTTGAAAGCCCTTGATACGATGATCGGACGCACAAGGCAGATGAGAGAAGTCACAGTGTCTCTCTATAGAATCTTGGTAGTTCACAGAGTCTCTTCATTCGTTCTCTTTGTTCATCGTTGTTGTCTCAGCTTCAAATGACCTCCTATTTATAGGCCTTGGGTTCCAATGGTCATATTTCCTCCAACGGTCATATTGAAATAGAAAGCACGACATCATTTTGATTAGTTTGTAACTAACTCAACGACATCCTTTTGTTAGGACAAGAGATATATAGAAAAGAAAAACACGAGTATAATTCATATGTAGTGAGTGTTTTTGACTAAGTACCAAAACAAATAATGAACATCTGAATAGCAGAGTCAGTACGATACGATTGACACAGTCAGTACGATACGATTGACAGAGTCAGTATGATACGATTGATAGAGTCAGTATGGTACGATTGACAGAGTCAGTATGGTACGATTGACAGAGTCAGTACGATACGATTGACAGAGTCAGTATGGTACGATTGACAGAGTCAGTACGATACGATATGGTCAGTACGATCAACATTGTACGATACGATAAACATGATAAAAGACAATTTGTAATCTACAAACATATGATAGAATACATTTGTGATTTCCAAAACATGATATAGAAGTCAAAAGAAGACTTTTGACTTAACAATCTCCCCCTTTTTGGAAAGCACAACACAAAAATTAAATGTAACAAGAAATACTTATCTCCCCCTGAGTTATTGAAAACTCTTCTGAATAAGATATTGAATACAACTAACTCCCCCTTAGGTATGGACTTTCCTAAGGATTGTATTCGTAGATTTTCCTTAAGAGCATTGTAAAGCATTCTCCCCCTTTGTAAACATTCTCCCCCTTTGTAAAATATTCTCCCCTTTGTAACCAGTCTCCCCCTTTGTGATTTACAAAAAGAAAGGAGTAATCTTGAATTGTCTGAAAGAGTTAATAAAGAAATAAAAGACAATGGATAAAAGAAAAGGAACATAAGAGTCATTACAGAACAAAGACAAGTTCCAAAAGAAGACAAATACAACAATCATTTGTTTTCTCTTTCCTTCTCCTTCTTTATAAGCTCATAATGAACAACTTTCATCTTCTTGATCTCCTTCGTGTCTTCAGAAATTGATTCTCCCTGAGTTTTGTGAATCTCTTGTTGGTCCACAAAAATCTGATCATGATTTCTGATAGTCTCCTCCTGGACTCTGATTACTTCTTCAAGTGTATCAATTCGGTTTTGAAAATTCTTGTTATCTTTGGATAACACAGAATTTTGATTCTTCAGCAAAACCATTTCATCATTGAAGGATGAAACCTTCAAGAACTCAGATTGAAAAACATTCATTCTCTCTTGCAAATCTTTCACTGAGGGAACATCGGCTCTTTGGGAAGACAGAAGGTTCAACCTTTCAACCGTTTCTCTATCAAGATTGTTGAAAGCAATTTCAAGCTCATTTGATAACCTTATTATATCTTCAATTTCTATCTCATGATCATTGATTGAGCTCTCTGTTTTGTACGACCACTTGGTCATCTTATTGCATGCCTTTTTATGAGCAAACGAACTTTCTGATAGAACATTAAAATCGGCTTCTACTGACAAAACATTCTTCTTCTACTCTTTTACGGAGCCAAACTTCTTCTTTTGATTGTCAGTAATAAAATCAATCTTCCCTTCCAGCCTCGAGAAATAGGGAATAGTCTTCTCAACCCTTCTCAAAACATGAACAATGTAATCACTTTTCTTGAGAGAGATTGTATGCTCTGAATCAGTATCTTCATCGTACGATGCTAGTTCATATAACCAGCTTGAGTCAACAAGTGGCTGTTTCCATTTTGCTTTTTCTTTCTGTTTTCTTTCTTCTTCCACTTTGTCACTAATGACAACAACTTTATCAAAATGAGAAGATTGAGCACCTTGCTTTTCTTGAGATGACATTCTGTCCGGAGATCGAGCTTGATCGGCATGAGGAGTTTGTTGAACACCTTCACTCAGATTTTGAACCGATTCCTCTCTACTTTTCTTTTAACTTTGAAGAAATTCTAAAAGAAAGTCTTCTTCTTCTTCTTCCACTTCTTCTATCTATTCCATTACTTGTTTTTGTTTTCGTTCCTCAGGGATACTCTGTACGATGGGCTCTTGATGCACTTATTCTATTAGTTGGGCACTGGAATCCTCAACCGCTTTCAAGACTTTAGAGACATCAAAGTCCTAAGCCTTTCTTTTTAAAAGAACCTTCTTCTTCTTTTCAGCCTGAAGGGTTTCTTCTACCCTTATTCTTTCTGCAAAAGCCTCAGCAGGGTCAAGACCAAAATTTGGATCACCTTCTTTTCTCTGTTCCTTATCCTTTCTCCATTTTACTACAACTTCCTTACTGTACCTTGGCTTCTTCTTCGGCTTTGAACTGGTTTGCGGATCAGACTTTTGAGTAATACCGGTAGATTGAATGTCTTTGGCTGGCATAGGTGCCGATTGATTCTGAGCCAATTCAGCTTCTACATCTCTGACAAAAAGTTTTGAATTCGGATCAAAACAAACATTCAGCTTTTTCATCGTACTCTTACTAATCCATGAGGGCTTCAAATCCATGGGGTTTCCTTTCAAAGGAATGTTACAAAACTTCATACTTTCAAGAATGCACTTCGTAAGGATAGCTGGATACATAATCATCTGGCACTTAATCCCTCCTGTCTTGACATTCTTAATGGTTTCAAAAACATATCCCATGGGATTTTCTTTTCTCATATTCACAAGATAGTCAAGAATAAAGATATCAGAAACTTTCAGAGTTTCTCTATCCCCTTCTCTTGGGATAAGAAAACCTTGAATCCATAAAGTTACAAAACGATTGTCCGGAGAAAGATGAGACACTTTTCTCTTTTCTTCATTAATAACAAACAAAGTCTTTTCAGCACTTTCTCTATTAAACGTACCAACTTCCTCTGGTAGTTTGTGCGATGGATAGAAAGAATCCCCTTCTAGAGAAACATTTAGAAAATGTGCCACTTGTTTCACAGGCATAGACAATTTTCTATCGTATACAGCAAAGTTTATAGTCATTTCTTTGTCGAAAGAAACGGTTTTGTAAAATTGACAAACTTCATCAAAAAGAACCGGATCTTGATAATCAGGCTTTTCAACACACAGATGTTCCCATCCTTGAAACAAAATGATCCTCCTGATTGTAGAATCGTACGTATCGAAAAAATCTCGAGATACTAACCTTTCTCTATTAAAGTCTTTTTCTGTAAAAGTCTTTGAAGACATTTCGGCAGAAGTATTAGCAGAGGATTGAGACATAAAGGTTCTGCCGATGAGAAGATCATACAATGATTTATAGCTGGTGGAGCAGAGCTTCGCCTGAAATCCGGAAAAACCAATGTGGGTTTGGGGAGGGGAGGGGAGGGGGGCTATTTATAGGCGATAAAGTGGTGACCATTGATCTTCTATGGTCGAAAAAGGGTGACCATTGATCTTCTACAGTCAAGATTATAGAAAACCAGATCAATGGTTAGGATTAAAACAAAAAAAAATTTAAAAAATGAAAAAAAATACATGTCGGAGAACATAAGGTAATTGTTGGTTTTGATAGAAATCAAAAGAAAATACAATCGTAAGAAAAAAATATCATCATGATGATGGAAAACAAAGTCATTAATATAAACTAACCGTACTATGGAAAACAATCTTGTTATCATAAACTAACAGTACGATGGAAAACAAAGTCATTACTATGAACTGACCGTACTATGGAAAACAATCTTGTTACCATAAACTAACAGTACGATGGAAAACAAAGTCATTACTATGAACTGACCATACGATAGAAAACAATCTTGTTACCATGAACTGACAATACGATGGAAAACAATCTCGTTACCATGAACTGACAGTACAATGGAAAACAATCTCAATACCATCATCGGTCGATTCAATAGAAAAGAAAATCATTACCATCATCGGTCGATACAAAACTATTGATACGATGGAAAAGAATTTGATTACCGTCATCGGTCGATACAAAACTATTGATACGATGGAAAATAATTTCAATACCATCATCAGTCGATTCAATACTATTGATTTATTGATACGATGGAAAAGAAATTGATTACCATCATCGGTCGATAGTAAATGATACTATAAAACTGTCAATACGATAAACAGGAAAAATGAACGAAACGATAAAAATTTCAATACGATAAACAGAAGGGAAAAAATGAATGATATGATAAAAACTGTCAATACGATAAACAGAAGGGAAAAAATGTATGATATGATAAAAACTTTCAATATGATAAACAGGAAAAAATACACATATTGAGAGAGTAAATAGATAACGATCATAAGATAAAAAGAAACATAAAGATATAGAAAGGAATGTCCTCCCCCATTCTAAGAGGAGTTTCTTACTATCCATGTACCAAATGTACCAAATGTTCTTGTTGGTACACTTCTCGTTTTCCTGAAAAAGAAACGATTAGATTTTCGGAATCCAAACTTGTTTGGATCCAGAAGGGTTAGATAAAAGAATTTTAGGAATCCACATTTGTTTTGAAAAATGAGCTTTATGAAATCCTAAAGATTGAGTTTTGTTAATAGAACAATCTCTTCTCCAATGTCCACCACATTGACACTTAGAACAGAAAATGGTTTTTTGAGGAACAAAATAGTTATTGCTAAAAACAGGTTTGGAATAAGTATAACCAAGACCAGAACGATTTCTCAAAGGTCTAATTTGAGAATACATCCTATCAATGTTTTCTTTTCCAAGAGTAAAGTTTGACAAACACTTTTTCAAAGATAAAATCTCTGACTTTAGTTTTAAAACCAAATTCTTATTTTCTAAAATATTTGAATTTGAACTAGAGTTAGGCTCTAAAATATTTTTCTTTGAAATTACAGTTTCAAGATCCTTAGAAAGTTTATCCTTATCAGATTTAACTTTCTCAAGGGTTTTTAAAATTCTTTAAAAATCAGAAGTTTTCACATCAAGATCTTTAGAAATATCTGACACTTCTTTAGTCAAAATAGAAATTCTAGAATTTTCTTTTTCAAATCTCTTTTTGAGTTTAGAATTTTCATTTTCAAGTAACTTGGAAAATCTAGATACCTCTTCAAAAGAAGGTAATGTATCATCCTCTGATGATGAAGATTCATCATTTGAAGATTCATAATATCTATTATCAATATAATTTTCATTTAAAGAGTCATTTGTAATAGCTTCAGCATTATGTACCTTAGCCATGAGACAATGATCTTCAATTGGTAGTCTGGCTAGAAGTCCAATATTTCTTTGTCCTGATGTCTCATATTCCGACGAATCATCTGAGGAATCACTACAACTTGCACTCCACATATCATTTGCTTTCAAGCCTTTCTTTGTCTTATAAAACCTTTTCTTGTTTCTTTCAGAGTGTTTCTCTTTTCTATCTTTCCTCTTCAGTAAAGGACAATCAGGCCTTATATGTCCTGCTTTCTTGCATTCATAACAAGTTACCTCTGAATCTTTCCTATCATTCTTTTTGAATCTATATTGAAAATCTTTCTTTCCCACAATCTTGTTCATCCTTCGAGCAAGATTGGATAACTCATTATCCGAAAGATTACAATCACTTGAATCAGATATAACAATTTTCTTGGATCTAGACCTTGTAAGCCTTTCAGGTGTTTTAGCTTTAGATGAAAAAGCTACACTTCCATTCCCATTCTTCTTCTTGTTGAAATCAGCATCTCTCTTCATTCTTGTCTCATGCTGTAGAAGAGTTACAAAGAGTTAATCAAGAGTAATCTGGGAAACTTTTCTATTTTCATCAATAGCTGTTCTTTTTGACTCCCATTCATTTGGCATAATATCTATAATCTTATCAACAAGAGCTTCATCATAAAGACCTTTTTCTCCCATAGATTGTAAGCTGTTGACAATTGTCATAAACCTTTGTTGCACATTACATACTGGCTCTCCATAAGGAAAAACAAATCCATGATACTCTGCTCGAAGCATTGCTCTCCTTGTTTCTATAACCTTGAATGTACCAAAATGAGTAACTTCTGATTTCTTCCAAATACAGTTGGCTGCTTCACATGAAGATATCTGAATATATATATACATGGTCATAGAGCATAATAAAGTATTGCGTACCTTGTAATTTAGTTGATATTCTTGCTTCTCTTGGTTGGTGAAAGTACTAACTTCTTTGTTAGGAATTTTGTAACCCCCAGTAAGCATAATAAAATTGTCTACACCAGTATTGATAACGAAAGTCTTCATACCATCTCTCCAATACTCATAATCATTCCCATCAAAGATAGGTGGTCTAGAAGGATTCAGATTATCTATTGATCCAATATTCATTCCTGCCATCTAATACAACAAAAACAACTTTTCCACTCCACACGTTAGTGTAGTAAGTATTCAAGATAGTAATAAGAAATAAAACTAGTAATACAAATCAGTGGAAAACCTCACTCTGATACCAATTGTTGGATCGAATAGTAGATATATATGTCTATTAGATGGAACAATACAAGAGGGGGGTGAATTGTCGGTTTAAAAACCTTTGAGTTTTAGCAACAAAGAGATCAGTTTAAATGATCTTAAACTAATACAAATACAAACACCCACAATTGTATTGAATATAAAAGGTATGATGTATTGTAATACTAATGTAAAATAAAACAATTGTATTCAAGGTGAACATAATAATCAAAGTAAGAAAAATATGAATGATTCTACCTTAAAGCGTATAGAATCAATCAATACAAAAAGTAATAGAATGATTGTAATTGAAACAATTACAATTGAATATGTAAAGAAGAAATGAAACAATACAAATCCCTTTCTAATACAAGTAACAAAGGAAATGTAAAAGTAATACAATTCTTTTAACCCAAAGAGAAGGGTTATCCTTTCACCTAGGATAAAAGTTCTGTCTCACCAACACCTTGGTGATCCCTCGATTCGATGATTGGGACGTCTGTCTGCCTATCCCCGGCAGCCCTCGATACGATGATCGGCATGTCTGTCTGCCTATCCCCGGCAGCCCTCGATACGATGATCGGCACGTCTGTCTGCATATACCCGGCGGCCCTCGATATGATGATCGGCACGTCTGTCTGCCTATCCCCGGCAGCCCTCGATACGATGATCGGCACATCTGTCTGCCTATCCCCGGCAGCCCTCGATTTTGTAGGTAATCGGCACCTCTGTCTTTCAATTACTTGAAAGCCCTCGATACGATGATCAGACACACAAGGCAGATGAGAGAAGTCACAGTGTCTCTCTCTAGAATCTTGGTAGTTCACAGAGTCTCTTCATTCATTCTCTTTGTTCATCGTTGTTGTCTCAGCTTCAAATGAACTCCTATTTATTGGCCTTGGGTTCCAACGGTCATATTGCCTCCAACGGTCATATTGAAACAGAAAGCACGACATCGTTTTGATTAGTTTGTAACTAACTCAACGACATCGTTTTGTTAGGACAAGAGATATATAGAAAAGAAAAACATGAGTACGATTCATATGTAGTGAGTGTTTTTGACTAAGTACCAAAACAAATAATGAACATCTGAATAGCAGAGTCAGTACGATACGATTGACAGAGTCAGTACGATACGATTGACAGAGTCAGTATGATACGATTGACAGAGTTAGTATGGTACGAATGACAAAGTAAGTATTGTACGATTGACAGAGTCAGTACGATACGATTGACAGAGTCAGTATGGTACGATTGACAGAGTCAGTACGAGGCGATATGGTCGGTACGATCAACATTGTACGATACGATAAACATGACAAAAGACAATTTGTAATTTACAAACATATGATAGAATACATTTGTGATTTCCAAAACATGATATAGAAGTCAAAAGAAGACTTTTGACTTAACAATGTTTGTGTTAATTAACATTTTATTTATGAACAATAATGATGAATGAGAGGATAAGACAAATGGAAACCTATCATAATCCCCGTCGATATGAGGTGAATTTATAGCAGCATAGATTGAATGATGGTATCATTTTTTAGGATATAATAAGACTTATGTTCAAAATCATATGACGAATTACATTGATTATTAATTGTTGAACCTCAAAATAAGTTTTTGGTTTTAGAAAATGGATAAAACAAGGAGGAGTCATGTGAAAAATGAATGTGATGACCAATGAAATTATCATCTTCATGAGAAAAGAAATGAAATGGGAGATGGAATGTAAACCATTGTGTTTATATCAAACTATCTATCTCAAAATGTTATTAACGAAGTCATGTTTAGTGAGTCTAATTCACAATTAATGAAAGATCAGTGTATTTTCATAATGGGCATGGAAGAAATAAGATTCTACTTCCAAAATATTGAAAATGTGGGAAAGAAAATCCAAGGAAATTCCTTAATGAAATGAGATGAATTTTTATATATAAAAAATTATAGAATAATGAAACTAATTGAAGAGGAAAAAATTAAGAGTTTAATCAAGGAAAATGAAGATAATCACAGTGAATAATGTTTTTTTCAATTTCATAAGTGTGGGGAACTTGGGAATTATCCTATTTCATTCCCTAATCCAAGTGTTACATCCCTTGTGTCATACGAGTATAAATTTACAAATAAAGTTGAAATTTTTTGGTGAAAAGAATAATATTATATCATGTCTTGAACTATAATTCAAATATTTGGAACACTCAAAATATTTATTATAGGGGTTATGGATCGAGAGGTGTATTGGATATTTGGATGAGTTTCAAGTTCATGAGGACCCACAATCTCACTTTTTTGTGGAAACAGATAGGGGATAATAAAATTTAGTCCATGTGGCCCCTCATGATTAACTATGTTTCCCTATAATGGGTTACCTGAATTTATTAATTTTTCAAGGTGGGGTGGAAGTCCATGTAGAATGTATATAACAAATTAGAGAGGTGGGTGTATAGTCTACACACATTTTTCAAAAATGTGTGCCTAACCACATGGTTAATGTAACTTAACTAGTATCACCGCATGGTTGGAATATGATTAGACAAAACCTTATGAGGTATGGATATTGGAATATATAAGCTTCACAAGATGGTACACTTTTATCCAAACAATTTGGTCTAACCATTTTCCTCATTTAATGGGCGGAAATGATTTTTTTTCTTTTACCATAAATGGGGTTTACCTCATTTTTTCCTCTGATTCTACCAACAGCCTCCCCTATACACATCTTTTCCACCTATGAT
The DNA here is from genome assembly GCA_963277665.1 of Viscum album. Taxonomy (NCBI): domain Eukaryota; kingdom Viridiplantae; phylum Streptophyta; class Magnoliopsida; order Santalales; family Viscaceae; genus Viscum; species Viscum album. Next base: position 896,263,237 of record OY728156.1, read on the forward strand.
TACAATAGTGGAATTTTACATTGATTTTTTACTGATTAAAGAATCATCATATATGTTGAATGTGTATCGTTAGGTCTATGAATCCTATTTGTTCCTTCATTCATTTATCTTGCCATATGGAATACTAATTCAGCGAGAACTCTTTCACTATACTTTTAGTTGGTGTTTATGATTAATTAATTTTCCATCATTCAATCTCAATCTAAATCAGGATAATGTATAATTTTATCATCATATTCATGTGGTATGTGGCTTATATGCTTTTACCTCATGTTTCCCTAGTTATAAAGTATTTCCTTGGTTCCACATGCCATAATTTTCATTGTGTTTATACTAAAAGATGAATCATATCAAATTTATTAATTTTGACTTATTTATACATGATATGACACATTTTTACAAGATTGAGGTTCAAAAAATAAACTGAAACAACCATAAAATTTGAGTTTGGATATTTTTTCCTCTGAAATAATGTTTAAATATTTGTCAAAAGAACTCATTAGGGTGCGTTATTTGTTACACATGTTTTTACTACTCTATTCACATTTGGAACAACCTTATTAGGACTGAGGGCTATACATCATTGAAGGAATGATTAAATTGACATTTGTAAAAGCTATGATGGCCATGAATGTGTTTCCAATGAAACCACTTATGTTTTGCACTGCCGTATAGATTAAAAAGTGACGATTTGAGGTGATGTATGGGGAGATATATGACATATTTACATACATATCCTCCATTTTAATTATAGTTTAATTGTAAATTAAAATGTTCATTTACATGTCCTTTTCCTTAATAATGAATGAAAATAATTTTTTAATTTGATTATAGGAATATATAATGGTGTGACCACCACACATTCCCTTACATGAATGTTATAACAAAAATATAAAAAATGTATTTTCTTGAACTATAAATGGGAAATGCATCCCATATATTGTGATTATAGGTATGAAACTCTAGTCATGTCATCCCTTATATTTTGAATATGGTTATGAAACACTGGGCATGGATTCCCTTAAATTGGGATTATGGATATGGAACCTTTGGAATGGTGTCCCTCATATTATAATTACGGGTATAGAAGTTTAGGCATAGTGTCCCTTGTATTGTTATTATGGGTATGAAAACATAGTCATGGAATCTCTTATCTGATACATGATACATTTAGGTGGAATCCTCAGTACTATACCTCTATTCCACACTAGTGTATGTATATATGCACAAATAATTATATGATGTATTCATGTATATACATGATGAAAAGTGTATAGAGATAATCCATCTTATGCCGATGTTGGTATAACTGAACATGTTTATTTGAGGAACATGAGGCCCACAATTTATTATTAATTTTTTACTTATTTCTTTCGATATACCTATATAAAAAATAATTTATATTTATGGGCTGGACAACATTATACACCGTTGGTGGTGGCCTACTAAGTATCTCTCACTCCCAATTTGGGCAGCCATTTGGGACCCAGATATACATCATCATGTTCTAGGTTCGTGGACCTGGTTGTAATGTGGGATGAATGCCTTGTACATAAAGCTAAGGATCACATGACTGAGTCGGTGCTCAGGATTCTCATACATTTGGTCCTTCATGAATTTGGATTTTATTCATTCATTATTTATGCATATTATTTTATGTCTAAATCAATATATTTGGATTCCTTTTCATCATAGTATTTTTTTTATTGAATTCCATTAATTTATGATTTATTTTTAGTTTTTATTATACTCTCTCACCATTATTTATTATTTAATCCATTGTATTTATTACTAATACAAAAGTTATATTCTCACCAAAATACCTATATTATACCAACACAATTTTTTCGTGGCCTCTGGCACACATGGGGGTGTGAATGAATCCTAGTAGACAACCAGTTTGAGTAACCGTTTTATTCTCTCTTGGGCTGGGATTCTAAAAATGGTATATAAGGTGTTTATTATTCATTTATTATTGGTTTACAATTATAACAGGAGACTAAGAACCAATGTCACACGGTAAATACCTTGTGTCTGGGTATGGGCAACCCATGCATGAGTGAAAACCCATGTTTCCCATATAGGAGCATTATTTTTTAATAGAGTTTATTATTATTTAACCTTTAGTGATTTTGCTACTTTTGGTGGTTATTGATTTATTTTTAATGATATTTTCCCCTTGTATTGATGTGGAAAGGATGTATTATGACATTAATCATTGTAGAGACATATAGATTCTCTTGCCATACATTTTCGATTCAATATTCTTTCATTATATATTTCATGGTTCAATATGATTTTAATGTTGTAGTTAGGTATTTATTTACCAATATTTCATGTATACCATGATCTGTGATTTATCATAGTTCAAATTTGTATAAAATTTCTCGTTTTTTTACTAGGTATATTTCCCTATAATAGTATACTTTGTTATAATTATGACATATAGAAAGTTAAATAAAGTATTTTCATCACCATAAATATTCATTTACAAAATATATTGATGTTGAATTTTTATTTAACCAACTAATTTGGTTATGTTTGTTCCATTTCCATTAGTTTCATGAGCTAAAATAGTAATGGTTATGGTTAAATGTGTTTCAATTTTCTAATCTATAAAATTTATGGGTGATATATAAAACAGAAATTCAATGACATATTGATTAAAAATCTCATATTGGATTGGTATACTGAAAAATTAAATAAATTAATATGGTTGAAATTAAATTTGAAATAATAATCAACTTTTATAAAATGCATGTGCCTTTATAAATTGATGATTGGTTACCCCGGTAATTGAACAACTGTATGTCGAATGTTATATTCCATGACCAAAGATAAAAATGTTGATGTTTTTACATGAATTAAAATTGTAACTTATAATGGAATGTATATTTTTAACTTGGGATTAGTGAATCGTCTCACCAAACCATGATATATATGTGTATAAGATATATTATAGCTCTGATAGAAAAAAAAGATTTATTTTAGAGAAGGATATAAATTTTAAATTTATAAACGATAATACATCTATAAATCAGTCAATATGGCCCATATCATTGGAATGATAAATGACTAGATGGAACTAGGTACGAATTTTGGGGCATGATGATTATGAGATAAACCCGGTATAGGTGTTTTAAAAATATCGAATAACTTTATGGGACCCTTTTAGGCTACGTTAATATTTTATTAGTTGACACATAAACACATGGGGATATATACATGGTAATGGGATTTTAATTTAATATTATCTTAGAAACATATAAGTTGTAAAAAATAAGCATATGATGGTATCTTACTATACAATCACCCTTAATATATAAAAGAACCATTATATTCTTTTGATCATTATTATTTTTTGTTGTTAGTTAATTTAAATTTAAATTCCAATATAAATAATGTTTTAATATATATCATGGAAAATGATTTTTTTACTGAGGCCACTTGTGTGAAATTACGAAATTAAATAATTTTGAAAATGAAATTATGATGTAATTTTCCTATTAAGCTATGTATAGACAACTAAATTACATTTTTATTATACATACTTAAAAACTAGTAATCTTTTTTATTTATGTACAAGAATATTTAATATGGGTGAATATTATGATTATCATTTAAATTACTTACTTTAAAACATTTTAGATGTGTTTGTTAACATGAGGGGAATGAGTCATCTTGGGAAACTAGACAAGTCTCCCAAGGTGTTATGGCACCTGATGAGCTATAGAAAATAACCACATGTCATATAAAAACAAAATAAAAACAAAATATCAATGAAGAAGAAATAAAAACATATTGATGGGACATACAATGTAATGTAACACCAACAAAACCAAAATGATATAAAATAAAAAACTAAACAAGTCACATGTGACCATCAATCACCACTAATCCATCCCATTATAAAGTCGACAAATGAAAAGTGAAGTATGCATGATATACTATCCCATCCGCATTTCCTAATAAATAAATAAAAATGTCTTTGGTGTCCCAGTGACAAAAATAGGGGTTGAGAATAGATCTTAGTAGTAAATCACCAAATAATATATACAAGTTAAAATATAAAGAATACAGATGTTCTAGATTCAAAATAAAATCCATTTTATACAAATTTTCATAAATAAATGAATTCATAAGAATTCCATTGTTTTCTATAAATGCATACCATATTCACAAAATCCTACAATATATCAAGTGTAAAGGTGAAATAGGAAAACAAATCTTGTTAGAAAATATCCCTAAAATAAACCATCATGACATAAACTAATAATAAAAGACAAATAACATCCTTTGGGGTCTAGATTATTGGAATATATACAAGACATAAAATAATAATAAACTAAAAATATTTTTGTCCCAACTGATATTTATTACATTCAATGCCTATTAATATCACAGAAGTAAACCCTAGTGGATCCACACACACACACAAACCATGGTTACCTATGTCCATTTTTTTTATTCACCCAATGTTACTAATACATCAATTTTTTAAGAAACATTTAAAAAATCCATGCTCACATTTAATAAAAACCAATTTTACACAAAAGAAAATATATTTCAGTGAATATCCCAAATTGACAAACTAGATTATATTGTAATTAGAGAATTAAAAATAGATTCATAGATACATGTACCTCAAGAAGAGTTGAAATATATCTTTCTTCAATAATGGATATTGAAAAACCATTGATCAACTTTTGAAAGACATGCAATAACCTAATATTGATAAGGATTGATAGAAAACACCAATTTATCCTGAAAAAAAATCACAAATGAATCTAACACCACCTCTTTCGACTAAAGAAATTGATGAAGAAGAAAGGTCGCCTTTGAATGATATGAAATCCAACAACCATTAGAACCAAACACCAAATGGTGTGTTTTTGACAGAGGGAGATCATGAAAAATAACCAAAAATTTCTATGGAGAATGGGAGGAAAGCATGTCCATCAAATAAAACAATAATAACGAGTACAGTTATTTTAAAACCATTAGACCTACGGAATACGCATCTTGAATCCATTTCATAGTGTGAAACCCTACAAATTAAAAATATATCAAAAATGGAATCAGAATAGATTAAATTAAATCTAGATCAATGTTTACATTTAGTGTAAAGGATTCATGGTCCATAAAAATTTCACACCTTGTCTGAGAATCATTGGATATTCCCTACAATAGATTCATAACTCATATCCCATTCCCTAAATCAATGTAACCACCAAGCAATTCTTAGCCATGTTTTCTTCAGAAAATCAATAAACTAAAATTAAAGCTCTGTTTTCCCAATGAGAACCATCAAAATCAATTAACACATTCTAAATAGAATTCATTAATACCAAAAACCTTACATCATTGGACTTTAGGTAATTTCCCCCAAAATACGCTCGCTATTCCAAAGAAACTCTTAATGAACAGAAATGAAAAATAAATACAAAATAAGAGTTAAATCATACCTGAATGAAGGAAATAAATGGTTTTAATATCCCAATCATAAATGATTTATGCCACCAGAAAAACTCAATATACAATACTAACAACAAGTGAACTCCTCTACTACCTCATAAAAAATTTCCACTTCTATGAAACATGGATATCCTATCCTCACATCCACAACACACAAAAAAGTTAATCATTTTACCATGAAACACTTTCTCATGAGGATCCTTAATCAAAATCATTTACTAATCCATAATGATGTTGGGCTCAAGATGAACATCCTCCCAATCAATCATTTAGGAATGATCATTTTGAAACCTCCTCATCTAGAAATCGTGAAATAAATTGATGATAGAAGTCAAATAAGATGGTAAACCCATAAAATAGGACACATTCCATGAAATCCAATGATCCGAAAGGGCCTGAAAAGCCATGGTTCAAATGTACCCTACATACCAAATAGATGATTTTCAATGTTGGGAGAAACACTAAGAAATGCATGATCACCATCCTCACACTGATGTGGTTGACAATGAAGGTAATAATAATATTTCGGATGCCTCTATGCTAGGAAAAATATCTTCCAGATCAACTTCACCATCTCCATCGTATCATAAACAATACCTGGAACAAACAAAGGCATATCTCCCAAGTCTTATTATTAAAAGTGATATATTAATTCACATACAATAAAATTATCAAAAGGATTCCATTTTGATACAATGACGATAATTATATTTAAAGGAAAACAAAACTAAAGGAAAATGAATTTCTTATGTACCATTTAAATCAAGAACATAATCCTGGAGAATAACTTAATTAATATAGATTTGTCTCTTTATATGTCAAACCATTTATAGATGCTGTAATATTTTCAATTTCAATATAGACTCCATCTCCTCCAAAAAACCATTCCAAAATATAGATGTGATCCTTAGGTGCCTGTGATAAACAATATCATAAGTACCCCTTGATGTCTCATAATCTCTCAAACATACATGTTCCCATGAAATTTCACTTTCCTTATCTCATATAGAGATAGGAAATTTGTTGACTTCATGAGTTAATAAACGATAACCCAAATATCATCCAGCCCACTAAGAGTCCATGAAAATCCAATTACTAAATCCATATAAATATCATCCCACTTACACATATGAATTAGAGAGGGATTCAATAAACCAGTAGTTTCAGGGTGTTCCTCCTTAATTCAATGAAAGGTAAGAAACCACGATACAAAATAAAAAATCATACATATCATCCCTGGTCACCATTATCGATATCACATATCATGATACATCTTGTTAATACATAGGTGTACATATTAGTGATAATGGTTCCCATAGTACACCAAATTCTTCCACTGGTAAAAGGAAAATCCAACCTATTTCCAAAACATGAAGTGCAACTGGGAGACTCAGACAATTCACTTGATGTCTCCGCTCAATAAATGATTTTAATAAATCTCTAGAACATTGGTTCATACATATACTGAAGCCAAACCCACTCAAAAAATTGTCAGTAAACATTTATTGAAGTTATTCATACATATTCTCAATCTTCTTCCATTTCTATGTTCAACTAAGGAAATACACTGATCAAAAACCTCTCTTCCACTACTTCCTTCAGTTTTGGGGTTGATAATTTCTTGGTCATCATGTTAGTGACCACATTCCCTTTTCTAGGCTTTTGAGAAAATTTCTTATTAAAAATTCTAGAGATAGTCCACCATGCGCCTCTATTCAATGTTTAGATCCATCTAATATAAAATATACCTCATGATTTTATGATCAGAATATATTATAAATCATTTCTCAATGTTCTAGTGAAACAATTTTTGAGTGAATACATTACCACTAGTAACTCAATATCAATGGTAGTAGAGTTATTCTCATGATGGTGTAACTATAAAGAGTTGATAGTTCGCACCTATCTCCCCTGCATCAAGACAGACCCAAACCCATTCTAGAAGAATCAAAAAATAAATCATATAACAAACATTGTTTTAGAAAAATGAAAATTGTTTCTAATTTAAATATCACCATAATTTCAACAAAAACTCTCTTAAACATTTTATTCAAATCATGTTTTACATCCTTATGTGTTAAAGTTGTCATTAGAGAAGTAATATTTCATAATTCCTGAAAAAAATTCTTATAATAACCAGAAAACCCAAATAAGTTTTAGATTCCAAACAAAATTTTGGGCCGCACCCAGGACATAATCTCTTTTACCTTTTCAAGATACACAGATACTCTTCTCTCATAAATAACATTCCTTAGAAAATTTAGATCTTGAATTCAGAACATACATTGGGAAATATTTCCTTATATTTGATGTTTCCTCAAATATTTAAGAGTGACATCAATAATTTATATAGGATCCTCCACTGACATGCATTAAAAAAATCCAAGAAAACCAAAATAATGTGTCCAAGATCCAATGATTGATCCGGTTCGTCAATTAAATAATCACAATAGGAGCATTAGTCAGTCTAAATGGAATAAGAACAAACTCAAAAAGGCCATACCATATTTTAAACATTGACTTAGATATATAATCTTTCTAGACTCTCAATTGGTGGTCCCCTTTCCATGGAAAAATCTTTTAAAAAAAGGATCCCCTCTATATTGACCAAAGAGATCATCAATCCTAGGAAATCAATATTTTTACTTCACATTAACAAGATTTAAATTCTGATATATAAAAAAATTATGAGGCCCCCATCAGTCATCATAATATAGGGGATTGATGATGACCACAGTGACACTGTAGGATGAATAATTCACGTATCCTAATGATCTATAAGCTAGATATTATATTATACCGAATCAGCAGGTTCCATAAGGTAATATGTCATAGAAATGTGCATCACACAAGTTATCAAGTCTTCAATAAACACAACTTATCCCTGGTGATATATATATAAAAATAAATTGAAATCCCTTGGAGAACTAACACACCACAGTAGGTTCAAAAATTCCCAAATAAGGGTCAATAGTATAAGTAAAGTTCTATGAAAATTGGCATGATATTACCCCACCATAAGAATCAATATATCACACCCTTTCTAATCTATAGTCCCACCCACTAAAAATACATGAGTTACTCCATCAGTAGATAATAATTGAAACATATGGGGATAACAATATATCTTATATTTAACACCTATAATACAATCAATGTCCATCATTAATGTAATCATGTCAATATCAAGTAATAAGAATCCCCATACTGCCTCATGGTTTTTTTTTATCATCACTCGATATGACAGGCCTTTGAAAACATATTTTTTAACATTTACCTAAGCTATAGAAGTATAAAAAATAAAAAAATAATATCTGAATGCACGACTAACATGTAAAATATATTTTATGATATAAAATAACTTAAAAAATATATATGAAAACAATATGGTACCATAGAATAATAAATAAACACCGTAAATATAGCTGTGGCTAGCATGAATTCAGATTCCTGTAGTGAACACTTCACTAGAGAAAGATGTATGGTCTCAACATCTCCTTGAGATTTTGAAACCACATGATCATCACCATAGATTGAGTATATCGCCTACCATCCTTGGAATCTATTGATATAAACCAGTGTCCCTTGGATATTTTTCTTCCATCCTTAATTTGATGGGACAACCAATCAAAAAAATGTATCATATGGATATATTGTTAATAATATTGAATTGTCCTAGGAGCATTTGTACAATTAGGATATTAAGGTCGAGGACACTAAAAGTGATTGAAAAAAACCTACTCCTATCCTGATGAATCCCTTGAAACATGTCCTGAAGAAAAATGGCTAACATGTCAATTACTTTTCTAGATATAATATATAACATATCTAATAATTGTATAGACTAATTCTACTTCAAAATGTAATTTTCCATACTTGAATTTCATTTCTTATGATTCCTTCATAACTAAATTTTCAATGTTTGGAATGTACATGAGAATAAAAAACAATAAAATATCATCACTCAACACTAACAAAAACATCTAAGCCTTCAAGTAATCATTGGTGACTTGCTCTGGTCCCTAGTGAACTAACTCAACAAAATGTAAAGAATAATACCAAACGGTATTCCCTCCCTTCTCTATGTTCAAGAACACCAAATTATTTTTCCAATATAATGCATCAGGATAAAATTTCAAGTATAATATTTTCTTGAATTAATACCATGCATGTTTTTCATGAAAATTATCTTTTACAATATACTTCCACCATTTCATTTTTGGTCCTTTAAGAATATACTTAGAAAATCCCAATATAGAGTCCTCAAGAGTACTCAGAATGTTGAAGATACTCTCAATATTATCAATCCACTCATCTGATTCCAACTGTCCATTATCACCATAGAAGGTAGTTGGATGATTCTTTATAAATTTTAAGACTTGATCCACTACTTATCATGGGTTCCCAACACATTCTTAACCTATAGTCTAAATAGCGATGATTTCATCTTCTACCAGAAATGGGTACACTTGAGTATTTTCATAAATAACCTATATCATATTTTCCTCAAATTTATCCATAAGACCTCTTATATGTGTCATTTTCTAACAATCAAATTAAAAAACAACCAGTCTTGATAAGATTCCAAAATCATTGAGAAAACATAAGATATCAATATCAATTATTTTAAAAAAATAATTTAAATAAATTATGAATTAATCAATCTAGGATAATTCCCTAAGAAAATTAAAATTCCATTTAAATAAACCACACATCAGGTTCTTTTAAAAAACCAAAAAAAAAAAATTTCATGCTTGAAAAAAATCCTTCACCATTGATGATAATTGGGATTTAGTCAGAGTTGTGATTTATCCAAGACCCATTTCCACACATACTATCTAAATTATGATGTTCTTAACTCCATTATACCATAACACCAAACCATAACTATACAGTTTCAAAAACCCTTATTGTTGGGTATTCCCTTAGATTTTAATTTTTAATAATTTAGGATGGTTCATGTAGACATGTCATCCAAGTTGGTATGACACATAGTGAAAAAAATTAAAGAACCACAAACCTCATGTAAAACTATATAAAAATAAATATACAACATAGAAAAAAAATTATACCATGATATTGAAATATTTTGGCTACACTAACCAAACTAAAAAAAAATTAGACAAAACTAAACAAGTCTCCATGTGACCATCTATCACCACCGATCAACCCCACAATGATGGTGATAAATGAACATACATGTTGACATACTTGAGGTTTCTCTTCCCTTTCCATGAGTCCTGAAAAAAAATCTATAAAACTACTAATAAGAAAATTTATGGTGTGATCACATAGCATAGTATAATATCATCATTGATTATAAGATTTATAATATAAATAATTTACAAGTTCCAACTCTAAAATGAAGACCAGTTATAAAAAATTTCATAAATAAAACCATTTGTAAATTGTAAATTTTTCGTATAAATTCATACCATATTCACCAAATACAAAAATATATTAGTTATAAATGAAAAATAGGAAAACAAGATCTGTGAGAAAATATCCCCGAAAAAATCCATCTTGCGATAAAGAAGGTAATAAATAAAAAGAACAACATTTAAACTCTAGATTTAGGGAATACATAATAGGCACAAAAGATGATTAGGCAAGAAATATGTTGGTTCAAACCACTATCAGTCCCTTCCATAAACTATTTATGTCACAAAATTAAACCCTAGTGGGGACACACACCCTATAGATGCCTAAGTCCATTCCTCAATGCAACCAAAGTTCGCAATGTTCTATGTATGTACAAAATAAATTCAAAAATTTAATCTCACATTTAACAAAAAACTCTTTTTACACCTAGAAAACTAAATGCCAATAAACATACCAAAGGTATACAAAAGGAAATACATAAATTATTAAATAAGGAATAATTTCATAGATACACCTACCCTAGGAATGTTAGAAACCTAACTTCCTTTAATAGTTGAAATTAAGAAGCTATGGATCAACCCTCAAAAGAAATGAAATTAAATGAAACTAAAAAGAATTGATAAAAAAATTGATCAAGAATTTGAATCACAACAACATCCAATTTCACCACTATGGATAAAAAAATGAATAATCATAAAGAAAAAATACTATGTATATTGAAACAACAGCCATATGAGTCAAAAAACAAAAAAAGTAACCCAAAAGGGCGGAGATCATAAAAAATCTTCTAAAATTACCAAAGGTTTCGAGTTGAAATCTTCCAAACCAAATGAAAAAAGTTTCAAATCTATAACATGTTTAAAACCAATGGACCCCAAGAATTTATACCATCAATCCATATCTTTAGGTGAAATCCCATGAATTAAAAATACACTAAAAATGATGTCTTCTCAGATTAATTTAAAGCACAATCAACATTTTCAGATCATTTAATGGTTTCAAAACCTTTAAACATTTCACTCACAAAAATAAACTCATTAATTATTCCCTATAATAGATTCATTTTTTATAACCCATTCACAACATGAATTTTTCATACAGGTAGTGATTGATCTAGTTCTCTATTGAAAAACCCTAAAACAAATATTAAGGATATAAAATACTAAGAAGTACCTTTTAGATACATTTAAAAATTATACCAAGACATTATAAATCCAAAAAACAAACACCATTAGACTTTAGGTCATTTTCCCCAACAAAGTATCTCTATTTCTGAGAATCCAAAAATATACCCAGACAAAAAGGAAAACCAAAGAAAGAGTCAATTAATACTTGAAGGAAGGTGACATGTTGTTATAAAGAGGCGTAATTTAAGTGTTATATTTAGATGGTTCTTCAGGAAGGGAATATGGACATTTCCCATAGATCTATATTGAGTTCTACTTCAGTTATGCTGCATATAGAGGTTATGTACTAAGGCATAGATACCTTTAAAGTGTGACATTGGTTAGGATAATTTCCTTGTGCATGTAAGGGTATACCCTTATATTGTTAGTTCGTTCAAAAGTTAAAAATTTTCAAAATTCTTGGGAAAATTTTAATAAGTGAGTGGTATTTTTCATGATTTGGAATTTTTGATGTCAAAGCGACACTTACTAGTATCTGGGTGGCTTCTGGGGAATTTTTTGGGGGGGGGGGGTATTATCGTGTATGTTTACGAGGATACTATCAACTCATGTACTTTCTATGTAAGAGTTTTAAGCTTTCAGTGAGATCCCCATATTTCGATGCTTAGTAATTATCATTTCTTAGTAGCACGATGTTGGAAATGGGATTCCATTATGAATATGATGATATTTTTTAACCATAGTAGTTCAACCATTCCTTACATTTTCGTGGTGAAACTTTTATTCAATAGTGAATTAGGTGTGTTAGACACCCTGAAATAGATAACACAAGTGGTTTATGGATCTCAATATGGAGATCATATGTCTAGTTCGGAGACCATGATTCCCTAACATTGATTTAGACCTTTTAAGGTCAAAATTAATCTTTATCAAGGGAAACCTACAAAATTATGTCCAAGGGTTTACATTTTCCTTTAAGGAAAACAAGTTTGATTTTATAATCTTTTTTAGACTAACACATGGTAGGTTATTGATTATTTCGTTTTGAAAAAAATGATGCCTATTATTTTGAAAGGAATCGTGAGTTATTTTTCCTAAAAGTTTATTAAATTGGATGGAATAATTAGTTATCTTTCCCTGTAGACTAGTATGTGTTGCTCAGTTTATGCTTTCTTCTTAGAAATGATCCCACGAGGTGGGTAGTTGTTGGAAAAGTCCTGAAACGCATGGGATGGTTTATTTTTGGAGAAGAGTTCCAGTCAAAATCCCAGCATATTCAATTAAGTATGTTTCGTTTATAATGGTAGGTTATAATATGTTCATGGAAAACTCTCAGGGATTAGACTCGTGTCTCAAATCAGTTTCCCCGAGATGTATATTGTTTTTGGGTGATAAGAATTCCACACTTACTGTATACTGTAATTAATTTAAACCAAATGAAAGTGAGTGGATAAGGGTGAGTTTGGGACTAATGGTTTTATGGAAGTGATTCTTCCTAGCATGGTGACCATGAAAATTGAGGTAATTTAAATGATTCACAGTCTATTGAGAACTAATTCAAAAATTCAATAGGGTAACTGTTTGCACCAAAATATGTGCATTGGAAAAAAATAACCAAAGGACACTAAAAGGATGCCAAAAAATGAGATGCCTTGAAAAGCACCCTTTAAAATCCCTTCATCACTACGGATGGAACAAAGACGATGCCTTCTCTATGCCCACCATAGAGAAAAGAGATAGTTGAATCTATGGCTAGGACGAACCTGACAGATGTCTCTGGGCCACTAAGGGAAAGACATTCACCTCTACGAGTCCACCGAACATGAAAAAATATTATGCAATCTCAATAAAGGGAATGAATAAAGCCTCTATTATAATGAGGGATCATGTTTGACAACAAGAATCTGAGAAACATGATGAACTCTACCTTTGATGGTGAATCTCAAGTTACTTCATGGTGCACCATAAGAGCACTGTGCCCCCTGGTGCTTATAAATACCCATCTCCCCCTTCCAATGAATCTTTACCCTGACCATTCATCATCTGAACTCCCAAATCCTATAGATTCCATTCTTATGTGAACCACCTGAGAAAATTAATCATCTGAGGTATATGAGAATTGCCAAAATCTTTTCCATTTCTCAGATCTACCCCTGTTTTTGAAGGGATTCCCCGTTCGCAAATCCCATTGTCCACCACAAACGATGGAGACCCTTTTGGGTACTCGAGACTTGACAAAGCACCCACGAATCATGAATCACCCTAAAAATGTAATCTATTCTTTGGTTGGGACACTACGCTTCACAAAGTCATCCTCTTTGCATAGTCATGTCTTATGTGAGCCCTTGTGCTATGTGAGCCTGTGACGTCTGTGAAGCACTGTTGCATATGATCCTCTTTTCTCTACAAGTCCATGAGATCTGTGACACCCTATTCCATACGAGCCATTATTCTATATGAGCCCATGAGCTCTAGGAAGCCATGTGCTTGGGGATCCCCTAATCTCTACGAATCCATGTGCTCTACAAGGCCCTATGCGTAGCAAACCCCTTAGCTCTAAAATCCCCTATGAGAGGCTTCTTGCTTCATAAACCCTTATCTCATGTAGAAGTCTATGCTTGTACTAAGTGATTTTAATGTCTCTTGGGCAGTTCTTCAAGTTGCATTGGTTTTCCTCCTCCTTCTTCACATAGGCATGATAATAGATATTTCTTATTCGCATATCCACGCTAATGTGGACCCCTAATAGATCACTCTCCAACTCTATTACCACCTGGAATTACTTGTTCCTTCCCTCCCTCAGGAGTGGGTTGGTACATGTTATGTTTTTCCTTGGGGTGGGGAGTGAATCACCACCATTTGAGCTATAGTACCATAAACTTCCAAGAACCTACATCCACAACACATGGCGTTAAGATATGATCATCGTATAAGTGACATGACTTAAGAGGACCGTAAATGGGATGTGAAGTATTGCCCTCTCACTACCCCTCCCATTGAAATTTGTCTCTATGTTCACCTAGAGTAGTCTCTGCATAAGCCATTGCACACTCTAATAAGGTGTTTTGGGTACGATGGACGTATCCCTCGTCATAAGTCTAGACACCCTCCTCTTTCATCAGGCCTCCCTGCTTAAGTAAGTCCCATCCTTCCCCTCCAAGGGCCGCCATCCATGTGTATGCCCACACCATCTCTCATAAACCCACATTTCATGACATGGTCACCATGTCTATTACAGCCTCTTGTTTCTCACACCGAGCATGTCTCACATGGGCTTGGAGTGAGCATGGTCCCTAACGTCCACTATGGTCCACCTTGGTGTATAATATTCATGAACTTCTCATCATTCATGATGTTAAACTATAGATCTGAACTACATGTACTTTGATCATATCTTATTCTAGGAATGGTACATAGGAATCCCCTCTTTGGTTCAGGACCATTATCTCTATATTATAGCCATTCCAGGTTGGTTCAATAGTTTTCCTACATGATGATAAATTATATGCTCCTTTTATCCTACATGACATTATACTATATTCTATCAAACTACATGGGGTTTGAAATCTATATCTTTAGATAGGATAAGTACGAATCCACCCTGTGGTTCCAAACCAAACATAGGTAAACTTTTCTATCCCCATTGTTGGGACCCACATCCTTGGTCCTCCCTTCAGTGGTATCAAACAAGTTATTGGGAAACTAACCATGTGTAAGACACGTACATAAGACATATTACTCCAGCAAAGAGTGTACATCCTATGATGGGATACTAACCACACGTAGGCCCCAACATGTCTTCAGGTCTTTGTCCATTGTGTACACCCCAATTCTATGTCACATTCAGAACTAGTTGGACTTTGATCATTTCCATTTTTGATCTATATAAATAGGAACCCTCCTTGAGGTTCATGCCCATCACTCACATACCATACTTGTATCTCCCTTGATTCCTTGGTGTTATGGGAAGGTCATGAACCAACCCAATGATTCTAGTCCCTTTGGGACCTCGTCTACATATACATTCTCATGAGCCTCCTCCAGGTGACTCATCAGCCCACTGAACTACATAGGCTTTGATTCCATCCCACTAGGATGCGTTGGAAGCCTCCCTGAGGTTCAATCCCAACACCACCATCATCTTCATGTATGTTTTATCCAACTCATCTCATTCGCATCATCAAATCATCTATCATCCATCCTAGTTTAACCTGGGCTACCACATCCCAATGAGATCGTGTATCCCACTTCCTCGCTGCTCCTAGTATTACTCGGGCCACTATCCATGCGTAATCCCTAGTATATCTTCTAGTTTTTTACATTGTGTACACCCTTATCCCATGATTCACCCTCTCAAACTATGTGTTTTTTTAACCCTATCATCTATAAAGGTTATGTAGGAGGCATCCATGAGGTTCAATCTCAGCCAATGGTAAACTGTGGTTTCCCCTTTTTTAGGACCCAATCATCCTCAGATATGTCCTCATTGGGAGCCTTGATCCACCAATCTATTAAACTTCCCATGTGATCTTTCATAGGGATGTACTCATCTGATCCACTCCCATATGTGTTCTATTAAGTCAGATCCATCTCCTCTAGATGTTAAACTCATGACATACCCCGTGTTAAACATGGGAATCTGAGGAAAACCTTAGAGACCTTCCTATAAAATAAAATTCCCCACACTCAATGTAGAATCTCTCGGGATTATGTGCCCTCGAGAATCCATATCATAAGGGGAATAAAAACTAGGTGTTATAATGTTTCAACATCTACACCCACCAGCAATGCCCAATGTAACTACTACCCTAACCAAAGTTTTATTCCCTAACATGACCCCATGTAATGTCCTAGTAGAGGTAGTGTAATTAACCAGTGTCCACAATGATATGGAACCGAAAAGAGTTTCAGGAAAAAAGTCTTAATATTTAAGGGATACCCAAACTAGGTGATGAATTATGAAGAGTAATCCACGGATAAAGAGACCGAAATCTAATCATCCTGTTTGGATCAAGGAGGAAACATCACTGAAAAGGCGATGGATACCACCCGCCTTTAGGACGAGGGAATGTTGGGAAACATCTAGTGCATCCCTACAGAAGTATGTGCACACACAGGTTAAGTTTCAAAAACAAAAATGGTGAACCCGATGTGAATCTCTTCCCCTCAATATGAATATTTTTAGAGTTTGACATATCAGTAGGTAAGAGTGTCACTAGATCTATCTATCTAGTCCCAGGTCATTCCATGTAAAAAGTGGACTTGGAATGAAACTCACTAGTATTCGGGGTAGTTATCATTGGGAATCCAGGTCTGCAACACTTTCATCTTGGATCTTACTCTCCATACATGGAATATTGAACAATAATGGGGTACTGTACATCACTACCTATTTTCGGTACAGATGGATGAATTTTCATGCTTTGTTGGACCCGAGATATAGCTATAAGAAACTGATAACCTCCCAATCGCGGATGAAAGTGTAGGGGAAAATTCCAACATTGTAGTCCCACATGACTCTATCTCTTCTGCATAAACATCAACGACCATAGCTACTAGGAACTCATGCCCTATATCACCAACTAACTTTATGCAAAGGAGGATGATCATTACTCTTGTTCGTAGATACGAAAAAGAGGGGGGTTATCCCAAAAAGGGACATGGTCCATCAAAACATGAAGGATTTGGTGCCCCATCAACACTGCTTCACCCAAGGGTCACATAGGGATCCTCTTCTCCCCACTCTGACATTTAATAGATTCTGGAGTCCATCCCCGGAGTGCCCTTATGATTCTCTCCCTTATACATAAGAAATAAGGGATGTATGAGTCCACCCATCAAGGACATGAGACTAGGAGACCCTGAGGATGGATCCCAATAGGTTGGTTTAGCGTTTCTAGCCAGTCCCACAGACCATGGAGTATGTGTTCTGTAACCCTATATAGATGGGCCTAGTTTGATTGACCATGTGTCAACGTCGGGTGAAACATTAGGAAGACGCAAGCCTGCTGGCATCATCTTCCATGGCTTCTTTAGTTAGAGATACCTAGAAACATGTTATTGAACCCCTTTTGTTCTCCCAGAGCATGGGAACTTCCCTATCATATTGGAGGGATGCTTCAATGCCTGGTCTATAATGAGACGCCAACCACATAACAAGTAGGTTGAGTTGAGCTCCCTGGTCACCTGTGTAAGAAGCAACAGTCATGGGATGATCTGCAATGATGAAGTCCAATACGGAGGGCCTCCATGTACCATCATCTGACAGAGTGGAGGTCATCCCTGCTTTCGCATCTGGCATGGAGGTCCTACCCATTTCACCATTATCTACCCTAGTGGACGTCCTACCCACCTTTTTGATGTTTAGCATGGTGGTCCTCCCTATGACCATGGTCTCAGGTATAAAAATTTTCCATGACTACTAGGTTTTTAATGCATTGATCCTTCTTTCCCTATCACCTACCAGCATGGGGGTTCTCCTCATGTAGTCATTTAATCAAGTGTGGGCCCTCCCCACCTCATCAATGGTCATCATGATGGTCTTTCCCATATCCATTATGGTTATAATGAAGGCCCTCTCTTTTCAACCGCTACCAAAGTTGGTCGACGCGAAGGACCTCCCCATGCAATGGAAGAAAACCATGGAGGCCCTCCCCATGTGCTTTCTAGCTCCAGCGGAGATCTTTTCTACTATTACACCCTCAATCCTTAAGGTTCTCCCCGTGTTCCATTTGAATTTTTCCCACATGCTCGTCGCACATTGGTTTGTCAGAGTGGAGGTCCTCCCCTCTCCAACACCAAACTAAGAGGAGTTAATCCCCATGTAAAAGTTATACCCTTCCCTGAAAACCCATCCTAGGCCAGGAGGGAAGTTCATCACCACCAGAGGAAGAATCACAATAAGTCTCAAACTACAATTAAACACATCCACTTTTCTGATTATGAAGCGGAGAGAGACTCAACAACAGAACCTTCACCCCAATCCTCTTTGTTAAGGTATGGGATAATAACATGGTGTATAATACTAATCCTTCAATAAATTAAGGTCCACCAGATCTCTACATCGCTCCGAAGATATATTCAAGAGGAGGAATATTTGTCTCCTTTCCATGTCTTGGCCATGAAATCCTCCTTATCGTCAATATGATAATTCTCCACCTCAATAAGAGATCATAGAGAGTTTCTCTAGGAACTTAGTGAGGATGATAAATTTAAAGAACCACCACCAATGACCATGGTACCTGCGTGGGAAGCAGTGGTCATTAGTCTATCATACATAGATGTGTGGGTGCAATTAGTGCATTCTTGAGATGATAGAACATGATGTAGCTGTTTATCAGCTTACGCACCGTACTCTCCACCATCTAGTCTACTGCCACAATGGTTATCTTTAGTACCATTAATGATCCCAAAAACACCTCCTATCGAAGATTTGGAAAATCAAGTACTGGATCTCGAGTCTGATCAGAGAATTTTTTGGGACGTTCTCATAGTGGGACATTTCCAATAGATATTTTGTTCAATTTAAACTGAAAACTTCATCATTCAGGAGTCCCTTACCTCGGAATAGGTTATATGACTCTGCATAACCTTTGGGATGACACATTTATGTCTCTGTTTCCAGTGATTATCTTACCCCAAGAGCCAAGAACACTACAACAACATTGTCCAGCAATGCCGCTAGGTTGAGTTTTCCACACTTCCTATTTCTCAGCACCCTGCGTTGCATAGTCATCAGCAGGCCCTCTAGAAACAATGAATCCATAGCTTCATTATACTCCACAAATTTATTAAAGAGGCTTCTCCAGATGTTCAAATCTATGGTTGGGGAAGAATGTTGGACTATATTTCTATCCTATCCAACGCTATAACTATTCACCCGATGATATAACGGATAATCCTCAAGGAATCATCATAACGAACATGGTAGTTCTAGAGATATACCTAGAAGGGGGCACTAGGACAAGGCCTAGAGAAGAGGAATAACCTGCTGAGTTAGGAAAAATGTCGGTAGACCCTGCAGGTGTCTATACTCACCAAAAAAAACATTTCTTGGCATTACTACACCTTCTGTGTTGTTGTCTCTTAGTTAAAACCCATATAAAGTAAAAAACAAAAATTGGGAATTTCAAACCCTCTAACTCATCTGGATCAGTGTAAAAGGTGGAATATGAACCTAAAAAGGCGACATTGTGTCAACAATATTATAAATAGAAAATGATGGTTGATGATCTCCTCACAAAGTGCACATTTGAATGATGGCCAGATTACTGTAGTCCCTGACTGGGGAAACAAGAGAAGGTCAAGGTACATACTCCTTCCAGTGAGTTTCATTTTAGTGATCTTGATACCCCTCCCCATCTAGATACGGTAGAGGAAGATGTTTATGGAACGTGGTCTTGATATGAGTCACCCAATCCACCTGAATTGTATGACAACCTTTCTCATGACTTGGATTAGGTTATGTTGGCCACTCTATATGCCCCAACCATCAGTACATGTTATTCGTCCTGCTCCATTGGTAATTCCCCAAATCACCCCACTAGCCGCTATCCCCACTTACCACATTGAAGAACCTTCCTACGTGTTGCTGGTGATGGACCCTTGTCAAGATCATAATCCTCATCTAGGTGATCCGATGAAAGCAAATCTTTCTTGGCTGGAGGACTTAGAAACTCGATAGGTAGAAATCCCACATGATGTAAATCCATATATGACATGGGATGAAGATATGAGAGCACCCATTGGTTTTATAATTCATACCTCCATACATTTTATTGGGACGGGTGATCCACTACAGTTTCGGGACCACTATATTTCATGGTGTGGATATGTTATGGGAAATACAGTATAGGAGGAGGCCGCCAAGATCTGGTGTTTCATACAGTCACCAGAAGGGCCTTCATTTGATTGGTACAGCTGGTTACCCATTGGGTCAATAGTCGGTTGGGTCATGCAAAGTCCAGAAGAGCACATCATAGACTTTTTCCCTGGGTGGAACGGCCACACATATTCACTCGATATGCCCCTCACCCAAGAGTAGCTACTAACAATGTGTGGGGGTAATTTGAAGTCCAAAGTGGTCCCTTAAATATCACTTATAACTTTTTAGGTGGCCCTTTTTTATCCCTCATTTATGGGAGCTGTGACTATCAGCAATGCGAGACCATTTGGCAGGATCTCTCCAGCTTCGATCTGGGTATCTGTCTGTGGATTTTGGGATGGGATTGGAACATTATTGTGGACCCTGATGAAAGTAAGGAAAGGGGTCCCTTCTCCAGGAAAGAGAGTCAGTCCTTTTCTCGTTTCATGGATTCTAACGGCCTCTCGGACCTCAGAATCAGTAGAGATCGTTTCACCTGGTGCAACAACCAACGTGGTCTACGACGCTCCTGGAGCCATTTGGACCGGTGCTTGGGAAACATGATGGCCATTTCAGTGTACCCCAACATTAAAGTCAGCCACATGGTGAGCGGCCTCTCCGACCACTCCCCGCTCCTTGTTTCTACCTCGACAAGGCATCAGTCACCTACGTCAACTAGATTCTCTCACCAGTGGGCCAACTTCCTGGCTTTCAGGATACGGTTAGAGACTCCTAGTGTGCGCCCATTCAAGGGAGTTTGTGGATTGTCTTTCACAACAAACTCAGAAGGCTCAAAAGCCAGCTTGTGGACTGGGAAAAATCCTTCCCTCCGAGTGATGGGGAAATGGAGGCTGTTATGTAGGATATTGAACGTCTTGAAGTGATCCTTGAGGGAAATTGGGCAGAAATAGTTTTTGATGAATTATCCAGGAATAAATCCATATTTACAGATATGTTTCTTCGTCAAGAACGGATGGCGAGGGAGTCCTCGAGAGTTAGATGGCTTGAGGAGGGTGACAGGAACACCGCCTTATTCCATGCATGCATTAAGGAAAGGAAGCGAATGATCCAACCTAACATCCTTATGGAGGACGGGTCGTACTCGAATGACAGGGAGGTGGTGGGGAATCTTACCCACTCTTTTTTCAGAGACCTCCTCCTAGGTCCTAACCAATGCATGCCCGAAGGTTACCCCAGGGAGTAAGTGGAGTTCATTATAGAGATTTCTAATTAGGTGTCTCCCGAGATCAATGATATGTTTGAGGCCCTTCCGTCGGAGGCGGATATTCATGAGCCGATCAAGCACCTCAAACCGGAAAGTGATCCAGGCCCGGATGGATTTCCAGGATCCTTCTATAGAGATGCATTGGAGGTGTTTAAAGGCGAACTCACTGAGATGATCCAAGAATTTTTCAAGGGTGGGCCTCTCCCTCGTGTGGCGGCAGCAACGACTCTGGTTCTTATCCCCAAAACCAAGAACCCATCGTCAATCCACCAGTATCACCCGGTTAGTATTTTTAACTTCCCCTACAAAATCATTGCTACCATCATTAACACTAGATTAGACACTCACCTCCCTTGATGGATATATTTGGAGCAACACGGTTTTGTAAAAGATCTTTCTATCCAAGGGGCGATTGTGATGGCCCAGGAGATGGACAGGGATATCAAATCCAAGTCGCACGGCTCTAATCTGATCATTAAATTGGACATGAACAAAGCCTACGATCGAATCGAATAGGGATTTATCAACAAGCTCCTCTCAGGTATGGCCCTCTCTCCTTGGCCGACAGATCTTATCTTTTTGTGTTATAGCTCTTCATGGTAGGAAGTGCCTTTTATGGGGAAATCTTATGGTTTCTTCAAGGCTGTTCGGGGCTTAAGGCAGGGAGACCCCCTCTCCTCGAGCCTCTTTATCCTCTCGCAGGAAATCGTCAGCCTCCTCATCCTCAAAAGCATGATCAATGGTATGATACTCTCCTACAAGGCAAGAGGGAACTCCCCCTCCATCTCCCACCTTATGTTCGCCGATGACACAATGATTTTCCTGAATGCAAATAGATGTTCCATTCGTGTTATCATTAAGGTTCTTGAGGACTATTTCCATTGGAGCGGTCAAGTTATCAACAAACTCATGATCAATGTCTACATCTCCAACAAATTCCCTTCTAACCGGGCTAGTTCCATCTGCAACCTTCTAGGCATTGAAAGAGGGTGGTGGCTGATGAACTACCCGGGGGCCCCCATCACCTCGAGAGGCCTCGGAATCAAGGATTTTGATCACATAGTGTTCCACATCTCCGACTTGATCCTCAATAGGAAAAATAGATACATGTCTTTCGGAGACCGCCTTGCTCTGGTTAACAGTGTTCTTGCAGCCATCCCAGTACACGCCCTCTCATCTCTCAAAGTTCTCAAATCCGTTATCAAGAATGTTGACAAGATATTGGTGCGGTTCATATGGGATGCAAGGGCAGAAAGAAAATGCTCATGGGTCTCATGGAGGAGGATATAGAGGCCTTCTCAGGAGGGCGGAATTGTGGTTCGTAGTCTCACAGATACCCTGCTCTGTATGAAGGCCAAACTGGCCTGGGAGCTTCATGAACGCAGAAATCTATGGGGGAAAAGCATGGGAAATAATCTTATTGATGCCTCGGTGATGGAAGCAGAACACTAGTCCCCTTTTATGCAGACCCTCCTGCCTCTCTTTTCCTCTCTTCTTCCCCACGTCTGGTGGATCATTGGCCAGGGGAAAGTGTCCTTCTGGAACACCAACTAGGCAGGATCTGCACTTAGCTTTCCGATGTGCCCTGCATAAAACATTTCGTTTGAAGAGGCTTGCAACTACTCGTCCATTACTAAGGTAGTTCTTGACCCGGACAACAAGAAATGTTTCATCGCATTGTTATCAACATGGAAGTGGACAAATGTGTTTTCACTCCGTCTCAATCAGGAGCTTTCTCTTCCAAAGCCTGCTGCAATATCCTCATTACCTCAACCCACCAAGATCCATGGAACAATCTCCTTTGGCTCAAGCGCATCCCATCAAAACATAACTTCCTCACGTGGATGCTGAGGAATGGCGCCCTTTCCATAGATTATAATATCAAAAAATGAGGTATCCCAACCACTTCCCGGTGTTCGTGCTGCAACTCCCATAAAGAGGAAAGTCTGGAGCATCTCTTCTATGAGGGGGAATGGGCTCAAGAGGTCTAGCACGCCTTGGGGACTTTCACTGTTGTGAACAACTATGTTCCATATGAGGCGTCGTTCATCTATTGGTAGTTTTAGGGCTCGGGTGACAAAGGGGTGGAATGGATTGCCAAGGCTGTCATTATGCATGCAGGATAGTGGTTTATCTAGAAAGTGAAGAACAAATATTGCTTTGAAGGGACCGGTTCCTCTGGGTAGACCATCATTGCCAGAACACGCTACCTCCTTCTCAACCTGACCAGGTTTATTTAGGGATGGAATGAAGCCCCCTCGCTTCAGTTTCTGCATCCGTGCCACGGTATTCGAGATAAAGTTCATCAGGGCAATTGGGTCCGGTAGCATCCCCCCTCCAATGGATTTAAGCTCAACACGGACGGCTCCTGCTCGGAGGGTTTCATGAAGGGAGGAGGGGTGGTTCGCGATGTCAGGGGATCATTCGTGTTTTCCTTCACGGGTTTCCTAGGAAAGGGTACCTCTATCCAAGCGGAAGCTCTCGCCCTTCTTTCAGGCCATTCCCTTTTCCGTCAGGGGGGCCTAATTATCACTGAAGCTGAAACGGATTCTCTCGTCCTCCTCAACTCTCTGCAAGGCACCTGGCCTGCCCCTTGGTCTATCACTTACTACATCAGGAAAAGAAGAAGATTTCTCTCGAACACCCGAGTGAAACATATGTGGCGCGAAGGAAATAAGGTGGCAGATCATATGGCATCCATTACAGCCCAATGTCTTGGTAACTCTTGTTTTTACAATGTTACCCCACTTAAACCCAAAGGGGTCAACCTCATGAGAGGGGATGCCCTCAGATTGCACTACTCTCGCCCCCTAGGCCCTCTTCGGTTGTACCTATAGCCTTGTGCTTCCCCCTTACCCTCTATTAATAAACAAAGATGATGATGGTATGGCCCCCAAGTTGCGGGAATTGTTTCCAATAGTTCCACCACCACAAATTTTTTGAGTCCCAACACCATAGGCACAACCTCTGACTCAGCAGTTCCCACCTCAGAATTGGAAGGCACCCCCACGTAACGTGCCACTACCCCCTAGGCAAGATAATCAGGTTTCATATTCTCAACAGTCTCCACTAGACCCTCATTATGGTTAGGCTCCTAGGGCTACTTTTCCATATAATAGGAACTGAACCTACTCATTTAATGAGTCTCAGGTTCCTGGTTATTTTGGTAGTGCCTTAGACCATGGAATTCTACAGTTTCCAGAATGCAAGAGGCCTGATGAGGTGAATCTCACTGATCATCCAAATTATTTCCCCTATCACTAGTTCCTAGGGTACACCCAGAAGCAGTGATATGTTTCTAAATAATATCACTAAGACCAGGTCACCAAAAACATATCATGGTTGGGTCCGGCCTTCGTACAGGTGTCATGTGTGTCTATAACTTATAACAGTGACAAATATTGTGAATTAAAACAAGTTTCTAACAACGAGTCTGGATAATAAAATGACCATATGGATCTCAAGGTAGTCTCCCATTTTTAAGACATTATCCATACATGTTTGAATTGGCCTGAGACTTCAAAATTAACTTTGCTACCTTTAGCTATTACCTCTGCATCAACGACTCAACCTTTGTCCTCTCAAGGGAGTAAGCACAGACAACACAAGGGGAAACAAAGCCCTCCAACTATGATAAACATCTCTTATACTCTCAGATATTTCATTCCCCAAAGATAAGGATTTCCCCCAGATCCCAACAAATAATGGTGGATTCTCCAACTAAAAACTCGGGGGACACTTCAGTCAATACTGTCGAGATAGTAAACACTTACGTGATTCTTAATGAATAAGAGCACTAGGAAAAACCTAAAAACATCCCCAATAAATGCTAGAATCAAGGAAGAAATGGGTATGTATATTTATAGAATGCATTGGTAAGTTCTTCCATCCATGCCATTCACACCAATGGGACCAGACAGTAGGTGCAACAAAGGGATAAACATGCACATCCTTCTTATCTCATTTCGTTAGATTCATCTCCACTGCCATTTCTTCTCTTTGAACATGAAGTGCCACCACGACCATGCCATGATTAGTTAGGCTTCATTGTGGATCGACCAAAATCATCTGACTTTCATTCTGTAGTCAATCTTCATGGTTCATCTAGTGAGTTGCGGGACATTCCCAACACCATCCCAAATCTGGCGGATCAACCGGTATCACCCGTCATACCTCCTAGTACTAAGAAACCTCCAATCATAAGAAGTGTATTCCTAGCATGAAAATATGATGTTTACATGTATATTTACTATATTGATGTGTGGCTCTCTATTTTTGAGGCTATCTTCCTTTTAGTAGATATGCATGAAGCCTTTTTGGGGGAAATAAGAAGCCCCCTCCATTTTGAGATAGAAGTAGAAGCTGAAAAATACTTCAATATTGAGGCAGTCAACCATACGGAATGTCAGACCATCATCTCTTTCTCTATATAAGTCATAGGTTCTCTTATATAGGGTAACATCCTCCCACTATACATCACTTTCTAGTTCAATCGTGTGGAGGTTCACCGATGTCTTGTCAGCATTGGCTTTGGTGTCATCATTATCTCAACCCAGACACTCTCTATGTTGGGTCTTACTGAAACAGATCTAAGCCCCTATGACCTGAAGATTCAAGGTTTTGATAGGATGGAGAAAACAGTAGTTCAAATGATACTACTGAAAACCCAGTTTAGTGGCCTAATTTCCAGCAGTGAGTTAATTTTCATCTCAAAAGACACTACTTACAATGTGTTGATGAGTAGACCATGTCTCTACCTGCATACGGAAGTCCCTTCCTCATTTCACCAATGCCTTATGTAATACCTTAATGGTAGAGTAGGCATACTCCAATGTGATACATCTCCCTTTTCCTCTTACAAAGCCTGCTAAATGGATGCTGACTACTACAACAATAAGGAAAATTAGATTCAGTCCAATGAGGTTGAACATGAAAAAACTTTGATAGACCCATGGAAAAAAATGGATGATATCAATATTTTCATAATTCACAGACTGGAGGTCGCAACCCCAGACATGGGAAAATGCATTGTTGTCTTGGTGATGAGGGGTAAGTGCATTCCCAAGTATAAGGAACACCACGAGATCACCATGTACTCCTCCAAAAATCTATCTTGGGTGATCTCGGATCACCCTACTACTATAAGGTATTGGGATGTCCACCCCATGGAAACAACAATATGTCATACATGCTTTTTTCACCTGGATGGGATAAACCAGATCAAGATGAAATGCAACGATTGCTTTGATAGTTTCAAAAATACCCCCTTTGGTTAAAGGTTATATGGAATTTGATCAATAGCCTTTTCCGCCATGGATTCAGCAGTACAAGAGTTCACCAATGAGGTTACCACTACCGCTCATGTTGGAACCAGAGTCACATCAGGATCTATTGACTCAGAGACATTTCCTCCTGCTGATTTTCATCTCACCATGGATGAATAATAGGATTTGGAATATGATTATCCTGCATTTGAATAGGTCATGTCCACTATGATTTTTGAATTGGTATAGTTGATCCTCGGTACCGAGAATGATCTGAAACCAAGTTCAATTAGTGCATCTATTCCTACATAAGAGAAAACGTTATACGTGGATTTCCTAAATTAGAATCAAGATGTATTTTACAAGAGTTATGATGAGATCACTAGCCAAGATCCTCAGGTCAACATCCACCATCTTGGCATCCAGATAAACCATCACATGTTTAAATATCCTCACATAAGGATGTACCCCTCTCACGGTGCCATGGTCGATGCTGAAGTTGATAACTCATTAAAGACAACATAATCAAGGAGGTCAAGTACCCTATGTGGTTATCTAACATTGTGCCCATTAAGAAGAAGAACAGATAGATCAATTTCATCATTGACTTAAGGGTTATCAACTGTCACTCCTTAAAGGAATATTTTCCCCTTCCATGGATAGAAATGTCGATGGACACCACCATTGGGTTCCAGGTTTTCCCCTCCATGGATGAGTATTCCGAATATAATTAAATCTAATTGGACCATGAGGATGAAGAGTCTATCATCTTATGTCACCACAAGGTACTTTCTTCTACTAGGTAATGCATTTCTGTCTAAATATTGACGCTTCCACCTATCCTCATGCCATGCACCGTATATTAATTTCAATCCTCAAGACATTGGTGGAATTCTACATGGATGATCTGGCGGTTAATTCTCACTATCATTAAGACAATCTCAGAGTTCATGAAAAGTGTCTAGCCTCCTCTTGTACTGGAAACTAAAGATGAACCACTTGAAGTGTGCTTTGGGGTTACCATTGAAATGTTTTTAGATTCATTTTCAAATACAGCAACATTGACATCGATCCAGAAAATATCAAGGCCATCAGTTAGATGTATCATCCAAAAAACATTTGGGATCTTCAAGGATGTCAAGTCCTCTTAGACTACACACACGAATTCATCACATATCTATCTTAAAAGTGTAATCCCTTTTCCCAGATCATGTGTAACAGCTCCAATTATCAGTGGGATGAGGATTGTTAGATTAATTTTGAGGAAATAAAGAATTACTAACTGTAGCCCCAAATTATGATGTCCTCCATTTCTATAAATCTTCTTGTCCTATATGTGACTACTCTAGAATGGTCCCTCAGAACCCTTCTTACCCAGAAGAACAATGAGGTAATAGAGAATAGTTTATAATATCTCTACCACATTCACCTCGATTTAGAGACTAGATATACTTCTATCAAAAATAGATTCCTTGAAATAGTAATCATAGTGCATAAATTTAGTCATTACCTACAACACCAAAGGAAAAAATCTAGTTTCTTGAATGGATCCACTGGATTACATTCAGAATCACCCCATATAGATAGGTCATCTAGATCGGTGGGCATTGATCATTCAATAGTTTGACATCACGTTTTTTTCCTCCGAAGGCTGTCCAAGGGAAGAAATTGGAAAACTTTATTTCCATCCATCTATCCCCTAAATATCAGTATATGAATCTTGACTTCTATAATGAGGAAATCCTCTAAGAGGATCAATCCATTCAATTTTGTAAAATTCACTTTGATGGTGCATCCCAAAGCCCAACTAGTAGTAGAATCAATGATCCTAGACACAAAAAATTGGGCATGGGTATCATATTCATCAAACCATTTCAAGATGTCCTACCCTATTCATTCCTATTTTCATAAGTCTATACCAATAATGAGGCAGAGTATCAGGTTCTCATCCTTGGTCTCAGAATAGCCCTTGATATTGATGTTCCCCACCTAAATGTGAAAGTGGACTCCGAATTGGATATCAAAAAGAACAATGGAGACTACGTATTCCTGACGCCAGAGTTCATACCTTTTTTAGTGAATAATATCTAACTTACAACATAGTTCCCTTCTCAGTCAGAAGTTCCTCATGTCCCTTGATTGAATAATGGTCGAACCGATGCCTTGGAAATCCTTGCTACATCTCTTGCAGAGCCTAACTAAGATGATTTTATTATCCATGTGGTGCATCGAAGATTCATCACTCCCACTACACTGGACGATGATGATAGCCCACAGGTAAGACCCCTTACCACTGATGCATCTACATCAGAACCATTAGGTACCCCAGTGATAACAATGGATGGGACCCATAACTAGATGAGTCCCTTTATCGAGTATCTCCATCATAGTAGTCTCCTAACAGACCAG
The DNA here is from genome assembly GCA_963277665.1 of Viscum album. NCBI lineage: Eukaryota > Viridiplantae > Streptophyta > Magnoliopsida > Santalales > Viscaceae > Viscum > Viscum album. The sequence goes on from OY728156.1 coordinate 896,292,982, forward strand.
GCTGAGCCTGAGTGAGTATGTTAATACGTAGTGAAGTTCACCCTATAGAGTTGTCCTTATCTTGAGAAGATCTTCAATAGATGTGGGTTTGATGGGATTATCCCCTATTTCACTCAAGGAGTTGAGATCTCTCATGTTATACAAGAAGTTCTAGTTGGTTCCTGTGGGGATCATCAGGTAGGGCCAAAACAATATCATTAGATCCAATGATTGGTATTTGTTTACCCACCATGATTCAAGACTGTATGAGGTTTTCCAATAGGTTCCATAAATTCTTGATACCTAATAAATTTTTGCATCATCCACCAGATCCTCTCCATAATAACAAGTAATGTTGGCCCATTTTAGTCTAGGGACTCGTGGTAGTGGGACTATACCCACCAATAGTATCTTGCTAGTTCAGGTTTTCCTGACCGCTATGGATCTATTTTTCATGAGGGAAATGGTAGTTTTTCTAAAAGAAAATAATTCCTAGTCGATCATTGACTTAGTGAGCTCTAATATCATCCTCTTATTCAGAGTCCCTCACGTTGTTCTCACTAATAATGACAACAACTTCCAGGAAGGGGAGTGGAAGAAACTGTATTCCAAGTACAATATCATTTCTAATGATACCTCTCTCTATCATGCACAAGAAAATTGGAAGATAGAGGAATTCAACAAAACCCACTCTAAAATCATGCAAAAGATGGGTTGTGAGAACAAGAAGAGTTGTCTGAACAAACTCCACGACACTATTTGGGATTACTGGATGATGACTCGTAATTCCACCTAGGTGACTCCATATTCTCTAGTGTATGGCACTGAGGTAGTCCTACCCATAAGGATTCAGTTACCCTTACTACACAAAACCATCTATGATCAGTAGGCACAAGAAAAAGTAGAAAAAAACTTCTAGTTGAACAGGAAGTTCTAGAAGATAACATGATTCATGCCTTTCATAATTTAGAGAGGAATCAACACAATATTTCCATATTTTTTCTATAAAAAAGTATGGATTATCTCTTTCTTACAAGGTTAATCTGTATTGGCCCCGAGAAAGTAAATGATACCTAGAAGGAAGTCACTGAAGCTGGAGACCAATTGGGAGGGATCTTATGACATCCACAATGTATAACCTAATGGTTCATACTCTTTCGTCACTATGGATGGTGATCATATTACTTCTCCCACCAATTCCAAATTCCTCAATCAATACATCACATAAGGGAATATATTTCATATATAATGATACATTTCTCATCCTCATCCAACAAGACATTAAAATTTATGTTTTACAAGCACTATGACCCTAATCTAATATCCCTTCCACCCCTCATGATGATAAACTTCAAATAGTGAATACACCTCAAGGTCCGGGTTGTATGACCTTAAACTAAGGTCTCCCTCATCTGTATCGCAAGAAGTTAAACTATATGGGTACCACCATATATTTTAATCCAACCATTTGGGTATCCATCACATTTCACATCTAAAAGGACCCCTTAACAGCTAGGTCCCACTCCACCTTGGCTCACCTACCGTTTGGGGGCAATCACCTAGGGGATCTCAAATGATAATTTGACACAAGTCCCGCACTACGAACTTGGTCAACAATTGATGCTCAATTTTTTATCCCATTACCAGTCACACAAGATTTATAATGTGTTGAGAATATTGACAGTATTTATTCTCAATCATTATTTCCATCCCCATGGTTTCTCAAATGTCGGGCATAATGATTAACCTTTTTCTTCCCTTTTGTCGCACACACACGACATTAAACATTGCATCTATGGTCCGATATCTATGACCAAAATCTAAGATCATCCACATCCTTATCACAAGTTATTAAACATCACTTCATTTTTATATATACATATGACTTGAATACCATTCTCATGGGGTACATTTGAATTCCCAAAAATTGCATCTTCGGGTCGAGCCCAACAAATCTCTCTCCCCCCCCCACTTCGGGTTTAGTTCTCCTCAAGGGTTTGATATGGTGCGGTGGGGACATATATAATCATTAATTTAAGGTTTAAAAAGGTTTTATCATGTTCCCCTCATTCGATAATTTCCCCTTTTCCTTATGTACTTACTAAATGGTGGTAAACTACACTACATTTTCAGAACAATGTGTGGCTTTATTCCCATCCTTCTGGGAAAGGTAGGAACGCCTGAGCATTTCATCTTCAGGTCCATCCCCATGTATCACATATTATTCCATCCTTCTATAATCTAGGACTATTTTATCCTATTTATATGTTGTGTGGTGTGGTATTATGTCCTCATTCACTCTGGGTTTGTAATAACTACACCACGTACCTCTCTAGAGAGCTCTCCACCCCCTTTTCTTTACATCCTTCTTTCACAATGTTAAAAAACATGGGTATTTCAAGAACTATGTATGGATTGATTCCCATCCTCATGGGATATGTAGGAAATCTTGAAAATTTCATCTTTGTGTCCATCCCTAGGACCCATGATTGTTTTTGGCCTTTGGCCTGAGGTTCCCCTACTGGGATTTCATGTGGTGTGGTGTGGACTTTTGTCCCCATTCATGTAGGCTATGTTTTATCTCACAATACACATTCCCATTAGATCCTAGTTCTTATATATTCATCTATACCATATGACATTATACCATGATACCTCATCCCACTTGACTTTAAATAGTTGTGTCTTTTCCACTTGACATTAACCTTCCTTGGTTGGTCCTGATATATGGCCTCAAACGGTGACACTATCATCCTGGCCACATAATGAAAAACTCAATGAATTGAGGAGTAATTTCTTGAGGAGACATTATATTTGGCATAAGTCATCAACCATGATATTTTTCAATGCCTACATATGTAATGATTCTTCCTGTGTTTCCTAGATTCTCCATCCTGTGTTTGTTTCTCCAAAAAACACTCCCACACTAAAGAACAAACAAGATCCATCCAATTCCACTTCTTTCGGTGCATGATACAAACCAACACGACAATATTTCCCCAATAATTTGTATACTACCATTCCATTTTAAATAATTATGTCTAGTTTTATTCCCATAATCATTGGATATATAGGAATTCCCGGGAATTTCATCTTTGGGTCCATCCCAAAGTACCAAAAATCTTGCATTCTTTCCGTCCCTTGGGCCTGAACATTGTTGGAACCATATTGTTTGGCGAGGACCTCTTGGTCCTCATTCATGTCGATTATATAATATCCATACCATGTACTTACCTTATAGGATCTCTCTTAAATTCTCCTCAGTCCTTACCACATAACGTTAAACTACATGGATTTCAAAACTACAATTGTCTTGATTCCCTATGCTTATAGGATACATTGGAACTCCTGGACATGTATTCCTTGGGTCCAGCCTCAAGTTATTTTACTCCATCTCCCTACCCCTTGGCCTGGGTTCTCTCATGAGATCATGAATGGTGCGGTATATGGACTTCTATGGTACTCATTCATGTCGGGTTATTCTTCCATTCCACACAGGTGCCTCTCTTGAGATTATTCTACCCCATGCATCATTACTACATGATGATAAACTACACAACATATTTAGAACAACATATGGATTTATTTCCATCCTTTTGTGATATGTAGGAATGATTTGGAATTTCATCCTTGGGTACAACCCCGGTATCATCAATCCATTTTCCCACATTCCCTCCGCTCACCTCCTCGAATCTTCTTCCCTTAACTAGTCCCCTCAACCCTTTTTATACCTCACTTATGTGCTCAGATGCACCGTGGTTTTAGACATAGATTGTTGGGTTATGAACAGACAAGATTCCATCCATTTCAATGCTTCACATGTCCCTTAGTTTGGTTTTCCATCATCCTTCATATCCCAAATGACCCCCAAATGTTATGGATTCTCGTTCTTATGGCTTGCCTAAAATTTTGGGACAACATCTTAGAGGATTTCTAATTATATTTTGAGATAGGTTCTGTGTTTCAAATATGGTTAGCAGACAGCTCTAAGATGTTGTTTCCATTCTATGTCATAAGAGATGGATACTATGTTGCAAACATGTTTAGAAGAAATCCTACATTGTTATTAAACCCTTATTATTCCTTAAGTATATGTCTTGTATTTCACATCCCTTCCCACTCCATCATGAACAAGTTGAATTTCTACCCCCCTCGGTGTTATCCCTCCATTTAACATTGCATGATGGGATGATGATCCAATTTCGTGGGGTCACCCTTGGCTCCACACCTTCATCATCTACCGTATGACTCCATGGGCTATAAAGATATTCACTACCATTATTTCCCACACCGATCATGGCATATGTGGGTTTGGGAATTTTGGTAATGTTTTTCCTACATTGAAGGGTAATTTTTCATTTTTGGTCCAAACTATACGACCATAAACTAGGATCATCGGTCCCTTAGTATAGACATCATGGCATTAAACTATGTGTGTTCTCTTGGAAATTGGTAATACGGTGCAAACTACCTTGTCCTCATTCACACTGGCTTACATTGTGGAACCACGTCACGTATTTTCACTTTATGAATCTCTCCTTTTAGGTCTATGTGCTATGACCATAAACTAATATCCCTTACATCCTTATCATACAACCCTATAATATGTCTTCTACAGCCTGGTTGTGTAATGATAAATTACCTAGCCATATGATGTTTTCAATCGAGAAGACATTTCCACTTTTTGGTTTTCTATTCGTACCGTACCACCTTCATGAACAACATGTTCCTTGATTCCCATGCCTATGGGATACGTAGTGACACCATGACTTTTGTTTGTGGTCCATAGGCAACACCATGAACCCTCTTGTGCCATTTTGGCCTAATTATCCAAAGAAGAATGTGGTGTAGTGTTGAATTATGTCCCCATTCACATTGAATTTTCATTAACCACACCATGTAAATCTCTCTAATGTTTGTCATTTTTCCATCCTTACTGCATGACTGTAAACTTCACGGACATTTCCCATGTACATGAAATTAATCTGGGCATCTTATGATATGTACTCTACCACCATAAACTAATATTCTTACCATAAATGATCCCATGATTTTAAAATGAATAACTATTACAATATTCCTCTATAAAATAGGTTATTTCTCCCATTTTTTATTGGCCGCCTATCGTACCACCTCCAAGAACGATGTGTTCCTTGATTTCCAACCTCATTGGATACAAAGTGATGCCCAGACACCCTATCTATCATCTAGTTGAAACAACTTACACCTCCCCAGGTCCCATTGGGTTGGGTTCTCCAAGAATTATGTGGGGTGGTGTTAACTTCTTCAGTACTCATTTATTTAGGTTAATAATAACTACACTTTGAACTTAATTCGAGATTACCACTCCTGGAATTCATTCACCAGGACACTTTAACCATGTGGTAAATGTTTTTTCTTCACACATTCCTTCATTTTGGGTTTTCATTATCTTTCACACCGTTAGGGTCCCCCTAATGGCATGGATGAAAGGATCAATGCTGTCCTACCTTCACATTCCATATCCTAGAGGACATCAAATGTCATTATGAGACATGTTCCATGTACTGAATTTTGTTAGTTCTCAACCATCATTTATTTATTACCATTACAGGATAACAAAAAATCTATATTGTGTTTCAAACATGGTCAATAGTTATCTTTTATCATCACTCCACTCCCATTGCATTCTAAATATTGAATGTTCTGAATTGAATGTTCAATGCCCTTTTCCATTTTACAGATCCTTGATGCCCATCGTGTTGTAACTACATGCATTCACGTGCGTCGAGTAGGAATATTGGTTATTCTTGGATTTTCCCCACCCAACATTTCTTGTCCACCATTTGAAACTCTCATTAAATGGGGAATACATGATAATTCTCCTTGTTTCTTTCATCGAGGAGGGCCTAAGTAGTCTTAGGGGTTGTGGTAAGGTAATATCTAGATACGAGGAAGTATAACCCATTGGTCCTACCATACAACTTTAAACTGAAACACTATCTTCCTAAAAACAAGACGCTAAACTATTCAGAATAACAATATCTATATAAGTATTGATTCCTTCACTTACATGATATGTAGAGACATTCAAGCATCTAATTCCCAGGTCTAGCCACTGAATTCTAATCTCCCTATCTTGTCATTCTTGGCCACAAATTCCTTTTTTCAAGAATGTTTATTCGGATGAAGACCTCTCTAGTACTCATTCACACTAGTTTATGAACCACACCACACATTTCTTCTTTAGGGGTACCCATCTCCTCAACACATGAAATTAAAATGTATATCTACCATGAACAAGTTCAGGATGCCCAATGATAATTATGTGATGTGTTAGGTTCCTCGCCAGAGAGGATTTCCCCTACCAATATTGGCCTCTGACCACTCTTTCTCAAGAACTATGTTTGGTTTGATTCTCCTACTAGTGGGATACATTTCGATACCCATGAATTTTTCCTTGGTACCAACCCCATGATTGTTAAATTTTGTGGAACTTTTCCACTAATCTTGGTCAAAACCCCATGACCTTAATCTAGGGGTTTCTAGACCATGTAACATAACTTTAAACTATTGAGTAGGGTCCTAGAAGTATGACCTTAAACAATGTGCAACATCCTAATCATACGACATTAAACTATTAATGCATCGTCCTTACCACCAAGCGCTAAACTGCATGCTTATCATCACCAATTACATGAAGTAAAATTTTAGACCACATTAGGTCCTTGCTAGAGAGGTTCCTCCATGATGTAGGATAGATTTCGATTATGATCGATACACTCAATCAGTGTACTTTCCTCATTGTGGTGTAATTTCAAGAAAGTTGGACATTATAAAGTCAACCCATCATTCCATCACCACACTTTTCTTGCCCTCAATTTGAGATCCCCATTCCCTTTCACATCTAAAGGAACCCCATAATCGATAAGTTTCTCAGAATTAAGGCTCTCCTACCATCCTAGTCCAACGTTAAGAAGGAAATTGGACAAAAAATCATGTTTGGTCTAGTGTTTATAAATGAGGTTAGTGGTTGAACCTTGTTTGTGTGTTCCCATTTCAGGCTAACATGATGTTGATGTTGTGTTTATAATTTTTTCAACAACTATCCCCAATCATCATGCCATCCTCACTGTATTTTGAATTTTGGATATCGTAATTACCATTCTTCATTCCCCTCTATTCTTATTTACTCCAAACCCCTATAATTATCTCACTTGTGTTCTAGAGAATGTTAGGGTAGTGTAGCTTGGATGTTTGGAGAATTATATTCCCTAAACATTACCCCCTTTTTACTTCTTGGTAACTAAGAGTGGCCATTTAGAGCCTGGAATTCTAGTTATTATTTCTCACTCTCATATTAAAAGGAATTAATTATGTTGTCATCCATTGTTTCTCACATCAGGTATGAACCATTGAGCCTAGTTATTTGTTATTGGATATTTCACACATATGATTGAGATGCAGAAATAAAATCAAATAATGAGACTCATGCTCACAACCAAAAAAATAATAAATCATGAAAATATGATTGTATGTTTGTGTAAATTATATCACCCATGGATTAACCGCTTTGATAGGTGGGTTGAAATATTCAATGAAGTGTCATAGCTCCACCACTCTCTGGCTTCTGACATCCATGATTTTCTATCCCCTGTTAAGCTCCTGCTCTTCTTCTATATCAATAGATCTTCGTTAATTAGCCATAATCCATGCTCGATCCTCATCAGCTCAAAACATATCTCTCTCTATGGATTCTCTCCCCATATTTTCCTTAGAATCTATCAAATATGACATAAATTGCAATATGAGTTCAAATAGTGAATCGATGAATGCAGAGTGTTCATTCATCTGTGCCCTTAAGAGCTTAATCTCTTTGTCTGCCTCTTAAAGTTTCATAATATTGACAGACTTCCTCCGCTACCAACTAACACTGAGGTCACAGTGATGTTACCAATATTTTCTCTACCATGTAATATCAAATAAAAATATGAGGATGTCATGAATCCAAAACTCTAGTTCATAGTTCATGTAGTCGGGAATGATGTCTCCCCGTTTGGTTTATCCACTCTGCATCTGGCTCTCCTTGATGAAGCACTTGATCAGTTTACATGACCAATAATGAATGAACTTGTTATCCTATTCATTAAAAGCAATCTCAATCCCAATCCTCTTGGTTGGTAGGTTTTTATGCTGGGAATTCCTAAAAAAAACTCATCAATATGGTGTTATTCATTTTCCCTATTAGATAGGTTGAGTTCAATGTCATAGGATGATCCTTATCATCAGATTCCACCTCGATAGTCTCAGGTCATGTCCCTATAGCAGTCCCATATGTTTTCATGATCAATTTCTTCTAGTCAGAATGAGCATCCAATTCCCTGAAGATTGGCGTTCCCCTTAGAAAAGGAGCGCCAGGAGCCCCAACTATCCCTGCTAGGTTTGGCCACACCATTTGAAGAACTGTTCTTGTAGAAATACACAGATGTCACTTCGCCTAGTTCAAGGGAAAACACATACATATTATATGAAGGAGAGAAATTATAAAGATAATATAATTGGTCTCTCCTTTGATATAATATTTTCTAAATCCCTGGACGTGGCCCCATATATGGTTAGGAACTCTGAAGACTCTGAGAGAACCACCCTACGTTTCACAACCCTATTAGATTCGGCAATCACCATTCTCACAGGCGCAAACATTGATGCTAAAAATTATATCATGTAAGAATGGGTTTTTTTGTACAAGGTTCTTCTATATAGGGGTAAAGTTAGTTTATAATTCCTAGACGACATGAAAGATGACCACAACAAAAGTGTTAAGGGTTTACCTAATGAAACCCAAAAATGTTTCCATCTTTGAAGGAGAAACTTTTGCTTCCTACAAAGGGATCCCTCAGCCATCTTCATCCCCCGAGGGGGATTCTCATGATTTTTTAGTTAAGGGGAAGCTCTCCCTCAACTCAGTAGTAGAAAACTGCGGTAGGACTATTTGGTTAACGATTAATTTAACCCGGTACGACATTGGATGTAGAGTACCCCAAGTATGCACAATGTCCGATAGATTGGCAATGTATTTCTCCACTTCTGCTTGAGACACTGAAAAGATTGCCTTGGAATGTTTGAGCTCCAAAATATCTATCTAAAGATGTTTAAGGTGGTGACACATTTTGTAAGGACTAAGGAATTTTCTGTTGACATCCAAGGTGTACAAAGCCTTCGAGAAAAAAGAATCCTTAGGCCTGTCTATGAGTCGTAGCAGCTTCCCAAGAGCCTGAGTGGATATCCTATAGAAACCCCTAGGTGGCCTCCCTACGATATCTGCTCATCTGGGACCACTAGGTCCGACACTTCTAGTTAGATCAAGATCGGGGAAGGTATTAGTGTTTTTTGACTCATCACTGTTGCAGCCCCACCATCACAGCGTGTTCATGGAACTTTCCGACCCTAGCCTCAAGGTTTAGGCGGCACCCCATCACCAGTTGAATTAATATGCCTTCTAGACATTGTTCATCACCTTCTATCAAGTCTTCTTATCTAGAAATCTCCCCAACACATTCAAAATTGTTGGTCGGAAGTATGATCCAGGAGGGGAAATACGGTATAGATATTCAAATACATCCTTGCGCGTCACTATCTGTCCATTAAAAATATGAAGAGGTCCACACACTCTTTGTGGCCTTTTTCCCTCACTAAAGTGTCACAACACCTTGTATATCTTGACCAACACCAGGATCTCCATGTAGAATTAGTCCCCCATCTCCATCATGGACACCATAATTAATGTTCTTAGTCGGAAACCCATGTTTTTGTCCCTAATCGATAACATCCATCCGTATATTAGTGCAGAGATAAACCAAGCTAGCCTAAACACCGGTTACTACTTGGTTTTGACACAATACCCTCATATATTCCATTGATTTTCCTCTATGGTTAACCAATATGAATTCTATTTACTAAACTAGGATCCATTTGGACAGGTGGGATGCTGGAAAGGTAGCAACTTCGGCACCACCTCACCTTTTGTGGCATGATTTGGTTAGAAGTTTAGGAAAATCATTAACCACAGATTGAAATGGAAGTCCCTCACTGACTGATTTTCCTCTCCTAGCACAAGATCCATCAGTACCTTTGAAATCCATGACATATTCCTTGGATCCTCCCATGTGTTCTCTATAGGGTATAACTTTTCATACTTCGACCCTAATATTGGAATCGCTGAGATCTTGTGATGGTCTCAGAGGTAGATTTTGACATCCCCATTATGAAGTGGAAATGTTTTGTTCCTCAATGAACACCTACTCAACAAATCTAGAATCATGTATTTTGGCTGATAAATGTGAAATTGGGTGGACCAGAAAACATCATACAATGAAAAATTATTGAGCTCTTCCTAGAGTTCCTCGCATGATGAACAAACCCCATAAGCCCATGCCCTTTAATTCTTAAAGTTCTTGCCTTGCTGTAGGTACCAATAATCAATCCACCCCTTCTCTGGGTTCCCTAATGCTACCTTGTGGATGATGTGGTACTATGGGAGAGATACCACAGACTCTAGTGCCTTCCCATTAGTATTGTTGACATTTTTATGTAGGAATTCCTCATTGATATGTGTGTGGTCTTCACATGTATGACCATCGGTAGCCCTAAAAATGTGGCTCTAACAGAACATACTTCTAAACCAATTAATCTAGTTCATCCCTACTTGCTTCAGGGATGAGAAAGTCATATCTCATAACAATGCTGTACAGAGTTAGTCTATAACATATAGGATAGTAATTTTGGATTTCTAATATGATCTCAGCCGGGGATTTGTGATCTGAATGGATTCTCACATATTTCCTACTGCCAGATTATTCTCCATCTCTTCCCTTCATAAAGAATCCATGAATACCCCTCCAAGAACTTCTTGGTTGGGGATTTTTCTCAATAGATTAGTATTTTAGGTTCTGGTTCACAGTGCTCGAATGCAGAACATGATCGTAGAGCTCAGTCAAAAAGCTCGATCGTAGAGACCCACCATATAATTCTAGTGAAGATCTTGAAAACAAAACTCGTGTAGTGTACAATAATATATTCTAAAGACTCACTTTGTAGTCCAGTGTAAAAAATAACCTAGTTTGCAAAGGGAAATCAGAGAGAGCATGGAGATTTTCAAATCATTAACTCAAGAATGGAGATGATGCCAAAGGTGAGGAAAAATTGAGGTCATCCTCACATATTTATAGGAGAAGAACCCTAAGCTTCATGGTGAACCTTTTTATAGATATATTCCTAGAGTTCTCAACCAGTGCACCACCTATCCACATCATGATCTAGCTCCTCAACATCGCTTCACAATTTGCTTAAATTATTCGTGATCTTCCCTCAGATTCTGACTTAATTTTCTCATCACCTTATATTATAAGGGGGGAATCTATTGGAACAAAAATATGTGCGTTGGAATAAAATAAGGAAACTACACTGAAGGGATTCAAAAATGGGATGCTTTTAAAATCACCTTTACAAATCCATTTATCTCTACAACTAGTGAGAGGACCTTCAGTACCACAGATAACGCAAACCCAAGGGCTTCTTTTCACCTACCACAATGAAAAATGATTATCAACCCTACTACTGCGATGAATTTGACGAATGTATTCATATTGCGAAGGGAAGGAAAATTACCATTGCGAGTCCTTATATTTTCTTAAAAGTCTCTAGGACCACCAAAGTGGGAATGAAGGAAGCCTTTGATTCATGGAGGGGATGATTATCGACTTCGTGACTCTGTGAATCATAATGAAATTTTCATTCGATGTCCAAGCACAAGTTACTTCATAGTGGTCCCTCAGAGCTTCGTTCCCCCATGGTGCCTTTTAATACCGAACTCCCCGCATTAGAAAGGATTTGGATCCTAATATTATTTCTTACTAATTCCTAAATTGTGAAGAATTCTTTTCTCTATGAACCACCAGTGAAAATGAATCATCTAAGGTACTTGAGAATTGAAAAAACTATTTTCCATTGATCAGATCTATGCCTATTTTATGAAGGGATACCCTTCATGAATCTAATTTTCCATCACAAAGGATAAAGAAACCTTTTAATACTATGGACTATGCAAAGAATGCAATCTTTATGAAGAATCCTCAAAAAACACATGTACTCCATGCTTAGGATAGAACATAACACTTTGAATAGTTATCTTCTTTGTAATGTCATATCTTCTACAAGACCATGTACTCTTTGAGCCTATGAGCACTATGATTCCATGTGATCTGTGAGCCCATGATCTCTACGAAGCCCTGTGCTCTGTGATCCCGTATGCACTGCAATCCCCTATCCTTTAGGACCCCATGAGCTCTGTGAAGCCCAATGAACTGTGATCGCGTGAGCACTGTGAAGCCATGTTCTCTGCGTTCCCTTGTGCTCGGTGAACCCATGAGCTTTAAAAATTTCTTTTTTTGGACTCTTTCTTCACAAACCCTTCTACCTTGTGACCCTTGAGGCTTGTACAAAGTGATTTTAACATTCCTTGGGTGGCTATTTAGGTTGTTTTTCTTGGACTCAAGTTTATTCGCATTGGAATAATAATATCTACAAATAAATTACATAGACATGCAAACGTGGACCCCCAATGGATCACTCCACAAACTCGTTACCACGTGGCATTACTTATTCCTTATCTCCCTTAGGATGGGGTTGGTATAAGTTATGTAAGACCTATGGATGGGGAGTGAATCATCCCCATCCGAGCTATAGGGAATTAAACTAACAAGTACCAGAATCCGCAATAGATGATGTCAAACTATGATCACTAGAAAAGTGGAAATCCCTGAGATGACCATTAAGGGGAGGGCGGTAGCTCCCTCCACTCCCCTCTACCTCTGGGCTTCATCGCCACAAGCACCTCGGGCAGTCTCTACATCATCCCCAACACCATTTGATGGGTTGTATTAGGTATGATGGACATATCATCCTCATACATCTGGACCCCCTTCATTATCATCAGGCCGCCCTCCTGGGGCAATTCTTAGACTTCCACTCCATAGGCCACTATCCACACATAATACCCACACCAAATCTCTGGGATGTACTTTTTGTGACATGATCGTAAGGTCTATTTCCGCCTCTTTTTTCTCACACTGATAATGACTCACATGGGCTTAGAGTGTGAATCTACCCTAAATTCCTCTATGAGTCTCCTAGGTGTGTAAGCCCCATGCCCTTCTCCACCTGCATAATGTTAAACTATATCTCTGATCTATAAGGACTTTGATCTTGTCCCTTTATAAGAAAGGTATATTAGAAGCCTCTCAAAGTTTCAAGCCCATTGTCCCTCTATATTGACCATTACACATTGGTTCACTGCTTGTCCCACATTACGATAAACTATATTCACTCTCATCCTACATGACATTAAACGTATCATATTGAACTACATGGGTTTGTATCCCTATCTCATAATACCTGGTATTTAGAAAGCCTCCTTGAGGTTCAACCCCAAACATGGGTAAACCTCGGTGTCCCCTTTGTTGGGACCCCCATCCTAGGTCCTCCCTTTGAATGTGTCAGATTAGTTCATGCGAAGCTAACCATGCATAATCCCCATAATTAATAAAAAATCCACCAACCAAGTGTGTCCCTCTTGCGTTGTGAAACTAACCATGCATAAGAACCATCATGTTTTTGGGTTGTTGTCTATTGTGTACACACCGATTCAATGCACCGTCATAAACTATGCCGATGTTGATCATTTCCCTTTTAGAGAAATGTACATAAAAATCATCCTTAAAGTTCAAGAACATCACTCACATCCTGTAAAATTCCATACATTGAGCCCTTTGTGTTCCAAGAAGTTCATGACTCAACTTGTTGGTTCAAGTCCCTTTCGGTTCTCATCTGTGTGTCCATTATCACAAGATTCCTCCTCAGGTGACTCATCACCCCAACAAACTATATTGAATTTTATTCCCAACTAATGGGATATCTAGAATGCATCCATAAGGTTCAATTCCAACACCACCATCATCTTCACATTGGCTTCATCCCATTAATCTCATCCACACCATCAAATCATCCATTATTCATCCTGGTATTACATAGGCCTCCACATCTCGGTGAGATCATGTCACCCACTTCTTCGTTTCACTTATCATTACTTGGGGCACTAACCACACATAATACGAACAATGTCTTCGGGTTTTCCATTATTATCTACACCGCAATCCCATGGTTAACCCTATCTATCTATGTCGGTTTTGATCCCTATCTTATATACAGGTTACATAGAAGGCCTCCATGAGGTTCAATCCCATCCAATAGTAATCATTGGTGTCCCCTTTTTAGGGATCCAATCATCCTTAGATCTTCCCTCCTTGGGAATATTTATCCACCAATCTAGTTTACCTCTATGGTTCTCCCACATAGGGATGTAGCCATATGATCCACTCCCATCTAGGTTATGATCATTCTGATCTATCTTTGCTGGATATTAAACTCATGGCATACCCCATGTAAAACATGGTAAGCCAGTGAAAACCTAGAGACATGACTATGGAATATAATTCCCCACTCTCTGTGGGATGTATCAGTATTCTATACCCTCAATTAGCCCTATTTTAAGAACTTGGTTCTTATTTTTGAGGTACGAGCTTCTTCTTTTTCCTTTTCCTTAAGTGTTTTTGCGAAAATATGGAAAATGGGGAAAAATCCTAAATTTTGGAACTACACGCCGTGTACTTTTCCACACGCAGTGTACTTTTGGCCGTGTGGGATGGGTACACGGGGCGTGTAGCCATGTTGGCGACGAGGGGTGTAGGAATCGACTACACGCCGTGTAGTGGTACCTTACATGCCGTGTAGTTAGTCATCAGTCCTAAACAGTAAGGCAGTGGAGTAGCCACCAGTTGGGCGACAATACATGCCGTGTACTTGAGAGTACATGTCGTGTACTCATGTCGATGGATGAACAGTGTGGCGGTGCCTCCAGAGGAAGAGTTAAATATAGTAAGTACACGCCATGTACTTCTTCTTCAGCTTAAAATAGGTAGTAGCCTCCTCATTTGGCAGAGGAGGCATTTGAGCAATTTTGGAGCCATGGAGGATTGCCGAACTTTCGATGATCCACCGGGTGTTCGTCTATAATCTGATTCGGCATTGGATGATCTCGTTGGAACCGCACAAGTAAGACCTTTCTCCTCCTTAATCCGTTCTTTCCAGTTCTTCCCATAACAGAAGTTATTTACGTTTGAATGGGTTTTGTTCTTCGTCAGATCTACGCCATTCTTGGGCGTTTCGAGAGTCGGTGTTTGGGTATACCGTTCGTTGGTGTATAAGGTAGGTGGCTTGGAGTAAATTTCCAAATGTTGTGTGGTTTTGTGCGTTTTCGTGCCATGAACCCATGTTGGGGTGTTGTGTGGCTGATGCATTTGCTATATTTATGCCTAGAATTGCATATGTGATTAAATTGTGATAATAAAATGCTGGTTGGGATCATTTCTTGGATCTGAAACCACCCCGGGGGTGTGTTTCACTATTTAGCTGTTTGGCCAGGATACACGAGGGTATGCCTTTAAAGTAGTAATTATAGAATTTCCTTGAGAGGGATTTCTTATTTACTTCATTTGACATGTTCGACATGGCCCGATTACCTGTTTAGCCTGAGGGCGTGGTTGTGATTAGCCTGTGGGCACTGTACTATTTAGCATGTGGGATATAGTTATTTCGGCCTAAGGGAAACTTCTTTGGTGCCTATGGGCAGCTGACTCTATGCCTGTGGGTGACACTACCTACGCCTGAGGGAAAACTCTGTTATGCTTGAGGGAAGATTCTTGTGTTGGATACTCGTTACCCGAGGGTAAGAGTTTAGTGTTTGAGGACACTAGTTTTTTACATAGAAATGCACTGTGGTGATTTCTTATATTAAAGGGATTAAAATGAATATTAAAATTGGCAATATAGCAAGTAGTTTGTTACTTTTGAGTACTGCTTAATTTATTGCATTTTTACCACTGCACACTATTGTTGCATGTTAGCACGCAGTTGGGCACGGGCCTTTAGTGTGTGCCTACTGAGATATATTTCTCACACCCTGTTTGTGTCACGCTTTTTGGCCCAAACAGATAACGTTTCTACAGGTGTGGATATGGGAAAGAGTCCCTATACAGGTATTTAACTGTTCCTGTGGAGTAGGAGGGCATGGGATTGATCTTACTCTAGCGATGCCGCTGCCAGCTGTTTTCTTTGCTTTGATGTACTCTGCTTTCTGCTGTATTGTATTAATGTATAACATGTTCTAGCTGTTTTCATAGAACTTGAGACATGTAGCATCATTATTATACACTATTGATTATATCCACTTCTATTGATTATTTCAGTTGTGTATGGTTTACTTCTTCCTCCATTTGTTGTATGTTTTATTAAATTTTGTTGCGCTACACTTTGACAAATGAGGGCATAGTTTCCCCACTCTCATACCTAGGCCCTCACTGCTAGTCAGTATCCTCTCGAGTTTGGGGAAATGCGCCTGAGGTCACATGGCGAACCGCGTTCAGGGCACCTGTTGAGTGGCACCCGGGTCCGGTACATTAGAAAGTTGTATCAGAGGAGTTCTTTTCTTTGACTTACTATTTGGAGTCGTAGTTAGGGATAGGACGAACGTTAGTTGGTAATAAGATGTTCCCGGGTGTAGCTAACCCGATTATAGGGAAAAGCCAATTTACCTCGTGATTTCAATTTTATGGATTTTGCATTTTACAGTTGATTTATTTTCACCGTTGGGTGACGCACTTGAGATTGTGCTGTTATATTTTATCTGTGCATTCTATTTAGTTGCAACCCGATGAGATGAGGGTATGCCATCTCATGCATCATATATACACATGCTAGATATCACATGTCATGCATAGTTTCCATGCCATGTAGGTGCATTATAAAATTCATGTTGTTGTGATAGTTGTTGTGCTAGAAAAGCATGATATTGTGTAGCTTCTCTGATAAAATACCTACTATTTGATAGGGTAATTTTATGAGATCTTGTTTATAGAATGGATACCAAAAGTAAGATTTTGGGGATTATGGGCCCCCATTGACCGGAATTTGGTGGATCATTGACTTTTTATTGGTTATAACACTTATGAGATTCCAAACATTGATTCATGGGGAGTATGGGCCCCCACGAGTCGGAATTTGACACTTAGGTGTTGTTTTTCCATATTTTCTGGGTTCCAGAGAAGTTTCTGAGGCATACTTTCTGGAAACCCAATATACACGCCGTGTAGTATTTTTATACACGCCGTGTGTGTTCTTCTGTTCGGGAAGAAAAATAAACTTTTTGAGAACACATCGTGTACCCTAAGTACATGTCGTGTAGTCTCTTCCCATGTCACAAACTGTGTTGGCGGTGACACGGGGAAGGGAAGAGCTTGGAGCCAACATGCCGTGTAGCTTGAGTACATGCCGTGTAGTGTGACCCAGAATCTGGCCGTGTAACTAACAACACAGGTCTGTGAACTCCTTGACAGAACACTCCGTGTCAATGATGGACACTCTGTGAAGTGTGACATGGGGACTCGACCGTGTAACTAACAACACAGGCTGGTGTCACCTCTCCTTGAACATGACGTTTACCCATGGGACATGCCATGTAGTCTTGTCTGAGGACAGACCGTGTGGAATTAGCCGTGTGGCTAGGAAACGGGGTGCTGTATATCCCGTGTACGGGAGTAAAATGCCGTGTGGTGTTAAGCTGAGTAGTCAGCCGTGTCAAAGACGACAAAGGAAGTTGGAAAATAACAACATACACAACATATAAATTATTTACACACTGTGTAGTTTTTGTTGAACGAAAGTCATGTGGATTAGCTGTGTAGAAGGACTCGGGTAGGGGAAAGGAAGTCAAGTACACGCCGTGTAGTCATTGTACATGTCGCATAGTCTTGTTTTTAAATATTGAAATGCCTTTTTTCTCTTGTTTCCATTGTGGTTCCTTCGCTTTTCAGTCTTAATATTATTGAATCTGATACATGGGCTACCAGTTGATCCTCCAGCATAGCCAAATCCGACGAAGATTATACCCCAGAGATAGTGGGCTATGGGCTACTAGTTGATCCTCCAGCACATCCAGATGCGGCGCCAACTGCTATACCGGACATAGGCGAAGAGGCGCAGTTCCGTGAAGGATTTATGCGGTTCATGAAGGCCTTTCAGGGAGCACCGCAGGCTGCTACATCTATGACTGAGATGATGAGTATCTTCTAGCAGCAACATCCACCTACGTTTTCAGGTGATGGAATACCACAGGATGCAGATTCTTGGTTGGGGTCGATGCAGACTATTTTCGAGCATCTTGAGACGCCTCCAGGGCGAAGGGTCAAGCTCGCGATGTATATGCTGCGTGATTCCACCAAGAGGTGGTGGGATGTTACCACCCCGTCGGAGTATCAAAGAGACATGGCATGTGAAGATTTTCAGGTAGTCTTCTATGGATTCTTCTTTCCCGAGACGCTGAGGTCGGATAGAGATCCAGAGTTCATGAATCTGCAGTAGGGATCTATGTCGGTGATGGACTATTCTTCTCTTTTTACGGAGCTTCAGCGTTTTCACCAGTGCTAGTGGGTGATGAGACGTTGAGAGCTAGACGTTTTGAGGATGTTCTTCGTTAGGAAATCTGAGCGCTGGTGAATGTTTTCAGGTTACCTATTGTACATGCGATTGTGAACAAGGTATTGATTACATAGAGGAATCTGCGGGAATTGAGTTGTGTGGGACAGTACGATTCAACACCAGTTACTGGTATTATTTATTTTGGCAAGAGGAAGAGACAGATGAACTTTTCTCAGGGTGGTAATACCAATTAGAAGAATACTTCAGGTGGCCAGGTTATGTGCTACCAGTGTGGTAGAGAGGGGCACAAGAGTCCGTAGTGTCCACGAGACCCAATGGAGTGCCGATCTTGCAGCAAGTTGGGTTATCTACAACCCTTTTGCAGGGAGTTTTCACCAGCTAGTGAGAGGGGTTCTGTGGAGACTCTGCGTGCGGGAGTAGGACCAGTGGATTTTTACTAGTCGGGGAATTGGAATACGTCAGGGCATGCATGCAGAGATGGTGGTCGTGGCCGTGGTAGCCAGACACCAGGATAACAGAGGTAGTAGGGCAGGACAGCTCAGGGTAGCCAGGCTTTGTCGCAGGGTCGCAGCACTGGGAAGGCATATGCAGTGCAACAGACCCAACATGAGCAGGATCCCAGACCTCCTACAGTCAGAGGTACTATTCTAGTAGCTTCTGTCTTATCTTCAGTACTTTTTGATACGGGTGCTACACATAGTTTCATATCTATACCCATTGTGGAGATCCTTGGGCTCTTTGATTCTACTTCTTCCGATATCATGACGCTAGAAACTCCTTTGGGGACTAGAACGGTTGGTGTGCGTTAGTGCAAGGAGTTCCCCCTTGAGGTTGGAGGGTGTCACTTCCTTTGGGACCTCTATGTCCTAGAGATGACGAGATATGATGTCATTCTCGGGATGGACTGGTTGGTTCCCTTTCTAGCCTTTGTAGACTGCTATCGTCGTAGGGTGTGTTTCACGTCACCAAAGGGAGGAGAGTTTTTATACAAGGGAGAATGGGATGTTCATGCGAGCCAAGATGGACCAGAGCATCATGGTTGAGGTGGAGTCATATCCCAGATTGCGAGTTTGTATCTTGATGAACATGGGACTTGTCAAACGTATTTCCCTTTAGTTGTTGATCGTTTCAAGGATGTCTTTCAGAACAAATTTTCAGGTCTTCCTCCGGAGCGTGAGGTGGATTTCTCTATCGAGTTTGTTCCAGGAGCAGCATCGGTGTCCATTCCTCCTTATAGGATGTCCACGCCTGAGTTTCAGGAGCTCAAGAGGCTGTTAGAGGAGTTACAGGCAATGGGATTTATCCGGCCCAGTACTTCTTCTTGGGGTTCTCCCGTACTTTTTTCGACGAAGGCAGATGGTACCCTCATACATTTCATTGATTATCGGAAGCTAAACTATTTTACGGTTAAGAACTGATATCCCTTTCCAAGGATTGATGATCTTTTCGATCAGCTTCATGGAGCACGCGTGTTCTCAAAGATTTACTTGAGGTTAGGATATCATCAGGTACGCGTGAGACCATCGGATATACCGCTTACATCTTTTCAGAGCAGATATGGTCTGTACGAGTACTTGGTTATGCCATTCAAACTCATGAACGTGCGAGTAGTTTTCATGGCTCCGATTAATGGGATGTTCCATCCATATCTTGATTCTTTTGTGGTAGTATTCGTGGAAGACATCTTGGTGTACCCTCACACTCGACACGACCATGCCACCCATCTTGAGATCATATTGAGTACACTTAGAAAGCATCGACTATATGCTAAGCTCTCGAAGTGCCACTTTTGGATGGACCAGATTCACTTCCTGGGTCATATCATCTTATAGGTAGGAGTTGCAGTAGACCTAGAGAAGGTGAGAGAAGTAGTTTCATGGGAGTAGCCTAAGAACGTGTTTGAGATACAGAGTTTCATAGGTATAGCTGGTTACTACAGATGCTTCATACAAGACTTCTCCCGCTTAGCAGCACCGTTCATGAGACTGACTAAGAAGGGTGTGAAGTTCGTTTGGTCAAAAGAATGCGAGACAACTTTTTAGGACCTGAAGGGAAGGATGACATCAACACCGATCCTGATACTCCCGGAGTAGGGGAAGAGCTATACAGTTTACTATGATGCATCAGGGATTGGGTTGGGAGATGTTTTGATGCAGGGTGACCGAGTTGTTGCATACGGGTCTTGGCAGTTGAGGTCACATGAGCGGATTTACCCGACTCATGACCTCGAGTTGGCTGCAGTTGTTCATGCATTGCGCTGTTGGGGACATTATATATTGGGAAATAATTTTGTGGTTTTCACTGACCACAAAAGACTCAATTATATCTTTACTCAGCGTGACCTGAATTTGAGGCAGAGGAGGTGGGTCGGGTACCTACAGTCCTTTGATTTTGAACTTTCCTATACACCTGGTAAAGGTAATGCAGTAGCCGATGCACTGAGCAGGAAGACTCAGATACAGGCGGTGTAGGAGGCCAGAAGTGAGTGGTAGCTCATGGATTTGTTCTCTGAGATTCATTTTGAGGTTCACGACAGTCAGGGGTAGACTTATCTTTCCACGTTAGCTGTGACTTCTACCCTCCTGGATAGAGTGAGGATGAGGCAGTTATTTGATCCTGAAGGCCTAGTTCTACAGGAGTCAGTGGCAAGTGAGGACCCTCTTTCTGGTTGGACGATAGGCGACGACGAAGTCCTGTGTTTCCATGGACAAGCATGGGTTCCAGGAGATATACGTGAGGAGATGATGCGGGAGTTTCATGCTTCGGCTTGGGCCGTTCATCCCGGTGTTTCCAAGATGTACCGTGACTTGAGGCGTCAGTACTGGTGGCCGGGTATGAAGAGAGATGTAGCTTGTTTTTTTATGAGATGTTCAACCTGTCAGTAGGTAAGGACATAGAATTAGAGAGCATCTGGGTTGTTGTAGCATTTACCCATTCCATAGTGGAAATGGGATGATGTTGCGATGAATTTCATGACTGGATTGCCGAGGTCACCTCATGGCAATGACGTCGCGTGGGTCATTGTGGATAGACTCACAAAGGTAGATCACTTTTTGCCAATCAAGGAGACCTTCAGTGTAGACGAGCTCAGGATACTATATATCTGAGAGATCGTACGTCTTCATGAGGTCCCTCTTTCTATCATTTTTGATAGGGACGACCTCTTTACATCTCGTTTCTGGAAGAGTTTTCAGAGGGCCCTGGGTACACAGGTCTTTCTAAGCACAACATACCACCCTCAGATAGATGGCCAGTCAGAGCGTACAATACAGGTGCTTGAGGACATGCTACGTGCATGCCTCCTAGACATTGGGGGATCTTGTTAGAAGCATATAACCATAGTCTAGTTTTCCTATAACCATAGTTTTCAGGAAACTATTAAGATGGAACCACATGAAGCTTTATATGGTAGGCCATTCCGATCACCTTTGTGCTAGTTAGAGGTAGGTGAGGTAGATTTACTGGGACCACATCTCGTACAGGAGACATCTGAGTAGGTCCAGTTGATTAGGAAGCAGATGGATACCGTGCAATCTTGACAGAGTTCATATGTTGATCGCCACAGACGACCTTTGGAGTTCATGGTCGGGGATCAAGTTTTCTTGCGTGTTTCTCCGTGGCTGGGACACAAATGTATCAGGAGACATGGTATGCTTTCACCAAGGTATGTAGGGCCATTCGAGATTCTGGGGAGAGTCGGGTTGGTTGCCTATTGGTTGCAGTTACCACAGCGATACCGAGCCATTCATGACGTCTTTCATGCGTCTTAGTTGCGTTGCTATCATTTAGACCCATCTCACGTATTTCAGCCTGAGGAGGTTGAGCTAGAGGCAGATGCATCTATTGAAGAACATCCAATTCTTATCCTTGAAAGGATCACAAAGGTACTTTGAGGCCGGTCAGTTCCTTTCATACGGGTGCTATGGCAGCATGGCCGAGTGTAGGAAGAGACCTGGGAGTGGGAGGACGACGTACGTGCTCAGTGGCCAGAGCTGTTATGAGCTTTATCTTCACTACCATGGGAAGGGAAATTCGGGGACGGGTTGCTATAAGGGGGGATGTTTGTATGAACATGGTTCTTATTTTTAAGGCACAAGCTTCTTATTTTTCCGTTTCCTTAAGTGTTTTTGAGAAAATATGGAAAATGGGGAAAAATCCTAAATTTTGGAACTACACGCCGTGTACTTTTCCACACACAGTGTATTTTTGGCCATGTGGGATGGTTACACGGGGCGTGTAGCCATCTCAACGATGAGGGGTGTAGGAACCGACTACACGTCGTGTAGTGGTACCTTATACGCCGTGTAGTCAGTCGGCATGCCCAAACAGTAAGGTGGTGGAGTAGCTGCTAGTTGGGTGATAGTACACGCCATGTACTCGGGAGTACATGTCGTGTACTCATGTTGACAGATGAACAGTGTGGCAGTGCCTCCATAGGAACAGTTAAATGAAGTAAGTACACGCCGTGTATTCAGAAGTACAAACCGTGTACTCAGAATTACACACCGTGTACTTTGTTTTTTCGGCTTAAAACAGGCAGTAGCCTCCTCACCTAGCAGAGGTGGAATTTGAGCCATTTTGGATCCAAGGAGGATGACCGAACCTTCGAAGATCCACCGGGTGTTCGTCTGGAATCTGATTCGGCTTCAGACGATCTCGTTGGAACCGCATGGGTAAGCCCTTTCTCCTCCTTAAGTTGTTTTTACCAATTCTTCCCCTAACAGAAGTTATTTACATTTGAATGGGTTTTTTTCTTCGACATATTTACTCCGTTCTTGGGAATTTCTAGAGTCGGTGTTCGGGTATACCATTCGTTGGCATATAAGGTAGGTGTCTTGGTGTAAATTTCCAACTGCCGTGCGGTTTGGTGCGTTTTCGTGCCATGAACCCATGTTGGGATGTCGTGTGGATGATGCCTTTTCTATGTTTAATGCCTAGAATTTCATAGGTGATTAAATTATGATATTAAAATGCTGTTTGGGATCGTTTCTTGGATCTGAAACCACCTCGGGGGTGTGTTTCACTTTTTAGCTGTTTGGCCAGGATACCCGAGTTTATGCCTTTAAAGTAGTAATTGTAGCATTTCCTTGAGAGGAATTAGTTATTTACTATATTTGACATGTTGGGCATGGACATGATACCTGTTTAGCCTGAGGGCATTGTTGTGATTAGCCTATGGGCACTACATTATTTAGCATGTGGTCTGTTGTTATTTCGGCCTGAGGGAAACTTCTTCCCTACCTGTGGGCAGCTGACTCTGTGCCTGTGGGCAACACTGCCTATTCTTGAGGGAAAACTCTATTATTCCAGAGGGAATATTCTTGTGTTGGATACTTCTTACCCGAGGGTAGGAGTTTACGTGTCTGAGGACACTAGTTGTTTACTTAGAAATTCATTGTGGCGATTTCTTATATTAAATGGTTTAAAATGAATTTTAAAAACGGAAATATAACTGGAAGTTTGTTACTTTTCAGTACTGCTTACTTTATTGCATTTTTACCGCTGCACACTATTGTTGCATGTTAGAACGTAGTTGGGAACGAGCTTTTGGTGTGTGCCTACTGAGATATATTTCTCACACCCTGTTTGGGTCTCTCTTTTTGGCCCAAACAGATTACGTTTCTACAGGTGTTGATAGGGGAAAGAGACCCTATACAAGTATTTGACTATTTCTGTGGAGTAGGAGGGCATAGGACCTAGCCTAGGATCGCGATGCCACTGCCAGCTGTTTGCTTTGCATTGCTGTACTCTGCTTTCTGCTGTACTGTATTGATTTATAACATCTTCTAGTTGTTTTCATAGAAGTTGAGACATGTTGAATTGTTATTATACATTGTTGGTTATATCCACTGCTGTTGATTATTTCATTTGTGTATGGTTTACTGCTTCCGCCGTTTGTTGTATGTTTTATTTATATTCCGCTATGCTACACTTTGACAAATTAGGTCATAGCTTCCCCACTATCAGACCTGGGCCCTCGCTGTTAGTCGGTAGCCTCTGGCGTTTGGGGAAACACACTTGAGGTCACATGGTGAACCGGGTTCGGGGCACCCGTTGAGTGGCACCTGGGTCAGGGACATTACACCTATCATAGGGGGACGAAAATCTAGGTGTACCAGTGTTTCAGTGTCCAGACACAGTAGATATTCCCAACGTGACTAATCCCATGACATAAGGTTACTGCCCTGACTTGAACCCATGGAATATCCTAACAGATGCTGTGTTATTATCCAGTATCCACAACGATATGAAACTGGGACGAGTTTCATGAACAACATCTTAACCATTAATGGAGTCCTAGACTAGGTGTAGAATTCCTTGAAGTAATCCACAAAAGGAGAGACAAACATTCGATCATCACTTTTCGATCAAGGAGAAAACATCACTAAATAAGAAACTGGTGCCCCCCCCCATTTTGAAAGAAGGAATGTGGGGGGGGAAACTTGCCTATCCCCCACATACGGATGCACATACCTTAGAAAATGCATTAGAAATAGTAAAATGAGATAGTCGAACTATGTTTGGAGGATGACACTCAAGATATGAATATTTGGTGTCAAGTTGTGGGTAAAGTGTAGAGATAGCAGTTTTAAATGTGACCATGTATTGGGAGGAGAGATACATTCCTATCAATAACATCATGGGGTACTCATGTTTTAATGATGATGTTGAACCCTATCTAGACCTCATTTAGAGTATGCTAAGAACATTTCAGCTATATATCAATCTACCTATGTATCCAATTATATATTTCTATTAGTATCATTATGATTTATTCTATGGATTATTTTAATGAAATTACACTTGGTGCATATATAAAATGTTTATTTAATAGGGGAGAACATCTTTGTGCTATCACTTGAATTATTCTACATGAGAACTCGTCTTTAGAAGTGGAAATAAGTTATAGATTACATTTACACTATCACCTATATTAGGAGGGTTATTATCTTTTACAATCATCCTATATGGGATTGATTCATTATAATCAAGACCCCTCTTCATTAGGCTTATGGAAATGTTTCTCTTAATTTGCGGAGTAAGAAATCAATTTCCAGGGACAATCCTTTATTTTATAATGGTCCCGAGACCCGAAGATCAATTGTATAGAGGTGGGATATTATATTGTTTTATATTAATTAAATGGAATACTGTATGACTTTTATCTGGGGTAATTTATTTGTATGGGTTAGATTATTGATTTTTAAAACATCCAGATGTGGGATTCCAGTGCGGTATAACATAAGATTATCCACATATGATGAATTAGGATAAAGTTGTGGCTATGGTAATAGAATTATAGTTCTCTTTCTTTTGATATGGTTTGAATATGAGACTTCATTGAAAGTAGAGTATATGATTTAGTGATATATCATGGAACAATATCATTATTACAGGGATAAGGATTCATAATTTGGTTTTAGTGGCATGTCAACCATAAAAGAAAAATGTTATCACGATGTAGTTAACTAGAAATGGATTAGCATGAATTATCTCAGTTAGAGGGAAGTGGTTAGTGAAGAAAATTAATCTGCAATTCTCTTGGGATGATATGAGTGAAACTAAAATAGGTTCAACTAGATATTTCCAAGTTAAAACTAGGAATGACTAGTTTGGGATTGGTGAATTTGAGTTAAACCATTTGAATTAGATGATGGAACAAAGTTATTGAACTCATGGGTATTTTGTTAAATGTGATAGGAGTGTCCTAAGAATTATATATAGGTTACTCAGTATGATTTTCCAATGATGGGCATAACATGAAATAGAAATAGACATTTAAAAACTAGATCCTATGGGGGGACCTCCATTTTATGGATGATATAAGAGATGATGATGTGACTATGTCTCAGGTTATATGAGATCGTTTAAGCATCATATCACTATTTTACCTTGGGATATGAGTGTTGAATCAATTTTAATGGATCAATTACATAATATTTAATGTAGGGTTATCAAGTGAGTTGGAAATTTTGAAAACACATGTAATGGACTGAATTGATGTGGTTAGAACCTTTCCATATCTTCATGGATTGCAGAGGTCAGTGGAGTATTAGAGTGATTCAAGAAGTGTAGGTTTCTAAAAATATAAAATTATAGAGAATTAACATCATGTATGACTTTCACACCATGTATTCAATGTTCATGGATTATAAAGGGTGGTTCACGGAGTGCTACAATATTTGTATTTAGTTTGGATTAATTGGTTTTAGGAGATTTTTTTAGAGTGTTACTATTCCTTCCATTTACATGATATGAAATTGATTAAAAGAAGTTAAAATACCCTATGTAAAAGGTTAATAAAAGGGGTCACCAGTGCAGAAAAGGTTTTTTATGTCGGTTATTTTTAATTTTTTACGTCCGTTTCTAGCCGACGTTAATACGTGCGACGTTATAAATAAGGTTTTTGACGTCGGTTATTTAAAAACCGACGTCAAAAACATAAAATCGTGATGTTTATCACGTCGGTTATTTTAGAACCGACGTGATAAAGGGCCTGGAGAATAGTTTATCACATCGGTTATTTTAGAACCGACGTGATAAAAGGCCTGGAGAATGGTTTATCACGTCGGTTATCGAAGAACCGACGTGATAAACGGCATGGACAATGGTTTATCACGTCCGTTCTTAAACAACCGATGTGATAAACATGGGGTGAGGGGGTTTATCACGTCGGTTCATATAGAACTGACGTGATAAACTGGGGTGAGGGTGGTTTATCACGTCCGTTCTATGAGAACCGACGTGATAAACTGGGATGAGCATGGTTTATCACGTCGGTTCATATAAAACCGACGTGAAAACCGGGGGGAGGGGGGTTTATCACGTCGGTTATTGTATAACCGCCGTGATAAACCTGTGGGAGGGGGTATATCACGTCGGTTAGTCAATAACCGACATGATAAACCATTGTCCAGGCCTTTTAACATGTCGGTTATTCAATAACCGACGTGCTAAACAAATCTCCAGGCCCTTTATCACGTCGGTTATTAAATAACCGACGTGATAAACCATTCTTCAGGCCTTTTATCACGTCTTTTATTAAATAACCGACGTGATAAACCATTTTCCAGGCCTTTTATCACGTCGGTTATTAAATAACCGACATGATAAACTATTTTCCAGGCATTTTATGACGTCGGTTATTAAATAACCGATGTGATAAACTATTTTACATGCATTTTATCACGTCGGTTATTAAATAACCGACGTGATAAACCCAATTTTTTTTGAAACAGAATGCAGTGATCTTCTCTCCAAAAGAATCAACAAGAAAATAAATCAAGAAATCATACCACAAAAACAGAAGTACATCAAAAATAAGCATGTAAATAGATAACATATAAAACATACCCACTAGACAGCATCCACCCTCATTTATACCCCATGGACAGCCCTCCCCCACCCCGTTGGAGCCCTCACCCTCATGTATACCCCCTAGACAGCCCTCCCCCACTTCATTGGAGCTCCCACCCTCATGTATACCCCTTGGACAACCCTCCCCCACCCCATTTGAGCCCCCAACACACTCTTGGACTGCCCCCCCCGACCCCCGGACACCCCCAAACACCCCTCGACAACTCCCACTTGCCTGAACAGCACCTCCTCACCCCCTCACCCCACTTGACAGCCCCCACCACACCCCTGGACAACCCCCCCACCCCTGGAAGGCACTCCCACACCCCTGGACCGACTTCCAACACCCATGGACATCCCTGCCACCCCCCAAGACTGTCCCCCACCCCACCGGACAGCCCTCCCAGACCGCTAGACACCCCCAACCCCACTGAACACACCCCCACACCCTGGGAACCCCTCCCCCACAGACCCACATCCATACCAGAAGAACCATCAAAAGTAGACCAAAACAAGAAGTAGAGAAAAATTAAACATTCACTTATATAACATTCAAAACTTACACTGTCAACTTCAAAAAAAAACTAAATCAAACCTAAACAACTACCAAATAGACAATAAAAACGACAATATTCAAAATTACATTTTACATTACCAACAACTAAAATTCAATCAAAGCTGTAAAATAATTTGACCACTCCAGTTGTACATGTTTGATGTCTTCAGCAGCATAGGGTTGAGGGTCATCAAAAAGCTACAAATGAAAAAGAAGATAGTTAACGCGTATAATGAATAAATAAAATTGAAATATGATGGAAAAGTTTAAGAGGAAATCGTACCAGGTCAAAATTCACAACTGCCCCAGTTGTTATTATTTCATACATAAATCTTAACATATAATATCAACATTCGATGAGGCCTTGTTGTTCATGACAATTATGTTTTGAATGAGTGTAAATTCAATATATTATTTTTATGTAATAAATCAAAAAGTACAAATTATAAATGGAAGTTTACCTTCGCCTTTACATATTTGATCTTGGCATTTCTTTTCTTTGTGTTTTTTCGAAAGTAGACCAATGCACTGTTAGAAAATAATACGAATGGGGTAAATTTAAAATTCATTATAATATATAAAACTATTGAAAAATTGAAACTTAATTTTCCAATATATTCTTAAAACTTTCCCACACATCACCATGAACAGAGCATATCCAATAAAGAGCTTTCTCCCTTGGGCAAAAAAATCCCTAACATCCAATGATTACTGATAAAAGGAAATTTAATGTTAGTGGTTTTTTATTTTAAAAGATAATTAACTCTTTGAGAGAAATGTGTTTCATACATCTCACAAAAAGGCATCATCCAACATTGTTGGATTATATTCTTTTCAAATATTTCAGCAATATAAAACATTCTTTGTTCCTCAGTCAATGCACATGCTTCAGGGGAAATCAACTGCGGGTCTATGAATCCATATACTTCTGTCAGTTCATTCCTCTCACAAATTTTATAAAGATACCTAATACAAAACATATATAAGTATACATTTTTAATAAATATAACGCAGGGAAAAGGTGTTAAGACTTACATGGAAAAAATTTGCACCACGTTGATGCCCAACTTATCTCCAGTAACAAGCTCCATGATATCAGATTTTGTAATCCCCACAATTATTTCACGTCCACAAACATGAGATTCCATTGGAAACTCATAAAAACCCAACAACAAATGTGAATATCTTGACAATCTGTCAAGACCACTGGAATCTGTATCTGATGTCATAGCATGTTGTCTTTATTGTTGTCTATACAGTATTTCTTTACCTTTGAAGTATTCCTGTGAAAAAAAATTGAGAATTATAGTAGTTTTCAAATGATAAAACAACTTTAATAAAAAAATAAAATAAAAGATATAACATTCATACCTATATGGTAATGAGTCGAAGAAGTCTGGATGGCCAAACTAAAAAATGGCCGATACTCTGTCCAACTGTCGCCACCTCATCTGTAGGTATTGGTACCCTAGCTGATCTATCTA
Organism: Viscum album; assembly: GCA_963277665.1. NCBI lineage: Eukaryota > Viridiplantae > Streptophyta > Magnoliopsida > Santalales > Viscaceae > Viscum > Viscum album. The sequence continues at coordinate 896,322,946 of OY728156.1, forward strand.
TAATATCCTGTACAGTGACCCTCTTATTCTATACCTCTAATTGTTGATGATGAACTGTATCTCCTATACAATATACCAACCCGTATGCTACTATATGATGTTGAGAATCATCAACATACAACTCGCAATATGTAGGAAGCTGCGGCAGAGGCGTAGGATAAAAAATGGGGTCCGCAGGCTGAGGTGGGGGAGTGGGAGCTACTGGCGGAGGTGGAGGATAAATAATGGGGTCTGCAGGGGGAGGTGGAGGAGTGGGAGCTGCAGTCTGAAATTGTCTGTGAATTTCTGCAAACATAGACAGCACCGAATCTCTAATATTGTCTTCCATCGTCGCATTAATATTTTGAACTTCAGCCTCCAAGGATTCTATTTTTTTTAATAAACCCCCTCAATGTTAGAAGTTGAAGAACGTGGAAACACTTTTCTTACCGATACACCTGTAGGATATCCTCTTACACGACCAGGATGTTTGGGCATTCCCAACGCTACAAATAAAATATCTTCCCTCCCAGTAGCTGTAAATATCCCCTCTGAACTCTTCTCCTCAAGAGAGTCCTGTATTAATTAATTGAACATTTCTGTAATTATTGAAACTTATATGAAGAAAAAAGTTAACTTAAATAAATTAAATAGATATCTTACAATCCTCTCAGCTATGATTCTCGATTCTTCCGAAAGATATTTCCCTTTTTTACCTTTCGAGCTCTCTTCCATTTTTCATGTCTAGATGGAGGGGATGGAGGGGCCACCTCTCCAGAGCTTGAAGACTCAGCTCTTAGTTGTTGAAATTTTTCTGCTATCATTTTTTCTTCCAATAATGTATACCCTCCCCGAGATAAACTATGAGGGTATACATTTTTAGATTGGATCTCCTGATGATCTTTCCTCGTTTGCTGTAATTTAAGAATAATAAATCATTAACAAAACATTAATAAAATCATTTATATAATATAGTATATAATAGTTTACATTGCCCTTACCAGAAATGACTCTTTTTTTCTACTTTCAAAAAACTGTCTCCATGTGTCTTCATCTATAAAAGGATATATACGACATGGATTTTCATGACTCCTATGACCATAAATGAAATCAGATGTGAGGGTTGATTTGAAATCCCTCCATCTCCTGGCAGCCAATGATAATCATTTCTTCCTGACTCCTCCAGTGTCAGGAATATCAAATGTCATCTGATAAAAAAGAGGTTAAACATATTATATATACCAAAAACATTAAAAGAATGGTCAAACAATGACAAAAGATCTTACCAAAATCATCTCCCACAACTGAGAGATAATATCTTTATCCACACCTCTCCAATCATCATACAGAATGCTTACTTTGGTCTTAGCCTGAGTTGCAACAAAACTCTTAAAATCTTTGGCATTCAGACCTCTAGGAATATCATCATCATCAAACTCAACTACTATCCTCTGATCCTGCATACGGGCAAGTGATAATTTTGGTAAACGTGTGCAACCACGTTTACCAACCTTTGAACTCTTTGTCGTAATAGGAGCATGCGAATGTTCATCCCCAGAGGTATGACCAGCAATATGCTCCTCCCCAGAATCATGTGGTTGATTATCTGAATGATCTGTCATTATCCTTCAAATCAAAAAAAAAACGTCAGTTCACAAATATACAAATTCAAATATTTTAATACTACACTGTAATCAGAAAATAGAAAAGTGTACTAGGTTACATAATAGTAAACATTAGTAATATGGTAAGCATGTTAAACAATGGTAAAGATGGAAAAGATGGTAAAGATGGTAAAGATGGTAAAGATGGTAAAAAATGGAAAAAATGGTAAACCTGGTAAACATTGTAAACATGGTAAAGTAATTTTTAGTGAACAAATATACAAATTCAAATATTTTAATACTACTGCAATCAGAAAATAGAAAAGTGTACTAAGTTACATAATAGTAAACATTGGTAATATGGTAAGCATGTTAAACAATGGTAATGATGGCAAAGATGGTCAAGATGGTCAAGATGGTAAAAATGGTAAAAATGGTAAACATGGTAAACATTGTAAACATGGTAAAGTAATTGTCAGTGAACAAAAATAAGCATTTTAAAATTCATGTAATGGTTATAAACATGATAAAGTAAACAAATAAAACTTAAAACAAACAATAACATATACTTATTTTATTTTAAAAGATGTTTTAATAAATAAAAAACTTACAATATCTAACATTTATGGAAAAAATAATTGTAAACAAGAAATAAACATATGTTACCTGTAATTTTAGGAATGTACAGATGGATTGTTTTCCCAAATTCCTTCGTCATGATTGTTCCTTATGGCACAAACTATGTCTTCAACATGATCGTCATTATGTTCTGTTAATATTTCCATTGAAGTAGGGATCTCACATAAATCAGAATATTCATCAAGTTCATCCTCACCAACATATTGTTTTTTCCCTTGTAAAACAACAGCCCACTGCATATCTGATTTATCTACTACATAAAAAATTTGTTTTGCATGTGTTTCCATTATAAAAGAATCAGCTGTGTCTTCAAATCTATTCAGATTAAAAAGTGTCATTCCAAATTCATCGTGTCTGACACTGTTGTTACCGTTAAACCAATTACAGTTAAAAATGGGAACATTAATTTTAAAGTAATCAACCTCCCATATGTCTTGAATCACTACATAATATGCATTTGATGCATAAACTGGGTTTTTGTCCTTAGCACTCGAAAAATGCATTGCTTCTGCAAACACCAATACACCACTATTCTGAACTGCACTTCTTTTGTCCTAAGCTTTTGTATGAAATGTATAACCATTAATGTCATAACCAGACCATGTTATCACATTTAAACATGGACCACCCACTATCCATTTTAATGTCTCTGATACATATGATCTACCAAGAAAAGTCTTTTTAATCCATGATAAAAAAGTTTTGTTGTGCTCATTCAAAATCCAAATTTCTTTCTTCTTTGGATGACATTGTTTCAACTCATTAATATGCAATGTGATATATGGTTGAGAATCAGCTATGTTATTCAAGATGTATGATTCTAACTTCTTCATCTGTTCAGCTGACAATGATTTGACTTCCATGCCGCGAATCCCCTTTCCCTCATTATTACCTCGTTCATGGCGAGATGGAGGCAAACCTATGTGTTGCGCTGCATCCAAGTAGCTCGTACAAAACTCTGCTACCTCCTCAGAAATATACTTTTCAATAATGGAGGCTTCAGGTCGATATATATTTTTAACATACCCCTTTAATATTTTCATATACCTTTCAAAAGGATACATCCAACGAAGATATATAGGTCCACAAAGCTTTATTTCTCAAACAAGATGAATCATTAAATGCACCGTTATATTAAAACATGTTGGAGGAAAATACATTTCCAATTGAAAAAGTATAAAAATTTCATCCTTTTCCAAAATGTTCAAAGCATTCACATCAATCTCCTTGTTACAAATTGAATTGAAAAAATAACACAACTTCATTATTGTCTTTCTGACACAAATGGGAAATATTCCACGCAATGCAACTGGTAGAATTTGTTGCATCATGATGTGACAATCATGTGATTTCATACCTATCAACTTCAAGTCCTTCAATGAGACAAAATTTTTTACATTAGAAGAATAACCTTGAGGCACTTTGGTATCATGAAGACACTGACAGAAGCTAATTTTCTCCCTATTCGATAATGTATGACAAGCCGGGGGAAGAAATGTTCGTCTTCCTTTAGGAGTGGGAGCTAACTCCAAACGTATTCCCATTGATAGTAAGTCTAATCTTGCATTCAACCCATCTTTAGTCTTTCCTTTAATATCTAAAAATGTTCCAATCAGAGAATCACAGATATTCTTCTCCACGTGCATGAAATCAATATTATGTTTAACTTCATGATACCTCCAATATGGTAGCTCAAACAAAATTGACCTTTTCTTCCAAATATGTCTATCATTACCAGATTTCTGTGTCTTTCCCAATGTCACGTCAAGGTTTTTCACCCTCTCAAAATACAAATCATGGGATAAAGGTTTTGGAGCAGTATAAAATTCTTGTGAGCCATTAAATGCCTTTTTTAGTCTTCTATAAGGGTGTTCCATAGGCAAAAACCTTCGATGACCCATGTACACTATTTTCCTCCCATGATGCAATTGACAATAGGACGTCTGTTGTTTGCAAATTGGACATGCTTTATTCCCTATAACACTGTATCCAGAAAAATTTCCATATGCTGGGAAGTCATTTATAGTGAACAGAAGCACTGCATGCAGTTGAAAATATTCCATTTTATAAGAATCATACACCCTAATACCATCAGCCCATAACAGTTTCAAATCATCAATCAACGGTGACAAGTAAACATCAATATCATTACCGGGTTGCTTTGGACCAGAGATCATTGTACTCAACATGAAATATTTGTGCTTCTCACAAACTTCAGGAGAGAGGTTGTAAATTACCAATAAAACAGGACATGAACTATGTGTGCTACTGAGTGTTCAGTATGGATTCATTCCATCTGTGCACAACCCTAGTCTGAGATTTCTTATTTCATTTCCAAATGTAGAATACTGCGCATCAATTTTCTTCCATTGTGGAAAATCAGCTGGATGACGTATTTTTCCATCACATACCCGCTCTTCAGCATGCCATCTTAACCTTTTTGCATCATGTGAATTAGAAAATAAACGTTTGAAACGATTAATTATAGGAAGATACCAAAATACCTTTGAAGGGAGCATTGTAATCTCTACATCACCCTGTGATTTTTCTTTCACCTTATACCGTGATGTCCCACATTTTGGACACTCTGACAGAAATTCATATTCCTTCCTATATATAATGCAGTCATTCGGATAGGCATGTATTTTCTTATATCCCAATCCCATCGGGCATAATATTTTCTTGGCTTTGTAATGTGAATCTGGAAGATCGTTATCTTTTGGAAGAATGTCTTTCATCAATTGTAACAGCTCTGTAAAACTTCTGTCACTCCATCCATGCTTCGCCTTTAGGTTAATCAATCTTAACACCACCGACAGAACCGTAAAATCTGTACAACCGGGATATAATGGTTTTTTAGCATCACCATATAGACGTGCAACTGTCGGTTCTATCTCAATTTGTTCTGCTACAATATCGCGAATCATTTCTTCAATTCCATCGGAGTTACCATCTTGTGAATCATCATCATTAGTGACATTCCTTCCAGTTTCACCATGCCAAATCCAAGGGCTGTAACTCGGATTAAAACCATGACATATCAGATGATCTTTTATCTCTCTACTTTTCAACTTCTTCATATTCAAACATTTCAGGCATGGACAGAAAAAATGTCACTACTTGGAACATTTCGTTTTGCAAATTCCAAAAAGGCATCAACACCTACCTCAAATTCATTGCTCATTCGATGTGCCGTAATCCAAATTCGACTCATTATTACCTATAACAAATATCAACAAAAAATATATATTTTTAAGATAAGACAAAACATGTTTATATGAAAAAAATCATAAATTGAATGTAAAACAATTGAAAATATAAAACAAATCTTGAAAGTAGTAATAGTTTTCAGAAGTACCCAACACAAAATAGATATACATCATAAGTGTCATGTTAAAAATATGAATATAGACCATTTGTTTTATGTTTAATAATATTGTCATATTATCTAATCATTCTGATTATATATTAGAATTACTATATCCTTTTGATCCGATATATAATCTAAGGACATTAATATTTCTTTAGAAAAAGTAATGTTAATATCATGGTAATGTAAAAAAAAGTATATATAGAACTATATATATGTAATACCAATAACAAGATACATATGTGTTTGGCCTAGGTTTCACACATAAAACAACTCATCTCACAGATTAAATTTTTGAATCATCCTACATAATACTTATTTTTATAACTTAGGGAATTAAAATAACAAAAGTTTTGATTTATGATACTCATTATGGGTAAACATGATATATATAAATATAATATATAATCTCATAAAAAAGATATCCATGGGGGTATAAGAGCATACACAAAGCACATGATCAAAAAGATAAGTGAAACAGTTCTATATAATCATAGATCATAAAACCTGAGTCCAAGTATAACAATTTTAGCATAACATAAGACATGATTTATATGATAGTGGGAACATGATTTAAAAAACCTTATTCACAAGATCACAACATTGGTATGTGGAATAACATAAGAGTGTGGGACAAACATAATCATATAAGTCATAACATATGTCAAGGGAAAACATACTTTCATTCACCTCATATTGGGATATGTTAATCACCTTTCCTATAATTTATTATAATATTTCTTACCAGACACATCACATAACACATTGGACATGGTATAACCATCTGTATCCCATATTGATCTATGATATATAATGCATTGTCGAATGCATTAGAAGGATATTATGGACCCAAATGTCACATAATGACTAACCATATATATGGGTGAATCGTGATCATCAAATCATTTATAACACTTTCGTAGATCAATTAACTAACAAAAATTAAATGGGGGTCATAATTGTTTTTACAAAACATAATAATTATTAATACATAAAAATGTGTTTGGATGGTAAGATAAGATAATATACCTAATTCAATCTAATTATCATTAAATTATTTCTACCTAGATAGAAAAGACCTTTATAAAATATATAATTTAACTTGAGAATGAAAAGAAAGTACCCTTTACCTTTTTTATAATGAAAAATATGAAAAGGATGATAATAATATTTAGGTATTATAATTTTTTTATGAATTATTAACAATAAAAGAAATCACCTCACTTGGTTTTGTTGAAAATCGGACATACCATCGTATTCAAGAAATCAGATACACTTTTCATGAAAAGGTTCATCATTTTTAGGAGATGACTGAAAGAATAAATGTATAATTAGACTCACCATTTGTCCAGAATGAAATATTTGATTGTAATAGGTATGAATTTATATTTTTATGAATGCAGATGAAAACAGATGATGGTTTTCTGATCTAGGAGTTCTAAAAATCATAATTTTTTGAAAAAATATTATGATGTAAGAATGTTGAATGAAATTTTAAGGATAGGTATTACCGATTGTACCTGGTCCAATTTCATTCATGAAAATAATTTTCTGGACAATCATATTGAAAATATGATTTTAAGAAAATAAGTACTACCAATCTTCATCCAGAAAGACACATTCCAGCTAAGTAGGAAATAATAATGTTGCTGGAAGAATGGAACGTTACAATACCACCCATTATTTTTCAGATTTTGCTGAAGCTAATCCTCAATGTTTTAATAACCATTTGCGAGTTGAATGTTGCGAGTTGAATGAACATAATAACCATTTGCAATAAAAAAAATTCCACGAGATTCAAAAACGAACGAAAAGCACATCATGAATCGAAACAAAAACAAATGAAATAAATTCATGGAAGGCTTACTTGAATGTCGCGAGTTGAGATGATAGATCCGAGAGGAGTGAAGAAGATAAACAATGAATCCAAAATGAGTGTAATGCAGGCGATCGACGAGCCGATTAGGGTTTACTGCGCGAGAGAGAGACGAGCCGACGACTGTCAATCAAAAAAATTGTAAATGACAGAACACGAGCTTTAATTTTTTTAAATGCTTTATAACGTCGGTTATATAATAACTAACGTTGTAAACTATTTTTTAGCTTTTTTACGTTGGTTATCTTAAAACCGACATAAAAAAGCTCCCACCCTTTGGTTTTTTACATCGGTTATAAAATAACCGACGTCAAACACACCACGCTTTGGTTTTTTACGTCGGTTATTTGATAACCGACGTAAAAAACACGTCGATATCGGGTTTTTTACGTCGGTTACAAAATAACCGACGTAAAAAACCTCCCGCGCATTGGTTTTTTACGTCCGTTATAAGATAACCGACGTAAAAACCCAACAGGCTCGATTTGTAACGTTGGTTATTAAAATAACCGACGTGAAAAATCTACTCGCCGCATTGTTACGCCGGTTATATATAACCGACATAAAAAATGGTGATGTAAAAAACGATTTCTGCACTAGTGGGTTGTGGATCAAGGGGTTGTCAACCTCTATGATAACTATTATTTCCCAACAACCAATATATATTTCCTTGGTATTTTGGGATTACTTCAGAAGGGATCGTTCAATAGCCTCTTATCTTTGAACAGTGGTTTTCCAATGTGACTTATAACTCTATTTATCATGGTTTCGTCCTGATCTTTCTCCCCCCACCGTTATTCCTTCCATGTGATGGAGGCTCATCTCCATGTTCCTAATTGGGAATTCCATTTTTCTCTGTGGTTTGTCAAAAATTCCATTGATTGATTCAAGTTCATGTGGGGTAGGTGAATAGGTTCTATAATGTTTGTTAATTATCATGTAAAAAATGTTGATGATAATGAGGAAGGGGATTCATTTCTTCTCTATGTATTAACATGGAATAGAGAATTTAGAATAAATATTCCATTTTAATGGAAAAAAATTGACTTTATAATTACTTAATGAGATTAAAGAAATTAGTTACAATCAAATATTGTTTATGTTGTTGCTTTTCACTATGATATTGGTTTGAATCATGATTTTCTAGATAGTGTGATATCTATGTTGTCTAATTTTTTATCTTGTCATTATTTTGGAAGATCATGTTGAAAACTTTATGGAATATAAAGATGTAATTAATTGATAATTAATTTCTTTAAGTGTAATGAAAGAAGAGTCATTTTGTAATCTAGTTTTTGTTATAATTTTATGGAAATTAGATTGTTGAAATAGATATGTCTATCTGTAAAAATAACATTACATTGAATTAATGGAAGTGATATATAATTTCAATTATGTCTATTATCATCGAAAAATGATTTTTATTTGAGATTTGTTCCACTCATTGTTTTTTAAAACTGCTTTAATTCTAAGAACATGTTTAGCCTTTGATAACTTATTATAGATTGATGTATTAGGTTTCCCATATATAGAGCCTATTAATAAGGAATTAATTAATTAAATATGGAATAAAAAAAATTTGTTTTGGGACAAATATAATTTCTATGGCCCGATTTTTCGATATATTTGATAAGGCTGAGTGCCTTTAATTTGGAGCCATTAGATTTTGATTACGTGTGATGGCTGGATTCCATATTTTAGGGGAAAAATTACCCAATTTTATATGTTGTTATGATCCTACATATTTTGGGATGTGATCTAGATATGAGACTTGTGATGTTAGCTTGGTATAGCTAATCCTGGTATAAGAGATGTGATATAGAAAAGGTAGGTCCATATGTGATGTGAGCCTAGGATGGATGATCTTGGAATGGATGATGTGATGTGGGTGGGGAGCCTCAGATGATGTGGTAGCAATTGACACCATTGATAGAAATATGTATCAAGATATCCATGATGGTTTGGAGGATGGAATCAAATATGATGGATTTTATTGAATCTAGGATTGCCCATTGATGTGATTCTAAGAGATGGGATTCTCACTCATGAATATATTTAATGGATGATGGCTGGGTTTCTAGTTTTATTTTAATCCCATTCCCCACTTCATGTGGTAGTTTGATTTACATGGTTTTATTTTCCTTCATGATGGTAGCTTAGGTTGACTTTGATAGAGTAACTTGTTATGTAATGGTGGTTATAATGAATAAATAAAAGTTTAACCCATGAGGTTGTTTGATGATGGATTGGAAATTCTCAAAGATGTTAATATTGATAAATCGTTTCCTTAATTCAGATTAAGAATAGAGGGAATTTACATTTATTTGATGTTGAATGAAGTGTAATGTGAGATAATGACTAAGGTTAATTTTTGGGTGTTGAATTAATTAATACATGGAAAATGATTAAAAAATGAATTTTATGTACATATATTAAATACATTAATTCATATATGATATTTTGTATTAGTAGTGGTAGTTGGGAGTATGAGTGATGTTAGTTTCAGTTGAGTCTTAGAATATTTTATTCCCATAGTGTGGTTATGATCTATATTATATAATGTATACTATGTGATTTCATATGATTCCCCACCCATGGTTTTTAGGGAAAATGACACCTAGTGGGCTCCTAGAGGTTGTCTTCCTCAATATCCTAGTGGTAGGATAGATGACTGACTACCCCTGATGACCCACTCTCTTTTCTTGGTAGTTACTTGTGATGGTATTCAAAATGATTAATTTTTATCATATATGTCTATTGAGGGATGTGATGTATTTTTGGTTAATTCACACACATTTATTGCAAGATATATTTTCAAAATGATTAATATATATATTATGGGTATAAGTTGTGATAGATTGAGGTACTTACTCAGTGTATGGGTTGTAAAGTCTTGAGTTATAATACCTGATGTAGGATACCTGTCATATGGGATATGTTGGCTCTCAAAATATATCTTATTACTATATATGGATATGTGTTTGGGTTGATTTTGTTATGTGATTTTTGTGGGGCATGTTGTGATACATTTCCTTGGTGCCTTCAAGATGGAATAATTTTGGACAGTGATTGATTCAGATGTGTGATGTTGGGAAAGAGAAAAAAAACTAGTGGGGGAAGCAGTGGAAGGTTAGCCATGCTATTTTATTATGATATTTTATTCTCTATTTTATATGATACATATTGTGATTTATCCACTGTGATACTAGAAAAAAAGTATACTAGTTTAGGTGATGAGTTAGTTTTACCCTTTTTCACTATTATCTATTATTATTTTTTTATCTTTTGTAATGGAGGATTCATGGAGGATGCTATTGGGTATACTGTTATGATCAACCTATGTACATAAAAACTATTTTATGTTTATCTAGAAAATGTTGGTGATCAGGATGAATAATACTATATTTTTTTGTTGGAGTTGTTTGGGATTTTTGGGTTCTGTCGTCATCACCTTGTTTGGTACTTGTATTTTTTCCTTTCAATTTTTTTATTACTTTATGACATTTCATGGTTACACTTGGGATTTCATTATATTTTTTTGGAGAAGGTTTTATTTGGTTTATCATTCATATCTATTTTTTTTTAAAATCTCTATTATTGGGTAATTACTCCAATATAGAATTTTAGTATTCCCTCATTTCTATTTAGAAAAATATGGCTTCTTGAAGGTGAGACTTAGGCAGTGGCCATCATCCCCCATCGTTGTGGTATCTTTTTGTGGATAGAATCATGATAGAGTGGTACCAGAGAGTTTAGGATGAGGGGTATGATGGAGTTTATATTAAGGTGCATGAGAGGTTGGATGGGTTGGTAGGAAAAAATTGTTAGTTGTGTTTATTGAGAAATATAAAAACGAAAGACCATATAAGACATAGGTATTTAGGTCCCTCTTTGATCTGATTCATAGAACGTTTTTTTACTAATCCCAAAAAATGATGTGATACTAGTTTAAGGGCATAATAATAGTAAATGATCATGTATCATTATTACTTGACACTATGTTTAAAATTGGTAGACATTGGGATAAGTGAAAACCCTAAGAATATAATAATTAAGTAATTAAATAAATGATAATCCTACTTTAGTGTCTATAATAGTTATTTTTTAATTCTTTTATGGCTCCATCTAAATGTCCAATATAGATAATATTTTAAATTTTAATAATATGTTTTCAATGATTTAATCTCTCTCAATAATTCAATTTGAGTGTATTTTCATCATTTATGTGTTTTTGGTGTATTTTGGGCTTAAATGTGAAAATGAGGTAATTCTGTAAAATTGATTGCTTTATATAGATTTTAATTTTAGGAATAAATTTTATAATATTGGTCCAATTGAAGTGAATCATTTTTTATGCTTCATATGCTCGTGGTCTTCAAATTTGTCTTCTGGACCAAGACCCAATTCGAAACCCAATCATACAGAAAAATCAATCAAGTAGAAAACTTAGTCTGGTTGGTAGAATGGACCCCACCGCTTTAAAAAACAATATATCATTTAGAAGAACTTAGAATGAGGTGATTCCAACTAGAGTCAACATAGGACATTCAAATGACGGTTCACAATAAATTTTAGAAAATATGAAGCTCATCAAGGCATCTTTTTGGCGCATCCAAGTGGAGTGAGTGAAATAGTTTTTGGCATCCAGGAAAGGTAATGGTCATTGATTAGGCTATATCATTCTTTACAACTGTACAAGGACTCTCAATGTATAATGGTAGATATCCAGCTTCATTTACAACATTCTATAAGAAGGGACCTCAGGGGATTTCGGTCGTCTGGTCGGTAGAACAGAGGCCAACATCTAGAGGACAGATTATGGGGGATTAAAATTTATATTCTTTCTTTTCTTTATTTTGTTCTTCTTAGCATTATGTTGAAATCTTCATCCCCCATAAAATCTGTTACCCTTACCATGGGGGGGGGGGGGGGGTAGATCTTTTGAGTGATTGGGGAAGGGTAGGTTTACCCTTTGGTAATTTTGGAGTTCATTCAGTAAATTTTTTAATATCCTCTTATCTCTTCTTCGAATCAGTTTAAATTTCCTATAACAGTTTATATTATCCTATACAATGTTATCTTATTTTGTATTCTGTTGTTTATTTATATTTGCTGAATGATCAATATCTCCTTCCACAAGGTTCTGGTTTATAAATGAAGGAATATACCATGATTTAATAGAGCAGAACTCAGTGATCACCGGTATGTGTGTGAGGAGTAGTGAATGTTCTTGATTTCCTGGGATAAACAAGACTCGATTGGGAAATGCCTAAGATAATTTGGGGTTTTCACTACAACTCTATCACACATTGGAAGAAGAGTAGACCAATCTGAGGTTTTATTAAGGTTTATTCTCACATTTTTATTTTACCATGGGAGTGAGAAGAAATGATTGTGGATTTTTACTCTTAACGATTTAGCAGAAGAGAATTGGGTAAACCGAACTATGATAGAATTAAAATTGGAAAACCGACCCTAACTTGATCACAATTTAATATCAATGATTTAAATCACATCATTTTTCATGTTTTTTTAAAACTATAATTTAATTACTTTACTTTATTTATTTTCTTTCTAGTATTTTCCAAATCTAACAATTTCCAAAACAACATGACTTCTTTCTCTTATTTTACGTGACAAACACTATTGTTGAGAACTCCACTGTTGAGAAAACATAGGTAACCCAATATAATACATTTTAACTTTGGTTATATTTTTTTCAACACCCCACGACAGACACATGTAAAAACATGTTATCGTTTTCAGGGATGTTACACCAACACTTCTTTTTCATTTCTTTTCTCTCTTCTCATATTTTCTCTTAAAAATTGCAGGACTAGAACCTAAAAAACTTAACCTTTATACATAGATCCTGAAATAGAAAGAATTTTTTCGAATAGACTTAGAGAAATTAATTTTTAATCTGAATTCGATAAAATTCCCCTTGCAGACTCAAGTGAATCTTGTTGTGTTCACTCTATGCTTGTCATCATGGCGGAAAATAGAAACCTAACTCTTAGAGACCTTTGTACACCACAATTCCATAATTAAAATAATCAGCATTTCATGCCAGTGTTACAAAATGATTATGAAATGAAAACTAATATGATTCCTTTGCTTGAAAAGTTTCATGGTTTGGCAGGTGAATATCCAAACAAACACAATAGAGAGTTCACACATGTTTTCTAAACTTTCAGACCATGTGGAGTTACTGAGGAGCATGTTAAGTTGAAGTCATTTCCATTTTAATTGGATGGAGCTGCTAAGGAATGGTTGTACGACCTAAAAATAGATGATGTACATGACTAGAAAGACCTGATAAGATGTTTTATGCAAATATTCTTTCCCACCTCTAGAAGAACAGACATTCGGAAAGAAATCTACACCATATGATAATCAATTGGAGAAACACTTTACAAGTACTGGGAGTGATTTAAGAAGCTATGTGACAGATGTCCGCATCAAGACATTGAGGGAAATCACTTTCTTTTCTTCTTCTATCAATGATTACTCTACAATGAAAAATCCTTCTTGATGCATCATCTAGAGGTGCACTGATTGACAAGTCGCCAGAAGAAGCCAAGGGCATGATTGATATTATTTCCCAGAACATGCAGCAGTTTGGGACAAGATGTATTGGAAAGAAGATTTATTCATGAGGTACAAAATTCTCATCTGTCACCCTTATTTGAAAATAGGATTGAAGAGATTACTAGTTTTGTGAGATAGATGGCCTTGAAGCTAGTTAGTGACCAATAAGTGCCAGCTATGGTATGTGGTTTATGCTAATCACCTGATCATTTCACTGAACAATGTTCTGAAATACAGGGAATTAAAACATGTACAGAAACCTTTCATCCAAGATAGTTCCAACAAAATCATGGATGGAGACATCCTAACGAAGTCCAATATGGGTTTGGAAATCAGCATAATCAAGGTAGAGCCCCATTCCAAAACCAGTTTTAAAACCAACCACCATTCCAGAATCAATTCATGAATCCACCACCATTTCAACAGAAACAATCTTATATCGAGCCTTCTTAAAAAACAACAAATCTCCAAAGAACCTATGATTAACCATCCACCAGTGCAAATCATCCAATTCAAAACCAAAAAAAATCTGAGTTTGATGGATTGAAAGTCACTGTTAATGATTTTTCCAACAAGTTTGAAAGTATCATGGACTTTCTGACCAAAAACCCAGGTAAAATCCCTTCCCAAAAAATTCCAAACACAAAAGAGAGTGTTATTATTGTATCTTTAAGAACTGAAAAAGAACTCCCACCACCATCCACCTTTGAAACTGAATCAATATTACCTGATTTGGGAGAGAATGAAGTAGGAAATGATTAAAATTCATTAAAAATGCACCTGGAAGAATATAAGAAAGAGGAGGAGGATAAGGATAGTCCAAGGAAGAAGAAACTAGAAACACCATTTCCAAGGAAAAAAGGGAGAAAAAAGATATACCACCCCCATTTCCATAAAGGATGATTGAATCAAAGAGGTTGTAAGAAGAAACATTGCAAAAAAAAAATTCTATACACCTTCCAGAAAGTGGAAATCAACATACATATACATGAAGAACTCAAAAAGTTTCCAAAGTATGATAAATTTTTGAATGATATTTGCACCATGAGAAGAATATTTCAAGGGAACAAGAGGATCAGTTTGGGAGGAAGTGTCTCATCCCACATCACACCACAATTTCCAACCAAATGTCAAGATCCAATGATGTTTTCTATTCCATGCACCATTGGTTCATTAAATTTCTCTAATTATTTTTTTGATTTAGGTGCATCTATTAATTTATTGCCTCACTCAATATATACTTATTTGAAGATGGGATACTTGAAGCCCACAAGAGTGGTGGTCCAACTTGCAAATAGATCCACAGTTTTCCATGTAGGAGTTCCAGATGATGTCTTGGTAAAAGTCAAAGATCATTTATTCCATAATAACTTTTATTTGTTGAATATAAAAGATGATAGGATACCATCCCACTCACCTGTAATTTTGGGGAGACCTTTATTGAAGACGGCCAAAACCGTCCTCAATGTCCATGAAGGGACACTTACCATGGAGTTTGGAGAGAACACTGTCCACTTAAATATTTTTGAATCCATGAGGCACCCATCAAATCATCATTCACACTTCTCACTCTCCCATGAAGAAGGAATGGAACCAATTGAAGAATCAGGTATGTTTCATGAATTTTTATCATTAAGAGAGAATTTATCCATTAAAAATATCACTGAACATATGGATGCCCAAACTCTTGGAGATTCTGATTTCCTATTGAGAGAAGAGGTAAAATCTGAATTCTTTGATAATTTGTCAAATGATGATAAAGATGATATGATTTCTTGTGTGAAGGATATCAAACCATTGGATGTGGGGAACCTCAATTTAGTTTCATCCCTTGAGCATCCTCCTGATCGAGAATTAAAACCTCTCCCCACAAATTTAAAATATGTTTACCATATATAGGGAGAAAATTACTAGTAATAGTTTCTAATAATCTATCTGCAACACATGAAAAATCATTGATTGAGATTTTGAGATAGATTTTCCAAGAAATAAGTAGGAGCATACGTGATATCCTAGGAATAGACCCAAAAATTTGCTCACATAGAATTTTTTTTAGGGTGATTCCAAACCTGTCAGAAAACCCCAAAGGAGGCTGAACCCCAACCTGATAGAGGTTGTGAAAAAAGAGAATGAGAAGCCTTTAAAAGCTGGGAACATCTATCCCATATCAGATTCAAAATGGGTTATCCCCATCCATGTAGTCCCAAAGAAAACTGTCCTAACCATTATGATGAATGAAAAGAATTAATTAATCCCTGTGAGAATTTAGATTAGCTGGAGAGTATGCATCAATTTTAGGAAGTTGAATCAGGTCACTCGAAAATATCTTTTTCCTATCCCTTTCATTGACCTGATACTAGAGTGGTTGGTATGTAGAACTTATTATATCTTTTTGGATGGATTTTGAGGTTATTTTCAAGTACCCATTGCTCCCGAGGATCAATAGAAGACTACCTTTACTTGTACTTTCAGTACTTTTTCATAAAAATGGATGCCATTTGGATTATGTAATGCACTATGTACATTTCAGAGGTGTATGGTAAGTATATTTTTTGATCACATTGAATATTTCATGGTTGTTTTCTTGGATGACTTCATAGTTTTTGGAAATTCTTTTGACTATTGTTTGAAAAATTTGGAAAATGTTTTAAAAACTTGCATTGAAAGAAAGCTTGTTTTGAATTTTGAAAAGTGTCATTTTTTTGGGAGAAGAATTGTCCTTGGACATTTCATTTCATAGAAAGGAATTGAAGTTGATAAATCAAAAATTGATGTGATAAGTTCTTTGCCTTACCCAACTTGTGTTAAACATTTAGATCATTTTTAGAACATGATGAATTTTACAAAAGGTTTATCAAAGAATTCAGAAATATTTCTCTCCCTCTCTATAGATTAAATTTGAAATATGATGATTTCAATTTCAATGGTTCATGTAGATAATAATTTGATGAGTTCAAAATGATATTTATTACACCACCATTAATGTAGCCACCCAGTTGGGAAGAACCATTCAATCTACATTGTGATGCTTGAAACCATGAAGTTGGAGCAGTACATTCTCAGAGAATTGAGTGCAGGCCACAAGTCATATCATATACCTCTAAAACCTTATATGGGGACAAATTCGACTACACAACAACAAAAAAAGAGTTTTTAGTAGTTTTTTTTCACGTTACAAAGATTTAGATCATAACTGCTTGGAACTAAAGTCATTGTGTTACTTGATAATGCAGCTCTTCGGTACTTGATGAAGAAGGATGAAGCAAAAGAAGGCTAGTGAGAAGGATTCTACTACTACAGGAGTTCAACATAGAAATAAAAGATAAGAAGGGATCTGAGAACCAAGTGGCTGATCCCTTAAGTAGACTACCCAACACCGCTAAAGATGAAATTCAAGACACTGAACCACTAAGTCATCGCCTTCTAGGAGATTAGTTGTACTTGATTGAAGGAGAAGTACCCTAGTATGCTAACATGGTAAATTATCTGGTAACATCTCAAGTCCCATTGCATTTAAATTCTCAACAATTTCACAAGTTGAAAGCTGAATCTAGATATTACATCTAGGATGATCCATTTCTTTAGAAGATTTTCAATAAACAAATAATCATAAGATGTTTGCCTAAAAATGAAATTGAATCAGTCTTTAAGTATTTTCACACATTACCTTATTGAGGACACATTGGACCACAAATGATTGCAAGTAAGGTTTTAGAATCTGAACTTTATTGGCCAACACTTTTCAAAGATTCTCATGAATTTTGCAAATGGTGTGAAAAATGTCAGTTTACAGAAAATATTTCAAAGAGACAAGAAATTCCCCAAAATCTACATAATTTTTGTGAAATGTTTGATGTTTGGGGGATAGATTTTATGGGACCTTTCCCATTGTCATTTGGAAATTATTATATTCTTCTTGTTGTTTATTATGTTTCCAAATGGGTGGAATCAAAAGCCACCTGGACTGAAGATGATAAAGTTGTTTGTGATTTTGTCAGGGCTGAATGATTTTGTAGGTTTGGAGTTCCCAGAGTCATCATTAGTGATCAAGGGACTCAATTTTTCAATAGGATAAATGAGTCTTTTTGAAAAAAATGTGTCCTATATCATAAAACATCAACTCCCTATCATCCACAGTCTAATCGGCAAGCTGGAGTGCCTAATAGGGAAATAAATAGAATTTTGGAAAAGACTGTTAATCCAAATAGGAAGGATTAGAGCCAAAGGATAGAAGAAAAACTATGGGCTTACATGACATCGTACAAAACCCCAATTGGAATGAGTCCCAGTAGGTTGATTTATGGGAAAAGCTGTCACCTACCTATGGAATTGGAACACAAGGCCTACTAGGATATGGGGAAGATGAATATGGATATTGAAATTGATGGGAAAGAGATAAGATTGTAGTTATAGGAGTCAGATGAAATTAGAAGGGAAGCATTTGGAAAATCTAGGATTTACAAAGAGAGAACAATAGTGGCTCCTGAAAAACTGATTCAACCAAAAGACTTCCATCATAGAGACAAAGTGTTGTTATTAAATTCGAGACTCAAGCTAATTCTAGGTAAACATCATTCCATGTGAGAAGTTCTATTTATAGTTACTCATGTATATCCTTTTGGTGCAGTACAGATTGTGAAGGATGGAGCCAAGTATCCATTCACTGTTAATGGGCACAGGTTGAAAAAATTACTTGGGGCCATGCCACCTGATCCAATGGAGGATATCACACTTCTCCAACCTTTTTATCAGTAAACTCCATCAGGTCGTACCACTCCTTTATATTTTCTTGATTATTGTGATTTAATTTGAAATATTCTTTTGTGTGAAATCCATTTTAATGCATTGCGGACACTGCATCATTTAAGTCTGAGGGAGGGAACCTTTGTAGTTTGGGATTTTTACGTGTTATTTGTTTTCCTATTTATTTTAAAAACATGCATGTGTTTCAAATTTTGTGTCATTATTTTTCAATTTTTGTGTGTTTTTGAATCTTTTGTGATGAAATGATTATCTTTGACATTTTTGAAACCCATTTCCATGGGAGAAATAATTTATTCCATGAAACTGATCATAAATGAATGATGAAAATGATATTTTTCCAGATTAATTCTTCGGGAATTTCAGGAAAAATACTCTTTTTTTAATCCCATGCCACATATCACTGTCTTTATATTTGAAGTCACATTCTCATGGGGCTTCTAAACCTATAATTTTCATATTCATTACATTCACCTCACTTCTTGAGAGAATCGAACCATGCTTGTTTTAACTAGAATTTGATTTCTTCCTTTCAAAACAGGAGGTTTTGGGGTACATCTATTTTAATTTATTGAGGAATTTCTTTGGTTTGAAATCCCTATTTTTAAGATAATCACTTTCATTCTGGACTACCATGTTAATTTAACCCTTGTATCTTATAGAAGCCACGAAAATCATGTTAGGTTACCCACATTACAATCCAATTTTCCCAATCTAACCTGCTCTTGAAGTGATATTGAATGATCTAGTTGAACTTAATTATGGGGGAAGATACCTTGTGTTGTGATAGATCATTTTATGAAACTTTGGGTGGAAAATAAAATGCTGAAGAGATGTTATTTCTATATAAAAAAATCAATCTGTAGAAATATGTTCCTTTTCTGGAGATTTCACGATGAGAGAAGTCGTGCCTTTCTAGAGCTTCTAATGAAGAAAGAAAGTTGTCCCTTTTCTAGAGCTTTCAAGAAATATAATATTTGAAATTATTGAAATGTTTTCTGCTAATATGATGAACTGTGTGTACATTCCTTGATATTCTATGAATAAGGAGCTTATTTTCTACTAAGGGGAGTGAAGAAGAGACAATATAAGTGTGAAAATTAGAGTAATGAAAATTTGATTCAAAAAGAGCCAAAGCCTCTTCATTCAGGATCAAAATTTTCACATCTAAATCCTTCCAACCTAAAGGCATAGAACAACTTTTAAAAGTATCCATGATAAAAATATGTCTTTGACTCACATCCGATGGAAATTTAATAATTTATCAAGCCTATGGTGACCCTTGTATGAGTTTGGATGAGATAGACATTGCTAAAAAAATTAAAATTTGTGTGATGATAGATAATGGAAGATAGTTAAGTGTTTTGTGTTCATGGGAAGTGAAATTAAGAGTAAATTTATTTAATGATATTAAATTTAGAACATGAAATTATAAATTTTTTGGAGGCATGATATATTTTGTTTCTTGTTTTCAAATTTGTGGATCTCATAGATATGTGTTTGGAATTTAATTTGATTTTATTTTGATTCTAACTTGTCGAGGAGTCCAAGTGATAAGTGTGGGGGAATTTATAGAGTTAATATTTTCAATATTTTCAATATTTTTTCAATGATTTAATACCTCTCAATTATTAAATTTTAGGGTATTTTCATCATTTATGTGTTTTTGGTGTAATTTGGGCTTAAATGTGAAAACAGGTTAATTCTGTAAAATTTAAAGTTTTATATAGCTTCTGGTTTTTTGGGAATAACATTTAAAATATTAGTCCAATTTAAGGGAATTATTTTTTAGGATTCATATGCTCGTGGGATTCAAATTGGTCTTCTAGACCAAGACCCAATTCGAAACCCAATAGTACAGAAAAATCAATCAAGTAGAGAACTTAGTCTGGTTGCCAGAATGGACCCCACCGCATTAAATCAACAATATCTCATTAAGCCGACCATAAAATGAGGTGATTTTAGATTTTTTCGACAGAGGACATTCATAGTACAGTTCACAATAAATTTCATAAAATATGAATCTCATCAAGGCATCTTTTTGGCGTGTCCAAGTAGAGTGGGTGAAACAGTTTTTGGTGTACATGAAAAATAATGGTCATTGATTCAGATATATCTTTCATTAAACCATTCCTATGACTATAATATTTTGAGGGTGGATATCCAACATCATATCCAAAATTCAATAATAAGGTACCTTAGTGAGTTTCGGCCGACTGGTGGGCATAATAGAGGAAAAATTCTGGAGGACAGATTCTGGAGGATCAAAATTTATGTTCTTTATTTTCTTTCTTTTTTTCTTCTTAGCTTTGTAATGACTTATTATTCCCCCTTAAACTCAGTTATCCTTACCATGGGGGGGGGGGGGGGTTAGATCATTTTAGGGATTTGGGAAGGGAAGGTTTACCCATTTTTAAATCTTGAGTTCTGGCATGTAATGTTTTAATATCCTCTTTTCTCATCGGTGAATCAGTTGCAATTTCTTATAATTGTTTGTATTATCATTTATAATTGAATATGATTTTAGAATCTATTATTTATTTATATTTGGTCAATTATAAGTATCTTCATCCACTAGGTTTTGGTTTATAAACAATGTAATAGGCCAGGATTTAGTGGGGTAGTACTCGGTGATCACCAGTACGTGTGTGAGGAGTAGTGAATGTTCTTGATTTATTGGGATAAACAAAACCCTATTGGGAATTTTCTAAGATAATTGGGGATATTATCTACAACTCTTTTACACATTGTAAGGATATTAGACCAATCTGAGGAGTTATTGAGGTTTATTCTCATAATTTTATTTGACTAAAGGAGTGAGAAGAAACGATTGTGGATTCTCACAATTAAAGATTTAGAAGAAGAGAATTGGGTAATGTGAACTATGATAGAATTAAAATTAGAAAACTGACCCTAACTTGATCACAATTTCATATCAATGATTTAAGTCACATCATTTATCAATTTTATTTAAAACATTCACTTAATTACATTACTTTATTGAGTTTCTTTCTTGTATTTTCCGTATCAAACAATTTCAAAAACAACGTCACATATTTCTCTTATATACAGTGACAAACACTATTACTGGACACTCCTCTCTAGTGAAAACCATGGTAACCCACTATAATACATTTTAACTTTGGTTATATTTTATTTCTCCATACCCCATGATAGGTACATGTCAATGTCTTCATCAAAATTGCACTGAAGAGGTTCAATAGGATGTGCTGTCAAATTTTCATAGGGTAAAGGTTGACAAAGATTAAACATGGAGGAGGACACTCCATGATTTCTATCATAGAAGATAGTATAAATATGTGGTATTTATTTCATATTTAGTCATGGAAGACTGGTTGGAGGATTTTGAGATATCATTTTGTATGATCAATCTCGGAAAGACCATTTGGTTTCATTGGCTATGACGATGTTGTGTGGAGAACCGAGGTAGGAGTGGTTCTTATTCATCAAATATAGGGAAGAGTTAGTGGAGTCAGGGGAGAAGTCCCAATAACCAGTTCTGAGTAGAGTTCAGTTCTTTAACTCTAATGGAAACCAGTAATTTGGAGCTTCCAACACTTCGATAGGGGAACTCTAGTCTGTGAGAGTTTAGGATCCATTTTTGGACACTTCTATGATATGATTCATTTACATTTATAGACATGGAAGCTAGGGAATGGAATTTTGAGATGGATTTTCATCTAATTATCTAGCGCCGTGGGACACAATTTATGTTGAAGATGTATCTTTATGTGCATTAAATAGTAGAATTTATCGATTGGATGTTCTCCATAACTGGATCATCAGGCGAGGGGAGTCTTAAATATTCTTCATCAAGAATAGCTATCATATGGGGTTCCTAGTTGATAGAACACAATTTATTTTGGTTAGTTGGGGTTAGGTCATAACTCTCATTATATTATTTCTACAGGGGAGCTGGATCTCAAAACTATTCCAAGAGACTAGAAATGTGTTTGTATGGATTTTAACTTCAATATTGATGAGAGTACCTCATATTTATATGTAGTTAGCATACTTTAGATTCCCCAATTCCGTTTATTATATTAAGACAATTTAATTCAAGGTAATAGTATTAGTGTTCACTACTTTGGAATCAATAATGAATTGATGGAGAAATTATAGTACAAACATTAGACAATCCTATTCCACATAGAGCAGAGCATATCCATAGAGGTGGTCTTAAGAAGGGTGAGATATGTCATAGAGTAGGTCATGATAAGCTTCCTGAATTAATGTTCTTAATGGTAGGTGAGAAAGATGTTTCTTGAGGTAAACTATTCTTTTTTTCTATATGGGTTCATTCTTTGATTGATTTAAGAGTGAAATAATCCTTTATATCACCTACCCTAATCCATTTTTTGGAACATTAGGTAGAAAGGCTTCCAATTCCTATGAATATTACTATTATACTTGTATGTAAGTTAACTTGTATAAATTATGTAGAAAAAGAGAACTAGTGCTAGGGAAATAGTGTTATTGGGGAGATTTCATATTTTTAGATATATATATCTATATGACATCATCCTCAGAATGGATTCGTTGAATTCAATTCAGGATGTAACAAATTTTATTATGAGGTAGGTTTGGTTCTATGTTGTTGATGGGTATCCAGTGATGATTGTTAGAGAGAGAGACCCTTATTTGGGTTATAGGAATGTCCCATACTTGTCATATTTGATGGTAGAGAAGGTTATGAGATTATATGAGGCTTAATAGTTGTGGTTTCCCAGTGTTTTTGAATAGAACCGTAATGTTTTTTAGATGAGGTTATAGAATTACACCCTCAACAGAAGATACAGTTTGGGATTGATCTACTACATCCAGATTTGTCTCATCTTTCAATGTCTCTATATATGATGGATCCTTCTATGTTGAAAGAGATGGAGTTACACATGATGATCTATTGTGGTGATGTTTTTTCTGGCCATGTGTTTTACCATGGGGTTCCCCAGTTACGTTCATGAAGCATTCGATGATAGTATTCAGATATGTAACTGTTATCGTTTCATGAACCAAGAGAGAATGAATAAAAAATATCTTCTTCATAAAATTAACTATTTTTTCAATAACATGAATGGAGAATGTTTTTTCTTGATGATCAATTTTTGGTTAGGATATCATCAGAATTGGGTGAAGAAAGAGGAAATTCATAATACATCCACACATTGTTGACATTTGAATTAAAAGTTCATTGTGATACTATTGGGGGAAACGAAATTTCCAAGTGTGTTTTTGAGGATTATGAACATTTTTTTTAGAAATTTCATTGATAATTTCATGATTTATTTAATTGAGGACATCCTAGAATACTCTGTTTCTGAGGAATAGCTTGTAGAACATCAGTATTAAATTTTGGGAGTTCTTTATTATGAAAGGTTGTTTGATATGTTTCTAATGTGTGAGATCTGGGAAAAAGTAGTCATTTTTCTTGAGAATTTTTTATCCTAGAAGTAATTTTATATGGATCCATAAAATATAGTGGAAGTGGTTACTCTGAAAGCCCCAAGATAGTGGGAGAGTTGGGTGGTTTCCTTGGTATTGCAGGCTATTATAGGAGCATCATAGTATATTTATCCCAATATGAAACTCCTATAAGATATTTGACCTAGAAGGATCTATAATTATAGTACGCTGACCAATTTGAAGAGCATTTGGAGTAATTTAGGGTGAAATTATTCAACAGTCTAGTTCTTTACTTTCTAGGATAAACTATTAAGTTTGTGGTTTTTTATGACTCTTCTGGTCTTCGATTAAGATATTTTTTGATGAAGTAGAGATAAATTGTATCTGTTGTATTTGGAAGTTACTTCCACATGAGAATAACTTTTCAACCCATGATCTTGAGTAAGTTTAAGTTGTGTTTACATTTTTATTTTGGAGAAATTACTTCACTTGTGGGCATTTTCTAGTTTTGAACTGACCATATGAGTAATAGTTATGTCTTCAACCTACATTACTAGAAAATCAATGAACATTGGTTGATGTAATTCTTGTAGGATTATAAATTTTATATTCCATATATTCCCATAATGGTAAATGCTTCATTTGATGTGATGAGTAGGATATCACATAGTGATGCCATGCCAGAATTCACAGATTCCAGGAATGTGATCAAAGAACTCTAAGTGATATATATTGATATGTGAGATATTGGAGGAAGAGGTTTTCTTTAAAAATGAAATTTTAGTAATATTTCGTGCTGGGGGTGGAGGATTTCCATTTGGGGGAATTCAGAGGTATAAGTCCTGAGAGACTGAGTTTCTTTTAGTAATTGTTAATATGGTTGATTTGGGGATGAAAAACACTGAGTGTTGTATTTTATAAGGATTTTCATACCTTTGAAAATTCCTAAGAGTATTCTTTATGAGTTCCAAATATTTATCTTCATGGTAGAAAATGGAATGACCAAGATTTACTGATATTAGAGAGGTCAATTTTGGTGTCTGGGTTTGAAACTTGTAGTTTCTGTCTTTGTTTCTTGATGATTGGACATCCATAATGTGATGGTCGGGCACCTTGTTCATAATCGTTTGGTCCATCCATTAGATGTCACCTTAGTAAAGTGGGAGGACATATCAATTGAATTATTTATCTTTTTTGCTAAATATCAAGTAATCTATGATGTTGTGTTGGTAAATATGGACTGTTTAATGAAATTAGCCAACATTACGGGGACCGGGGAGTCGAGCTCAGTACTATTTTATTCTAGGTGTTATAAAGTGTATATGGTGAAACTCTATAGAATCTCAAGGATGATCATCTTCAATTGAGATCCTCATTTTAACTGCATGTGGTGTAGAGGTCACCAATAGTATTTTGGTTCTCAGTTATTCATTATAACTTCTTTTATTCCACAGATATATGGTTATATAGAGAGGACTATCATAACTTTTGAAGACATGTTGCACTCTTGTTTCTTGGATATTGGAGGTTTTTGGACGAGGCACCTTCCCTTAGTCATGTTTTTTTAAAATAATATTTTCCACGACACCATTGGTCTAGAGACATAGAATCTTTGTAGGTCCATCGTGTTTATTCTATATTAGGCTAGATTGTGGTTGAAGAGGAATCAATTATAGGGGATTAACTTATACTGAATACGGAAAATATGGTTCAAGTATTTCATGAGAAGATGAAGGTAGTGAATTATATTCATAAATATTCTATCGATAATATGAGGATACCTATGGAGTTCAATGTTAGAGATCACATGTATCAAAAGATGACTCTTTTCATGGGAATCAAATGTTTGGTCATGGGAGTATTTTTTCTCCAATGTTTGTTGGGGCTTTTTAGGTGTTGGATCATATTGGATCGGAGGTGTATCAAATAGAACATCCCTCACATAGGAGATAGATAAAATATTTTTCCCAATTCTCACTACTCTATCATTATCTTAATTATGACTCTCATTTCATCGATAGGGGAGATATTTATGTATATGATGACTAATACTTTGTGGGAGTGGCCTATGGAGATCCAAAACTTCCAGGATAAGGTGTTGTGTGGTAGTTCTATATTGTTGATTTATATATTCTGGAGTCATTGTGGGGTAGAAGGTTGTACATGGGAATGTGACTCACAAATTAATACCTTTTCCCTGATCTATTTTATATTTACCACTTATATCGTAACATTGTACCCTTGTTGAAGTTTTCCATTCTGGTTTATGAGATGGTTTCTTCTAATTGCGTGATGTGGATAGACTTCTTTTTGAGAGATATCTCCCCCAAGATAGTTTTTAAGTTTTTTTTTCATGGTTTTATATTATTATAATGAACATGTGGTTGAGAAATGGGATAATGATATTGTTGAGAGGTATCCCATTAGGTGGTTGTTTAGACTACTCCTTTATGTATCCTCTCTCAGTTTGGTTTTGGACTACTGATTATGAGAGATGTTTTAGAGTAATCTAATGTATTGGCGAGGATCCATATAGTCCATCCCATTCCATGTATCTTATGATTTTTAGAGTTAATGAGGCTTGTATTGACTCTAGAAGTGTTGGATACTAAAAATATTGAATTAATGATATTACACGACATGTATGTCTTTTATGCATTTTATTTGTAGTTCATGGCTTGTTAAGGATGATTCAAAAGGTTATACACAATGTATATTAATTTATAATTAATTTGTTCAAGGCATCACGTGTTCATGTGAGTTCTAATGAAAAACATTTTAAATAAATATAAATGGAATACATGTTGTATAAATCCCATATGTAGAAAATTAATAAAAGGTGAATCAAATTGTGGGTGTCTTAAACCCTATGGAAGCTATCATTTTCCATTGGCCAGAAGCTCCATACATTGATGTTTTCTGACTATTTTGATGAGGGTTGATATTTATCCTTCCATCTTCAATCCATTGTGATACAACATGAGTTTTATAACATTTTATTGTATTTTATTCTAAGTCAGTATTGTTTTCATCCCATTATTCTTTATCTATAATGGTGGATCATCTCAATGATTCTAATAATTTGTTCTCGGTTGCTTATTAGTGTGGTTTTACAATGGAGTCCTTGGGTAGTGTCATCTTGTTCTGTGATAAGTGATCAGGATCCGTAACATTGTTCTATTCTCAAATGAATATTGTTAACAACATTGATGTAGGGGGTCTTTTATTCAATATTTAGTTATGTGAAATAATAAATTTATCACAGTATATCTATTTGTATATAAATTAAATATAGAATATAATTATTAAACCAAATTTATAAAATGGTTCTGATCATATATTGAAAAATCTTTTTCTTATCACCATGATAATAGATTTCATCATTATTTTATAGATAGTATGATATATAAATTTTTTTCATTTAGATAATGTTATTGTACTTTTATTATCATGTTGAAATTGGAAAGGAATGTAAATATATATTTAATTGATAAATAATTTTCTCAATAATTTTTAAATAATAGGTACATTTTTAATTTACTAGTTGTTAAAATATTATGGTTATCAAATTGATGACACAGACATGTTTAATTGAAAAAATAATATTACATGAAATTAATGGGATTCCTAAACAATGGGAAGAATTTATATTATTTTTGATTATAAAAAATCATGTAAATTGAAAATGGTTCTCCTATTTGTTTGTTGAAATTGGATTATTACTAACAGAATGTTTTTACTTATTTATCTTGTTATATCTTGATTCCATAGGTTTTTTGTGGGATGAACTTATTAATAATTATTCTATTAATTAAATATATAATGATAACTAGTTTTGTGATAAAGATAATGTATAGGGCCTGAGTTTCCCATATGTTTTATAAGGTTGAGTTCCTTGAGTTTGGATCTATGAGACCTCGTTTATGTGTAAAGATCATAGGTCTTATTTTAGTCTCTTGATATCCCTATTGGATATGCTTATTTATTCCTACTAATTTGGAGATGTGATCTAGATAAATGTTTTTTGATTTGATACTCATATGGATGAGCCTAGTATAGAAGATGTGATATGTGGTGGAGGGGACTAGATGTGATGTGATCCTGGGATGGATAAGCCTATTATGGTTGCTTTGGTGTAGGTGGGGATTCCCATATGATGTATAAGAAGATTACATCTATGATGGTGAGATGCATTGTGATATACAAGTGGGTGTTACCGATTGAACCAGAGAAGATATAACGATTTGAATCTATACATACCTGCTCATATGATATCAAGATAAAAAATTCCCACTTAAGAATCTATTTAATAGAAATGGTCAATTTTATTGTTTAATCTTGATGGTATATTAGGAAATTTATTATAATGTACTTGGGTAGATAATGATGATAATAATGAATGAATAAATGTTTAACCCTTGAGGTTGGATTATGATGGATTTTAAATTCTAAAATATGTTTGTATTGATAAATCTTGACCTCTATTTAGATTATTCATAAAGGTAATCTAATTTACACTTAAGTTTAATTCAATTTAATGTGGAATAATTATAATGGTCAATTAATGAAAGAAGAATTAATTTATTAAGGGAAAATGATAAAATGAGAAGATTGAATTTAATGTATCTCCTTTTAAATTGTTGTATTCTTATATGATATATAGTCTGAGGATTACTAACCAAAATTTTGAACAACATTAGATGATGTGGATTCTATGGCAAGGTTATTCCCATATTGTGGTTGATAGATATATTATATAATGACTATTTTGTGATTTCATATGCTTCCCCACCCATGTTTTTGAGGGAAACTGACACCCAATGGGCTCTGGGAGGGTGATTTTCCCAACATCTTTGTTGATGGATGGATGGATGGTTCCCCATCTAGAACTTCTCAATTATCATGGTTGTTACTTGTACAAGTATTAATGATGGTTATTTTTTCCATATATGTGTGAAATAGTATATGAATTCTTGCGGTTATTTCACAAACATGTATTTCAGATATAGTATCCGAAATATTATTATTGATATGATGGGTATTGGTGGCAATGTCTTCACTTACATACTCAGAATATATAATATAATGGATTGAGATATAATACCCAATATATCAATCATGTATAATAGGCTGGAGTGGATCTCAGATACTTCATGGTTAATATATATGGATATATGGAGGGGATGATGTGGTTATGTGATGCACATGTTTCATGTTGTGATGACTTTACTAGGTTTCTGTGTGATTAGTTTTTTTGGGGAAGAGATGGATCATGACATATGATATTGTTGAAGAGTGAAAACCCATAGGGGAAGTAGGAGTATGGTACCATTTATGTTTTATTACAATATTATTTTCTCTCATTCATGCAGTACATAGTGATTGTTATCCGTGGCACGACTTGGAACTTAGTATACAACTTTAGGTGACTTGTCAGTTTCAATTTTGTTCATAATTATTTATAATAATTTATTTCTCAATACATGAGATGATCAAGGGAGGATTATATAGAGTATACTATTATTATCAACCAATAAATATAAATAATGTTTTCCAGGTCAACTAGAGTAGGTTTTTAATCAGACATGATATTACTATCTCATGGTTTTGTAGGTGCTTTTTTGGCTATGAGGATACATTCTTCTTTACCATTTTGGGTACCAAATGATTTCCATTTTTTGTTTAATAATATATACAATTTCATGTTTTCACTTAGGGTTTCTTTATATATATATATATATGATCTTGTGTTTTTTTGGTGAATCCTCATTATATCTCTCTTCCACATGTTTGTCTTTGCAGGTAATGATTCCCATATTCATATTTATTATACCCTCGATTCTTGTCTCCACCTATGGTTTACTGGAGGTGATACTTAGGTAGTAACTATCTATCTCCTCTCATTGTAATACAATAATGGTGAGAAGGTTGTTTAAAAATTAAATAACCATTTGAGTGAGATTCCTTGAATCAGGTAGGTTGAATGAAATGATATAATTGATGAATGGATTTTATAAACATACAGGTTTAGACCAAAATAAGAATGTTCATCCATGTGTACTCAGATAATACTAACATGAAATGTAATTATATATTTTTTACTAGATCATTTTTATATACCTTTAAACTGTATATTTTATATCATGGGATGAAGAGATTTAAAAATTTATGGTGTTGGCCTACTATTTTATCCCACAACATATTTGTCCGACCATTTAGTTCTTGAATAAAATACATCCAGATACAGGTTTAGGGACCTGGTTGTGATGTTGGATGATTCTCTTGTACTTGGAGGATATTATTATAGGATTAATCTGGTTATTAAGATGATCATAAAGCTAGTTCATAAGACTTTGGGGTTTTTTTTCATTCATTATTCATGTATGTTATTGTATATATGCTACTATGTGATTGGTTTAATATACATCATACTATGTTCATGAATTCTTATCATTCATTTAATATTGATTATTGGTTGTTATTACACTCCACCAAATTTATTTATTATTATTTTACTATATTCATTATGTATCTAGATAGAGTTTTCTTCTCGAAATACCTCTATTAGATCCTCATCGATAGTTGGAATCCTATAATATTTAAGGAGGCGTTGTAAAGGCCTAGTTTCCAAAAAAGATTGGGGAATCTTTTTAGCATCTATCAAGTCATGAATCTATACCAAGGTCTAACTTATTTACTATAGAAGGAAATATGCTATGTGTATCGTTTAATTGAATCATGCTAGTTAAGGTACACTTTAGAGTTGGGGGTTTCATATTGTTGTTTGTAAGAATTTGTACTATTAAAATATTGCTTTAAATATGTGTGTATAATTTTTTATAGTTTGGTCATTTATTAATATTATATACATTGGTCCCATATAAATTTATAGAATAAAGAAATCTCATTTGATATACCGAATTAACCTATAATTTATTTTGTGAGGATAGTCCAGAACATATAATTGAGATTACTTCCATTGTATGTGTCTCACTATATATTCATAAGGTTTATTTATCTTAAATGGTAAGGAAGAAACTCAACATAAAAGAAATTCATATTTTCCCAGAATATGATGATTTATTTCCAGAATAATTTCCCAGTCTTCCCTTGAATATTGAGGATGAGGTTTCAATATAAATCATACATGGTGATCTGACTTTATTAAAAACTCCTTATAAAATGAGCCTAATCGAGTTGAAAAAATTGAAGAGGATACATTATGATAATATAGAAAAGTGATTCATACACCTATGTTCATCACCATGGGGTGAACCTATTATTTTAATAATGAATAAACAATGTTTATTACATCATTGAATTGAATATTATGATCACAACAATATTACAATCAAGAACATGTATTATTTACCACATATTGAAGAATATTTTTTTTATCAAATTCACATATATCAATACTCTTATATGATTTACCATCAGTTTTGACATCATTAATTAATGTTACAGAAGGAGGATATACCAGAAACCACCTTTATTGTGAGGTACGATCTAAATATATTTATAATAATTCCATTTATATATAATCATTCTACCTCTCTCTCCACTGTTAAAATTAATAGTCTTTATATATTACCATTTTTAGTTTATGGTAGTGTGTATAGATGATATTTTTATATATTCATCGAATACGGAATATCATAATGATTATTTAAAGATTGTTTATAATACATTGATAAATGATAAGTTTTATTCCAAATCCACCTAGTGTGAATTTTTGGATACATAATTTTTCATTCATGGATTATATAATCTATTGAGAGTGTATATTAGTAGACCCTTCAAAGGTAGAAGTTATTTAACCATGGACTAATGCAACCATAATAACTGAGTCCCATATTTTTTTTAGTTTGTGGGATATTTTTACTCCTTTGTGACAGATTTATCATGGTTATCTAATATACCAACCAAGTAGATAGGAGAGGGAGCCCAGTTCTCATGGATATTTGAATATAAGTAGAATTTAATGGATTTGAATAGAATTATGTTCCATGCATCTATGGTAAAAATACCCTATAGTAGAGAAGAGATTTTTATCTATAGGGATACATTAAATATGGTATTAAGATGTATCTTCCAAAATAATGATATGGTGAAAACTTATACCTCAAGTCATTTGTAAATTCATGATAGAATTTAATGAAATAATGATTTGGTGATGGAAAGTGTAATTATTTCCTTGATAACATATATGAATAATCATTTTGGTGAAAATGTGACATATATACATATAATAAAATCATGAAGTATATATTCACATATATATAGAGGAATATTCACTATAAAAGATTGTTGGAGTTTATTAATGATTATGATTAATCAAAATGAAACCTTCTCAAAAAGTTGAACATGGCGACTAATGAACTGATTCAGAAGGAAAATATTAGTTCATTCACAGTGTGGACTAAAAGAGATATAATATTTATGTATTTTTAAATTATTTTATTTGAAAACATTTTTAAATGAGATATATCATATAGTACTTAGATTAATGTTCAAATGTCCGTCCATGTGATGATTAAAGTGAAATATAATGAGGATGTGGAACTATATAAGAATGTGTGAAATGTTATTGAGTTCAACCATGATTTAGTTGTAATGATAATGTTTCTAAATAGAGTATGTGTCCTATAAATACCAAACATGATTAAGGATATTTTGTATGAATCTCAGAGTTCATCATTCTCTATTCATCATGGAAGTACGATGATATTCATAGATTTGAAAGAGTTTTTATAGTAGGATAACCTGAAAATGATATTACAAATTATATATAATGATTCTTTGTATATTATCAAGTTAAGGCTAAGAGATATAATTATAAGGGAATGTTATAAGACAATGCCATATTAAAATGAAAATGGGAAAATAGTATGATTTTTTTTCATCAGAGTCCCCAAAACATATAAAAGAGACAATTCTAATTTGGTTATAGTCTCCTATTATGAAGTTTTAAAATTGCGTTGAATTAAGATTATATTTATCCCTTTTGTAGATTTCAAGGATATATATTAAGGAAGTTGTATGAATTCATGGATTAACACATTATATTATATCAAATTGGGAAATGATATTTTCATCAAAGATCTAGAGAAATCTTTAGTATGATTTGAATTAAGAGTTGAAAATTATCAAGATATATGATCTAAAAACAGATGTTCATTCATAGGGGAAAATTTATAACATATAGAATATGATGAGATACTTTTATATGGATTTTAAATGTAGTTTTAATCAACATATTCATTATAAATAATGTTCAGAGAATAATATGATTTAATCTAGCATTCAGATGGATCCTTACGAAGTCATCTATTATAGGGAAGAATCTTAAATTTCATTGAATGAAGTTGGAGAAATAAATATATTGATACATAAAAATATAGTATAAATTGATGAAAAGGTTAGACCTATTTATTATCCAATCTAGTTAGCTCATATTTGATAGCAAATTTATGCTAACAGTCATTGTTGAGATATATGAATTGTAGTTCATTACATGGTATTCCTACAAATATCTACTTCAAACTAGGTCACAAGATTTGAGAATATATCTAATATCTTCCTAATAGATTTTTTACCATATTAAATTATTTATTGTATAATATTGATTTCTTATCATTTGGTGTTTTTACAGAATCTCTCTCAATTTCAATTTTTTTTCATATATCACTCTTGAGGAAGTACCTAACTGATCCTTCACATGTACTAAAATCAGAGGTAATTATAATGGAGCATTTTATTTCATAGTAAAAATAACTAGTGGAATGTATATATCTAATAGATAATGTTTAATGAAACATGATCACTCATCTGATCATTTTTTTTAGAAAATCCATAAATTTAATAAAGCTATGTAGGAAACTGTAGATTTGACAAGGAAGAAGTATACCATATTATATATATTATAGTTATTTAATTTCAATGAATAAATAATTATTGGTGGAAAAATTAAAAATGGATTTAATGATATATTTATATTTAAACCTATATTATTTCATTGATAATTTATGATACTTGGAACCCAGAGTTAAAATAAACAATGATATACTACTGAAATATTTTTATTTAATGTAACAATTTTCATCTACCCTTTATATTGGAAGGTGTGAATAAGACTTAATAAATTATGAAAATATATGGCTTACATATGTATGAAATAAATTATCATTTTTTAATTTGATGAAAATTAAAATAAATTCATTTAAAGGTAAAAAGATATTTTTCCCTTAAAAAATGTGTTATATACACAATGTGTTTATCTTAAAATATTAAACAATTAAATTTCAATAAATTATATTAATGAAACAGTTTACTAATATATTAAATATTTTTTGATCATTAATCTAATGGTGTTTACAATTAATAGAATAAGATTATATTTATTTTATGCTAATAATGTAATTATTGAAATAATCGATTTTTTTCCTTTTATGAACTTATATTAAATGCAATTAACCCACTTATTGAAATTTAGTCTAATAAAATTTATTACATATTTAGAATCCTAATATTTAATATAATTTAATATGTTCAACAAAATTTCAAATTTTAATGAATATAATAAAAAATAATAAATTGTTAAATAGATATGGTTAATCCAGTTTATGAGGGTGGTTAAGATAATAAATAAGGGTAAAAATTCCACTTAAACATGAGTAAATATTATTTGGTAGATATATTTAGACCTTATATTATTCTAAATTCATATTTCATGTCCATTTTTACCATTTTCACATTAAATTTATCATATATTATTTAAATCATTAAATTAATTCAATTTGTGTCCTTCCCTTCAATTATAAAAGGAAATATCTTCTCTTACATTATTCACAAAATTTGATCTTTTAATATAGTGAAATACCGGAACAAAAATATTTTTATGTACCATCTATTTTTTGTTGAGATTGTTTTTTATTACCATAATAACTTCCTTAGGTTGAAAAAGATGTAATTGATAGGTAGTCTCTCATAGAATGGGTTACCATCTTACTCGACTCTTTGAAAAATAATTTCATATTCTAATTCTACTAAATTTGTTGTATTCATCCTAAAAATATATATCATGTATAATTAATATAATATAATTTTACTAGTATTCTGTGAAATCAATTTGTATACACCTTTCTACCAAATGAGAAATGAAATAATCGCTCATTCCTACATGTGGACTATCACAACCACATAGAGATATGAATAATTTTCCATCAATTTAATTAAGGGTTGGTTATTATTATGGATTAAATTTTCAAATATTTTATTCATGACATAATTATAGAATTTAAATTATATTATCTTATATTAGATATTAACTTTCTATCCATTATAAAATAATAATGTTACTCCTGCATACTTGTGGGATACCACATCCACTAAGAGATGTAATTTATTTTTCATTTCAACATTACACAGATTGTAATTGGGATTTATTTGATGAATATTTATGAGATTTATGATATAATAATTATTTGTAAGGTTAATTTTTTTTTCATATTTTTTAGTCCACTGAATGAAAAGTGGAAACATCAATTGTGTATACGTATGGACTATAGTCTCCACGAAGTGATGAAATTCATTTTTCATGAACACTTTTTAAATGGTTATAAATTTCTCTAAAATGAATAAATATAATATTTATGATATGATTAAAAATACATATATTATGAAAGAGTAACCAAGGGGTAGGGACCCGAATAGTCTGACTAAAAAATGTAATGAAAAGATACCATTTTTCAAGTGATTATTGATTTCCATGATGAATTGTTAATAAATATATATTCCTAATTTATAAGGGAGTGATATATAGAAATATATGTTTATATATTTATTGGGTTTTCTTATGGATATATAATAAATCAATATTTATTATGTCAGAGTTTTTAATTAAAGAGAATCATGATGAAACTTGATGTAAGAGATTTATGATACAATTTTATTTACTTTCGGGATTGTATATAGTTAATTTATATTAATGGAAATTATATGGTTATTATCCTTTAAAACTACAATATTTTATTCTCATATATTTTTTCTTATAATTATAATGTAATAGTTAGATTTTTATCTCATTATTATTAAAAATGTCTAAGAAAATATATTTTTCAAGAAATTGACACCATATTTATTCTTCCATTAACAAAGTTTTTCATTTATTTCCACATTATTTAAAAAGTTTTTAAGAGTACTTTTTTTCCAAATATAAAATGAATGTAAAAATTCAATTTAAACAATATTTAAATTTATTTTCAATGGATAGAAAATTATTTTTTTTAATTTTTCAACGAAATGGTATTTTAATACTATATTGAAAAAACTATGGTTGAATTTTTTTTGATCATATATTACGTGAATGGCTATTCCCTTCATCCAAACTATTCTTTTATTTGAATCATCCTTTACAAATTTACATATTTATTTTAATGTAACTACATTTTACAAATATAATGTTCATTTTTAGTTTAAAAACTTATCAAAATAAACAAATTTTATTCTCACATTTTCAATAATACGTTTGAATAATATTTTAACGATATATTTCTTCCATGTTAAAATAAATTTTGTATTATTACAAATCAT
Organism: Viscum album; assembly: GCA_963277665.1. Lineage (NCBI taxonomy): Eukaryota > Viridiplantae > Streptophyta > Magnoliopsida > Santalales > Viscaceae > Viscum > Viscum album. The sequence continues at coordinate 896,359,784 of OY728156.1, forward strand.
TGGGGATATGATCTTATGATACCAACAAATTAATTTTTATCGATATATTATGATGATGGTTAATTGTTGATAATACTTTGAAACTCATTTCTTTACCCTTGGTAAATTATGTGATGATGAAAAATTTGTAAACCCTTATCTTTTCGTGGGGTTACAATTTTTTGAAATAATTGAACAGTTATATATTTATTCATTACCACAAGTTATGATATCATGAATTTATGAATGTTTTTATGATATTTTGTTACACTTATATATGGTTTTCATTTTGTGACATGTATAACCACAAAATCACTCCAATTCAATAGGTATTATGATATATAAATATCATGAGGTGACAATGAAAATCACAAAGATTATTTATAATAACTATGATAATATATTGATGCTTGATTATGGTTTAAAATATAAATGGTCACAATAATATACATGGACATGACATTGAATATCAATGTTCACATTATGATGTGTTTGTATTATTTCTCATAATGATACAAAATATATAATGTGTGGAAGTGATTGTAAAACGATATGCCCAAAATATTAAGATTTTCTATGCTTACGATTCCCCATTCCTAGGTTTTGACCCATGATGAATGATTACTTATTTGATATCATTATTAATAATTAATATGGATATAAACTGATTTTGTATTTTATAATCTAATCATTTCTGTGTATGAGTAATTTACATTGATAAAATTAACTTCATAATGTTTTTATTCATTTATAATCATCCTTTTTACTATTTTTATTGACATGTCCCATATATACCCATAAAAAGAATATTATATCACCCTTTTTATGGTTTAATTTTCCAAGTTTTATTGGATGTTTCTATGTTGATACTTCCGGAAGGGTACTTATATGAAGAACTTATTAATATATAATAACGTTCATTTAGGAATTAATATTATTGTGTATTCATTATCCAAAGACACGAACCCTTTAACTTCATCGTTCATGTGTTATTGTAAAATGTATTTCATATTACTCTAAAATTATTCTATATTTATGTATTTTATAGTTAGATTACATCAAGGAAAATCACTACAAAAATTAAGGGAGTTTATATCGTTTTGTTTGTTATAAATAAGTTAATTTTTCTAAAAAATGAAATTTTTTAATCTATTAATTAATAAAATTTCGATTAAGGAATTATATTGAAAAACTAACATTCATTTCTTAAATTTCACCACAAATATTTTATCCATTCTATATTATCTCATAGAATTTTCTATTGTTTTTACATTCTTTTTTTCTCCAGTAATATTCTGTGAACTCCAGTTTCTAATGTTTCTATTAACAATTATATGATACCAATTGTTTCCAAACAATATACAGTAACCATGATCCTATGGTTAGTTATTACAATAGAAAAAAATACTTATATAATGATAAAAAAGATATGATGTCTCGTTGTATGATAAGAATAAATATATACATCATTAAAACATTACATGTGAATCATAATTTCCACAAATGAAATATTATTATTGCACATTTTTTATAAGTATATAATTTATAGTAATCTTAATGGTTTCATAGGGAAATGAGGAATCAATTAAATTTTTTTATATCAGATTGTTAATATCAGTTAGGGTATAATAGAATCTATCTTAAAATCATCAAGGAATAGTAAATATGATAGGAAAAAATAATAAAATAATGTAATTTAATAGATAACGTGATTATAATATATTAATGGAGGATATAAAAATGTAAATAAATAATCACTTGGATAAATATAAATACTTTCATAATGATCAAATGCATAATTTTTGACATCAATAAAATAATTCAATTACCTTTCCAAATACCTGATTAAAAAATTGGAATTCAAATATAAAATACCAAATCTTGTTTTTTCATGATTCATATTGATGCATAGGTGAGATATATGTTTCCATCAACTACATGTTACATACTATGTCCAATGAATTAATCATATGAAATGTATAAACAAAACTAAAATAACCTCTTATATAAATATGGATATATAATCAATATTTATCTATATTAAAATCATAGGAATATATATTTACAATATTCTCAATGTCAAAGGATAGTTTTAGATTTCTCGGTAAACACTCATCAAATATAATTATATAATATTTAGTGTTCACATCGTATAGTGTGAAATGTTTGCAATTAAGTTAATAATTTTTTAAAAATATTTAAAATAAAACCATTAAATAATGAATATGTACAAGGAAGAAAAATATGAGTTTAATATAGTTAGATTGAGATTTATAGAGAATATAATCATAATAAAGGAAAAAAAGTATATGTGTGATCTGTAATATCAATAACATAAGTCACAAGACAATAATATTAAAAAATATAGGAACAAATAGGGAGGAATTAATTTGAAACTTGGGTGATGAAAAGGGAGAGAAAATATACAACAAAAAATTAATATATGGATTTAATGAGGATTTGAAATTGAAACACTTTTTTTGGTGTCTCAAATAACTTATACTCACACATAACACTTTCAATTGTTTAATTTAATATTTTAATCATTTAATTTTTTAACTTTTTAATTTTTATTTCATATTCTATAAAAGATTTATTATAATATTCCATTAAATTAAGTTATTAGATTTACGACAATAGTCATTTGGTTTTTTTGGTTTATATTTCCTAAATCACATCGATGTTATAATACTGCTCATAGGGAACTATGAAATTTTAACATGAGATAAAAATGATTTATGTTACTAAAATTTATATAATTTTAGTTGTAGAGAAGTTATATTTTAATATAATTTCAAAAATGTGTGCAGATTAAGAAATGTTTATTATTGTGCTCTGTTTTGATAGTTTAAATGAAATTAATTGTTTTTTATTAATATCATTAATATAATTGATATTTTCTCATTCCAAAATCCTAATAATTATAATATTTATATATATTTTTTAATTTTTTTAATTCATCCATATAATTTGGAAATCACTGATTATATTTTATTCTAACTATGTTGTTATAACTAGACATGTTGGAATAAATGTTATAAGAAACAATGACATAGATTTTTATAATTTTTATGGTGATATAATTTATATTATTTCGTAAGTATATTCATAAATTTCTTATGTAATTATACTTTATTATACATAGAAATGTAAAGTTAAATAAATAAAAATATGTAGTTGAAAAGGATTGAATGAGAAGACTTACATTCCTCCCTGAGAAGACTTTTTATAACCCCAAATTAAAGATTATTATAATTTCCTTTTTATGAGTAACATTTTCAAAAAAATGGTTCTTCAGTACTAATGATGGATTATATTAGAGTATTTTCATATAAAGGTGTTAAAGAAGTGAATAATAATTTGTTGAAAATTATTGTATTTATAAGTGAATGAGAGTGGTGCTTTAAAACAATGTTGTGATTAATTGATTATTTTTTCATAGGACTATGAATATTAATGATTTTTTTATGAAATATATTAACACTTTCATGTGAGGCCAAGGTAATGGATTATTACATCATATAGGATAAAATTATTTATATAGTTAATATATAATTACAAATACTATAATTTAGATTATTTTAACATTCACATAAGTATTTCACAATTCATAAAAACTACCAAATATTCAAACTTTTCTATTTTTAGCACATAATTCAATAAATAGAATTTGTATTGAAAAAATATATATATAAATTTTTTAATTTTAATATTTAAATATTTCTTAAAACATTTTGTTTTATTAAATAATATGAAACATGTTTTATGAAAAAATTGTACATATATATTTTTTATGTTACATGGATTTTTAATTATTTTATGATATTTTTATGGTTAACATAATATATAATTATTTTAAAATTAATAAAAATCATTTTAATGTTTCACCAGAATAGATATTTTACTATTGTAATGGTCTAGTTACAATTCTAATGGCCATATTACTCTTCTAAAGGGAATATTCCTAATGATAATATTATCCATGTACTTATTAAAAATACCAATTCATTACAACATACAATGTGGTCCCAGATAAAGAATATACCATGTGATGGGTGATAGAAAATCATCGTATTTATTTTTATTACTCTTTATTCATTGATGGAAATATTGTTCTCTCTTTATAAGGACCACTTCTTTTTCTCAGTAACATCTCTCTATTTAGTGAAAAGTATTAAATAATAGGAACATGTGTTTTTTAAAAGTGGGTTCATCTAAGGATAATTCATTGATATGTTCCAATGCACTAAAGACACTATGTTCACTTCTTGAAATGATTTCATAGTTGAGTGGTTGCACTAACCCTATGAATTCGATATCATAAAATACCATTGGGAATGTCATAAATCTCCTTTACATATTGGTTCTCACTTATCCATTTATGAATTTATTATTCTCCATGAAATATATATAGAAAAATCCACCATAAATTGTGTTTTAGTTCTTCCCAGGTCCAATTATTTTCATGTGTGGTAAGACTCTTGGAATCCCCTCATTATTTATAAACTGTACTTTTCTAGATTATCCTTGAACTCATTAATTTTAGTTTTAGGAATAACTAAAATTGAATCATTATTATTTATCTCAAAATATTTATTTATCTATAGTGATAAAAGATTCCACGTTATTTATTCTTCAAAAAACATTGATATACTAAATCTATAAATTGAACCAACCTTTATAATCTAAGAAATAAGATAAATTCTTATTCATCTTCCCTTATTCAAAGATCAATCCAGGCATCGTCTATATTTTATTATTGTTACTCGGATAATATTGATTCATATATTACAAATTAAATCCAAATATAACATACCATTGAATTTATAGAATAATTTTTCAGGTTTTTTAGAAACTACCTCACCACGGTTCAATCTCCCTTTCTATAATTTCATCCAAATCACATTAGAAAATATTTTGGCATACTCTCCTTTAACATAATGTGTTATAATTCCAAACTTTGTTCTAAAACACCCACTTCTATTTAAATTCACCCATGATTGTTTTATGATCACCTCAAACTCCAACGAATCACTAAAATAGATGTGTTGTTGTCCATCACCATATAATTTGGTCCCCTATAGAGTTCGTTTGACCAATTATTTCATTATACAAGAAATAAAACCTTCACAATAAAATATCATGTTGTGGCATATACATATCTAGCTACAACATGACTACACCACAACCTGATCTATATAGTGTAAGAACCATTAACTCTTTAGTGACTCTAAAAATTGGTTAGTCACTACCAATGGTGTGTCCCCTTATACTACACTAACTTCTACATATATTTACCACGAATTTCATTTTTTGAATTAAATAATGTGATGATGATTCATATGGAACATTCAATATTTTATTTTTATCCGTATTTAAATTTATACTTAAATTCATCCATAATATATTGATATACATTTGAAGGAAAAAAATTCAAATCCATCAGATCTCTACATATCATTATCAGTCACAGTGTTTCCACAGAATGTATTATGCTCCATTGCGTCCCCCCTATTTTATGGTCCTTGTTACAAGAATCGACCCATGATTGGATTTATCTACAACTATCATGCATTTAAATATATCCTAGGATGTGTTTGATATTTTATAGATGCCTCTTAGATGGTTGACTACTCATATGGTTCTATCATATGGCTCAAGAATTTTTCTTTTAACAGTTCTACTTTACTACACAACCTACATTTCAATTAAATTAGAGGTAAATATTGATGAACATTTTCATAGAATAAACCTTATAGGACTACTCAAGGGAAAACATTGAGTGATTTGGTATGGAAAATCCTAATATATAAGAGAGGATATTCATCTTACACACATCAAGTGATGTAATATAAGATATTATGGTGTAGTGTCTAGTGTCAAGATATATTTCTCTCTAAAATCTTCTAACCCTAACTAATATATTTCTTAGATTTGAAGGTTCCATAATGGATATGTATAAAAATACTTTTCATGAAATTAAAAAAATATAGAAACTTTAAATGATATAAAATTAAATTTTCTTTTCAACAAATCCAATTTCTGGATTTTTTGGAAATTTTAAAGTAATTATTTTATTATTATTTTTGTGAAAATTTCCAATGAATTTTTTTCGACTAGTACCATTTTATAAATATACTTTATTCTAGAGGTGAATATATTATTGAAAAATAAAAAAAATATAACCGCACATGATACGTGTTTGGTGTGATAAATATGTGTTACAAGAAATAATCCTCATGATAAATATATATCAAAATCTAAGACCTTTAAAATTCCCTTTTATAAACTACTCCCTAAAGATAATCAAGAAAAAAACTCCACCTATTTCTACATACAAAAATAATCCATAAATTCAATGCATATCTTTCTATCCTACTTTTATTACATGAATAATTTCTCCCCCTTTTTCAATAAAACAAATAGTAATTCCATGATTTTTCAAAAAATAGTGTTATTGAATTAAAATATTTTATTTAGAAGATAAATCCCTCAATTATCTAAAATGAAATTCACATATCATTGTGGGGATATCATTCTCTAAAAAATAGAGGGAGATGAATTTGATTAGACTCCATGATCCAACTGATGAAATTTATAATCCACTTTATGTCATTCCTTGGTGATGATATTAGTCACATGATCTTGAGTAGACTCATATTATTATTTCGAAAAACATTTCTCAAAATTAAATTTTATGAAATGATAATTTATTTCAATGCTCTTGTTCGTCAAATTATGAATCATATTTTTGTTGTTATTTATTGAACTTGAGTTATTACACATTATTGGAATAAGATATCTCACTTCTTACCCAATGTTTTCTTGTTGTTGTACAATCAATATCAAATGGTTACAAGCTTGAGTATATGATATGTATTTATCCATCATGAGGATTAATAGAATATAATTTTTCATCATACTAAACTGATAAATGTAAGGGATACCGGCATAGAATACACCACATGTAGATGATTTTCAGTAATTCAATGAACCTTTCAAAAGTACTTTGGTAACTCCCACGATTTTCACCTATAATTTTCTGTAATAGAAGACCCCAAAGTCTAATGTATGATTAATATATAGAATAATTCATGTCACAACATGCATATTAATTTCTCAAGGATAAAATTGACTATAAATAACTTGATATGTGTCATGTTCAATTTTAGATTGATTGTCTTTCATTTTTAAAAATTACTTTTAATATTTTTGTAAGGTTCTAAATCAAATTCTTTCCCTTCCAAATATGTTAAAAATTTAACCTGGGTGGACATTTGAGTTTTCATTAGACTTTAATCATTAATTGGGAATTGTTTTATCATATCTATAGCATGTTTATTTTGGAAATAAATATCCCACTATCTATTTAAATGGATTAAAATCCAATGAGAAATTATAATTCATCAATCAGAATCATATCAGATTTATATCTCATATATTTTAAAATTTTCTTTTATTGAGAGTCACCATCACCTAAAATGTTGATAACATCAACATTTATAATCATCGACATCTTCTAATATTTTTGATTATTTTTTCTTTGGTTGTGATCAAAGCCTGTTATTTTGAATATAATTTTATTCAAATATCATCTAATCCATAAGAAACATTCCATTAGTTCTTGTTTTAAGACTTATGTACCATTATTAAACTTGAACACATTACCTTACTATTAATAAAGGATAAATTTATTCATTTGTTCAATATATACCTCCACCTTAGGTACACCATTGAGGAAAATAATTTAACATCATTTTGATATATGTTTTTAACACATTTCCACATTTATAAATGAAATTAATATTATATTTTCAATACAATCCACTAGTGAAAAGTCATCATCTACATCAATGAATTAAATTTGAAAAAATCATTTTAAAATTAATAAATCGTTGTTACATTTCATATTACTATCCCTTTTGATTTTATTTAAGAAACACCACTTAACTCTGATAAAATGTATATATTCTAGCCTCAAAAAAACATCTCATGTGTAATTTTTATTTATTTTTCCCATATTTTAACTGTTTCCCTAACCAATCATCATCTATAGAAGCCACATCATGATTGTTTGGATTTACTTGAGATAAATATGAATACATATACTATGTTTTTATTCTTATGGTTTTAATTCGGGTTTACCAATCTTTAAAAATATGTTTATTATTTATTTCTCAAAGACAATATTTTTAATAGACATATTTGTTTTGGTTGTTATTTATTCATTTTTAGAGTCTTCATCTGAGTCTTTTATACCCCTTTTAACTCCCACCCAAGCCTCTAACTTATTCATCACTTTCCTCCAGAAACATACTATTTTTTAATAGAAAATGAATTACAGTATCTACACATTGTGAATATATTTTGGGAAAATATTTTTCTTGAATAAATATCACAAAATTTCATTCAATTATGTTTTCAAGATTTTTTTAAATGAATGATTTTCTCATGGATGAATATCTAAGGTCAATTTAATCATTAGAATGATTTCAAATTTTATATTCTTCTCCTTTTTCAAAATGAAAAATATACATCCAAATACTCCATGGTACTTGATTATTAGATTATTTTAACAATGAATTCTATAGGGGACTTATCCTTTTTTGTAAATATGAAGGACCTATTGAAGATGTATAGTAATGCGGTCATGGGTTACTTATACAAATTATACTATAGGTTCAGTTTCATAAACATAGTCTTACACATGTTATTTATAGTATAGATCCTCCTCTCAATGAATCTGTTTTGTTGAGGAGTACTCAATAGTGACTCTTGATGTTGTTTAACACCCTGATATTTTATGAGAAGTATATTTTTTTATGTCTTATTTCATACGCAACATAAAAGGAATATTTAATTACACACAACAATAGCTTGGATTTCTTTACACGCAATCGTGACCTCCAACTATAGCGTGTGTTTTATGCAATACCGAGTGTTACTAAACAACGATATGCTATTAAAATATTATATAAACTAGCCATTATAAATAGTAATACCCACTTTTTGATATTTTATAAATTTTATCTTTTAAAATTGACTTCATTTTTGGATTCGGAATATTTAAATTATCCTTGGGTGAAATTTTGGTATTTTTCTAAAAACATTCAATTTTTGATGAATAGTGAAAACCATGGGTTACTATTTAACAACCGACTTTTTATTTAAATAATTATTTATTTTTTTAAATTTATTTTAGTTCAAAATACATACATAATACCTATATAAGTTCAATTTAATTTATTGGAGTCATTTTATAATAATTTTAGATATATAAAAATTTTATTGAACTTTTCACCATCTTGTTCCCACCTCCTAGAAGAATTCTCAAATGTACATAAAACTTAATTTTACCACTTCTGTGAGTGGAATTTTGAAAATACAACAGACACGGTTAATATCAAGGAGTAAAATCTGGTTCAACAAGTTAAAAATAATTTTTTCTAAATAGTAACTTTTTACTTTTATTTACCAGGGTTAAAAGTAGAAAGGGTAATTAAGCATAAAATGGTATTATTATTACCCTAAAACATGTTCTAATTATATTGGATAAGTTTAATTAGACCAAAAACAACCTTATAAATAAAATATGACCATTTAGGTCTGCATGGATTGGATTAGGACATTTAATGTTATATTATTTAAAGACGAGTTAAAATCCATAAAATCAATGTTTAATAACAAAAACATTTTTAATATATTATCATACATAAGATAAATTAGATTAAAAATATTCATTAGAAATATAAATATATTTCATACATAATGGTATTTTATTTATAATTTTTAGACATTATATAAATTAATTTATTTATTACACAATGATGATGAAGTAATTACCTTATTAATGAAATATTAACATAATGGATATTATAAATACACAAATAAATGTAATTTGAGACTTTTTAAAAATTACACTAATTTTTTAGGTTAATAAGACATGTTAGTATTGATTTAATTAACGTTTTTCAAACTAATCATGCTGTTATGATTTTCACAAAAAATCAATTACTAAATAGTGTCATAATTGACATAAAATTGTTTTTTAAAAAAATATTATATTAATAATTGTTATTTTATTCTTTAAAATCTAAGGTTTGTCCAAATAACTTATATAAGTTTATATATAATAATTAAGAACCAATTGGGGTTCTTTTGTCTTGTTATTGTATGTTTATTAACCATATAGTGCAAGAAAACAAGAAGACACACTAAATGATAAAATATTTTACTTAGTGTTAAATATAAATGATAAGGTTAAAATAGTAACCTAAAATTGTCTAAAACCCATTGGTTTAGATTATTTATACCCATCCCTACCTTATCTTATAAATAAATCAATTTGGAGCTATTAAAAACCGAATATGACTTTATTATAAAATAATATTATAAGTTTTTTCTAAGGTGCCCCACTCCTCCTTTATAAAAGGGAACCTCCTCCCTCTTCTCCTCACACCACTTTGAGCCTTAAAGCTCGTCCACCCCCTTCCAATTTCACTTATCCAATTACCTAGTAAAATTATAGAGGTCTTGGTCTTCTTTAAAGACCAATTTTAGTACCCTAAGAGGAGGTTTCAAAGAGGTGCATCGACGAAGCGGTAATAACCGTTACCGTTTCTTTATAATTTATTTCTTCTTCTACTTACTCTTCTTTAGTTGTTCCATTATGAAGTGATAACATCAGTATCACTAATATTATAATATGTTATTATAAATATTAAACAAACATATTTCACCTTCTATCCATCCTACGTAAAATGAAATCACCGCGCATGCGTAAGTACGGAATACCGTCTCCACGCCGTGGTGTAATCTTTTTTCCATCACCACCATACATGGATGGGTATAATGGTGTAAAGAATAACTATATATGATTATTTTAATGTGATATTGATTGTTAAATAGTATACATACACTTCAATACAATTTTATGATCATGGGAACAATATCATCGCTTGTGCGTACGTACGGCCTACCCTCTCCACGATGTGATGCGACTCATTTTACATGATCTTTAATGAATAATGATTATATAAATGAATTGAATGAATAAATATGATATATATTACACTAATAACATTATGTAAATGAGGAATCTATAATATAAAAATAATAATAAGAATTTATTCTACAAAACATGCATAAGAACATAAAGCAATGAACACCCGAATAACAAGTAACAATGAAATATTAATAATAAGAATCTAATAATATGACCATATATGATATCATAACAATTATTATGATTCTGGAATAAGTCAATAACATTATTTAAATCAATATATTGGAGGTTCAGACACGTACAAAGCATATGAGACCTAAGGTAAGGGAAAATATCACAATATCATTTTTATCCGAGATTGTTTATACTTCAGAATTTACTAGGAAATATTTATCATCCACATCCATGTTTCCTCAATATGTAATATTATGTTTATCCTCCTACAATTTTTTAAATCCAATTTTACCTATTGGTTAATTTTAGTAAAATATATGAAAGGAATCTTTTGTTGTTTTCCGTATGAGATACTTTTTGACATTTTTGACCAATATACGAGAAGAAAGTTTTTTTAACTTATAAGGCTTGAATAGATTTTTGTGATTCCATAGAACATTATTTCCTTGCAGCTTCCTTTACAAATTTTCAACATTATTTTTAATTAACTTATTTTAGTTTAAAATGTTATGACATGTTAAGGAAGGGAAATGTTTTTGAAGTAGAAAGGATATTTTCCTCAAGAATGGAGTTGAAGTGTTTTATCAAAATTAATTTCCATCTAAGATAATATATTGTTCTGTTTCTATCCATATTATTACATTGATTTGATTATGTTGTGATGGAATTATTTTTATGAAGTACTTTATCTTATATGAATTGTTTTATGATGTCACGATGTTTATGAATCCCATTTTTATTACATGGGTTATGCTATGATGTAAGATTTATGATTTTTTGGCACACATAAGAATGGTTTCATTATGAGATGGGTGGGACCTATATCCCCCTACAATTCATTGGGTAAAGATTTATATTCATGATATAGACATGTCTGGAACAACAAGTTAATCCGATTCAGTGATACAGGACTGAAACGAGGAGTGAAATCAGTTTAGAAATGGAATTTGTCCGCTAGGATAGTCTTGGAAATGAGTCTTGACTACTAAGAAATGATTATTTATGATTATGTGTCTATTCCACAAAGTTTCATGTTTTATGTTATGATTATTGGTATTAAATTTCACTTCCATGATTTATCCCATGTTATGATATTATGATCTTTTTTGCAGGATAAGATTTTCAAAATGTTATGGTTTTATGAATATGATATGATTGATATTTTTTTGTTTACCCTTACTGTGCATTTGAGCTCACCCTTTTGTATGTTTTTTTCCAAGGTTAGGAAGAAGGGTATTAAGTAGGATATGCAAAAAAGGAACTCTAGATATGATGAAATAAATGGGAGACAATGTAGATGCTTTATGAACCAGTTGTTTATGTTTCCTAATTTCTAAAGACACTATACCTATATGGTCCTACCATGGTTTTGGTTATATTTTGTAATAATTATGCTTCAATTCGGAATTAATAACAATGTATGTAAATTATGGGTCGTTATAGTTGGTATCAGAGGAAATTTATAGTCAACCTTTGGGAACTTGGATGTGAAAACCTTAGTAAGAACCCTAAGGATAAGTCTAAGCATAGAACATAATATTATTGTTTTAGACATGGCCATGAACAACCTATGATAGGACCTAAAGTGTGAAATTTTATTCTTGATTATGTGGTTTTTCTTTTATGATTAGTGTTTCTCACACTATGCTTAGTGGTTTTAGTCAATGGCTAAAACCCAAAGGAATCGTGTTAATGATGAATGCGATGGGCAATGAAATGATTGTCCCCCTAAGCAACCAAACATTATGATAGTTGGAATGAAAAATCATGCAGCCCTGATCACACAACATTCTCAAGCTATGAATCATACATGTACTTCCAAACGAGCAAAGGAATGAGCAAAATTCTGTTGAATCCTTCATGAGGCAGTGGCCACCCTAATTCAGCGGGTCTACTGATCCATTAGTGGCTGAATAATGGACCAGTACCACTGAAAAGATATTTTCAGTTCTTTAATGTTCTGAACATGATAAAGTTATCTTAGTAGTATATCGTTTGGAAGGTGAAGCTGATCAATGGTGGAATATTATCAAGAATACGAGGCCAAGAGATAAAATTGAGTCCATGGAACGGGAAGAGTTCAAGAACTTATTTTTCAATAAGTACATCCCTCGTATTCTTTGAACAAATATGGAGAATGAGTTTCTTGAAATAAAGCAAAAGGATGATGAATCCGTTGGTACCTATGAAGAAAATTTTACAAGACTTGCAAGGTACTCTTCTGGGATTATTATCCAACCTGAGAGTAAGATCGATCGATTCTTTAGTGTCTTAAAACCAAGGCTTTAGAAGGGTGTTAGCCATAAGGGAATTCATTAGCTATGAGGAAATTGTTCAATGTGATCTCAAGGTTGATATGGAGATTTGTGTAACCCATCAGTCATATGTGTTTGATAAGAAGAGGAAAATGGAATTCAAAGTGAAATCTAAAGACCACACTAAAAAAAAGATGAGTTTTCCATTATGATCAGAATGTGGAAAGAAACATGGAGGAATTTTTCTTAAATGGAAAAGTAAATGTTTCAAATGTGGAAAATAAGGTCATCGGGCATTTGAATGCTGCAATGATGTGAATAAGGTGTCTAGTGATGCGAACAAAGAAAAGGCTACACAAAGTTCACCTCCTACACATCAATGTTACAAGTGCAAGGAAATGGGGAATTATGCTAATCAATGAATTAATCCAAGGGTTATTGATGATGATCAACGTAAAAAAACTATTAAGGAAAAATACAAATGAAAGTCACATGAAATTTCTATCGGTGATGTGGAGTACGATAACGAAGTGGTGAAAGGTACACTTATAGTCCACTATAATGTAGAAAATGTTTTATTTTATTCTGGATCTAACCAATCTTTTATTTCTAAAGAATTTTATAAGGGTATCTCCATATTACCTCAACAATTAGATGTTGAGTTTTCTGTGACAACCCCTAATGGCACAACAATCGCATCAAATGTTTACAATTATTCTCCAAATGAAGTTTGTGGGAAAGTTCTTCCTGAAAATATTGTGATCCTTCCTAGAGTAGAATTTGATGTGATTCTTGGCATGGATTGGCTTCTTTATATGGATCTTATATCAATTGCCAATGAACAGAAGTCACATTTCATATTCCAGATCAATCTTTGATCGTCTATTGATGCAAGGATGAACATAACCTTCCAGTGGAAATTTCTTCCATCTTATGGGTCTTGATTCCACTAAATGAAGGTTATTTATCTCAAATGGTTGGCGAGAAACTCATGATTAAGGATATGTCCATTGTACGGGAGTATGATGATGTATTTCTAGAGGAATTGCCAGGTCTTCAACCAAATCGTGAAGTTGCATTTTTAATAGAACTCGTTCCAGGTGCTTTAATTATTTCAAAGACAGCTTATAGAATTTCCCAAATAGAGTTGCAGGAATTGAAGAAGAAACTCCAAGAGAATCTCGATAATGGATTCCTATGCCCTAGTGCGTCACCTTGGGGAGAACCTATTCTATTTGTTAAGAATAAATATTGATCAATGAGACTCTAAATTGATTATCGAGAACTTAACAAGGTCACTATCAAGAACAAACATCCTCTCCCACACATTGATGACTTATTTGACCAACTACGCAGAGCTTAATACTTTTCCATGATTGATCTTTGTTCAGGGTATCTTAAATTAAGGGTTAAAAGGGAGGATATACCAAAGACATCATTCTGTATAAGGTATAGACACTATAAATTTATAGTGATTCCATTTGGTCTTACTAATGCCCCTACTATCTTAATGGGTCTAATGAATAGAGTCTTTAGAGACTATCTTGATCAGTTTGTGGTAGTCTTTATAGACGATATTCTTGTCTATTCAAAGAACAAGGAAGATAATGAAGATCAATTGAGAATTGTATTAAAGACCCTATGAAAGGAGAAGATTTATGCCAAATTTACCAAGTGTGAATTTTGGCATCAAAATGATTCATTTTTGGGTCACATAATCTCAAAATAGGGGATATCTGTGGATCCAACAAAAACCCAGGTTATAGAAAGATGGTCAAGACCAACCACAGTAACTGAGATCCGATGTTTTCAAGGTATGGATGGATATTATCGTCTTTTTGTGAAATATTTGTCACTATTATCTAATCCACTCACCAGGTTGGCTCGAAAATGAGTTATGTTCGTTTGGACAGAGGAGTGTGAAGAGAATTTCAAAGAGCTAAAAAGGAGGTTATCCAGTGAACTTATGCTCACACTGCCTTGTTGTAACATCTCAGGTAAATAAAGGATATGAAATTTTCATATTTATTAATATTTGTGAATAAAATATCAATATTACTTTAAAGGGGATTATATGTTCAATGGCATACCCAACACGCAACAACAAGTTTCATTGAAATCTTATGTTGCACACTGATAATATAATAATATTATTTTCAATGGTAGTTAATACCTAGCCATTGTAATGGCGGGAATGAATAGAACTAAATACAAAATGATTATATATGTTTGTCAAATATTTTTACTTTTATCCAATAAATGTTAGAGGCTTAAAACGCAAATGAATCCAATTTAAAGCATAAATTTTCTAATATTCTTTAAAAGGTCGATTGAAAACCTTTTGATAGAGAACCATTTTTAAATATAATTTTGACAATTTTATATGTTTTATTTGAAAAATTAAAATCATTATTTATAATATGGACATCAAAATTTACTTTGTGTAAATTTTTGTTATTTTTTTCGATAAAATTCATTTTTATTGTAAATGTTGTATTTTAATTCAAAACCTCATTTTAATCTAATTTATTTATATGGGAAGATTATCTTTTTAATTGCGTTTAATGTGTAATCAAAATATATTTTTACCATTTAATCCAATGGTGGTCATTTGAATTAATTTCACTTCGAAATTGGACATAAACCAGTGTCAATATTTTAAGAGATATTGTTTCTTAAAAAACACGCTATTTATTTTGACAATGGAAATTAGTTATTAAATTAATTAATTCAACTTATATGTTTTCAATTCTTTAAAATAGACATCATTTTTGAATTCAGAATATCAAATATAGCTTAGGGTGAATTTTTGGTATTTTTCTGGAAAACGTCAAATTTTGATGAATAGTGAAACCACTAAGTGGTAGTTAAAAACTGATTTTTCATTTAAATAATACATTACCACTTCAGTGATTTGATTTTCAAAAAATGACATACATGGTTGTCATTAGTAAGTAAAATTTGGTTCAATGGGATTAAAATAATTTTTTGGTGAATAGTAACTTTTAAGTTTTATTAATCGCGATTAAAGGTAATTAATGTAATTTAAGGTAAAAATAAGGTTATAATAATATGAAATTACCTTGAAACTTGTTCTACCCTTATTGGATGTGTCATGGCCGACCAAAACAATTCATGGGTCAACTAGGGGACCCCATGGAGCCACTTGGGTAAGAAAATGACACAAATAACTATTTATTTAAAGTTAAAATAAAAATGTCACAAACATGTATTGTTTTATTAAAACAATTCATACACGGGGTTATACAAGTCATATTTTTTACTATAAATATTAATTAGATATCTAATAATATTTCATACATCATATTAGTTTTTTTATAATTTTTGGACATTAAATAAATAAATTTATTTTTGACACCAGGATGATGCAACGATTATCTCATAAATGAACGATTTAAATTGAATGAGTAGATAAAGTAAAATCTAAGAATTACACGTTTCAAAAACCTATTGGAAGGGTAGATTTCAAATCATTATCACCTTATACTTTAAATATATAATTCTGGGACCTTTAATATCTGAAAATAATTTTATAATAAAGTATCTTTTCATGAATTTACAAGAATACCCCTCCTCCCTTTTATAAAAGGCCCCCACCTCTACCACCTTACCCATACCTCTCAAGCCATTGGCTTGGACAAACTATTCTCATTACATCTCTCAAAATCCCTCTGTTTATCTTAGAAGCCTTACGTTAGGCATAAATTACTTCAAGAAACCCTTTTGGTTCAAACCAATAGGAGTTACCCGATTTAAAGGTAATGTCTTCTCTTATGTTCTTTTATTTTATTTTGATTCTCCAACCCCATAAAATCTATTTATTTATTTTATTTTGTAACAAAATAGTATCTTCAATATACTATTATGTTTTTATGAGAAGCATTGGATCTAAACTTACACACACCTCCGTCCAATGGTTAATGAACATACTGTTTATGTGGATGGAAAATTTCTGCCTCACGAAATGATGATTGTTCAATATTCTTCTAACACCTTTCATGGTGGCCATTAAGATGTCACTATTTTTATATATGATATATATTATTTTTATGTTTCCAATATTCTTCTGTATTTTTCATTTATGGCATACCTTTATGGTTTCCATTATGGGTAAATGTGATATCTTCATTTTCGGAAGTGCAGACTATCACCCCCTCAAAGTGATTTGATTCGTTGATTGCATATGTGGGACGTATAAAGGATGGGGATTAATGATATTATATATATGATATTATACTATAATTATAATATACCTTTATATCATTATGATTTCATTCCATTAAATATGAAATTGAAATGAAAGTAGCATTCATGCGTACATAAGGCTTACCGTCTCCATGAACGGTGCAATTCATTTATTACCTTTTAATATTTTGTAATATTATAAATGAATTTATAAACTAGATATATATAATATATATAATATCTACTTCATGAATATATTTTTGGATATAATGGAGATTTTACCACATGAACAACATGTAATTAAAAGAAATTTATTTTTGAATCAAGTACCAATGATCGTTAAAATGACTGTTATGAACTTAAATAATTACATGATGTTCATAAAATGGTAATAAATGATATAAAAGGAAGAATTAACATAAAAAAGGTTCTTAAGAAAATAGAAATTAACTCTAGTTTATTATTCAGGAGATTAAAGAATGATCGAGTCAGGTCGGACACGAGGTAAGGGATCCTACCCATCTCTTTCTTTTTAAGTACTCTCTTTTATTTCATTTATTTTATTCTCCTCCTTCTTATGTTGGGGGAGGTTATATTACATTACTCTTACTGTAAATTTTATGTTTATATGATGAGATACCCTATTTTATTTCATCAATCCATTTTTTGGAAGTTTTAAGTGGTGTCGTTAGGCAGACGAGTTTTCGTAAGGGATTTTTCATCTCACTTTTATTCCAGTGAGATTTATGCTACTTTTGCCACTATTTACTTTGAGTGGTGTATGTACTTCCCATTATTATACTCTTTGTGTAATATACTTTCGTTTATGGATATTTACATCAATTTTGAATGGTCCTTCTTTCATGGGGTGTACGTTTGGAAAGTTACCCAAGTCGGTAAGGGAACCTTTCACCCCCCACTTTTTAAAAGACTTATTTTGTTATATCTTTTAATGTACATATTATTATGTTGGGATATGTTCTTATATAAATTTATTGATCTTAATTTTTTGTCCATGTGATGAGATAACATTTTCTCTCTCATCAACTCATTTTGTGAATTTTAATGTGATGTCGTTAGGCAGTCGAATTCTTGCAAGGAAACTTCTTAAGTCAATTTCAATCCTTTGGGTTAAACTTGTACTCCATGAATATGTCATTATATGAATATGTGTGAATTACTCTGATTGTTTTACACATAATATCCACTTATATTGGGTGTATTTATATTTGTCACACATAAATTATGTAATTGATTTATTCTTAATCTACGGATACAGTATTTTTACGGGACTTCATATAAATATCCTTTCATTGAGGAAAATTTAGTTTTATACAAAACATTCTTTTATACAGTGTATAAAACCCTTTGAATTTTACTTTTCTTCAAAAGGAATCTTTTTATATGAAGCGTTTTACCAAACGATAGAAGGGAATGTTTTTGTCTTACACATGCGGCGACAACGACTTCTCTGCCGCCGTGACCATTATTTGAGTTTCGGCTTACTCAACAAGCCATAACAACTTTTAAATAAAAAATATATACACTGTTTTAAGTTTTTTATTTTTTTTATTGAAAATGGTTTTGAAAATGTTTTGATTATATCAATGAGTTGTATTGATATCTTGTGATTGAAATATGGAAAGGTTTTCTTTCCATTATATTTGCTTTATGTCTGATGATTTTATAATGGTACTTGGACATTTGATGGGTGGTTACATGATAAACCTTATGATAGGTGGTTCCATGAATACCAGGACGAGTGGTTACATTATAACCTCCCATGCATTGGGTATGGATTTCGGTCGTATGGCTATTCCATGTAGTGATATGTGTGGAAGTCGACCGTATGGTTATTCTATTTAATTATGTTTATATCCCAAGTTACCTTTATAAGTTATGTGTTCTTTATATGGGTTTTATGGTAATATTTTTGTTACAAAAGGGTAATTAATGATCTTTTATTCAGTGAAGAGTATTTACTACTTCTTAAAGGTGAAATTTATTACTTTGATAAAGTACTCATTGTTTACTTAATGTTTTGAAAAACTAACAGTTTTTTTCTTCGTGTATCCCTTACTGAGATTTTTATGATCACCCCAAGTTTTTTTTGAAATGTTTTTCACAGGACATAATGTGGAATAGGGTTAGGATGGGATCAAGTAAAAGTCATTCTGTCTTAAACATGGAACTATACATGAATCTTTTTTTAAGAGATCATGTTTTGTAAAAAAGGAATCTTTGTAGATGTGTCTTCTTTGTAATATTTTGAGATTTTATAGCTATGTCCAAATTCTATAAAACTCTAAACCTGAAAAGATCCTCAATGAAAATTATTCATTTAATTCAATATTAAGTGAAGTTTAAGGCCGGGTCCTTATAGTTGGTATCAAAGGTCGGTTTAGATAACTTCATTGGTTAGGGTATTCTTTAAGCATTGGTGACATTAACATAATGGCTAGGATTTCAGAAAGAGTCATTGTTTTTAGATAAAGTGAATGAGTAAGTATATCTTAGTGTTTATCTTCCTCATTAGTACATAATGATTGTGTTGATATAATCACACTGAAATTTCTGGTTTTAGTAAATTGATGGATCTAGCAGGCACCAAAGTTACAATGGTTTTGAAGGAAACTGTGATGGTTCTCTGATTAAGAGACTAGATGAAATGGGGGATTCAATGAGGAAGCTCGTGGTTATTATAAAACAACTATCAAGGAGTCATGATTAACCACTTGAACCTTGGTGAGTTCTCTGATGCATCATGTACGAGAGAACCAACTCGATGTGTAAGTTTAGGTAATAATTATAATGGTAACCATTAGGGTTTATATTATCCTTACTTTTGATGTAATTATGGGTTACTATATAATAAAAAATGAAAGGAATGAGGTAAAATTGAGGTTAAAATATGTTATGGTTTTTTTGAATATTTTATCTATTTTTGGGGAATGTTATAAGAATTATGTAGTTTAGGAAAGAGGAAAACATGCAGACCGTGTGACAACCCATCGCCTCAGATAAAGCTGCGGGAATCGAACCCCCAACCAATGTGTGACTAGTATTTATCTCCTACCAATGCAGTATGTGAAGTCCCTGGTTAACATAACTAATTTTTTTCGTTAGATGATCTTATGAATCAAGAATAAGTTGATTTTGGGTTGTCTATGGAAATGATTAGCCTATCATGGGAGATATGTGATTAGGTTAATTACTTTTCAATATGAGACTTTAAGGGAAACTGATGTTATTTGGAGATAAATGTTAATATTTACCTTGGAAGACTATGTGATTAAATCCATCAAAGATTTGGGTTTCAATATTAGTGTGTTTTACTTTGAATAATTTTGTGGAAAATTGTTTATCGAATGGTCTTTGTTGAACTTTGGGTTTTCTTGAATAATTTTGGAGATTAAGAATAGATTTTTTATAATGAATTATCCGTTTTGGGAATTATCTGATCTTCTACTAACCTTTTTGGTTTTGGTTTTGGTTAAGGTCTAATGACATGGTAATAATATAGTTCTCTTTTATGGATTATGTGATTCTCATGAAGTCGATTATAATACTTTTAATGTGAGCATGTCTTCCTGGATACTCGTCCTTCGGAGAAAACAAGAGTTTGTGTAAGATATCTAGTAAAAGTGGAAAGTCAACATGACAAGTATGTATGTTTCCTTATGTTTTATTTAATCTCATAAATAAATACCAAAATGAACAGTTACTTAAATCAAAAAAATTTACTGTTAATTTTTACTTCAGGGGAATCAAATACCATTTAACCCATCACAAGTTTGTGATTTTCTGGTGGTTAACATTCTCCTAAACATGTTTTCTATCACTCTCCACCAGAACATGTCACTTTGTTTTATCTTCCATGTACATGTTTTCAAACATGGAATCCTAGTATTGGTTAACTTGGGTGACCTATATACTTATCTCTATTTATTTTAATGTGATAGTTTTACTGACTCTTGTTTCAATGTGTGAATTTCAATGAAGATTCCGAGCCCAATTTTAAAATTGCGAGGACGCAATTCCCAAAAGGGGGGAAGGATGTAACATCCCAGGTAAATAAAGGATATTAAATCATCATATTTATTAATATTTGTGAATAAAATATCAATATTACTTTAAAGGGGATTCTATGTTTGATGGCGTACCCAACACACAACAACAAGTTTCTTTGAAATCATATGTTGCACACTAATAATATAATAATATTATTTTAAAAGATAGTTAATTTCTAGCCATGGTAATTGTGGGAATTAACATAACTAAATACAAAATGATTATATATGTTTTTCAAATATTTTTACTTTTATCCAATAAATGTTAGAGGCTTAAAATGCAAATGAATCCTATTTTAAGCATAAATCATCTAATAATCTTTAAAAGGTCGATTAACCACCTTTTGATGGAGAACCATTTTTAAATATACTATTGACAATTTTATATGTTGTATTTGATTAAATAAAATGTTTCTTTAGAATATGGACATCAAAATTTACTTTGTGTAAATTTTTGTTATTTTTTCCGATAAAGTTCATTTTTAGTGAAAATGTTGTATTTTAATTCAAAACCTCCTTTTAATCTAATTTATTTATATGGATAGATTGTCTTTTTAATTGGGTTTAAAGTGTAATTAAAATATATTTTTACCATTCAATCCAATGGTGGTCATTTGAATTAATTTCACTTTGAAATTGGACATAAACAAGTGTCAATGTATTAAGAGATATCGTATATTAAAAAAAATCTATTTGTTTTCACAATGAGAATTAATTATTAAATTAATTAATAAAACGTAAATGTTTTGAATTTTGTAAAATAGACATCATTTTTGAATTTGTAATATCAAATATGGCTTAGGGTGAGTTTTTGTTATTTTTCAGAAAAACTTCAAATTTTGATGAATAGTGAAACCACTAAATGGTAGTTAAAAAACTGATTTTTTATTTAAATAAAACTTTACCACTTCTATGATTTTATTTTCAAAAATCCGACAAACATTTTTGTCATTAGGAAGTAAAATGTGGTTCAATGGGATTAAAATAATTTTTTGGTGAATAGTATCTTTTATGTTTTATTAATTGTGATTAAAGGTAATTAGTGTAGTTTAAGGTAAAAATAATGTTATAATAATATGAAATTACCTTGACACATGTCCTACCCTTATTTTATGTGTCATGGCCGACTATGAAATTCCATGGGTCATCTTGTGGACCCGATGGAGCCACATTGGTATGAAAATGACATTAATAACTTTTTATTTAAAGTTAATGTAAAAATGTCACAAACATGTATTGTTTTACTAAAAAAAATATTACATGGGGTTATACAAGTCATAGTTTTTACTATAAATATTCATTATAAATCTAATAAGATTTCCTACATCATAGCAGTTTTTTTTATAATTTTTTGACCTTAAATAAATAAATTTATTTATGACACCATGATAATGCATCGATTATCTCATTAATGAACAATTTAAATAAAATGAAAAGATAAGGTAAAATATAAGAAATAAACTTGTCCAAAACCTATTTGAAGGGTGAATTTGGAACCCGTATCACCTTATCCTCGATATATATAATTGTGGGACCTTTAAAATCTGAAAATAATTTTATAATAAAGTATCTTTTCATGACATTCCAAGAATACCCCTCCTCCCTCTTATAAAAGGCCCCCACCTCTACCACCTTACCCAAACCTCTCAAGACATTGGCTCAGACAAACTATGCTCATTTCATCTCTAAAAATTCCTCTCTTAATCATAGAAGCCTTACCTTATGCATAAATCTCTTCAAGAACTGCTTTTGGTACAAACCAAGAGGAGTTACCCGATTTAAAGGCAATGTCTTCTCTTATGTTATTTTATTTTAGTCTGCTTCTCCAACCCCCTAAAATATTTTTATTACTTTATTTGGTAGAAAAACCTGTATCTTAAATATAATAGGATGTTTTTATAAGAAGTATTTGATCTACACTTACAAAAACCTCTGTCTAATGGTTAATGAACATATCGTTTCTATGGATCGTGAATTTCTACCTCACGAAATGATGATTGTTCAATATTATTCTAACACCTTCCATGGTGGCCATTAAGATGTCACTATTTTTATATATGGTATATATTATGTTTATGTTTCCAATATGGTTCTGTATTTTTCATTTATAGAATACCATTATGGTTTCCATTATGTGTAAACGCGATATCATCATTTTAAGAAGTGCGGACAACCGCCCCCTCAAAGTGATTTGATTCATTAATGCCATATGTGGGACTTATAAAGGATGGGGGTTGATGATATTATATATATGATATTATACTGGAATTATAATATACCTTTATATCATTATGATTTCATTCCATTAAATATGAAATATAAATGAAATTAGCGTTCCTGCGTACGTACGATTTACCGTCTCCATGAACAGTGCATTTCATTTATTATCTCTAAATGTTATGTAATATTATAAATATACTTATATACTGGATATATATGATATATAAGAAATCTAAATAATGAATATATTTCTGTATATAATGGATATTTTACCACATGAACAACTTGTAATTATAAGATGTTTATTTTTGACTCAAGTACCAATGATCGTTAAAACGACCGTTATTAACTTAAATAATTACATGATGTTCATAAAAAGGTAATAAATGATATAAAAGGAATAATTAACATAAAAATGGTTCTTAAGAAATTATAAAATAAGTCTAGTTTATTATTCATGATATTAAAGAATGATCGAGTCAGGTCGGACACGAGGTAAGGGATTCTACCTCTATCTTTCTTTTAAAGTACTCTCTTTTATGTCATTTTTAAGCTCCGCTTTATTTTGTTGGGGGAGGTTCTTTTATATTAATCATACTATTAATTTTATGTTCATATGATGAGAGACCTATTTTATTTCATCAATCCATTTTTTGGAAGTTTTATGTGGCGTCGTTAGGCAGCCGAGTTTTCGTAAGATATTTTTCATCTCACTTTTATTCCAGTGAGATTTATGCTAATTTTTCCACTATTTACTTTGAGTGGTGTATGTACTTCCCATTATTCTACTCTTTGTGTAATATTCTTTTTTTATGGGTATTTACATCAAAGTTTAATGGTCCTTCTTTCATGGGGTGTACATTTTGAAAGTTACCCAAGTCGGTAAGAGAACCATTCACCCACTTCTTTTTAAAATAATTCTTTTGGTATGTCTTTTAATATACATCTTATTATGTTGGGATTTGTTATTATATATCCTTATTGATCAAATTTTATGTCCATGTGATGAGATACCATTTTATCTCTCATCAAATCATTTTTTGAATATTAAAGTGATGTCGTTAGGCTGTTGAATTATTACAAGGGAACTTCTTATCTCAATTTCAATCCATTGGGTTAAACATGTACTCCTTGAATATGTCATTCTATGAATATTTGTGACTGAATCTGATTATTTTAAACATAATATCCACTTATATTTGGTGTATTTATATTTTTCACACATAAATTTTGTAATTGATTTATCCTTAATCTAAGGATACCGTATTTGTACGGGACTTCATCTCAATATACTTTCATTGAGGAAAATTTAGTTTTATACACAACTTTCTTTTATATGGTGTATAAACCCCTTTGACATTTACTTTTATTCAAAAGTAATTTCTTTATAGGAAGCGTTTTACCAAACTAAAAAGGGAATGTTTTTGTCTTATGTATGTAGCGACAATGAATTCTCTGCCACTGTGACCATTATTTGAGTTTCAGCTTCCTCAAAAAGCCATAAATTCTTTTAAATGAAAAAAATACCATGTTTTAAATTTCTTTTATTTTGGTATTGAAAATGGTTTTGATAAAGTTTTGATTATATCAATGTTTTTTATTGATATCTTGTGATTGAAATGTGGAAATTTTTTCTTTCTATTATATTTTTTTTATATCTTATGATGTTATAATGGTACATGGACATTCGACGGGTGGTTACATGATAAACCATATGACTGGTGGTGCCGTGAATATCAGGACGGGTGGTTGTGTTATAACCTCCAATGCATTGGGTATGGAAGTCAGTCGTATGGCTATTCCATGTAGTGATATGTGTGGAAGTCGACCATATGGTAATTCTATTTAAGTATGTTTATGTCCCAAGTTACCTTTATATGTCTTGTGTTCTTTGTATGGGTTTTATGGTAATATTTTGGTTTCAAAAGGGTAAGTAATGATCTTTTATTCAGTGAAGAGTATTTACTACTTCTTAAAGTTGAAAAGTATTACTTTGATAAATTATTCATGGTTTACTTGATGTTTTGAAAAACTAACAGTTTTCCTTCTTTGAATCACTTACTGATCTTTTAATTCCCAACCCAAGTTTTTTTTGAAATTTTTTTCACAGGACAAAATGTGGAATTGGGTCAAGGATGGGATCAAGGAAAAGTCATGCTATCTTAAACATGGAACTGGACATGACTCTTTTTTTAAGAGTTCATGTTTGGTAAAAAAAGGAAACTTTGTAGAAGTGTATTCTGTGTAATCTTTTGAGATGTAATAGTTATGTCCGAATTCTCTAAAACAATAAACCTAAAAAGATCCTCAATGTGAATTATTCATTTAATTCAATATTAAGTGAGGTTTAAGGCCGAGTCCTTATACTTGTAGTGGAGAAAGGTTTTTGATCTACATTGATTCATCCAAGAAGGGTCTAGGGTGTGTTATCCTTAAAAATGATATGGTGATAGATTATTCCTCAAGATAGTTGATAATCCATGAGCAAAATTACCCAACTCGTGATTTGGAGTTAGCGGCAGTAATCTTTGCATTAATTATTTGGAGGCATTATCTTTATGGTGAATGGTGTGATATTTATACTGATCATAAAATTTTAAAGTATATTTTGACACAAAAGGTGATTAACATGCGCCAAAAAAGATGGTTGGAGTTGATTAAGGACTATGACTGCTCAATTCATTATCACCCTGGGAAGGAAAACAAGGTGGCAGACACATTAAGTCGACAAGACCATGCCAGCTTATCCATGATGAGGATCACAAAAGATCCAATATTTATGGATTTACAAAGGATGGATCTTGGAATTATAATAGAATGGGAAAAATATTATATTTTTCAAATTAATTTTCAACCATCTATACATGTAAAGATTACGGAGGCACAAAAAAAAGATGTAAAGTTACAAAATAAGTTGATAAATGTTCATGAATTCAACCATGATTGTGATGAGATAATAAGATTCAGGAATTGGATTTGTGTTCCTCCCATCCTAGAATTAAAGAAGGAGCTGCTGGATGAGGCTCATAGTTCATCATTCTCTATTCATCCTAGAAGCACGAAGATGTATACAGATATGAAAGAGTACTTTTGGTGGGATGGAATGTAAAGAGATTTGGCTGAATATGTCCTTCAATGTTTGGTTTGTCAGCAAGTTAAAGCTGAGAGATAGAAGTCTAAAGGGATGTTACAACCATTACCCACAACTAAATGGAAATGGGAAAACATCACTATGGACTTTGTCACTAGACATCCTAAAACATCCAAAGGCAATAATGCTATCTGGGTTATAATTGATCATCTTACGATGTAGGCACACTTCATTGCTATTAGTGAAGATTTCTCTCTGGACCAGTTTGCCATGATATATATAAAGAATGTGGTAAGATTGCATGGTGTACCACCTTCCATTATATCTGATCGGGATTCGAGGTTTACATAGATGTTCTAGAGAAGTCTTCAGCATACTTTAGATATATAGTTGAGTTTCAGCACTACTTATCATCCTTAAACAGACGGTCAGTCTGAGAGAAAAATTCAAACTCTAGAAGATATGTTAAGAGCTTGCTCTATTGATTTCAAAGGTGGTTGGGATCAACACCTACCTTTGGTGGAATTTTCTTATAACAATATATTTCACTCTAGTATTTAGATGCCTCCTTATGAAGCTCTCTATGGAAAGAAATGCAGGACTCCAACTTGTTGGGATGAAGTTGGGGAAAGAAAGCTATTAGGACCTGATCTTGTTGATGAGATGGTAGAAAAGTTCATATCTATTCAACAACACATAAGAGCAGCTCAGAGTCAACAAAAAAGTTATGTCGACAACCAAAGAAAATAAATAGAGTTTGAAGTGGGTGATAAAGTGTTCTTACGAATAACTCCATGGAAGAGAGTAATGAGATTTGGAAAGAATGGAATGTTGAACCCTAGGTATATCGGTCCTTTCGAAATACTGGATCGTGCTGCGAAGGTAGCTTACCGGAAGGAGCTCCCACCAAATCTCTCTTAAGTTAACGATGTGTTCCATGTATCTCCCCTGAGAATGTACATACCAAATCTTTCACATGTACTCATCTCAGAAGTTGTACCGCTGGAGCAATATCTTTCTTACGAAGAACAACCGATAGAGATTCTGGATCGTAGCGAATAAGTCCTACGGAACAAGACCACTCGCTTGGTGAAAGTTTTATGGCAGAACCACAAATTAGAAGAAGCTACATGGGAGCTTGATGATATGATGAGAGAGATATATCCTCATCTGTTTGTTACGAAGTGACGAATTTCGAGGGTGGAATTCTTTGTAAGGGCGGTAGAATGTAACACCCTGATATTTTATGAGAATTATATTTTTTTATGTCTTATGTTAAACGCAACATCAAAATAAACTTTCATTACACACTACACTATATTGTCTTTCTTTACATGCAATCATGACCTTCCACGATAGCGTGTGTTGTACCCAATACCGAGTTTCACTAAAAAACGATATGCTATTAAAATATTATACAAACTAGCCGTTATGAATAGTAATACCCACTTTTTGAAATTTTATAAATTTTATCTTCTAAAATGGAATTCATTTTTGGATTCAGAATATCGAAATTATCATAGGGTGGAATTTCGTATTTTTCTGAAAACATTAAATTTTTGATGAATAGTGAAAAAATGGGTTACTATTTAAAAACTGACTTTTTATTTGAATAATTATATATTTTATTTAAATTTATTTTAGTTCAAAATAGATACATAATACTTATATAAGTTCAACGTAATTGATTGGAGCCATTTTATAATAATTTTAGATATATAAAAATTTTATTGAACTTTTCACCGTCTTTTACCCACCTCCTAGGAGAATTATCAAATGTACAGAAAACGTAATTTTACCACTTCTGAGAGTTGAATTTCGAAAGTCTGAGAAACACGGTTAATATCAAGGAGTAAAATGTGGTTCAATAAGATAAAAGTAATTTTTTTGAATAGTAACTTTTTAATTTTATTTACCATGGTTAAAAGTAAAAAGGGTAATTAAGGGTAAAAATGGTATTATTATTACCCTAACACATGTCCTAATTCTATTGGATAAGTTTAATTCGACCAAAAAAAACCTTATGAATAAAATATGACCAGTTAGGTCCACTTAGATTATATTAGGACATTTAATGTTATTTTATTTAAAGAAGAGTTAAAAGAGTAAAAATCAAAGTTTTATATCTAAAACATTTTTAATATAGGGCTGTACATAAGATAAATTCGACTTAAAATTTTCATTAGAAAGATAAATAGATTTTCTACATATTGGTATTTTAAATATAATTTTTATAAATTATATAAATTAATTTATTTATGACACAATGATGATGAAGTACTTACCTTTTTAATGAAATATTAACATAATGGATATTATAAATACCCAAATAAATGTAATTTGAGACTTTTTAAAAATTACACTAATTTTATAGGTTAATATGACATGTTTGTATTTATTTAATTAACATTGTTCGAACTAATAATGATGTTATGATTTTCACAAAAAAATCAATTTCCAAATAGTGTCATAATTGACATAAAATAGTTTTTTAAACAAATATTATATTATTAATTGTTATTTTATTCCTTAAAATATATGGTTCGGCCAAATGACATAGATAAGGTTATATATATTAATAATGAACCACTTGGGGTTCTTTTGGCTTGTTATAGTATGTTTATTAACCATATAGTGTAAGAAAATAAGAAGACATGGTAAAAGTTAAAATATTTAACTTAGAGTTAAATTTAAATTATAAGGTTAAAATAGTAACCTAAACTTGTCTAAAACACATTTGTTGAAAGGCTTTCGACCCATACCCACCTTATCTTTGAAATAAATTAGTATTGAGCTATTAAAAACCAAATATGACGTTATTATAATATAATATTTTAAGTTTTTCCAAAGGTGCCCCTCTCCTCCCTTATAAAAGGGCACCTCCTCCCTCTTCTCCTCACACCACTATGAGACTTAAATCTCGGCCAAACCCTACCAATTTCACTTATCCAATTCCATATAAATATTTTAGAGTTACTGGTCTTCTTAAAAGACATATTTTAGTGCCCTAAGAGGAGGTTTCAAAGAGGCCTGTCGAAGAAGAGGTAATATCCGTTACTGATTCTTTGAAATTTATTTCTTCTTCTACTTCCCCTTATTTAGTTGTTTCATTATGAAGTAATAACATCAGTATCAATAATATACAGATATGTTATTATAAATATGAAACAGCCATATTTCACCTTCTATCCATCCTACAGAAAATGAAATCACCGCACGTGCATATGTACGGAATACCATCTCCACGCCGTGGTGTAATCTGTTTTCCATCACCACCTTACTAGGATGGGTATAATGGTGTAAAGAATAACTATATATAATTATTTTAAAGTGATATTGATTCTGAAATATTATACATACACTTCAATACAATTCCACGATCATGGGAACGATATCATCGGTCGTGCGTACGTACGGCCTACCGTCTCCACGATGTGATGCGACTCGTTTTACATGATCTTCATTGAATAATAATTATATAAATGAATTGAATGAATAAATATGATATATATTACACTAATACCATTCTGGAAGTTTGGTATCTATAATCTAAAAATAAGAATAAGAATTTATTCAACAAAACATGCATAAGAACATAAAGCAATGAACACCCAAATAACAAGTAACAATGAAATATTACTAATAAGAAGCTAAGAGTATGACCATATATGATATCATAAAAATGATTATGATTCTGTAATAAGTCAATAACATTATTTAAATCATTATACAGGAGGTTCGGACCCATACAAAGCATATCAGACCTATAGTAAGGGAAAATATCACAATCTCATTTTTATCTGATATTGTTTATACTTCAAAATTTATTGGGGAATATATATCATCCACATACATGTTTCCTAAATATGGAATATTATTTCTATCCTCCTACAATTTATTAAATCCAATTTTACCTATTGGTCAATTTTATTAAAAGATATGAAAGGAATCTTTTGTCATTTTCAGTATGAGATACTTTTTGACTTTTTCAACCAAAGTACGAGAAGAATGTTTTTTATCTTATATTGCTTGACTGGATTTTTATGATTCCATAAAACATTATTTCCATGAATATTACATTAAAAATTTTCATGTTTATTTTTAATTAACTTATTTTAGTTTAAAATGTTATGACATGTTAAGAAAGTAAAAATGTTTTTGAAGTAAAAAAGAAAATTTTCCTCAAGAATGGAGTTCGAGTGTTTATCAAAATTATATTCCATCTAAGATAATATAGTGTTCTGTTTCTATCCCTATTATTACATTTATTTGATTATTTTGTGATGGAATTATTTTTATGAAGTCTTTTATCTTATATTAATTTTTTTATGATGTCACGATGTTTAAGTATCCCATTTTTATTACATGGGTTATGCTATGATATATGATTTATGATTTTGTGGCACACATAATAATGGTTTAATTAAGAGATGGGTGGGACCTATATCTCCCTCCAATGAATTGAGTAAATATTTATATCTCATGAGATAGACATGGATAGAATGATAGGTTAATCTGGTTAAGTGATATAGGACTGAAATGAGGAGTGAACTCAGTCCAGAAATGGACTTTGTCCGCTAGGATAGTCTTGGAAATGAGTCTTGACTACTAAGAAATGATTATTTATGATTATGTGTGTATGCCACAAAGTTTCATTTTTTATTTTAGGATTATTTGGATTACATTTCACTTCCATGATTTATCTCATGTTATAATATTATGATCTCTTTGGCAGGATAATATTTTGAAAAGGTTATGTTCTTTTGAATATGATAGGATTGATATTTCTTTTGTTTACCATTACTGATCATTTGAGCTCACCCTTTTGTATGTTTTCTTTTCCCCAGATCAAGAAGAATGGTATTAAGTAGGATATTCCAAAAAGGAACTCTAGATATGAGGAAGTAAATGGGAGACAATGTAGATGCTTTATGAACAAGTTGTTTATGTTTCCCAGTTTCTAAAGACACTATACCTATACGGTCTTACCATGGTTTTGTTATATGTTGTAATAAGTATTATTCAATTCTAAAGTAATGAAATTTTTTGTAAATTATGGTTCGTTATATGTTGTATCCCATATTTTTCAATATGCACCTCCACCTTATTATTAGAGAACTAAATTCCATAGTCAGTGTATCATTTCCAAATTCTTAATCATTAAAATCATTCATCTGTAATTAAAATAGAAAAACTGAATTTTAATAATTCATTTTTTATGAATTTACTATAATATATTTCATTATTTTGTAGTCATCATAAGTATTAATAATTAATTATGTTCAAATAAGGATTTGGGTTCAATTTGACGACACTCGTACACTAAAACTTTCTCGATTAGACTTGATGGTTTCCATTTCAATGTATTTTTTGAATTTCTCCCAATACTTCCATTTGGATAAGAATAATATATGTGAATGTGATCATTTTTAGTATTTTGTATAGGTATAATTGCTTCAATTATTACCATGTTATCCATTGATTTCCCCAAATTTATAATGTACTTAGGCCTAATCAGATATTAATCTTATTTGGAAAACATGCATATCATATCTTTACAAATTACATAATGATTCTGAATGGATCACCTTATTTATAAAAGAGTTAATAATTATTGGGTTTTGATAGTGAATATTTTTTTTGAATTCCAATACATGTCTTGTGTCATGAAATTGTATTACACCTAGGGATTTTTTATTGAATCCATTTCCAATAAAACACTTATTTTCTGTAAAACATTTCCACCAAACTTGTACATCCTAGAAAAAATAATTTTGACTAATTTATCAATCAAAAAATAAATAATTCCATATTTTTCATATTTTATTCACATGATAGGGTCCTGATTTATGGTTATATGAGAGGTTGAACAACTTTGAAAATTACTCATTATATAAATTTATGAATTCCTTAGGGAAATTTTAGATATTTCAGAATTCTAATATGTTTTTTTATTTACCCATGATTATTAGTGTAACATTATAGAATGTTGATAATCCTACACATCCTTCATATATATGGAATCTTATTCATTTTATTATACTAAAAATATATTTTGAGTGGATGTTTTTTTTGATATTCTATAAGAAAAAATCAAATGACTTTTTTAGTCTTCCACGATACGTTATTTGCACTATTGACTCATAATTTAATTTCTCATACTCAAAACATACTTAAAAAAGAAGTATACTTTAAAATGAAAAGAAAAAGAACAATATTTTATTTTCTAGTATTGGCATTGTTTCTCTATGAAAATTATTATTGTAAAAGTGATATAAATTCGGTATAACCTAATATTTATAGTAGTAAAAGTGTATGTTTTGTGTAATATTCTCAAACATTATTTGATAATCATTATTCATTTTAATATCATTAATATCCACATTCATTTTAGGTGTTTATGCATTATATTTTTCACCAAAAATCTTAAATTTGACGTAATCAACATGATATAACACAATTTTACATTATTTATTTAAATCATGGAACCCATGGAATAATAATAACATCTTCATTGAATTCCCCATTATCATCCTTTTTTCACAAATATGTTTAAACATCCAGATTTTATTCCAGGAGTGAGGAGTATTTCCTGATCATCACACTTCTACTACCAAATAATGAGTTATCATTTCATCTCTTTAATTATTTTTACTCTATCTTTTACATATTTTTGTAGGAAAATAATTATACATTCCCCATATATAACTTTCTATCTTAGCTCGACCCCATCACTAGGTTGTATAAATTTATAGATTTTAGTTTCTCAATCAGTTTCATTAAATATAAATTATCCACATCCAATTTCTTTATATAAAAAAATATTGATAAAAAATCAATTATATTTCATTTTAATCGAACATATGTAAATTTATTTTAGATATTATTCTAATTCAGCCCCAAGATCAAATTTTCCATTGATTTAATATCCTTTATCATCACTATCTTCAATACAAACTTTTTATACAATATCCTCTATAAAATATTCAATAATCTCTATAAAATTCTCAATTTCCCCCATTTATACTTTATCTGAAATTTTCCTTCATGAGATTACATTTTTTCCTTCTTGGATAATGTATGTTGTGTTTTTAATTTTATTCTTTCACCAATGAATTATTTCTTTATAGATTCTTCTTCATCAAAAATATCATTAATTTTTAATAAAACGCATTGTAGAAATATTCCCTACGACACCACCTTAGAAAAATGAAATTAGATGATTTCCTTTTAATTTTACTTTCCACATCCAAATGATAGAGGAATTTGAATTCATTACCTCGTTAACATCATTTTCATCAGGAGAATTCTTCAGCAAGGTTTTTTTAATAGCCTTTAGTGAAACATCTTGATATTTCTTCACTAAAATGGAAAATTTTTCATTATTTATTATCTCATAAGAAATGAGAGTAATATAGAGACTATTTAATGTTATATACATTTCATTTTTATCATAAATTATATACACCTTCACATTGAATCACATAGGATGTATTTTAATGATTCTTTTAGAAAATATTGATGTTTTCCATTTTCTATCAAATCCAATATATTTTATTCACCACGATAATTTGTAATTTTAAATATAAATATAATGTTTTATTTTATATTAACCTCAAATATTCATATTTATTATAGGACACTAGAAAAACCATATACTAATATTTTAAATCACCATAAAATTTATTTATACGTTTTTTAATATTCAGTGTGTGGTTTTTTTTTGAAATAAAATATGTGAATATATGATTTTCAAAATCATCCCTTAATGAATTAATTTCCTTAGGATCGGTATCATTCGATTTATGACCTATTTATGATAATGCTATATTTCCCATATAATAATCTATTCCATATACAACTACTGTGAAATTATCTATTCCAAATTACAATTAGTAGTTTTGAATTATGTTTTTCAACAATTGATAACCTTTTCCTTTGAAACTTTTTATATATCTTGAATTATAAACAACCACTTCATATATGGTTTTGAGAGATGAAACACATTACCACAAATCCATGAATTTGTAACTATTTTTTATCTCAAATATGTAACATAACTTTAAGGGGGATCAATGTATTTTAGCTTATTAATTTCTCTTCCATGATCACAATATTATTCTCTAATTTTGAGGAAGAATTATTTCACTCTTTTAGTTGTCTCCCATAATAAATAATTCACTAAATAATGATCACAATAAGTTTTACTTAATTCTTCAAAATAATCTAATCCACTGTGAATTAAACCAAATTTTTCATTCCATATGAGACACCGACAATATTAGTTGAAATAATTTCAAAAAATAGGGTCACACTAACCCTCTAGACTAAATATATATAGAAAAATTTGAAAATGTTATTGTTATTATTCACTGATATGTGATAACTGATCAATATTCGATGTTTATATTCTCAATAAAATTCAGATTACAAAATACATGAATAATTATGTTTAACTTCTATACATGTATAACAACTCTATTAGTGCAAGACTCAAGAAATTACCTAAAACATTGTCTTAGTTATCTTTTAATAATTTCATGTAATTCTATTATTTTATTTATGGGAATAACTAAACATATAAATTTTCTCTTTCTCTAAATTTTTTGGTTTGTCTCTAATTTACATAGATTCACCTCTATTTTTTCGTTAAACAAATATCTATATAGAATATGTGATAACTTAACTAAACAATTTGAACCATGTTTTATGATTGTGTTTTCTACATATCTCATTCCAAAATAGATCTATGTGTCACCAATAATTTAATAAATCGAAAAGAGCCTTTTATTCCATATAAAACCTATAAAATTCAAAGACTATTAACCTTCAAAATTCAAATAATATCTTTCTGGTTTTCTAGAAACATATCTTGGTAGAAAAACCTCTATTGTTTCATTGTATACTTCTCTATTTTAGATATTCCATTTGTATGGTATTAGTTACTATAAAATGGTTTAGCTAAATATTATGAAAAAATATTCTATTTTAATGTATCTAGGATTTCATATTTTTTCTTAAAACTCCCTCAATTTATAGAACTGGATTTGGCGTGTCCCATGATTGTATAGTGTGGCCCTTATACACTTAGGCTAACACCATTCTTCTGATCTGATTAAAATATAACATAGAAGGTAAAAACACATTCTATAGTGCCTTTGTCTTTAACTTTAACATTAATGTGGTGAAATAGAATCTCTATTATATAATAACCCATGAGACACTAATGAATTGAAAAATTTGTTGGTCACCCCCTACAGTCTGGCCCCCATGCTATGATGAGTGCCACATACAGTCCTCATGTATTCCATCTTCTTTGTTCTATTGTTTACTTATTAGTATTACAATGAGTATTGTATTTTCTATTTTCCCACTTATGACAATCCTATAATTTTCTTAAAAATTATAAAAAATTAGTCGATGGGGCCACCGTTCAAATCCATTATAGCCCTACCTACCCAAGTGGGTTCTTGTTCCACCACACACAATTTTATTATCCATAGTGATTCCTTATGTCATAATACATTTTCTTAAAACTAACCCATGATGGTCTCGTTCTACAGATACCATAAATTCCTCCATAGCATGGGATATCATTGAGATTTTCTAACTACCTTTAAGGACTATAGGATAATCCCATTGTTTTTCATGATTTCTTTTACCCAATATACTTTGTAGTGTGACAATTGTTTTTATGATGTGGATGTCAAAAATCCATGTAAATTCAAAATGTATGAAACATATGATCCATATTCATGGTTCAAAATGGATTCTTGCATAATAGAAAACCTCAATATCATAGAGAGGAAACTCCTCCAAAATATACTCTAGGGTGTAACCTATTATTTTGTGTTGTACTGTCTTCCTTCCTAAGAAATTTATCTCTTTTATCCTTCAAACTTATCCAATATTCTTTATGACTATCAATGTGCTATTAAGGATATCAATTTACCTCATAGTTATCGATAAATTATTTAAAAATTATAATTCATTTTCTTTTTTTATTTAATTTTCATATATTTTTTCATATGGTTGAAAAATAAAGGAGAATATAATGATATTGAATTTAAAATTCTAGTTCTATTATTTATTCAATTTATTATACCATTGTAGTATTTTAAAATTTATGAAGATTATTTTCAATTGATATATAATATTATTCATTATTATACATCTTAATTATAGTTAATGTAACTATATAGTTGGGTGTACAACATCGATGTTGAAAATGATCGTTTTTTTTGATGAAATATTTAGTAGAATATTGGGTTTTCTAATGATTCCCCCTTAATAGTCACAGGATACTATAGTAACCTAAGAGATATCATCTTACCACATATTTTCCAACTACTAATGTTGTTCCTTTCATTATGTTGAGTGAATAAATTAAATATATAATATTTTCCCATCATTTAATACTTAATTTTAACCACATCATTCAGATGTTTAAAAAATATAATTTTGAAAAAACATAGTGAATATACATTAAATGTTATGGTCAAGACCTCATACATATATTTAATCCATTGGAAAGACAAATAAAAACTATTTTAGGTGAAAACCAATCCATGTGATTACAACTATTTCTCTAATACTTGATAGATAAAGCATATATTTATAACTATATGAATTCTATAATATTATATATTTGAAAAGTGTGAGGGCAAAAGAGTTTATTACACATTTTCATAAATATATCCCATGATGTTTTTATACAAATTAGAATAAACTACTAAGCCTCACTATTATCGTCCAATTCCACTAAACATTAACAAAACCAACATTATCATAAATTATTAAGGGGTTTCTTAGATATTGAAATATATAGAATATCATATTCATCTACCCCTCTACAACCTCTTGTACAAATCTACTTTAGAATATGTTTGGTTTTTCTATTTTTAACTCAAGCAAATGGACATAACGATATTTTTTCAGTATCACTTCCCTAAAAATTTCTATTCCCTACCCATTTCTGAAAATATCTTTTATATGATCCTAAGAAATTTTTTACCTATATTTAAGGTAACTATTTAGGAATGGATATTTTGGATTGCTGTTACAAATTTATAGAAGGTTTCATTGGAAAATTATTTTTATAATTCACTATGAACCAAGATTAATTTAAGAAATAAATTTTTTTTTTGAAACTATCATAGGTTATTTGATCATTTAAAAATATTAATTTCAAGACAAAATATTTGAAATCTATATTATGGAAAAAATTATATACTTTTATTCTAGTCATAAAAACATCTCACAACACAAATAAATTAATTCCAACACTATTTATAAAAAAATGATATTATTTCCTCTGTATGTAGTATTTAAATGAAAAAATATAATTCAGAAAGGGATTTGATATCTCCTTGGTCTACCCATATTTCGATATAACACATGGTTTGTTACAAATAGGTTTGGTGTACTTTTTTATAACCACATCTTTCCTACATCTTAAAAAAACCATATTTATTTTATTTATAATATCTTATGTAGAATCAATTACCATAATTAAATCCAATAACAGTTGAGCATTACATTGAATTAGGTTAATCTCCCAATCAAAAAATAATAAAAAAAGTAAATACGTATTATAAAATACCATTAGGGAATGGTTTTACCTTAATAATAACTAAATTACTTGTTAATATTTATTATGAATTAAACACGAGGTCTCATTAAAATATACAAATCAATAACTTGAGAACCTATAAACATATAAAAAATTTAATAATAAAAATTAAACACTTTTATGATGAATGTTATACATTCAATGATATTCTACCCAAATAAGAAATAACAAAACACCTTATTCAGAATATCATTTATATATAATAAAACAAAAAAGGAAGCTTCAATGGTATATAAAACTACATTAAGAATAGTAACAAGTCTCCATGATATACTACATGTACCATAAAATACATATATAAAAAATAGATCATCAACATTATTTTATGCCTTTATTTTTATAGTAATTTTTCTATAAACCATCAAAAGTGAATTTGGAATTCTTCCCTTTACTTGTATCATGATGAAAATAACCAAATTGAATTCCATGAAATGATTTTAGGGAGAGTAATTCAACATAGTTGATGAAGAATGCATTATTTTTTTGTTTCATTAATTAACATTATTAAATCATAGGTTATTTATTTAAATTTCATTAAATTTTAGATTGGATTATCCTTAAATTCTTGTGTAGTTTTTAATTGTTGATCGTGTCAGCATGAAATTACTAAATATATTATTTTTTTAAAAAAACTTTAGAATATTGATTTTTTTATTATGAAATATTACTATTTTCTAAGAGGATTATTTAAATTCGGGAATTAGAAAACATTGGTGAATTTTAACGGTAAATTATAAATTTTCATGATACAATCCTGTTTTTAAAAGTTCAATTTGATGATTTAGATGGTAAAATTAACATAAGGAATTAGTTTTGGGATTTATTATTGACACAAAATCATTTAAATTAAGTTCACATGATGATATGAATCTAATTATTGGAATACATGTCAATGTTTATATGGTGACCAATTAATGAATATGGAGGACATTACATATTTGAATTATTTTTTATTAAATGTAATAAATCATTAATGATTGAATTTGGAGTTTTGGTTAAGAGGGAGAGAGGGTTGTTAATTGAGGAAAAATAAAAGGCTTTTACTATATAATTATATATGAGGTTATAAATAATGTATTCTTGTTTTAAAATAGGGTAAATATAGATTATAAATATTAGAGAGTCAATTCATGTTCCCATGTTGGATATCTCAATAAATTATTCAGTTTTAGTAGTGGCATCATAACCTATGGTGATTGGTAGATGGTGGGTTCAATATATTGTGGATATATTTTTAACTACATGGTTGTTTTTATCATTAAAGTCATCAAATTTAGAGTTTGTGATGAAATTTATTAGAAACATCTAATATTGTTGGCTCTAATTCATTATATTATTATTATTATTTCATTAAATTATATTGATGAACTTTCTAAATGAATTATTTAAATTAATATTTTTTAACAATTTTATTCCAATTAATTTGAAAAAATTATGGATTATCTTGATTTTTGATAAATTAAAAATGGATTTTTTTTAAAATAACAAATAATGGGGTTTTATATAATCATATTCGATTTATTGAAATTGGGAATTTATTTTCAATTTTATTAAAATTTAATTGTGATTTATTTTATTAAAATTTTAATGAGATATCATTTTGGAAATAAATTTTTTTATAAAACTATTTATTAATCATTAACAAAAAATTAGAAAGAACAATTCTGTGTTTTTTTAAATTTCCAGGGTTATGGTAGAATGACTTATATATATTCATTTTAGTGGGTAAAATGTTACTATTGATTCCTTTTTATCATTATTGGGTTAGTTTATACTCTAATTTTTATTTTATTGTCTATATAATTCTCATTATGGCATAAATTATTTAACTATGTATATGTGTGAGTCATATTGAAATTGTGAGTGTTTGGAAGTATAGTAATTCTAGAAATCATGAAAATAAAATAATATTAATTTTTGAAAGGAATAATGAGATGTTAAATTATAAATTTTTTATTTATGGAATTTGTAAAATTATTTATAATGAACCATAAATAGGTTTTCATGGAGAAGATTCTAGGAAATACAACTGAGTAAAGATGATACTTACATTTTAGGCACTTTTGATTAATTTTAATTAAATTGGTTCTATTTATTAGGATAACTATTTATACCTATTTACATTGATTTTAAAATATTTGTAGCTTGAAATCATTCTGTAATTCATTTTGATGAAAATTATTAAATTAAGAAATATTAAATATTCTAGATATGATGATATTTTTGGAAATGGAAATAATTTTGGAGTTTCTAAAATATAATCCAACATCAGTTACATAGTATCATGGCGTCGCTAATACATTGTGATGGATTCTACCAGAGCACGACAACATGCCTTCTTAGGGGTGTGGGAATAGAAGAGTTAGGTTAGAATAGTGCACAATGGTTCTTGACATAGAAAGGAGAAAGTGGATCACTCAATACATGGTAGCACTTGGAATGAGGAAATATGTTGGGATGAAATAGAAGAGTTAATTTCCCAGTGATTTTCACATCTGGGGTAATAAAATAATGGTCCCCAAAGAGGAAATATGGTGTCTGAATCCTCCAGGGAGGTTTCTATGTACATAAATAAAAAACGTACACATGGGCCCCGAATTTCAAGTGAAATGAATATTTAGAATTAATCTTGCACAAAAAAATAGGTTTTTTCATGTGGTTGTTCATGTCTTACTATCCTTTTAGCACCTAAAATACTCAATGGAGGTAGAAAATGAGT
This sequence comes from Viscum album, assembly GCA_963277665.1. NCBI lineage: Eukaryota > Viridiplantae > Streptophyta > Magnoliopsida > Santalales > Viscaceae > Viscum > Viscum album. The sequence continues at coordinate 896,401,135 of OY728156.1, forward strand.
TCAAAACCTACACTATAAAGACACTAAAACTATAGAGAGCGCTATGGGAGCCAATGTTCGACACCTTTCATAGTGGTAATGATCAAAATCTATCATGTTATATCTATAAGAGGTCATTTCAGTATAGTGAAGCCCTGAATATAATGACATACCTCATTCTTGAATGAAAATTCAATGATGTTATGTGAACTACCTTAAATGACACTGTGAATCACGAGGACAACTAGATGAATATTATATATAATCTTCTTGGTAAATCCATGGGATTTTAATGATATTGAAGGTTAATATTCCTAGTAGTATGAAATAGCCATGGTGGAGAGATTATAAGATTTCTTCATTATTTATGATATTATTTCTCAACTGGATAAAATCATATGGTTTTCTTAATACAGTTTTTTAGTGGTTTGTAATTGTTTATGAAGTTTTCAAAAAGTTAATAAATTATAATGTTATTCCTATCGATTTTATGCCATGATGAGAACTAAATATATTTTATCAAGTGGATATATATGATAAACCAATAAATTTTTTATAGTTTCTTATTCCATTTCTATAATTTAGAACAAATAAGTTAATGTGGCACGAGATTTATGTCTTGGTATTTCCAAACAAATAGATGGGATACATTAAATATAATTTTTATCATTCCCTAATGGTTTGTGTTTGTGGTGTGATAAATAATTGACATGTTGAATCAATTTAGTATAGATGTTTGATATCACCATAAAAAATAATTTTTCATGAAATGAGTGATCAATATAAGTTACATGATAAAATAATGGAATAACATTACAGAATTTTATGGTTAACTTCTTGAGAACCATTTATGACATTTAGAAACATTTTTGATGGAGAAGCCAAACCCTTGGATTTTTTATGATTATAAATAAATGGGATTGACCATAAAAAAGGGGAACATATGAAAACCTATACCTAGGGGATGATTTGGAGTGCTTTAATGGAAGGTATATAAAACCAATGGTATTTTATATCATTATACATTTATTTTATTTTTTTATAACCCTATCATAAAGGATTTTGAAAGTGTTTTCATTGTACCTGATAATTTTAATATAGGTTAATTAGATTTTTATAATTTTATATCTAATAAAACTCATGTTGTGTTATTAAATAAACCTTATTTATTTTATATCTCTCTATTATTCATCATGAATGACTATTTTAGTGAACATAAACAGTTATTTATAATGCCTGAATAATTTATCATCTTTCCAATGAACATTTTTTCAACTCTATAGTATAATTAAATAAGGTTTTGTGTTTCCAAAATACATATGGAACTAATGTATATAACCAAAATATAACGGGTAAATCCATGATTGGGGGGTGAATCTCAAGACCAATATAATTTCATAGACAATATTACAAAAACATTCTGAGTTATAATTATTAGTTTAACAATGGATTTTTCATGAATCTTGTTATAAAATTTCATATCATGCCCCGTGATTCATATATCATCACTCTTCAAACAATAAAAGTACACATATATATTTTCCATTCTTTATATTTTATTCAAATTAAAAAATTGAATCTTCTTCCTCCCTTGACATTTTGGGTTTTTCCTCAATCATACATAAAATATACTAGTAATCATTTTTTAGTTTTTTTGTTTAATTCATATTATATATTAATTAACTGGTCCAAAACTATGGTAATGAAAAATATTCCAATAGGGATCACGTTTTTTGTCACATTTTCAAGGATTTGGCATATGATATTCCTTTATTTGATTGTTTATGAAAAATATTTTCCCGTCCTCATTTCTAATTTTTTATTTTAGAATAGATTATTCCAATTTTTTTGTCATGCAAGGAATTTTGAAAATTATTGGATAGTAAAAAATATTTAATGATTGATAATGACTAGTTAGACACCCAAATCAATGATATAGAAATAAAATTGAAGAAGGAATATAATTGATTATTTGAAGTAAAGGAAGAAAAAATCCACAATTGTACCCAATTGATGACTTGAAACCTCTATATGACTAGGAATAATTTTTCTAGGAGGTTTTTTTAGACATAAATATAATTTTAAGAGAGGATAAATAATCATGGATAGAATATATAGAGGAATCCCTCAGTGATGTAGAGATTGAGGATACATATAAAAGATCTATTGAACCAAAATTTAAATCCACAATAATCGTTTTCTCCAATTAAGAAGCTGAATTTCAATCTTTGTAAGCCTCACTCACCACTACTGGCCTAAAAGAAGAAATATAATAATTGAATATTATTGTGGATGAAAATAATATTGTAATAATTTACATAATTGGAGATTTGTAATAACTACAACATGAATTTGTTAAGGAATAAGGATTGGATACTAGAAATAGGAGATTCAATGATGAATTAAAACATAATCATCAATAAGAAAATGTGTGGGATAAAGGGGATTCTATATTTTGTATGGGTGTTGATGATTAGACATAAAATATTCAAGATGGGGGTGATAAGTAAAGGGTTTAAGAGGTATGATTATTTTATGAAATTTTTATCTTAAACCATATGACTTATATACATTGGTTCCCTCTTCTGACGTGTTCTAAGATAATTTCAAGGTAAATATGGATAATAATTAAATCATATGAGGTACAGAGACTATAGTGGATAAATATAAGCTGGTATATATTGTATCATAATTCCAATATATAATGAATATGGTCTATCTAAACTATATTATTGAAATATCCTTATTGGAGGAAAACAAGTATTTTATAATCAAATTATAATACATTTTTAAAATTATATAAATTATTTTCATCTTAGAAATCAACTAAAATTAACTTTATCTTTATGAGTATAGTTGAACATTGAAAATGTTATTTCATGTTCTTGATTTGATTTTGTAGGTCTATGAAAATGAGTAAACATGAGTTGTCAAAGAGAAGAATAAAGATAAATCTTCATGTGTATAGTGTTGTGTGGCTTAAATGTTTTATTTCTACTCACTAAATTATAATACTTATGATCTTTTAATGATTTATATAGTAATTCATGACCAACCAGAATTGTTTTTGAGAGAAAATTTTTCAATATATATATATCATTCCGTGTTTTAAAAATATTTTTCAAGAATATTACATGAGTAAAATGGGGGAATAAAAATTAATGATAATAATGAATTAATTGGATTAGTTACACATGATTTAGGGGGGTTATCTATGTTTTATTGATGAAAGTGAACTTAGTTTAGACATGCGTTGATTTTATACGATTTACATGTATTGTTTTTTATTATTTATGTCATGATTAATTGACCCAAATTATATGTCACCATTACATAGAAGGTACCATGACACTTGTTAGAAATTATTTTAAGTACACCATTCACAAGAGATACCTAGAACAGGTAGACTACTAGAAGATTGTTTTCATCTTCACAAAAAAAATGAAAGTATAAAATCACATTAAAAAAGATAATAAATTTTTTTGAGCCCATATATTTTTTGATACATCCATTATTTTTTTATTTTTTAAGATTATATAATATATGATTAACCATTATAATAAAATCCACATTACAAGCTGATTTTATCCTTCAAACCCTACTCTTGCAATTTTGTAATCTATTAACTGGTCTAAGTTAAGGGGAGATGTTTTCCATATTAGAAAAGGATTTTTTGTATTATTGATTACATTTTAGGTGTTTTTTTGGGTATTTGTGAACATTTTTATCATTTCTATTCATTGTATTTCAATTTTGACTCTCAAACTAATGAAAAAATGATTTTTTTTTTAAAAAAATTGGCCTCTCTTATGTAGGGAAAACTCTTAATGTATAACTATGATCACATTATATCTATTAAAATTTATTCCATGTGGATATTAAATATGGGTTGGGTTAAGGGTGTGAGATTTTTTCCATGTAAAAACCATAAAAATGGAATATAAAAAGTGGGAATATCTTACACTTTATACATTAATCCATGAATATTTTCAATGACTTAAGGTGGTTTGGGTGATTTAAATTTTGTGATAGCGTTTTTCATTTTTCTTTTCATATTTATCCTAAAAATTGATTTATTTTTATCATAATTTTATAGATTTCATATTTTTTGTGTAAATTTCATGTTAACCCAAACCATTAGATTTATTTGAACCATGTTGTGATGTTCATAGTATTAATGTGATATATAACATTATGGGTGGAGAGTTTTGATTCATTTCAAGAATATTACTAGGATCCATGCAATTGATGTTTGAGTACAAGTATAGTTAAATTATTACCCATAATGATAATTAAAAATATTTTCAGGGTTGGGTAAATCACTACTAGAATGACTTGTAATGATTAGTTGAGATATGAGATAAAAAAATAGAAAAGGAACAATTAATTAATAAGGGGGCCATAAGATTGTTTCCCTTAACAAGTGAGGAGTCAAAGATATTTATTTATTTGATTCCTAAAAATTTAGCCCCTGATGAAATTTATTTAATTTTTAAATCTATTAGATTAAAACATTTATGAAATTCCTTACCTTTTTAATGACATTGTGATTCTATTCTTGAGAAAAAAATAGTCATTAGGTGGGGGGGGGTTGTTGAAGATTAAATCCACAGATTTTTATGGTCAAATAAATTTATTTTGACAATTAAAAAATGAGTTCACATTATTTACCAGGTTTTTAATACATATATGGGAGGAATTTATTTTCTGAGATTCAGTAAAGGAAAATAAAGGAAAAATAATAACTAAATACTATGGATATGAAGTTATTAATAATAGAAAAGTTACTCAAAAAAATTGGATGAAACCTTTTAGTTAACCCACTGAAGTACCCATGCGACCATGAAGGAAGTTGATCGAGATCAATAGAATGAATTTTTGGGGGTGTGACAATATAAGAGCTATTTGAGCTGAGTGTAGGGAATCAAATATCATGGAATACAGATGAAAATGGAACACCCATCATAGGGTTACTGTTATTAGGTAGATTGATGCGGGGTGAAACTAGTAAAGTTAATTTTTAAGTGTTTTCCCAATCCCATGTAATATAGTGAAGTATTCCCATGTGTAACATTTATTGGGGACCCAATTAATAAGGTTACATTTAACATAATTGTAAAATGAACATGTAGACTTTGGTTTTTGATTCAAATTATCATAACTTTCATATTCTTCATGGAAAACATTTTATCATATAAAAGTTCAAATCACACCAGACTTTTATATTTCCCAATACACCATGAGATCCAAGAGGAATCATCACTCTACATATATAAAGCCACTAAAAATACAATGTTTTCCTAGGGATATAGAGATCGAATCCCTTCACAACTATAAAACTCTATATACACAATGTAATATATCAATTATATCCTTGAGACACTATTAATGCCATAAGACAACAATAATGATACATCATTAAATATAATGCCTATTTTATGTGTGAACAAGATGGTAATACACTATTAATCCTAAGGCCACATTCATGATGATGAAGGATGATCACGGGGAGACATCAGTCAAATTTCAAAAACACCAAAGGAGTCTTCCATGGAAGGAAGGAACTATAGTGGTTGAGTCTTTTTATGATAGATTATTTTTGTAAAATAAATAATTAAAAAATAATGAATTAAAAATTCTAAAAATCATGTTTATCCATAACAGAGAATCCCTGAATATTGAAGCGAGATTAAAATTCATAGGCCTTTATAAGTTCTAAAAACATTAGGATAAAGGGGAATGCTATAGTGTGTTGTAATACCACAGGACAATAACAAAAACCCCACAAAAAATCATGAATGTAATATAAAAATATATAATTTAAATGAACGAATATTTACAACACAAATTCCTGAAATAAAACTATATTGTAGGTATTTTAAACATTGGATTACATAAATACAGAATTAAAAATGATTTCAATTATTACAACATTTCTATGTTTCTTTGTGTTTTTATCCTAACCCTAACTCAGGCTCGTGATGAAGAAACCACCCCTACTAAAGAAAAAGAAGAAACATATATATGAAAATAAATCATAAGATAGTAATAATATATGGATATAAATTAACATAAAGTGTTAATTTTAAACTAAGAATTATGTCATACCAAAAAAACTATATACCAGATTGGTGGCTGATTCTAGAATATCAATCTAATTCTTGTTATTCGTCAAGATTTATCTCTATTAAAATTATTTAAATAAAAATAAGATAAAAAATGATATGAAAATTATTTAATTAATAGAATATAGAATGATGATAAATATAATTGAGCATATTTTTCTCAGATTTTTCTATGGGACACACGTATTAAACTACAATGACACCTATATATTTAAATGATTTAATTGGATTAATACCAACCACATCAAGTGTATCATTGAGGTGTGTATTATTCCTACAGATCCCAAATTCTATATGGATCATTTTCCAAATTTATCAAAATAATAAGATTGTTTTTTATCAGTTTTGAGTACGCTACTTATCTTTTTTACTAAAATGTCTTTTTAAACTGGAAACATGCACAATGATTCATACCACTTATATACTATGTCAGTATTATGTGAGAGTGATTCATACACATAAAAAATGGATTGTTAATAATTTTCCGAAATTATGAAGAAAATATGAGAACAGTTTCTCGGTTTTCAGGGATTGAAAATTATCAAACAAAAAATGTCAATGTTAAACTGATAATAGAAAAATTTAATCTTACTGAGCACATAATTTGTAATATTAAGGTGGGAAAGATTTCTATATGTCAAAAAGTGACATATGGATAGTTTTCCTGAGGTAAAAATTCAATATGAATGCATTTTCATGGATTTGAGGAGATCTATTTTCTTTTTTACTAAAATAAATATCAATTTTAAATAAAATGACACACTAGGAGTCATACCCGTCAGATCGTACATGAAATTGAGTTGAGGCCGATTACTATAAGTCCCATATGAAATATAATTTTTTTATTAATGTATAAAAACAGTAATGATATGTTTTCTCATTTTTTAGATGTCACTTTTACTGTTTATTAAAATTTAATTTTAAACATGAAACAATAAATTTGAGTCATAACAGTCAAATCATATTCTAGGATGACATGAGACTGATTCCAACAAGTCAAGAATGAATTATGAATCATTTTCATAAATTAATTGGGAAATATAAGCATGTTTTCTTAGTATTCGGTAAGTATCCCTGTAGAGACCCGAAGCCTGACGTACATTGACATTACATTACATTTTCGGAATACTTAGTAAATAACAAAACCACACACACAAGGACCGTAATAGTTTAGTGTCTTTGGAAACTCGGAATATAATCTACTAATCGTGGTGAATGATCTTCAAAATCTCCCATAAAGATCTTCCTTTTTTTACCTAAAACCTTTCTTTATATCCTGGGGAAAAGAAAACATAAAAGGGTGAGCTCAAATGCTCAGAAAGGGTAAACAAAAGAAATATCAATCACATCATATACATAAGCACATAACTTTTGGAAATCTTAACCTGCAAAAGAGATCATAATTTAATAACATGGGGTAAATCATGGCAGTGAAATGTAATCACAATAATCATAACTTAAAACATGAAACATTGTGGAATTCACACATAATCATAGAGAATCATTTCTTGTTAGTCAAGACTCATTGCCAAGACTATCTTAGTGGACAAAGTCCCTTTCTGAACCGAGTCACCCTCATTTCAGTCCTGTTTCACTGAACCGATATAACCTACCGTTCCAGCCATGTCTATCTCATGAGATATAAAATCTTTACCGAATGCATTTGAGGGATATATAGGTCCCACCCATCTCATAATGATTCCATTCTTATGTGTGCCACAAAATCCTAAATCATACATCATTGCATAACCCATGTAATAAAAATGGGATTCTAAAACAACATGACATCATAAAACAATTCATATAAGATAAAAGAATTCATAAAAATAATTCCATCACAACATAATCAAATCAATGTAATAATATGGATAAAAACATAATCCTTTATTATCATAGATGGAAAATAATTTTGATAAAACACTTGAACTCCATTCTTGAGGAAAATATCCTTTCTACTTCAAAAACACTTTTCCTTTCATAAAATGTCATAAAATTTTAAACTAAAATAAGTTGATTAAAAATAAACTTGAAAACTTGTAAAGGATGATTCTTGGAAATAATGTTTTAAAAATCCATTCATGCCGTATAAGTTAAAAAAACATTCTTCTCGTACTTTTGTCGGAAAAGTCAAAAAGTACCTCGTACGAAAAATGACAAAAGATTCCTTTCATATCTTTTACTAAAAACTCACTGAAGGGTAAAATTGGATTTAAAAAATTTTACATGGATGGAAATAACATTACATATTGAGGAAACATGGATGTGGATGATAAAATACACCCTAGTAAATACCAAATTATAAACAATCTTGGATAAAATGAGATAGTGATATATTCCCTTACCTTAGGTCTGATTTGCTTCGTAAGTGTCTGAACCTCCTGTATAATGATTTAAATAATGTCATTGACTTATTCCAGAATCATACTCATTTTTATGATATCATATATTGTTCACTTATGACTTTATTTTACACGTTATTTTGTAAATTCCATGTTAAAGAGCCTTTTGGGTAAAATAATTTCATTTTTCGTCTGTGTTTTGACTTTTAATTATTCATATGATTACTTAGATCATGATTACTTAATTCTAGAATATAAAACATGATTTATATATAATATATATTCAGAATATACATATATATAATAAATCAGTTAATGGAAAGACATACACCGTTCATGGAGACGGTAGGTCGTACGTATGCATGAACGCTGTTTTCGTTTCCTTATTGAGTTGAATGGAATTAAGTAGATGATATACATATATATACACATAAATCCAGTATTATTATTATGTCATATATTTCATGATTACTTATTATATGAACTTTATAATCATTCATGAATGGTTAAAGTGGAGAATGAATCTCATTGCGTCGTTGAGACGGTAGTCCGTACGTACGCACGAGTGATGATATCGTTTTCATGATTATTGAATTGAATTGGAGTGGATGATACAATATATCAGAATCATTATAATTTTAGAATAACTATGTATAGTTATTCTTTACACCATTATACCCATCCATGTAAGGTGTTGGTGGAAAAACAGATTACACCACGGCGTGGAGACGGTATTCCGTACGTACGCACGCGCGGTGATTTTGTTTTCCGTAGGATGGATAGAAGGTGAAATGGGATTGTTTCATATTTATAATAACAAATCAGTATATTAGTGATACTTATGTTATTACTTTATAATGAAAAAACTATAGAAGAATAAGTTGAAGAAGAAAGAAGCTTGAAAGAATCGGGAGAAGAAATTACCTCTTCTTCGATACGCCTCTTTGAAACCTCCTCTTAGGGCACTAATATTGGTTTTTAAAGAAGACCAGAAAATCTAGGATGTTTCTAGGGTAGTGGAGAAGATAATTTGGCAGGGTTTTTCCGAGATTGAAGGCTTAAATTGGTGTGAGGAGGAGAGGGAGGAGGTTCCCTTTTATAAGGGAGGAGAGGGGCACCTTTGGAATAACTAAACATATTATTTTATTATTGAGTCATTTTCGGTTTTAAAAAGCTCAAAATTGATTTATTTAGAGTCTAAGGTGGGGATGGGTCTAAATACTCTCATCCAATATAATTTAGACAAGTTTAGGTTCCTATTTTAACCTTATCATTTTGATTTAACATTAAGTTAAATAATTTTACTTTTACCGTGTCTTCTTGTGTTCTTATACTATAAGGTTAATAAACTTACTATATCAAGAAAAACGAACCCCAAGTTGTTTATTATTAATATATATAACCTTATCAAAGTCATTTGTCTGAAGCTTAGATTTTTAGGAATAAAATAACAATTAATAATATAATATTTGTTTTAAAAACTATTTTATGTCAATTTTGAAACTATTTAGTAATTGATTTTTGTGAAAATCCTAAAATAATTATAAGTTTCAAAAAAGTTAATTAAATCCTTAATAACATGTCATATTAACCTAGAAAATTATTTTAATTCATAAAAAGTCTCAAATTACATTTATTTGTGTATTTATAACATCAATTATGTCAATATTTCATTAATAAGATAATTATTGCATCATCTTTGTGTCATAATAAATGATAATTATTTAATCCCTAAAAATTCTAAATAAATTCCTATGATGTACATAATTGTATTATATTTCTGGAGACTATTCATGTTCGAAGTTTCATGAAGTGTATCACTAGATTAAAATTATTATACTTATATAATTTAAGAAAGTGACATATTGTCACATTCTTTGGTTTTAATAATAATTAAATTATTTTCATTGAAAAAATTTAATTAAATGAATCTAATCTGACCCTTATGTGATATGGGTCGACGTTTAGTCATCAAATAGAATTTTGGCATGTGTTAGGGTAATTTTATAATATTATATTTACCCTTAATTACCCGATTTACCTTTAACTATGGTAAATAAAATTTACCGTAGTTACTATTCATAATTCCCAAAAATAAAAAGTAGCCTATTAACATAATTTGGAACCACTGATTCCAAATATTGAATCCATTTTTTAAATTTCAATACACAGAAGTTGCAGAAATTAAATTAAAATTAATCCCGTTGTCGAATAAAAACGGCTTTTTGTTTAAAACATTGCAAAAGATTGAATTGATTTAACCTACGAATTCAAGGTAAAATCAATTCTAATGACATACATTATATTAAATGGTAAAAATATATTATATTTATACTTTAAAACCATTAAATATTATAATTTAATCACATAAGATATTATGATAAAAAAAGTTGTTTTTAATTAAAATATAGCGTGTTTTTACTATTCATTAAAATGTGAAAGTTACCAGAATAATATGAAAAATTTATCCAAAGTAAATTTTTATTTCCTGATTCCAAAGAAGAATTTTATTTTGTCAAATTGACCTTATAAACATGTCAAAAACTATATTTAAAGTCGGTGCGCCATCAAAAGGCGGCAAAACTGCATTTTTTTAAAAATACATATTATACCCGAAAAATTTACTTTTTTCTTATACCATGTTCTAGAAAATGTGTAAGATGAATAATAATGTTATAAAATTCAAAATTTAGTTAATACTATTCATAACGTCTAGTTCATGACAATATTATAATAACATATCACTGTTTATTAAAACCTGATATTGCGTACAACACACGCTATCGAGGAAGGTCGCGATTGCGTGTAATGCAATCCAAGTCAGGGTTGCGTGTTGTGAAAGAATCCTTAGTTGTTTCGTATAACAGAATCCAACCATATTTCATTTATACATTGAATATATATATATATATAATCAATGTTGCGTAGAATAACTATTATCAAAATTGTGTGTAACATGGTCCAAGAATAGTGTTGCGTATACTGCAAGCTAATACGGTGTTGCGTATAACGCAAGATAATCTTGGTGTTGAATACAACACAAGACATTAATGAAATTAAAATAATATTTTTCATAAAATCTTGGGGTTTTACAATCCCTTATTAAACTAAAATTCCAATTCTAAAATGACAATCATAACTCTGAATCATACTAAGAACATCATGTATTAGATTGCAATGCTCATGTTTTTAACATAAAAAATGTGAATTATGGATCGATTTCATTATGTATAAAAATAATCCAAATTCATTTTAATGGGTTTGAGTATGACATTTTTATTTTTTACTAAAATTAATGATATTTTTTAATAAAAATACACTCATTGGATTCATACCAGTCACATCGTTCATTATATTGAGGTGAAATTGATTCATACACATCCCAAATGACATATGGGTTATCTTACTAATTTATTAAAACAATCAAAATTTATTTTCTCAGTTTTGTGTATGTCACTTATCTTTTTTTATTAAAATTTCATTATAAACATAAAACACATAATTTGGGACATAAATGTCACATCAAGTGTCTGTTATACGAGAGATAGATTCCATTAGAATCAAAAATTACATAGGGATCATTTTACTTAATTATAAATACAATCAAAGAATGATTTATTAAATTTAATTGAGTCACACTTTTTAAAATAGATTGTTAATTTCAAACAGATAATAGGAACTTTGAGTCACACAAGTCACATTAATTTATGAGTTGAGGTGCATATGATCACTACACATCAAAATGACTTTTGTATTTTTTTCCTAATCTTTCAAAATAATCCGGATGCATTTTATCAGTTTTTTTAATTTTCTTTTTACTAAATTAATGTAAATTTTAAATAAATAAGACACGCTTAAGGTTATATTGGTCACACCATGTGTTAGATTGTGTTTTGGATAATTTCTACAAATTCCAAATTTAATATATATCATTGTACTAAAGTATCAAAACAACCAAATGAATTTTCTTTTTTTTTACATGAAATGCATTTTTTACAAAATTGGCATTTTATAAAAGAAACATGAAATTCGAGTCATACCAGTTACATCATCGGTCGGTTTGATAGGATTATGATTCCTATACATAAAAGTTAATCATGGATTGTTTTCAAAAAATTTCATGACAATTCAAGCATATTTGATGGTTTTTAGTGAGTGAATCTTTTTTAATGAAAATAACAATTTTAATCTCACGATAGATCATTTAAGTTATACTAGGAACATCGTGTATCATATCTATGTGAGTATAAATACAACATATCAAAAATGTTGTATGGATCATTTTATTAATGTATCAAAACAATATGAATTTTTTTCTCAGTTTTGAGTATGTTATTTGTCTTTTTCACTAAAATTATATTCAATTTAAGAAAATCACATGGTGTCATACCTGTCGCACCATGTGTCAGATTAAGGTATGCATAATTACTACACATCCTAATCTCTCAAAACAGCCCCAAAAGTTTATGTTATCATTATTTCCTATTTCTTTATTTTTACAATGAACATCTCTCTATACCAGGTAGATGTTTTTAGATGAAAAATTTCCTTCAGCTAAAAACATGGGCTCAATATGCATTGTTGGATGTTTGATAATGAAATGAAATGGAAATAATTATAACATTTTCAGAAAGAAACATCATATCTATATTTTTTCTTGTTAAAAATAGTTTTAATAAAGATATTAATTCTTAAAAGATATATGAAATAAAAAAGTAAGTATTTGATAAAATGACTTGGAAATTAGGATTAATATTGAAGAACAAATTATGAAAAAACTAATTAAATAAGTAATAGGAATTAAAATAATCATGATGCTTATATAAATTCATGAAACAATTCTTTTTTGGCATTATCATTGTTTTAGTGTCAATGTCTAATATATTAAGATCATTAGTAGATTCAATCAAGCCACCCCAGTTAAATAATAATAAACCACAAATATAAGAAAAAATTCCAATGTGAATGATATTAAAATTAAATAAATTAAACATAAAAAAGATAAAAACAATTTAATTATATGGAAAAGTATTTTACTATGAATGAATAAAGATTATATCATTGATTGAGCAATGAAAAAATCCTTTATCATCCTATAAAGGAAATGGAGAGAGCATGATGCAATGTGATAAATGACCACACTACATGGGTGAGAATATTTTTATGTAGAATAATTATGTTGATGTTTTTGTTTATTATGGCATGACATATGTATATAAGTCTTCTCAAATAAATGAAATCTAAAAAAATGACTTCCAAAAATATCTATGAAAAAAACTAAATAAGTATTAGAGAAAAATTATAAGGAAATTAACTTACAACTAATAGATAAAATAATGAAAAAAATATTTAAATATGTAGTATCAAATAAACATTTCATTATTTTTGTATAAATTATTAACCAATTTCTTGGTTTTCATTATATTAGTAGTAACCTCAAAGTCCAATGTCTCATGATCATGAGGCATTTCAAACAAAACAACCCAACTTGAAAAAAAAAATCAAACTATATAAAGAAACAAATTATTATATGGGAAATACTAAAAATAAAAAAATGAAACCTAAATATGAAAAAATATATTAATTCTATAGAAAATTATTTGACTATGAGAACATCAAGATTTATTTTCTGATTCAGATGAACAAATGTCATTTATTTGGCTAGAAATGAATTGGGGGGAATATGAAGGAATGTGATAAATGCCAACACCACAATAGTGAATAGGTTTTAAGGGACAATAATTAAATGGATGTTTTTGTAGGAACAAATTAAATATGGATATAAATATTCTAAAATAAATTAACTATGTAAGGATTAATGAATATTAAATAAATAATTCATTATGTAATTTTTTGGTAAAATAGAGAATGAATATTGTAATATTCCCTTTTAAATCATCCTAAAGGATTTAATTTTTTGTAGTCTAATATTACAGGGGATTTGTAACATCATCATGTGAAGATGTAATTTATTTCATTAGTTTTCAAAAATATAATTTACATTATATTAATACAAAAGAGTATAAAAAATATTTTGTGAAAACCATATTAAATTAAAATACAATTTACCCACCTTATTGAAATGTGTTTATTAAATTAAATGTTTTATGTATTTGGATTCTAAATTGATATTCTAAATACCCTATTTATTGTCCCCTATAATTTACAATAAAATTTCTATATAGGGACTGGAATGAAATAATTTTTATCACCAAATTAATAGAAGATCATCGATTAAATTTTCATCTGACTCAATAATTTCTTAGTCTCTAGTAGGATAATCAACCAAATATTGTTTTCTAGATCTACGGAATAAAATAATTTATCTATTTGTGATGCCACTGTGAATGGATTAGCTTTCTCCACTTCAACACTGAAATTAACTATAACAAATCCTATTTAGTCAACTTTCACTCACTCCCATTATCAACTCATTTGAAGAAGAAAGTAATCAATAGAATTGATTTATAATACAAACTATATAATGGTTTGATAATACCAAAATATTATATATTTTATTAAAAAACATTTATCCTGGGAAGTTGATATTTTCATCGCATTTTCCATAATAAAATCTCCAATGTTTTGAATCGAACATATATAACCATGATCTTTTATATATAATGTATAAATATTGATTATAAAACTAATATAAGATATAACTTGAATTAGGTCTCCTATGTATCCCTCAATGTTTTTCGTAATTGGATTTTCGATTTTCAGAAAACACTTTATAAATTAGATCATGGAAAATTAATGTAAGCTATTGATAATACAAATTTTAGATCCATCCTTATTCCCTTGATGGATTCAAATATCAATGAATTTCTTTGTGTGACTTCACATAGGGATAAATATATTCAGTATTATGTTAAACTCAAAGGTAATTTCTTCTTGATGTATGAAGGTAATTGTGACTACATCTATTCTCAAATATTCTTTTCCCATAGGGATTCAATTGATATGTGACTTTGGGATACCAATTCTATTAAGATCAACTTCTTCAACAATATATCATTATGAAATACAACAATTTGGATAACTTTAATTCCTGACATACCCTTTCAAAATAATTATAAACATTTCAATGGGGTACATTTATCTATAATGGACATGATCACATAGTTGAACCTATCTAACAAAGTGAACAATTCGGTGGGCTATTGTATCAACGAATGATTGTGGGAAAAAAATTTATACATCCGATAATATGACTGTAACCTCCTTATTCGTGATTGGTAATTCCAATGGGTATATAACTTCACTATATATGGATTTTAATAATAATAAGTGTTTGGATAATGTGCGATAAAAAAATTATGTTATAATTAAATTGAAAAGACATGCATAACAAATTTCATCAAAAAAATAAAATTCATGTGATTTAATCCATTTTACTTGAAATTATTCATTGACATGGCATTCATGATATTTGATGAATACCCCTCTAGAAAATTTAATATTTTTTTGGAAAAGAAATATAATAAATATTTCCAATCTAGATAGTGTATATTCTACTAGAGGAAGAAAATTCTTCCATTTACCCTTCATTTGTGAAAACTCATCCCTTATATCCATTTCAATCATGTCCATCCAATCCTTGTTTCCATATTTCATTTTTTCATGAAAATTTAATAATATTGCAATAAAACTATCTAAAACATTTTTTATACATTAATAATACCATGAAAATTCCAGACATACCAACACCTAAAATAAAAAAATTCAATGAAAATTGATCTCTCATTCCAACTAGATTACAGATTGTGTTTTGGTATTGGTTTATTGAAAATACCATCAATATCCATTACTTTATCGAATATTTTATCACCCATTATTGGAGGGGGTGTTGTACCTTTTTCAATATTCCCATTGAATTTTCCTACATAGGATTAGTATTTATAAAGTCGAGATAAAAATTTTGGATGTCTTAAAAACAAGGACTTTGAGGAATGTTTCAATTAAATTTAGTGTGTTCGTTATTTACAAATTTGACACCACACTATTCATTTAATTATATTTCCTAATAAATTCTCATAAGTAGGAAATTCATTTATCATCTCATGAAACATGGTCCTTAATATGATTTTTTCACTACTATGAGAATCATAAATTATAACAAATGTATCCCATATCACGTGTTTTTGTACAATCAATGGATCTAAATAGATATCAATATCATTACCATATTTCATTAGTCTAGATATTAGTAGAGAAAAAATAATGTATTTTCACATAATATGTCACGACCCGTCCTCGGGGCCCGTGTTGTGACTACCTATGCCCGCCTTCCATAGGCCTGGGGCTGGCGACTAGCACAAAAGGCGTAAATCCTGATAATTGGGAAGGCATTGCCTTTATAAAAGTAAACAAAACACCACAGAGTAGAAGCAGAAGTAAAAACCTAAGTACAAAAGAAAGTGATGAAAAGTAAATGGGCCAGAATACAAACCCAACTGAATGTACAGCTACAACTGAACGAAAGTACAACAGAAAAAGACAAACAACTGGAAGAAAAGAAGTAGCTCCTGGGTCGTCCTCCTCAGATCCTACCTGAAGGGTAGGTGCAGATGGCGTAGATCCTAGATCATCCCCCACAGATCCTACCTGAAGGGTAGGTACAGATATCTTCCACAACGCTCTCTCCCATCAACCTCCTCCGAGTTTCGTCTTTCCGTGAAGTCCACCTCTGAGTACTTACTCGTCATGTAGTCCACCTCTGGGTACCGTACAGTCCTCAAACACCCGGCCTCCGTCAGCACTGCTCGTTGTCTGCAACCAACACAACGAGGTGCAGGCATAGCCCATACAGGGGTGAGCATAACAATACTCAGTAGGGACCCCGAGACCCTCAAGGTCTCACTAAAACCAACAAGGTTAATCAAAAAGAAGATCTCAACAGATAACCTCTACTTAGGTATATGCTCATGCAAACACCTAAGTTATCATGTAACCCATCTCAATCATGAGGAAAACACCAAGATCATGAAATCAACGGATAACCACTACCTAGGTATATGCCCATACATATACCTAAGTTATCAAGTGACCCATCTCAATCATGAGGTAAACACAAAGGTCAAAAGTATCTGCTCAAACCCGGATTTTCATTATCGAAACCGTCACTGCTGAAGAGCTCCGTCTCTAGAGTGTACAGTGGTTCTGTCACGACTCTGAGGTACTGCTCACTAACATAAGACTGCAGAGGTACTCCTCCTGTCAAGTACCGTGGGTCAGCCACCCAAACACAGTAGTGCTTCCCGCCGGGGTATGTCACCCAAACACAGTAGTGCACACCCCCTAGTAGCCTGCTGAGGTACTCTCCGGATGAGTACCGCGGGTCTGCACTGTCACACAGGTAGTGCTCCATCCACCATGGGTCTGCACCTCACAAAGTAGGGCTCCGTCCACTGGGCTAGTCGACTCACTACAAGTCGAGTCGATCAAGCATTCGTCAGGTCTCAGTCGGCTACACGGTCTCCGTACTCCGCACGCTCATCTCTGGGAGGGTCCGCTCCACGAGCTACAGGTCGATACTCCAAGTATATCAAAGTCCCACGAAGAAGTATCTCAATGGACCGCCTCGTCATAGAGGTCTCAACGCAATAGACGGCGCATCAATCGGACACCCGGTCTATGAGTTATTAGCCTTTTCGTCCCAGGGGCCTGGTTTGTTTTGTGTACGAACCAACCCGACCGTATCTCAACTTTACCCCAAAATCTCATAGGGTATACTCATAGGGAGCGTTTCTCAATGTGATCTCCAACGCCGTTGACGGTTCGTCAAACTATCGTCCTGTCTGAAAGATATCAGCTTTTCTGTTCCGGTGGCCCGGTTGGATTTCAAGTACAATCCAACCCGTCCATACTCCAACTGCATCCAAAACTCAGGAAGAGTATTCCAAAAGTTTCGTCTCAACAATAGGATTCCAACAAAGTCGACAACACATCAATCAGACGTCCGGTGCTCAAGATATATCCATTTCCGCTCTGAGGGCCCGGTTTGTTTCTTGTACGAACCAACCCGGCCGAACCCAAAGTTTTCCAAAACCTTGAGTGTAATATACCGAAACGACCGTCTCGTTTGAAGGATCGCATCGACACTGACGATGCATAATCGGAGGTCCGTAGCCCAAGATATGGGCAAAAGAACGAAGAGGATTCGAAAACGGGGATTTCGGGGCCGGACCGCCCCGGCCCGAGGCCCCCTGGGTCGGCCCGAACCGGGTCGACCCGACACGGTTCCGCCCCAGCTCGGCCAGCGTGGCCGAGCCGAAGTCGCGGAGTGGGGGGGGGGGGGGTGCGCGGCCCGGCCTCACCGTTGATTGAGGCCAACGGCGGATCCGCCGCCGCCAATCTTCCGGCGGCGCTCTTGGGTGCCGCTGCCCCCGGTCGCCGGCGGCGCCGCGACGGCGACCTGGCCTCCGGGTGTTTCCGCGGGCCACCGGAGTTGCTCCAGTGGTCCGTTTTCAAAACCATCTGAGCCGGAGTTCATCTTGGGTCTCGAGCTTTACTGCGCAAGCTTCAAAAAATACTTTGTGGCCCCGTTTGTCGTCACCCATCAATCCGCACGTCAATTAACAAAACGTACCGTCTTTGTGGCTTTCCGGCGCGACGCGATGGCGCCGCACCCCTTCGCCGCAGCCCGACTCTAGCTGAGGTTCTTTTGTGGTTCTTCGGCACGGTGCGACGGAGCCACGGAATTGGTTCAAAAAAATTGAATGCACAGCGTGACAACGTCGCACATTCTTGCCGCTCAATCCCACGTGGTGCGACGGCACCGCATCACTTCCATTCGATCCGCAATAATAATAAAAACAATAGGGAGGGGGGTGGCCGTGTTTGTGCGGTCCGGCCTCCTCCCATTAACTGATATCTTGCAGTCCAAATAAACGCAGATAAAAGACGGAAGAGAATCACGTAAGGAAAAATCACGTAATCCCCCTACCTCGTGCGAGCTTGAACAGAGGTTCGTCGAACGAGGATTCGTCGCGGAAAGAGACGTCGCGGAAGAAGACGTCGCGGAAGAAGACATCACAGAAGAACCGTCGCGGTAAAAGGCGTCGCGTAGTCGGTCTCCGAGGACTCGGTGTTCTTCGACGGAGTTCGATGCGTTTTTCGCGTTCTTCATGTTCTTCGATGAAGAAGATGAAGAACTCTAGATTTCCTTAGATTTTATACCCAAACCATTCAATCAACAAAGGTTCCAACCCCAAAATAAAATATGCTTACTTCTTATTTTATTAACATAACAAATATTTGAATTTCAAGAGTTTAAAATTCAAATAACAACACTTAACTCAATTAATTAATAACATAAGTTATTAAACTTAAGTTTTCAAATATTAAGTGTGAGTTGAGGGTGGTTAAAGAATGTGAAGAGTTATGGAAGGATAGGGAAGTTGAAGGGGTAGGGTTCATGTGGGCCCCACCACCTTCATAACCTCCCTTGGGATGTTGGGTAGTAACCCAACTTCCACCCAATGCATAATCTACTTAGTTAAAATAAAAATTGTAGTTAAATTTTTATTTCAACTTCCACAAATTCTAACAACTTACCGCGTGTAAATGCAACTTCGGAAGTGGCGTTGCTAAGAAATTACTGGCACTACGGTTCCATCAGTGCCCTCAGAAATCGATTCCGAGCACCGGTTCAAAAGATAGGAATTCTCGCTCGTTCGTTCACTTAACGTACCCGAGCCAAACTTCGGAAAATGATTCCGGGCACACCGGGCCTCGGAATCAGGTGCCGTCAAAAACTGCGTTCCTGTAAAATTCCAAAGAAAATTAAGAAAAAATTTTCCTTGAAATTTCCGGGACAATACATTACTCCCACCTCAGGGATTTACGTCCCTGTAAAGCTTCAACACAAACTAGTGTCAAAAAAGCGGTATTGAGCACGCACCTGAGCCTTCCGCTCCAATGTGATTACCTGGAGATTTCGTACTGCCAAAGAAAGCGCACCCGGGGAATCGACCGTCCTCATAGGATCCGATCCAGTCGATTCTTGATCCCTATAGGAACCTCCGTGGAAGTAACCCCATCGCCATCGTCCTTCTCCTCATGGTCGATGATATGGGAAGAGTCGAGCATGTATCTCCTCAGTTGAGATATCTGGAAAACGTCATGCACCTGGTGCAACTGAGGTGGATGGGTCAAGCGGTAAGCAACCTCGCCTACCCAGTTGAAGACCTAGAAAGGTTAGTTGAACCTCGGAGATAACTTGCCACCCTGGCCACATCTCCGTAAACCTCGTCGAGGTGAGACCCATATAAGGACGTGATCGTCATTCTCTAACTCCAGAGGTCTCTAATTCCTGTTAGAACTGAAACTCAAACGACTGCTTCCATGAGGGTATGGTTGACCGACTCAAGAGTGATCGGTCGCACCCTCCTGTGAAAGTGTTTATCGTGTGCTGCCTAGAGTTTCATTTTCACCGACCAAGGAAAACCCATCCCAACGTTTGCCTAAAACCGTTAATTTGAGTATGAACAGTTATTGCCCATTCCATACTCAAACTAACGTCGTAAGGCCTCGACTCTGCCACCAAGAGATTCCAACCAAAACTCTCGCCTCAAGGGTCTGACCACACCGTCGGCGTAAGTGTGATAATCGAGTCTCCTCCCAAGGTATCTCCAGATGTGAGGGTTAAGTCCACGGCTTTCGAAAACTCTAGGTCTGGAACAAGATTTACGAAATCAAGGAATGGTTCATATCGACGTCTGTTACTACAGCATCTAGAAGTGGACATAGAATGTCCCTTGAATCATTTTAGAGTCATTGGGTCACACTCCTTGACCGCATGCAGCCGCACTCTTCCTCCGCCCTCCAGCTCCCTGAGCCTGGTGGGGATAACTAAGGATGGTGGTTGTAACATGTTAAGATGTACACCACCTCATTCCACTGTCCTAGCTCTGCCTCCATGTATGCTACTCCGTAGACTCATCTCTCCTTAAATCTTCCTATTCTTTAAACATTTAACAGGCTCGATTCTCTAAGACTGGATCTGGTTTCCTATTTCTTACTACACTGTGCAGTCTTCATCTGCTCCTGGATGATCTGAAGGAGCTGCTAAAATTTCTCCTTTGCCGAAAATAGAAACTCAGTCTCTTCCCCGGGATGAACCACGCCCATTGCCTAATACAGTCAATCCTGACATGAATGACACATTTACGCCATGGATGACGTCGTAAGGCCTCGATGTAACAACTAAGAGATCCAACTGTCACTCCTGCCTCCAAGGGTTGAGTCACACTTTCGGCATCAGTGTGAGGTCACTGGGTCTCTTCTAGTAGAAATCTTGAAAGTGAGGGTCATGTCAACAGTTTTAACTGGGACCACTCAGTATCAACGAAAAAAAGGATCAGAAAGCAAACAAAGATAAGTTTCTTTTTATTATTGCAACTCATAGTAAAAAGACATGAATACAACAGCAACATGGAACTAGAAGTACAAGGGACTTATCCACTAGTTTCACTCCTGTCAACCTACTCCCGGAGCTCTACTGCCTTGTCCGCTGCTCGGTTGTTGCTCAAGAACCTACCGCTGCTTCTGCCTCAGTGGCTCCTCAAAAGCCTACGGATCAACTGTACGAGGAGTCGGACAGTCACGTTCCAGGTGAACCTTTCCACCGCATGAGTAAGACTATCTGTTTCCGGAACGCCTAACTCTGTCCCCACCCCGGGTGCCCCGCACCACCGATCCTAAAACCCGAGATCGCCCAACTACTGGTCTGGTCCTCCTGGACCTCTACATCATCTGTCTACTGCCCACAGATGACTCGGCTACTGATCGAAAAACACGCGGCAAAGGCAGCAGCTCCTGAACACGCTTGGGGTGTAGATCTACTGTTACAAACTCCACCCTGAAGAAGGTCTCGAAATCTTCCCATGCGAAGGTCATCCCGTTGCAAAACTGGAATAAGTGGCTCCACCACCTGCCTGCTGCTGCCTGAAGAAGGCTGGAAGGAAAGATCACCATGAAGTCTGTAGGCATACCCACTAGCCTGAATACTCTCACCACAGCCTCCAGCCAAACCTCAGCAGCCTGCGGGTCCGTCTCTCCCTGGAACCTGGGTGGCCTCTGGCGCTGGAACTCGTGCAGCGCACTCAAGTGGCATACATCGCCTACTGTTAGGGCTGGTGGCATCGGTGGCCCAATGTATGGTAGTACTGCTAGTGCCTCTGCTGGTACCTCAACTGCAAGAGGGACCTGTACTGAAGCCTCGTCGCTCGACAGGCTGTCAGTACGCACATCCCTCTGGGATCTAGCTGGTCGTTTGAGAAAAGGCATCCTGAAAGAAACAACGTGACACGGTCAAATGATTTTACCTGGTGAGCTGACCAGGTTTGAGATAATATTTAAATAAAACTTCTTGGATACACACATGCAATCATTGTTTTCATGCACAAAGTCGAAATTTAGTTTTCAGGGTCCTGTTGTATGGATACGTCAGCCGCCCGCACCAATACTGGACTCCCTGAACTAAAGACCACACTCGGTACCCTTAACATTATTGCTTCACAGAAATAAAATATCAGAGTTATAAGTTCTGCGGTAGAACCGACTCCTCTGATACCAATTTGTCAAGACCCGTCCTCGGGGACCGTGCCGTGACTACCCCAAGCCCGCCTTCCATAGGCCAGGGGATGGCGACTAGAACCAAAGGCGTAAATCCCAATAACTGGGAAGACATTTCCTTTATAAAAGTAAACAAAACACCACATAGTACAAGCAGAAGTAAAACACTAAGTACAAAAGAAAGTGCTGAAAAGTAAATGGGCCAGAATACAAACCCAACTGAAAGTATAGCTACAACTGAACGAAAGTACAACAGAAAAAGACAAACAACAGGAAGAAAGGAAGCAGCTCTTGGGTCGTCCTCCTCGGATCATACCTGAAGGGTAGGTACAGATGGCGTAGCTCCTAGATAGTCCACCACGGATCCTACCTGAAGGGTAGGTACGGATGGCTTCCACAACTCTCTCACCCATTAACCTCCTCCGAGTGTCGTCTCGCCGTGAAGTCCACCTCCGGGTACTAACTTGTCATGTAGTCCACCTCCGGGTACCGTAGAGTCCTCGAACACCTGGCCTCCGTCAGCACTTCACATCTTCTGCAACCAACACAACGAGGTGCGGGCATATCCCGTGCAGGGGTGAGTATAACGATACTCAGTAGGGACCCCGAGACCCTCAAGGTCTCACTAAAACCAACAAGGTTAACCAAAAAGAAGATCTCAAAAGATAACCTCTACTTAGGTATATTCTCATGCATATACCTAAGTTACCAAGTAACCCATCTCAATCATGAGGAAAACACCAAGATCATGAAATCAACGGATAACCACAACCCAGGTATATGCCCATACATATACCTATGTTATCTAGTGACCCATCTCAATCATGAGGTAATCACAAAGGTCAAAAGTCTCAGCTCAAACCAGGATTTTCATTATCGAAACCGTAACTGCTGAAGAGCTCCGTCTCTGGAGTGTACAGTGGTCCTGTCATGACTCCGAGGTACTGCTCACTAACCTAATACTGCTGAGGTACTCCTCCTGTCAAGTACCGCGGGTCAGCCACCCAAACACAGTAGTGCTTCCCGCCGTGGTATGTCACCCAAACACAGTAGTGCACACCCCCTACTAGCCTGCTCAGGTACTCTCCGGATGAGTACCGCGGGTCTGCACTGTCACACAGGTAGTGCTCCATCCGCCATGGGTGTGTACCTCACAAAGTAGTGCTCCGTCCAATGGGCTAGTCGACTCACTCCAAGTCGAGTCGGTCAGGCAGTCGTCAAGTCTCATTCGGCTACGCGGTCTCCATACTCCGCACGCTCATCTCTAGGAGGGTCTGCTCCACAAGCTACAGGTCGATACTCCATGTATCTCAAAGTTCCACGAAGAAGTTTCTGAAGGGACCTCCTCATCATAGGGGTCTCAACGCAACAGACTGCGCATCAATCGGACGCCCGGTCTATGAGTTATTAGCCTTTTCGTCCCATGGGCCCGATTGGTTTCGTGTACGAACCAACCCGGCCGTATCTCAAATGTACCCTGAACTCTCATAGGGTATACTCATAGGGACTGTTTCTCAATGTGATCACCAACGCCGTTGACGGTTCGTCAAACAGTCGTCCTTTCTGAAAGATATCAGCTTTTCTGTTCTAGGGGCCCGTTTGGATTTCAAGTACAATCTAACCCGTCTATACTCCAACTACGTCCAAACCTCGGGTGGAGTATTCCAAAAGATTCGTCTCAACAAGAGGATTCCAACAAAGTTGACGACACATCAATCGGACGTCCGGTGCTCAAGATATATCCATTTCCGCTCCGAGGGCCCGGTTGGTTTTGTGTACGAACCTACCTGGCCGAACCCAAAGTTATCCAAAACCTTGAGTGTAATATTCCAAAATGACCGTCTCGTTCCAAGGATAGCATCGCCACTGAAGATACGTAAATCAGAGGTCCGTATCCCATGATATGGGAAAAAGAACGAAGAGGAATCGAAAACGGGGGTTTCGGGCCCGGACCGCCCCGGCCCGAGGCCCCCTGGGTCGGCCCGAATCGGGGAGACCCGACCCAGGTCCGCCCCGGCTGGGCCCGGCCCGGCCCGACCGGCCGGCCGGGGCTCGGCCAGCATGGCCGAGCCGAAGTCGCGGACTGGGGGGGTGCACGGCCCGCCCTCGCCGTTGATTGAGGTCGGCGGCGGATCCGCCGCCGCCAATCTTCCAGCGGCGCACTCGGGCGCCGCCGCCCCCGGTCGCCGGCAGCGCCGTGCCGGCGACCCGCACCTCTGGGTGTTTCCGCGGGCCACCAGAGTTTCTCCGGTGGTCCTTTTTCAAAACCGTTTGAGCCGGTGTTCATCTCGGGTCTCGAACTTTACTGCGCATGCTTCAAAAATACTTTGCGGCCCCGTTTGTCGTCGCCCATCAATCTGCATGTCAATTAAAAAAACATACCATCTTTGTGGTTTTCTGGCACGACGCGATGGCGCCGCGCCCCTTCGCCGCGGCCCGACTCTGGCCGCGGTTCTTTTGCGGTTCTTCGGCACGGCGCAACGGCGCCGCGGAATTGGTTCAAAAAAATTGAATGCGCGGTGTGACAACGTCACGCATTCTTTCCACTCAATCCCACGCGGTGCTACGGCACCGCGTCACTTCCATTTGATCCTCAATAACAAGAAAAACAATAGGGAGGGGGCGGCCGTGTTTGTGCGGTCCGGCCTCCTCCAGTTAACGGATATCATGCGGTCCAAATAAACGCGGATAAAAGAAGGAAGAGAATCACGTAAGGAAAAATCACGTAAACCCCCTACCTCATGTGAGCTTGAACAGAGGTTCATCGAACGAGGTTTCGATGCGAAAAGAGACGTCACGGAAGAATACGTCGCGGAAGAAGACGTCGCGGAAGAACCATCACGGTAAAAGGTGTCGCATAGTCAATCTCCAAGGACTCGGCGTTCTTCGAGGGAGTTCGATACGTTTTTCACGTTCTTCGTGTTTTTCGACGAAGAAGATGAAGAACTCTAGATTTCCTTATCTTTTCTCCCCAAACCTTTCAAGAAACAAAGGTTCCAACCCCAAAATAAAATAATCTTACCTATTATTTTATTAACATAACAAATATTTGAATTTCAACAGTTTAAAATTCAAATAACCACACTTAACTCACTTAATTAATAATATAAGTTATTAAACTTAAGTTGTCAAATATTAAATGTTAGTTGAGGGGGGTTAAAGAATGTGAAGAGTTATGGAATGTTAGGGAAGGTGAACGGGTAGGGTTCGTGTGGGCCCCACCACCTTCATAACCTCCCTTGGGAAGTTGGGTAGTAACCCAACTTCCACCCAAAGCCTAATCCACTTAGTTAAAATAAAAATTGTAGTTTAATTTTTATTTCAACTTCCACAAATTCTAACAACATACTGCGTGTAAACGCAACTTTGGAAGTGGCGTTCCTAAGAAATTACTGGCGCTAAGGTTCCATCGGTGCCCTCAGAAATCAATTCCGAGCACCGGTTCAAAAGATAGGAATTCTCGCTCGTTCGTTCACTGAACGTACCCAAGCCAAACTTTGGAAAATGATTCCGGGCACACCGGGCCTCGGAATCAGGCACCGTTAGAAACTGCGTTCTTGTAAAATTCCAAAGAAAAATTAGAAAAAATTTTCCTTGAAATTTCCGGGTCTGTACATAATATATAAGAATGGTAGAAATTTATAATTAAACAACAATATGGGTCATATACTATGAGTACTACTCTGTATACCTAAAATAATTATTACATATATATATAATGTATGATGAAATTTTCTTAGTTCATTTCCAAATTCAAGATACCCATAATCAATTTTCTTCTACATAAGAGAATATACTTATTGATGCAGGTTCCCATTTTTAACAAAAATATTTTGAAGGGCCAGATTCATTTTTATTATATTAATCTACACTATACATAGGGAATTTTAAGAGTGATTCATGGTCATAGAGAAATATTACGCAATAATTTGGGAAAACATTATTTTTTATTTTCTCATTACCATTAAACATAACATTCATTTAAAAGCATATGTTTTCCATGGTATTTAATTTTGAACTTGTATCATATCATTTAAGAGACCATGTAGTTTTGTGAAGCTGGTATCACTCTTTCTACCGCCAAATTTGAAATTATATAACTTCAATACAGCTGAAAAAGCTTTTTATTTAGAAAAACCAATATATAATGGTCTCTTAGAATATATATTTACCATCTAAAAAATTGTATAATCATAAAGGCCATATTCTATTCCAATTTACATTTCATCTTTGAAATGTCCATTATTAGTTAAATTGTTATTACTGACAAATGATCATAAACCATTGTATCATTCCAATTGCTGGGAATTTTATTTTCCCCACATTTAGTCCACTTTTTTTTTGATTTGATCAATTCTATGACAAATAAAATGTTTTTTTAACTATTAGGGACTAATGTTTCATGAATAACAACAACATAAACATGGAAAATGATTTGAGAAGGGTAATATGCATGATCTATTTCAAATTTGATAAACTATTTTACTCTCTCTTCATACTCTTATGTCAAATGATTATCATGATTCCATTTTCGATTGATACACATCCTATTATGTTTAAAAAAAATTTCATTTTGAATAATAGAATAATAAATAGTTAAAATATATTTATTATCAAACGTGAATGTTATATATAATTATAATATGGGAAACTAATCATTTGATTGTTTCAAAGAATTTTAGTATGCCATAAAGGCAATTAGTGATTGAATTTATGAAAAAAATTACTTCAAAATGGTATGTGTTATCCATAGAAATTATCTAGAGGTGAATGTCATAAATTACTATCATCCTCATCAGCTTCATCTCCAGAAAAATTATAATTGTATTATGTTTTTTTGATTCATCCACAATCTCTTGTGTATATGGACCTTTATTTCCTGAAATAATCTAACAATTTGTCATCCATGGGATGAATAATTATCATAATAGTTACAGAAATATAATAGACATGAGGGATGTGTCTCAATAAATTAATAGCAATAATAACTATATAGGAGCTGAAGTTGATGAGGATAACAGTTGTACTCTATTGTGTTCTCTAAAAGGGGTAATGCCTCCCATTTGTGATAATTAAACCCTTAGAACTAGTTAATAACCCATGAGATATTTAATGGGAGATTTTGGGGGAATAAACATATTATCCAATGAGTCATGGTGCCTCAACAGGGACATGTTATGATATATGAATCCTTAGGGACTCTTTGAATTTTAAATTCCTAGGAGAAATACAACTTTTAATATTTTTAATCTAATAATAAATACTATCCCCACAACTATTAAAAAAATCTTAGAATTTTTTTATTCAATCCCCTAAACAAAAAAGATTATAATATCAAAATTTAACATGTATTGAGAATCCAAAAAAATATTATCAAGAATAATAAATTTTAATTTCATTAACAAGTTGATATAAAAATATATTGACAAAAAATTAATAAATAAAGAGTTATTTCATATATATGTATGTAAATAAGAGATTCATACAGGTTAAACCAACACATGTAGACCTATTATGAATATTGAAAAAAAATATTTATTATTAATTATTTAATCATAGATAGAATTTGATAACATCCATTCTATTTTTTTGAACAAGTGATATAACACCCTATGGAATTATTACATTTAATATTATTCTTATATAAAATAACATTAATCTATATAAATTATCTTAATAATTTTTTATCCTTAATTACTAATATTTCATTTAATTATGATACTTATAAACTCTGTAAATATTCTAGGGTGTTTCAATATGAATCTTTATAACCATACTGACGAAGAATAATATATAAAAATAAAATGAAATATTAGACAGAAAATTAAATAAATCAATACAAAAAATAAGAATTATAAATAATTGGTCACATTAAAAAAGACGAATATTAAATATGGAGTAATTCAAAAATAATATAAATTTTATCAATAGTTAATGGAGATTATGTAGTATTGAAAAATTTCAAAACATCCCATGAGGTGACTCTGGACATAATGGGTTGGAACAACCTATAAGCATGATGATGATTTCTTATAATTATAACCGACTATATAACCACAACTATCCTACCATATTATAATCCCATAATGAGTTTGACATAAGTTGTGAACACAAGAATATTGACAGGAATACATTTTAACTTTCTCTCAACCCTCACTAAGATGCATACTATCCCTATTTGGATAGTAATGTGTGGAATTGTGTCCTTTTCAAAAAGAATATCAATCAACAATAATCAAAACCCAAACAAGAATAATCAAACATCCTTCCAAAACCCATCAATATGATATTTTTATATAAAATAAAAAAACACACTTCATCAAAACCAATATTGAAAACATATATAAAAGGTGATAACTTTTTATAAAAACTAGTTCATGGTACCAATAAGTCTAGAACACCTGATAATACAACTTATTTTGTTTGAAAAAATTCTTTCAATAAATAATATTCAAATTAAAAATGTGACAATAATATTAAATTTAAGATGTTACAAACATGCATAAATGGAATACATAAAAACAAACATTAATTATCTGTTTTGGAATTCATTTTTGAAATCAAGAAAAATAATTATCGTCTAATTTATTGAATTAATCTTATTTATATTTCATATGGAAATATAATTACATATATACTTGAAATAATGTGTTCATATATATATATTGTTTAAAAAATTCATATATATATATATATGGATGTTCATATAGAATATCAAGAACAAAAGAAAGTTAAAAAATTCAAGACACTTATATAAAATAAAAATCATGATGTAATACCAATGATGCATCAAAATAGAGTAAACCCAAACAAATTGCACCTCAACTTCCATAAATAATTACAAAAAATACCTTCCACTTTTTTAAAATTAATCCATGGGTGGGATTTTAACAAAAATTTCATGTGACTAATATCTATGGAAGGAAGACTCCAACATTTCAACTAAATATGCATTAAGGGAAAAATTAGTGTGTGGAATTATTAATATTCAGAAATACATCAAGATAAAAACATAATGGGGTAATAAAAACCCAAAAAATAGAAACCATAAATTTTAAATTCATTATAGAAGGTAAATAACAAATTGATAAGGAATAAAAATAGTTAATGAATAAAGAAAACAAATTAATATCACCAGACAAGTAATCAACGAGTGAGGAGAGGAGAAAATGACATACCTTGGACTGAAGCATTAATTAATCCATGAGAATGTAGTGATATCAAAAAACCATGTAGTTGATTGAACTGAAGACTAATTTAGACCTAGATTCATTTGACCCTTGTATTTAGGAATTAGAATTATTTGATCCTTGATACAATCTTGGATTGGATGGGGAGGAGCACTAGTAACAGGTGGATTCTACTAAAAACATCAGATACCATGATTGGTTCGCAATAGGTCATATTTCATAAATATATTACAGACGCTTATATTAGTGCTTCCAAAAAAGATCAGATAATGATTTATTTTATCAGTTATTTTTAGCGTTGTTAAATATAGAGATTTATATGTCCTAAAAAGTGATGATAAAAGGCATATTTATCAGCACAGGAACATTAGCGATGATAATATATATATATATATTTATAATTATAAATTAAAAGTTATACAGATATTTACATAATTATATATTTATAATAAATATATATAAATATAAATATAAAAAATATATTTATTAGAGTTTTATAATTATTTAAAAATATAATTATTTAAATATAACTATTTATATACTTCTAATTTTTATTATTATATATTTATATCATTATATATATTTACAAGATTACATATATATTTAATAAATATATATAAATTCTAATATATTAAATATATTGAATATTTAAATAATTCTATTATATTTTATTAATTTTTTGAAAATATATTCTTTTTTATTTATCATTATATAAATTCCTTTCAAAAAAATAAATATTACTTGTCTATAATTATAAATATATAAATGTATACATATAGTATATATACATTTATAAACATATTTATTTACAAAAATTTATTTAAAAATATAGTTTTAACATTATTAGTGAGAAATTATTTTTATGTGTGTGTTGTTAAAAATGATGGAAATCGAATTAATAAAAATGAGTAGAGTTTGAAAATATTGAAATAATGGATTAATTTTTTTAATAAAATATAATTTAATAGAAAAATATGGATATATATTAAATTAAAGATAAATGCATATTGAAAATATCAAAACATAGTAAATGAATATATACAAATAAATAATATAAAATTATTAAATTTCCTGGAATATTGAAAATATAAAATAATAAATAATAAAATCGAAATAATACCTAGCTATAATAAGATCAGAATTAAATAAATAAAATTTACTGATTTAAAACATAATATATTAAATGTGTCATGTTATAATAAAATTCTAAAATACTCAAATTTCCATAAATTACATAATTATTTTGTGTATGTGTTTCTATATAAGATTTCATTAATTATGTAAATATTTATGTGTGAATTGAATATAAAAATACACTAATTGCGTATATTTTTGTTAAATCAAAATATTTAAC
The DNA here is from genome assembly GCA_963277665.1 of Viscum album. NCBI lineage: Eukaryota > Viridiplantae > Streptophyta > Magnoliopsida > Santalales > Viscaceae > Viscum > Viscum album. Next base: position 896,432,702 of record OY728156.1, read on the forward strand.
ACACGTCAGATACATATATATTTGTGTGTGTTTGTGTTAAATTGAAAAAACAAATGATATTCAATTAATCCCATTACTCAATGTAATTAATTAATATTTTTAATTCATATTAATGTTTTATTATAAACCATTCTTCAGTAAATATATGACTTATTTAATGTATAACAAAAATATTTGTATAAAATAATTAATATTTAGAAAATATTATATAAATTTATAAATATATTTAACATATAAAATTTATTAATGTTTATAATGTTTATATATTAATATTAAATTTATTAACTTTTGTCAATAAATATTTAATTAATATTTTGTAAGATTTTTCTTAATTTAATTTTTTTAATTTTTATATGATTAATTATATAATTTTAGATATCTATATATTTAATATATATTATTTATTAGTGTTTATAATTTTTATATAGTATATTAAATTTACCCATTTTTGTTAATAATTATTTAGTATATAAAATATTTAATTTTTTCTAATAAACTCTTGTTTATTTTTATTTATTTAATTATTTAATTTTATTGTGGACCATTATTAAGAATTCCAAAATGCTGACAATAGTCCTCTTTATCTGTGCTAAAAATAAAGTTATAATAAAAGATACTTTTTACCAGTGATAAAAATAATCACTGATAAAGGGTACCAATTATGAGTACAAAAAAAATATTATTAACAGTTAGACATTATTAGTAATAAAAAAGAGATGATAATGGGTTCCTTCTATCAGTTCTAAAAAGTGTTCTGATAAAGGCCAACACGGTTAAAGGCCTATTTAGTCGTAGAGAGATTTTTTTAAATAGTGAGACTATTGTGAGGATATCTTTATAAGATTACTCAGTTGTTTCATAAGGAATACTTCAATTTTCAACAAATATAATACATTTTAATTTCCCTCCTGTTCAGTTCATACAGAGACAATAATTTCATAAGAGTTAACCAGTTGTAGTGCACAAGTGAATTTTGAATTAAGAAAAATAACTCACATATTTTTCTATATATTAGAATAAATAATTTCTAACCATGACTATATGAATAATATTTTAGAGTTCTATGGTCATTGCATCATGATCCAAGGATTTTTTTTTGGTATGAATAGTCATAGAAATTCAGAAGATATTCAATATATATGAGTAATCATACGACCAACTACCATCAAGACATGAAATTCATGATCATCATAAATTAAAATATATGATGTTGGAATGTCAATTTTTTTATGGAAGACCACGCAATATCACCACATGGATTGTAGATATATTTTATAAGGAAAATCCAAACCCTTTATGTATATGTTGCAATAAATAAATTGGTTTTACCACTACATAAGGAGGATCATATCATAATATTCACATAGTAGTTGTTGTGATGTGTTACTGCAAGAGTGGTCTTCAACCAATGCTATTCATATCTATGGTTTTTTCATTTATTGTTTTTATCACACGATCATTAATAGAATGAGAGACTTATTTATTTTATCTAGATAATTACAATAATGGGGAATTTAATTTTGTGGATTTTATCAGTAATGGATTTTATATTACGTTATGAATTCAACATTATTGTTTTATATCAATAATTTATTTATTATTCATGAACATTTTCAGATAAGGGAATGAGAGATTTAAAATGCATGAATAACATTTATTCATTACTATGACTATTGGTATGACATCACTCAATGGTTAGAAATTGATTTGGGTGACCCTATTTCAGAGGGAATTTATGTTTCTAACCACGGGAATAAGGAATTTCAGTGATTGTATAGTGACTACACAAAATAAGGGGGTTTCATATAACTATTTCTGATAACATCTTGAGTTATAATTTTTTATTATAGGTTTAAAATTATAATCGAACCATTAAATTTCTAGTAATGATCACTTTTTAATATTTCTTCATGTTTCAAATAATCAATGTTGATATAAGATTCTTTAACTAATTTAGTTAATAGTATTAATTATTAATTTTATAGGGCCTTTTCTCTTGACATTATGAGATATTCCAAAATGATACCATTCATATAGTACTCCACAATACCTTAGTGTATCTGATTATTTCATCTTTTAAATTTTATACTAGGGAAAACCTTTGGGAAGTAGAGACACTCCACCTAAGGGGACCAGAGATAAACATGAATATATACTATATATTTTTTAAAATTTAAACATAAAATGTCACAAATATTATCACTATCCTTGATCTAAATTGTTTATTGTCTTCTAAAATTAAATACATAAACAACTTATTATAAAAATTTTCTTCAACATCCCTCACAAATAAATCAATGTAATACTTATTTATACTAAAATTTATTTTTATAATTTCCTTAGGATGTAAAAAAGAAGTTATATGAAATTCTCTTTAATGGAATTATTATCAATGATTTGTAGATGGTTTGTTCTTAATCATGTGATAAAAAAACAAAATGGGATAAATATATTATTAAAAGGAATATATGATCATAATAATTATATATAATGTTTGAATAAAGACATATAGCCTCAAAAGGTCAAATATATGCAATATAAATGGAATAAAAAATATAGTAGACAGTAATCACAACTCACGAAGGATAAGATATGCATGTGATACAACATATAAATTTTTCAAAAATATAAGAACAAAAATAATATAATATGAAAAGATTTACTAATATCAATATCATAACATAATGTACTAAGCAACACTACTTGTTTCGTACATTATAGTGGTTTTTGAATCACTAATTGCTTTCTATAGTGTATCAATCATAACAAATTCAATACCCATAATTATGTAATCAAATATATTATTTTTTACATAATTCATTGAGGGGATATATTGTGACAAATTTTCACGTAATGATATAACATATATATATGTTCCATATAAATTTAGAAATATTCATCATTATTTAATATCATAGATAACTAATGGGGAAAAGATGGGATTCCTTAAAACAACTATAAAATGTTATTATAATCCATCCAATGAAAGAATGTGGATGGTATTATTTTATCATATTCCGATTGAATTTTAATAAAAATTAAGGAATGTTGACATATATGAAAAACACATTTATAAAGGAATTATAAATATACTTTTAATGACAATAAGAAATATAGTTATTTTTTAGTAACATAAAAAATGATCACTGAAAATAGTAAATAATAACATCTTTGAAAACCCAATGAATCATTTAATAAATTATTAATAAATAATAACATATATAATTTGATGATAATGTGACCAATCAGTAAACATTAAAGAAAATTCATCTCACATGTTTATAATGAAATTAAAAATGGATTTATATTGGAAAGGTTAAAAGGATTCATTTTATAACATTTGAAAAATGTGAAATATAGTTTAAAATAATGTTAAAATCATTTAAATATATATTATAACGTTCTTGAGATATTAAAAGTAATCAGGATATGAAGTAAAAGTAGTGGTAAAAGTCATTGAAATGTTTAATGTGTTTATTTAAATAAAACCCGCTCATGAATTTAAAATTCAAAACCATCCTAAAAGAATGAAAATGATAAGAAAATTAAAATAAAATGAGTTTATATTGATTCAAGAAGTAATATTTTAAATATAATTATTATACACTTCATAAATTAGAATAGATTCATAATAGGAAACATGTCTCAATTAAGTGAATTTGAGATGAAAAAACAACACCAAACACTTCTTATTAGTCACCATCACTCCCAATTCAATATATAAAAATAATAGATTTTGTACTCATTTGTTTAGAAGCTTTTTCATAATTATTTAAACTTATTATATCCTTTTTGTCTATTTATTACCCATATAGTATCTATTTATTGTTTAATGGATCATTCTAGTGTTAACAATTCTGTTTTAATTACATGAATCAATTTATCAATGATGGTCCTTGAGTATTTTTCATCGATTAATCACTTCTAAATGGATAATTATAAGGTTATAAATGGTTTATAAATTTTGAATGATTCAAATATATATTTAATGAATTTTATGTTGATGTATTTCATGAAAAACTTAAAATTTACCCTTTTCAATGATTAACGAATTATTAAATGGGGTAAAATTATCAAAAAAAATAATTTGTAATATTACTACTATAGAATTATGAAATAATATTAAATTAATTAGTATTATAACATATTAGTAGTATTTATTTTTTCATTTCCTTCATGGGATATGCATTATAAAAATATTCAACTAGGTGGTAGAACTGAACAAAATAAGCATATGTTTTAACACTTAAATGAATATGAAATTATTTTGAATAGTGCTAATATAACATTTAAACAAATTTTTTTTTTCCAGAATATTATTTTTAAAGTGATAAATTCGATTCAAGAATATTATGATGAGGAAGATATAGAATAACAATTTATAAGGATATATCACTATCACGATGACCAGGAATCTCATCTTGGAGGGCCTCTTGTAAATGAGTGGTTTATGAAATCTTATTGGTACTAGCAGCTCAAAAATATAAGATAAAAATAATTTTTTGGTTAATATGATACATTACTAGGATTTATTATATTTTTTGGTGTTTATTTTATGTGTTCGATTATAGATCCTTGTATAAGTGAGAGGAGAGTAGTATTTGTATTACTAATTATTAAATATTAAAAATGAAATGAAATTAATTTATTGTGTATTCCAATAAGAAAGATTTATAAAATATGGTAAGGTAATTTGATAATACACTCATATAATCCAACATAAATATTTGTTTTTCTAACACCTCAATATATTAATAGAAGAAAATTATGTTTGATAGTGATTACAACAAGCATTATCATGCCTAAATGAACCATGATATACTATTTGAAGGTGATAGTTATAAACTAAAAATTAAAATTGAAATTATGAATAGGAATATTTTATTTTTTGAATTAATTAATAAATATTTTATATGAAGAAAATATTTGGTAAATAAGGTCATAATTGTTTGTTAAAGTCTATACATGCTTTAATAATATATTTTTTTTCCAAAATGTTTTTATTTGTTTTTTGGGAAAACAATAATATCAAATTATGAGAATTTTAGAAATTTTATTCATCAAGAATAAATTAATTATTCAAATCATCATGAAATATTCAAGTAGGGTGAAGGTTTAGTATTTTTTTGAGAAGAGTAACATTTTTTATTTAATAGTTTAAAATTACACTTTTTACAACGCCATCATTTTTTAATAAAATAAATATTTTTTAATCACCCTTATAATTTTAATTCGATTTCAATTTGACATTATCATTCATTATTTTTACATAAATAAATTAACTCTATTTGAAACTTCATTGTGATGTAGTTTGGTATATGATTATATATTGGTTTTAAAAATGTGTTTTTCTGAAAACTATGGTCATAATGTTTCTCAATATTAATTTATTAAAATAAACACTAATGAGGAATTATTTAAATTTAATATATAGAATCTATATTTATATATATTAATTTAAAATCATATGGTGATGATTACTAGTCATGAAGTTAATGTTAAATCATATTATACTTAGTAATGAATATCTTCAAATTTTAATTTTTTGCAACATTTTGTGAGTTCTTTTTTTATTTAAATTTTGAATATTATGTGAATTAAATTTCATAAAATGAATTCTATTTTTTTAATTAATATATTAAATATTATTTAAAAATTTTTAATTAAATTTTGGTAATAATATATTGGATATAATAATAAAATTATGTTTCCATGGTTATGGTTAAAAATGGTTTTTCATAGGGTTAATATAAAAATTTAAGGGATAATATTACCTATATTTTTTTGAATTTATATTTTATGGCCATATATAGCATCTATAAGTTAACTTATTTGATAATTTCACATATTGTAGTCGGTTGAAATTTATAGTCATATTTATATTATTTATGTTGAAGAAAACTTCAAATTGTCACTCTCTTGCTTCTAATTTTATTATTTGACAACCTAAGGATTCAAATATGTTATGAATGAATTTAAAATATTAATTGGAACATAAATAATATATTTTATCATGTTAATTTTTTTGAAATTTTTAGTGATTTAATAATTTAATTAAATTTTTACGAAATGTTATCATATTATATATTAATTTAAATGAAAAATATAATAAATAATTTTAAAAATATCAAATGTAATATATTATTAAATAATTTTTTGCACAATAAAATTACAGATACAAAAAAATATTAAGGTATTTTTAATTTGTTATATTCAAAAAAAAATTTTAATGTTTTTATCAATTTCAAATAAAATTAATACTGCCAAAATTTTTATTAATGTTATTTTTTGTTCAAAACATTTTGTTAAATTATTTAAAAATACTAAAAATAACTAAATATAAAAAAGGTTAATAAATATTCCAATTTTATTTCTCCATTAATTTATGATCCAATTTATATCTTATACGTAAAACTCAATATTTTGTATTTGAAAAATTTTGTTACTCATTGTTACACGCCATGATTTCATACTATGTTATTTCTTCAGATTAATTCAATAACATTCACTACATGCAACAATGTGTTCTAGCGCACCATGACTTACCTAACTAGCTATTTAAAAGCGGTTATGAATAATATTAACTGAATTTTTAACTTTATACAATCCTTATAATTTTAGAATCCATATTATGAGTTTCTTAGACATAATGTAAGAACAAAATCATTTTTTTCAGATAAAAGAAATATTTTTTAAAAAATGCAAATTTATCGACATTTAATGGTGAACATTTTTTAAATCCAATATTTGAAACATTAATATATTAAATTTGACAAAATAAACATCTTCTTTATAATTGAGACATATGAATTTAGTTTCAAATTTTTTTTGGTGTTTTTTCTGATAACTTTTATATTTGCATGAATAGTGTAAAATACTATATTTTAACTGAAATCAACATTTTAAATAAAAATAATTTATAGTGTTAAATTATAAATTTTAAAGGTTTGTAAGTATAAATATATTATATTATTACCATTTAATCTAATTCTGGTCATTGTAAGTAATTTTACTTAGAAATTTAAATAAACAAGTGTCAATTGTTTGATAGTTATTATCTCTTAAAAATGTTTTTTTAGTTTTGACCACGTGGATTAATTTTAAATTAATAAATTAAATTTCAAAGTTTTTTAATTTGGTAAAATAAATTATTTTTTTGAATTCGGAATATCAAAATTAGCATAGGGTGAATTTTGAGCATGTTTCTGAAAACTTTCAATTTTTGGTGAATAGTGAAACAAACTACGTTATAGGTTAAAACCGACTTGTCATTTAAATTAATATTTATTTCATTTAAATTTATTTTGGGTCAAAATAGATACATAATACCTATATAAGTTAAATGTAATTCATTGGAGTCATATTATAATATGTTTAGATATATAAAAATTCTACTGAAATTTTGCCGTCTTTTACCCAACTCCATGGAGAATTTGAAAATTTGCATAAAACATAAATTTACCGCTTATGTAAATTAATTTAAAAACTCTAAGAGACACAGTTGATATCATCAAGTATAATTCAGTTCAATAAGATGAAAATAATTTTTGGTGAATAGTATCTTTTTATTTTTATTTACCATGATTAAAAGTAAATAGAGTAATTAAGGGTAAAAATGCTATTTATATTACCCTAACACATGTACTAATTCTATTGGATAAGTATAGTTCTTCCAAAAAAAACTAGGATTAAAATATGATCCTTCTCGTCCACATGGATTAGATTAGGACATTTATTATTATTTAATTTAAAAAAGAGTTAAAAGAGTTAATTACAATGTTTAATAACAGAACGATTTTTAATATAGTGTTAAACATAATATAAATTCGACTATAAATATTAATTATAATTATAAAAATATTTCCCACATAATGGTATTTTATTTATATTTTTTTAGGCATTAAATATGTTAATTTATTTATGACACATTGATGATGCAGATATTACATAATTAATGAAATATTAAAATATTTGAAATTATAAATAACCAAATAAATGTAATTTGAGACTTTTTATGATATAAAATAATTTTTTTCGTTAATATGTAATGATATGGTTGGTTTGATGAATGTTTTTTGATGTAATAATGCGGTTATGAATTTAGAAAAAAGAAAATACCAAATAGTGTCAAAATTGACATAAAAGGGTTTTTAAAACAAATATTATATTATTAAATGATATTCTATTCTTAGAAAGATAGGATTAGTAAAAAAGGCTTATATAATGATAGGTGTGTCATTAATGAACCTCTTGGGGTTCTCTTGTAAGTATATAGTATGTTTATTATCCATATAATATAAAAATACAATGAGACTTGGTAAATGTCAATCTATTTAACTATGAGTTAAATATAAATGATAATGTTAATATAGTGCCCCAAACCTATCTAAAACCTATTAGTTGAGTGTTTTTGGACCCATAACCACCATAATATTTAAATTATCTATTTTGGATCCATTAGAAGTCGAAAATGATTTTATTATAAAATCATATTTATTGCTTTTCCTATGGTGGCCCTCACCCCTCTTATAAAAGGGCACTCCACCATCCCTCAAATTCACACATTAAAATCCATTTGGATCGACCAAAACCTACCCAAATAGCCTCTCAACTATCCTCCATTCATCCTAGAGGCCTTAATTTAGTCAGAAATCCAACCTAAGGAGACCATTTGATCAAATCAAATGGAATAACCCAAAGAAGAGGTAAATATTTCATCACCTCTTTCAAGTTCCTTTCTTCTTCCACTTTTCCTTTATTTGTTGTTTCCATTATAAAATAATATCTCCAGTATATTATATATACTGTGATGTTATTATAAATATGGTAAAACCATATTCATTATTCTAACCATTCTTTGAATGACATGGGACCATACGTGTGTACTTACAGCTTACCGTCTCCACGTCGTGGTGTCATTGTTATTCAATACATTATTATTTTGATGGGTATAATAATGATGTTTAATTGATTTAAGTAATAAATATAACAAGATAATTAATCTTTATATATGATATACCATCAAATTATATATTATTTTAATATCAAATAAATGATATTGCCACTTGTGTGTACGTACAGATTATCGTCTCCACGAACGCGATGAGATTCATTCTCCATCGTATCCATTAAAGACTAATTTTTATTAGACAATTAAAAATAATGTTTAAAGACATAATATAACTCTGAATATGAATAAGATACATCCCATACATAGAAAACATTACATACGTAACAAATCATATAAAGGAAAATGAATCAGTTAACACCTAAAACGATGATAATACTAAGATATTATTAACAAAGAAATGTTTTAAAAGATCATATATGATATCATATTAATGTATATGATTCTTGTATAATTTAAAAAAAATTATTTAACCATTATAAATGAGGTTAAACTACCCTCGACCAATGAAAAATACAAGGTAAGGGTTAATTTCACAATCTCTTTGTCATCCGAGGTTGTCTTTACGTATGTATCTACTAGGACCTCTTTATCATCAACATCCATGTTTATTAAAAATGTATTAAAAATCATTTTTACTACATACTAGAATATGGTTTAAATTCATTTATAACTGTTTTTGATTTTTTATAAAATGGTTTGAAAGGAATCTTTCTTTCGTTTTCCAACATAGTACTTTATGACCTTTTTGAAAGAATTAAGGTATGAATGTTTTTTTAACATATACAGTGGGTGTGGCTATTTTCCTCCATTATAACATCATCAAATCGTCCCTTAAAAGATTATAAGAATATTCCAAAACACATATTTTCTTTTATAATTATATGAATTTTAAAAGATCACAAAATAGAAAGAGATATTTATCAAAAATGGTTTTGATTTCATCTATGACTACATCCTTTGATGGATTTTAAGATTATTTGAAGTTGATTTATTAGGATACATAACATCCACATTGTATTTATGGTTTGGTGATATGTTTGACTGTGGATGTGTTATTTTCATACCATTAATGGTTTATGGATAAATTATTGACATTTTGAATGACAGTTTTAATACAAATGTTTATGTTATGTTTAAACCTGATCCTATGAGGAATGAATTGGACTTAGTAAGTGACTATTGGATCCCACAATAGCTCCTCGATGCATCAGTTGGTCTAATGAGACAAACTAATGTCTTCGCAGAAGGCCTTGACAAAAACGTTTTTGTAGTCTTGGCACAAGGCCTTGACTATGTGGCTATGAAAGTATGGAATCATGCATTCCATCATTATGAATGTGGCTATTGATATTTCATTTGATTATTTGACTATTATAATATCCATGTGAGTAATTAAATGCTATTATTTTGATTTATATTTTTTAATTATGATGAATTTTATATTGCAAAGGATTTTGTTTTAGTTTTATACATTTCATTAAATGTTTATGATTATTTATGAATGTTTCCGCTATATTGTTATCCTTACTGAGCATCTGAGCTCAACCCTTTAAATGTTTTATTTTTCCCCGCTTACGAAGATTTATATTATGACTGACATGCATAGATAGTCTCTAGAATCTCATTGTTGTCCATGTAAACAATGTTGTTGTAGTTTTCCATTTAATGATGTAATGTAAACCCTTTGAATGTATCTAGTACTTCCAAGGATACTAAACTAATCAGTCTTCCGAGACTTAATTACTTGTGATCATGCCAATGTTATGTAATAATGCACTGACTTTGGGCTTCTAGGGTCGGGGCATTACAGTTGGTATCAGAGAAATTTTAGTACAAACCATAGAAACTAGATTTAGATAAACATGGATTATAGAACATTATCCTAAGATAGACATTGAGTATTAGTATATAAGAACCTCATAGAATTTTGGTAATGTAGAGATTTTGTGAGTTTCCCAAGAAATACATCCCTTTCTAGATATGAGCAGGTAGAGGTGGCTCTGGCACATATGTAACGAGGGGTAAAACCCAAAAAAACTTCTTTGAGTTGGACTTGAATGGGAACTGGTGCACGACAATGGGCCTTCCTGCACTCTTGGTTACGACACTCACGAGGGATATGCATAGTATAATTCTTATTTTCATTACAAACCATTAGGAAGGGTGTTTGAGTTTATAATTTATCAAAGAAAACATTTTTATGATTATGAATTATATCCATAAAATGTAAAAAATTTGTTAACTGTTTTACAAGTTTGTAATTAAGAATTGTGATTCATAAACTGACCTAGTATATGCCATTGTTTAGAAATGGCACCTAGTAAAAGTAATGAGGACTCCAAAAATACGTACGATCTAAAGAGTAAGAAGGATCATAACTTTCATAGTTTTAAGCCAACATTTAGATGGGAAATATTAACCCACATATTCTCAACATATGAAGAAATAGTATCATGTGTTAATAATATAAGTAAATAATTCTATGAGTCCTGTGGCTTTGAAGGGAATCCAGCGAAGAAAAGGATGGTAGAGAGAAAGATGGATAAAGGGAAGAAGGGAAAAAATGATTTTCCCATCTATGATAATTCTGGAAAGAATCACCTTGGTAAATTCTTTAAGGGAATTAGAGTCAGTTATGCGTGTGGAGAAAAAGGACACCAAGAACGTGATTGCAAGGATAAGAAAAAGGATTGATGTTTACAATGCTTCATCTGCAAAGAGTTGGGTCACTACGTGAATCAATGTCCAAATCATCCGAGTATACCAAAAATGATGCAATTGGATAATAATCAAGTTATGATACTTCCACAGATGAAGAGGAATGAGTAGTGTTCTTTTCTTTTTAATGATTATGTCATTTCAGTTTTGTATCGATGATATACAATTTATATGGATTATGGAAATATATAATAATTGTACTACAATACTATTTCATTAAGGATTTGAGATTATATGGTTTAATGAAATGCGACTCAACAAAAAATTATACATTTTGGCAAATAAATGGTCGGAGGAAAGATAATCCTAAATATGGTTCTGATTCTGAGGTAGTAATTTTGGAGTAAGATATGGTTGATTTGGATAAATTATATTGGATATTATTGACTATCTTGGAACTTATTAATGGTTTTTTTATTTCATCATTGTTGGAATATTAAATGTTTTTAGAAATACGGAATATATTTAGTATTATATAAAGGTTAAGGGAGCAATAATGTAATCAATAAGGTTTTATGGAAATTCAGGGTGTTACCATGTTTCAATAATATACATAATGTAGGTGTTCTCATGTTATTACATGGAAAAAATGATCTTCATTGTTTTTACCTTCCTTAAAAATTTTATTCTGTGAGTTTGGATAAAAGTATTTTGGATAATTCTAAAGGTTGGAATAGATTAAGTTTGAAATTGGATATTATTTTTAAGGTTATTTTTGGATTTTTATAAAAAGGATAACCCAAAGACCGCGTGACAATCTGTCCCGTCAAACAAAGATGTAGTAATCAAACCCAAAATGATAGTGCGACTGTGATTTATCGCCTACCACTAGACTATATAAAGTCCTTGAATTGTTAAATCATGTTTTTTAAAAGGGTCTGATTGGTGAATTATGAATTCGTTATTTTTTGAACTCTATTTGATTTGAATAAATAAAATATATTTTTTGAAATATTTTGGAGTAAAAGATGAGTTTGTGTAAGGAATTAGTTGAAGGATGAAACTCTACCTGTCACGTATAAATATATATATATATATATAATTTTTTCCCACTTATTTTATGGGTAAATTAATTCTTAATCTTTAAGGAAGGGATCTTAAATCCAAAAATGTGTTATCCTAAAACATTATGTATTGTTGAAATGATGGTATTTTAAATCATCATAGATTGATGGATTTGAGGCCCTCAATTTTAAAGTTGTTAGTGAATGATGTCCTCAATCACTCACAAGAAATATTTACGTTTTCCACCAATTATGTGTCTTTAATTTCCTCCAATTTGTTTTCTAATCGAGATCATAATTTGTTGGTGGCCCTTTCATTTCCTTTATGCTCTTATTAAGACTAAATTTTATTAACCAAATTTACGATATGGGTTTTCCCATAATGGTATTTTCTATTTTCAACCTTTTATTTTTGAAAAACAATTTCAAATTGAGAGGATGAAATTTATTGAAGGATGGAAGAATGTAACACCCCACGATTTCGAAGTATGTTATTTTTTTCAATGTAATTCAATAACTTTCACTACACGCAACATGAAGTTCTAGCGCACTATGACTTACCAAACTAGCCGTTCAAAAGAGAAAATGAATAGTATTAACAAAAATTTTAACATTATATAATCCTTATAATTTTATAATCTATATTATTAGTTTCCTAGATTTAATGTAAGAACAAATTCATTTTTTTCAGATAAAAAAAGTCTTTTTCAAAAAATGCAATTTTACCGGATTTAAATGATGAAACTTTTTTATATCCAATGTTTAAAACTTTAATATATTCAATTTTACAAAATAAACTTATTATTTAGAATCAAAACATAAGAATTTAGTTTCAATAATTTTTTTTGTGTTTTTCTGATAACTTTCATATTAGGGTGAATAGTAAAAAATACTATATTTTAAATGAAAACAACCTTATTAGTCAAAATAATTTTTAGCATTAAATTATATAGTTTGAAGGTCTGAAAGTATAAATAGATTAAATTTTTACCATTTAATCATATTATGGTCATCATAATTAATTTCACATGGAAATTGGACATAAACAAGTGTTAATATTTTGATAGTTATTATTTCCTAAAAATATTCTTTTTGGTTTTGACAAAAGGAATTTATTTTAAATTAATAAATGAAATTTATATGTTTTGAATTTGGTAAAATAGACTCCATTTTTGAATTTTTAATATCAAAATTATCTTAGGGTGAATTTTTTGTATGTTTCTAAAAACTATCAATTTTTTATGAATAGTGAAAAACACTACGATATTGGTTAAAACCGACTTTTCATTTAAATAATTATTAATTTTATTTAAATTTATTTTTTTAAAAAATAGATACATTATAATTATATAATTTAAATTTAATTCATTGGAGTCATTTTATAATAATTTTAGATATATAAAAATTTTTCTTGAAATTTTACTGTCTTTTACTCACCTCCTTTGAGAATTTGCAAATTTCCATAAAACATAATTTTACCAATTATGTGAATTAAATTTAGAAAATTTTAGAGATATGGTTGATATCTGTAATTAAAATGTGGTTCATTAAGATGAAAATATATTTTGGTGAATAGTAACTTTTTTACTTTTATTTACCACAGTTAAAAGTAAATACAATAATTTAATATAAAAATGATAATACTATTACCCTAACACATGTCCTAATTCTATTGGATAAGTATAATTCATCCAAAAACAACTTTAGGAATAAAATATGATCCTTCAGGTCCACTTGGATTAGATTAGGACATTTATTATTATTTAATTCAAAGAAGAGTTAAATGTGTTAAATTCAATGTTTAATAATTAAACAATTTTTAATATAGGGTAAAAAATAAGATAATTTAGACTATAAATATTAATCATAAAGCTAAAAAGATTTACTACATAATGGTATTTTATTTATATTTTTTTAGACATTAAATAATTTAATTTATTTATGAAACATTAATGATGTAGTAATTAACCAATTAATGAAATACTAAAAAAATTGATATTATAAATATCCAAATAAATGTAATTTGAAACTTTTTATGAATTAAACTAATTTTATAGGTTATTATGACATGTTAGGGTTGGATAGATGAATTTTAATTTGAAGTAATAATGTTGTTATGAATTTAGAAAAAACAAAATACTAAATAGTGTCAAAATTGACATAAAAGAGTTTTAAAACTAATATAATATTATTAAATGATATTATTTTTCCAAAAATCCATAGTTCGGAAGAAAGACTTATATAATGATATGTGTATCATTAATGAACCACTTTGGGTTCTCTTGGATGTATATATTTAGTTTATTAACCATATTATATAAAAATAAAAAGAGACATGGTAAAAGTCAAACTATTTTACTAAGAGTTAAATCATAATGATAAAGTTAATATAGTGACCCAAACTTATCTAAATCCTATTGGTTGAGTGGGTTTTGACATATAATCGCCTTATCCTCTAAATAATTCATTTTTGAGCCATTAAAAACATAAAATTATTTAATTATAAAATAACATTTCTAGCTTTTTCTAAGGTGCCCCTCACCCCTCCTATAAAAGGAAGTCCCCATTCTCTCAAATTCACACCTTCAAAGCCATTTTTCATAGACAAACCGAGACCAAATAACCTCTCAAATGTCCTCCCATCATCCTAGAGGCCTTCATTTATTCAGAAAGCCAACCTATAGATCCCATTTGATCAAATAAAAAAGATGAACCCGGAGAAGAGGTAAATATTCCATCACCTCTTTCAAGTTTTTTTCTTCTTCCACTTACCCTTTCTTTGTTGTTTCCATTATAAAATTATAATTCTAGTATATTAAATATACTATTATGTTATTATAAATATGGTAAAACCATATTCATTATTCTATCCATCCTTTGAATGACATGTCACCATACGTGCGTACGTATGGCTTACCATCTCCACGTCGTGGTGTAATTGTTATTTAATACATTATTATTTTGATGGGTATAATAATGATGTGTAATTTATGTAAATAATAAGTATAACATGATAATTATTATTTATATATTATATAACATCCAAATTATATATTATTTTAATATCAAAATAATGATATTGTCGCACGTGCGTAAGTACGGATTACCGTCTCCAGGAACGCGATGAGATTAATTCCCTTTCGTATCCATTCAAGACTAATTTTCATATGATGATTAAAAATAATTTTTAAAGAATTAATATCATTATTAATATTAATATGATACATCTTATCCATAACAAACATTACTTTTGTAATAAATCATATAAAAGAAAATGAATCAGTTAACACCCAAAACGACAATAATACAAAGATATTATTTAGAAAGAAATATTATAAGATCATATATTATATCATATTAATGTATATGTTTCTTTTATAGTTTAATAACAATCATTTCACCATTATACAAGAGGTTATCCTACCATCGACCAAGGAAAGGTGTAAGGTATGGTTTACTTTCACAATCTCTTTATTATCCGAGGTTGTTTTTACATAAGTATATACTGGGACATCTTTATCATCCCCATCCATGTTTCTTAAAAATGTATTCCAAATTTTTTTTACTAATTACTAGACTATGGTTTAATGTAATTTATAACCTTGTTTTTCTTTTTATAAAATGGTTTGAAAGTAACCTTTCTTTCATTTTCCAACAAGTTACTTTATTACATTTTCAAAATAATTAAGGTAAGAATGTTTTCTTTAACATATATGTCAGGTGTGGCTGTTTTACTCCATTATAACAGCATGGAAGCTTCCCTTACAAGATTATAATAATATTTCCAAAATAAATTTTTTCTTTTATAGTTATATTAATATAAAAAGATTACAAAATAGAAGTAAATATTTCTCTAAAATGGTTTTTATTTTATCTATGTCAACATGCATTGATAGATTTTATGATTATTTGAGGTTGATTTATTATGATACCAAACATAAAAATTATATTGAAGGTATGGTGATATTCTTGTCTGTGGATGTGTTATTTTCACACCATTTATGGTTTATGGATAAATTATTGACATTTCGTATGCCAGTTTTAATAGAAATAGTTATGTTATGTTTAATCCTTTTTCTACGAGGAATGCATTGGAGTTAGTAAGTGATAGGTGGAGCCCACTATAGGTCCTCGGTGCAATGGTAGGTCTCATGAGACAAACTAGTGTCTTGGAACAAGGCCTTGAAAAAATCGTATTTGTAGTCTTGGATCAAGGCCTTGACTATGTGGTTTTGAAATTCTAGGATTATGAAATTCATCATCATTAATGTGGCTATTGATATTGAATGTAATTATTTGACAAGTAGAATATCCATTTGATTAAGTATATGGAATTATTTTGATTTATATTTTCCATATTATAAAGAATTTTATGTTGAAAAGGCTTTTATTTTAGTTTTATACATTGTCTTAAATGTTTATGCCTATTTATGAATGTTTACACTATATTGTTATCCTTACTGAGCATCTTAACTCACCCCTTTATATGTTCTACTTTTCCCAGGATGCGAAGAAGTATATTATGACTGACCTGTACGTATAGTATATGGGATCTCAGTGTTGTCCATGGAAACAATGTTTTTGTAGTTTTCTATTTTATAATGTAATGTAAACCATAGGAATGTATCTAGTACTTCCAAGGCTACTATACTAATCGGTCTTACGAGACTTGATTCCTTGTGATCATGCCAATGTTAAGTAATAATTCACGAACTATGGGCTTCTAGGGGCTGGGTGTAACACTCATATTAAGGTTAAAACATGGTTTAGCACATTACATGCTCTTGTGTTAAATTTTATTTTCCAATCACATTGGAGATTATATTTTATAAAATAGATTTATATTTATAAATTTTATATCAAAATTATCTAATAATACTAATTTTTTTAGGAATAAAGGATAAATTACCAATGTATAAAAACTAGTTCTAATGGCGAGAACTTAAACAGGAAAAGTGATTAGCCTTAGTGGTTAATGGATAACATGATCAACAAAGGTTAGTTTTTTGTGGTGGAGAATTAAATTAATGTTATCTTCCATATACATTATTACTTTTCAATTTTGATGGCATTTGTATTGAGAGTGAATTTCTATTATTGATAGTTTTTATTATTTACAAAAAATCAACACCCCATTTATAAATGTGCACTCTCTATCATATAAATTCAAAAATAATGATTTTTTTTGGAAAACTAATCCAAAA
Organism: Viscum album; assembly: GCA_963277665.1. Lineage (NCBI taxonomy): Eukaryota > Viridiplantae > Streptophyta > Magnoliopsida > Santalales > Viscaceae > Viscum > Viscum album. The sequence goes on from OY728156.1 coordinate 896,450,539, forward strand.
ATAATAATTAAATCCATTTTAATGTCTTATATTATTTTATTTTATTAGTATACCCTCTTATAAAGGATTTTTTCGTAAAACTTAATATGTTATCTCTGAAAGGTGTATAGCTCTTAATGAAGAATTTTTTATTTCATTCTTCTTCCACATCCTTCAAATTTAATTAAAACATTTCGATATGAAACCGTTAATAAATTAAAAAAATTGGAATTTTATTTATGTAAATAAATAAATTTTTATTGTTCCCCACTTCTATCAAATGGAAAAAAGAAAACATTATTGTAATGACCGAAATATAAACACAACTTACTCTATTGTTTTAGAACTAGAATTTACATTAGAGATTTTTTTTATTTTATTGTTTTATAGAATTAGAAAAAATTCAAAAAAACTAATCACACACATTACATGTGTTCACATATTATATGTATCAATTTTTTCCATCAAAGGATACCCTTTTGGAATAAAAAAATATTTCTTTCCAAGACACATCCTCAATTCAGTCATCATGGTATGTTTACTATCCATGCCAATCTTAGGGCCTATAAAAAACATTTTAAAACAAGGGATGACCACCAAAAGATCAGTACGAGACATAAATAAAGAAAATCAACAGTCCAATGAAAACATGTAAACCCATTAAAAACATTTTCTTAAATACTAATTAAAAAGCATAGAAAAATATTGTAGGTGCCTTAAGAAATCATTACCATGTCAATCTTACAATCACCCTTACATTTGGAATCATCATATGGTATACTTGCATCTCTTTAATGCCTAATTCATTGGAGAGCTATAATGGGGCATACCCATATAATAAGCTATATCAAGATCACCCAATTTTCATGATCTATAATGGAAATTAACCCTTCATATAAGCTATATCGGGGTCACCTGTGACATATAATGGGGATAAACATTTCATATAAGATTTATCAGGTTTATCCATTAATTTTCCATGTACCTACAAATAAATTTTTTCAATTTTCAACATGCCACACATAAAATTTCAATTTCATTCATAAAAAACATTTCAAGTTGTTGAAATAAACAATCTATTTTAAAAAACAAATTTAAAACATTTATATAAGTAATTATTGAATCATTTTTTCCTATACAGCATTGAATTTTTTTAATTAAATTCAAAAATTTAAATTTTAAAATTTTAATGTTTATAAAAATAAATCCATAAGACCATTTTGAAAACATGGACTGGAATATGGTATATTAACAAGAATAAATGAGTAAAATACATAAGATTATGTTTTAGTTAGAGTCCCTTACATTGAGTAAGAGTCAACACATATAATGGTTGTATTAATGAATTATATATTTTATTAATTATTAACATGATTTAGAACCTTGTTAAGGGTTATTATTCCTTTTATATCACTTGTTTTAATTTTATAACAATTACATTATTAGTTATGTTCCAGTATGATATTTTTATGTTATTCAGAAATTGATTCTAATATTACATTGATAAGATTTCTGTAGTCAAAATTGTAATAAATAAATCATATATAGAATAATGTATATGAAATAATAATAATTTTTATATATGAATTATACTTTTAAATAATATCATTAATTATGGTCATGAAAAATTAACTACTTTACAATCACGGAGATGGTAATTCATACATACGCATGTGTAATGTTCCAATTATTCTATTTTCATTATAGAAAGAAGGTAAATCTTATATTATATTTAAAAAATTATAATAATATAATTAATGTAATATTTATCATTTTAATATACTTATATACATTATCCATGTTATGTGGGGAATAAAAGAGAATCTCATCGCTTCGTTGAGGTGATAGTTGACTCGTACGCATGAACGATGTTATCATTTTTATGTTCATGGAAAGTGAGAGTGTATTTAATATATTATAATGTTAAATTTTTTAATATTTCATTATTATCACATATGAACATTAATTTCATCATTGTAACCAGTCATGAGAGATGAAAATAGAAAATGAAATATATCGATTCATTGTTGTGAGGGTTGATACATACACACAAATAATAAATTCCATTCCCATTTGATAGAAGTGGAAATGTATTTAGATGATGATATTAAAATAACAAAATTTAAGTATATATAAGATATTAGAGTTATTATTTCATCATAGATGATGATGATTTGAAGGAAGTGGAATAAGAAAAAAATGGAAACACTTAAATAAAGAAAATATCACTCTTTTAGACTATCACCATTCTTAACACCTTAAAACCTATATGGAGAGTGTTAATCAAAAAATAAGGCCTCATGAATGTGTGATTGATTCTAAGAAGGGTTTTGGAAAGATCCTATCTTAACCAAATGGTTTTTTATGTTTAATGAATATAGATGAATGGGTTCCCTTTTATAGGAGAGGGTGGGGAACTCTAAGAATTATTAAATGTATTAATTTAATATAAATTTATCACCAGTTTCCAATGAGATTAAATTTTGATATATAGAATATAATAGTATTATTGTTTAAAATATTCATATAAAATAAATATTTAACATGTATTTATTTTATTTTAATCCTTATCATTTTGTTTTAACCCTTATTTATCTTTTTTAATTATTATCCTAATATCACGTAATGTTTAATTTGAAGGTTAATATAATTACTATAAAATGAAAATTACCCCTAAATGTCTTCTTTCAGAAATTATATGTTTTTATAAAAACTAATTTTGAAAATCATGGATTTGTAGAAATTTTAATTCATTTAATTAAAAGTTTTATATTTTAAGATATAAATTATGTCAATTTGGAACTATTGATTACATAACTACTTTTAAAAATCATAACAACTTGATTACTTAAAAAAATAAACATTAAATCATTGTTAACATGTAATATTCGTCTTTAAGATAAGTTTATGGCATCAAATAATTAAAATTCTATTTAGTTAATATTATTGATATCATTTATTCGATTATCCCTTTAATAAATTATTTACTAAATCATCATTCTGTCCCAATTTAATTTAATTATTTATTTTATAAAAATTGTAAATAAATTATATTGAGGTATATAAACATTTTATATTTCAAATGACTATTTTTATTAGAATTTTTCATCTATAAAACCATATATTTTAAATTATTTACATTATAAATATATGAATTTAACATTTTTAACATACCTTTAAATAAAATATAATAAATGTCATATTTATAACCAAGTGTATTTAAAAATGTTATAATTTTATCATGAGGTTTATTTCGATCATAAACCAATCATACAATGAAATTTGAAAAAATATTAGGGTAATTTTATAATATTATAATATTATTTGTACCTTTAATTACATTATTTACCCTTAACCATAGTAAATCAAATAATAAAGGTACTAATCTCCAAAAATTAGGTTGATCATATTAGACCACAATAATCATACTGATTAAAAAAAATTCATTCCATTTAACATAATTTACTTCATTGAAGTGGCTACAAAGATTTTAAAATTAATCTCATTGATGTATCAAGGAAATTGGTTTGAAAAATAAAAACAATCAAAACTACATGATGTTTTTTTAACCAAATTCAAATAGAAATTGATTACAATGACCTAAATTGGATTAAATGATAAATATTATATTTAATTATTCTTAAAAAACAATTAAAGTGATAACATAACAATATAAATAATTTATATTAAAATGAATTTTTGAAATAAAATGCAATATTTTTCAATATTCATAACAAATGAATATTATCATTAAAATACCAAAGATACAAATAAATAAATATTTATATCATAATTCTAAATAATATGTATAAATTACCTTATAAAATTTAAAAATGTGGTTAAAATTATATTGAAAATAGTATTTTCATGAAAAGGCAGTAAAACTCTGGTTTTTTGAAAAAACACCAATTTTTATACATAAATTTGAATATTTTCTTAGATAATGTCTATAAATCATATAATCAAAATTTTCAACATGATATTGAATTTTTATTTCATTAATATTATCCAAAAATAGTGATTTGATTATTTTAAAAATATAATTATTTACATTTAATTTTTTTTCATAAAAATACTTCCTTTATATTCAATTGGATTGTATTTCCATGTCTAATTAATTTGGTAGAAAAGTAATCATTTTATAAACATCCTTAAACCATATTTTCATTATTTAGTTAATACTGTTCATTCATATCCTTCTAATAGCTAGGTTATAACTCTATCATTTAAATAATATTTAGTTGTATGCTAATGATCAATTTGGAATAACATGTATTCTATCAAACGTTCTGTTTTCTTTTAAAAACTAAAGATGTTATGTTCCTCGAATTTCTTTAATAAATTTCATCCTCACAATTAGAACTAGGGATAAATAACTAGAGGTTTTACTTTTCAAAATACCTATTTTGAAATCCAACATTGGGAAAAGGGTCAATGAGACATTCACTTTAAAATAAATAATGGGATTTATGATTGTCAACAGATATAATACATAATTGGTTTCCATTTTGGGAAACATGTACATGGATGATAAAAATAACCATCATGTTCTGATGTATAGTGATAAAAGTCATGGATATGAAAAATTTAGCATTCCCAATACTATAAATCAGTGATTAGTTAATTGGACATTGATTAATTAGTAAGAAAAGTAAATGTATAATTTTTTTGTTTCAAAATAATTTTCTTTGATTTGAGGAATTCATTTACATACAATACTACAAACATGAAGAAAAATTCTTACTTAAAAAATAGAGTTGCATTATTTTGTAAATTTATATCATAAACTCATCTTTTTCTCTAATGATTAGTATTTAGGATGAATTTTTTACAACTAAAGCAATAGAATCATCTTTTATAATATTCTGAAATCCTTATAATAATAAGGATCTATTTGTCCTATCTTGAAAAACTAATGAAAATCAAAATGGTATGGTAAAGATATGGAAATTCCCCGATAATAATAGAGAATTATTTCATAAAAAACTACATTAATCTCTATAATTCAATAGTGTTAACCAAAGTCCAAATTTTTTTTACCAATAACTATCCTTAAAATTACTCTAAATAATTCTAGAATAAGATTGAATCCCAAAAAACAGAAGGATTTGATCACATAATTTCAATGATAAGTTATCACATTTATCTCCAAATAATATCAATTACTCTCGATGTCTCATCTAAAAAGAAATTTTCATAATCACTTATTCTCTAGGATACAATAATTGTTTCTATGAATAATATGAATCACAATTAGTCCACAATATGAATATAGTTTTTTCCAAATAAAACTCAACGTTTTTTACTCAAATAAAAGGCCCTGGTTTTCTATTTCCCTTAATCATAAATGGTTACCAAAATTATAAACACCTTCCAAAACAATATTAATCAGTTAATAACAAAATAATTTCCTAACCAAAGGATACATATTCGATAAAGCGAGGGATCCCAAAATAAACTTATTATTTATCCATTAACTCATTTAACTAAAAAGAAAAATTCATATTATCATGGGACTACATATAGGATAGTGGTAGGCGATGCAACCATGTTTCCCTTTGGATGTGTGTTTGAAACCCGCTGCCTTAGATGATGTGGATGATTTCCACCCATCCTGAAGGTTTTGAATTTTCTAAAACTACATAACTCATAAAAAATTATTAAAAATAAAATTCTAAAAAATAATCATAACATGTTTTATCCCCAATTTTTATATCATACCATTCATTTTACTTTTAAAAATTAATAACCAATAATTAATTAAAAAATATGTGTCTCAAAAAATACTATTAATAAACAAAAATTTTCATAACATAAGGCCTAAAAATGTGTTTCTAAGACACTGAACTTATGATCAACATGATATTTATAAACTCATTATGACATCCATAACACTTAATAAGGCTTATTAATCTCCAAGGTGGTCTAAACCATCCTCTAATACAACCTATAAGGACCTAAACATAACCATAACTTATTCTAGTGGTTTTTAAATACAATTTACATTCCAGGATATTTTCAATTTATTATTTTACAAAAATTTGTAAAAGTATTAAAAACTAAACCCATACATTGTATGTGTTCACTTATAATTTGTACCCATTTGTTCCAGCAATGGAATCATTTTTAAAATAAAACGTTATTTATTTTCAAGACATATATTCTATACTCATAATAAAGAATATTAATTGTCATTATTAATATTAAGACATGCAGAAAAATTTAAAATCTTGGGATGAGCACAATAATAATAGTGAGTGACATAATTGATTAAAATCATTAGTACATTAAAAATGAATATCCATATGGTTGAGATCCATAATTAAAATACACAATGAACTGGAGAGATATAATAGAGATCACCCTTCATATGATCTATATTGGGAACACCCATTTTTTTATGAGCTATAATGTTACTCAACCCTTTGAATAACCCATATTAGGCCCACCAGTGAGATATAATGGGGCTAAACCAATCGTAAAATCTATATCAGGGTCACCCAATATATGTAAAATTACTAAAACCAAATAGTTTTCAATTTTTATCAAGTTTCTCATTAAATTTAATTTCCACTCATAAGAAAACATTTTAAGTTATTGAAATAACAAATACATTTTCAAATATAAATGTAAAACATTTAACAAGGATATTTATGAATCAATGTGTCCTATAACACATTGAAACATTTTTAAAACAAAATTCAATAATTTACATTTCTAAAAATTAATGTTTATATAAATAACTCTATAAATCCATTATGAAAATACGGAAATGAATGTGATAAAATAACATGAGTAAATAATTAATACACATAAAATTGTGTTTTAGTAAATGTGTCTCTTACCTTCTTTCTGACTCATCATCTAAAATATTTATCTGTATAAATAAAACATTTGGTTTATTATTTAAAACATATAAAAACATTTTATGTTTTTATATTACTTTTATATTAATTATTTTTATGTTAAATAAATACTTAATTATTTAATTTCATGTTGGATGTTCAGACGTTATTTGGTTCATAAGTCTAATATGAAATTGATACAATGTATATAGTCAAAATGGTCATAAATACATAATACATATATTAATAAAAATAAAATAACAATAAATTTTATAAATAAGTAATTATTTTAAATAACAAAATTAATTATGGTTATGAAAAATTAAACACATTACAATCATGGAGACAATAAGCCATATGTACGTTTGAGTAACGTTTCCATAATTAAAATGTAATTTTAGAAAGATGGTATGTATTATTTTTTTAATGAATTATAATAATATACTTAATATCATATTAATAATTTAAATGTAGTAATATATATTATCCAAGTGATGTGGTAATTAAAAACAAAGTACATCACTTCATGGAGGTGATAGTTCACACATACGCATGAACAACGTTATCAATTTTATGTGCATAGAATGTAGGAAAATAATTGATATATTATTAACTAAAAAAGATAAATATGGGATTAATATAACATGTGGACATTAATTTCATCACTATAACTAGTCAGTAAAGTCTATTATAGAAAAATAATTTTATCGGTTCGTGGAGGTGATAGTTTGCACATACACATGGATGATTAATTCCATCCCCATTTGATGGATGTGGAGATGGATTTTGGTGATGATATTAAAATAATTACCTATCAGTATATTTATTATTTTGGAGTTATTATTTCATAATTTATTAATATTTTTTTAAGGATGTCTAAGAACAAATATAATAGAAACACTTAAATAAAAACATTACTATTCATTCAGACAATCACCTTTCTTAACACATTAACACCTCCAAGAATGTTGTTGAGTCTAAAAGAAGGCCTCAAGAATGTGGGAAAAGATCCTATGAAGGGTTTTTGGTAAATATTTTACAATAAATATTTTTTCAATTATATGGAATATAGATTAATGGGTTCCCTTTTGTATGAGAGGGGAGGGGCACTTTTGGAATAATTAAAATCTGTTAAATTAATATAAATTCATTTTCTATTCTAAATTGCATAAAAATGCCATATATTTAAGATAATATTTGAATGGTTTGAAATCCTATCAGAAAATATTATATATATATATATATATATATATATTATTTGATTTTAATCCTTATTATTTTTAACCCATATTTAACCATTTTAATTCTTATCGTGATATCAGGTAATGTTTACATTGAGGGTTAATATAGTTACTATAACATTCCAAACGACCCGTAAATGAGTCCTTTATAAAATTATATATCATATACCAGATATTTGGTTTAATTTATTTTTTTAAAAAAATTTATATCATTTAATTAAGTATGGTATATTTTGAGATATGAATTATGTCAATTTTGACACTTTTCATTAATTAACTTTAAAAAAACATAACATTATTTCTTAAAATAATATATTTTAAATCATCCCTCAAATTTCATAGTTATCCATAAAATCGTGGATGGTGTAAAATATTTTAAATTTTATTCATTTTAGTAATAGTAATAATATTTATTTGATTTTTAATTTAATAAATTAAATACATATCATCAATTTTCTATAATTAAAAATAATTTTTTTTCTAAAAAATATAAATAATTTTTTATTATGTAGAAATCATTTTTCATTAAAATTAATATTTATAGTCAAATTTATCTTCTATATATCCCTATATTAAAAATTATTTACATAATAAAAATCTGATTATGAAAATGTTTACATATATATAAATAAAATATAATAAATTTAATATTCTTAACCAAGTTAATTAAAAAAGATATAATTTCTAACTAATGTTGATTTTGGTTGAAACCCACTCATACAATGACATTTGGACAAGTGTTAGTATAAGGACCCTGCCTTAAACATTACATAATCTTGAATGAAGTTAATAATTCACATTTAGGATCTTTTTATGTTTATAGTTTTAGATAATTAGGCCATAACATAAACATAACATCTTGAATATTACAATGTAGACACTTTTACCCAGTATACATTTTTTTATAAAATAAAAACTCTAAAAAATGATTCATGTATTGTTCCATATTTTAGAAAACATTACTTTTCATGGATTCCATCCTTCACCCAATTCATCATTATGTCCTATGAATAACATTTCAATAACATTGTAAGAGAATAAAAAGATCAATAAGGGATAAACAAAGAAAGAAAACTGTTAGTTTTTCAAAAAAACAAGTAAACCATGAATATCGTATCATAAGTAACACTTTTTACCTTTATGAAGTAGTTAATAGTCTTTACTGAATAAAAAATCAGTGGTTACCATTTTGTAACCAAAATATTACCATAAAATCAATATAAAGAATACATAACATATATAGGTTACTTGGGACATAAATGTACATAAATGGAATAACCATACAATTGACTTCCACACATATCACTAAATGGTATAGCCATATAGCTGAATTCCATACCAAATGCATTGGAGGTTATAACATAACCACCCATCCTAGTTTAACATGACACCACCCATCTTTTGATTTATCACGTAACCACCCATTAAATGTCTAAGTACCATTATAAAATTATAACACATAAAATATTAAAAATATAAATATTTCACTAATAACATTTCATTTTCTATAAAAATAAATCATTTCATGATATTGAAATAATAAATCTATTTCAAAAACCATTTTCAATACCAAAACACCCAAAAAATAGAAAAAGGGGTTTCATTTTAATTTAAAAAAACTTGAAGGCATATAGAGGAAGCCAACTAACGATTACGGTGACAGAGAGGTCATTGTCTTCAGAAATGTTAAAAACAATCCTTTTTTGTTTAGTAAAACGCTTCATATAAAAAATATTCCATTTGAATGAAATAAAAAGTCAAAGTGGTTAGTTATATACCGTATAAAAGTATGTCAGGTATAAAACATAGTATGCCTCGATGAATGGAGATTGAGATGAAGTCCCTTACCTCATTTCCGACTTGACCGATTCATTATTTAAATTCCGGAATAATAAAAATATGCTAATTTTTACATTCTTAAGAACCATTTCCAATTTTATTATTCCTTTTATATAACTTATTACCTTGCTATAACACTTAGTTAATTTTTTGAGTTTATATGGGACATATTGTCAATGTTCGGAACTTGAGTTAAAAATCAATTGGTTAAAATTAAAAATTGTCCATGTGGTCGAAATTACATTATCTAAAAACTGATATTCATGATTTAGATATCATACATATCATACATATCATGTATATTTATGTATTTATAATGGAACATAAAACTTGGAGATAAGAAATGAAATGCACCGTTCATTTATATGGTAAGCCGTAAGTACGCATGAATGCTACTTTCATTTCTATTTCGTATTTTAATGGATTGAAAACTTAACTATAAATAGGTATATTATAATTCTAGTATATTATAATATATATAATAACATTAACTCCATCCTTTATACATTCCACGTATTTCATGACCGAGTCATATCACTTTGAGGGGGCGGTAGTCCACACTTCCTCACATGAAATTATCATATTTAACCACAAAGGAAACAATAAAGGTATTCTATAAATGAAAAATAAAGAAACATAGAAAAAATATAAATATAATATATATAACATATAAATTTAGTTTTATCATAATAGCCACCATGAGAAGCGGTAGGAGAAGATTGAACAATCATCATTTCATGAGGCGTTAGGTTGTCGTCCGCAGAAACAATATGTTCTTTACCAATTAGATGGTGGTGTGTGTACGTCTAGTTTGAATAATTCTCATATAAACAAGATTTTATATTGAGGTTAATTTATTTTCTATAAATTAGACAAAAAAAGTGTTTAGGGGGGTTCGATACGGAATATAAAATAAATAACTTAAGAGAAGACGTTACCTTTAAATCGGGTAACTCCATTTGGTTTGAACCAAAAGGGTTTCTTAGAGTTCCTTATGCATAAGGTAAGGATTCTATGTGGAATAGAGGGATGTAGTAAGCTTAATTGAGTAGAGTGTGGACAATCCAAGAGGATGGAGAGGTGTGAGTAATGAGTTAGAGGTGAAGGCTCTTTATAAGGGGGAGGAGGGGCTCTTTAGGAAGGTATGAAAATATTTTTTTATTATATTATGATTATCAATTTATAAAGGTCCATAATTCAGTAATGTCGTAGATAAGTTGACACATGTTTCATATAAAATCATATAATAATAATTGGAATGGTTTTTATATTATTTTAATCATTATAATCTTATTTATTTAAATCATCTATTAATGAGGTTAACACTGTATCATTATTGTGTCGTAAATGATTTTATTTAATAGATGTCAAAAATATTTAAAAAATACCATTTATAGGAAATATATATTTTATTTAAATTTAATATTTATATTCTAAGAGATATCTTATATAACCCAATGTAAAAATTGATATTCAAAAAGATATATGTTTATGTCATTTTTGTCTTTACTTTAAATTAATTAATATAAAGTGTCATTATCATTGTTAGGTGTCTCCATAGGGTCCTATAATTGAACCATGGTTTTCCAAGGTCTTAAATGTATCATTTAATTATATTAGTACACATTTTATCATAAATTAATAATATTGTAATATTATATTTACCTTGAATTACCCTATTTACGTTTAACTGGAGTAAATAAAAGTCAAATGGTTTTATTCACCAAAAATTAATTTCATCTTATTGAACCAAATTTTACATACTAATAAAAACCATGTATGTGGTATTTTAAAAATTCTATTCCTAGAAGTGGTAAAATTTTATTTAAATGAAAAATTCAATTTTTAACTACTAGTCATGGTTTTCACTATTCATCAAAAAATTGATGCTTTTTCAAAAAATACCAAAAATTCAGCTTAAGATATATTTGATATTCCAAATTAAAAAATGATTTATTTTTTAAAAAACTCAAATCATAGCTATGGGATTAATTAATTTAATATTAATTCCTATTGTAAAAACAAAAGCGTGTTTTTAAAAAAACAATTACTATCAAAATATTGACACATGTTTATGTCTAATTAAAAAGTGAAATTACTTACAACAAACTAAATTGGATTAAATGGTAAAAAATATAATCTAATTTCACTTGGAAAATTATTAGAAATATAATCTAACCATATAAATAAATTTTATTAAAAGGTTGTTTTTAATTAAATTACAGTATTTTCCACTATTCATTAAAAATTGAATTTTATCAGAAACATACCAAAACATTACCCAATGTAAATTCTGATATCCTGATTCTAAAAAAATATTTTATTTTGTGAAATATAACATATAAAAGTGTCAAAAACTTTATTTAAATATATTTTTCCATTAAAAGGTTGTAAATCGGCCTTTTAAAGAATAATAGACTTTTTGTGATTAAAATTAGATTCATTAACTTTTTATCCCTCTAACATTTATTAAGTAAATGTAAAAACATTTAAGAAATGGATAATAATATTGTAGTTATTTCTCTTCATTCCCTCCCATACAATTAATAGGAATTAACTACCATTTAAAATAATAATATATTATTATTATTTTGTATGTCCCAATGTTGTCTGAAACAAAAGATTTAAAAGAAAACTGTTGTTTCGTATCAAGTACGCCATCGAACATAGAATCTCATTTAATGTAAAATTAATATTTAATTCAAAAATATTAATAAATATGAAAATATCATATTCTTTACTTACATATTATGTTACATCCTTCCCCCATTTTTTGAATTGCAACCCCACAATTCTATTCACATATAAAATAAACGGGGTTATTTATCCCCAATAGTATTTTCAAAATACCACGGTGCCTCATTGAACTTATGGTTTTTCCACTAAACCTTTACCTGATTAATTACCTTATTTTGCAACACTTTCTCTCTTAGGTCAATATTTTGGAATGTTCATTTCTCATAAGAGATATTCTCTTTCAACTGAAAAACATCAAGGCTCAAAACATGAGATGAATCCGAAATATACGCTCTCAACATTGAAACATGAAAATCATTATATACGTGGGATAATCATGGAGGTAAATCCACTCTGTATGCATCTGATCCAACTTTCTATAAGATTTTATATGGTCTAATGAACCTCATACTCAACTTTCCCTTCTTACCAAAACGCATCACACTTCTCCATGGATAATCTTTGAGAAAGACATGATCACCTACCTTAAAAGAAAGATCGTTCCTCTGCTTATCCATATAACTTTTCTACATGCATTGAGCTGTTCTCAAGTCATGAATAAACTGAAATTTTTTTCCATATCTACTACCAATTCTGGTCCCATCAACTTCCTTTCACCAACTTCATATCAAAAAGCTGGAGATAGACACCACTTCCCATATAATTCCTCCAATGGAGCAATTTGTAAAATGGAATGAAAAAAATTATTATATGAAAATTCAACCAAAGAAAGATGTTGGTCTAAAAAACCCTAGAAATCCATCAAGAAAGCATGTACCATATCCTACAAGTTCTGAATTTTTCATTCTGACTACCCATCTGATTGGGGATGAAACGATGTACTAAAATTTTATTCAGTATCCAACGAATACTGAAGGCATTTCCAAATGTTATAATTAACCCCGAGATCATGATCAGATACAATGTATACGGGAACTCATTGAAAGCTGACTATCTATTTATTATACAACCTAGAAAGTTGATCTTGAGATAAAGTATCTCGAATAGGAATGAAATGTACTAATTAGGTCAATCTATCAACAATAACCTAGATTTCATTTTTACCTTGAGATGTCTTTGGTAGTCCCACAACAATGTCCATGGATATATTTTCCCATTTCCACTCTAGCACCAGTAAAGACTAAAGAATCCCTTTTGGTAACTATCACTCTGCTTTATCCTTTTAACAAGTCAAACACATCACATTAAATACAATAATATCTCTCTTTATTATGTCCCACCAGTAATATTCTTGAAGATCTTTGTAAATCTTTGTACTACAATAATGAACAAAAAACAGAGAACTATAAGAATCACATAATAATTATTTATTCCAATGTGAATCACAAGGCACACAAAATCTCTTTCCAAACCTAAAAACAAAATGTTCCAGCAACTTACCCTTTTGAACCAACTCTACCTTTTCCTGTAACTCATTGTCTTCCTTCTTCGTATTCTTAATTATATCTGATGGAGATGATTTAACTAACTCCTGAAACAAAACCGAGGAATTTCCTACACTAACAACATCTATGCCAATGTTCATCAAGTCTGTAATCAAAGGATCTTGTTCCACACATAACAAGGTTAATGAAGAATTAATTTTTCAACTTAAAGCATCAAACACTTTATTTTCCTTTCCTGTATGGTAATGAATCATGCAATCTTAATTCTTGATTAACTTCAACCATCTCCTCTATACCATTTTCGATTATTTCTGAGTGAATATATACTTAAATATTTTTTGATCAGTATATATTTCACACATTACTCCAAACAAATTATGCCGCTAAATTATTAATGAAAAAGACAACAATAGTTAATTTCAAATCATGTGTAGGGAAACTTAACTCATGTGGTTTCAACTAAGGTGAAGCATATGAAATTCACTAATCATTCTACATAATAAAACAACCATGTACTCTGAAGGTAGAATCATTGCAGATAACAAAATAACAATCTATATAAGGTAATGCCAAAACTAAATAATTCTACAATATTATTTTCTATTCCTAAAAACAATCATCAAATTCATTTTCCCAAATAAAATTAACACCTTTTTGAGTTAACATAGTCATTGGGCTAGATGACCATAAAACAATTTAAAAAACCCTCCTATAATAACCTGATAAAATTAAAAAATAGAGATCACAGTTAAATTTGTGGGTCTTATACATTCTTTAACAAAATTTCTTTTAGCAGAATCAACAGTTATGCCATTTTTTAAAATAATGTGACCATGGAATAAATTTTTTTGTAACCAAAATTCACACTTTCTTAATTTCCCATTAAATTTATTTTCTTTTAAGGTTTTAAATACAACCCTTAAATGACTTTGATGATACTATTTACTTTTATAATAAACTAAAATATCATCAATACGCAAAACCACCATTTATCACCTGAGTCAACTTATCCATCATTGTAGTAAACTGTTAAATTATGATTCTAACCATCTTAGGATATTAATTTGGAAGGTCATTTACCTATATATTCCTTCCCAGCATAGCTACCCTTTCCCTCTTTAGAAAACCATTCAGAACACAGAAATATCTTAGGCAATGCAATATGGTAATTTGTAAATGCTATATCATTTCAATATTAACATAAATTAATATATGGGTATTAATTTAACATAACCCTTACTCCTAAAGTTGTGTTAACTGACCTCAGATTCCAACTATAAGGAACCGTCCTTAAACATTACATAATCTTGAATTAATTTATCAATTCCCAATAAATATCTTTTCAGGTTTAGAGTTTTATAGAATTAGGCCATAATATAAACATAACATACTGTATATTACACGGTAGACAATTTTACTCAATATCATTTTTTTTCATAAAATAAAAACTCTAAAAAAAGTTTCATGTCGAGTTCCATATTTTAGACAACATTTATTTTTCTTGATCCCATCCTTGAACCTATTCATCATTTTGTCTAGTGAAAAACATTTCAAAAACTTGATATAATCATAAAGAGCTCAGTAAGGGATACACAAAGAAGGAAAACTATTAGTTTCTCAAAACAACATGTAAACCATTAATACCTTATCATAATTTATACTTTTCATAATTATGAAGTAGTAAATACTGTTCACTGAATAAAATATCATTTCTTACCATTTTGTAACCAACAGATTACCATAAATCCCATAGAATGAACACATAACATAAATAGGTAATGTGGGACATAAATATACTAAAATGGAATAACCATACAGTCAACTTCCACAAATATCACTAAATAGAATAGCCATACGTCCAACATCTAAACCCAATGCATTGGAGGTTATAATGTAATCACCCATCCTGGATTCTCACGACACCAACCATATTTGGTTTATCATGTAACCACCCGTCAAATGTCTAAGTACCATTATAAAATCATAACACATAAAAAATTACAAATATAAATATTTCACTAATAACATTTCATTTGACATAAAAATAAATCATTTCACATTATTGAAATAATAAATTAATTAAAAAAACAATTTTAAAACCAAAACACCCAAAAAAGAGTAATATGTTTCTCTTTCATTTAAAAAGTTACGTAAGTCTTATAGAGGAATCTGAAAAACGTTTATGGTGGCGGAGAGGTCATTGCCGCCGCAAAATTTACAAAAATAATTTTTTTCATTTAGTAAAACAGTTTGTATAAAAAATATTATATTTTAACGAAATTAAAATTCAACGTGTATTAATATATACCTAATAAAATAACGTCATGTATAAATCAATGTATGCCTCAATGAAAAAGGATTGAGACAAAGTCCTTTACCTCGTGTCTGACGTGACCCGTTCATTATTTTATTTCCTAAATAATAAAATTAAGTTAATTTCAACCTACTTAAGAACATTTTTTATTTTGATTATTCCTTTAATATCACTTATTACATTGAAATTACTATTTGTTAATTATTTAAGTTCATATCAGATATTTTTTCGATTTTCGGAACTTTAGTTAGAAATAAACGTGTTATAATTATAAATTGTCCATTTGGTCAAAATTCCATTATCTCCAGAATGATATTCATTATTTATAAATCATATATATCATATATATCCTGTATATATATTTATTTATAATGTTACATAAAATTTGGAGAAAAGAAATGAAATGCACCCTTCATGGAGAGGGTAAGTCGTACATACACTTGATCACTACCTTCATTTATATTTTGTATTTTAATGAAATGAAAACTTAATTATACATTGGTTTATTAAAATTCAAGTATAATATCATATATATAATTATATTAACTCCATACTTAATACATTTCACGTATGTAATGAATGAGTCATGTCATTTTGCAGGGGTGGTAGTGCACACTTCCCCAAATGAATTTATCATATTTAACGTCTATGGAAACCATAAAGGTATTCTATAAATGATAAATACAAAATCATAGAAAAAATATAAATATAATATATATCACATATAAATACAGTTCCATCATAATGGCCACCGTGAGAGGCAGTAAGAGAAGAATGAACAATCTTCGTTTCGTGAGGCGTCAGTTTGTCATCCACAGAAACAATATGTTCTTTACCAATTTTATGGAGGTGTGTGTAATTTTAGTTCAAATACTTCTCATAAAAACAACCTAGTATATTGCGTATACTATTGTTGCTATAAAATAAAGTAATAATAATATTTTAGGGGGTGGGAGAAGGAAAATAAAACAAAATAACTTTAGAGAAGACGTTACCTTTAAATCAGGTAACTCCCTTTTGTTTGAACCCAATATATTTATAAGTGTTCCTTATGCCTATTGTAAGGATTTATGTGGAAGAGAGGGATGTAGTGAGATTAATTGTGTAGAGTTTGGATGAGCCAAGGGTCTTGGGAGGTGTGATTAATGGGTTATATGTGAGGTGTTTTTATAAGGGGGGGGATGGGATCTATAGGAATGTCTGAAAATACTATTTTGTTAAATAATGATTTTCGGTTTCTAAAGGTCCAAAATTCATTAAGGTAAATGAAAATATGACTAATGTTAAAAATAAAATCATCCATTAAGATTTGGAAAAGTATTGGAAGTTGTTTTTATCTTTGTAATATCATTTATTAAAATCATTCATTAATGAGGTAAACACTACAACATTATTGTGTCATAAATAATTTTATTTATTTGATGTCTAAAAATTATAAAACAAATACCATGATTTCAAAAATATTTTTATCTTTTAAAAGAATATTTATAGTCAAATAGATATATTATATAACCCCATATAAATATTGATTTAGTAAAAGATATATGTTTATATCATTTTTGTCTTTACTTTAATGTAATTAATATAAAGTATCATTATCATTATTAAATGGTTCTATTAGGTTCGGAAATCTGCCAAAGGTTTTCCATGGTCGTAAATGTATCAACCAATAGGATTAGGACACATGTTAGGGTAAATTAATATTATTATAATATTATTTTTACCTTGAATAACCCTATTTACTTTTAACCGCATTAAATAAAAGTCAAATGTTACAATTCACCAAAAATTATTTAAATCTAATTAAACCACATTTTAAATTTTAAAAAAAACCATGTATGTCAAAATTTATAAATTCAATTCAAAAAAGCGGTAAAATTTCATTTAAATGAAAAATTCAGTTTTTAACTACTACTTAGTGTTTTCACTATTAATCAAAAATGATGTTTTACAGAAAAATATCAAACATTAAACTTAATCTATATTTGATATTACGTATTCAGAAATGATGTATATTATACCAAATTCAAATCATAGAAGTTGGATTAATTAGTTTAAAATTAATTTCCGTTATCAAAACAAAAGCATGTTTTTAAGAAATAATAACTATCAAAAGATTGACACTTGTTTATGTCAAATTTCAAAGTGAAATTAAATTCAATGGCCAATATTGTATTAAATGTTAAAAATATAATTTAATTACACTTTAAAACCAATTAAAAATTTAATATACCTATATAAATAAATTATATAACAATTTAGATTTGAATTAAAAGACATTATTTTTCATTATTCATTAAAAAAAGTATTTTATAAAAAAATAAAAAAAAATTACCGAAATTAAATTTTTATGTACCGATTCTAAAGAAATATTTTTTTTTTCCAAATAGAAAATATATAAAAGTGTCAAAAAAAATATTTAAAAAGGGTTCATCTTTAAAGGGAGATAAATCGTCCTTTAAAATAATATTAGACTATTTTTGTGTAAAATTAGATTCATTCACATTTTAAGCATCTTAATTTTATTAAATAAGTGTAAGAACATTTAACAAACATGTATAATAATATTCTAGTCTGTTCAATTCATTCCCTCCAATACAACAACTTGGAGTTAACTAACATTTAAAATAATATTGTATTATTATTTTTCAGTATGACCCAATATTGTGTGCATCATAAGATTACAAAGAAACCCATTGTTGTGTATTGGGTATGCCATCGAACATAGCATCCCATTTAAAGTAATGTTAATATTTAATTCACTAATATTAATAAATATAAAAATGTCATATTTTTTATTTACCTGGGATGTTACATCCTTACCCCCTTTTCAGAATTATGTCCCCACAATTCTATCCACATATCAAACAAATTGGGGTATTTATTCCTCATTTTATTTTCAGATTCCCTCATTTACTCTTTGACCTCATGGATTTTCGCAAAACTTTTACCTACTTAATTACCTTTCTCTATAACACTTTCTCTCGTCAGTTAAGAATCTGGACTTTTTGTTCATTCTAAGAGAGATTCTCCACCAACTAAACTACTTCAGAGATCAAAACATGAGATTAATCCAGTATATACTCTCTCAAAATTAAAACGATAAAAGAAATGTGTACCTCAGATAAACATGGAGGTAAAGCCACTTTGTACACAACTAATCAAAATTTCTTCATCATTTTATATAGTCCAATGAAACTCATACTAAACTTTCGCTCCTTACCAAAACACATAACGCTTTTCCATGGAAAACATTGAGGAATACATGATCACCTACCTCAAAAGAATGATCCTTTATCTGGTGATTCGTATAATTTTTTGACTTGCTATAATATGTTCTCATGTTTTTCTAAATCAGCTGAACTTTTTATGCCATCTCTTCTTCCAATTCTGGTCCAATCATCTTCCTTTCACTTATTTCATCCGAAAAAGATGTAGTTTGATACCACATCCCATATAATATCTCAAAAAAAGACATATGTATACTAGAATGAAAATTGTTATTATTATAAAATTCAACTAATGAAATATGTTTGTCCCATGCTCCCTGGTAATCCATCTAGAAAGCATGTAAAATATCCTCAAGGGTTTTAATTGTTCGTTATGACTGCCAATCTGATTGAGGATGATAAGATATACTAAAATTTAATTCAGTAACCAATGACTTCTAATTGCCTTTCCCAAAGGTATAATTAATCTTGGGATCATGATCAGATTAAATCTTGATGGGAAATCCATGCAACCAGACTATCTCTTTAATATACAACAAAGAAATTTGATCTAGAGACATTGCTTCTCAAATAGAAAATAAATTAGTAGATTTACTCTATCGATCAAAAATAACACAGATTGTATTAATACCTAGAGATGTATTTGGTAATCCCACAACAAAGTCCATTGATATATTTTCCCATTTCCATTGTGGCATCATTAAAAAATGAATCATCCTTTTATATAACTGCCACTCCGCTTTAACCTGTTGACATGTCAAACAATTCACAGTAAAGTCAGAAATTTCACTCTTCATTCTGTCCCACCAGTAATACTCTTGATGATCTATGTACACCATAATACTACTAGGTTGAACTGAAAATGGCGAACTATGATCTTCACATAATAATTATTTCTTCAGCTATGAATCACAAGGCACACATAATCTCTTTCTAAACCTCAAAATAAAATCGTTATGAAACTTTCCCTTCTGAACTAACTTTACCTTTTTTTGTACTCATTTTCTTCCTTCTGCAGTTTCTTAATTATGTCTAAAATAGATGATTTAACTAACACCTGAAACAAAATAGATGAATTACGTTCACCAACAACTTCTATTCCAAAGTTCATCGTGTCTTTAATCAAAGTATCTTCTTCCAAATGCAACTAGTCTAATGATGAATTACTTTTTAGACTCAAAGCATCAGCACCTTTATCTTCCATTAATAAATGATAATGAATCGTGCAATCATAATCCTTGATTAATTCCATCTATCTTCTCTGTCTAATGATCAATTCTTTCTAAGGTAATATATATTTCAATCTTTTGAGATCTGTATATATTTTACACTTTATATAATACCAATGATGCCTCTAAATTTTTATAGAAGAAACTACAACATATAATTCAAAATCATGTATAGGGTAATTTAACTCATGTGGTTTCAACTGACATAAAGCTTAACCAATTACCTGATTATTCTGTATAAAGATGTAGCCATATCCTTTCAATGAAGCATTTTTTATATCAAAACCTAATCATATCGTGAAGGTAATTCCAATACTGGACCATTCACCAATATTTTTTCGATTCATAAAAACAATCATCACATTCGTTTTTCCAAATGAGCATAACAAATTTTCGAGTTAACATAGTCATTGGGCTAGATAACTGTAAAAAAAATTTCAACAAACCTCTTATAATAACATGATAAACAAATAAAACTATAGATCTATTTTATATTTCTAGTTCTTCGACATTCATCAACTTGTTTTGTTTTAGTTGGATCAATATTTATTCCATTTTTTGAAATAATGTGACCAAGGAATGAAATTTTTTGTAAACAAAACTCAAATTTTCTGAATTTAACATACATTTTCTTTTCTTTTAATCATTTAATGTGAACCCTTAAATGACTTTCATGCTCCTCTTTACTCTTAGAATAAACCAAAATATCATCAATAAACAAAACAACCATATATCACCTCAGTCAATATAGCTATCACTGTAGTACACTATTCAATTCTGATTCTGAACATCTATGGATACTCATTTGGAATGTCATTTCCCATTGTATGGCTTCCCAACATAGGATCCCTTTTCCTGAATGGAAAACCATTCAGAACACAGAAATACCTTAGGCGAAGAAACATGGTACTATGAAAATGAGATATCATTTCAATATTAACATTAGTTAATTTATGGATATTAATTTAACAATAGTCTTACTCCTAATGTTTTCTAAACTGACCTCGGATACCAACTATAAGGATCCAGCCTTAAACATTACATAATCTTGAATTAAGTTAATAATTTACATTGAGGATATTTTTAGGTTTAGAGTTTTAGAGAATTTGGCCATAACAGAAACATAACAACTTGAATATTACAATTTATACACTTTTACACAGTATCCATTTTTTTCATAAAATAAAATCTCTAAAAAAGATTCATGTCTAGTTCCATATTTTAGATAACATTACTTTTCCTTGATCTTATCCTTGACCCAATTCATCATTATGTATTGTTAAAAACATTTCAAAAACATGGTATGAGCATAAAAGCTCAGTGAGGGATACACAATGAAGGAAAACTGTTAGTTTTTAGAATCAACAAGTAAACCATGAATAACTTAACATAAGTAAAACTTTTCACCATTTTTATGTAGTAAATACTCTTCACTAAATAAAAGATAATTTTAACCATTTTAAAACCAAAATATTACCATAATCCCATTTAAATAACACATAACATATAATGATAACATGGGACATTAACATACTTAAATGAAATAACCATACTGTCAACTTCAACACATATCACTAAATGGAATACCCATACGGCCAATTTCCATAACAAATTCATTGGAGGTAATAACATAACCACCCGTAAAAATTTTATGTACCATTATAAAATCATAACACATAAAATATTAAAAATATAAATATTTCACTAATAAAATTTCATTTGTAATGAAAATAAATCATTTCAAGATATTGAAATAATAAATCAATTTTAAAAAAATTCAATACCAAAACACCCAAAATACATAATAAGGGGATTCTTTTTTATTTTAAAATAACATTAAGGATTATAGAGGAATCCAACTAACGATTAATTAATTATGTCTTCGTAAGAACCACAAATATCCCTGGAAGTTGATGATTTCTTCCATAAATGTTGGCCTCACCCATGAATAAATTAATTATGTCTTTAAAGGGACCACAAATATCCCATATATTGTGATAATATTCCCTAATAATTTGACTTTCCTTAACCAAAAATCACATTTTTATAGATTTTCATAAATATTATTCTTTCATAAGGTATTCATCATTGTGGTTACAAGACCTTGATGCACCTCCTTTCTCTTGTAATGGATTATAATGTCATCTATAAAGAGAATTTTTTTAGGTAGTATCTAATGTCGATATTCATATAGTTCATGATATTTTATGGAGCATTAGTGACTCTTAAGGTAACTACTATGATCTCATAGTTTCTATACCTTGTATAAGAATCAATATTGGGGATATTATTATGGCCAAGACATTTCTAACCAATAATTTATCAAAAATATAATGTTTAAGGTGTCCAGGGATTTTTGGGGTGTTTTTTGGACACAAGAGTCATCCCAACTATGAATCCTTCAAATAGTTTTCCGAATTCAAAATTTTCTCTATCATCTCATCATTGTTGTGGCTCATTTCATGGTAGCTCATCTTGAAGGTAGTTTCAAGGAGGCGACTCTCTGGTAGTGGCTCCCTAGTTTCGGATTCCTTGTGGTGGTACCCTGGTGGTATCTCCCAGATGGGGACTCCTAGGTGGTGGCTTGTCTAGTAGTGACTCGCGGGTGGTGGCTCGTCTTGTGGTGACTCACTGGTGATGACTTACTAGTGGTGGATCCTCTTGCAGTGACTCTCTAGTATTTACTTAGTGATGGTAACTAATCTAGTGGTGACCTTTTAGTGGTGACTCAATGGTTATGGCTCTTCTGGAGGTGAATCAGTACTGGTGACTCGTCTGGTGATCGAAGTGTCTCATTTCAATAGTTTTCGAAATTTTGAGAATTTTCAGTTTTTTCCAGTTTTTCCATTTTTCCATTTGTTTAGAAAAGAAATGGGGTTGAATCCATATTCAATAGTATTTATAACAAATTTAAATGTTATTGATCATATTATAAATTTTTCCAATAGCCAACGGCGTTTAAAAGGTCAAATAGTGAGGTTTTATTGAGATTTACCTTTAATGGGAATTCAAAACTGTTTCAAATACTATGAGTTTTAGATCTAATAATTCAAAGTTGGAGACATTTCCTTCATTCATTCCTTCCCCTTTCTCATGATACTAGATGTACCAAATCTTTCTTCCTAAAAGAGTTTGGGAACAAGGTGCAGTAGTTGGTTAGAGCCACCCTAAAGAATATTCCACTTGTACACACCCCCTATTTTTTGTTACAAGTTAGGGAAAAAGGATTGTTACTTCTATGTAGTTTTTTCTTCTTTTATCTTTATGTGTATCATCTAGAATCAGTTTATTATTTTCAAATCTTTTGAACAAAGTTTCATCCAAATTAGTGATGATAATGAATCAATTTATATTGAATTTAAATGGATAGTGTAAAGTGAAATATGATGTTATAACTTCTTGTTTATTTTTCTTATTCAATTTGATATTATGATCATATGTCTTTAAAATGTTGATAAAAAAGTGATTATTTGTGGAATGATTATGAAACAACAAGTTTCTCTTCAATCCTCTATTATTATGATTGTTTGATTATCACCATAAATAAACGATTTACAACATATATTCAATTAATAAAATGAATCCCATAGGATTCAATATCTACTATCATAAAACTCTTAAATAATGAAATTAAATTGAATGAGATACCTTTTACTCTCTATATTTAAAAATGTGTTGTTTTGTGATATAAGATGTGATGTGTGGAATGGTTGTGGTTTGGGTGTGTGGGATTGATGTAATGTGAAAACTCTATATTTTTATGTGTGTGGGTAAGTGGGTGATATGTGTTTTTGTACTGGGGATTTGATATTTTTATGGTATAGTGTTGTATTAGGGTTGCGATGGTGGGTGTGTTATGGTTATGTAGTTTGTTTGTTAAATTAGATGCACTGGTAAAGTGATGTGGATGTGGCATTTGGGATGTGGCGTTATCTATATTTTGTGTGGTTGGTTCTATTATATCTACCCAGGTATTAATGTAATTGATAATTTATGTTAATAATTTCAAATGTGAATGTTTAATGAGTTCATTTATGATGGGATGCATTGATTAATTGGTCAGTGTATATATACAAACTAATGGGTTGGAATGATGAAGTAATTTTTTTTCCTAGATGAAATTATTTTTCTATGAAATGTTACTTGGACAAATAATAGTTTATGATAATGTGGAATTGATTAAAAAAATAGTGTCTTTGGAAAATTGCTTAATTATAAAAATATGAATTACGAAATGTGTTTTTTTGGGTTTTTAATTATTTATTGGTGGCACCGATTTGGAGGATTTTGTGAGATGGTTAGTTCTTATTATGAACCCGTAGGATGGGATTTCATGATACAACTATATATGTATATAAACTGTATGTTGTTGTGATTTTTATATGCACCCCAACCTTGTTGTGAACTATGTTCGAACACCCACATAATTGACTAAGAGTGTGTCTTTATCAAACATATCTATGGGAGGATGAATGACTGGCCTCTCACTCTTCCTTTATCCCTCTTCTATAAGATAGTGTCCCATGATTCATTGGGAGTGTTATGATGTATGGTCCCAAGTGTCTTTACGATGAGTTGGGATGTATGATCCCAAGAGTTCTCAGGATATATTTTGATGTGTGGTTTTAGGTGTCTTCTGAATGAGTTGTGAATTGATGTATTAGGTGTCATCTGAATGAGATGTGATGTGTTGTGATGGTGTAGGTGTGTGCTGCTGATATTTTATGGGTTATGGTGGCCCAACTATGTGCAAAAGTGATGTGATGTGTTTTTATGCCCAATGTGTGTGTGGTCAGAATTCAATGTGATGTGATATATTCAAATGTGGTGGGAGTTCCAAGTCATTTTCTATTAGGGTGTGAGAGTGGATAATCTGTGGGACGGTGGTTTGGGGTAACCTTTAATTGATGTTCTTCATATTATGTAATATTATACATGGATGGAGAATTTTGTGAGTGATCCTTAGTGATGTAGGCATTATGGATAATATTCCTCTCTATTTGTTGTTTTGTTATACTAATTTAACACGGTTTCCTTAGTATTCTCTTTTCACATATGCATGATAGACTATGGTTTTCCAACTTAGTTTACATGTATTATTATTCTATGTATATACATTTGTTTTAGGATTCCAAGAGGACTTTTTGGACAATTCTATAATTATATAGTTCGGACCATTGGAGTAGTTGTCGTGTCACTACATTATGTTCTATTATTTTATGTTTTACTTTAAAGACTTTTATATGTATCAAATTTGTTTTATACATGAATTGTAGGATAGATTGGCTCTATTTTATATTATTTTTTGGAGTTTTTTGTGGCTGATTCATCACATCTTCTAATATTATTTTATAATAAACGTTAATGGACCCATATTGTGTGATCCTTATACCCTTGGTGCTAGTCGCCAACCTGAAGCCTACATGAGGTGAGAATCAATTGTCATTATCTCATTTTTTCATTTCCATCTTCAGAGGGGTATCTTGGGAGGGAGGGGGTCATGACAAAATGGTATCATAGGTTGTGGTTGAGAGACAGGGTGGAGTTTGGAGTTAGGCACACTGAGGAATGCATGGGTTGGCATTAAAATTGTGTTAGTTTACCTTAGTTCATGACCTTTTCTTGGGATACCTGCAAGTACATGGGATTTTAGCACCCTCATGATCAATTGCACTGACTCTGAGCCTACCTAACAACCAACTATGGTGGCACTGCATTCTGGGTAGATACCTAGGAGAGGTACATGCATCATGATGGCTTGTTTTTTTATTTTAATTGAGTAATATTTTTAAGTAAAAAATTAGTTCAATAATTCATGGAGTTTTATGAGTTTTTCTAGGAAATTTCCAATGCTATTATTTCTAATAAATTCATTATTGTTTACTGAATTATTCCTATAACATAAAAGGGATGATGAAAATTTTAATTAACTAGCCCATTCTTTTTTTAAACCATGTATATGTTTTAATGTGTTTTTTCATTTCCTATTATATCATGATTCTTAACGAGTTGATTATTTAATTATTTATTATAAATTTATAACATGAAATTTTGTTTTTCTAATGTTTGAAATTGATAGAGATTAATGTTTATTGTGTTTTTTTATGAACATGTGTTTAATTTTGAATTCCCTTAGAAATTATATAACCCCAAAGAGGAGTTCACACAAAACTGATAAAATATATATTTTTTAAATCATTCATGAATGTATTATATTTTCTCTTTATGTTAATGTGAAATTTTTTCCATTTATAATTTTTTTAAATAATGTTTTTTTGTAAAAATTTTAAAACATGGCTTTATACATTTATATTTTAAAATTCATTGAAATTTACATCTTAATTTTTTAATATCCCTTTGAATTTTAAAACCATGAAAATAATTACATTCTCATAATTTATTATTTGTTTCTGTACTACCATATTGATATAAATATATGTTGTAATCTTGTGTTAGGGTATAAATTCCTGGGACCATTATTTCAAAATTTTGTTAAATGATAAGAATGGTTTGTGATAACTAATTGAGGTATAAAATTGTTTAAATGGATGAAATTGTTATTCTATTTATAGTATGAATTTTTATGTACCAATATAATATTACCTCACATTTTATGTCAAGATTAGTTTTTATGGGATGTGTTTCTAATTGTTAAAATTATATGTGTGGTAAATATGGATGATCTATCATGAGAGACTATATCATGTATTGGGTTTACTAAGTTGTATTTTAATATAGAATTATAATCATGATATCTTTATTACATAATATGATCATGTTGTTTAGAGAAATGAAATGAGTAAGGAATGTTTATTTGGAGCATGAAAATTCATGAAATATAGTAATATAACTAGTATTTTTTTTATTTTTTTGTTAAAAAGCATGTTTCCATGAAAGATGAAAAGATTAAATAATTTTTATTTTGAACATGATAATACCTATAATATATTCACAAAACATTTTCTGTTTTAAATTTTTTGTCGAAAATCATGTATCCTTTAGCAATGTAATGATTAAATAATGCTTTGCTTAAGCATGAAATTTCTTGAAATATAGAAATAAAACATGTCAATGATTTAATTTTATATTAATAAATAATGTTTTATTTGGATGATTCCAAACGTTTTTAGTGTGTGAATTTAATTGATTGAACTGAAAATAAGAAACTTGCATTTATAAATTTTCAAATGAATATTGGAAGTGAATTTCCATGGAAAGAAGATGAACCTACAATGTCTTATTCAACCATATTAAGCATGGTGAGTGAGATTAAATTTGTTCAGTTTCATCATTAACATGGTTAAATGTTATAAATTTTTAAATGTAAGGAATGATGTTTCAGTAGAAATAACCATTAAATGTTTTGTGTTTTTTGTGATATCATTGTTATCATTTCATATTTTTGTAGATTTTCCATGTAGAAAATAATGGTTATTGTTAAACTTGTTTGTGTTGTGATTTTTTTAGATTATGAGTCCCTTGACATAACTTCTTGTCTAACCTCACCATGAATTAAAAGGAAAATCACTTCAATATTTATAATGAATCAATTACCCAGGGAAAATTTAAAATTTAGTGAAATTACCCATGATAAATAATGAGACGAAGTAATATAATCCCCTAGATTATTATATAACAATATATGTGGTTCTACTATGTGTGATTACTCTTATTGAAGTTTCATGTGTTACATGTTATTTACAAAAACAATAATATAAAGTGGGAGAAACCTAATTCTTAATTTGGATTCATTATAATTTAACATGATTGAAATTTTTTGGGAAAGTAAATGCTTCCAAAAGAGTATAATATATCAATATGGGAAAGGGAATTACATGATTTGTGTTTCTGAGTATTTCTGAGTAATGATAATTGTGAATGTTGGTTGGGGAATTGTTGTGTATGAGATAATCAAAGTGGTTATGTGAAAAGTTAGTTTCCTATGGATGGAAATGTGGTTTAATTAAATGGTCTCATGAATTTTATGGTGAACATTTTTTTGGTCGGTGAGTTTGGGGTAGTGGATTTGTTGTGCAATTGTGGTCATGTGCAATGGATGAGACATATTATTTTTTTTGTGTTTTGGATTGTGTATTATTGATATGTGATTTTGTTGATGGAATACCACACCACTAATAAAAATGATTAATCACTTAAATTATATAATAAAAATAAAATTTTTGTTTTGTAAGTCTTGAAATTAATGAAGATGGGATTGCCTCCCTGGTGTAAATATTTTTTATAAAGGAAGTGATGATAATTTTTGAATACTATCTTGTTTCTTGGGATTTCTGTCATTTATTTCATGTTAATTGAATGGGTTTTGACCTCAATCATATTATTATAGGGAAAATCTTTTTTCATCAAGATGCGTTATATTATGACACGTTTTAAAACTGCTTGATTACATCAGTTCTGCCAAAATTGCATAATATTTTGGTTAGGTGGAAGGGTTTCATTGATTTCATTACTTGTGGTATATTTTTCTACATTTCTATGAGTTCATATTTTTGATGTGAAATTTTATGAAGAAATTTTTCATTAACATAAAACTAGAAAGTAATGTTTTGTTAGAAAACATGGAAAATGTTACAAGTAGATATAATAGATTATTCCAAACTTGTGGTTTGTTTTGTTTACATTCCATGTCATATGTAAAATTTGAGACACATAATGAGTGATTTGAAAATACATGGAGTGTTTTATGATAACCCTTGATATTGACTTAGTGAAAATAAACAAAAATTATTAATTTTTTTTTTCAGAAACATGTTCTTGTGTTGAAATACTGATTTTAATAAGAATATAATTAAATGAAAAGTGTGTGAAATGATTTAATATTTGATTGAGGATTATTTTAAATTAGTGTAATTGATCTTAAAAAATTATTTATATTTGTTTCTGAAATAAAAGTCATAGTATTTGGAAATAATACATTTATAGGATATGAATGTATTTGAAGAAATAAAAATGTATTAAATTGAGAAGTGATTATGATTTAAATAAAAGAAAATTTGGAATAAAAATAATTATTTAAAATTATGAATGATGATGTGTGTTGAAAATAATTTCTTTCTCACAATTGTTTAATATGTATTTCTATATGTGTTTTTATGACCATTTATGTGGCCTATTTATTATTTCAAAAGTATCTCCATCAATAGAATTATTTTAAAGTAATTTTTAGATTTGTAATTTTTTCGCATGTGGTTGTTGTGTTGCAAATTTATTGTGAAAAAATGAGAGGTATCTAATGGGTTGGTTCTTCGAACAACCATTATATTAAATTATACATTTTTTACTTATCAAAGACAATCTATTCCCATGGTGTAAGAAATGAGGAGGAATGGTGGCCTAGGGGAGTGTACTTAGGAGAGTGGGGAATAGATTTTAGCCCAATACATTGAGTTATTTGGAGTTTTTCCTTCTCTATTTTCATTGTGATTTACTTTTCAAACCAATTTAATTTATGAGATATATTGTTTTTTTTCCATTATTTCATGTGTGATATAATATTTTTGATGATTTTCTGACTTGAGGAAAAGGGAAGAAAAAATTCCTAATCAAGACACATTCTACTATGATGTAATTAAACCCATGCAGGTGATTCAGTGTCACCCAGGGCAGATAGTATCATGACATGGACGTTGGAATTAATTAATTCCTATTTCCTATATTGTATGTTTCTGGAGATTTTATTGCTTTTTGGGTTAGTGGGTTTGATGACTGGTGGTACTTTAGGGTTAACTAGATCCATTTGTGGTATATTGATGGATGGTTGTTTGGACCCTTCCATTATTTTATTCAAAGATAGTTTTTAATTCATGAGGGTGAGAATAGTTTGAGGGGTATATAATGTAATGTCACATACCTTATAACCCTTTACATTATCAAAAATCTTATGTCTAAGAGAAATAAGAGATTTCTAGGATATTTTAGGTCATGAGAGTCATCCCAATGGAGACTCATTCCAACCGTTTTCAAAATTTATTATTTTCCATTGATATATCATCGTGGAGATGACCCATATAGTGGTAGCTCATCCTGGCGATGACTCCATGGTGATGGTTCCCTTGAAGTGGCTATCCAGTGGAGGCCCCATGGTGTTAGTTCCCTAGAGAAGACTCACTAGTTGTGGATAATTTGGAAGAGACTCACAAGTTGTGGCTAGTCTTGCGGTGACTGGACAGTGATGGCTCATCGGGTGGTGGCTCATCTGGTGGTGACTCTTTGACATTGAATCATGGGTGGTGGGTCATTTGGTAGTGACTCGCTTACGGTGTATTTTTTGAGGTGGATATTTTGGCATAGGTTCATCAAGCGGTGTCTCATAAGTGTTGACTTGTCTAGTGGTGTCAATGAACCATTTCTATAGTTTTACAAATTTCCAGAATTTTTCAGTTTTTCTCATTTTTCCATTTTTAAATCTATTTTGATGAGAAATTGGTTAAAATCCTTATTTTTGAGGATTTATGATTTATTCAAAGGTTATATATCATATTTTATATTTCTGCAATATCCATAAGATTTTAAATGTCGAAATTGGGTTTTTTTATCGAGATCCACATTTAATGCAAATTCAAAACTATTTTAAATCCCATGAGTTCTAGATCTAATCTTTCTTAGCTGAAGACCTTACCTTCCGTCATTCCTTCTCCTTTTTCATGATTCAATACATCCCAAATCCTTTTTATTATATGAGTGCTGGAATAAGGTATTATATTTTGATCGAGTCCCCCCCCTAAGGTTGTTCCCTTCTATACACACTCCCTATTTTGCTGAAACAAATCCAGAAAATATAATTATTCCTTTCTAGTAGGGTTTTTATTCATTTCTCTTTATGTTTATCATGAAGAATGGGTTTATTATTGTTACATCTTGTGAACATGTTTGAATTAGAATAAATAATGATAATTAATTGGTTTATGTTGAATTTAATGGGGTTGGAGAATGTGAATTATGATGTTACAAAATATTATTGATTGGTTTTTATTTTATTTTAAATTATGAAATTATGGGTATAATATATTGATAAAAAATCGAATGTTTGTAGAAGGATTATGCTGTAAAAACATCCCCTTAATCCTATTTTTTTCCTTTTCTTTATTATTATCACAAATAAATGATTTAATACAAATATTGAGTTAATGTAATATATTTCCCATGATTCAATGGATTCTATGATAACACCATTAAATACATTAGAAAAATTCTACTTGTGAACTTTTCCTTTCAAAAAATTAAAATGTGATGTGATGTGATATATGATTTGATGTATGGTTTGGTTATGGTTTGTGTGTGTGTGATTGAGGTAATTTGAATTAGCTATATTATTATGTGTATGGGGGAGGTAGATGAGTGGTAGTTATGCAGTTGGAATGTGAATATTTCTTTGGTATAGTGGTGTAGCGAGGTTATGATGGTTAGTGTTGTATGGTTATGTTGCTGTGTTGCGAAACTGGATGTGGTTGAAATGTTCTATGGATTTTATAGTTGGGTTGTGGTGTTGGTCATATACTATATAGTTATTTCTGTAATATCTACCCATGTATTAATGGAATAAATACTTCATGTTAATAATTTTAAATGGGTATGTTGAATGTGGAAATTGATGAAGGGCTATGATGATTAACTGGTTAATGATTATATATAAACTAATGGGGGTGAAATTTGAAATGAGATGTCATTCCAAATGAAATGGGGTTTCAAACAAATGGTTACTACACAAATCAATTTTTATGATAAATTTTAATTTATTGCTAAAATAGAGACACTATAAATTTTCTTAAATAATAATATAAGAATTATCTCTTTTGTTTTTAGTGTGCGGTTTTATGCATATAGTGGTGGATGTGATTGTTTGGATTTTGTGATATGGTTATTTCTTTTTATATTCATAGAGGATTGTCTTGTGTTCTATAAATCTATATTTATATACACTATAGGTTCTCATGATTTTAATACAATCCCTACCATTATTGAGTAATTTATGTTGAAACCTTCATTGTCGTGCTAATGGGTGTCTTTACCAAACATGCTGATATGAAGATAGATATTTGGATACTATCTGTTCTTTGCTCTCCATTATAAGAAATAAAGGTCCAATTATATTTGTGCATGTAGTGAGTTATGGTCTCAAGAGTCTTTGGGACAAGTTGTGATGTGTGTCCCCATGTGTATTTAGTATGAGTTGTGATGGGTTGTCCCAAGGGTCCTTAGGATGACATGTGATGTGATGTCATAGGTGTCTTCAGAATGATATGTAATGTGTTTTGATGAACAAAGAGTGTGTGGGAAGGATGTTATGTGTTTTGATGGAATGGGTCAATTTTGGTGAGATATGGTGTGTTTTGGTGGCCCATGTGTGTGTGGGAAAGATGTGATGTGATGTGATATATTTGGAATTTGTGGTAGTTCTAGAACATTTTTTCTTGGTGTGTAAGATTGGATAATCAGTGGGAAAGCTATGTGGGGTACCCTATCAACTATGTGATTTATATTATATATAATTATACTTCAACTTGTTTTTTAGTGATTGAACCTTTGTGATGGTAGTGGTTTTGTTAATATTACATTTTACGTTTTTTTTATACTTATTTCACACGGGTTCATTAGTATGATATTTTCACATGTGCATGAAAGACCTGTGTTTTCCAACTGAGTATACATGTATTCTCATGCTACCTGTATTGAAATTTCTTTCAGGAATCCAGGAAGACTTTATAGACCATGATGGACATATCTAGTCTATACCTTTGAATAAATTGTTATGTCTCTTACATAGAT
Source organism: Viscum album (assembly GCA_963277665.1). Taxonomy (NCBI): domain Eukaryota; kingdom Viridiplantae; phylum Streptophyta; class Magnoliopsida; order Santalales; family Viscaceae; genus Viscum; species Viscum album. Next base: position 896,484,144 of record OY728156.1, read on the forward strand.
TTTATTTTTTAATTTTTTTTAGAGATTTTATATGTATCATTTCAGTTTTATACATCAATTATGGGATGGGTTGGATTTATTTTATATTATTTCATGTAGTTTTTTTGTTTATTCACCCTATCTCCCAAAATTATTTTCTTATAAAGGGTAATTTCTCTAATATTGTAAGGTGCTCATACCCTTGGTGCTAGTATCCACAACTTGGGTGGGACTTAGGGGTCATTATCTTTCATTTTTTATTTCCAGCATAGTAGGGGTATCTTTGGAAGGAGGGGGACAGGACAGATATCATCCTTCTCCACCTTTAATTGATAATACGTAGTTCTAATATGCTCCTTGGGGAAATATAGTTCTATTAATAAATAATTTAACAATTCAACAATATATAGTAAATGATGATTTTAAATCATCATGATCTTGTTTATCTCATCATAATCAATGAAATTGTGTACTGAACCATCCTTATTCTTTTTGAAGAGGACATGTGCACTCCAAGGTGAACCAATTTGGCATATAAATCTTTTATGTAGATTCTCATGTAGTTCTTTATGTTTGTCCTCATGTTCAAATATAATGACAAAGGACTATTATAAAAGTATGTTACCTCATTTTAGATTAATATTCATTACATAATAAAAAAATATTCCTAAGGAATGTTATAGTTATGTTTCTATAGAAACATCGAACTAAAAATTATAACTTGGTGAATGATCTAAAATGTTTCCCACAATGATCCACACCTTTAGTATTTAAAATTAAAGCATTTCTTCATATCTTAGGGACAAGAATCATAATAAATGGTTGAGGTTAGATTCTCAGTAAGGGTAAATAAAAGCGATACATAAGTATAAATGAACATAAGGGTATGAGAATAAGAGGATAAAATTTAAAGATCTTACATTTAATATCAATGTATATATACATGAGTCATGGAATAATGACTGGTACTTTATAAGACATGAATCATAATGGAATCATGTAATATTTCATTATATCATAACATAGGGATAAGAATTTCTTTGCTGGTATACGCATATAAATAAAATATTACATCCATTGTATTCAATTTGTTGCATCTAAATCCATCATAATAGTATGGATTTACTCCCCATAGAATATTATTAGTCATGGGTCACATCCATGCCCATCTTAGTAGTCACGTTTCACTCATTGTACAATATTTCTAGGAAAACTAATTTATTGAATTTAATTCACTCCTAATTCCAATTATGTCAATCTGATGATATATAAATCTTCACCCAATGCATTGGTGATAGATATATGTCTCACCAATATCATTATGAAATCATACATATGTGTGAAAATTCATAATAATAAATCAAATCATAACCCATTTAATTAAATTGGATTTATAAAAATATAATCATATCATAAATTTAGGAGAAGATACATGTTTCATAATCATTTCATAAAATAAACAATTTGTAAAATGAAAAGGGTTTCACAAACGTCATTCCATCAAAACATAAACCATTTAGAAAATGAAAATGAGTGAAACCTTTGGAAAATTTCCTAAAAAGTCAGGATTAACATTAACCGATATCATCTTATATGGAATATAATTTTGAAGTATATTTTAAAAAAATTCTTATGTAAAATATCCTTTCACTATAAAAAATGGACTCTTAAAACATAATACATTTTAAAAAACAATTTTCTTTAAAAATACTTTGAAAATAATTAACAAGGATTAAAACACTTTTGAAAACCCTTTTCCTTGAAAAATTATAAAAGTGGATTGAAAACTTTTCAAAACAGTTTGTCTTGAAAACATATAAAATAAACTTAAAAACAAACTGAATAATGTTCTACATGAAAATATCTTGAAAATTATAATGAAATTTTAAAAATGTTGTAACTGTTTTTTTCGATAATAATTTGAAAACTTATAAAAGAATCTTTGAAAACATTTATATTATTTTCATTGAAAATAACCTATTGAACTCATATAATGGTATAATTAAAAATCATTTAATACAATTTTAGACATATAATGTTTTTAAAATATTTTCCTTTGAAAATAAATAAATTTACATAATATTAGGAAAATATTTTTCTTAAGAAATAATATATTTATAATGGAATGAAAGGTTAAAAAGAACTATGTTCATGACTCTAGATAAATCCTTTCATGCCAAACATTCCTTTTACGATGTAAAAAAGTTAAGGGATGTTCCATGATGATAAAATTACCTAAAAAACATTTTTAAACCCATTTATTTGTTTAAATAAAATAACATGGATAATAGTGACCTTTAAGATAAAAGTATAATGTTATAACATTTTATAATTTTCTTTATAAAAATTTATTTTGATAAAACACAAATTTCTGATCGAATGGAGAAATAAAGTTGGATTTTCTTGAAAAACATTTCTTAATTATATTAAGTAACAAAGAGTGAAAAAATGTAAGAATTACATCGATATAAAATTAATAAAAAAAATTTAAGAAAAAAATATTATTTATTGAGAGATGGATCATAATATTTTTTTTCAATTGATGTATAATCTTAAACAATATCAATAATTGATGAGATTGTATCCATAAACCATTAGCACTTCATTAATATAGAATCATAATAGCATGGAAATAACATAATTAAATAATGATTAAAATATAATTAAATTCAATATAACAATGACAAAAAATTTAAAAGGTATTATATGAACCTCAAAAGAATAGCTACATAATATTGCACGTGTCTAAAAGAAATCATATAGAGAAAATACTACTTTACTGATTAGGTATATTTTGAAACAAAACAACATGAAATATTGATCATTAAATTTTTATGTAAATACAAATAAATATAATTGTAATATTCTTATATACCTCCATGTGTTGTATACAAACCACATATAATAAATCGGAGATGAACTGGGATTGTGCTTCATAGAACATAAAAGTGAGATGAGAAAACCACTTAATTATTTCTTTACTCTCGTCGTACTTGAACCAACCTCCTGTATCAAAAAATTTATGTTTATTACTAATCTATTACAGAAAAATATTATTATACACAATACCATATATTATTTAATTATGAAATTATATTACACTATTTTTAATAATTCCCTGTTAATGTTACACTTTGGGTAATATATAATTTATTTTTCAAACATGTTTTAACTTAATTTTTTTGATACTCTTAATTAGATAGTGATTTACATATTTAAAAAGTTTAAAAATGATATAAATATCAAATATATTTAGTATATAAATATTTTTTTAATATATAAATTATATAATTATGAAACATATTACACAATTCATGGAGACAGTAGGCCTTACAAACACAAGAACATTGTTTCTACTTCATTGTAATATTGATAGAAATAATTAAAATGAAATATATATATATATATAATGTCATTCAATAAGATTTTTTATTTCATATATATCATATAATTTCACAAAATTAATCCTTAATTAATTCAATGTAAAGTGTGAATGAATCGTATAACATTGTGTAAGAGGTAGTCCATACGTCTACAACCAAGTTTATCATATTTAAACAACATAGAAATTATGAAGTTATGTGTTATATAATTATTAAAAAAGTATAAAGACATCATATGTATCATTTATATGATATATAAATATATTTTCCATCATAATTCTTAACTATGGGAGGTTGTATCGTAAAAATGAACAACATTATTTCCTTATGCAGTAGTTCAACATACACAAGAACGATAAGTTCATTACACATTAGATGAATGTTTATATAACATTAGGTCATAGAATAATAAAAAAAATTAAATATATTTACAATATATTGATCATTATCTAATTATGGAATAAAAATATTTTATGGGGTGGATAATGAAAATAAAGTAAAGGAGCTTGAGGAAGAATCTTTCATATTCTTTGGATAAATCCCCTGGGTTTGCACCAAAACGATTTCATGGATGGATTTCACCTCGAAAGGAGGGTTATATGTTGAAAATATATATTTTGAGTTCTTATTTTATCCCTTTTTTGGTGAATTGATGGTCTTTAGAGGTGTGACTAAGTGGGAGGGGTGAGTACCTTTTTATATCGGAGAAGGAATGGTGGTCTAGTAATTTTTTGAAAAGGTAATTCCACCCATTTTTTCCCATGAAAAGTTTATAAAATGACATTATGAATTATTTTAATGGGATTATAGGGTCTAAATATGGCCAAAATTTATATTTTAAAAAATACTCTAGATCATCATGGACAATATGATTAAGGGTTACTTGTTATGAGAATTTTTCTGATAATCACTATAATTAATTTTAGTAACATACACTAATATTTTTGGTCAAAAACAAATTTGAAATTATTATACATTAGAAATAATTGTGATTCTAAATATTGAATTAATTTTTCCAAATTATAACCAATGAATTTGATGAAACTACTTAAATTTAATCCCAATGATGGGATAAAAAGATGATTTTAAATGTAAAAGCTGTCATAAATTTTGTTTTCTAAGATCTGAATTCAATTAATAGCGAATTATAATGTACTAAATTTAATCAATTGATTTAAAATTGAATTAATTAAACCTTATAACAAAACTAAAACATAATTTAACTATATAAATTAATTAGATGAAAAATAATATTTAAATTAAAATTCAATGTTTTCCATGATTTATAAAAACATGAAACTTCTTAAAAAAATACCAAAAAAATTACCCAAACTAAAATTTGATTTTAATATATAAAAGTAATTTTATTTTTTCAAATTAAAATTATAATAGTGTTAATATCATATTTCAAATTTTGGTTCCATTATATTTCAGTAAAATTAAACTTTAGAAAAATACAACTTTCTATTTCTAAGATGGATTTTTTCATATACTATACCTATCAAATCTGTTAGATGATTATAAAAACTACTGATTGAATATATAACATATAAATTTTATTTAATAAATTAATAAAATTTGTTTTCAATCATTTATTAAGAAAAAATAGTGTTTATACACAAAATAATATTTTTTTTTGAGATTTGATTTCATTATTTTAAATATGTTCTATAATTCACATATACTAATTTATAACCATAAGAATAATTTTATATACATGTATTAATAATATTTATAAATTTTATTTAATCATATTTTTGACTTCCATTCAAATATCTACATCGTAGATATAATAATATTTTAATAATAATATTAATAGTATATTGTACTTCAGTAAAACACATCATTTCATGTTATTGAAGATATCAAAGGAAGTCATAATTTGTGTAATATAAGCCAATCATTGTGTTTCATGTACCATAATTTAATTTATGTGTTGAGTACTGTTCATGATTATCTTGGTGTTTCATATAATACCATACCAACATAGTGATTTTATATATAAAAAATAAATATTCAGTTTATTATGAAATCAAAAATACTGAAAGATTAAATTAATCAGAATGACAACAATTTACCAAATATTGGGTGCTACATTAAAATCCCCTTAAAATGAATTTCTCCAAAAAAAATTATATATCTTATTACATGATTAATACTTGAAATATCCTTTATGAGAAACCCACAACACATAAATGAATAATGAAAATTACCTTAAAATGGTATAGTTGGTAACATAACGGTTACCCAATATAACTAATAACTAGGTTTCCACATATTTGATAATATGTGTAATGTTAAATCATGGACAAGGATGTTAAATATAACTATAATTTTCTAATGGAGAGTGATAGAGAAATTTTTATAGAGAATATTATAAATCACAAATCCATAAATTATAGAATCTCTAAGGGGCCAGTTGATTCATCTGAAATGAAGTTTCTTGGATTATTTTTTTTCATGAACCTTCTTCCAAATGTGAAATAATTCTCATGAAATGTTTCACTTAAATTATTTTAGGAAAACTTTATCCTTTTTTCCTTGGTTAACATCCAATTTTTTCCTCATTCAAAGAATATTAAGGTGAATTGTTTATTCATGATGTGTTTACAGATCATGAGATCCATGAATTAGATGATATGTCATTACATATATTTTTATCACAACAAAAGGACAACCCAAGTTATCCAATCATCATAAATAATCATATGGTGAGTTAATACATTAATATATAAAACCATATCCTATGATTGACCTATAAATTTTGATAAATTGTTAACCTGAAAAATATAACATAAAATGAAATTCCAAAACACTACAAATAAGGTCCCTAAATCATCTCAACGTTGATCCCACATATATCATATTATTACTCTGGGTTGTTTCATACCACACATGTGAATATACACATAGTATATTCTATTGAATCATTTTAATAATATGAAATAACATAAACCCTTCAGGAGAAATTCACGCTTCCTTATTCCAAATATTGTTGGATATATTCATTAAATAAAAGAAGTTTTAAAATTCATCCATGATGACAAAGAACCGTTTTTGTACAAATCAATAATTAGTTCTAGGGTAATCGATACAATCCAATTTTATTATCCATATCAATCATCTCTTTGTCCATGGTAATTTTTTCCCCAACATCAGTGACACATTAAGGATTACTATCATTTAATAAAAATATCATCATTCCATTAGTTAATTTTTTTAGTCCATTTTAACCCTTCAACAAATTTTTGTAAATCCTTAGTGGGAAAAATAAAATGAACAATCCTTAAATATAGCACCATTTATATAACATAATTATTAAATCCAAATACATAAAACACTGATTGTTCTACTTCATCCGTAATCCATTCGAAGCCTACCTCCTCATATTAAATAATACCTATTTCCCTTCCCATTTCATCTATAGTCTAATAATCATCATCAATATAACCATTACTTGTACCACTATTTTGATTCTAATTTTGATATTTACACTTAAGATATTAATTTTCATAACAAAAATTCATTTGACACATAAAACATTTAAATTTTTCTGATTCCATAGGGAGAACAATATACACATCAATTTTGTTAACCAAAATACTCATTTTTATTTGGTAGTTACATGCTTTGTGTTCTTATTCACACAGTCAAAACATCATTTTATTTCTCTATGAAATTCACTTAGATGAATCTTCCCAAATTCTTGACACAAAAGAAATTCAAAATTCATTCCTCCATAGTCTATATTACCTTAATCCTTATAGAACTCCTTCCATATATTCCTGGGTATGATTTTGAGTTAGAAAATGAATTTTTTATGGATCATGTTTCATGAAAACCAATTTAGCACAATCACAACAACCTTCACTCTATTTATCATCCAATTTTCTAGTTCATCTAAAAAATTTCCATCACATTCAATGTTAGACTAGTTCTGTCGGGTTCAACCCATTGACTAAAACGTAAAATCCTAGTGTGAGAATAAATTAGCATAGATAAAAAACATAATAATGACAAATCACTTAAAAGATCTCGAAATAATGAAACCATATTTTAAATCTAATAGTCCATGAGATTATCATTAAATAAATCCCATGAAATATCATTAGAAATATCCATATAGATATCACTAATATTTTCTAATCCTAGATTCTAATGTTTGAATAAACTATTCTTTGATACAAACTATAGTGACAAAACATTATCATAATTGGATATTAAATTATTTTCAGTTAATGTTTAGAACATTACAAAAATACATTCCTAAAGAATAAAATAGTATAATATATTTAGTGACATGGAAAAATTATAATCTAATTTGGTGAATGATATTATATATTACACTAAAAGATAACCCCCTTTATTACTTCAACTTAAAAAATTTCTTAATAACATTGGGAATGTAATCATAAGAAAGGGTTGATCTTAGACGACAACTATGGTTAAAAATATATATATTTAATCATAACATTTTAATAGGGGTATGATAACATGATAATAACATTTAAAGATCCTAAAATTTATATAAAAGTTAATTTGCATGAGTCAATGAATAATTATTTATAGTTTATAAGACATAAATCATAAGGGAATCAAGAGAATAATTCCTTAAATCCTACCATTGGAATAAGATATAGAATTATTTGCTGGCCAAAAAGCATATAAAATTATTTCAAAAGGAGTTATGGAATCACTACTAATGCCATCTTAATGGTATGGTTTCACTACCGATACCATCTTGGTAGTTATGGTTTACTCCCAGAAATATCTTCATTGTCAATATCCACTCCCCAGACCATCATAGTGGACAAATTCCTTTAATGAACTAAGTTCTCCTCCACTTACATCCATGTCAATGTCATGATATATAAACTTATACCAAATTTTTTGGAGGGATATAGAGTTCCAAAACAACTCATTATGATACCATTCATACGTGTTCCACTAGATCATATGAAATTATATCTAATCCCAACAAATGAAATGAGATTCAAAAACATGTAATAATATCATAACATAAGGAAAATATGTAGTTTTCATAATCATTTAAAAAATGTATAACCCATTCAAGGAGGTGGTATTTATAAACAACAACCCATAAAAACATAAATAATTAATGTAACGAATATGAATTAAACCTTTGGCTCATTTCCTAGAAATTCATGAGTAAAATACATAGATGTAATATTATATGAAAAATTTGTTTGAAATACCCTATTTAAAAGATTTACTAAGGAAATATCCTTTCTATATTAAAAATTTCTTTTAAAAACATAAACCCTTTTGAGAACCATTTTCTTTGAAAATTCATTAAAAACCAATAAATAAGGCTTGAAATAATTTTGAAAATATATTTATATGAAATCGTATCAAAGAGGATTTAATACATTTTGAAAACCTATTAACTTGTAATCATATAAAATAATCACGAAAATATTTTGAAAACCATTTTCCTTGATAATACAATGAATATAAAAAATATTCATGCAAGCTTATTGAATTTTTTTATTGACAATACATTGAAATCATATAATATTTTCATTGCAATCATTGAAATACTTACTTGAAAATCACATTTTGAAAATATATAATGAATGATTTGAAAATCATTTAAAACAATTTTTAAACATAAACCATTTTTTTGAAAACATTCTTCTTTGAAAATAAATTTTAATACAAGGAATGTTCAGAATATTAGGAAAATCATTTTTATTAAAATTGAATATTATAATAATTCTACGAATTCTTCAATGGGAGGTTGATCGTGGTGGTGGATAAATCCATATTTGATGAGCTTTCCCTTTGTGCCATAAAAAGTTTAGAAAAGTACCTATCATAGAAAATGAAAAGAAGATTACTTTTAAAAAACAATTTTTAAAAAAACATAAAATTGCGTAATGTTTTTAATATCATAGTATAATGGTAGAATATTATTGATTTTTTTAAAACATGGTAATAAAGAAAAATATATTTCTGATAAAAAGATATAATGTTTTCTTTTAAAAAAACAATTCCTTAAGTATCTTATGTACCAAAGAGTATAAAAATGGAACTATTACCAGGATTTAACAATTATAAAAATAGGTTAAGTCAATTCATGATAGTTATTTAGATATGAATCAAAATATTTCATCCATGGAAGTATAATCATAAAAAATATTGATAAATGATGAGATTCTAGAAATAAACCAATACCACTTTAGTAACATTAATAATAACATGATGGAAATAATAACATTAAATGAAGTTGCAAATATCTTGAAAAAATTTAGATTCATGATATAACATTTCAAGAGAAAAATATTATAGCATAACATGACATGTGTCTCAAAGAAGGAAAATTTAAATAAAATTACATTACCAATTTGGTAAAAATTTGAAACAAAACCCCCCTAAAAATAAATATCATAAAATGTATATATAAATAACCATAATTATAATTATAAAAATAAAATATTACATACAAGTTTTGTAAATACTCCACACATAATAAATATGGGGTGAAAATGGCTTGTGTCTCAAAGAAAATAAAAGTATGACAAGAAACCCCTTCCGTATGTCTTTGTGATCATTGCACTAATACAAACATAAAGTATAATAAATATGAGTTTATTATGAATATATTAAAGAACTATATTATTATATAAAATAACATATTTCTGTAATATTTTATTATATTACATGTTTATTAAATATATCATATTACTGATACGCCTCTGTTAACATCGGCATTGTTTTTCAAAAATGTTTTCATATATTATTTTGATAATATTATATATAAAATGGTTTAATTATTTAAATAATTTAACAAATGATATAAGTTTTATATATATTAATTATATAAATTTTTTAGAAATCTATAAAATATAGAATTATGAAATGGAATATGCAATTCCAGTAGATGGTAGGATATATGTACACATGAACATTGTTTACATTCTATTATTTTATTAAACTAGTGATTTTAAATTACATATATTTATATATATTATCATTTAAATATAATTATTATGTCATATATATAATATATGTTCTCTAAAACCATCTGTAATACATTCCATGTCTAGTATGAATGAATCACATTGATGAAGAGGCAATATCCCACACATCGACTAACAAAGTAATCATATATACCAACAATGTAAATCATAAAGGTATCTATTATATGATAATTAATATATTATAAATACGTCATAAATATAAGATTTATCCTAAAAAACTATGTTTTAACCATAATTCCAAACCATTATAGGTGGTGATTAAAAAACAAATGACATTGTTTCAGGAGGCGGCTGTTCACCATACACTAGAACGGAATGTTTGATAGCCATTAGATGGAAGTATGTCTACGGGTAGGTAGAACCCTTAGAGTCAAAAAAAATTATTTCTATTGAGGGTTCATAGGTTAATTTTTAATCATGGAATAAAAATAGTTATGAGGGTGGCTAATAAAAATCAAACAAAGGATTTTGGGGCAGAATTCTACATCTTCCTTGGGTAACATATCAAGGATTGCACCAAAGGGTTTCCTTGGATGGATTTATTAAAAAATGGAGGACAAATGAATTAATGGAGGGATGTTGATATCTTATTGCAAAATATTTTTGGTGAGATAAATGGATTTATAAGTTTGAATATGTTATAGGGGTGTGTTCATTTTTATTATTGGAGAAAGAGTGAATTTATTGTAATTTTTCTAAAAGGGAATACCACACAATTATTTACCGAGTAATGTGTCTCCAATAATAGTAAACATATAATCCATAGGAGTTTAAGTTATAAATATGTTCTTAAAATATTTTTTGGTTATGTTTTGATGTAATTTTTTCACTGATGTTTTTGGTTTATTCGTTTGTGAAGCTAATTTTCCATTTTTATCGTTAAAATTAATTTTAATAACATTCAATAAAAATTTAGGTCAGAAAATACTGCGAAATTATTTGATATTAAAAATTATATTTCTTCCAAATATTAAATCCATTTTTTGAGTCCATAATCACAATAGTGGTAGAAATTGATTTATATTTAATTGCATAGAAGGGATGTCAAACAGAGTTTTTAAAGTAAAAAATGTTAAAAAATTTGAATTTTTTATATTTAAAATCATTATTAAATTAATATAAATGAGATAAATTGGAATTCTTGATTTTAAATTGATCTAATTAAACTTTACAACAAAATTAAATAATAGTTTTACTATATGAATAGATTAGATGAAAATTATTATTTGAATTAAAAATCAAGGTTTTCAGTGTTCATCAAAAAAAGAATCATATTCATGAAATACAAAAAATTCACTTAATTTTTTTTTGATATTATGATGTCAAAAATGAAAATTATTTTATTGAAATAAAATTATAAAGGTATCACAAAAAATATTAAAATTGGTTCTCCAATTAAATGTGGTAAAATTACCTTTTATAAAAAAACATCATTTTATTCTTAAAATTGGACTTTTTTTCTTATCTTATATCAATAAAATATTTTGTTAGAGTATAAAAAATATTTATTTAATATAAAACATCAAAATATTATTTTAAACAGTAATTAAAAGTTTTATATTTAATTTTTTGAGATAAAATTTTGTGTTTACATAGAAAAAATGTTTTCATAGATATGTAATTTCTTTATTTTCAAATAGTTCTTTCATTCAACTATACTTGTTTAGAAGAAAATTATTCATTTTATATACATGTATAAGTCATATTTTTAGAATTACGTTATTCATATTCATGATATCTATTCATATGGAATGTCGGTATCTATAATAATACATTAATAGTAATATTAATCATGTAATTTACTTTAATAAAACCTGATCTTGTGTGTTATGAATATTGTAGAAGGTACATAGTATTATGTGTAATACAAATGAAACATAGTAGTTTCTTTTCCATTGAATAATCTAAGTGTTTCATTTGGTGCATTATTATCATGGTGATGTGTATAATGAAATCCAAACATACTACTATTATATATAAAAAGGGAATATTTAGTGTTTCATGAAATGAACAAGATTAAGAGATTAAATAAATTTGAAAAAAAACTACTAAATTTTTAGTGTGTTACATGAAAAAAAATATTATATATAAATTACCGTATAATAGAAATTCCCTTTGTATAAGATCGATTAAAAATTATACCCCTTTGTCTAGGAGGAAAACCAGAAAATTTATCAGGAAACACATTAATGTATTCCCCCAAAGTGGTCATGTTTTCAAGGAAGACAGTTTCCTCAAAGTAAATCTTTTAATATGGATAATATTTTTTATAGAGAAATATTATTCATTCTTGGAATGTTTGTTCCAAATCAGATTCATCCTTCTCCATATTTTTTTATAGATTTAGAGCACAATTAATGATTCATTGAGTTATTTCCTTCTCAAAGAAATTTATTTATCCCTATAAAAGGAATAATAATATATACCCCTAATTTCATAAAATTACAATAAAGGTTTTATAGTAAAATTCTATATAATTATCATCCCCCAAATTTTAATAGAGGAATTATTATATAATTGGAAAATAATAATTTCCTTATTTTCCATTTTCATTTTTTGCTCTACTTATATTTAATGTGGTGGTGTCTGAATAGTTCTACTAAACATGTGTGATATAAAGGAATAAAAAAAAGTTCATTATACATTCATTAAGGAATTACTAGAGTACATATGACCACTAATTTTTTGGATCCACCCAGCAATTGTGATGTAATAATCTCTCCGTAGAGGCCTTAGATATTGTTGGTTGTTTCATAAAACCCTTGTGTTAATTAATAAGTTTTCAATGATCTCTTGTTCCTGGTAGTTGAAACAATAAACAATGTGATGTGGGTTGACTTGATAATTCCATTCCTATATATAATTAGCGGGATTGTCAATTCTAAAAATTCTATCTATGTTCTCCTCCTTTCCACAACAAAAATATTTCTTCATCCCCCTAGTGAATTTCTTGGTGGCTTCTTCCCACACATTTGATAGGTGGAATATTGAAATTTCATAGAACTATTATATTTTTCCTGCCGACCATAATAATTGACCTAAAATTCCACATTATTATACACATGATACCCTTGAGATTCATTAATCACTATTTCATCTTTGAGGTAACAAAAGATAGATTTCTTATATATTTCAAAGTCTCTGATAACCAAAGCTTTTTATTGACATAATTTTATACCATAAAGGAGCGGTGAAAATTGTATTTAGCTGTGAAAAAAAATGTAGAAGAGTATCATTAATGTATGGTGATGTTTTATTCATATTCCCATCATCGTTTTTATTCAAATAAAATAAATTACATTCCTTTTTATTTTCGAGAATGTGAGGAAAATATATGTCAAAATTCATTTATTTTGGAATTACTTCCACACCATCTCATAAATAACTTCCTCACACTTCATATCCATGATCAATTTAAAGAAATAATAATCTTCTATCAATATATGATAATCATACAGTATAACCTTATCTTTCTCGGAACATTAAAGGATGGAGAAGATTTTCTCAATAGAGTATTTCAATTGTTATATGATTAAGGGATTACATGATCCATTGAATGTAGGATTCCATTATTATATAAAATTATAAATTTCATCTTTTTATATCTTTGGGGGATTTGGTAGAACCACATAATATATTTTTTTATTCATAACATGATTCGACTGAGAGAGTATCGTCACGATGTTCATGATTCCTTCTCCCATCGGGTTGGGCACCTTATTTGGGAAGTCACCACATTTCCTTTTACATTGGTTGTTTACTCAAATCCTCCTATATCGAGAAATTAGATAGAATAAAGTTAAAATTATGGAATAGAAATTTTAAACTATTAATACATAAATATGGTCTCAATTACCTGAATGATATATATTATAAATAACATTTACACTGTATCTTATGAATTTCCATGAGTCAATATATTTTAGCAATAATCTATATGCTAACATAGAGTCTTATGTGCATTTCGGTTCTCGTAATTATGTGTCTTAATGATAATTAGAATTTACAAATAAAAATCCTCAAATAGAGTAAAACTCATTATTTAACAAGGTTGACTTTCATGCACCGGTTCCCAATCAAGTCCTGTCAAATGAAGCGGATTTCAGTTTTACCCCAAGGTATATCTGTTCCATATCCACATCCACTTGTAGTATTTATATGAGGAATTATTTTTGTAGACACATCTTAATAAATAATTTAATAATATTTATTAATGAATTTTTATTATTTCTCTTATCCCTAGGGATTATTCTAGAGTTTTCTTGTCCTAATATAAGAAATAACAAAACATTCCACGGATACAAACTAGTAAAATCCTTGTATTTATTAAAAATTAATCCATGATTTATAAAGTAATACTACACAAAATACAGACCAAAATATACAGATGTATAGGATATTTTGTAAATAGTTACATTACATAGAACATTTAATTAGGGGATACAATGCCATTATTGAAGACTTCTTTAACATAAAAATATAACTCTATCATACTTAAAACTGCTAGGGATAAAAATTGGAATTACATAAGAATGGGGTGAGCTATAATGACATATAAGGTTATATAAATGGATTAAAATGGAGAAAGTAATATATTTTAGAAAACAAGAATATCATTGATACATAAAAAGGGTGATAATAATAAACATGAACAATGCGGCATGAAATATCATGAAAACATAATGGAAACATGGAGAATTGTGGAAACAACAATAAAAATGGAATCATAAACATATTTCAATGATCAATACCATGAAATCAAGATGAACAAATTCTTGTGATATTTTACGTTCACTCCCTAATATGTTTCATGAAGTTCCATGATACTAAAACAATACCCAATGCATTGGAGCCCTATATAATTTTGGGCACACCTGCCACTTTCATTTTGTCACATAAATACGTGCCCCACATAAATCATACAGCATGAAATCATATTTCATCACATTTTATTACATGATCACGGAGTGAATAATACATATATTTAATTTCAAAATAAAATAAGTATATGTTCATACAAGTGACCTCTTTTTATAGTCAATTGGTATGGGTATCAAAAATACAATTTTTTTGTTTTGGAAATCACAATGGAAATTTAGTTTCATGATAGGGACATAGAAATGTTCATTAGGGGGATTATTTATAGTGAAATTGGTATCTCATAATTCACAAATATTAGGGTAAGTAATGGGGATATTCAAGAACATATCCCAATAGTAGTAAATGTATATGAAAGGCATAATATAATGATGATGTTTGAATAATGATTTGAAAGAGAGTATCCCTTAACTTGAGAGTGTTATTTCACATGCTTGGGGAAGCTTATTAAGGCCTTGGGGTAACATTGGGATGAATATATAGAGGGGTGGGAAGATTAGGTTAATGAAGAATGTTTGTTAGTGGAGATTAATGGGAGATTGGATGTATTTATATTGGAATGGAGGGGGAGTTCTTTATTTTTTTACAAACGATTTTTTTGAAACTATATAATAAAATAATCAATTCCACAATGATTACAATGGTATTACCCATGTTTTATACCTAAGGGGATCAATTTTAATTTTTTTTATTATTACAGGTCCTAAATTATTGAAATATTTCCCATGGTGATGTGGAAGTGACTCATGTTCTTAAATAAATGAATTTAAAATATTAAAATATATAATCATTTTGGGAGGATCTATAATTGCTTTATAGAATTTATCAAATAAATTGAATATTAAATCAACTTAAATCAGAAGTATATATTTGTTCATGGATACCCTTTATACTATTAAATAAATAATCTCTAGGTCATTATGATGTCATAATACAAGCAGAAAATTTATAACGTATTTAAATGATATAGGAAAATTTGATTGACTGATAAAATGTTGTTAAATTAAATTTTTGATAGTTTTGATATTTTGATTCCAAATATAATTTTTATATTATCCCAATATTTTCCTAAATATTTTAATTTTTACTTTTAAATTAATAATGTCTATTTATTTAGAATGGATTAGTTTCTTTACGATAACTATTTTTGAACCTTAATTAAAATTACATTTTAATAAATAAAAAATATATGATAATTTATAATAAATAAAAAATATTTAATAGTAAAAAATTATTTAATATCATTTAATCCTAAAATATATTAATAAATCAAAATATATTTTTAATGTAATTTTAATATTACCAAAAAATAAAATTTTTATTTTATTTTATCAAAACTGGTATCATTTATAAATTAATAATAAGAAGTAAATATAAACATTATTAAATTGAAAATAAAATATACATAATCATATTATTATGGTCATGATACAAATCCCGTTATCACACCAAAAAAACAATACATGTATGGTGAATGAAAGTGAAATTATCATGGGCCTTTTTGATGTACATGGTTTGGACCATATTCTTGATGTCCATGGGATTCTCCTATAAATTATTTCACTCATTAATTAGTTTTTGGATCTCAAACTGGGATTAGTCAATGGAATATGCCGATTATGTAATCCCCCTTATAATCCCTAATAAATGTAATTCATAGGGTAGGATCCTCTAGGTTGAGGATATCACATCCTTTTTCAATATGGATTTTTCTTTTTTAAAATGGTATATTTTTACTAATCTTATGATCAATTTTCAATGACTACATTATCAACAATAAGAAAGATTAATCTTATTATAAATCTAATAGTTCATAATTATAAAAAGTAATTTCATCTATTATCTATAACCATTATAACATGGTGAGGTGGTGGACATGAAATTCTATTGGTGGGATTTGTGTCTTCGATGGTGTCACAACCCATCCCTCAGGGCCCATGCCATTACTATGCTAGCCCACCTTCCATTGGTCATGGATAGCAACTAGCAACAAAAATTTGTATCCCTAAAACGAGAATATGTTTCCTTTTTAACCTGTACAGGCACATAGTCCAAGAGAAAAACAAGAAGCAACCACACAGACTAAAACACAATAAGGATATAACCACAAAGTAACTACTATAGTGAAAAAATTATGAAATTAATGGGCCTGAAAATACTATCCCAACTGTAAAGTAAAAGTAAAAAATAGCTCATGGATAGTCCACCGAGGATCCTACATAAAGGGTAGGTACAGAACATCTCGACACCACTCCATGTTAGGTCGTCTCCTCCGTGTACGGCTTGGTCCTGGCACCCTCAAGTCTCAGCCCAGCTACTCGTTGACTGAAGAAGACACAACAAGGTGCAGACGAAACCCGTGCTGGAGTGAGTATAACAATACTCAGTAGGGACCACAGGACACCTGAAGGTCACCTAAATTTCCACGGAGTAAAGACCACAAAGCAAGACCTCAATCACAAAGCACGAATCAGTCAACAAATCTACTTAGGTATATTCCCATACATATACATAAGTTATCAAGATATAATCGTCTCATAAATGATGGAAGAATATAACAGTGGTAACACCACGGTGGTAAAATTACCACACATGTATCTCCACAACGATATCACCAATAAGGTAAAAGCACCACACAGGTATCACTACGAAGATAAAGGATTCATCTTATACCAGGTATATTCTAGGGTAGTAACCATAGCATCGTCTGTCACACATGTATAAATCCTTCATTGCAGGAGAACTCCTCCTCTATCGAGTATAATGGTCTTGCCTTGTCAAACAAAGCCGCATCCTTCTAACCATGAACTATTATAGTACTTATCCATGATATGTGATGTGGGTATGTTGGGTCACACAAAGCCACTCCCCACAATGGGCCTACCAAGTCACACAGAGCCACATCGCACCTTGGCCGAACTGAGTTACTTATCCTATCGAGTATCGTGGGTCTGCCTGGTCAAACAGAGACACTCCCCACCATGGACCTGCTGGGTCCCATAGTGTCACTTCCCACTGGGTCATTATCAAGCAGTCTTCAGGTCTCAGCCATCCACATGTTTCTGTACGTAGTGCATCTGGGAGAACTGCTCCTAAAGACATTGATAATATTTCAACTGGCATGGAGCTCTATGAAGAAGTAACCCGATGATCTCTCACATCATAAGGGTTCCAAATCAACAGACAATGTGTCAACCAGACGCCTGGTTTGTATGTTATAGGCATTTTTGTGGCGAGGGACCAGTTGTATTTGAGAACAATCCCACCCGGCCAAACACCAACATTCTCCAAAACTCACGTGGTGTATCTCAAAAGGACCTCCTTGTTCTAAGGATCCCAGTGCCATAGATAGTTCATCAAACAGACGTCCGATTCTTAATATATGTCAATTTAAGAGTTTCTGGGCCCAATTGTGCCCAGGTCTTGTCCGACCCGGTCAGACCGAACCCTCCCAATGCGGACTGGGATGGGCCACGATGGGATCCACGCCCTAGGCTGAGGTCTGGCTCAGCCACCAAGGGGGAATCCCATAATGATGACCAGTAATGGTGGCCCAGCCCTCAAAGGAATCGTGTATGCAAAGGGGTATCCTGTAAAGGGCAGCTCGGAAGGTGTGGCACTCAATGGGGGGCGACCCTGTAGGGTTGCATCCAGGATTCAATTCCTCCCTAGTCGGCGTGGGGGGTGTGACCCCTCAGTCTCCTGAACATTTCAACAACCAGAGGACATTCGGTTTGTGAAGCGGCGGCACCGTGTGCCCGCCGCGGAACCCCCTAGAGGTGCGAGTTCGTCCTCCGCCACAACTTCAGGAATAACTTCTTGTCCTCCAGCGGCGTCCCGGTCGCACCACCTCCTACTGACCTATGGCACATTAGTGTTGCCACCCTTTCTTCTGTAGTATACTGAAGCACTAGACACCACCTCCTTCCATCGTAGCTGACGAGCTTCTACCCTCTGCTCACCTGGGGCAAACGAGAGCGCGTCGTGCCTCCTCCACGGTTGGACGGTGTCGGCCACTTCTTTGACCGTTACTGCTTTTTTCTACGACCTCCTCTTATGGAGTGCATCGACGAGAAATTCCCAACATATTAAGAAAGTTTTACCATGATGGTGGTTGTCCATGGAGGAACAAGTATAGAAAGATAGTGGAAGGTTTGGGCTGGGTTTGTTTGGCCCACGCCCTCTGTGTTAGCCCGTAAACATGAGGTGCATTAATGGTTTAATAATCAACTGAATTAACAATAATCAAAACAATACAAAGATATTTTGCAACAACCATCAGCAAAAATGATTGAATCACTGGTCACCATGTTAGTCAGTTGGTTAGTGTTTGTAAGTATTATTAAGAATGGAGAAGAGCAAATCATTTAAAATGCATAAACTCATAAACCCCAAATTATTAAACCCATTGTAGAACATTCGTGCTTGATGGTGAGTCCTGTTCTTCATTCCCGCAATAGGTTCCCAACAACACAGCCCATAATTTGCCCTTCGGTTCACAGTTCTTTGTCACCTGTCACCTCCCACTAGGATTGGATCCGTCATATAGGGGTCCGGCATCGAGGCCCTCCTTTAGCACTTCGTTCATTGGAAAATTTGTGCCTCTATCTCGACCAATCTCCTTATATATAAGGGTGGGGAGGGTAAATAACGACGTGGGGAAATAATGGGAACTCAATAATTAATAACCTTCCTAATTACCCAATGACATCATTACATAGGGTTGGAAAGTCAAACCATTTATTTCTAGGACATATCACTGGCCCCACACACCTCTTTTCCATTGGAGGATATGGAAGAAAATAAAATAATAAAATAATTATATTTCATTTTTTTAAAAAGTCACGAATTTTTTTTTCTCAAGACCTACAGTGGTTAATGTAAAGTATCCCTTATGTGAATCCCAGCACTGCGGATTCAACGGTGGCTTAAAATTTTTAATCCCATCAATGATTCAAATGTTAGAAAATGTCACTCAGGCATTTAATGAACATTATTTAATAAAAGTTCAATAAATAAAATATGTTCACTCTCGACCAACGCTAGTCAAGGTTAGACTCAACCTACGTAGAAAACTACCTAACAAACACAACAGTACCCTTGGATTTTTAATCCGAGTAACCGTTTAGAAGTTATATATTTTACAAAAAAAATAATGGTCACTTAATTATTTTATTTACAACCAAAAACTAACATTCACCAGTGGCATGCACCCATCAATGTTAGTTTTATCCTATGGAATGAATACCCTCATGAGTTCAGTAGTAGTCTCAGATTTTCAATATGATTTACCGTTCGTGAGTTATAATCACTTGAAAAATAAAATAATTTTATATAATTTTTTTATGGTTAATCCATTTTTGGGTTTTCTCATAGGAGGCATGCACCTACTAATCATAAGTCGCACCTAGGGTAAAATCAACATCCTAATTGTAAAGGTGCCATCTAATTTCTGAGCTGGCCTGCTGTTTAAGAGTTATTCCACTTTTTTAGGAAAACTGCTTATGCACCCTAATTATAGGATAAGAAAAATTTGATGGATCATTACAGGAACTTTGGGACTCAGAATCACATGCCATCAGATTACATGATCTCAAAATAATTCCATATAATTAAAAAAAATACAGAAATTCGAGGACATTACATTCTTTCCACCTTAGGGATTTACCTCCCTGAAAGCCAAAACAAAGGAAAAACAATCAAAAGAGGGTACTGAGCACAAATAATTTCCTCCCAATCCAATGTGAACTCCTAGAGGTCCCCATTCTTCCACCATAATCACACCATAGGGATCGACCATCCAAGAAAGACTTTCTCCTGTGGATCCTCTATCTCCATCGGGAACTTCGTAAAAGTCACCCTATTGTCAATGTTTAACTCTCCCATGTCGATAACGTGAAATGGATCATGCACTCATCTCCTCAGTTGTGACACATGGAAAACATTATGCACTTGGTGAATCTTTGGGGAAAGAGATAGATGGTATGCCACCTCTCCCAATCTGCGGAGAATATGGAAAGGTCTGATGAAACCCAGATATGGATTGTCGCCCTGGCCAAACCTCCGCAATCTTCATTGGGGTGAGACCCATTGGAAGACATTGTCTCCCTCCTCCAAATCCAAGGATCTATGTCCCCTATCGACATAAGACTTGTACTGGCTCTGTGTAGTAATCACTTGCTGACAAGTGAGGCATCGTGATACAAACTCTGTCACTACTTCCCTCATCCCTGGCCACCATTACTGACGTCGGAGGTCTTGGTACAACGTCACCAATATAGGATGAAATAAAAAAGGGGATTTATATATCCCCCTAAACACCTCCTCCTATAGAGTCAATGCCACCATGGTGCTTCCTCTGAAGAGGAAGACGTGCACCCCACATTCGAAAACACTTCCAAGAGACCGTCCAAAGGTTATATGAGCATGTCAGGCTCCACAGTCAACCTCCCATGCTATGCCTCTTTAATTCACCAAGTAATTGAAGGAGTGAAATTCATAGACTGGAGGTAAGCTGCTTCATCATTATACATGAAGGGTATCTAAAGCGCGAATAGCTGCTTTGATTCTTCACTAAGTTGTTGTTGACCAAACTTCCTGTTGAGTGTGTCTGCCACCACATTCCCATTCCCAGGAGTATAGAATATCTCAATGTCATAGTCCTGTTGAAAATCCAGACATCTTCACTATCTTAGATCTTGAAAGCTCTGATGACACTTCTCCGTCCACAGGAAATCGTTCCCCCTTCTTCATCAAAGCTGATAAGGGTGTCACTACCCTGGAGATGTCAGGCACACATATCCAGTAGCACCTATTCAAAGAATATGTCCATCTCCCTTCAAGGAGGTAATCATGGAAACATATTTTTAAAATATGTCCCCACACTCTACCACTACTGTTGGGAACTCAAAACTACTACTATCACAAGGGTATGGCTGGCTGACTCAAGAGTGATCTACTGTACTCTCATGTGCATGAGTTTATCCTGTTCTACCTAGGTTTTCTTTTTTGCCAACCATGGAATAACTCATTCCAATGTTGTAGGTAAACCACATACTTTTTTCCCAAAACAGTTAATCTGAGTATGAACTATGGATGTTCAATCCATAACAAAACTAATTTCGTAAGGCCTCGTCGTTTCCACCAAGAGGTTCCAACCGAATCTCTCGACTCAAGGGTCAGATCACACAGTCGAAAAGTGGGATTTTCGAGTATCCTCCCAAAAATATCTCTAGACGTATGGGCCAAGTCAATGGTTTAACCAGAAACTCAAGGTCTTGAATATGATTCCATGAAATATGAAATGATTAGTTCCTCTGTCTATTAATACGATAACTAGTAGTAGGCACAGAATATAACTTTAATCATTCTTAGAGCTCTTGGGTCACACTCCTTGATTGAATTTAGCTACTCCCTTCTCCTGTCCTCCATCTCCCTGAGCCTGGTGGGGAGCACATTGAGGTGGTAGTTGCAACATGTTGAAATGTATACCACCTCATGCTTTTCTCCTAGAACCAATTACATGTATATTTCCCGGAAGATTTATCTGTCTCTATCATGTACTCTTCCTGAATCATTTTACACGCATAGGTCTTTGATACTGGCATCATTTTCCTTCTGTCACACTATTAACATTCACTGGTTTCAACCGCTCAACCAAAGAACTTTCAACCACAAGGATTCTCTCTATCACCCAAACATATGTAGGAATGCATAGAGAAATAGTGATGGAATGGATGTTCCTAAACACACCTTTCTTAGAGTTCAAATCCCTGAATAACAGACCATATTGTATTCATAGAGTATGTGGAATAGTTGGTATACCTCGATGAATACTCATGAGTTGACATGTAGTCCTACTGAAGCTGTAGAAGCTCCAGGGAACTCTCATACATTAGCTCTTTATGGCAAGAGACCCCCTTAACTGAGGATGGTTCTCAAGATTGTCCACATAAAAAGTCACCTCTTAGAAAGATCTGGGTAATCTAAACCCTGTCATCATCCTGCTGAGCCACATAGAAGGCTCTCTAATAAGACCACAATCTGATTGAATAGTGCACTGGCTAGATAGAAAGTCGACCACCTCTTCATGCCAGTTCTTAGCTGCATGTGAGTCAGGGTCGCCTCCAAACCTGAGGAGCATCTAATGAAGAAACACATGTAAGGTACTAGGCCTTCATGTGTCCTCAACCGATACCGCCGGTTTTAACAATTGACCAACGAGGAGTGTTATTTGTAGAACACTACCCGAAGGTACCATCTCGGGAAACGATCCATGTACTAAAGCCTCATCACCATACAAACCATCATCATCATTACATACTATTTAATAATAGTAACTAGGATCACCATATGATCCACTAGTGTCTCAACTAGGAAGAAAACTCTAGCCATAGCCTCCAACCAGTCTTCAGCTACATGGGGATCTGTCTCACATCGGATCCTCGGAAATCTCTACTGCTAAAAAATGTGCAATGCACTCAGTTGGTGTGCACCCTATGTTTTTGGGGCTAGTGGAATTTGATGCCCAACAAGTGGTGGTGCTATTGATTCACCACTCTAAGATTCTAACACCGTAAGAGAGCCCTACACCGAGACCTCATCGCTCGGTGGGTCATCATTCCATACTTTCTCGGGAATCTAAGATGGCTATCTATGCGGTGACATCCTAATAAGAAATAGGTGTGACACTGTCATTAAGATATACTAGGTGTGTGGTAACCAAATAAATAAGAAAAAAAGATCTTCAAAAACACATGCACTCAGTGCTTCCATGTACTGAGTTGGAAATCAGAATTCAGGGTCCTGGTGTATGGATACATCATCCGCTGCATCAACAATGGATTCCCCAAAATAAAAACCCCACCCATAACACATAACTCTAATAACACCTAGAAAAGATCAGTGTCTTAGTTCTTCAGTAGAATTGACTCATTTGATACTACTTTTTCCTGACCCGTCCCTCAGGGACCGTGCCGTGACTACCCCAATCCCGCATTCCATAGTACAGAGGCTGGTGAATAGCACCGAAAAGGTTATCTCTAAAACAGGAAGGCATTGAATTTTTATCATATACATACAAACAGTCCAAGAGAACCAAAATAAGAAACCACACATACTTGAACACAAAAATGATGTAACCAAAAAGTAAGTGCTATAGTATAAAGTGTGATGAAAGTAAAGGGGTTGGAAATATAATCCCAACTGTAAAGTAAAAGTACAACTAAATGGTACAAATACAACTAAAAAGTACAAAATATCTCTTTCATTTTCCACTAAGGATCCTACCTGAAGGGTAGGTACATATAATCTCCACACCACTCCATGTCATCCTATCTCCTTCGTGTACCACCTGGTTCGGGCTCCCTCAAGCCTCAACCCGACTAGTCATCATCTACAAAAGAAAAAACAAAGTGTGGAGAAGCCTGTGTAGGGGTGAGTATAACGATACTCAGTATGGAACCCGAGACCCCCAAAGGTCTCCCAGAGTTCTACAATGGAAAGTCCATAAAGAAGGACCTCAATCAAAAATTAAAAATCAGTAAACCACTCTACTTAAATATATTCCCATACATATTACCAAGTTATCAATATATACTCATCTCATAAATGAGGGAAGAATATAAAAATTGTAACACCATGAAGGTTAATATTCCACAAATGTATCACCATGTAGATATCACACAAAGGTAAAAGAACCACACAGGTTTCACAAGGAAGATAAAGGACTCATCTCACACAAGGTATATTCAAGGGTAGTAACTATAGCATTATCTTCCACAAACGTCGAAATCCTCAGCCACTGGAGAAATACTCCTATATAGAGTAAAGTGGGAATATCGAGTCACACAAATCCACTTCCCACTTACATTTAAATGTTTTAGTATTTATCCTTTATATGTACCGTAGGTATGCAGGGTCATAAAGAGCCTCTCCCCACAGTGGGCTTGCTGGGTCACATAGAGCTGCTTCCCACCTCGGCCGAATTGAGGTACTCTTCATATTGAGTACCTTGGGTATACCGGATCACACAGAGCCACTCCCCATTGTGGGCCTTCTAGGTCACATAGAGCTATTTCCCACTGGGCCATCGACAAGTAGTCTTTATGTCTCAGCCAACCATAGTGTTCTATACGTAGTTTTCATGGTAGAAATTCCTCTCAAGAAATATGCCATATTTCAATAGGAATGGGTCTCCTCGAAGAAGTAACCTGATGATTCGTCATGTCAAAAGGCTTCCAACACAATAGACTGCGCGTCAACCAGTCTACTGGTCTGTATGTTTTAGGCATTTCAATGCAGAAGGCATGGTTGTATTTTGGTATGATCCAACCTGGCCAAAATCCATATTTTTCTAAAACTCTGAGAGAGTATCTCAAAAGGACCTCGTAGTCTCAAAGATCCTGAAATCATATTTGGTTTGTCAAACAGACATCTGATTCCCATGATATGGCCATTGAAGTGTTTCTGGGCATTAGTTCTGTCCGACTCAGTCAGATCGACCCGTCCCAACACTATCTGGGTTGGGTCGCAGCGGGCTCAGCCCGCAAGTGGGAGACCCACAAGGGTGGTCTGAAAAGGTCCCCCATCCCACAAAAGAGAGGCCCACACAAGGTCAACCTGCAAAGGGAGGCCCGAAAGGGGGGGCAGCCCAGTATGGGGTCCGGCCTAGTTGGTGCAGGAGGTGTGACCCCCCGGTCAACCGAACGGCCCAGAGGTCGTTCAGTTTGTGAAGCGGAGGTGACATGTGGGAGCCACTCGGTTGCCGTAGAACCCACAAGAGCCACGGGTTCAGCCTCCACCATAGCTTTGGCCACAACATCTTTTCCACGAGTAGTGAGATTGTCACGTCTTCTCCTAATCTTCGGTGATGAATTGGTTATGCCGCCCCACCTTCTATGGCTGGCTGAAGCACAGGACGACTCCTCCATCCAACACGACTGACAATCCTCAACCCTCTTCTCACCGGCGGTGCGCGACATCACACCACACCTCCTCCGGGGCCAGCCAGTGCCAGTTGCTCTGATGACCACCGCGAAATTGTGTCGCATCCTCCTCTTCTGGCGCGCGTCGACGTGATATTACCAACATTGGTGGTCAGTGTTTCTACACTGGCGGTCTCCCATAGAGGCGCAAGGATAGCAAGATATCAGAGGGTTGGTGCCAGGTTTGTTAGGCATGTTCCCTTCTTGTTACCTCGTAAACATGATGCCAATTAAGGGTTAAATAATCATTGGAATTAACAACAATCAAAATTCTACAAAGATACACCACAACAACATCCTGAAAAAAAACAATGAATCATGGATCTACTCATTTGTAGATTGGTCTGAATTCTTCTTATTATTCATGAATGAGTAAGAAGAAATCATTTAAAATGTGTAAATAAATAAACCCCCTAACTCGTAAATCCGTTGGAGAATGTCTGTGGTTGATGGTGGGTCGTGTTCTTTGTTCCAACAACAGGTTCCCAATGATGCCTCTCATCTTGCACCCTTCGGTTCATGGCTTGATGTCACCCGTCACCTCCCACTGGGATCGAATCTATCCTCTACAGGTCCGGCATCACAGCTCTCCTTTAGCACTTCATTGTTTGGCAATGCTATGCTGGTATCTATTCCAATCCCCATATATATAAAGGGGAGTGTATTTAACGATGTGGGGAATTAATAAGGGTACATAAATTAAGAACCTTCATAATTCTCTAGTGATGTCATTACATAGGGTTGGTAGGACAAGACATTTATTGGCTTGACACATCACTGGCCCCAAACACCTCTCTTCTGTTGGAGGATATGGAAGAAAATAAAATAATAAAAAAAATTATTTAATTTTTTTATAAAATAACAAAACATAACATTTACTCCGGACCTACAGCGGTCAAAGTAATGTATCCCTCAAATAAATCCTGGGGATGTAGATTAAACGGTTCCCTCTTTTTTTTAATCTGAGTACTGGTTCAAAAGTTATAAAATTCCTCTCACACGATTACTAAATGTACCTTAAAAATAGTTCAATAAATTAAATAGGTTCACCCTCGACCCACACCAATCGAGGTTAGGCTACGCTTAAGGATAACACACCCCAATGAACTCAATGGTACCCTCGTATTTTCAATCAGAGCTACTGTTTAGAAGTTATTGATTTTACAATAAAATAATTTTCACTTAAGTATTTTATTTAAACCAAAAACTAACATTCACTAGTGGCCCACGTTGACCAATGTTAGAATCAGGCTAAAAAAAGCATACCCTCATGTGTTTAGGAGTGGTCTCAGATTTTCATTCTGAGTTACTGTTCATGAGTTATAAGCATTTGAAAAAAAAATTATTTAATAATTTTATTTACAGTTATGCCATTTTCAGGTTTTCTCACAGGATGCCTGTGTCGACTAAACTTATGATACGCCTAGAGTAAACCTACCATACTGAATGCAACGATGCCCTCAAATTTCTGATCCAAAAAACTGTTTAATAGTTATTACAAATTTCTAGGAAAACTGCTTTCACGCGCTAATTATAACTTAAAAACATCGACGAATCATTTAGAGAAATTTGGGCCTTGGAATCACACGCCATCATATTTCTCGGTCTCGAAATAATTTCATATAAATAAAAAATTATACAAAAATTCTGGGACATTACAGACATCCTTTGATGGAGTCACTTGTGCAAAAGTAGAGAGGGTCGATGGTGGTCCGGTGCTTGGGAGAGACAAGAGAGGTAAGATGAGAATAGTCGATCTGATGAGGAGTATGTAGAAGAGGCGTCAACCCAAATGGTCTATCGGATGAATGAGCTCCATCGATGGCAATCAATGGATCACATCGCCCTGATGAGGAGCACCTTGACAATGAGTCTTAGGGAAGATAATGATGGGACTACATCTCGGATGATTCAGTGCAACATGGTTATTACTTTATAAAATGTGGGGTTGTACCTTTGAGCCTATTTTAAATTGGGTTTCAAAACTAGTAGGAATGAAAATCAAGTAATGGGTCACCTCTACCCTGAAAAATAAGAGGATTTGTTTGTTTATTTCAACTGAAAAGGGGGTATTTCCACATACTTATTGAATAAATATATTTAAATTCTCGGAAATTATGAAATTATATTTATAAAAAAATTTGTTGTTTAAATCAGTATGTTAAAATTAAATTATGGTAAAATTTTTATGTTTTTAAAGGGTTATTTTACATTTAATAATGAATATCACCAAATTTTGTAATACAGTAATTTATTTTCCATAATGTAATTAAAATAAAAATTCCTATTATGATTATAATTTTATTTCAAACTAAAATAAGTATTATTTAGTTATATGTAATCTTATTAATTAAATATTAATCATAATTAGATGATATTTTTATGAAGGTTTTTTTCATCTTAAAAATTCATTTTCTCTAAAAAATGATATATGCAAATTTTTTATCAAATTTAAATAATTAAAATAACCCATAATGAAGATTTTTTTATATTAAATTGATAATATATATTTATATATATATATGTGAATATAATTTCATATAATTATTATTATTAGTCATAGAGTTTATTTATGTTTATTTTATGCTTGAAAAATAAATTTCTTAGATGATAATTTTTTGACACGTTTTTCAGGATCATTTGTAAATAAAATTTAATCACGGTTAAGAATTGAATTTGAAAAAATGGATTACAAATTTGGAATAAAAATAACTAACATTAGAAAATAATTCTATATTAATTATTTGTCATAACGAAAAGTAAAACTATTTAAAATCTATTACCTTGGTTAAGGGTTGAACAAGTTATCCGGTGTTAAACTATAATAATAGGGGTTAAAATGACATAAATTTTTTGTAATTTCCAATTTATATCTATATTTATACCCTATGTCATCTATTGTCTAAATGTTTCTCAATTTGGATCCATTTGACCATCGTAGTGACATTCATATTATATTATACAATGAAA
Organism: Viscum album; assembly: GCA_963277665.1. NCBI lineage: Eukaryota > Viridiplantae > Streptophyta > Magnoliopsida > Santalales > Viscaceae > Viscum > Viscum album. The sequence continues at coordinate 896,513,343 of OY728156.1, forward strand.
ACTCTAAAATGTGACTATATTTGTTTTAATTTCTTTTCAATGATAAAATAGGGATATTAATATGTTATTATCAAATTTATAATCTTAATTCAAAAATAAATATTTGATTTTATCAAATTAAATTATTTTTTTATTTTTAGCAGTAGATAAATTAGCATAAATATTAATGTAATGCTTACAAAATATTAAATCAATTTAAAAAATAAAATAAATTATTCAAACATTCATAAAACTATTATAATTTTTATATTATTTATAATGATGCTAATTTAATAATTAAAAATGACTTATTAGGGTTTTTTGAAGGTTTAAATTTAAATTATTTTGTTTTCAATACTTTTTTAATTAGATATTAAATGGTTTTTATAAAAAAATTGTATTAATTATATTTTATATTAAATATTAGTTTACTAAAATATTTAAAAATAATAACAATAAATAAATATTAAAATATGGATTATAAACGCTCTAAAATTTAAATCCTTTTAAATTTATCATCATATTTTTATGTGATACATAAAATTATAACTGTTTTAATTTGAAAAATATTTTTTCGAGATTAATTTTAAGACGATGTTTTGTGCATTAAATGTGTTTTTGTTAAAATTTCTTTTCTTCTAAAAAATGTAATTTTTATTTGATATCATTAATTTTATATTTATAATCAATGGGGTAAAAATATTTTATAGGACTAATTTTCTTTAGATTTAATGCATAACTGAACTAGGTAAAAAAACTAGTCACTGTGGTGAAAACTAAAATGGTTTAAGTGAGTACCATTATAGGTTAGGGAATAAACTTTTTATTATTTAGTGATGGAGGATTCTAATATACTTTTCTTCCATATACTGAAATATTTTACATTTTTGGAGAAATTAGGAGAGATTGTGACTTGTCATGATTGAATAATTTTGGGAATTATATAAAAATGTCACACTTTGCCACTTAAAAAAGGTAACTATTTATCTTCTACAATACAAACATAAAGAACCATTTTTATTATCTGGAACTTATAAAACAACTTCCTTACATCCATTACCTTGTACTAGTTTCCTTTTTATTATAAAACCCTTCTTGGAAGGCTTTTGGTGTAATCCTTATAATGTTTTCTAAAGAATATGTATAGCTCTTAATCATCTGTCTTTTTTTATTTCTTTATATACATCTGTTAAATATAATTCGAACATCATGATATAATCATAATATTATATTTTATAAAATTATATGTTTTAATATTAATTTTCTACCCTTTATCCTTTTACTTTTCTATTAAATGGGAAACAAAACTATCCTTTGTGTATATGGTAGACTAAAACCTCACGAACCAACATGATTCATTTTCCATCCCCACATATCACTGGTGGTTTTAATGATATGTTAATTATATATATATATATATGTTATATTAATTTTATATTTATTATTATTTAATGATAATATATCATATAATGTTTTATGTTTCTATTCAATTAAAAATTAAAATTTCACTTTTGCATATATGTAAATTACCACCTCCCCAAAATAATGTAACATTTTTTTTATAAAAAAATTAATTTATTAATATATATAAGTGTATTAAAATATATAAATAATTATTTTCATAATAATTATTATTTTAAAATGATAATATAATAATAATGGTTTTTTTCCAACATGGTTATTGAAAGATGCATATGTTACTCTTGCATACATATGTTATACCATCTCCATTATTGTATCATAATTCATTATTCAAAACCATATTTAATGGATGGATTAAAATGCATAATTTATGTATAAAAATTATAATAAATTAATTATTTATAATCAGTATATAATTTAATAAGGGATATTTTATCGTTTTCAAAATTGATGAAGGCATTTTGGACATATGAACTGAATGTCATCCAAACATCCTAGTTGTAATTAATTGATAATGTAAGTAAATATAACATGTTAATAAATACAATAAAATGAATTATATAATTTAAAAAATTATATAAGAAAATATATAATAAAAAAATATTAATATTATGGAATATAATGAACACACATCAAAATTCATGCCTATATTAAGAGATTAATTCTCAATTTCCATTCATTGTGGCATATTTATTTGATTTCACCTAATTTATATAATATGGTCTATATAATTACTTTTTAAATGTTTTATCAAGAATTATTAATAATTCATTGATATTTTAGGGTTCAATTTAAATTATTTTATCTATAGGGATTCGACATTAATGCTAATAATTTGTAAGTGATTGTTAACACAATTTTGTTTCATTACGGTATTAGCATCTTCATTTATTATATAATTTCAATAATATCCCAGAAAAAGAATTATTTTTTAAGTTATAGTTTCATTATTTTTGGATTTAAAATTGTTAAACCTAAATACATCAACGATTAATGGTCACTTCAACATTATAATCATTTTAATTATTTATATATCGAATTATCTTATTTGGGACATACTTTATGTTATACACCTATTTTATAATTTGAGGATTATCTAATTCTAATATTATTAGCAATCTAATTAATATATTTGTATTTGTGATATTAAATTTTCATTTGATGTTATTTTTTCATGAGAATAATGATCCAAACGACACCAAACCGCTAAGGTTTTGTTTTATAATGTCATATTTATTTAGTTTTGTTTATGATTATGTCTCTACATGGGGTGTTATATTATATTATTTTCTAAAATATAATATTTTATGTTATCCTTTTGTTATTTTGGAATATTATATGCTTTTCTTTCATTTTCCACATCAAATATACAAACAAGATAAATCAATGTTTCGTGAATATAATACATAATTTTTTTATTTAGTTTATTATTTAGTTAGGAATATTTTTTTCCCTAACCATGTACTGAGAAACATATTTTCCCAACCATTTTTAATATTCTCCAATTATTTATCTAATACATTTTTACAATGTTTTACCATAAAAATATAGATTAAAATTAATATTCAATTCATTTTTTTAATGAGTAACAATTGGAATTTTATTTCAAAAATGTGAAAGTAATTTATTATTTAACATGCTCAAAATGAAAATAAAATCAGGTTTTCAGGACCAATAAATTTTATGAACTTTCTATTACAGTATTATGAGTTTCTTTTCGTAGAATGTTTCATTATAAATGTTGAAATTCTTCAATTTTAAATTTGATTTTCAAATTGAAAAGTTTATTTTTCACAAGAATTATTTTAATGATATTTTCATGTTATTTATATATATCATTGAAAAATCATCTTAATTCACATAACCTGTAGTGTAATTTGTCTTAATAATTCCATCTATTGGAACTATGTTTATTCAAAACTTGAAAAGGATTTCATTTTTTTTCAATCCACACATGGTTGATCAGAAAGTTTTCAACGCGTTATATCTTACTATACATGAGAATTTAGTGATGAATGTTGAATCATTTAATAGTGTTTGAAAATTTTTGCATCCTAAATCCACAAAAAGGGTAAACAGTTATGAAATTTGAATTTCCAAGTGTGAATAAATAAAAATTGAAAATGGAATCGATTTCATGAAGTTCATATTTTTGTGAATATATAGAGCTTTATGAAGGAAAATGATTTTAGGAATATTTTTAGGATCAAGAAAGAAGATTTTTTAAAATTGAAGTGGAATGATGGAATGATGGTATGTGACATGATTATGAGAAGATTTTACAATGGACAAATTTAATAAATCTTCATAAATAAAAGTAGATTCATGAAAAAAATGAAGAGGTCATGAAAAGTACATGGTCATATTGAAAACATCCATATAGTGGTAAAATCTACAAATAGTCAATCAATAATCATTTGATTAATCTATAGATTTCTAAAAAATGATGAATCACTCTAATTTCATGAGGGTCTTATGAGAGAGAAATTCTTTCATGAATTAGTAACTCTTCATAAACCCAATCTTTAATAAAATATTAGTTATAAAGTAATCGACTCTAAATAATAAATGGAAAGGTTGTTTTTAAAAGGTTGATAGTTTCAGGATAATTTAAGGTTCATCGATATCTTTGATTTTCGTGATGACTGGAAGGTTTTCAGACATATGTTTTTGATCATATGGATAGATTAAATAATGTATTCATGGGAATCAATTTTGGACAATGGTGTAATAAGAGTGATGTTTTAAAAAAGGAAGAAGGATTATATTCCCAATGTATCCATGGGACCTCTAGATCGATAAAATGAGTAATACATCACCCATGGATTTAAAAAAGTGGTAGATAAAATAATTGATCCATGTTAGGTATTTCTCTGTCAAAAAAACTATTATAAAGGTAGTGGGCCCGGTCAAGAGGGACCACAGATGATCATTTTTTATACAAAATAACTAGTGAATCTTAATGTATTCTGATATGTCTAAAAAACTATTGTAATGTTATCCATGGACTATACCTTAATTGTGAACCATGTAAAACAACTATATTGAGTTTCTATTTTTGCATATGGGTGATTAAAAATTGCCAGATTTCATCATACATGTTTAATCGGTTCCTAACATCATTGGAAAATTATCCATATCATCTAATGAAAAAAACAGACACACTGAATCACCCTTCCCCTCTCAAGTTGTTATATTGTCATACACTATCCTAATTCAATATCTAGATGGATTATTATATGTTTTATTGGGGAAAAATTAAAATTTAATATGATAGTTTTTCAATGTGGATGTTTATTCAGATTATGTATTGAATGTTTATTCGTATCTATCATATGAGGAATGAATTTGACATAGAGAGATATGGGTTGGGACCACTATATCCCCTCGATTAATAAGTATTTATCATGAGACAAATAGTTTGCTTACTTTTCCATGCCATTTATTGATTTTGTAGAATGTCTTATCAAGAGCTATTGATTTTATGTTTATGATGTCAGAGACTATAAATTCCACAGTTATGAGATTATTTATTGATGATAATTTTATAATTTGAATAGTTATGTAATCCATGGAATCTTTTCATGTTCATCATATTACTTATGTTTTATTTTTTGATTTTTATTTATTTCTTCCATATTATTTATCATGATGATGTTGTTGATTAAAACTTCTGTTTTAAGTTATCTACCTTACTATATTTATTATTACTTATAGATTCCAAATAGATTCTAGTATATGTAATCATTAATGAGATTTTGTGGTCACCCCTTATTTTATTTACTTTCTATATGATATGAAGATTGAATATTTGAATGAGTTCAAGGATGAGAAATATTAACTTTCTTTATCTTTTATTTTCATGTTTTATAATGTAATGTTAGATTCAATAATGTATAAGGTTTACCAAGACTAGTAAAATATTTAGTCATTTAGGAAGTGTTTTATTGTATCTAATTCCAATGAAATATTGTAACCACTGGTTTTGTGTCACTGGGGTCTTAGTATTTATAGTTGGTATCATAGTATCTTTTTAAAAATATTGTGAAATAGAATTCAGAAAACATGTATTAGGAAACAATTCCATAAAAAACATTGATCACATTACCAAAGAACATAATGTTTATTATTCATATGAGGATAGTTTATTATTTTTATGTACTATCATAGGTAAATATGTCAAAGTTTGATCATAAGATAAAAGGAATAAATAAACTTTAGAGGTTTAAGTGGTGGTATTTTGAGGTGATTTGAATATTTTACTAGGTTAAAGGAAAACTAATCTATTGAGGTCAAAATAAATTTTTTGAATAGTATATGATGTTCTATAGACTATAGGATAATGGGATATAGATAATTTTGATGGTTAAAAATAGATTCATTGACTAGGGGATATTTATAGTCAGGCTAATTATAACTTTTTGTGTTATTATATAAATTAGATTCATGATATTTTGGTAACTATAACTATATTATATGATTATATAGTTATTTATCATGTTGAATAATGATATTTTTTGGATTATTCTTTGATTTGAAGTATATGTAACCATTATGATAAATATATGGTTTGAATAAAAATATTATTTGGGAATAATGAAATTAAATTTTGGGAAACTAAGTTAAAATTCTTGAGAAAACCGTTGAGGATAAATAATCATTTATTGTTGATGTTATTGAGGATAATAATTATGGTAGGTAAATTATATGTTGATTAATCTATGTTGAAATATCACTGTTTTGTGGAAATTTTGAAGTAATTATTTTACAACTTTAGTTGAAGGATTATAAATTTTGTTTGTTATCTTATTTATTACAACGATTTTAATTTTCTTTAAAAATTAATTAATAGGGGAGTATATTATTATTATTTTATAGATGTCATTATCCAATAAATATTAATTTTAGTTCTTTGCTTATAGAAAATTAATTTTGGATATTCATTTTATGGAGTAATGGTAGAAGTTGAAGTAGATTAAAGAAAAAGCAAATTATGAAATTGTGATTATGAAATAGGAATATATCAAGTGAGTATATATTCTTATATTCTAAGTATATTCGGTAATTTAATTCATCAAAAATATGAAAATTTTAATGAATGAAAAAATTTATATTATTTCAAACATTTATAGAGAAATAACAGACTTTTCATCCATCAAATATGTATGATTTTGTGACCACTAAATTTCACATGACCATATTATATATCACTCTCTATAAGTCATTGGTTGTTAGTTTTCCACTCCATTTCATATTTACTTTACCCACTAATTTTATCTTATTTGGTAACCTATTTTTATGTTATATTATATAACATTCGTATTTCTTTCTCTGTAATTTTGATATGTTGTTTTATTAACCATTTTATGATGTGGGTTTTCCAAAAAAAATAAAATGTCAAACACTTCTTTTCAAGAAGAAATGAAAATTTTAAAGATGAAATTTAGTGTCTCGAGGGATAATGTTGCACCTCGATATCTCAAAATAAGAACATTATATTCGATATAATATATTACATTCAATATCAAGCCTAAAAAATTCTACATACTATTTAAATATGATTGTTAAAACTTTTCCACTTAACTTTTCTATAGGAATAAGAATTATTTTTGGAAAATTAAATATATATATATATATATATATATTATAAATATATATAATATACTGGTAAAAAATGAATGTAATTTGTATTAATGGTATAAGATTAATAAAAAAATATTATTTTTATCAAAAATGTTGTTATTATTTTTCATGAGTAAATTATATAATTAATTTCTAACAATTATTGGAGCTATATTATAATAAATTAATATAATTTTATAAATAATTTCAAAACTATTATAATTTGAGCTTCTTGGATTTTTATGAAAAGTGTGAATTTTATATGAATAGTGAGATACACCGCCTTCTGTAAAATAATCAATTATTCAATAATTTACGAAATTTAAATGTGTCATTATGATTTGAATTTTATATCATCATAATATAAGTAGTGTGTATTTATATTTAACAAAACTATTTACTTTTGAATCATAATTAAACCGTATTTTGGTTTGAGTGAATTTTATTACTAAAAATCATTATTATAAAACTTTTTTTAAGTGCATAATGTCTCTACATTTTAGTTAATGAAGTTAAATATGATGGGGAATGATTTAAATTAAATATAATGATTATAAAAACATACACACACACATACTCACAGACACACACACCCAAACACACATATATATATTAATATAAATTCATATAATGATTATTTCAATTTATAGGTTTAATTAATGATAATATTTTTCATGAAAAATACATTTCATCAAAAATTGTTTTAAACCTATTTTGTTGGTTAATGTTTATATAATGTTCCAAAATTATCATAATTTAATTTTAAAAAAATTTTTAATAAATTATTATTTTACTATTTAATAATTTGTAAAATGAAAACATATTTTTTATCATAATGAATAGTAAAAAATATATTATTATAGATAAGGTTTAATCAAGTTTACCATGCGGTCAAACAAAAAATTCAAGTGTAAAAATGAATTAAAAAGTGTAAAATTTAAATTTTATGTCCATATTTTAAACCAGTATAATATTTTTTTAGTTTCCTATCTCTGGTCCATTTTACCATAGTAGTGACTTTTATAATATTTTATGTAACAAAAAATCCAAAATGTAACTCTCCTACATTTAATTTATTTTATATGACCACAAAAGGATATGAATATGTTATTAATGAATGAAAATATTATAATAAATAGAATTAAATTATTTTAATTTGAGTGATTTCTTTAATTTTTATTGATTTAATATTCATAATAAATTCTCATGGGACTCTAACAAAATATTTATTGCATTTTTTCAAAATAATTACTACAAAAATATTTAATTTAATATTATTTGAATGATTAATCTATACCAAAAATTTTATATATTAATGTTACATTTTAAATAATTTTATATCTATTGTATTCATATTATTTTTTTGTCATGATGTTTTTGAAGAAAATTTAATAAAAGTGTAATAAATATCATTAATGATCATTTATGTAAAATAATATTTAATTAAATTTTTGAAAACTATAAAAATAATGATAAAATAAAATTGAAATGATAAATGGCATAATTTTGTATCTTATTTATTGAGGTTCTAATTGTTCTTATATATGGTATTTTATATGTCAAATATTTTTTAAATGTCACTATTATTATGGTAAAAATATGGTTTTAAACATTACATGTTCTTGAATATAAAATAATTTCCCAAACAAATAGTATATTTTATTTAATAAAATGGATTATATTTTTATCATAAGTTGTTATATATTATAATTTTTTTTTTCATATTTTAGTATTTAATTATTAATATACTATGGTAAAAAACTAGTTACCAAGGTGGAAAAAATGTAATAATGAGTATCCTAAAAAGTTATGAAAAAACGTGTTTAAAATAAATATTTTAGTTCTTGAGGTGTCGATAGACCTTATCATTATCCCAATAAATTGTTTATTAATATTAATGTCACGTGGATTGCGAGTGACTCCCAATTATTGATTAGGTTTGTGAATTTTTATAAATTTCACTCTATCTCACTTATATATGGTCACCCATATCTTCTCATATCAACACTTGAAGGACCATTTTGTGTCATCAAATTCATATAAAAACCCTTCCCTAAATCCCCTTCAACATTATATATGAATTTTATCATTATTAAAGAATATTAAAAACCATTTTTATAAACCATATGATGTTATCAAAATAATAGTTATTGTTTCTAATCATGGGTTTCTATTTTCATGATTATTTCTCCTCTTTCAAATTTAGTTCAACAATGTTAGAAAATTAAAATCTATATCTACTATACAAAAAGATATTTTTATGTTAATTAAAAAACCTATGTCAATATCTTCTTCTATCAAATGTGAAAAAAGCCATCATTTGTGTGTACTGTGGTCAACCTCACTATGAAATGATATAATTTTTATTCCATCACTAGCAATCATAGTTTATTATAGATGGGTTTAATATATATATATATATATATATATATATTATTAATGAAATATTTATTACAATTTAAAGATAATGCATCATAACATTATTTATTTTTCTAATAATTACGAACCATAAAGTCTCTCATGTGTATGTTTAGATTACCATCTCCACAAACCGATGCGACACATTTTCTATAGCCACATTACATGAATACTTTATAAAATTATATTTAATGATAAAATATTATATTTATGTTATAATGACCTTTCTAAAAAGATAAATATTTGTTTTGTTTCCATCATGATCATTGAAAAATGTATACGTTACTTATGTGTAGTTATGACTTACCATCAACTAGATTGTACTTTTGTTAATTTATCATAATAATCAACAATTGTTAAATAAAAAAGTATAATTTATGTAAAAAAATTATAATTATGTATAAATTATATTTATGGATATGATAGAATAATAACATCATTTATCATAGACAAACATCCAAATCCATTTTGGACATATGAACTGAATGTAATCAAAACATCTGATGTGGACATAATTGATTATGAAATTAAATATAACAGGGTAATAATTAATATAATATAAATAATAAAAATTAAAATTGTTTTTAAACATGATAATAATTAATGTAAATTTATTATTCAAGAATATAAAGAACTTATGTGATTATTCAAGATTAAGGTAAGGGATTTCATCTCAATTTTCCTTCATTGAGAAATAATTTATTTTAATGATCCTAATTTTTTATATGGTGTAAATACTAGTATATAATTAATAATTCATTTATAATTTTATTTTGACTGACTGAAAATTAATTTTTTATTATGAAAAACACTTTTAAGGAAAAAGTGAGAAACCGTGAATTCCCGAAAGTAAGCAACAAAACAACCCACACAGAAAGAACTAAAGGATCGGCCCCTCACAGCCCATGCTTCATGTCAGAGACTTCACTAAGGAGGACCCTTTTAACAAGTAGTCTCGTGCATCATTGCACGGTCATGGAACCTATGGAGAAGACATAATATCTTAAGAATCCAATTAAAAAAGGATATCATTGGTGAAGAGTTCATGCTTTCCTCCTCTTCTGTAGCAGACCTAAGTAATTAGCTGGAAAAAACATCACACACCGCAACACCGAACAAAAAGGAAAACTAGAAGTAGATAAATTCATCTCAGCTGAACCAACCAACACTAATAACTTAACCAAAGTCATTAACTATTAACATGATATTACCCAAGTCTATTTTCTTAAAATGTTTCCGAGACAAATATGGTATCTGATTGGTAGGTGTATTAAAAAGAATATCCTCTAAACAGACTGTCATCTTGTCCTATGTCTGAATATACTCCTCAAGACTGATCACCCTGTTGTTGAAACCTCCTAATAATATTGAGTCTCATCCATCTATCCAATCATACTGTACCAAATTAAGATTCAACCTTAATGGTCTCCCCATTATTTTACTGGATTCTTCTTCTGCTACATTGAGGTACAAAACTTGTTCCACCATTTCATCTTTCGAGCTGATGATCAGATCCAAATGTTGTTCAACCACAACACATGCCTTGCTTTGATTTTTCAACTTTTTTCCATTAAATTTCTTTGCTGACCTTGTCTCCATAGTATGGGGTATATAAGAGTAATCCTTCCTCCCCTTTATTTTCAATTTAATTTATTTCCTCGCATGGTATTAGACAATAATGTTACCAAGTGGTAAATGATTCACAACTCAACTTTCATTCATTTGTTTACATCATTTATTCATCGATTATATTATGTCATTATTAATTTTAAAATATATTTTTTATGTATTTTATATATTGGTTTTTTATGTATTTACATTTGACACACATAATCACTTCATTGATTAATTCACACATCCATATTATTATAAATATAAGTGTTATTTTTCTAAAAATGTATTCTTGAGGAACATATTTTTATATAAACCATTATTATTTTATAATTTTTATGTACGACGCATTTCATTTTATATATCATTAATATCATTAAATTCATAGTGTTTAATTTAGTTATTATGTACTTTATTTCAGGGGTATTTTAATTCAATGTTACCAAAGTGGTAACAGTTTATTTCATTATCCTATCATTACTCAAGGATGTTTATTTTTAAGGATACATTAGCGTATCTATATTATTATTTTATCATAAACCCAATATATTTTCCTTATATTTGGTTATTTTAAAAAATTTAATGTTTTCCTTTCATTTTACTCCATTATTTACATATTTGATGAAAAAAATTAAGAACAAAATAATTTATTTCCACATTTATTTTGTAATCCATTATTGTTTGTCCATGTTTTCTAAAAATGTTTTCGGTGATGTTTTCAACACTAGCCTCTTATTTATTTAATAAATTGTACCCATTTTTTATCCTTAAAAATGTATTATGAGGAATCGTCATATTATTTTTTGAATGGGGTTATTTTAGAATTTTTAGAAAAATATGTGAATGAAATATTTTATTTAATGTAATAATGATGAAAATAACTACATGTTTCCAAGATCACTAAGCAGTTTAATTATTCATTTACTTTCTTACAAGTTTTTTTAAAATGAAAATTATTTTTTCTGTATTCTTAAATATTTTAGTTTTTATATTTTATTTTCAAAGAGAATGGTGTATTTTCATCATGAATTATTTCATTGTTCATTATATAGAATTTATATTCCTCAATTGAAAAAACCCAATATTTGAAATTTTATCAACTGGGAATATTTTATAATGATTCCATCCATATTATTTCTCTAGATGTTTGATGAAAAAATTTATTTGGTTAACTATTAACAGTTCATAATATTGTTTTATAATAGTATTTCTTTTTTCTATTAGGTATTGACATTTTATAATCACATTTCTTATAATGAATGAATTGAAATTATTAATTTATAGTATAGGCCCACTATATCATTCATATGGATATATAGGTCTCAAAATTGAAACCAGTTTGGGAATTTATTCAATCCCATACCAATTTATGTAATATGTCATGGCAAGATGCCCTTCTGGAATGTTTATGATTTCTAATATTATTGATTCCATAATTTTGATATTTATTTTAATATCAATGTAATTTTATTAATAGTTATCCTATCAACGGTTAATTATTTCACTAATTTTATTAATTATGTTCAATTATTATATCATCATTTATTCATACGATATTATTCTTCATGGTCATTTTATTGATTAAATGTCAAGAGTTTTTAGTTATCTACCTTGAGATATTGATTATGAATTATTAACTCATGATATCTTCCACTATATATTAACTTTATTGAGAATTTGAGTTAACACCTTATTTTGTTTCAATTCCCTATGATATTAAGAATATATTTTTGAATTTGTTTAAGGATACATAATATTTACTTTTAGTATTTATTTTAAATTTTTGAAATGTAATGGTTGAATCATGTAAGTATATAGTTTAACAAAACTAATAAACTATTCAGTAATTTGGGATTTAATTTCTTGTATCTATTTATATTTAAATAATACAACCAATAAATCTAGTAATATAGGGTTAGGGTATTTAATGGACAGTGATATTTTTTACTATATCTCTTAATTTAACCCCTTTCTAAACATTTATACATGTATCATGGTGACAGAAATGTTAACATGATGACTGATTTCTTATGAATAAAAATGAATTGGTCCTTATTAATGAATTTGAACGTACATATTAAAAATTTAAAAATTAAATTACAATTTTCAATATATAGAGTTGGTAGAAAATAAAATTCACTAAAATTACACTACAAGAAACAAATAAACTTTATAATTTTTTTTATATAAATAAATAAAATTTACATGAAAATAATCTATATAAGTTATTTACATGACATTTTTTATTTATATATAAAAAAATATGTGTTTTGTGACATTCAATGCAATCTAAAATTTAAAGGATCATATTGACATCTTAATTAATGGAATATGATTTTTTTATTAGAATAAAATATAACTTAGGTTCCAAAAAACTAATAATAGATTTATAAATATAAAATATTAATTGAAAATAAATTATTTTTCTTATTTTATGTTTTTTATTTGATTATGTTTTTTCATATATTTTTATGTAATTTTTTTTCAAAATGATTTCAATTTTTTTTATTTGTTAAAATTAAATTTTTACTATTCGAATGAAGGAAAGAAAATTTAGAAACATTTAAAAAGATCTAAATTTTTTTTACATGATAAATCATGAAATTATATTCATTTTATCAGACTCATATTTTGACATTTATTAATGTTTCTCTTAGATGAAGTATATATAATATAAATTAAAAAATGTATTTGAACAAATCATTTTTGTTAATCCATTGGTAAATAAATCCACATTCCATGTATCTTATTAATTCTTTCTAGAATTTTATTAATTTATCATAACATGAATTTTATTAATACATTATTAGGATATTATCCTTAAATATTTTAACTTTTTTAGAAAATTATATTTTATAAAAATACAAAATTTTTAAAACTACACATTTATAAAAAATGTATTATGTTAATAATTACAAAATTATATTCACCTATGTTTTACATACATAACCCATAATAAACTCAATATAATATATAAGGGAATGATATTAATTATTGGAAGTCATAATTGACTATTGAACTCACATGGATCTCATAATGATTTCTAATAAATTGATCTTCAACAACATGAAATTGTGATAATTATATAATTAATAAATTTTCAATTGAGATGGGTATATTTTAAACTCTTATGAAGAAACATCTTTTAAATGTGTAAAAAATGATCCATGTAAGGAGGATTACTACTATTTGATGTAATTTGTATATATTTCATAATCTTGTATCATTTATTTGTACCAACTAACTTAGTGGATATACTATAAAAATATATTTAATAATTATATAATATTTAATAGTTTTGTCTTGGATCTATGATTCATGTAAAACTATCTATATTAATATATTAATTTAATGATGTATATATAATAAAATCATTGGATGATATATTCTACACCTATAAAAATAAATTCTATATTAGGTTTGTTTACATAGATAACAAAATATGAGGCTACATAGGTGTAAATACATCATCAGGATCCCAAATAGCTTCCTTATACTTATAATTTTACCACAAAACAATGACTAGGTTAGTGGTCTGGTTTCATAGCATCATATATCCTCTATATGGAATCTCTAATTATTGATCCCATTAATTTATGTCATGTTCCGATTGCACATATTTTTTATTCAATTTATTTTATTGATATAGAATGTACTTTCTCTAAAATGACACATAGAACAAATCACATATTTTTGAGAGATGTAGAGGGAGTTATAATAGTTAATCTAAAACCCCAACATGATCAAAAATATTAAAGAGACAAATATACCTCATATCCACCCATTTTCAAAATCTCATAACCCACTTCTAAAGAGATTACTAAGGGAATGAATTTTAAAAAACATCAAATTCAATATATCCTCCACAACTATATACATAGTTATTTTTTAAATAGTGTGATAAACACATATGTTAATGAATGGTTTGAACTTTATCCATCATTTTATTGACATAATCGTGTCTAGAAAACCTTCTCTCCCCAACATCATCAAACCATGTTAGTGTTATATGTAATTTCCCATAGAATGCCTAATATATACCCAATAGGATTGTAGAGTAGAAACAATTATTATATGAGACCTGAATAGTTGAATATAACAAATCCACATTCCATTAAAATCCATTTATGAGTACATAGAATATCCTCTAATATCAGAGTTTTCCATTTAGATGTTCTATGATTTTGAGGGTGATATGGTATGATAATTATTTCATTTGTATCATGTTATGGTGTTATATTCATGTATAATTTGGTTCTAAACATTGAATATCTACCAGATACAATTGAATGTTGTTATCCATAAATAATTAACAATTATATAATGTGTAAAATGATATGTTGATTTTTTGTGAAATCCTCCCAAATAGGAATGAAGTGTTATAATTTTTTTATTCAATCCACTATAACACATGTAGAATTTTTTCTTTTAGGAGTCTTATGGAGGATAATAAAAAAACACATGGTGTTGTTATCACAGTTCTAGAATTGTTTAAGTAATAATTTTATCATACCCTTTTATTTCTGTCATTTATCCTTTACAAATTGATGTACCAAACATCATTATATGTACTCTAAAATATCAAAAATCATGGTGTCCCACTATTTTTTCTCCTAATGATTATTATAAATATTTTTTATTTTCGGATGAGTAGTAATGAAATATTTTCATAATTAATTTTTTTATTCATTTTTATTTTCTATATGACTAATATTGGGTTTCATAACATTAAATAACCAATATTGTCATGGATGGATAGTAGAATATTTGATAAATTCATTTATAACAACATATCACCATTATGGGCATCATAAATCATTAAATAGATAAATAATATAGAAATAATCTAGGCAAGGTAAGATTTCACCTCATCCATAATGATTTCAATATTCATCATATAAATATACATAATGATTAGTACCCTTTATATCCTAGCAAAGGATAAGATAGTATTTTATTATCTTTATTAGAGCATAAAACTCATTGTTTTATTTTGTGTAATAATAAGGTATTGGGAAATAATAATCATCGATCAATTAAAGCCACATCCATTGGTGCATCTTCAACTATTTATATTTGAATATATATTTTATGATATTGTGATCAGTTTATATATCCAAATTTTCACCATAACGATAATTCTACAAAATATTAAATTCCATATTAACTTATGTCATCTCTAGATTGTGTGATGGGTAAATTTTCTAATGGGTTGTTAATTTGTTTGTTAAATCATAAACTACATTATAAATTCACATAAAGATTCTTTAATATACCTTCACTAAAGAGTTAATTTATATTAAAACCCATTCCATATAATAGGTTATTGTATGTAAATAAGCAATGACCATCCTTTTCTTAATCTCAATGAATCTTTAATCACAATATTATATTAAAAAAAACTATAATCCCTACATCAATATAATGGTTATTGAAATTAATAGGCATGTAAAAATATTTTTATAACATTAATAATATCCATATAACCCATCAAAATAATGAATATTGATTATTTTTTTCCCATAAGTTGTTCAATCTCCTCAATAATTAATGGATATGTAGATATGAAATAATTTTTGATGACATGATCCATGACTTATTCTTTTTCTCAAATAAATTCAATATTTATTATTTTTCACACATTTTATCCATTTTTAATGACTTCAATACAATTGTAACATGATCTTCATGATCTTATTATCTCTTTTAGTATTCATGAAAATATTATATAAATAAATCCAAATATTTATCAAGGATGTATCTAAAGACTTATTTAGTTACATGCATGATGATTGAAGGGGAGTCTATAAGTCAAAAATGAATCAATATGAATTTTAGTGTCCATAGGTCATACTAAAGGTTGTATTATGTATACCATCCCCTTTGAATATTAATTTATGACATACTAATTTCATGAGAATCTTTGAGAATTATTAATCCCCTCTAGGTTGAAAAAAATTACATTAATACAAGGTAGTATATACTTTTTCATTTTTTTATGTCTATAATAATCAATGAAATGAGGAATTGTAACATCCCTCTTCTTGATAAGGATAACCATTTCACCCTATCATTAAGAGCAACGATGTAAAAACCCCTTATCAATGATCTCCTAAAATATCTTATTCAATTCATCAATTTCGGTAGAATTATTTAAAAATGACTATTTTTATACAGGCCTAGAACCATTTATGAGTTCAATTGAAAACATACCCTCATGTTTAGGGGATATACTAAGATGTTCAATCAGAGAATAAATCATCAAAATAATGTATAATAGGAATTTATTCCATGTTGAGTTATTTACACAAACATTGATCCATGATTCGCTCATTATTTGGTATCATAACCCATACAATATATTTTACTTCTGATGAGAGTTCATAATCTTCCTTGTATTGAAATACAATAATTTTATTATTATTTATCTAAAATGAGTCATATCAATGCCAAAAATTGGTGTGTTATTTATATACATAGGGAGAATCAATGGAAAATATGACACTAAATTCCACCAAGGGAATAATAACGACATATTTAGTAAGTATATTCCCATAAACATGAATTGGTGAAGAGTATAATGATTTTTATGAAATAAACAAACCACCATGTATTTTCATCAATAATAAAATATCAAATGTTTTTGGTTTTGAATCAATATTCATATCAAAATTATGTGATGTGAATGAAGGAACAGAACTGAAATCAAATAAGACATTCATAGGTTTGAAGTGGATAGTATGTGCTCCATTCAATAATTTGTTATCATGATCCACTTTAATAATAGTGATTACATAATATCTCATTATATCTATGGTATACAATGTTTTTCATTTCAAATATATTTGATAGGCCTTGAATTTTGACATTTATTTGAGTAATTTATAAATTACATTAATATGATGAATTTATGTGTATAAAGTGCATTTGTTCGAAGATTATTTTCCAATGTTTTATTGATAAAAAACTTCAAGTCTTTTGAAAATTTGGATCTTTATGGAAAACCATTCCACACATAAAGAACCATCTTCTTCGTTTCATGAAATTTACATTCTACTTTATCAGACATTTTAATCATGTAGGTGGTTCATATATCTCCTCCATATGAAAATTTTCATTCGAGTTTCTATGAATATCTATTTTACCCTTCAAAAGACTAGATTTGTGAGAATAATTCGAGTATCAATTTTCTATACCGACCTTATGTTCACATAAAACAATTTCATCATAGCTACAAATACCTCTTACAAATAATTCTTCTCACATACTCGGTTTTAAACCACTAAATAACTGATCGATCCAACCAAAAGTGTTTGTAATAAAACTGGAGGCATACCTTGTGAGTCTCATGATTTTTTTTTTCAAATTTTAAAATGTATTCTAGTTACTTTTTCTGTAGCTCATGAAATTAGGGCTCCATTTTTATGTGAAGAGTAATGGGATGTATATTTAATGAATATTATTATCTTGATCTTCTTCAATCCCATAGTGAGATTTTACTTTTTTTCAAAATATTATTAAAAATTTACCCTTGGTCAGCCTAACCTTCCATGTGATATAGGGTTAAAATAACCCCCTCATATTTCTACCACTAATAATAGAAAATATCTTATCTATTACAACATTCCATTTGTAAACAATTATTATGTTTGAAGACCCACTAATGTAAGGTTTATGTTTCTTCAAGATGGAATCTTCATCATGTATCTTTTTTATGTTACATTTAAGAGATCAAAAAAAATCACATTATATTTAATCACTCAATAAGGATTGGTGGGAATTACATTGAGGTTCTATATTAATGTTCTTATTTCATTTGTTTTCTTTGGGGTAAAATTCCAGCATTATCCTTCACATTAGTTGTTCAAATAAAATTTATAACTCGACTATAATACCAACTAAGGTGAACCAACCTAAACATGCATTTATATTAAATCATTATCATACTATAAACATTAATTCTCCCAATTAATTTTATAATTCAATAAACCAATGGTTTAGTGTCATTGAATATTAGTTACATAAAGATATTATTACGCAATCTTCATAAAAATATCCACCAAATATCTATACATAAATAATATATCTATGGATAATAATTCATATAATATCATAGGGAATTAAATAATGTTATATATACCACTCTATAATGAATATATTTCAATCAAATCATAGAGGTATAGATCATAAGTATATGATAAATCCTGAACAAGGGATAAATATCTAATTAAAATGATAATTTTTTCATAAGAGTTTTCTATATAGAATGAAAAAGTATATTAACTAATTTGATAAAACATATAACACTGGATCAAAATATAGATACATGATATAATAATCATGATCTATGAATAAGAACATAGGATTATTTGACAACATATATATGTGCTGAAAATATATTCCTATAAACTATTTCATAATTCAGTGAAAAATACCAATACCATCAATGAATAATGGATCAAGAATATATACATGTTTTCCTTATAATAGTATATAATTTTTCACTTCTTATTTATTATAGTGGACTAAGAATCATATCTCATTTCCCGTAATTATACCATGAGATATATAATGTTGGAATATGAAAACCCTGACCCAGTAGCAAGGACATAATGGTAACATTACTACACTGATAATGATATATAATCTCACATCACCAAATATCAATCAAATTATCATAAATTAAGAACTAGGTACACATATGGTTACCTTAGTACATTGGAATTTAAAAATAGAACAAAAAAAGAAGATAAATTACTTACCTAACACTTATTCAATGATTTCATATTCATAACCTAGTGAAGGAAAAATATATAATGGTCAGATAAAATGATCAATAAAGGTTACATGAATCAATAATAAGTTATGAAAAGATAAGAATTCACCATCACTGTGGTACATAAAATAATGAAAAAACACATGCCATCAACAAACTGAGAATTAAAATTCATCCATAGATTTGTTATATTGAGAATGTCATCAATATTAATAACTGAAAACTTAAAAATGAAAATGAATAATTATTGCATGAAGTGTATCTAGAAAATTAACCACTATCATCAAGTCCAATCACAAGAAGTATTATGTATGTGGATTAAAAACCTCTTGGTTCTTCTCTCAATTCAACATGAATGGTTTCCTACCAACTATTTGTTCTTTAGGACCATTCAATGCATCTAGGTGCTATATAATATCAATCCAATTCATCAATGAAACATTAATTATTTTCTCCTACAAATATTTATTTCTAGAAAAATATACCTTATCAAAATTTACATATTTAGTAGGGGATAAAAATTCATCAATATTTCCCCACTTAAAACATAATTCAAAATAAAATCAATATTTAAAAATGGTATACAACAAAGACAATAACAATATCGATGATTAAATAAACATGGATATTTAATATAAAATTTCTTTAATAATTACCTAAATTAAAAATGTAGTATACATGCACCACACAAAGGGAATGAGTGGAAAAGAAATAATATCTCATAGAAATAAGAGTGAGATAATAATTACCTTACAATGATTTTATCACTAGAGTGAGGAAAAATCAATGAAATAATTAAGTTTGGAAAAGTTAAAATAATAAGATAAATGTGGATATATTTTATAAAATAATCATATTTTATTTCATACATATTCATGGAATAAAATAACCAATGTAATAGATGTTTCACCTAATGAATGGAAATTGAGTTAAGAAATATCATACCTTATGTCTGAAATAATTCTTCACTTGTACTAAATGACCTAAATAATCAAATGAGATTGATTAATTACATAATTATGACCATTTAATATATTTATTTTATTTATTATACTTTTATTAAGTTCATGTGTGGACTTATTTAGGTGATATAATATTCAATTTCATCATTCAAGGAGTGTTGGTTTTCTTAGTTTTTCAGGATCAGTCTGCTTGTATATTATTATGAAAGTTTATATAAAATGGGAATAGTTATATAGAGTTTAAATTATGTGTTATCAATGAACTTTCATTAGTATAAATGATCTTATGTGGTGTTTTTTTACTGTAAGATAATGATTCATTAGATAAAACGTTAATAAAAATGATTTATTATGGTGGGTTTTATGACCATCATGAACTTATATCATTTTATTTAATATAATTTTTATATATTTTTTTCCATTACATAACATTAAATATAGTATTTATAATAATTTTTTTTACTATAAAATTGGTTTTATGACTATCCTTTAAGGTGGTAATGGAAAATCAAAATGTGTCATCCACAATGGTGGTAAATCAACACATCACATATGATATTTTCATTTGTAGAATTAAAGGTATATGAGATGTTTTTGGTGATAAATATTCAATTAGATCTAATTAATTACGTTATATATATGCTATTTTATTTATCATTCATTATTTAATTGAACAGGTAATGATTGTATAAGAAAAAGAAATTAATTGAAAAATAAAGTGAAATTTACCCCTTCAATATATTCTCCTTGAGAACCTTCATATGGGACATGAGATTGGAATTTTGGGTAGACCTAGAAGACCAGGATATGGGGAATATATATTTTAGAGTAATTTCATAGAAAATAAAAAATCCTCAAGGCCTATAAGGTGTAATGAGAAGGTATGGCGAGGGGTGGTATTTATAGTGGTGGAGAGGGATGTTTCTGAATATTTTATTCATTTCATTATTATTTTTGTTCAATATTATAAATTTTAATGATTATTGTGAATATGTATAACAAATAGAGAATATGAGTTCTATATAATGGTCACATACATCATCCATGACTCAAGAAGGGCTCAGAAGTTAATTTTTTTACTTATAATGTTAAATACAATAAATTTCCATATTCCACTATTCACCATATATTTAACTAATTTATAAAATTCCTAAATATAATACCCTAACCATTTTTTTGATGTTTACATTTCAAAAATGGACTCCATTTTTTTGAATGTCTTTTCTAAATAATAGAACTACCTTTTAATAACAATATTCATTTATCCGAAAAATATTGTTTTTATAATTATAACTGATTGAATGTAGCTTTGAAAAATTAATTAAGATCTCATAAAATTAACATATAATCATTATAAAACATAATATTAATTTATGATTAATTTTCCGAAAATAATTTTTTATAATCATTATAATATTTATAAAATTGAAAATAAATATTTAGGTTTCAAAAAAATCTCAACCCATAATTTATCATTTTTAAAACTCATATTGACTTATAACATGACATAAATATTTCATATTTTCATTTATAATAACCCGAATGTTTTTTATACATTCACATTTTTGGTTATAATTCTAATGGTCACATTACTATTCCTAATTGTAACATTACTATTCCAGTGTTAAGGTTAATAATTAATAGTACATCATCTTTCATTTATTAATAGTGTTCCCTACAACATATGCTATTATGAAATTAAATTTATTTTAGATGATATGTAACATAAATATTGGGGTGTTGTATTTTTCCCTGCATCAGATAATTTTTCCTCAAAATTGTTCATGAATATTGCCTTAAAAATAGATGAGGGTGGTTCACCATCATAACATCCTCAGAACCACATTTTTCTTATTCCATTTTATGGTTTATCTGAAGGAATTTTATCTATCAAGTCATCTGATTTGTCAATTCATGCTCTCTCGTATCAACAATCTGAATTGATTATTAACAATAAAACAAATTAAATTAGAAATCTATTACTTCATAGTTTTATACATGTGTTGGGTCTATCATGTATTTGTTTAAAAACGACATGTGGTAATCATCATGAAAATTAGAGAGGCATTGTGGAATTTATAAGTGGTAAGATATAAATCAAAATATTTCAAAAATGTAAAATGTCTTAATGTACTTGGGGATCAATTTCCTTTTCTTACCAAACTATATGAAACCCTTCTATAGTGATACATTCACAAGTACAAGATCTCTTAATTGAAATTCAAAACCCTTTATCTGGTTGTAAACATAACTCTTATTCTTAATTTGATATGCATTAATATACGTTTTAATAGACATTACCTTTATCATTGTCTCTTCAATCAGTTATTAGACCATAAGATTTATCACACCAACTTCATCCAAACAAGTTGGAGTATGACATATCTTTCATTATAATCCTTCATATGGAACAATTTGAATACAATAACGGAAAATATTATTATATGGAAATTACATTTAAGGTAAATTCTGATCCAACATACCTTGAAATTCATGTGAACATTATCTCAACATGTCATATAATTTTTGAAAATTCATTTTATATTGTCTGTCAATTTTATTATAATAACCAGTATTAAGATGATGCTCGGTATCAAAATAATCATGAAGACTCTTTCAAAATGTTTATGTAAAACATGGGTCATTTTTATACACAATTGATAAAGGTGGACCATGAAGTTGTACATATTTTTTACTATAGAGTCATTCTAGGAACTCCGGAGGTAATTTTTATCTTATATGAATAAATGTTATGATTTTTTATGTTGATCAACTATAACTCATATCATGTCATTATTTCGTGGGGACATTAGTAATAAAGGGATTATGTCTAAAGTAATTTCATCTAACTTCATCATAGGAATAGGTAGAGGTTTCATCAATCCTATAGGATATTGTCTTCCATCAATCTCTTTCTGATACACTATGAATCTTGACACACATTAACCAATTACATTTTTAATATTATCTAAGAAAACATGCTCCTTTAGATCACTCTACATCATGATACTACCTAGGTGTATTGAAATATTTCAGCTATGATCATCATCTAATAGTTCCATTTTTAGATTTGGTATTGATGGAACATTGAAACTCTTTCTAAATTTTTTAATTCGAACCTCATACAAAATTCCATCCAATATTCCATCCTTAATTTACTTAATTTATATTGAAAATTATCATCATTAGATTGATAAATATTTATCTTTTATAGTAATGATGTTTTAACAATAATATTAAAAGGGGGTGATGTTTCCTCATACATAAAAATTCCGATATCAATATTTAATAAATCCTTGGTTATGGTATCTTTCACAATCCACATTTTGATCATAAGTCCATGATAATTGCATCTAAATTCTTATTATACCTTATTTAATTTCCTTGAGTTGTGGTGTATTGAGAAATCATAATCATTGATTATATCGAGACATCATGTTTTCCTAATGTTATGTTATTCATTTATAATGATGTATTTAAAACTCTAGTTCTCTGTATATATCTCACATATTTCAGCCCAGAGATATTTTATACATATCTTTAGAGACATTATTGTATTTTCTAACTCAGGATCATGTAATATAATATTATTCATGAATATTTAACTACCTTGATGTATATATAATAACATTATAATTTTAAATAATGAGAAAACATAATCCTTTCGTTGATGAATCACAACATAATACAAACCAATAATTTATAGAAGATATATAAAATATTGATGCATTTACTAATCTTATCATGATTTCATCAAAACATTATTCCCATTTATTTTTACATACTAACTAAACCACTTTATGTGTGATATTGGATAACATGAAAGAAAATTATGAAAAGCTAATCACAAAACATTGATTGTAATATCTTAAACTAATGATACTACATAACTTGGTTATGTTCATTGTCTTAGGAAATTCTGGGATTTCCTTGGCCTTCACATGAACATATGAGATTCCATCCTTATAGACAATATGACCTTGAAAATAAATTTCATGAATATTACATGCACACTTTCTAAATTTACCATATAACTCTTTCCTTTCTAGATTATCAAGGATTATCTTCAATTTCTTCTCACGGTATTGATATATTTTTGAATACTGTATAACATCATCAATGAATAATAAAAAAAATATATTCATTGAATACACTGTTAATTAGATCCATAAAAATAAATGGTGAATTTTTGAATCCAAAAATAATTACTATTAACTTCTAAACTACATTTGTTGTCCGAAAAATGTATTTGGAATATATTACATCATTACCCAGAATTGATGATACCCAAGAAAAAGTTAAATCTTTGAAAAATATTGAGCTCAATGAAGTTTATCAAAAAATTTACCAATTAGAATATGTGGATACATTTTATTTATTTTAATTGAATTCATTTCTCTATAGTAAATGCAGAAATTCAAGGATCCCCTTTCTTAATGAAAAAGTGAATAGGGGATCCCCATGGAGAAAAAACATGGTTGAATTAATGTATTATTTTTCAACTTGTACAGTTATTTCTTCATCTCCCATAATTCCACAGTGGCCTTTCTATAATGAGTCTTTGACAATGTTCTTCCATTAGGGAATAAATTAATTGTAATGTCAACTTCATAAACTAGGGGAAACCTAGTTAATTTGTAAAGAAATTCATCAATGTATACATGTACAGTTAGTACATCCTTAATTTAATGATTAATTTACCCAAAACTTGATGTTTTTAACTATTAATTTAATTCAATCGGGCTAATGGGGGTGGATATAGTTAAGAATAAGATGATATTGTTTTTGATCCAACGATATGGGATTCTATATCTTCTTAAATAATTGTAATTTCCTTCTTTATGAAATAAATTTTCAGATCGTATTTTTGAAATACATTCCATTCTAAGGATTTTTTCAAAGTCAACCATTGGTACGATGATATGGCCACAAACTAACAAACACTTACTTTTCTTAAGGGGGATTAAATGGGAGATTTTTGTCCCATTGAGACTACGCTTAAGAGTTTTGACTAATAACTAACTTATTAAATCTAAAGGGAAATATCAAATTTTCATAGATTATTAGGTAGATATAAAATAGTTTAATGATACAAAATAAAATAATGCATTGGATAAATTCTAAGATAGTATTAATGTACCTTCCACTACATCATTGGGTACTTCTACATTAGTTATAGTGATCTAATAAGCTTTGACATGTCAACATAGCCTCTTTAATTGTATATTACCATGATGATTTTGATATTGATTTGAATAATGAAATATTTCATTACACATGAATCACTAAACACCATTCATATGTTTTTTCCACTTTAATTCATCAGCTCTATCACCCTTATATACACAATTATATCAAATTCCCATGCCTTTCATGTATTTTCTTGGATTATTGTTTCCACAATATTAACTTATTGTAAATTTATTCATTCCTTTCTTCTTCTTCGATGCACATCCTTTTCCATTTTTATTAAAAGACCTATTATTCTCTTGATTTCCCATGAACATATTGGATCTAGAAAATTACTTATCCATTTTGATAGAACTTAATACTCGTTAATCATTTAATGAATGTTTTTAAAAGAATGTTATATTTAGAGACTTGTCTTGAGACCTTATATGAATTATTAAATCCTATTTCTTGAGTCATGTATATAAATTGTAGATTACTTGGATTTTTTTGTGAAGGATTTCTCATACTCTACAATACTCTAATGTTCTTTTTTCTTTATCTTAAGTAATTTTCACATCATTTCATTTCATTCCACATGTGGGAAATTATTGACGATGAATTCTTCATTAAAGGATTTCCACTCTATGTGTTTTGTGTAATCATCTTCCATTGTATTCTGGATCAATGATGACCATTGATCAGAATATACCTTGAGAAAATATAATACAAGTACTTCATTTCAATTTTCATTGCATCTTAATGGAAAAAATATATTATCAATGGAATTGATCCACAAATCGACTTCCACTAGATTAGTAGTCCAACTGAAATATTGAGGATTGTGCAACAAAAAATGATCCAACAAAGGTTTAGTATGGTAATTAATCATCACATGAGTATGATTTATTAATATGGTCAGGATATTATTAACTCTAATACTAACTATGTTTACTTTATTAGAGGGGAAATCACTAAATTATTCATAGGTATTGATTACATTTCATTCATAGGATCCATTACTAAATAATGGAACACATTGAGTTATCTCATAATCACCATGAGTATTGTGCCAAAAATCACTATAATAATTTATTATAATTCTAAGGTTTATTGGAAATCCAGTTCCCAAGGGTTCTTTTAAATATACTCTGATACAAACTACAACAACCGTAACCCCATTAGTCCAGAATCAGTAGTTATATTATTAAAATGGAATAGATACAAGATATCACATTAACGAGGAAGAAGAAGTTAAGTATTCTTGAAAAACTAGATACATATCTGGTTCCCTTATTACATTGGTAATTAGATATTGGTCATACCAAATTCAAACAAATTAATTCCTTAACACTTATTCAAAGTTTTCATCTTCATTACATAGGGAATAAAGATAAATAAAATGGTGATATTGAAAGGCCAGTATGGAATTCCTAATTTAGTAAAAATTAATGAAAATTCAATAAGGAATCATAATTATGTAAAGGTAAATTACTAGAAAATACCATCGATCCATAAAGTGAGAATGAAAATGAAACCATAGATTTGACATCGTGAGAATATAATAATAAGTAATAAATAAACACTGAAAGAATAAAATGATTAATTATTGTACAATATGTATATGGAACATGAACCAATACCTTCATGGACTTTCACACGATGATTTATGTTTGTGGGTAGAAACTAGTATTATTTTTCTAGAAAATAAATACAAAGGGTTTTTCCTTAACTATTTTGCC
This sequence comes from Viscum album, assembly GCA_963277665.1. NCBI lineage: Eukaryota > Viridiplantae > Streptophyta > Magnoliopsida > Santalales > Viscaceae > Viscum > Viscum album. The sequence continues at coordinate 896,541,044 of OY728156.1, forward strand.
TCATGAGACTTGTCAATCCATAAAGGGGCTATATAATATATAGACCACCCATCACTAAAAGATCAATTAATTATTCATTTATTTATTTAATTCAATAAAAAATGTGTTATCAAAATATCCCTATTGAGTAGAGGGTATATATTCATCAGTACTTCCCATTGAAACAACATTCAAAATAAACATTGTATTTAAAAATGGTATACACCTATGATGGTATGAATATCCCTGATACAAGAAATATATATATTTAATTAAATATTCAATGAATGAAGACAATAAACAAAAAAGGGATATATTAATACACCAAAACCAATTAATATGTGGTGAATAATGCATATCTCATAGAAATAAAAGTCAAATGAGAAACCCCTTACAATGATCATATTGTTGGAGTGAGAAGGAATCAATGAAATAATTATGTATGGAAAAGGTAAATTTACAATATTAATGTTTAAATACATTATATATCATTAATAATTTATTTTATACAAATTCTTGGCACAACATATCCAATGATATAGAAGTTTAACCCAATGAATGGAAATTGAGTTAAGAAGTTATTACTTTATGTCTGAAAGTATTCTGCATGTGTACATAATTTTATAGATAAAAAAAAAATATTAATTATTTAATTTATTTATAATATTTAATATATTTATTTTATTTAATATAATTTTATTATGTTCATGTACCAAAATTTTTATGAGTTATAATATTCATTTTTATAATTTTGCGAGTGTTCATTTTCTTTTTTTCATTATCAATTCTCTTGTATACAAGTTTGGATGTTCATGTATGATGGAAATAGATCTTTAGAAAAAATTAATTTTTTTTAAGAAAGGTCAATAATTTTAAATTAACACATATTTTATTTGTAAATTTGTTATGAGAATGATTCATTAGATAAAATGTTAATGAAATTGATTTATTTTAGTAATTTTTATAACTACCAAGAACTTATATAATATTAATAAATATGATGTTTACTTATTGGTTATAATCACATTATAAAATATAATATGTTTAATAAAATCTTATTTAAGATTAATAATGGATTTATTACCAACCTTGATTGTAGGAATGTGAAATAAAAATGCATTATCCACGATCATTGTAAATCAATACATCACAAATGATGTTTTTATTTTTATAATAAAAAAAAGAAGAAAAGTGGATTGGTGTTGAAAATTACATTAACAGAATAACATTAAAATATATATAATATTGTTTAATTTTCATCCTTTTTTGATATATTTGGAATGGTGATATAAAGAAAAAATTAATATATTTGAAAATATATAATAATCATTCATGAAAAAGGACTGAATTTTAGGTATTTAGTTTTAAATAAAATCATCAATTCTATGAAAAATTTAGATTTTAAAATTATAACCAATTTTAAGACAGTTTGACAATTAATTTACATCTCAAATCATTATATTATATTCATTAGGAAAAAATAAATATATAAACAAATTTTATTAATTAATCATTTATTTATAAATTTTATATTAATTAAAAATATATAATAATCATTCATGTTTTACCAAAATATCAACACTTAATTTATCTTTTATAAAAAAAATTACGTATTTAAAGATATTAATATATCATATATTCATTTATAAAATCACTAAATTTTATTTTTACTTAAATAGGTGAGATTATTATTCTAATGGACACATTAGTTTTCCTAACAGTCAAATTAATATTCCAATGACCATGTTAATATTTAATAGTATATCACTTTCATTTAAGCTCAGTGTTGAATGAAACATATAATATTGAGTAAAGTGAATTTATTTGTGAAGATAAATACCCCAAATCATTCGATGTTATATTGAACTAATTAATTAGAGGGATATATTGGTCCCACCCACCATATGTTGAATTTCCATTCATATGTATTCTATATGAATATGGGAAAATTTATTAGATCTTTCATGATTAATTTACCTATGGAAACGAACCATGTTTCAAAGAAACATCCTTTAAAGATAACTAAATTCCATATAGAGTAAAAATTTTGATGTAATAAATAGAAAATGTTTCTAATTAATCATATTAGTCAATATAAGATTTTCATATAGTTGAATGTTTTTCATAAAATCATTTGGAATATTCATTGATAAATAAAATTAAACAGCTTCTCCTTTTTGGTAATATTTAATAAAACAAAATTTCATAGTATAAATAGAATAATATCTTATTTGAAAATACATGTAATTAGAGAAAGGAATATTAATAATGAAGGAAAAAATTACAATTGGAAAGGGCGATCAAGTGTAAAAATAAAAAATTCCATTATTTTCAAATCTTTCTAATGAGATTCAAAATTGAATCATATGAATAAATTAAGAAGGTTTATTTTTTAAACATTTTAAAAAATGAAATGTATTTGAAAATGAAATAAATTAGTCATTTAAATATATTACAGAAAGTACTTCAAATAATATATTCAATAAGAATATATATGGAAAAAATTTTCATAGAAGACATCTAAACATATATAGAAATGATTTAAAATAAAACCCAATTGGTCATTTAAAATAAAAATCACCTTGAAAGAAAAAACGTGAGGAAAAAAATAGAATACAATGGATATACAGAGAATCGTGATATAATATTCCAAATATGTAGTATATACACCACATAATTAAAATTATGTTTACAAAAGGAGACATTTCACAATGAAGTGAAATTGATTGGAAAAATCGTAACCATGTGCTTCTTTTTTGTTTGAAATGCTTCTAAATCGTTGTATAATTAAATTTAGGTATATTATTCAAATGAATTTAAACCAGATTCTTATTATTATAAATGTTATTTATATTAATATTATGTTTTTTCATAGTTATTTTACATTATTGCATCCAATTATAATTACTTACTTATCACGACCAGCCCTCACCAAGGTGAGGGAAGGGAAAGTAGATTTCCAGACCCTTCCTTCATCAAGTTGAATGATATATAATGACCCCCGAGACCCACCTACAATAGGTCCCAGAGTAAGGACTAGCACCACGGGTATAAAATCACATTCTAAAGGGAAGGCATTACCCTTTTTCTTTAGTAAGATTAGGAGATAATATAGTAAGTCCCAAACAACACCAAAATTGGATGTAAAAGTAAAGCCCAAAAAATCCTTTTCCCATATGCATGTTTATAATAATAAGTGCTACAATACAAGAATTCTCCCAAGTTAACTTGCAACGAAAGGAAAAACATAAAGCTAAATTATCTCAATTTCTAAACTAGTAAGGTCCCACATGGTTCTCAAAGACCTCATGGAATTATGAAAGTAGTTTTATATGCGTAGGGTGAGTAAACAAGTATACTCTGTAGGGAAAACCAAATTCTCTCATGCACAAGTGGGGAGGCATTCAAATTCCCGTTGAGAAAAATAAAATAACAAATAACCAAATAAGGAAACTAACCGACTAAACCACACCAAGGAACACTACCCAAATAACACAAGTCAAGTAATGTAATATTAATAACACATAGATGTTTGGGAACCTTGCACAACTGTCCCACTGGTCATTGAATACATCTTACACATCAGACCATCCCCTCCATTTTCACCGCAATCCCACTTCAATACCCCACCAGCACAGACTTGGGATACCATAACCATTCAGCTCACCCGCTAACACCTGAGTCCCAACCACACGTAAATACACCCACAGAAATATGTGCTATAACTACACGTAACCACTCCAACAGACACCTGGGCTAAAAAAATACCACCACGCATGAAGACACCTGGACCCGAACAACTATTTCCAGGCCCAAAGACACCAAACCCTCATCCCGAATACACACGGGAAACAACCTACCCTGACACACCTGGTCTAACCATCAGAACGTTCCTTTCATCAAGAATCTTGGTCTATAATCGACCTCAGGCCATCACAACCTGCCCAAAGAGTCTTGGGCTACTAAGGAAAGGGTGCAGAAAAAGATGTAATAATGAGCCACTCATATGAGTTTTGGGTAAAACTTCCCCCCCCCCATTGAAACGGTTGGGTTTGTAATTAAGTGATCAACTTGGTTGGGGAGTTAATATTAATAATAATAACTAATAAATACAAATAGGTAAAAAATAACTAATCCCAACCTAGGGGTTCCATAACTATCCAATACACAAATACCCTCATTACTATTCATTCATAAAAAGAACAAAACCTTTAGACAAGTCACAACTCATTCCCAGAAAACAATTCCCCATTGAATCGTTCTTGTTATCACATTCAAGTGGTTCTGTATTAAATAATATTTCACTACTGGGAAAATAATAGGCATAACCACATGCCAATGAAGAAAAAATAACCAAGTAGTAGATTAATCATTCACATCCAGTTATCATGTAAAGTCAAAACAACCCAAGGGATCAGTGTGATCCCTAAATGTTCTAAAACCAAACCAAGCCCCAACATACGGCCCCATATAGCCTCGGATCAGCAAACCAACAACTACACAACAATAGGGGGATCCCATCACAATCTATATCACCCCACAAGAATCAAGAAGAACAACCACACATATTACCAAGACAAATCAAGGTATTTTATAGATTCTCTCACAACATTCATTGAGTTTCTTCCCTTCAATTGGTTAATCGGGGTGATCATACAAGGATTCCTGTTCATTGGACATTCAGATAATCATCCGATTTTTCATGATTGACCAATATGAATGTTATAGACACTCAATCATCACATAAGACAAGGGTCTATTATTTTAAAAGGAATGTCCATCAATGGAAATAATTTCTAATGGACACATTCCCATACAATTCAAAACATATAGAAAAGGGTAAAAGTGTACAACAACATCATCAAACACACCGCTTAATTCTTTAATAGTCTTCTTATTATCTTCATTACGGTATGTATTCATACATTCCCATAGAAACATCAGAATTACCACCCCAAATAGTACACACTAAAGGTAAAAAAAGGAAGAACCCTACCTAGATTATCAACGATCGATGTTTATCTCTACACACCAAGAACTAGGTATGTGCAACTTGTAATGGAAAAACTCCAAGGATTCCAAGACTGAGCAGGAATGGCTCCAACATAGGCGCACCACTAACTTCGGGAAGGGGGAAACAAACACTCTAGGGAGAAGAAGTAAACAAGGAATGAAGAAGAATGAAATATCATGCGATAAAAAGGTGAGATCCTGGAGTTACAAGATATCAAAATATTGAACAGATTTAAAGGAAGATCGTGGTTTAACATCGCAGTTGGGAGGTTATAGGTGATGTAATTAATTTTCATCTAATAATTATCATTGAAGAGGTGTCCATAACAATTATGGGTTAAATAGTTTCCTTTAATCAGAGGAAAACATGCAACATGGGAGAAACTGAGAAAACTCCGGAAAGTGGAAAAAAAATAAAAGACCAAAAAATACACGGTGCTGCCATAAAGGTTCCACTGTCATGGTTTTATCATCATGGTGCCACCATAAGTGGTGGCACTATGTCGGTGTGCAATCGTGATGGTACCACCTTGACAGTGCCACCGTAATTGTGTCATTGTCTCGGTGAGACACCGTAAAGCGGTGCCACCGTTTCGGTGTGCGACTGTGATGATGCCACCATTTTGGTGTGCGACCGTGAAGGTGACACTATTTCTGTATGTGGCCATGATGGTGTGACCAATTTGGTGAGCCACCACAAGCGGTGCCACCACAACGATGCGACTGTGACAGTGTCTCTATAATGATTCCACTGTAACGGTTCCACCGAGACCAGTTCCACCATAATGGTTGAACTGATTGGTGGAAACAATATTTTAGAAATGTATTGGACCAGGATGATCTATTCCAATACATCAGATACCTCTCAAAGTATTCTTGTCCTCGATAATTCAAGGACCAACACTAAGAAAAGATATCGGTCCAAAAAACAACCATCGAAAGATACCTCTCAGGAGAAAACCTTATTGACAACTAGAAAAACCTCTCCCTCATGTAACGACAAAACAATTAATGGTGTCACTATCCAGAAAAATGGATTAGGGAGTCCTCTCCACCATTTCAAGATACTATCCACTTTGGGTGCACTGACTCTCCCACACGGGTTTAATCGCATCCACTCTAACGCGTCTTAATTAGGGGTCAGGTCCACCATTCCCCATAGTTAAGACCCTTCACACACATTTAGAGAACAAGTAAAATGTCACATTTCATAGTTAACAACGTTAAGCAGTACAACAAAACCAAGTACGAAACCAAACAGAACAAAAATCAAAATAGCATTGGGTACAGGGTGCACATATGTGCCTCCCATTCCTAGGTACTCTCCTCGTGGACACCATTCCACCATAACACATGAACCAAGGGAATGGTTCATCCATAGAGCACCTACTCCTCACGAACTTCAATCATCATTGTTCGCTCTAAAAGCGTAACATCAGCCACTATATACATCCCCCTGAGTCGAGGATGTGTGAATCATTATTTAGATACCAAAGTAGCTAAGACACCTGGAAGACATCATGCACTCTCAGTAGTGACTGTGGTAGCGCTAGCCGATAATCAACACTGCGTACCCATCGCAGCACCTCAAGGTGTCCAAAAATCAAATCAGAAAGCTTACTCCCATGATGAAACTCCATTGTGCATGCTGAGAGGATACCTTAAAGAACATGTGTTCCCCAACCTCTAACTCTATGGGTCTCCTCCGATGATCAGCATACGACTTCTGCAGGTCATGGGATGCCTCCATCATCTCACGCTCAAGATGAACATTCTCAGTCATGCTCCGTACGACCACCGGCCCAAGAATACCAACTTCTCCACCCTCTTTCCAACACATGGGTGAGGTTCATGACCATTCATACAAGGCTTGGAATAAATCCATGCCAATGGTAGAGTGATAACTATTGTTGTTGGTAAATTCTACCAATGGAAAATGTCACACCAATGATCCCCCAATGTCCAAATAACATACCCATAGCATATCCTCCATTGTCTAGATAGCGCTCTTTGTCTTTTCATCTGTCTGGTGGGTGGAAGGTAGTACTAAGGCATAGATGGGTACCAAATTAATGTTGATAACTTTTTAGAGATGTGAGTTAAATCGGGTATCCCGATTGAAGATTATGGATCATAGAACTCCATGAAACCACACCACCTTTTCCATGTACCACAGTGCTAGGGAATCCACCACACTTGACTCATTTATTTCCAAAAAGTGACATGATTTCATTATTTGGTCCACCACTACCTAGATGTCATCACATCCCCCTTGATCTCTGGGTAGTCCTATGACAAAATCCTTCAAGATGTCATCCCACTTCTACTCGAGGACATCTAAAGGTTGTAACAGACCCCCTGCTACATGGTGTTCAGCCTTCAGCTACTAACATATGAGGCACTTCACCACAAAACCACCACTGCCTGCTTCACATTGGGTAACCACAATTGACCCCTCAAGCCCTGGTACATTTTGGAAACTCTTGGGTGCACCGCCATGGGAGAGTTGTTCAACTCAACATGAACTCTCTTGGAAATTTTTGTAACACCCCAAGAATTCATAGTGTGTTATTTATTCAAAATAATTCAATAACTTGCACTACACGCAACACCGAGTTCAATTGCACCATGACTTACCAAAAAAAAGCCATTAAAAGAGGTCATGAATAGAATTAACTACATTTTTAACTTTATATAATCCTTATAATTTTAGAATCCATATTATGAGTTTCTTAGTCATAATGCAAGAACAGATTCATTTTCAGTATTGCACTTTTATCAACTTTTGATAGTGAAACCTTTTTAAATACAATATTTTAAGCTTTTTGACTAAATGGAGACATCAAAAAATTTAGAATGAAACATCCCAAGCTTCCACGGTACGCTTTCCTTTGAATAAAACAGTAGCGTGTGTTGTACGCAACGTCGAGTTTTAACACACACCACAACCGATCAAACTAGCCGTTATGAATAGTAATACCTAAATTTCTAAATTATATATATTTTATATTTGAAAATGGACTTCATTTTTGGATTCGGAATATCGAATTTAGCCTAAGGTGAAATTTTGGTACATTTCGGATAACTTTCATATTTTGATGAATAGTGAAAATTACTAAGTATTAATTAAAAACAACTTTTTTAATCAAAATAATTAATAGTGATAAATTATGAATTTGAGTGGTTTTAAAGTATATTTAGAATATATTTTTACCATTTAATATAATGTTGGTCATTGGACATAATTTTACAATTAAACCGAACATAAACGAGTGTCAATCTTTTGATAGTTATTATCTCTTAAAAACACGATTTTTGTTTTTACAGCGGGAATTAATTTTAAATTAATTTCTGCCACTTCTGTGTTTTGAATTTAGGAAAATGGATTCCATATTTGGAATCAGGATGTTCAAATTTTGTAAATAGGTAACTTTTATTTTTAGACATTTTGAATAATTACTGCGGTAAATATTTTATTTACCATGGTTAAGGGTAAATCCAGTAAATAAGGGTTAAAAAATAATATTATAATAATACTAAATTACCCTAAAACGTGTCTTAACCCTATTGGTTCACACATACCCGACCATGGGCATCCTTGGGTCAATTTGGGGACCCCTTGGAGCCACTTGTATGTGGTAGGGACACATTATATTAATAAAGTTAAAATAAAAATAAAAATGGCATAAGCTTACATCTTTTAGAAGAACAATTTTTACATAGGGTTATACATGTTGGATTTTCGATTATAAATATTCATTAGAAAGCTAAAAAGATTTCCTACATGATGATATTTTATTTATAATTTTTAGACATCAAATAAGTTAAATTATTAATGACACAATAATGATGCAATGTTTACCTCATTAATAAATCATTTAAATAAATAAGATTATAATGATTAAAATATTATCTAAAACCTGTCCAATTCTTATTGGTTGATGTTATTTAGAATACGAGTCATCTTATCGTCGACCTCAATGATTTTTGGACCATTATAAACCGAATATAATTATATTATAAAGTAATACTTTCACTCTTTCCTAAAGAGCCCCTCCTCTCCCTTATAAAAGGAGACCACTTCTACTCATTCTTCACACCTCTCAAGCCACTTGGCTCGTCCAAACTCTGCTCAACTAAGCTCCCCAAATCCCTCTCCTCCTCCTTGAAGCTTCCCCTTAGGCAGAAAGCATTTCAACAAGTCCTTTGGTTCCAACCAAAGTGAGTTACCTAAATTAAAGGTAACGATTTCTCTTAAATTATTTTCCATTATTTTGCTTCTCCAACCCCCAAACTCTTTTTTATTTCCTTTCTTTTGTAACAACACCAGTATCCTCAATATACTAGGATGTTGTTATAAGAAGGATTAAAACTACACATACACACAACTCCATCTAATGGATGATGAACATAATGTTTCTGTGGATGGCAAACTAACGCCTCACGAAACGATGATTGTTCAAATACATCTTACCACCTCTCATGGTGGCCATTATGATGGCACTGTAATTAAATATGATATTAATGATATATATTTTATATATAAGCTTCTGTAATTCCATTTTATTTCATACCATTATTCGTTTCATGTTGTATATACATACGATAATTTCATTTGAGGAAGTGCGGACTACCGCCCCCTTAAAATGATATGACTCGTTCATACCACACATGGAACGTATAAAGGATGGTGTTAATGAACTTAAGTAAAATATATAAAATATTATATTATACTGGAATAGTAATATACCTATGTATCATTTGGATTCGATTCTTTTAAAATAAAAATTAAATGGAAGTAGCGTTCGTGCGTACGTACGGACTACCGTCTCCACGAACGCGATGAGATTCATTCTCCATCGTATCCATTCAAGTATAATTATCATTTAATGATTTAAAAATGATGTTTAAGGACTTGATATCATTCTGGATATGAATAAGATACAACAAACATGACTTATGTAACAAAACATATAAAAGAAAATGAGTAAGTTAACACCCGAAACGGCGATAATACTAAGATATTATTATCAAATCAATATTAAAAGATCATATATGATATCATATTAATGAATATGATTATTGTATAATTTAATAACAATTATTTCACCATTATACAGGAGGTTAACCTACCCCAACCAAGGAAAAGTACAAGGTAAGGGTTATTTCACAATCTCTTCATTATCCGAGGTTGTTTATACGTAATAATCTACTGGGATCTCTTTATCATCCACATCCATGTTTCTTAAAAATGCATTTCAAAACATTTTTACTATTTACTAGAATATGAGTTAAATTCATTTATACCCTTTTTGACTTTTTATAAGAGGTTTATAAAGGAATCTTTCCGTCGTTTTCAAAACAAGGTCCTTTTTAACCTTTTCGACAGAATTGAGGTAAGAATGTTTTTTTTAACTTATACGGCGGGTACGGTTATTTTACGCCGTTATAAAATCGTCAAAGCTTTCCTTACAAGCTTACAAGAATATTTTCAAGAAAATGTTTTATTTTATATGGCTCTTAAATGATTTCAAAAATAGAAAGAGATATTTCTCTAAAAAGTGTTTTGATTTCATATATGTCAACATCCTTTAATGGATTTTACGCTTATTTGAAGTTGATTTATTATAATACAAAACTTCTATATTGTATTGAAGGTTTTGTGATATTTTTGACTGTGGATGTGCTATTTTATACCATTCATAGTTTATGGTGAAACTATTGACATTTCGTATGCTAGTTTTAATCCGAATGTTTATGTTATATTTCAAACTTTTCTTCAGATGAATGTGCTAAACAAGTATGTTTCGGGTTGGGGACCGGTAAAAGTAATCCCTCCAGGTTGGGGACTGGTAAAAGTAAGCCCTCCAGGTTGGGGACTGGTTAAAGTAAGCCCTCCAGGTTAGGGACTGGTAAAAGTATGCCCTCCGGGTTGGTGTCCGGTTATTAGAGGCACTCCGGGTTGGTGTCCGGTTATTAGAGGCACTCCGGGTTGGTGTCCGGTTATTAGAGGCACTTCGGGTTGGGTTCCGGTTAGAAGTAACCCCTAGGTCTTGGGATGAGTCCTAGACAAAGAAATTAACGTTTAGCATTATGCATTCCAACATTATGAAAGTGGTTATTGATATTGCATGTGATTATTCGATTAGTAGAATATCCATGTGAACAAGTAAATGGCATTATTTCATTTTACTTTTGCCATACTATGTTGAAGTTCAATTTTAAAAAGCTTTTGTTTTAGTAATTCATTGCCTTAAATGTTTATGCTTATTTTGAATGTTCCGCTATATTGTTATCCTTACTGGGAATTTGAGCTCACCCCTTTTCTATGTTTTATTTTTCCCAGGTAGTGAAGAAGTAAATTATGATTGACTTGCAGGGATATTATGAGGGGTTTATAGTGTGGACGTTGGAAACATTATGTTGTTGTAGTAGTTTTTCATTTTATGATGTAATGTAAAACTTATGAATATACCTAGTGTTTCCAAGGCTACTAAACTAATCGGTCTTTCGGGATTTGATCTTCTTGTGATCATGCCAATGTTATGAAGTAATGCACCGACTCTGGGTAGCTGGGGTCGGGGCGTTACAGTTGGTATCAGAGGAAGTTTAGTACAAACCTTGGAAGCTAGATTTAGATAAACTCTGATTAGAGCACGTAGACCTAAGATGAACTTTGAGGATTAGTGTAGAAGAACTTCCTAGAATTTTGGTATTGTAGAGATTTTGTGAGTTTTCCGAGCAATACATCCCTGTCTGGATACGAGCAGGTAGAGGCGGCTCTGGCACAGATGTACCTAGGGGTAAAACCCGAAAACACCGCTTTGAGCTAGACTCGAACGGGAACTGGTGCACGACAACGGGCCTTGCTGCACTCTTGGTTACGACACTCCCGGGGGATATGCTTAAGATAATTCTCATTTTCTTTACAAACCATTATGAAGGGTTTATGAGTATATACTTCCTCAAAGAAAACATTTTTATGATTATGGATTATATCCATAAATAGTTTAATTTATGTTAAGTGTTTTATAAGTATGGGATTATGTATTTTGACTCATAAACTAATCTAGTTTATGCCATTGTTTAGAAATGGCGCCCAGTAGAAGGAATGATAACTCCAGAAATGCACATGATTCAAAAAGAAGGAAGGATCATATCTCTCATGGTCTTAAGCTAGAATTTATAAGAGAAATAGTCTCCCATGTATTATCATCATATGAAGAAATAATATCATGTGTTGATAAGATAAGTAAAGAGTTTACTGAGTCCTATGGCTTTGAAGGGAAGCAAGAGAAGAAAAGGATGGAAGAGAGAAAGATGGATAAAGGGAAGAGGGAAAAGAAGAATTTTCCCATATGTGGTAACTGTGGAAAGAAACACCCTGGAACTTGCCTGAAAGTAATGGGAGTTTGTTATAAGTGTGGAGGAAAAGGGCACAAAGTACGTGACTGCAAGGGTAAGAAAATGGTTTCAAATGTACAATGCTTCATTTGCAAGGAGTTTGGACACTACGCGAACCTATGTCCCAGTCATCAGACTATGACGCAAATGATGCTATTGGATAATAATCAAGTTATGATACTACCACAGATGAGGAGGAATGATTAGAGTTCTTATGTTGATTATGTCAATTGAGTGTTGTATCAACAATGTACTTGTTATAATAATTATGGAGTATATAAGGATTGTACTGCAGTACTATTTCATTAAGGACTTGAGATGGTGTGGAACAAAGAAAAGTGACTCAGTAGCAGGTTAAATGTTTGGAAAATATATGGTTGAGAGAAGGATAAACCATAATATGGTTCAGATACCGAGGTGGTGATTTTAGAATAATACATGATTGATTTGGATAAATTATATTGGATATTATTGACTACCTTGAAGCTGATTAATGATTTGTATATTCCATCATTTTTGGGGTTTAAAACATTTTTTGATTAATGAAGTATATCCAGCATTCTATATGGAATAAGGGAACATGAATGTAATCAATAAGGAATATGGTAATACATGATGAAGGTATTCATATGCTATTGCGGGTTAAAAAGGATCTATATTATGTTTACCTTCCTTATTAATGTTGGACTGTGAGTTTGGACAGAAGTATTTTGGATAGTTCTAGTTTGGATTATTTTGGATTACCATAAAAGGAAAACCCGGAGGTTGGGCGGCAACCCGTCACGTCCGGCAAGGCTGCGAGACTTGAACCCGCAACTAAAGGGCGACAAGGGTGTATCACCTACCACTGGCCCATGAGATGTCCTGGATTAAATAATGTTGTTTTTTTTAAGATCTGTTAGATGAATTATAAATTCATTTATTTTGGAACCCTGTACGAATAGTATAAATAAATAAAAAATTACATTCTATTATCTTTTAGAGTGAAAGATGAGTTTTTGGTAGAAACTTATTAATGGATAAAACTCTGATTATAAAGTAAGTATATCTCCTTATGATCTTAGCCAATCTCATAAATAAATTCCTCAACATTAATAAAAGGAACTTAGAACAAAAATGTTTCCCTAGATGGTACCTTAAATCATCACTAATTTATGTCTTTGGGATTGTTGGCCTTTTCATAGCCATGTTCTCTACCACTCTCCATCAGATAATTGATGGTTAGATTTCTCTTCCATATCCATATTTTCCTACATGGAACCCTAGTATGTGTTATTTTCGGTAATCTTCATACTTTCCACTCTTTATTTTAAATAGAGGCCTCGTTAATTCATTTTTCGATGTGGGATTTCAACTAAGATATTTTGAAACGTCAAAAATGTGTTATCCTAATACCCTATGTTTTGTTGAACCGATGGTATTTCAATTCATCATAGATTGATGAATTTAAGGACCTCAATTTTATACTTGTTTGTGATTGATGACCTCATTCACTACCTATAAATATTTACGTTTTTCCTCCGATTATATGTCTCTAATTGCCACCAATGTTCTCCTAATCAAGATCATAATTTGGTGGTGACCCTTTCATTTCTCTTTTCCTCATATTAAGACTAAATTTTAGTAACCCAATTTCCGATGTGGGTTTTCCCACAAATATATTATCTATTTTCAACCATTTATTTTCGAAGAACAATTTCAAATTGCGAGGACGCAATTTATTGAAGGAGGGGAGAATGTAACACTCCAAGATTTCATAGTGTGTTATTTCTTCAAAATAATTCAATAACTTGCACTACACGCAACACCGAGTTCAATTGCACCATGACTTACCAAAAAAAAAAGCCATTAAAAGAGGTCATGAATAGCATTAACTACATTTTTAACTTTATATAATCCTTATAATTTTAGAATCCATATTATGAGTTTCTTAGTCATAATGCAAGAACAGATTCATTTTCAGTATTGCACTTTTATCAACTTTTGATAGTGAAACCTTTTTAAATACAATATTTTAAGCTTTTTGACTAAATGGAGACATCAAAAAATTTAGAATGAAACATCCCAAGCTTCCACGGTACGCTTTCCTTTGAATAAAACAGTAGCGTGTGTTGTACGCAACGTCGAGTTTTAACACACACCACAACCGATCAAACTAGCCGTTATGAATAGTAATACCTAAATTTCGAAATTATATATATTTTATATTTGAAAATGGACTTCATTTTTGGATTCGGAATATCGAATTTAGCCTAAGGTGAAATTTTGGTACATTTCGGATAACTTTCATATTTTGATGAATAGTGAAAATTACTAAGTATTAATTAAAAACAACTTTTTTAATCAAAATAATTAATAGTGATAAATTATGAATTTGAGTGGTTTTAAAGTATATTTAGAATATATTTTTACCATTTAATATAATGTTGGTCATTGGACATAATTTTACAATTAAACCGAACATAAACGAGTGTCAATCTTTTGATAGTTATTATCTCTTAAAAACACGCTTTTTGTTTTGACAGCGGGAATTAATTTTAAATTAATTTCTGCCACTTCTGTGTTTTGAATTTAGGAAAATGGATTCCATATTTGGAATCAGGATGTTCAAATTGTGTAAATAGGTAACTTTTATTTTTAGACATTTTGAATAATTACTGCGGTAAATATTTTATTTACCATGGTTAAGAGTAAATCCGGTAAATAAGGGTTAAAAAATAATATTATAATAATACTAAATTACCCTAAAACGTGTATTAACCCTATTGGTTCACACATACCCGACCATGGGCATCCTTGGGTCAATTTGGGGACCCCTTGGAGCCACTTGTATGTGGTAGGGACACATTATATTAATAAAGTTAAAATAAAAATAAAAATGGCATAAGCTTACATCTTTTAGAAGAACAATTTTTACATAGGGTTATACATGTTGGATTTTCGATTATAAATATTCATTAGAAAGCTAAAAAGATTTCCTACATGATTATATTTTATTTATAATTTTTAGACATCAAATAAGTTAAATTATTAATGACACAATAATGATGCAATGTTTACCTCATTAATAAATCATTTAAATAAATAAGATTATAATGATTAAAATATTATCTTAAACCTGTCCAATTCTTATTGGTTGATGTTATTTAGAATATGAGTCATCTTATCTTCGACCTCAATGTTTTTTGGACCATTATAAACCGAATATAATTATATTATAAAGTAATACTTTCACTCTTTCCTAAAGAGCCCCTCCTCTCCCTTATAAAAGGAGACCACTTCTACTCATTCTTCACACCTCTCAAGCCACTTGGCTCGTCCAAACTCTGCTCAACTAAGCTCCCCACATCCCTCTCCTCCTCCTTGAAGCTTCCCCTTAGGAAGAAAGCATTTCAACAAGTCCTTTGGTTCCAACCAAAGTGAGTTACCTAAATTAAAGGTAACGATTTCTCTTAAATTATTTTCCTTTATTTTGCTTCTCCAACCCCCAAACTCTTTTTATTTCCTTTCTTTTGTAACAACACCAGTATCCTCAATATACTAGGATGTTGTTATAATAAGGATTAAAACTACACATACACACAACTCCATCTAATGGATGATGAACATAATGTTTCTGTGGATGGAAAACTAACGCCTCACGAAACGATGATTGTTCAAATACATCTTACCACCTCTCATGGTGGCCATTATGATGGAACTGTAATTAAATATGATATTAATGATATATATTTTATATATAAGCTTCTGTAATTCCATTTTATTTCATACCATTATTCGTTTCATGTTGTATATACATACGATAATTTCATTTGAGGAAGTGCGGACTACCGCCCCCTTAAAATGATATGACTCGTTCATACCACACATGGAACGTATAAAGGATGGTGTTAATGAACTTAAGTAACATATATAAAATATTATATTATACTGGAATAGTAATATACCTATGCATCATTTGGATTCGATTCTTTTAAAATAAAAATTAAATGGAAGTAGCGTTCGTGCGTACGTACGGACTACCGTCTCCACGAACGCGATGAGATTCATTCTCCATCGTATCCATTCAAGTATAATTATCATTTAATGATTTAAAAATGATGTTTAAGGACTTGATATCATTCTGGATATGAATAAGATACAACAAACATGACTTATGTAACAAAACATATAAAAGAAAATGAGTAAGTTAACACCCGAAACGGCGATAATACTAAGATATTATTATCAAATCAATATTAAAAGATCATATATGATATCATATTAATGAATATGATTCTTGTATAATTTAATAACAATTATTTCACCATTATACAGGAGGTTAACCTACCCCAACCAAGGAAAAGTACAAGGTAAGGGTTATTTCACAATCTCTTCATTATCCGAGGTTGTTTATACGTAATAATCTACTGGGATCTCTTTATCATCCACATCCATGTTTCTTAAAAATGCATTTCAAAACATTTTTACTATTTACTAGAATATGAGTTAAATTCATTTATACCCTTTTTGACTTTTTATAAGAGGTTTATAAAGGAATCTTTCCGTCGTTTTCAAAACAAGGTCTTTTTTAACCTTTTCGACAGAATTGAGGTAAGAATGTTTTTTTTAACTTATACGGCGGGTGCGGTTATTTTACGCCGTTATAAAATCGTCAAAGCTTTCCTTACAAGCTTACAAGAATATTTTCAAGAAAATGTTTTATTTTATATGGCTCTTAAATGATTTCAAAAATAGAAAGAGATATTTCTCTAAAAAGTGTTTTGATTTCATCTATGTCAACATCCTTTAATGGATTTTACGCTTATTTGAAGTTGATTTATTATAATACAAAACTTCTATATTGTATTGAAGGTTTTGTGATATTTTTGACTGTGGATGTGCTATTTTATACCATTCATAGTGTATGGTGAAACTATTGACATTTCGTATGCTAGTTTTAATCCGAATGTTTATGTTATATTTCAAACTTTTCTTCAGATGAATGTGCTAAACAAGTATGTTCCGGGTTGGGGACCGGTAAAAGTAAGCCCTCCAGGTTAGGGACTGGTAAAAGTAAGCCCTCCAGGTTGGGGACTGGTTAAAGTAAGCCCTCCAGGTTAGGGACTGGTAAACGTATGCCCTCCGGGTTGGTGTCCGGTTATTAGAGGCACTCCGGGTTGGTGTCCGGTTATTAGAGGCACTCCGGGTTGGTGTCCGGTTATTAGAGGCACTCCGGGTTGGGTTCCGGTTAGAAGTAACCCCTAGGTCTTGGGATGAGGCCTAGACAAAGAAATTAACGTTTAGCATTATGCATTCCAACATTATGAAAGTGGTTATTGATATTGCATGTGATTATTCGATTAGTAGAATATCCATGTGAACAAGTAAATGGCATTATTTCATTTTACTTTTGCCATACTATGTTGAAGTTCAATTTTAAAAGGCTTTTGTTTTAGTAATTCATTGCCTTAAATGTTTATGCTTATTTTGAATGTTCCTCTATATTGTTATCCTTACTGGGCATTTGAGCTCACCCCTTTTCTATGTTTTATTTTTCCCAGGTAGTGAAGAAGTAAATTATGATTGACTTGCAGGGATATTATGAGGGGTTTATAGTGTGGACGTTGGAAACATTATGTTGTTGTAGTAGTTTTTCATTTTATGATGTAATGTAAAACTTATGAATATATCTAGTGTTTCCAAGGGTACTAAACTAATCGGTCTTTCGGGATTTGATCTTCTTGTGATCATGCCAATGTTATGAAGTAATGCACCGACTCTGGGTAGCTGGGGTCGGGGCGTTACAATTTTCATCAGAATGAACAACTACCCATGGAACATCATCCAATTATACCCGTATTACAACCATACTCATAAAGCATCACCCCGACTAACACAATCGTGAATCACATCATCCTTTATGTCCCCCAACTGAGCCTCCACCACCTTCTGCAACTGAAAGGACTGCACTATCATCTTGAACTGACATCCTCATCCACCCTCCACCCTTGAATCCATGTATAGGGTATCCTACGCCTCTATCATCATACATGCATCTTCCGACTATCGAACTGCATCTTTCTGTGACATCGTGCTCAAGGAATCTACCAACACATTCACATTACCTTTAGTGTAATAGATTTCGAATTTGTAGTCATAAAGAAACTCTATTCACCTCCATTGCCACAAGTTCAAGTCCCACTGGGAGAAGATATACCTAATGAAATTGTGATCTGTGAAGACCACAAAGAACACAACAATGAGGTAACATCACAACAACTTTAGTGAAAACACGACCGCTGCATGATCTAGATCATGGGTGGCCTAGTTACACTCATGGGGACGTAACTCCTGATATCCATAAGAGATCACCCACTACTATTTCATCAACACACATCCCAAGCCTTGGCCTAAAGCATCACACAGTACCTCAAACATCACTCCTTATTCTGGAAACCTCAACACCATTGGTACTAACCAAATTCCTCTTCAGAAAACTGAAATCTACCTCGCACTACCATCCCGCTCGAATTCCTAGTCCTTCATGGAGAAGGATTTCAAATGTGTCGCAACATGGGAGAAGTTGGGCACGAATCACTGGAAGTAACCTACTATGCCTAGAAAATATGAACCTCTGCCACATTCATGGGTTACCCCCAAGAAAATCACCTAACCATTGATGGTCCCACCGCTATTCCCTACTTAGACACTATGTTTCCAAGGAAACTCTACTTATCACATCCAGAACATGCACCTAAAGAATTTCCTATAAAGTTGGTACTATAGGAGGACCTCTAAAACCGTCCCTAGATGGTCAGCATAACCCCCTCTAATCTTGAGTATATCAAGATGTCATTAATAAAGACAACTATAAACCGGTCTAGATATTCCCAAAATACAGAGTTCATCAGCCCATGGACATGACTTGTGCATTCCTAATGCTGAATGTCATGACAACAAACTCAAAGTGACCATATATTCACCTGATGGAAGTATTTGATATTTCACCCTCTTTCACCCTCAACTGGTGATATCCTGACCACAAGACTATCTTGGATAACAATCATTCCCCCTTCAATTAGTCAATGAGGTTTTCTATCTTCAGGAGGTGGAAACGATTCTTGACCTTTACCTGATTCAGTCTCCATTAGTTTATGCACAACCAGAAGACACCATCTTACTTTTTGGAGAATAATACTTGAGTGTTCCAAGGTGATGCATTTGGTAAAAAAAACTTCTTCATCAGATCATCAACATAAATCTGTAACTTCCACAGCTCTAAAGGCTCCATCCGATACGGATCCATCAAAATCAGATGCGTACCAGTTTGCATGTTTATCCCGAACTCAATGCGACGTCGAGGGGGTAGGTTCCCCACATCCTCAAGGAACACGTCCATGAACTCACAGACAATCTCTGAGACATTCACCATCACTGTATCCACTGAATCTACTAATAGCTCGTATAACAAGGAAAGAAGAGGCTTTACTCACTGACTGCCTTCCTGGAAACCCTGCCTGCCAACGAAAGTCGCGCTTTGTCTGTCCATATCCAAAAACATGGCACTTCTTCAAAAACTGATGATACCAACACATACGGAGGATAGCCATTTGATAACTAGGATGAAATAATACAACTACATATGTAGCCAAAGAAGGTACCCACTGGACTTATGTGGTCCCAACATCAGTCAACATCCTCAGAAAACACGAGACAAGATTGTGTGACCTCTGACTGGAATTCTCCAAACTAGGGGTATAAGAGGCTTATTAACATCTAGGCCCAAATAACGGGTTAGAATGGGTGCAAAAAAGGAGTGTAAAGCTCCTGAATCAAGAAAGGTATAGGACAGAGTAATAAAAAAGCTGATCGTACCTCGAACGACTTTTGGCCCTACTAGAACTGATGCCTCTTCTGTGTGTAACTGCCCATGCCCTGATCGTTTTCCCCTCGGCTGTTGGCCGACTCCCAGACCACTCCTTAGCTGAGGCCCATGAGGAGTGTCCTAAGGATGACCTCCTCTTGCAATGTATGTTCTCAGAAGAGTAGTATATCATTGTCCCTACTACTGCTGCTGAAAGGGCCTGGCTAGAAACGACAGATACTGCGATGGGCACTGAACTTTCCCACACCCTCTGTACTACACCCAGTATTGGAAATTATTCTGATATTTCCAATGGCTTCCATAGATGAAGCATCACGGTCTTGGGCCCAAAAGGAAAGGGCAAGGACTGGGAGATCGAAACTGGAACTGTTGGGGCCTTCTCCCCACTGGCTAAAACCTATAAGGCTCTAATGCAGAAGGCTTGCTGCTGATGGCATTTCCTTTAACGATCCCAATTGGCTCCCCTCTCATGGAACAAATCCTAGTCTGTGAATCCTCTCCACTACAACAACCTTATTCTAGAATTCCAAGTATTTCATTAGGGTGAAAAGAGAAACAACATATTGAAGATAAGGTCAGAGTGCCTTCTCTAAACTTCTCACCTGAGACTCCTCATACAGAAAGAGGTCTAGAGAATAGAAAAGGAAATCCTGGAATATGATCCGTAACTCTATCACTAACATACACTTCTACTGAAGGGAGGGTAGATCCTTCATCTTCTCATACATCATCGTATAAGAGAGGAATTATTCTTGGAACTCCCTCTCAAAGTCACTCCATGAGACCTCATAATCCCTCTTCTGCCCCAGGTAGAGATTCCACCATTGACATGATGCTCCCCACATCTGGCTTACATCCGTAGGAACCCAGTACTCCAACAAAGCCTAAATCAAGCATAAAGCAATCACTAGAATCTCATGGTAGCTCTCTATCTCCATATCCAAGACGTTTACCTCGTAGTTTCTGAGGTTATACCTTTCAAAGGCACGAAGTTTCATCTACCACTTATCATCCTCCTCCTCTCAGTCAACCCTCTGCCGATTAGCAGAATCAGCCTCCCGGGCCTCGATCGCCCTAACTACTCATGGTCATCGTCGAGGTACCATATCTTCAAGGTAAACAAGGAATTCCTAAGACCGAGTAGTTTAGAAGTTTTATTTTAATTTTTCTTAGACTTATTACTCATTTTAAATCCCCAAGATACCCATGAGGTATAGGAAGACACATCATTATGATGCATGTACCTTTCCTAGGGTCACTACCCTGCAATCATTGTAGCCTCACTTTGTAGTTAAGTATGCCCAAAGTCCATGCATCAAATAATGGATGGACCTAAAATCCCATGTCCTAGTTTTGTTCCCTGGCCTATTTCGCATTCCAAGATTGCCTAACATTGTTCTCTACCATCCCATGCAATCCTCATTAAGCCTAAACCAGAGCTCTATCCTATCTCTCAGCCTCCTTCCTTTGATATCATTCTGTCACGAACTGCCTTCTCCAAGGTAAGGGAAGGGACAACAGATTGAAAAACTCTTCCTTATTCATGTTGAAGGAGAGATAATGACCCCCCGAGACACACCTTCACTAGTTCCTTGAGTGGTGACTGGCACCAATGGTATTGAATCACACTTAAAATGGAAGGCATTACCATTTTTTGTTTTGTAGGATCGGGATATAAGATAGTAAGTCCCAAAAAAAAACAAACCTAAAAGTAAATGTAAAGCAAAAAAATCACTTTACCATATGAATGTTTCAAATAATAAGAGATATAATAAATGAAAACTCCAAAGGGAAATACCAAATAAGGGAAAAATAACAACAACAACTGTCCCGATGTCCAAACTAGTACGGTCTCGCATGGTCCTAAAAGTCCTCCTCGAAACCTATAAGTTGTTTTATATACCTAGGGTTATTATACATGTGTACTCAGTAGGGAAAACCAAAATTCCTCGTGCACAAGTGGGGAGGCATTGTAATGTTTTGTGAGAAAAGGGAGATAACCAAGAACCAAATAAGGAATCCATGCACCCAAAACTCACTAAGGCACACTCCACAAACAATGCAAGTCAATTAATGTAATAGTAATAAAACATCGATGATTGGGAACCCCACACCACTTTCCCACTGGTTATTAAAGATATCCTATACATCAATCATTCCTTTCCATTTTCACTATAGTCCCACTGCCATGCCTCACCCACACACACTTGGGCTACCAAAACCAATCACCCCGCCTACAAACACCTAAGCTACAACAACATGTAACGATGCCCGCAGACACCTAGGCCAAAACCACACGTAAACACACCCACATACGCCTAGTCCAGAACAACTACCACCACTCTCAAAGACACCTGGGCCAAGAAAACTACTTCCAAACCTAAAGACACCTGGATCCCATCTTGAAGGCACTTCAGAATCAAAATACCCACACACAACTGGGCTAACAACCACAACATTCCATGCCCAAAAATTATTGAGCGATAATGAATGTCAAGTCATTATAGCCTGATCAAATAGTCTTGGGATACTTGGGAGGGGGACTATAAAATTTTCAAAAAACTAGCTACTCATAGGAGTGTTGGAAAAAACACACTCCCCCATTGAAATGGGGGTATTCTGCCCGAAGTTCTCAACTAGGGTGGGGTGTGAACAAGAAACCAAAGAACTAATTTATACATATAGGAAAAAATCACTCATCCCATCCTAGGGGTTCCAAAACCTGCCTATACACAAATACCCTAATTATTATTCACTCATAAAAAGCACACCACCTGTAGCCAAATCACAACTCATTCCCAGAAAACAATTCCCCATTGAACCCGTTCTTGTTATCACATTTGAGTGGTTTTGTTTTAAAAAATTATTCACCAATGGGAAACTAATAGTCATAGACACAATCCAAGGAAGGAAAAATAACCAAGTAACAAATTATACATTCCCACCTAGTTCAGTTGTAATGTTACAACAACAAAAGGGATCTGTGAGATCCCTCAAAGTACTAAAACCTATCCAATTCCCTACATACGGACCCACACGGCCTCAAATCCACAAAACAACAACTACTCTACAACAGGGGGATACCATCCCCATCCATATCACAACATAAGAATCAAGAAGAACAACCACACATAATACCATGACAAAGAAAGGGAGTTTCCATATTCAATCACACTATTCATTGTGTTTCTTCTTTTCATATGGTTAACCAGGGTGATCCCACAAGAATTCTTGTTCACTAGAAAATCATTTGATCAACCAAGTTTCTGTGATTAACCAATTTTCATGTTACAACCATTTAATCATCATATAATACAGGGTTCCAATAGTGAACATGGAAAGACTACCAACGACCATGTTTTTTAGTAGACGCAATCTCGTATAATTCAAAATATTCAATAAAGGGTAAAAGAGTACAATGACATCATCAAACACACCAATTAATTCTATAAAAGTCTTCTTATTATCTTCATTATGGTTTGGATTCACCCATTCCCAAAGAAATATTTTCATACCCACCCCGCATGATACACTATAAAGAAATACAATGGAAGAACCCTACCTGAATAATCAACGATTAAAGTTTCTCTCAACACACCATGAACTGGCGATGCACAACTTGCAAAGGATAAACTCTTGGGATTTCAAGACTATGCATGAAAAGCAACCCTCGTAAGAGAACCACTAGATTCAGTAAGGGGGGACTCTAAATTCTCCGAGGAGAAGAAGGAAACAAACCAAGAGGAAGAAATAATTCCCATGTGATAAAAAGGTGAGATCCGGGTGTTACATGATATTAAAATCTTGAATGGATTTAACGGAGGATTGTGGTTTCACCGCATGATTTGGTGGTTACACATGATGTAATTAACTTTAATTTAATAATTCTCATTGGATAGGTGTCCATAACTGATGTGTGTTAACATTTTCCTTTAATCAGATGAAAATTTGCAATAGGGGTGCAACTGGGAATAATTGGGAAACTGGAAAAAATTCTAAAAAAAGAAAGACACAGTGCCACTGTAATAGTGCCACAATCACAGTGCCATTGTCACAGTGCCACCATAAGCGGTGCCACCATTCCAGAGTGTGACCATGATGGTGCGATTGTGACGGTGCTACCAGGAGGGTTCCACCGTAACAGTTCCACCAGCTCGGTGTGACACCGTAAAGGGGTGCCACAGTTTTGGTGTGTGACCGTGACGGTGCCACCGTTATGATGTGCGACCGTGATGGTGCCACTGTTTCTGTGTGAGACCATAACGGTGCCATAGTTTCGATGAGAAACCATGATGGTGTCACCTGCTCAATGATCCACTACAAGCAGTGCCACCACCATGGTGTGACAGTGATGGGGTCACCATAATGGTGGCACCGTAACGGTGCTACTATGACCAGTGCCATCATAATGGTGGAACCGTTTGGTGGAACCAGAATTTTGGAAAAGTACTAGACCATGAAGGTCATGGCTATTACATAACTAAAAATATAGTAATAGATTATTGTAAGAATTAATACTCAAGTGTCAGCAATTACATTTCACAAACATGTTGTAGTTTGTATGTTTTTTTAATAATGTCATTTGCATGGATTAATTAACTAAATAAGGGTCATACTATACTAATTAATTATTAATATATAGTGATAGAGTTCAATATTAATTTCATAGAACTTATTTTTATAGTTCTCATAGAATTTTTAATAATTCAAATTCTCAATGATTATAGAATAAATAAAAGAGTTGAATTTATTGGTATATATATATATTTCAATATCACTACCCATGAATTATGAAAAATATTTAAAAATAATCATTACAAATTATTTCTTATATTTAAAATTTCTTATTCATTAAAGAGATAAAAAATTTATAATATTGTCATATAGGTTGAAAAACCGGCCAAAATAAGAACATGTTTTGACAGTTGAGTAAATAAGAACGTGCAATTATATAGTGTTAATATAAATATAATAGAAGAAAAATGGAATTAATTTTTTTAATGTGATAAATTAGATTTAAGAATTGGTAGATGAATAATATATAAAATAATAATCATTTAGAATATATCTCTTAGGTTTAGAGATTGAATCTCACCTTGGGGGACTTCTTAGAAGTGAGCGGATTGAGACTTAATATTCAGACCAGAATCACGACAACGTGGAATATTATTATTAGGGATGTAAATATATTATATTAATGATATTTATTCAAATTATTGTTTTGTATTAGAGTGGGTGTAGGGGGTATTCTTTTAAAAGTGAGATGAGAAACAATTTTTTAAATATTAACTTCAGAAAATATAATCGGAAGGCATATTAATGTAAAATGAATCCCAAATAGTTTAATTAATAAGATAATACTGGTTAGGATAAAAATTAAATCATCCAATCAATTATAAATATTATTTTTTGATATTTTTTTATCTATTAATTTATCCCGTTATTAAACATTTAAACCTTAAACAAGATGAGTAAATATTAACAAGGTGTATTTTTTTATGAATACAATTTTAAGGGTAATTATTAATGGATATGTTCATATTGATTCAAAATTTCAATCCTTTTTAAAATATATAAATTTTAACTATGAGAAAAATATTTTTTTAAAAAGGAATTACTATATAAATAAAAACATTATTTAGAGAAAGACCTTTCACGAATAAAATGAATTTAAATAGAAATCATGTATCATATTTAATTCTAGTAGATTTATTGTTTTATGACTAATTAAGTAATTTTTTTGACTTTAAATTAAATCCAATATAAAATGGATCATTGTGAATACAAAATTAATTGAGGAGGACCAAAATAGTTTTTTATTAGAATAAAATATCAATTTTTTACAAATAATAAATCATTTATTTTTAAACGAATCATATTATTTTCAAATAAATTATTTTATTGAATAAATTATGTTTTTAGAGAAAAAAGATTTATATATTCTTATGTTTTCCTATTAACATGGCATTTTTATGAAGTCTTAGTATTTATAAAACTAGTATTCTAACTATTCACATAAAAACCATCATTTTGTTAGAAAAATACCAAAAACTCACCAAAGATATATTGAAAGGATTAACCAAAAAATGATGTTAATTTTATCAAAGTCACACTAAAAAAATAAAATTTATCTTTCATATAATAAATATAGGATATAGAATGAAAAAAAAATAATATTTATTTTGGGGTTAATAATTAAAATAAAATTTCTTATAGTGGAATAATTATTTATTGGGAATTATTAATATATTATAAATATAATTTCATCAATAAATTTAATTGATATATTTTTTTAAATGTAATAACTTCAATAAAGAATATATACTAACAAAATACTATATTGACATTATGACACATAATTTATAAAAAATATAATTTTTACCAATGTTCATAATGATAAGGTTAAACTATCCCAAATTCTACATATAAAAAACATCAATAACATTGCAATAGATCTAAGGG
The DNA here is from genome assembly GCA_963277665.1 of Viscum album. Lineage (NCBI taxonomy): Eukaryota > Viridiplantae > Streptophyta > Magnoliopsida > Santalales > Viscaceae > Viscum > Viscum album. The sequence goes on from OY728156.1 coordinate 896,567,769, forward strand.
TGTGATTTGATTCGGTGTTAGTAATGGGTGGTGGATCAACTATCATGGATCTTGTAGTGATTGGCATTATCTTTAACTTCTCATCTAGGATATTTTTCTTTTGTTATACGTATTAATGTTTATGTGGGGATTTGTGTTGGGAAATAATTTGGGATTTTACTTCTTTTACAAGATCATAAATATGATACTTTAACAAAACACAATTATGGATTGATGAAATTTCTATATATTTTATAATACTGATACTTATATTTTACTAACTAATTAAACTATTATATTATAAAGTATATATGTAAAACATATCACTAATTTGTATTAATTTAATGTTTCTGATGAAATAATATATTGAAAAAATTTTTTAGGAGAAATATATATTTAAATAATGGGTTATTACCACATGAGATATGAAAATGATTACTAAACCCAACATATATATCTACATGGATGTACAAATATCATTTATCCTATATATAATTAAAAAATTGATATATAGTTCATTGATGAATTATACTATGATATATTTTTTATGGTGGGAAGTTACATAGTTTAACTTGAAATCATTGGGATAGTTTTTATTCTATATATATAGGTTTCAGTCACTTACCTTCAATTTTTGTGTATTAGTTAATGACTTATTTATGCTGCATTGTATTTAGTTTCATTCTATAAAAGATGACTTAAATAATTGAATTTAGTTTTAAAATAATGTTGACTAGATATATATATATATATATCATTACATGCATAGATAAAAAATATTTCACCATCATTTATGTGGTATGCCATTTAACTATATTATAGCCTCTAGAGATTGAGGAATGTGATTCTGGTAATCCAGCTGAAGTCTCGAGATTTGGTTCCTATGTTGAATAATTAAAAAATATGACTCGATGATTTTTCTAAGTACAATATTGTATATTCTATATGGCATAGAGAGTATAATGTATGGATATCATGAGTTATGCCTAAAAATCATAGATAACCTCTTTATAATGAAACATGAGTTTATAGGGAGTCTAGGAATGAAAATTTATTGGAAGATCTCTTGAATAGTATTGTTCATTATAGGTGTCTATTGTCATAGTGAGAGATAATTAGTTGTGTACTAGGGTATCACAATGTAAAATAGATATAATGGAAATTTATATGAAATATTGTTTTAAAATGTCTTCGTTACTTTGATTCTGTTTATACATTGTTTTGAAAATGATTCTAATTTTTTAAATTTATTTGATTTAAATTATTTAGGATTTATTAGTCTGAAAAATAAAGGGAAGGGATCATAAGATTATGAATAGAGGAACATATATGTTTATATAATTCTATTGTTGGTGTTGTTAATCTCTTGTAATGAACATATATGATATTTTTTCTTAGTGCATTGGTTAATATTAGGTCTTGTGTAATAATAGATGTACTTTAACATAGATATCCAATTCATGAGATAAATATTTGTAACATGGAAATTATTCTTAAGAAAAATAATGTTTTGGTCAATGTTACTAAATTTCATAGAATAAAATTAAATCATGGGAGGATGAATGATGTTAGTCTAGTTTTAAAACATCAAAAAAATCCACTTGTTTTTAGAGGATATTGTGGATTATAAGAAGTGAAGGATTATTTTGAAAGGATTCAATAATCCTTGTATTTACATTTTAGTATAGATATATAAATTATATAATTATCTACTCCTGTTTGGGAGGTTATAGCTCATATGTGGCTGGATATTATTGTGGAATAATGGTAACAAGTGTGTTTGATATAAGGTATATTTAAGAAAAAGTATAATTAATAAATTTATCTGAAAATTTTAAAGTGGAGGAATTCTTGGGAGTTTATAGAATTAAAAAAGGGGAACATAATGGAAAAAAATATTGAGATATATTTTTCGATATGGATTTCATCTCACTATATTTGATTATAAATGGTAATATAAAATCTATAATAATTTAGATGTGTCTTTATCCAAATAGTTTATTTAGGATTATGTTGTCGGACTTTACCTATATCTGTGCTAATGCCGAATAAGAATTAAATGGAGGATTTTTATATAATAATTTATGTAGGTGTAAATTTTTTTCTTCCATGATCTAGTAATAGAGAGAAAATATATTATTTTTAGAAAAGGAAGAATAAATGCTTCCTACAAAGGGTAGTTACATTAAATTTACTTGATCATATTATTTTTATAAGAAGAAGTAAATTTTAGGATATCTTGAAAGGGGATTAAAAATGGAATTAAATAAAATTATTATTTTATTTTAATTTGTAATGTGGGAATCTCATGTAAATTTTTATCATAAGGATAAGCCTATAAAATATCATAATTGGAATGGTTTGGATGATAATGTAACATTCTCTTATTAACCACATTGGACATTGCATAAATCTTACCATACTCAATGGATTATTCACTATTTTAATGGAATGTGACATTCATTCATGTCAAGAGTATACTATTGTTAAGATCCATAAAATATTATATCTTTCACTATCCATTTTAATTCATTGGTCAATAGAATTAAAGTATAAACCACAATTTCAATTTTAGTTGAAGGATTCATTGATGTGTTTCATAAATTCTGTTATAGGCTAGAACCCTTATGATATGTGGAGTTCACAGATAAATTGTTTCTATGAATAAATATTATCTTTTGTCCCTTTTTATATCATATAGCAAGGACTCTTCATGAAATGATGATTATTTTGGCTGACTTTAATGATAAATGATTTATCCATTCTATTTAATTATCTTGGGAAATGTTTTTTCTTTATATAAATAATAATAATGGTAGAATATTATCTTTCATTGACTATCAGATTCTAAAAAAGGTTAAAATGATAATAAAATAACATTTACCACACACTGATTGTATTTTTAATCAACTGAATGATTCTATGTTATTTTTTTGGCCATCATAATTTTAATGTATCTATAGTCGAGGGATAAGTATGATGATATTATGAAGTTAATTTTTTGTAACATATGGAAAGTATATGTTTTGATTACTTTTATGAGGTGACCAGTGAATTTTATACATTAATATTAAAACATTTTAGAGAAATATTGAATAAATTTCCAAATAATACACATTTTAGGACTGTAATAGTTTCATTTATTTTGATAATAGATATATATGAATTTTATTTCATGAAATATTTTAAATTTATAACACAATTATCTTCTAAATAATTTTACTTGTCAGATATACCCTACTTAAAAACATTCTTCCTAACCTTATGAAAGGATGCATAAGATACTTTGAGTGTAGTTTCTCAATAAGTGTACACAAAAGATATTTTAATCAATGATCATAGGTGACTATTATATAATCATAATGGTTTGAATAAATTATCATGACAATCAATAATCACACCCAATTAGTCGACAAACATTATTCATAAATGATTGAATAAAGGCCTATCAGAATAAAATAAATAATTCATATGTATAAGGAATAATCAATAATCATTCATGATCCATGAGAACATATTATAAATATAATAAATATTTTTTTTTTGTAAAAATATTCATATAATATTATTTCTTTTTTGATGTATCAATTCCAAGGATATCATAGTGTATTTTTTAACCCCCCATTCCATCAGTTATATAGTCAAGGTTCACCCCCAAAACCATCATAGTGGAAAAATGCAATTACAGAACTAGGTTTAATGCCCAAAATATTCCTTATTATCTCGTGAGATATAAATATTTACTCAATGAATTGGGGAGAAATATAATTTTTATCCCATAGAACACTTAATTATATTCCATTCATATGTGTTCCACTACATCACAAAAAATTAATAATATCATAATATCATAACCCAAGAAGAGAAATTATATTTCAAAATCATCTCTTCATCGTTGTCATAAAACATCTAGTGAAATAATAAGGATAATATCATTGTATAATAACTACAGTAATTCATATGTTTCAAAAATGATTATAATCATAGTTAAAAATTGACTTTAATAGATTATTGGAAAATATTAGGTAGAAAAAAAAATTTCATTTGGAAATCAGTTAGTAAATATCAAAGAATATTTTAGGAACATTTTATTCAGAAAAAGAGAAAAAATTTAATGAATTATTCAAGGAAAATAATGTTAATGATAAATGTAATATATGTTCATATTGTATATGTTAAAAGAAAAAAAATTCTTTTCACAACTTTCTATACATTAAAATGTGACTTATTTAAAAACTTCTATACTTAAAAGGAGTCCTTATTAAACAATCATAATTACTGAAAAGGATAGTGAAATTGAAATGTTTGAAAATTTTCATGTGTTGGTATGAAATTTATTATTCTTTTATGTTGATGGATATGAAATAAAAACTTCATTAACCAAAGAGGAAATGAGGTCATCTTTTTTGAAAAATGTTATGTTGATATTTTTAGTTAAAAAATTGAATAAAATGGTATTAACACCATATAATTATTGTAATAATAATATAATATTTTATTATATGGGGTTTAAAGGTTACGATCCATATAACTTATTTCAATGTAAATTTAATATTGATAATCCAAAAAAAAATATTTTAAGATAAACCATTAACTCGGGTTTCCTATTGCTTTATATGAGTTCATATATTGTATATAATAAATATATATTAACTATATATATATATATTCTAAAATAATATCAATACATAATTTACTATGTAACATTAATTTATAATTTTCAATTATCCTTTTAGTAACAATTTCTTCTTGAAAATGTACAATCATGTGAAAACATGCATGTCTTCCATGCATGTTTCAGTTTTATTGTTTGCATACAATCACCTTGGTCATTGATTCATAATATCTAGAATATCAATAATTAAATAATTGTTATATTTATTTATCACCAACACGTTTATAATTAATTATATAGTTTGGTGATGAAAAGTGAATCACATCACTGTGTTGAGGTGATAGTCCGTAGGTAAAAATGAGAGATGTTATCATTATTTAACAAATGGAAATGTAATAAGGTATATAATATATTATAATTATTAAATCCATATTATTAGAAAATTATAATATATAATTATTTAATACATCATAATAACGCACCACGAATGATGGTGATGGAAAATGATTCATATCACTACATGGTGGCTATAGTGAACATGTATGCACATGTGGTAATTTTAATACCCATTTCATGTAAAGTAGTTGTATATTGGATGATCGATAATAAAAATATAAATATAGTATATTAAAAATATTTAATTTATTATTCAATTATTTATACTGAATACTTATAGGAGGTATAAGAATAAAACTACTGAAAGTAGTCAGTTAAGTGTTATACCTCTTCATTGTGAAACCTCCTTTGGGATACAACTTAATCCATGAAAGAATGGTATAATGATCAAGTAAATACCTATATGAAATGGTGAGGGAATTTATGATGGAATTATTATATTGAATAACTAATCTATATGACTCATTAAATTTTAGGAAGATAAAAGAGGTAGTATAATTCTATTATAGAGGGAGGGGACAAGCATAAATTTTTATTCTAAAAATAATATATGATAATTAAAAACTCTGCTACAGTTGCTAAAAAATACCAAATATTATAATGTACTACTTCTTCTATGTGTAGGGGTAATATTTAGTAGTGGGCGGTATATTAAATTTTCATTTAATATTCATTGATTGAAACCATGATTGAGGATATTTCACATTAAATTTATAACTAATTTTTTTAATACCTGATGAAATAAATAATGGGATTAGGAACATTCTTCTATGATAAGTATTCATTGTCCAAAAATACACTCTCATATTTCCTTCATTGCATTGGGAGGATTCACGGATATACTCTCCCTAGTGGTGATCCCCACATGCTCCAATGATCTATAAGAAACTTTACTCGATCAACATGTACTAGCAAAGAGAATCAATTGTACCATTTTTTTCATCATAATTTCTTATTCGCCTATCCTAATTAAATATCTATTTAGTGTCACATTATTTACATGTATAAAGAATGTGGAGTTGAGAGAGAAGTATTTGTACACAACAATTCACTATTCTGAATTTTGGGATGCAATACAAAATAGACACAACAATCTATTTATAAATATATGGTTTGGGGATAAAATATTTCAATTTCTTCTCAGCCATTAAATATCATTTAATAAATTTAATAAACTCAATTCCACATAAAAATAATATTATTGTTTTGTGTAATTCAACAACTTGATAAAATTGATACATAATATTTACTATATTGTAAATAATATTTTATTAGCAGATGTAGTGTTGGTCTATTGAAACTGATATGTATCTATTTAATACTTTATCTAATATTTTATTTATAAATAAATATTAAATTCACTATGAAATGATGAAATATTTATTTAAATATATAATATATAAAATAAATATTTCACTCACAATCTATAGAATAAATATTATATATATATATATATTAACACAATCAAATAATTTATTCATAGTCAAAAAATTATTATTTATTATTTTATGAATATGAGTGATCAATATAACATGAATAAAATTATTCCTCACTCTAAATAATAATTTTTATTCCAATAATTAAAATCAAATATTATTTAATCTAGATCAATAGGAACTGTATGTGTGTTACCCTATATGATTATTTCCCTTTGGTATTTAGAGGGCTTTCCTAATGTCCAAGATTACAACCTAGAAATATTTCAAGGAACCCAAGATAATGGAATTAATATCACAATGATGATAAATCCATATGAATTATCACTATTTAATATATTTCATTTATCACAATACATTATCAAGAAGGTTCTACACATTTTCCACCAACCAATGTGCTTGATATGTCTTTCTTTGACTATCTAAAATAAAAACATCATTAAACAATGGCCATGAAATTTAATGTGGTAGTTCTATTCCAATACATGGGATTAGATATAATCTTTCCTTCATATGGAAGCAACAAATCCATCATGAACTTATACATTAGTGATTCATGACACTCGGAACGTATAAATCTTCCAGATGAACTATTATCATAATGGATTATGATATACATCTAATTACATCAGTTGTAACATGAATTAATAATAATATTAATATATAAATAACATAACACATATTAAAATATAAGAATATTTGACAACACTAATATATTCAAGATTTTGGGTGTTGGGTATATTGTCATAATCTCCCATCTTTGAGATTACCAATTGAAAAATTAATGAGAAGAAGCCTCATCTTCTTATGATTACTCACACATTATAGTTTGTGTACTATGTGTGACATCATAGTACATTATCTAAGCATATAATTTTTTTAAGAATATAATAAATTTAAATCATGGTTCTCATCTAAAAAGGGTACTTTTATAACCTTATCACGTAAACATATACTCTTGGACATTATTAGATTAGAGTCATATAGAACAGTGAACAATATATTATTGGATGTTTTTTAAATATTTAATATAAAAAATATACATTTAATAAAAGTATAATTACTTGGATCGAGGATAAAAAGTACATATAAATCCAACTTGACCAAGATACAACTACCTATGACCATTTTTCTTCTCATTATCACATGAGATTCTTATTTCTACCATGTCATTGATTTAGTCACAAGGTTCTCCATGTTTTCTTCCACATAATATTTTTCGCTAAAACTTCATCACCCTAAGTAAAATCCTTCAATAGATGATACTTCAAAAGTTCATTCTTCTTCTGTTGATGTGACCTTGCCTGTTTTTCAAGACCATCCTCTACATTATTATCACAATATAGTATTACATTATTTTTACTTCCAGGTACCACATCATGTTCATTGATAAACTTGAGAAAATATAATTTTTCTTTAGCTTCCTCAGAAGACCCAATAATCATCGTCTCTACTAAAGAATCTATAACAATATCCAAGTTTGAGCTCTTAGAGATCAAAGTAACTCCATTTACTACTACAAAATAGGCCTTCAAAAGCAATAATTTTTTTTATCATCACTTGACAAGTGCTGACTACCAGAGTGAGATTAAAATCCCTATTTGTTTATTTTTTTTAAAAGCACTGATAAATGGGTCCATTATTAGTGCTAAAAAATGGATATTAAAGGTTTACTTTATTAGTTCATTGAAAATAATTGATAAAGGAAAAAAATTTATTAGTTATTAAATTTAGTGCTGATAAAGGGTGCCATTTCTGGTACATATAGAAGAGATGATAAAGGGTTCCTTTATCAGAATTTGTAAAAGCTGTGATAAAGGGGAAAACTACTATGTTCCATAACATCATAATATTCAAACAATGATGTGTTTTGTAATAGCACTGTGCAACACCAAAATCACCACTAGATATCACAAAAAATGAACAGCCAATATGATAATAATATACAAGAAAAAAACTATATTTGGTTTATACAATTACAAATATCAGTTATATGAATTACTAGTTTATAATATTATATTATAATAAATAAAAATTATTACATAGATTTCAATCATTGGTTTATAAAATTATATAAGGGAAAACTATTACATAATTCAAAAATATTAATATTATTTTTTATTTAGATCATTTATTGGACTCATTCTATTTTTTATGAAACCACCCCTACTCAAGAATAATAAAACATATGAATAATAAAATGTATTTTTATGTTATTAATAAAATATTAAAATAAATTAATAGGAAGATATAATTTTAAACTAAAATTTTGTCATACCAGGAACACAATATATCTGGTTGAGTTGTTATTGATTCTTCCACGTGTCAAAATTTATTGTTTTTATTCATTAATTACATCTGTGGAAAATAATTTAATATTTATATGATAAATATCCATGGGAACATCCTAGCAGTATCATCCATTTGTGTTTTTTTGGAGGTCTTAGTTTTGAGCCACCCCTATGAATTTACATAGGTTTCTGTTTGTTTATTCGCTTTCAGTAGACATTTTTAATATATATAAGTATATGAAAAATTAATAATAATTAAATAAATTATGTAATAGAATATATAATGATGATAAAAAAATTTAGGATTATTTGGTAGGTTTTGGAGATGTGATGTATGTTTTAAACAAAGCTGACACTTATATATTGAAAAGATGCAGTTGGAGTCATACTAGTCATAGCATACATTATATTGAGGTGTATAAGATTTATGCCCATCTTAAATGGATTATGGATTATTTTCCAAATGTTTCAAAACATTTCTACAATGTTTGATTGTTTTTCAGTATTTTAATTGATTTTTTACTAAAATGAAATTTTAATCAGGGATCATGCACTTTAAATCATACTAGTAAAATCATTTGTATGATTGATGTGATACAGATTGCTAGACAATATAAATTACTTATTATTATTTGTCATAAATTATCATATAATGCTAAATGTGTTTTTTTCCATTTTTCAATGAGTGATACTTTTTGAACTGAATGTCAATTATAAAAAGATAATAAACACATTGATTCATTCCACGAACATCGGGTATCATACTGAGGGGATGACTATTCCACCAAGTAAACTATGACTTATTCCTCATATTCCAAAATTCTCGAAACAATTCGAAGAATTATTTTTCAGTTTTGAGTAGCTCGGTATTCTACTTTACTAAAATTGATTTCAATTTTAATTAAAAAGACACACATTGCGTTATAATAGAAACAATGTGAATCAGATTGAGGTTACGTTGATTTTTTAATGTCAGAAATGACTTACGGATAATTCTACTAAATTATCAAAACTATATGAATAAAATTAATTTTTTTTAGTATACCACTTATCTTTTTTACTAAAATAACTATTTAAATAGGAAGAACATAACATGACTCATACCAGTCACATTGTGTATTCGTTTAATGTGAATAAGATTTGTACATGTTCCAAATGACATATTAATATCTTTCTTAAAAATTCCTAAAAATCCTAGTTTTTTTCTTAGATTTCATTTAGTGAATGTTTTTGAACTAAAATGTCAATTTTAAATAGATAATTATAACTTTTAGGCATACCAAGAAAATCACATAATTGATTATGGTGTGTCGGATTCCTAAACATAAAAAATTACTGATAGATAATTTTTCTAACTTATCAAAATTATACATTGTAGTTTCTTAGTTTTGATAATGATAGTTGAAATTTTTACAAAATTTTATGTATATTTAAAAAAAAAGAGTCACTAACAGTAATATCGGTCAATATGTGTATATGATTGTGTTCTGGATAATTATTATACATCCCAAATTACTTATGGATCATATTCTAAATGTATCAAAATAATCCAAATGTTTATTTATTAGTTTTGAGTAAATTATTGTCTTTTTAACTAAAAAGACATTTTATACTCGAAACATGTAATTTGAACCATAACGATCGCATCATCTATCAAATTGTTGTGAGACAATTTCCTATACATAAAAAATCGATTATGAATATATTTCATAAATAATATTAAGAAATTTAGTTTTTTTTCTTAGTTTTTAATGTCAGGAACATTTCGAACTGACATTTCAATCATACACATATAACAGACACATTATGTAATACTAGGAACATTTTGTATCATATTTAGGTGATAATAAATAAAATAATGTTATAAATTACATATAGATCATTTTCCTATTGTATTAACAAAATCATAATGAATATTATTAATTTCGAGTAGGTTAGTTGTCCTTTTTACTAATGTTGGGGTCAATTTTATATAAAAATACACAGTTAAAGACATACTGGTCACACTATGCATCAGATTGAGGTAAGAATGACCCACTGATGTCAAAAAATTACATATTAATATTTTATATAAATTAATAAAAATCTAAATGTGTTTTCTTATTTTTGATTATGTCACTTTTATTTTTTACTATAATGTCATTTTAATTTTGAAACACACACTTTTACCCATAACAATCACCTCATGTATCAGTTTGACATGAGACTGGTTCCAACTTGTCAAAAATAATTTAACAAAGAATTTATTAAATTTTAAATAAAATAAGATCATAGTTTATAGGTTTTACAATAGTGATACATTTTGAAATAAAATGTTTATTTTAAATTGATAATAGGCACAATGAGTGACACCGGACACATATTGTATTGAATTGAGGTGTGGATGATTATTATACATCAAAAATTACTTATTTATCATTTTAAAAATTTGTAAAAAAATCCATATTAATTTTCTTAGTTTTTTGTATATTAGATTTCCTTTTTAATAATAATTATTTTAATTTTAAATAGAAAATGAAGATAGAGACATTCCGGTCACACTGTACATTATATTGAAGATCATATGTTTACTACACATATCAAATGACATATGGATCATTTTACGAATGTATAAAACCATTCCAAATGGATTTTATTGGATTAGAGTACGTCAGCTGTCTTGTTTAACTAAAATGACATTTTAAACTGGAAACATGAACTTTTAATCATTCCAATAACATCATATATCTTTTTTATATAATACCAATTCCTAGACATAATTACTGATTTATGAATCAATTTTTTTAATTATCAATAATATTGCAGAATGTTCATTTGGTTTTCAATTATTCACACTTCTTTAAGTAAAATTTCTAGTGTTAAATAGATAACGTAAAAATCATGTCATACTAGAAAAATCATGTATCATATTGAGTTGGTGATAATTAATAGGAATCAGAAATGTCATGTTGGTTATTGAATAAAATTATCAATAAATATGAATTTGTTTTATTATTTCTTAGTATGTCAACAATGTTTTTTTCCAAAATATTGTTTACATTATTGAGTTGGGACTGATTAATAAGAATCAAGACTACATATATGATTTAATAGTGGAGGTAATTGGGAGAAATTAATAACTTCCATCATGATAGGGTTTAAAATGTTATTTGGGAGAAGAAGTATGTGGATGTTTTTTTGATGAAAGGAATGAAATATTGACAAAATTCCACAATATGGAAAAAGGAATCCAGTAGTATAAAAAAATTATTCACCAATTAATAATAATAAAACTAAACATAAATATTAAAAAAAATAGATTCATTCAATGGAAAATGATTCTATTATCAAAACATCATGATTACGTATGTGATTTAATACAGTAATGTTTATTTCATTTCCAACAAAGGTAGTGGGGGAACATGAAGGAATGCGAAAAAGAAAACACTGCAGGGTGAAATTTTTTTAAGGGAGAATAAGTCTATGCTTGTTTTGGTGAAGGAGGTAATAAAGATGGAATGAAATCTTGTCAAATAAAAAACATGTCATGGAAAATAATAAATTGTAATCAATATTTCATTATAATTTTTTTTAGTAAAATAGAGAATGAATATCAATCCAATAATTCTATATATTCCCAAATGATTTCCTTCATTATAGTTTGTTCTCCAAAGGGATTTTTAACCACATCATGATAGGTTGAAATTTTGTACATGATTCATCAAATATTGGATTTAGATTATGTTAATTCATTAGATAACATATTAGATTATTTTAGAAGAAATTTTATATTAAAAAAATACTTTTACCATCTTATTGAAATCTCATTTTTTTAAAACTGTTTTATAGATTAATCTCTTCAAATGAGAATTCTAAACCACTATTTATGAACCCCTATAATGTAAATGACAGTTCCTACATTGTGATATAAAATAATTTATTGTGAACACTCAATTAGTGGGGAATCTTTGATTATACTTTCATCTGACAGGACAATTGTTTTAATTTACAGTTGGACAATAGACAAATTCTTGTTTTTAATATTTGAGACATAAAATACATTCTCTGATTGTGATTCCATTATTAATTTATCATTATTTTCAACTTAGACACTAAAATTCAACTTCATGTATCCCATTTAATCAACTTTTACAGAACTCATATTGTCCCCCCATTTGCAATTGAAAATAATCACATGAAATGTTTTATAATACAACTCATATATCTATATAATAAATAACCAATATAACATATTATCATGAATTATAATTTTTGTCATTGAAACTATATATTATCATCCTTTCCTCTATAATCATAACACCACAATTTTGCATCATACTGCAATCACAATGTTCTTTTGTATAGAATGTATATCCCTTTATTAAAAAACTAGTGTGAAATATACCATTGACAATTGGTCCCCTATATTTCTATTAAAGGTGTTCAACAATTAATTTGAATTTTTAGATAACCCCTTATAAATTTCATCCTGTAACCATACTATAAACTACTTATTATATGAATTTGATATCTTTTCTTCATCCCTTAATGAATTCAAATCTCTCATAATTTCATTAAGATATTCTTTTTATAGATGAAAATCTCCACAATTAAATTAAATGTAAAGATGAAATTTCTAAAACTATTTAAAGGAAATTGTAACAATATATCATTTAGAAATACCTTCACCCATAAGGAGTTAGCTATGAAAAGACATTGGGATACCTATGCTATAATAATTTGATAGTTAATCGATACAGAATATAATAGCTTCTTCAAAAATATATCATTATACAATATAAATTTTTTGATGACTTAAATTATAGACATACCCTTTAAAAATATACATAAACCATTCAATGGGGTACATCAAACAGTAATGGGTAGGACCACATAGTTGAACCTCTCTAACCAAGTGAACCATCCGGTGGAGCATTATTTCAAATAATTATTATGGAGATAACATATCTAATATCTGTAATATTACTACATCCTCCTTATTAATTAATGGAAACTTTATCATGTTAATAACTATATTGCATATAGATTTTAAAATGAAGTGGATTCAGGAAAATGTATTGTATACATTTTAGGTAAAATATAACTAAAAGAGACAAGTATAAATTCTTACACAAAAACATGATAGTACTATGATTTTAGTCCTGGTATCTTCAAATGAGTCATTGACATGACATTCTTCATATTTTAGGAATAACCCTCTAGACATTTTACACTATTAAGAATATTTTTTTTTTCAATTTTTACTATGTAGATTGAGTGTAAGCTATATGAGATTGAAAATTACTCCCTTTACCCCTCACTAGTGACAAATCTTCCCTTATCCACATGCTAATAACATCCAATATAGCCTATTTGACATCATTATTTTCTCCATGAACAATTAGTTACATTCCAATAACACTATAAAATACATTTTTATATTCATTAAATCCATAAAATGTTACAATACAAATATTACATAATAATTGATGTATTCTTCCAACCAAAATTGGTACTATATTTGGAAAATGGATAATCAAAAATAATTTCAATATCTTTTAGATTATTAAAAATCTGATCACACATTATGGGAAATGGTGGTGTACCTTTTTCAATATAGAAATCGAATATTGATGTCGAGGATCAGTATTTATGTTGTCAATGTAAAAAAAATCAACTTCCTAGAAAAAAATCCTTGGATAAATCTTTTTGCCAAATTTGCGAGGTTTTTTCAACAAACGGTACACCCCAATATTATATTAATTCTATAGACAATTAAATTTACATAAATAGGGATTTAATTTATCACCCCATACCAAAATTCCCTTAATGTGAATTATTCACTTCTATGATAAGAAAACATTGTAACACTTGTAACCCACATCAATTTTAGTTCATTGATCAAGGGATCCAAATAAGCATTAATATCATTACCTGGATTCTTTGGTTCAGATACAATCAGAGGAAACATAATTTATTTTTTCATCATGCATAAACTTGGTGGCGAGTAAAAGAATACCAACATGATGAGCTATGTATTGTGAGTATTAATATGTAATCCAAAAATATTAATTCGATCTTTAGATAATGCTAGATGAATGTTTCTTGGATAATTACCAAATTCAGGACACTTGTAATCAATTTTATTCCAATGAGGAGAATCTGTGGGATGATATAGGTTACCATATTTAAATATTATATATACATTCCATGCTAAGTTTCATGGTGGATTCTTTATGTCTATATAGTAGTCTAAATCAGGTAATGATAGGAATGTTCCACATCTATTTATAAGGACTTTATTCACTTTTTATGTATTAATCAACTCCACATGTAGGGAATTTTATGTGTCATTCATTATCATTGAGAATAAATAAAAAATCATTTGGAAAATAATGAATTTGTTAGGGAACAATACTATTGAATATATCATTATTTTAAAATAATATGTTTGACATGGTAGTTCATTTTCTTCTAGAAGAATATCATTCAAGAGAGCAAGTAGTTTCTTAAAGCTGGTGTCACTCTATCTTCTACCGACATTCAAATTATATAACATCAATACAGATGAAAATGTAGTTTATTTAGTACAATAGATATACAATGGTCTCTTAGAACATATATTTAATTTCTCAAACTACTTTTTACAATAATAAATATCATCATCAATTTCCATTTTCATTTTTTTCCATATGATCTCCATTACCTTCTACACTAGTCTTCATATCTAATTATCCATAAACCTTAGTATCATACCAAGTAGTTTGCACGTTCTTTTTTCCCCTATATTTAGTCTACCATTTATAGATCTGATCTATTCCATGTCATATAAAATTTTTTTCCAACACCACCAGAATAATTTTTTCTCAAATAAGAACAATGTAAACATATAAAAAGGATATTAGAATGGTCGTACACATGATCAATTAAAAACATGATGAACTCTATACATAAATCTTCGAATTATTTTTTCAATGTATTAGTGTGAATTCATTTTTGATTGATATCTATTTTATTTTAACTAGATATTAACTTTTTTACAATTGATGGTGATATTTGGGAGGCTTATATGTTGTTTTCTATCATTCAAGCGGTCTTAGTAGGGACATGTTATAATATATGAATCCATGGGGATTTTATGTATTCTTTATTTAGTATAGAAATAAAAATTTTAATTCTGTAAAACCTTAAACTAACACTAGTCCTACCTCTATTAAAATGATACATCAATTCTTTATTAAACCCCATAAACAAATTAAAATACAATAAATTAAATTAAATTGTAATAAAAATCCAAAATATGAAAAACAATAATAAAAAACTCTTATTCCATCAACTAGAATATATAAAAATGTATTTATAAACATTTTAATAAATAAACAATCATTTAAAATACATTGATTTTTATAATTATTACAGTTTTTAACATCTCAAAATTGTTAGTATATAAATTCATTCAATAATTTTTTCAAGATAGGTTGAAGAGAAGAATTACTTTTAAGCATACAAAGAGTATTATTTATATAAAAATTTCATTTTCATGGCCATTATGGGTTTTATGGTGATTTTGGGAATATAGTAAAAAAAATAGTCTTAATGAAATAAATAATGTTAATTATGCTCGAAAAAGTGGTTATATGTTAAATGGGAGATGAACCACTCATACAGAATATGTTTTTGAAGTGAGACAAATCTTTTTAAGTAAAATTGTATGACAAATTTCATACATAGAATGAACACTATTCAAGTTTGTATTTATCTTTTATTTATATAATATTTTTTTAATATATTTTAGTATAATATAATTTTGTAATATATATTTCTATAATATATATATACATATATTTATATTATAATATATATATATTATATTTATTTATATAATTGATTTTTTTTATTTTATATACTTTTTAAATAGCATATATTTATTTTTATAATATATATAATATCTAATATATATATATATATATTTATAAATAATATATATATATAAAGTTTATTTTATAATTGTATACATATAGATTTGTATAATATATTTGAACAACATATTTGTAAAATATATTTTTATAATATAATTGTGTTCTATATTCATATTGTATATTTTCATAATATATTTGTATAATATATTTTTATAATATATATTTTAACAGTATAGTACATATGTGTATATTTATAATATATATATTCTCATAATGTATTTTTTTAATATATATATATATATTTTAAATATAAAAGTATGTGTGTAACACCCCGAGCTTCCACGATATGATTATCTTTCAATAATGCAATAGCTTGCATTGTACGTAAGTTCGAGTTCTAACACAACGCGACTAATCAATGTGGCTATTATGAATAGTAGTACCCTCTTTTTAAAATTAAAGAAATTTTATATTTCAAAATGGACTTCATTTTTGTATTCGTAATATCAAAATTATCCTAAGTTAATTTTTTTGTAATTTTCTGAGAACTTCCAATTTTTTATGAATAGTGAAAAATACTTAAAACAACTTTTTTAATAAAAATAATTTATAGTGATAAATTATATTATTTAATTGTTTTAAAGTATAATTAGAATATATTTTTACCATTGTGTTCAATGGTAGTCATTAGAATTAATTTAACATTTAAATTGGACATAAACAATTGTCAATATTTTGATATATATTGTTTTTTGAAAACACGCTATTCGTTGTGATAGAGGGAATTAATTATAAAATTAATTAATGAAAAATATATGTTTGGAATTTTGTAAAATAGACATCATTTTTGAATTGGAAATACCAATTGTGGCTTAGGGTGAAATTTGGGCATTGTTATGAAAAACATCAATTTTTGATGAATAGTGAAACCACAAGTGGTAGTTAAAAAATTGATTTTTCGTTTAAATGAAATATTACAACTTCTGTGATTTAAATTTCAAAAATCCGACATACATGGTTGTCATTAGTAATTAAAATGTGGTTCAATGGGATTAAAATATTTTTTTGGTGAATAGTAACTTTTTAGTTCAATTAATCTCGATTAAAGGTAATTAGTGAAATTTAAGGTAAAAATGATATTATAAAAATCAGAAAATACCATTACACTTGTCCTAACCCGATTTTATGAGTCATGGAAGACCAATAAAATCCATGGGTCATCTTGGGGACCCCATGGAGCCACTTTGGTAGGAAAATGACATTAAAAACATTTTATTTAGTGTTAAAATAAAAATGTCACAAACATGAGTTGTTTTACTTAAATAATTTTTAAATGTTTTTATTCAAGTCATATTTTTAACTATAAATATTAATTATAAAGATAAAATGATTTCCTACATCATGATAGTTTTTTTATAATTTTTAGACATTATATAAATTAAATTATTTATGACACCATGATGATGCAATGATTACCTCATTAATTAACGATTTTAATTAAATGGAAGGATAATGTTAAATCTAAGACTCAAACTTGTACAAAGCCTATTTTATGAGTATATTTCGAACCCTTATCACCTTATCCTTGAAATATATAAGTTTTTGTCCTTTAAAATCCGAAACTCATTATATAATAAAGTAACATTTCATTACTTTCCAAGAGTGCCCCTCCTCTCCTCTTATAAATGGCCCCCACCTCTACCACCTTACCCACACCTCTAAAGCCTTTGTCTCAGCCAAAACCTGGCCATTTTGTCTCTAAACATCCCTCTCTTACTCTTAGAAGCCTCAATTTTGGCAGAATGCTTCCCAAGGAAGCCTTTGTCTCAAATCAAAAAACAGTTCCCCGATTTTAAGGTAATGTCTTCTCTTATGTTATTTTGTTTTATTTTGCTTCTCCAACCACCTAAACTCTTTTTATTCATTCCTATTGTAAAAAAAATAGTATCCTAAATATACTAGAATTTAGTTATAAGAAGGATTATATCTACACTTACACACACCTACATATAATGGTTAAAGAACATACTGTTTCTGTGGATGGCGAATTTCTGTATCACAAAACGATGATTGTTCCACACTCATATAACACCTACAAAGGTGGCCATTAAGATGTCACTATATTTATATATGATATATATTATGTTTATGTTTCACTTAAGATTATTTCTTTTTCATTTATGGCATACCTTTATGATTTCCATTATGGTTGAACGCGATAATTTCATTTTAGGAAGTGCGGACTACCGCCCCCTCAAAGTGACTTGAATCGTTAATGCCATATGTGGGATGTATAAAGGATGGAGTAAATGGTACTATACATTATATTATACTGGAATTATATTATACCTTTATATAATTATAACTTCATTCCATTAACTATTTAATAGAAATGAAAGTACCGTTCATGCGTACGTACTTCTTACCGTCTCCATGAATAGTGCATTTCATTTCATACATCTAAATGTTATGTAATATTATAAATGAATGTATATACTGGATATATATGATTTATATGATATATAAATCATGAATATAATTATGGATATAATGGATATTTTACCACATGAACAAAGTGTAATTATAAGAAGTTTATTTTTGACTCAAGTACCAAAGATCGACAAAATGACCGTTATTAACATAAATAATTACATAATGTTCATAACATGGTAATAAGTGATATAAAACGAATAATGACCATGATAAAAGTTCTTAAGAAAGTAGAAATTAACTCTAGTTTATTATTCAGGAGATTAAAGAATGATCGAGTCAAGTCGGACACGAGGTAAGGGAACTTCATAACCCAATTTCTATTCTTTGGGTTAACCTCCTACTTTCAAATTATGTATTGATATTATTATTTCCAATCTTGTATTTATACTTTATTTATGTTTAAATATAGTGAATACACATAATAGATATATTTTATTAAAAAATGATCTTTTTAAGGGACTTCTTCTCAATCTCTATTCATTGAGTCATATTTTGTTTTATACACAAATTTCTTTTATACAGTGTATAAACCCCTTTGAATTTTATGTTTATTCAAAAGGAATATTTTTATATGAATCATTTTACTAAATGAAAAAAAGGAATGTTTTTCTTGTCATACGTCTGTGGAGACAATGACTTCTCTGTTGCCGTGACAATTATTTGAGTTTTGGCTTCCCTTACAAGCCATAACTTTTATAAAATGAAAAATAAAAAACCAAGTTTTAACTTTCATTTATTTTGGTATCAAAAATAGTTTTGATAATGTTTTAATACATCAATGTGTTGTATTGATATCTTGTGATTGAAATGTGGAAATGTTATGTTTCCTTTATTCATGATTTATGTGATAGGATTATGTTATGGTTTATTATATGTTTAAACCTGTTCATATGAGGAATGCATTGGACTTAATAAGTGACGGGTAGAGCCCACTATAGCTCCTCGATGCAACGACAGATCTCATGAGACAAACTAGTGTCTTGGCACGAGGCCTTGACAAAATTTTATTTGTGGTCTTGGAACGAGGCCTTGGATACCTGGTTATGATAGTCTGGCATTATGCATTCAATCATTATGAAAGTGGTTATTGATATTTCATGTGATTACTCGACTAGTAGAATATCCATGTGAATAAGTAAATGGCATTATCTCATTTCACTTTTGCCCTATTATGTTGAAGTTCAAGTTAAAAGGCTTTTGTTTTAGTTATACATAGCGTTAAATGTTTATGTTTATTTATGAAAGCTTCTGCTATATTGTTATCCTTACTGAACATCTAAGCTCACCCCTTTCAATGTTTCAATTTTTCCAGGATGTGAAGAAGTATTTTATGAATGATCTGAAGGGATAATATGAGGGGATATGAAGACAAGATTTTTTTGTAGTTTTTTATTTACTTTATGATGTAATGTAAAACTTATGAATGTATCTAGTGTTTCAAGGCTACTAAAATAATCGGTCTTTCGAGACTTGATCTTTGTGATCATGCCAATGTTACATAATAATGCACCGACTCGGGGTAACTAGGGTCGGGGAATTACAGTTGGTATTAGAGGCAGTTTAGTACTAACCTTGGAAGGTGGATTTAGATAAACTCTGATTAGAGCACATAGCCCTAAGATAGGTTTTGAGGATTAGTATAGAAGAACTTCCTAGAATTTTGGTATTATAGAGATTTTGTGAGTATTCCGAGCAATACATCCCTATCTAGATACGAGAAGGTAGAGGCGGCTCTAGAACAAATATACCTAGGGGTAAAACCCAAAAACACCATTTTGAGCTAGACTTGAACGGGAACTGGTGCACGACAACGGGCCTTGCTGCACTCTTCGTTACGACACTCCTAGGGAATATGCTTAGGATAATTCTCATTTTTTACAAACCATTATGAAGGGTTTATGAGTATATACTTCCTCAATGAATTTTTTTTATGATTATGGATTATATCTATAAACCGTTCAATTTACATTAAATATTTTACAAGTTTGGAATTATTCAATGCAATTCATAAACTAACCTAGTTTATGCCATTGTATAGAAATGGTGCCCAGTGGAAGGGATGTGAACTCTAGCAATACATATGATCCAAAGCGTAAGAAGGATCATATCTTTCACGGTATTACACCAACATTTAGAAGGGAAATAATCTCCCATGTGTTCTGAACATATGACTAAATAGTATCATGTGTTAATAATATAACTAAATAAGTCTATGAGTCTTATGGATTTGAAGGGAATCAAGAGAAGAAAAGGATGGAAGAGATAATGATGGATAAAGGGATGAGGGAAAAGAAGAATATTCCAGTATGTGATAATTATGGGAAGTAACACCTTGGAACTTGCCTGAAGGGATTGAGAGTTTGTTATAATTGTGGAGAAAAAGGAAACCAACTGTGTGACTGCAAGGGTAAGAAAAAGGTTTCAAATGTACAATGCTTCATCTGCAAGGAGTGGGGACACTATGCAAACCAATGTCCAAATCATCAGAGTATGCCCCAAATGATGTTATTGGATAATAATCAAGTTATGATACTTCCACTGATGAGGAGGAATGATTACAGTTCTTATGTTGTTATTATAGAATTTTTTCATTTGAGTGTTGTATCAATGATGTACTGGTTATAATAATTATGGAGTATATAAGGATTGTACGACAGTACTATTTCATCAAGGATTTGAGATTGTGTGGAACCAAGAAAGGTGATTCCACAATAGGTTAATTTTTTAGAAAATATATGGTTGAGAGAATGATAAACCATAATATGGTTTTGATACCGAGATAGTGATTTTGGAATAATACATGATTGATTTGGATAAATTATATTGGATATTGTTGACTTCCTTGAAGCTGATTAATGATTTGTATACATTTTCGGATAGAAGGAGTATATCTATTATTCTATAAGGAATAAGGGATCATGGTAATTCAGGATGTTGCAGTGTTTTAAAAGAATACATTATGAAGGTGTTCACATGTTGTTACACAGGAAAAAGGATCTTCATTATGTTTACCTTCCTTATAAAATTTGGACTGTGAGTTGGACAGAAGTATTTTAGATAACTATAAAGGTTGGAATGGATTAAGTTGAACCTTTGATGGTATTTTTTAAGGTTAAAACAATTCTGAATATTATTTTTGGAATATTATAATAATATATTTTTAGGAAAAGGACAACCTTTAGGTTGGGGGATAACCCGTCATGTCGGACAAAGCAGCAGGAATCGAACCCAAAACCATAGTGCGACATGCCTTTATTACCTACCACTAGCTTACAAGAAGTCCCTGGTTATTACAAAATAGTTTTCCTAATCTAAATGGTATGTGTTAATATTTGGAACCTTGTACGATTAGGATAATTGTAATATTTTTGAGTTATATTATCTTTTTGAGGGAAAGATGAGTTTGTGGTAGAAATTAATTGAAGGTTGAAACTCGCCTTGTCAAGTGTATATATATATATACCACTCTCTTATTCTATGAATAAATTAATTCTTAAACTTTAGTAAAGGGATATTAAAAAATGTGTTATCCTAATACCTTATGTTTTGTTGAACTGATGATATTTTAAATCACCATATATTGAAGGCTTTGAGGCCCTCAATTTTACACTTGTTTGTGATTGATGACCTCAAACAATCCCTATAAATATTTATGTTTTTCCTCTAATTATGTGTCTATAATTGCCACCAATTTTCTCCTATTAGAAACCCTAATTTGGTGGTGAATTTCTCATTTCCATTTCCATCTAATTAAGACTAAATTTTATTAACCTTATTTCCGATGTGGTTTTTCTACAAAGGTATTTTCTATTTTCATCCTTTTATTTTCAAAGAAAAATTTCAAATTGCGAGGACAAAATTTATTGAAGGAGGGGAGAATGTAACACCCCGATCTTCCACGATACACTTCTCTTTCAATAATGCTATAGCTTGCGTTGTACGCAAGTTCGATTTCCAACACACCGTGACTAATCAAAGTAGCCGTTATGAATAGTAATTTCCAAATTTTAACATTATAGAAATTTTATATTTCAAAATGGACTTCATTTTTGTATTCGTAATATCGAAATTATCCTAAGTTGATTTTTTTTGTAATTTTCTGAGAACTTCCAATTTTATATGAATTGTGAAAAATTCATAAAACAACTTTTTTAATCAAAATAATTTATAGTGATAAATTATAATATTTAATGGTTTTAAAGTATAATTAGAATATATTTTTACCATTTTATCTAATTGTGGTCATTATAATTAATTTAACATTGAAATTGGACATAAACAATTGTTAATCTTTTGATATATATTGTTTCTTAAAAACACGCTATTTGTTGTGACAGCGGGAATTAATTATAAAATTTATTAATGAAACCCATATGTTCGTAATTTTTTAAAATAGACATCATTTTTGAATTTGGAATATCAATTATAGCGTAGGGTGAAATTTTGGAATTGTTATGAAAAACTTCAATTCTTGATGAATAGTGAAACCACTAAGTGGTAGTTAAAAAACTGATTTTTTGTTTAAATGAAATATTACCACTTCTGTGATTTTAATTTCAAAAGGCCGACATACATGGTTGTCATTATGATGTAAAATGTGGTTCAATGGGATTAAAATAATTTTTTGGTGATTAGTAACTTTTTAGTTTAATTAATCCCGATTAAAGGTAATTAGTGAAATTTAGGGTAAAAATGATATTATAAAAATATGAAAATACCATTACACTTGTCCTACCTCTATTGTATGAGTCATTTCATACCAAGAAAATCCATGGGTCAACTTGGGGACCCCATGGAGCGACTTTGGTAGGAAAATGACATTAAAAACTTTTTATTTAATGTAAAAATAAAAATGTCGCAAACATGAGTTGTTTTACTAAAACAATTTTTAAATGGGTTTATACAAGTCATATTTATGACTATAAATTTTCATTAGAAATATAAAAATATTTCCTACATCATGATTTTTTTTATAATATTTAGAAACTAAATAAATATAATTATTAATTACAAGATGATGATGCAACGTTTACCTCATTAATTAACGATTTTAATAAAATGGAAGGATAATGTAAAATATAAGAATTAAACTTGTAAAAAGCCTATATTATGAGTATATTTCGAACCTTTATCACCATATCCATGAAATATATAAGTGTGGGACCTTTAAAATCCAAAACGCATTATATAATAAAGTAACATTTCATTACTTTCTAAAGGTGCCCATCCTCTCCTATTATAAAAGGCCCCCACCTCTACCAAATTACCCACACCTCTCAAGCATTTGGCTCGGCCAACACCTTCCCATTTTGTCTCTACAAATCCCTCTCTTACTCATAGATGCCTCACATTTGGAATAATTCTTCCCAAGGAAGCCTTTGGCTCAAATCAAAAAAGAGTTTCTCTATTTTAAGGTAATGTATTCTCTTATGTTATTCTGTTTTATTTTGCTTCTCCAACCCCCTAAACTATTTTTATTCATTTCTTTTGTAACAAAACCAGTATCCTCAACATAATATGATGTTTTTATAAGAATTATTCGAGATACACTTACACACACCTACAGATAATGGTTAAAGAAGATATTGTTTCTGTGGATGATGAATTTCTGCCTCACGAAATGATGATTGTTCAACACTCATATAACACCTAAAAAGGTGGACATTAAGATGTCACTATTTTTATATATGATATATATTATGTTTATGTTTTACTGAAGCTTATTTATTTTTCATTTATTTCATACCTTTACGATTTCCATTATGGGTAAACACGATAATTTCATTTTTGGAAGTGCGGACTACCGCCCCTCAAAGTGATTTGAATCGTTAATTCCATATGTGGGATGTATAAAGGATGGATTAAATGGAACTATACATTATATTATACTGGAATTATATTATACCTTTATATAATTATAACTTCATTCCATTAAATATGAAATAGAAATGAAAGTAGCCTCCATGCGTACGTACGGCTTACCGTCTCCATGAACGGTGCATTTCATTTCATACCTCTAAATGTTATGTAATATTATAAATGAATTTATATACTGGATATATATGATGTATATGATATCTACATCATGAATATAATTATGGATATAATGGATATTTTACCACATGAACAAAGTGTAATTATAAGAATTTTATTTTTTGACTCAAGTACCAAAGATTGACAAAATGAACGTTATTAACATAAATAATTACATAATGTTCATAACATGGTAATAAGTGATATAAAACGAATAATGAACATAAAAAAAGTTCTTAATCAATTAGAAATTAACTGTAGTTTATTATTCCGGAGATTAAAGAACGATCGGGTCAAGTCGGACATGAGGTAAGGGAACTTCATAACCCAATTTCCATACTTTGGGATAATCTCCTACATTAAAATTATGTCATGATATTATTATGTCCTATATTGTATTTATACTTTCTTTATGTGTACATATAGTGAATACACATAATAGATATATTTTATTTAAAAATGATCTTTTTAAGGGACTTCTTCTCAATCTCCATTCATTGAGGCATATTTTGTTTTATACACAAATTTCTTTTATATAGTGTATAAACCCCTTTCAATTTTACCTTTATTCAAATGGAATATTTTTATACGAAGCATTTTAATAAATGACAAAAAGGAATGTTTTTCTTGTCTTACGTCTGCGGCGACAATGACTTCTCCACCGCCGTGACCATTATTTGAGTTTCGGCTTCCCCTACAAGCCATAACTTTTATAAAATGAAAAATAAAAAACCAAGTTTTAACTTTCATTTATTTTGGTATCGAAAATAGTTTTGATAATGTTTTAATATATCAATTTGTTGTATTGATATCTTGTGATTTAAATGTGGAAATGTTATGTTTCCTTTATTCATGTTTTATGTGATATGATTATGTTATAGTTTATGATATGTTTAAACCTGTTCATATGAGGAATGCATTGGACTTAATAAGTGATGGGTGGAGACTGCTATAGCTCCTCGATGCAACGGCAAGTCTCATGAGAAAAACTAGTGTCTTGGCACGAGGCCTTGCCAAAATCTTATTTTTGGTCTCGGCACGAGGCCTTGGCTACGTGGTTATGATAGTCTGGCATTATGAATTACATCATTAAGAAAGTGGTTATTGATATTTCATGTGATTATTCGACCAGTAGAATATCAATGTGAATAAGTAAATGGCATTATCTCATTTCACGTTTTCCATATTATGTTGAAGTTCAAGTTAAAAGGCTTTTGTTTTATTTATACATTTCCTTAAATGTTTATTTTTACTTATGAAAGCTTCTGCTATATTGTTATCCTTACTGAGAATCTGAACTCACCCCTTTCAATGTTTTAATTTTTCCCGGATGTAAATAAGTATTTTATGAATGACCTGAAGGGATAAAATGAGGCGATATGAAGACAAGATTTTGTTGTAGTTTTTTATTTATTTTATGATGTAATGTAAAACTTATGAATGTATCTACTGTTTCAAGGCTACTAAACTAATCAGTCTTTCGAGACTTGATCTTTGTGATCATGCCAATGTTACGTAACAATACACCGACTTGGGGTAACTGGGGTCGGGGTGTTACAATGTGGGTCTCTGTGTGTATGTTAATATAATTATAATATAAATTTACCAATATGTATATGTATATATCATTATATGGATGTGTGTTAGGTGACTTGGGAATGCCCCTAAATTTCATTCCATAAACCCTATGTGTGTGTCTATCAGGAAAAAAATTTCTTGATTGGTGTTGTCTATGTGGAGAATGGTGGAGGTGGTCGCCTATGCTGGAAGGAGCTGAAAATTGATTAGAGTGGAAATCATGTTCATAAATAAGTAATAGTTCATATGAGATCTCTTTTTTTTATAAAATTATGAAAAACATTAAGGGGGTGCTGATATCGTGAAGGAGGAGTTAGTAGTGTTGGGGTGGGTGGTTTTCACAAAATCAGCATATGGTGAGGGTGGGTGAGTGAATGGAGTGATATCCTTTTCGTATTTCCACAAAACATCACTGATAAACATCATTAACCACAAGTATATACTGAATTTAATGAAATAATAATGATAAATAAAAAATTTAAATTGATATCACCAAATAAGAAATCAACGAGTGGTGAAGAGGATGAGAAAATAAGATACTTTGGATTGAAGCTTTATATCATCCGAGAGAAAGAAGAGATATAGAAAAAATAGTAAATTTTAAATCCTTGAATTCATTAGACACTTGAATCATTTGTGTCTTGGATTTGATCCTTGGAATTGTTTGATCCTTAATTGAAGACTTCATTCGAGCTTCAATTCACTAGGGATGAGCACTATTAGAGGGTTTCTTCTGTAAAAAGATTCAGATATCATGATGACTTCACCACTAGATTGGATTTATTTAATAGACAAGGAATATTTTATCAATGATTTAAAAATACCAATGATAATGAACCCTTTTATTAGTGCTAAATTAATTATAATTGTTAAATTTTGTTTTTATATGTTCTAAAAATCACTATTAAATATTGTTTTTATGAGTGAATATTTCAAAAGAGTTAGTGGATCAATAATGGTTAGTTTATTTTTTCCTAAACTGTGTTCTCTAAACCAGACAAAAGAGTGTGATGCCATAGGTATGATGCATGACATAGGCAAGTGGTGATGCAGGCTTGGGGTTACAGTGTGTATGTTGGAGGCATTACACTGTAATGGGCCTTTGAGCCAGTTTGGGAGCATTTAGTTTATGTGAATGGATTTATTCCTACTAGTTCATTGGGTCATGTACTGAGTAAATATAGTTTTATGTAAAGACCTGGAAATTTCAAGGAATTTTTTTAAAAAAAATACTTTAGAATTTTACAAGTCTGTGGCTTCTGAATGTGCTTGATTCTGAGGCTCGGTGTGCTCGGAATCAATTTTCTAAGTTTAGCTCGGGTACATTCAATGAATGAATGAGCAGGTTTTTATAAAATTTGAACCGGTTCTTGGAATTAAAATTTGAGGGCACCGATGAACTTGCAGCGCTGATAATTTTTTAAGGGGACACTTACCATAGTTGCGTTCACAGAAGAGGAGAAGTTAATTTTTTTGGGGGGGGGGGGTTTGTTTAAGAAATAAATAAAAATTGTTGGAATAATTTTTATTAATAAGGGAGGTTACTCCCTCCCATGGGTAGTTAAGGGTGGGGCCTGCAGCCACTTAATTAACCAAGTGAAGAGGATAAAGAGGTGGGGCCTACACAATCCCCACCATTTAATTTCCTCTAACCTCATTTATTTCCCTTACTATTTCCTTGACATTTCCTCCATTAATATCCCTTGTTTAATTATTGGGTAACTCATCGTTTTGATTAATGAGGAACATTCCTTTTCCTTTTTTAATATAAACTACCAACGCGTTTAATTATGGGGATCCTTCTCTCTCCCTTATATAATTAAATGTCAACACATCTTAATTGATGTGGTGAATTAAATTGTGGGAGTGTCTCTTTGCGTATAATAAAATAATAGGGGGAAACTATTATTTTATCAAGGGAGAGATTCGTTGGAGAAGGAAAGAACGTGGGAGAGCTTCTGAGCTTTGGACAAAGAACAACGACCTCAGACGAAGAACGAGGAATAACGCTGGTTCCTCGAAGATCGACGACAGGCCGCCAAATCCTCTTCTCCGTGACGCCGTGTACCACAACGCCTATAATCGTCTCCTCCGCGACGTCGTGTACTGCGACGCCTACGATTCTCTCCTCCGCGACGTCATGTACCGCAATGCCTACAGTCTTCTTTTCCGCGACGCCATGTACCGCGACGCTGACAATTATCTTCCTTGTCAAGGTAGGCATTTTTTATTATTTCTCTTTATGTGGTTTATACCATCGACATGTCAAATAATTGTTGGGAGTTGTTTCAAACCACTAACTCGGTTTGTGCGGACCAATGAACAAGTCTGTACCCACCATTTTTCTGTTCTTGATGCGCGGAGCATTTGGAAATGAAGAAACGGGACCACAACGGCGTTTGAAAGCCTTCACAGTGAAGAGCGGGTCTCGAGACGACCGTAGGCGCAGAAAGGAGAAGGAACGGACCACCGAAGTGACTCTGATGGCCCGCGGACACCACCGGCGGCGCGGGTCGTCAGTGCGACGGCACCGACGGCCGGAGGCGGTGGCGCCCGACACGCCGCCATCAAGAGCCACCACTACTGAATCCTCAGCGGCAGGAGGCCGGATCCCGCGGCCGCGCGGGATCTGTAGGGGATGCGACGACCGCGCACCGCGTTCGTGGAGCGCAAAAGAGGGGGGACTGTATCTCCCCCTACTCGGGGCACTGGCCGAGCTAGCCCCCCCCCCCCCCCCCGGCCGGGCTAGGGCGGGTCGCGCAGATAGGTCCAGGCCGCACCCAGCCTGGCCGGATTGGGACCCGGGTCGGGTCGACCCGGTTCAGGACCGACCGAGGGGGGGTTGGGCCGGGCTAGGCTGGGCCAAGACCCCACAGTTCGGGCTATTTTCAATCAGTTGCCCATAACATGGGCTAAAAACCTCCGATTGATGCAACATCAGTTGAGTTTGGATCCATGGATCGAGACGTTTGTTTTGGTATATTACACTCAAGGTTTAGAAGAACTTTGCGTACGGACGGGTTGGTTCGAACACGAAATCAACCGGGCCCTCGGAGCGGGAACGCCTATAACTCGAGCTCCGGATGTCTGACTGTCGTTTCGTAGACTTTGTTAGTTTCCTCTTTATGAGACGGTTCTTTTGGATTACTCCGCTTGATGTTAGGACGCAGTTGGTGTACGGCCGGGTTGGTTTTAACTTAAAAACCAACCGGGCCCCTGGGACGGAAAAGCCAATATCTCTCAGACCGGGCGTCTGATCAACGTGCCGTCTATTGCGTTGAGTTCCTATTGATGAGACAGAACATTAGGATACATCAACTGTGAACTTCATTACAGTTGATGTATCGACCCCCTTGGCTCGTGGAGTGGACCCTCCTAGAACCGAGTGTGTTGTGTGCGGGAACCATAGAGCTTGATGCGACTACAATGACTTCTCTACTGGAATCCTCTATGGGTTCGATAGTAGCGATGACTGTACATGGATCCTCCGTGGGTTCGGTAGTGACGACTACCGTACTGGAATCCTCTATGGGTTCGACGAAGATGACTACTGTTGCTGTATAATATGTGGCTCCGACAGTATTGACCATTGTACGTGTATCCTATGTGGGTCCGGTAGAATAGCTGATCTTTATCTTGTGTGAGTCTGACAGCTTAGCTGGTCTTCTATCCTATGTGGGTCCGACAGCTTAGATGAATCAGTGGCTATATCTGATCATCTCTATCACCTTACGAAGTGTATACCTGTGTAAGCTGAGTCTTGATTCTCAATCATTATCATTGATGTGGTTGACTTGATTTTCCTTTTTGGATTGTGTTGTGCTTTCCTATATGGACTGGGTTGTGCTTGGGCTCAGGTTCTAGAGCCAAAATGTAACTGATGACTTAGGTATATGTATGGGCATATACCTATGTACTGTTATTGATACTTCGTGATTGTATCTTTCCTTTATGGTTTATCCTTCGTGGATTCTGAGAGATCTTCGGGGGTCTTGGTGTCCCTACTGAGTATCATATACTCACCCCTGCACGGGCTATGCCCGCACTACATTGTGTTAGATGCAGACGATGGACAACACTGATCGTGGTGGCGGCTAGTAGAGCTGGACGATTCCTGGAGGTGTACCACTTGACGGTACGTACATGGAGTGGACGGTCAGGCCGAGGAGATGAGGAGACTATCTTTACCCACCCTTCTGGTGGGATTAACGGAGGATGACTCGATGTTTCTATTTTACATTCTTTTGTTGTACTTTTCTTTCAAGTGTACATTACTTTCAGTTTGGTTTGTATACTGGCCCATTTTCTTTAATAACTTACCTTGTACTCAGTTTTAAATAGTTTTTACTTCACTTGGGTACTCTGTGGTGTTTGTTTACTCTTTAAAGACAATTCCTTCCCTTCATTGAAATTTCCTCCATTGGGGTTAGTCTCCAGACCCTGGCCTATGGAAGGCGTGCTTGGGGTATTCACGACACGGGCACCGAGGATGGGACGTGAAAAATTGGTATTAGAGGAGTCGGTTCTACATCATAACTTAGGACTCTGATAATTTCTTCTCTGTGGAGAAATAGTGTTTAGGGCATTGAGTGTGGTTTTCAGTCCAGGGAGTCCAGTGTTGGTGCAGCGGCCGACGTATCCATACACCAGGACCCTGAATTCGGATTTCGGACTCACTGCACAAAAACATTGATTGGATGTGTGTTTCAAAAGTTTTCCTTGTGATTACATTATGTCAAATCACCAGGTATACTGTATTAACCATGGCGCACCTTTTCTGTTTTCAGGACGGCCCCATGACGACACCCAGCTAGTGTTTCGAGCTTTGTTCGAGATGGAAACCCACCAAGCGACGAGGCCTCGGTGCACGACCCCGTTATGGCAGAGGCACCAGTGATACCTCTACCCGCTGAGCCACCAATGCTACCAGCCCCAGTGGCGGAGAGTGCCCACCGCCTCAGCGTGTAGGTGATTTTCAGAGACAGAGGCTGCCAAGGATCCACTAAGAGATGGATCCTCAGGCAGTAGAGGAATGGCTGGAGGCTATCGTCAGAGTCTTCAAGTTTGTAGGGACGCCACAAACCTCATGGTGATCCTTGTCGCGAGTCTCCTACATGCAGCAGCAGGTAGATTGTGGAGCCTGATGCTCTATGTACACGATGAGACATCTCTTTTTTGGACGGACTTCGAGAGCCTCTTCTGCTCAGAGTTCATTCCGGCCACCCTTTGTGCGGTGTGCATCCATGAGTTATAACAGCTGCAGTAGGGTAGCATGTCAGTATCCCAGTACTTGGTGAGATTTACCAACCTCTCGCGCTACTCCGAGGACATGGTGCGAGACCCATTCATTCGGTCCTGGACCTTTGAGGAGGGTATGAGGCATGAGATCAAATCATTGACAATTCCACATAGCATCTCGACCCAGGAGGGGGTGCCAGAGCGAGCCCTGCTAGTGGAGAGATTTCTCGACGAGCAGCCATCATCAGCGAGGCCCACCGTAGGACGACACAGAGCAAACTCTTCCGCAGTAGGAAGTCGACAGACGACGCAGGGGTCCAAGCGGACCAGGCCGACAGGTGGGCGACCACAGGACACAGGTTTAGCTGTGCGGGGAACATAGTGCGGAGCCAGCCTTCCGAGGAGTAGACAGTGCTATGCATGCGGCGGGCAGGGTCACATGGCTCGTGACTGCTTGACCCACCATGCAGACGAGCTACAGACAGTGGAGGGACCACCCAGGCAGAGGAAAAGGTTCGACCATGGTCATCCGCATGGAGCAGGCGGACGAGGAAGAGGAGCTGGCAGAGCAGTGGGTGGTGGACAGCGCTTCGAGGCTCCCCCACCACCACCCCGAAGAGGTCCACCCCAACCACATGGAGCTGGCAGGCAGAGGCCGGCTCATCTACAGGTAGCAGAGTCTTACGACCACGGTGCACTTGAGATGATTTGAGGTACTATCTGTGTCTACTCCACCCTTAATGCAGTTCTTATTGACACATGTGCGAGTCATTCTTTTATTTCTGCTGCCCTTGTTCAGAGCTCAGAGATTCCGACGGAGCCATTGGCTCGATCCTTGCGGGTAGAGACTCTTACGGGAGCAGACTCGATGATTACGCACTGGTGCCAGCAGTTTGAGCTTACTCTAGGAGGTGAGAGCATTGGCT
The DNA here is from genome assembly GCA_963277665.1 of Viscum album. Taxonomy (NCBI): domain Eukaryota; kingdom Viridiplantae; phylum Streptophyta; class Magnoliopsida; order Santalales; family Viscaceae; genus Viscum; species Viscum album. The sequence goes on from OY728156.1 coordinate 896,600,652, forward strand.
GCGATCTTCTTGTAGCTGTGTCGAGGCCATAGGACATCATCTTGGGTATGGACTAGTTATCTACAGTCCATGCCCAGATCGACTATATTATGCACAAGGTGTAGTGTGTCCGCACGGATGGGACCAGGTTCACCTTCACCGGTGAGAAGGGAACCTTGGAAACACAAGATGGACTCATGCATAAGAGAGGTAAGCTGATCACACATAAGTTTTCTAGTCTCATCCTCGGAGTAGATGACGGGAGGAGTCTGAGTTTTCCTGTAGTGGTGGATCAGTTTGTGGATGTTTTTTTCCTGACGATATTTCAGGACTACCTCCTCACAGGGAGGTATATTTCTATATAGACATGTACCCTGGAACATCACCGATATCCACTCCGGCATATCGAATGGCTCCCGCCGAGCTTCGTGAGCCGCGGGTATAGCTGGGGGACTTGCAGGGGAAAGGTTTCATCCGACCCAGTGTTTCACCCTGGGCTTCTCTAATTCTATTCACCAAAAAGGTAGACGGGAGCTTCCGACTATATGTCGACTACCGTCACCTAAAACAGGTGACTGTGAGGAACAAGTATCCTCTTCCAAGGATTGCCGACCTCTTTGATCAGCTCAAGAGATCACATTGGTTCTCAAAGATAGACCTCAGGTCAGATTATCATCAGCTCCGATTTCCGGACGAGGATGTGGAAAAGATGGACTTCAGGTGTCGGTATGGCCACTATGAGTTCTTGGTCATGCCCTTAGCTATGACCAATGCTCTATTAGTTTTCATGAGTCTCATGAACATGATCTTCCAGCCCTACCTAGATCAGTTTGTCGTAGTCTTCATTGACCACGTAATGATTTACTCGACGAACAAGGAGGAGCATGCATATCACCTGCGGGTTATACTGGGTACACTCTGAGGGCACCATCTTTATGGTATGCTCTGGAAGTGCTAGTTCTGTATTCGAGAGTTTCACTTCTTGGAGCACATCATCTATGAGGCGGGAGTTGCAGTGGATCCCGTGAAAGTCGAGGAGGTACTTGATTGGGAGCCACCCAAGAGTGTGTCGGAGGTGCGGAGATTACTAGGTCTGGCTGGGTACTATCGTAGATTTGTGACAGACTTCTCCAGAGTTCCATCACCAATTTCGTCTTTGACGAAGAAGACTAAACCCTTCAAGTGGTCAGATAGATGTCAGCAGAGCTTCCAGAAGCTGAGGTGGAGATTGACCAGTGCGCCCACCTTGAGGCTACCAGAGGAGGACGTAGGGTACATACTTTACTATGATGCATCTAGAACCGGACTCAGGTGTGTTATAATGGAGGAGAAAGTAGTGATCTCTTACGGTTCATGGTAGTTGAGGCATCATGATCAGAACTACGCTGCCCATGACCTCGAGTTAGAAGCAGTGGTCTTCACCTTGATGATGTGGCAGCACTGTCTGATGAGAGAGCGCTTTACAGTCTACTCTGAGCACCAGAGTCTTAGGTACATATTCTCACAGAAGGACCAGAACCTGAGATAGCGGCAATGTCTCGAGTTCCTCCAGGACTATGACTCGGAGATAGTCTATACTCTTGTAAAGGGGAACATAGTAGCCAATGCTCTCAGCAGGAGGATGGGAATCCAGCTACTTGGAGAGGCGACGGAGCAGTTAGACGCATTACAGATATCCTTTATGGATATAGGTGGCACAACCTTTCTTCAGTCCCTCACAGTCACTCCTCCACTACTTCAGAGGGTCAGAGAGGCACAACGTGGGGACATGGACTGTGAGACACGACGTGCAAAGATATCCTCAGGACATGCACCTGATGGATTTTCTATAGGAGGAGAGCACGTCATCCTTTTCAGGGAACATACTATTGTACCAATTTCAATGTAGGAGGAGGTGCTGAGGGAGTTCCACTCTTCCCCTCTAGCGGTACGTCCTGGGGTAGTGAAGATGTACCAGGACCTCAGATGATAGTACTGGTGGCCAAGTATGAAGAAGGTTGTGGCAGAGTTCGTTTCTCGATGCCTCACTTGTCAGCAAGTGAAGGCAGCGCACCAGGTACCAGCAGGCTTGGTACAACCCTTAATGATAACGATGTTGAAGTGGGACGGGATATCCATGGATTTTGTGACGGGGCATCCACGTACTTCCAGAGGACATGACTCTATCTGGGTGATCATAGACCAACTCACCAAGTCAGCCCACTTCCTACCTATCAGAGAGCAAGGATCAGTGGATAGCTTGGGATGCCTGTATGTTTAAGAGATCATACGACATCATGGTGTGCCATCATATATCATCTCCGATCAAGACGCTTTATTTACTTACCGACATTAGAAGGGGTTTCAGGAGGTGTCTGGGATGCAGCTACGCCTGAGCACCGCCTTTCACCCACAGAAAGATGGTCAGACGGAGAGGACCATTCAGATTCTCTAGGACATGCTTTGTGCATGTGTCCTCGACTTTGGTCGTAGCTGGGAGGATCACCTACCCTTGATAAAGTTTGCGTACAACAACAGATACCACTCCACCATCGGGATGACACCATACGATTCCTTGTACGACCGACCCAGCAGATCACCTCTCTACTAGAAACACCCAGGGGAGTCAGCACATGTAGGACCAGAGATGGCTCTTGCCACGACAGAGAAGGTATAGATCATCCAGGAGTGGATGAGGATTGCTCAGAGCCGACAGAAGTCATATGATGACAGGAGGTGGAGACCACTATAGTTCGAGGATGTTGACCACGTTTTCTTACGGGTCTCACCTCGACATGGATTATGGAGGATTTGGTCGGGGCGACAAGTTATGTCTGCGCTTAATCGAACTATTCCAAGTTCTCAGAAAGATAGGCGAGGTGTCTTATTGCCTGTCTCTTCCACCTCAGGTTCACCGAGTGCACGACGTCTTCAACGTATCTCAGCTGAGGAGATACGTGCATGACCCGACACATATCATATATTATATGGAGATGGACATTGATGACGAGGCGTATTTTGCGGAGCACCTGGTGAAGATTGAGGATCAACAGGAGAGGGTCCTACGTGGACGGTCGATTCCTCTATTTCTCATCAGGTGTCACCACGAGAACCTCCAGGAGAGCACATGGGATCGGGAGGCTCATATGCATTCTCAGTACCCTTATTTGTTTATATATTTATGTTGTAGCATTATAGGAACTTAAAGGCTTGAGGTGAGAATAATGTAAAGACCTAAAAATTTCAATGATTTTTTTTAAAAATACATTGGAATTTTACGAGTCTGTGGCTTCTGACAGCGCTTGATTCTAAGGCCCAGTGTGCCCGGAATCAATATTAAAAGTTTAGATCGGGTACGTTCTATGAACGAACGAGCGGGTTTTTCTAAATTTTGAACCGGTGCTCAGAATTAAAATCTGAGGGTACCGATGAACTCGCAGCACTGATAAATTTTTAAGGGGACACTTACCGTAGTTGCATTCGCAAAAGAGGAGAAGTTAATTTTTGGGGGTTAGTTTAAAAAAATAAATAAAAAATGTCAGAACAATTTTTATCACTAAGGGATGTTACTCCCTCCCATGGGTAGATAAGGGTGGGGCCTATAGCCACTTAATTACCCAAGTGTATAGGATAGAGAGGTGGGGCCCACACGATCCCCACCATTTAATTTCATCTAACCTCATTTATTTCCCCTACTATTTCTGTGACCTTTCATCCATTAATATCCCTTTTTTAATTATTGGGTAACTCATCATTTTGATTAATGAGGAACCTTCCTTTCCCCTTTTTAATTTAATCTACCAACGCGTTTAATTATGGGGAACCTTCTCTCTTACATCATTAATTAAATTTCAACACATCATAATTAATGTGGTGAATTAAATTGTGGGAGAGTTTCTTTGCGTATAATAAAATAATAGGGGGAGACTATTATTTTATCAAGGGAGAGCTTCGTTGGACAAGGAATGAATGTGGGAGAGCCTTTGAGATTTGGACAAAGAACAACGACCTCCGATGAAGAACGACGAAGAACGCTGGTTCTTCGGAGATCGATGACATACCGCCAAATCCTCTTATCTGTGACTCCATGTACCATGACGCCTACGATCCTCTCCCACGTGACAACATGTACCGCGACGCCTATGATCATCTCCTCCGCGATGTAGTGTACCACGATGCCTACAATCCTCTTCTCTGTGACATCGTGTACCGTGACACCGACGATCGTCTTCCTTGTCGAGGTAGGCGTTTTGGTTTATTTCTCTTTATGTGGTTTATACCCTCGACATGTCAAATAATTGTTGGGAGTTGTTTCATACCACTAACGCGGTGGGTGAGGACCAACAAACAAGTCCAAACCCATAATTTTTCATTTATTGATGCACGAAGAATTTAATGATGATGAAACGAGACCGAAACAGCGTTTGAAAGCTGTCACAGAGAAGAGAAGGTCACGAGATGACCGTAGGCGCAGATAGGAGCAAGAACGGATGACCAAAATGACTCTGGTGGCCCGAGGACACCACCGGCGGTGCTGGTCGCCGGCGAGGCGGCGGATCCCCGGTGCATCATCGGCAGGAGTTGCCGTGGCCACATCTCGTGGCCGTGTGGGATTCAGAGGGGACGCGGCAACTGTGCACCACGTCTGTGGAGAACAAAGGAGCAGGGACAGTGTCCACCCCATGCTCGACCTGCTAGCCGAGCCAGCGCCCCCCCCCCCCCCGGCCGGGCCAGGGCAGGTTGCACAAACTGGGCTGGGCCACGCCCAGCAAGGCCGGGCCATCCCCTATAGGGAAGGACCGAGACCCGGGTTAGGTCGACCCAGTTCGGGTCGACCCAGGGGGGTGGGGCCGGGCTGGGCCGGGCCCAGACCCCCCCACTTCAGAATGTTTTTAGTCATTTTCCGATAATATGGGATACGAACCTCTGATAGATGCACCATCATTTGCGTTGGGATACATGGATCGAGACGATCGTTTCGGTATATTAAAATCAAGGTTTAGAAGAACTTTGGGTATGGCCGGGTAGGTTCGAACACAAAACCAACCGGGCCCTCGGAACGGGAACTCTTATAACTCGAGCTCCAGACATCCGATTGATGTGCCGTAAAAATTTGTTGGTTTCCTATTTGTGAGATGGTTCTTTTAGATTACTCCTATGGATGTTTGGATGCACCTAGAGTATGGTCGGTTTGGTTTTAACTTAAAAACCAACTAGGCCCCTGGGACGAAAAAGCCAATATCTCTTAGACCGGGAGTCTGATTGACGCGCCGTCTATCCTATTGAGTTCCTATTGACAAGAAATAACTTTGTGATACATCAAATATGAACCTCAGGATTTTTTATTTATCGACCCAATTGGATCATGGAGCGGACCCTCCTAGAACCGAGCGTGCTGTGTGCGGGAACCCTAGAGCTGGCTACGACTGTAACAACTTCTCTACTGGAATCATCTGTGGGTTCGACAGGGGCGACGACTGTACTTGGTTGCTCTGTGGGATCAGCAGAAACGACTACCGTACTAGAATACTCTGTGGGTTCGACGACGATAACTACTGTTCTTTTATCATATGTGGGTCCGACAGTATTGACCTCTATCCTTGTATCCTGTGTGGGTCCGATAGAGTAGCTGGTATGGTATCCTGTGTGGGTCTGACAGCTTAGCTGGACTTATATCCTATGTGGGTCCGACAGCATAGATTAATCAGTGGCTACATCTGATCTTCTTTATCACCTTACAAAGTGTATACTTGGGTGAGCTGAGTCTTGATTCACAATCATTATCATTGATGTGGTTGACTTTCTTTTCCTGTGTGGATCGGGTTGTGCTTTCCTATATGGAATGGGTTGTGCTTGGGCTCGGGAGCTGGAGCCAAACTGTAACTGACGACTTAGGTATATGTATGGGCATATACCTAGGTAGTTTTATTGATACTTCATGATTGTATCTTTTCTTTTGTGGTTTATCCCTCGTGGATTCTGGGAGACCTTCGCGGGTCTCGAGGTTCCTACTGAGTATCGTATACTCACCCAGCACGGTCTATGCCCGCCATACATTGTGTTGGATACAGAAGACAGACATCACTGATTGAGGTGGAGGCTTGTAGAGCTGGACGGTACCCAGAGGTGGACCACTTGGTGGGACGTACACGGAGCGGACGGTCGAGCCGAGGGGCTGAGGAGACTATCTGTACCCACCCTTTAGGGGGGATTTCCAGAGGACGACTTAGTGTTGCTGTTTTACTTTCTTTTGTTGTACTTTCCTTTCAGTTTTACTGTACTTTTACTTGGGTTTGTATACTAGCCCATTTTCTTTCAGCACTTACCTTGTACTTAGTTTTACTTAGTGTTTACTTCACTTGCTTACTCTGCGGTGTTTGTTTACTCTCTATAGGCAATGCTTTCCCTTCATTGGAATTCACGCCTTTGGTGGCAGTCACTAGCCCCTAGACTATGGATGGCGGGAATGGGGTAGTCACAACACTGGCCCTGAGGATGGTTCGTGACATTTTATCTGTGGGTAATCAATATGGGGGGGGGGTATGACTGTCCTTTCGGGTATGTGTGTGTGGTTGGTGTGTTTAATGTAATTGTACCCCTAAGCATTAAATATACATATATATACATATACATATATATTTACCAAATATATAAAAAATAAATGTATTATAATTTTATAATTATTTAAATATATGAATAATTATTTATTTATAATTATGTAAATATTTTTTATGATTTTTTATTATTTATTTATAATTTTAAAAATATAAATTTATTAAAATTGAAAATATATATTTATAAATATATTTTTAGAAATGTATTTTTTACATTATTAATTAATATTTAATCTTTAGTGTATGCGTGTTAAAATTGACGGATGTTGAATATTTTAAAATGAGTACACATTAACAATACTAAAAAATAGGAATGTTTTATTAAATGAATATAATTTTTTTCAAAAAAATATATATATTTTTAAATAAATATGATTATATATTGAAAATTTTAAGACATTTTAAATAAGTACATATATAATAAATAATATAAATTGATTAGATTGACAAAAACTTTATGCGCCTATGTGTTGTATATAAAAATGCATTAGTCATGTATATGTGAAGTCAATATAATACCTGTTTGATATATGTTAAATTGAACTATAAAATGACATTCAATTATATCCATTACTGGATTCAATTAGTTAGTATATTTAATTCATATAAATTATAAATTACAAACTATTATTCAGAAAATATAATACTCTTTAATGTAAAGCATAAATATTTTTTAATATATAAATCGTATTTCTATACATTCATTTATATCTGTATATTTAATATACAATATTTATTAGCATTATAAATAAGTATTGTATTAATAAAATTTCTAATATTTTTCTCAATTTACTTATTTTAAAATTTTATTTTTCTAATTTTCATTTTATATATATCTATATATTTAATATGTAATAGTTCTTCGTATTTTATAATTTATCTATAATTTAATAAATTTTTACTTTTTTATGAATAATTAATTAATTAATTAATATTATTAATTTATATATATATTCATCTGCCTTTTAACTTCTATTTATTTACTTATTTTATTTTATTATTACTATTAATTGTTCTAAAAATAAAGATAAAGGATCCCTTTACGAGTGAAAAAATAAATCACTAATGATGGGTAACCATTATCAGAGCTAATAATAAAGCACCAAAAAATGTTCTCTTTTATTAGTGATAAAAATAAATTTTTGTTAATGGGTAGCCTTTATGAGCACAAACAAATACTAATGAATGGAACCTTGTATAAGGGTAAAAAGGTATATATAAAAGGTAACCTTTTTGAGCACTTTTAAAGTTCTGATAAAGGGAACCTTTATAAGATTTTTTTTTCTAGAGATGATAAATGCTAGTGTTGAAAATCAAATGTTTTATAGTAGTGATTCAAAGTGAATATTAAATAACTTAGGACTTCATGTACTCTTTGTCAGTTTAGAAACCACCATCTGTATATCCTCTGATGACAAGTTCTTTATCTCCTAAAAAACTAGAAATATATCCCTTTTGTTCCTCAGATACATAAGTATATTCTTGACTACCATCCAAATGTGGGAACCTAGATCATCATGATAATTTCCTATCACACCAAATTCATAGGTGACAACTAGCCTAATACATCACATATTGTACATGACTGACCCATCCGATATTGCGTATGTAATCCTTATCTTTCTTTTTAATTTTTCATGTATATGAGAAACCATTTTTCTATAAATATGAATGCCATGTCACCTAGTAAACAATCCCCTCGTGTACTGTTCCATACTAAATCTCTTCATTATCAGGTCAATGCATGCACATTGACATAAGTCGAGAAACCTATTAGATCTATAACAATGGATCCTTAATCCAAAAAATATATAATTCATCACCCATGTTTGTCCAAGGGAAACATTTATTCAACCTGTAATTTATATGACATAAGACTAGTTTTTCATCTCCAATGAGTAATATGTCATCAACAAGTAGTATTAACAAGACGATTTCACACCCACTAAACCATTTAAATACACACAACTCACATTAATTCTTCACATAACTAAATTCCATTATGACCTAATCAAAATTAGTGTTCCATTATTCAGATGAATAAATTAATCCATAAATTGATATTTTCAACTAACATAATTTCTCATAATCCATTGGAGTTACAGACAGTTCAGGTTGTGTCATATAGAAGTTTATATGAAGGTTCCTATTATGGAAGTCAATCTGGACCTCCATTTTCAAAATATTATAACCATGGAAACCCACAATGGCGAGAATAATTATGATCTATTTCATCATATCAACATGTGAAAAAATTTCTTCATATTAAATTCTATGATTTTGTTAAAAAACTACCGAAACCATTCACACCATATTTGTGTTGACTTGTTCTTGTATGTCCAATTTATTATTTAATACAAGGTTACAACCATTATTATTTACATCTAATGGATATTTTACCAAAATAATGACTTGGTTTTAGTATATGGAATCCATTTCTAAATTCATTTCCACTTTAAAGTTGGTATCATTTGTGCCACATAATGCTTCTATGTAAGTAAGAGAATAACTATTATCTACTAATAATTATTCACAATCGTTGAACACTAGAAAACCATGCCATTATGGTTATGTAATCTTTCTAGTACTCCAATAATTTAATTATATCTCTATAACACTTTATTCTTCAATTTTGTTTTATAAAAATTGTTCAAATGAAAGCTCTTCTATATCTTGATCCTGGACATTACCAATGTATATCTGAGTCTCAATATACCTTTTAGAGATAAGATCATCCTCATGAAGTGTGAGACTTTTTTCAACATGATTATTTTTATGAATGATTTTTATGTAGTATCACATTTTTTCTTTTGTGATATCTTATAAGGATACACATTTTTCCTTTATTTGTATGATTGTTACCTGAGGTTTCCTTAACAAACATTCCACAACCACACATATGTATATAGAACAACACATGTTTCATTCTTTTATTCCTTGAATTTTTCAAAATAATCTGCATTATACCTCATTAAGTATATATATAAATATCTAATAATGTTATTATTAAATGTTATAATGATTGAGTACCAACCCCATTAATCAATAAAAATTTCCTACACATATTTCTATAAAACAATTCAAGAATATTATTACCCTTTCACCATACCCACTAAATGGTTATGCAGATCATTTTTTCTTATAAACATCTGTAACATAATGAAAGTGGTTTCCGTTAAAAAGAATATAAATATCCTTCTTATGGTAATTTATTGAAGATTTTTTTATTTACATGACCTAGATATTGAGGCCAAATTTGGGTGTGGTAGTGTCATGTAATGTATATTCATTATCAATTTCCATTACTATGTTTATGTAATCCAACACATACTAGCCATTATTTAATTTTTACTTACTATAACAAATAATATATTTATAAAATAAAAATAATTTATTAAAAATATGAGAATGAATCCATCTATATCTAGTCAGGATAGAGATATAATGTTTCTAGTTACTGATGGAATATAATAAAAACCTTTTATAAACAAGATCATTTTAGTCATCAATATATTTTTGTATTACCTGATAGATACAAGAAATAGTTTATCACTTTGGGATGCTCGTAGATTTATATCCCCTAAATAAATATTTTTGAATCTACATTGTTACTATATTTGAATAAACATGTGTGGACCATACGTTGTATCTAATATCCATTTTGTATAAATAGATGAATTTCAAATGATAAAAATTTCACTTGATGCTTCCCTAAATTCATTGTCTAGGTTGAATTTTTCTTTAAGTGGGGCTTCTTTCACCATTTGAAGTACAAAAAATTATATAACCTTGATATTATCTTCATATTCCCTTTATTAGAAGGGATGCAGATGATATGGGCTTAAAGTACTTCTCTAACATTTTATATCTTTTCACCACAAGGGTAAAACGATTTTATGTGATGTTTATCCTTATCTACTGGGATATGAAGAATAATATTATTTTTAAGAGACATGTAAATGATTATAATATAACAATTTACAACAATGTTAGAGAATCTATAATATAGTGATTCAAGAATGATATTTTCTCTAGTTCATCTACAAGTTTTAACACTGGAACCTCTATGAAGTAAATATTGCTACTGATCCTTACTACAAGAGGCCTAACATGGAAACCCTCTCTAATATTTCTCTTTAATAGCACATTGAGTATCTAAAACTCTTCCTTTCTAGCTCTATCATGGTAATGAACTTTGATGTTCTTATGTATGTAACATGCATCCTTGTTTTCATGAGACTTCACGAGTTCACTAGACATAAACAAAATCATCAATAATTTAGTATAAAATGTTCCGTATTTATGTTTCACATAGACTAATTAATATTCATGAGTCCAAACATTAGATGGAGGATCAGGAAATGAGTATTTTAGCATATAATAATTTATTTCATAGTATATATCTAGCCAATGTTGTCTATACCATTACTGAAATTTCCTTCCAGTTATGTGGTTGTTTTTATCAAATATTGATCATAGTGAAAATGTGGATGAAGAGATTTTATTTTTACTATATAATCAAAAGATAAGACTATTATTACTTTTCATGATTACAAATTACATGATATATAATAAAATAATTTATTTTATTAAATTTCATCATATTTTTTTCATGTCTTAATATCCCTGACCATTGAACCGTGAATGTGTAGTAGATATGAAATTATAAAGGAAAGGATCCACATTTATTTTCATAATGATTTTGACATTGGACAAAAAAACCATATGAATGTAATTTGGTAGGCGTTTTTCCCACTGAAGGATTAAAGATATTTGATCCGTTGATAGATTACCCTATCTTGATATCCAATCTTAGATTTCCTCAACACTTGCTTCAAAATTTGTATTGAATAGACATTCATTGTTAAAGTCAATACAATTTTAGTAAATTCTACCTAAAACTCTCATGAGAACTCCTCGATAAAATTAAGTGTCTAAACATTGGCCATGTACTATAAATAAATATTTGGTTACATTACAAAAAAATATATAATGGAAGAATTAGTTTGAAATAATATTAATTTAATTGATTTTAATAAATTTATTAATATTATTTTCTTGCATTACCCTTTTTGTGTGTTGTTAATATTAAGTTGATGTTACATAATTAACTAACCATGATAGATAATACATTTACACATATTTCATTAATTAAATTTCATCTTTTCATATTAATTCATTCATTTATGTGGTTGTGGTCTTTACTATATAAAATAAATTCATAGATAGATATAAATAAATTAATTAAATGAATCGATCCTAATCTTATGTAAGGGTTTATTTAATGACCAAACATTAAATCATCTGATGGCCTAAGGTAATAAATCTATCTCCATACCATGGAATGAGTTACATCATTCCAACTATATGTCTATGTATCACTAATTCGACATCATCTTGGTTCCATCTTGAACCACCCCCACAATGCATCAAATCCTCAGTTGATTACATGTATTTATTACCAACACACATGTGAGGGGAACCAAAGGATTAGTCAGAATTGATTTCATAAAAATATTGGGTCACACATATCATATATAATAACGGATGGATGGATGACTAAAAGGCTATAAATTAATTTAATAATAAATAGTTTAAAAAAAATAAAATATATTTAATTAAATAAATTACAGCACATAGATAGGTCTGGGTCATGCTCATGATCAGTAATACTAGAATCAAATACAGAAAATCTATCCATATAGAATCCATTTCATTGTTTATTATTTTTTATTAAGATAAACATTCCTACATTAATTAATTAATTCACATTCATCTCTGTCATCATCCGAACATAAATTTAGATACCCATCATTTATGTAATTCATGGAAAATAAATGGAAGAAATAATAATAAATTATTTATTACAATAAATTAAATGATCATTTAATAATTTTTAGACATTTAATAAATTTTTTAAATCACAATAACTCTCATTAAATAAATTATGATATTAATTACGTTGTTTTAAACTTATTATAAAATAATTTTTCAATTAAATGGGAGGCTTCATGGAATATAAAATCTAGGTACCTAACATTTACCTTAGTTTCTCTATATTTGAGTCACATTAATGGGGCTTCTACATGTTATCTAGGCTGAACTATATAACATGTACATTCTATTACACACGATGTATCTACTTGGAGGGTTCGAGGTTATACAAGTCAACACATGATGTGAAATAAATCCACAGCGTATAATTAACTTCATGACACATCTAGGTGCAATTATCATGGGTATATAGTGTGTACACTAGATACACTCCATGTAACATTGTTTTACTATCCAAATATTTGGCACATTTTTATTGTATATCTTGTCATTTTCCATCTATTCATAATCCATTAAGAAAATGAAACACTAAATAGACATCGTTAGAATTCCAATAAAATGTTAATTCAAATTGTATTAATTAAAAAATAATATAAGCTAAAAATATATCTACAATTTTTCATTGAGAAACAAAAAAGATAAATAATAAAAAATATTAACATGACCCTAATGATAAAAGTTTATTGATCTGGGTGCATCATAAGTTTGCTTCGATGGTTGATATATTAAAATATCATTTAATAATATTTTACCAAAACCATGATAAACGATATTTCATGTTAAATTTATAAAAAAAATCCTTTATGTTTTATAAAATAGAAACCTAAAATTATGAACATATTTATTTGTGGATAAATATTGGTCATCTGTAATGAGCCTTTTATATTTCTTTTATTGCACTGTGAGGATCCAAGGTTAGAATCCATCTACCAGTTATATACATGTTCTAAAATGATATCTAAGAAACCACACATTATCTTCATGTTCTAGGGAGGAGAATCAAATTTCTTATGTTGTTTGTTCATGATAATTCATTCTTCAGTATTAATGTAATATCTATTTAATTTCTCATTCTTGAGGGGGAGAAAGAAGGACATGTCGAAAGATAATTTTTGGTTCACAAATATTATCTATTCTAAATTTTTGGATGAAATAAAAAATATATATAACCATATATTTATAGAGATAGAATTTAGTTAAAAATATTATTTAATTCCATGTGAGTTAATGAATAACATTTGAAAAATTTAATAAACCCCACAACTCATAATAATAATATTATTATTTTTTGGCCAATGCTATGTTGTTTAGATTGATAAATAACACTTACTGGATATTATATACTTTTTTATCATTGGATGCAGTCTTGGTCAGTTCAATTCCTCAATATTTATTGAACACCCAAATAACTATTTTATACATAGATAAATATTTCACTAAAAATACAATTAATATATATTCATTAAATCTTCAAGAAACAAAATAAATATTTTTCCCTCAATCTAGAAAATTTATATTTTAAATATATTCATATAATAAAACAAATTATTTATTAAAAAATAAATTTTTACTATTACCTTGTAAATATTAGTGATCTATTAAACAAGAATAAATTTATTCCTTGTAATTTATAATAATAAAATTTACATTAATTAGATTATAATATTATTTAATAAATATCATCAGAATGACTTAGTGTGTTACCCTCAAAGATTTTTTCCATTGGCAGTTGGTGTTCATGCCTTTTCATCAATATTACTGTCTTGAAATATGTAATGAACTCCAAGGTAAATAACATAATATACAAAATGATAAATACATACAATCAGTCACTATGTAATATAATCCATTTATCACAATATCTCTTAAAGCATGTTGCACATCTTTTTCACTGAACTATATGCAGGATACGTCTTTCGTAGAATCTCGAAAATAAATATTTCATTACAAAATGATTATGGAATTTAATTTGAATGTTTTATTAAAATAAAAGGGCCAAGATATCAACTTCAATAAATATAGAAGAGAATATTCTTTAATCAACTAATCAATTAGTGACATGGAACTTTTGGTGCACGTAATGAATCAAAATTTAACATGAACTATTATAATCACAGTTTACAAGATACATCTATGTGTTTTATTTAGAACATGAATTAATAATAATAATAATGCCTATGAACCATCAATAATGATCCAATATAGGAATATATTACGAAAAACAAACATGAGGAATTCTTAAAGGTGGTTCTCTTCTGATAATCTCATATTTTGGAGGTGATAAAGTGACAATTTCATGAGAAAAAGCCTCAATTACATATGACTACTCACTCCGAATAGTCTATGTACTATTTATATCATCATATAATGATATCAGATAGAAGAAAATTATTTATGAATATATTCATAGCACATCAGGGTTCTCATTAATCATGAGAACTTCAATGACCTTATCAATTTGACATGTACTCTAGGAAATTATTACATTAGATTCATAGAGAATAATGAGAAATATGTAATATGAATTTTTATATATATTTAAACCATCGAATATAAAAGTAATAAATGTAAAAATAGTTAGTCCAAGGACACAAACTCCATCATATATATGGGATAAGGTTCAAATAATATTATCAAAAAAAATTAAATCATGTGTTATGGGATGTTTTAAAGATTACCTCTTATTTTAACCACATTGGTGAAACCATTTGTAACGAAAACTACATATCCAAATTTGACAATTTTTATTTTTCAGTATGACAAAAAATTAAATTGATTGTATTAAAATATTTTAATTATTACTATTAAAAATATGGAAACCATTTGAATTTATTCAATTTTTATAAGTGGGGAAATTTATATTCATAGTAAATGCTTACAAATTACTAAAATCAATTTTAGTAAAATTTATTTTTGTGTTTGAAATTTAGTCTACCATTATTAATTTTAAGGAAAAATCAATAATATGAATGTTAATATAATTTTTTCAATATATTATCTATAAATATAGTTAAAATCATTCATTAATAGATATAAATTTAATTTCATTAGAGAAAAACACATTTAGTGTATTCAATTTTTAATCAAAATATACATTTTTAATCATCATATAATTTTATTCTAATTACTATAAAATATAAAAACAATTATTTTTTTAATCAATTATTAAAAATATATTTTATTAATTTAGTTATTCCTTATTTTACCATCTGAAACAATGTTATAGTAATATCTATAACATTAATTAATAATATATTAATAATATATCATGAATCCTTTAAACATAGTGTTCTGTATATGGAAAACAATCAATGTTGTTAAATTTATTAAAATTGAAAACTATAATAAAATCCTAAGGTGTTACATATATTTTTTGGCCATTGATTATGATCCTATTTTTATTTATATGCTGTTTTATATTATTCACCAATATGGTAACTCATTCCCAGTGGTATTTGGGGATGATATTTATATTAAATCATTTTCAAAAAAAGATTTTGGAAGATAATTGTGGATTTTATTAGAGATTTTTGGAAACATTTTCTATATGAATTGATTTAAAAATGTCAATTTCGGATTTAATAAGTAATGTTTTGTGATATTTTATCTCTAAGAAGGGATGTATTGTTGAATTTGAAATGGTATAATCCTTAATGTTTTTGGATCATCCTAATAATGGTTTTGAGAGTTGGAGTTTCCTCATACTAGTGGAATATTTCTAGAACATCCTTACAGATATATGAAAACGTGATAAACTAATTTCCATTCTCACTAGGAAGTATGTGATATTTCAAAGAAGTGATAAGTTTCCTGGATATTTTTATGAACCAAATATAATATTGACTTCTACTCTAGTTTTAATATTACATGAATCCAACAAAGGTTTGTTATTTTATTATGATGCCTTATCTTCTAGGTTGGGATGAATTATCCTATAATGGGTATACGTGGTGGAATATGGGTCAATGAAATTATGAATACAAGAGAAATATTATTCAATACATGAATAAGAGTTAGAGGTGGGTTTTCATGATTAAAATCGATGATGATATTACCTATTTGGTGAAATGTTATCAGTGTATTTTGTTAAGAAGTGTCTAGAGTAAATTATCGCTTGGAAATAGTTAAACATGAGAAAAATAAAATATAATTATTGTCATTATAAATTTAAAATTTAATTATCCTATAAATAATGAAGTTGTAATACCTTTGTGAATTATTTAAAATTATGACTTGATAAATAATAAATTATTAGAATAGTGGAAGATTAAATGATAGATAACATACATAATTGAGGGGATCATGGGGATGGAGACTATTTGGAGTTTAGTCATAATTATATCACTTATACACCCATATATAATTTAAAGGATGAACATATAACTGATCCTAAATTAAATAGTATATTAAATTCCATAAATATTTTGGAGGACATAGATTTTTGTTCTCCAGAAATAGATTTGATACTCAATTTCAATGATGTAATTTGCGTTTCCAAAAACATTACAAAATATAATAAAAAATATCATCATAACTATATTTTTGTGGGTTATTTTTAGATAATAAAGTTACATCATTACATTAGATTTAAATTCAGCAGGTTAATAATTAAATTTAAGATGGTAGAGTTTATATATTGATGTTTTTTTAAAAAATATTGATGGCTAGGAATGGGAAAACTCTGGGTTTAATATATTTACTGTTGTCTATGTAGAAAGGGAGAACATTTAAATGGAAAACATACCAATTTATCATGTTACATAGATGCATGAAACAATTTTTTTTGTTCGGATGAAGTAGAAAGTTTACTTAGTTCTTAACCATTTCAGAAACATTATTGGTGAAAGACTATGGAAAATAATTTTCCTAATAAATTATTAGAATTGGGGGATTAACGTCACCCATTATGTAAGATAGATACCCTTGTTAAACATTAAGGATATTGAGAGTATTCAAAAGGTACTTTTAGTCAATAAATTATGAGTTTAACATATCATCCATTGATGGTAGGATAATTTTAATTGAATATATTACCATTAAACGGGGTTATTGAAGTTTATGTGTAGGATTTCAAAATATAAATAGTGGATTATATTCCTTTAGAGGAATTTTTGTAGAATAAAAGTTATCAAGAAACGATATAGATGGATCCTTTCTAAATACTGTATGGTAGGCTATTCTAGTAACATGTATATTAGAATTATTTTGGATATAGGTCTCTATTGAGATAAAGATTTATATAAATGATGATGGTACATATTCATATAATCCATTAGAGATTATTTAAAAATAAGTATTGAATGATGTATTTTGAAGACTATAAATGAGGATAATTAATGTTTCTTATTTGAAATCATGTCTTTTTTTAAGTTCCTATATAGTTGGGGGCTCAAAAACTCAAGTAATGTTGGAAGAATAGTATAAGGGTTCTATTGAAATATATGAGAAAATTTTTAAAGTGGAAAATTATTTATATTTTTGATGAGTTATTCCTTTTTTCCAGATATATTTCATGTTTTATAATCACAGTAATACAAAATATGAATATCTCATATTATATAGTGGAAATTTATTTAATTAGATTATTTTATTAATATTTTTGAATGAAAAAATATGATATAAAAGATAATGAATAAAATGATAAATATATTCCTTCGGTTAGAGTGTGGGGAAAATATTGTAATTCTTTGGAAGATATTTGAGAATGAGAAGCTCAAATGAGACAAAAATATCAAGATACATTGAGTTAAGTATAAATTGATTAATTTTCAATGGTTAAAAATATTATAGTAGGGATAATTTTAATATCCTTTATTTTATGAGTTTAATTAATGAATTTAGGGAAAACTAAATTAATTGATTAATGTTATTTCAATTGAATTTGTATAATGCTATGAATATTTTTATAATTTAATTATTCGATTGTGTCTATATGATTAATATATAATTTTACATGAATATGAATAATATTAAATGATTTTATTATGTTTTTATAATATATTGTTTTCATAACAAATGGTTTATGAAATTTAGTTATAAATCTGACATGGAAAATTAAATTAATAAATTTTAATTTCCATGTATAAAATGGTTTTTAATGATGGTCAATAAAATGATTTATTTTGGGAAATTAAATTGGTGACCTCCAATTCGAGTGATGTTTTGTGAATTTA
Organism: Viscum album; assembly: GCA_963277665.1. Classification (NCBI taxonomy): domain Eukaryota; kingdom Viridiplantae; phylum Streptophyta; class Magnoliopsida; order Santalales; family Viscaceae; genus Viscum; species Viscum album. Next base: position 896,619,232 of record OY728156.1, read on the forward strand.
TCATGGTGTGTGATAGGAATACCATTATGGTAAGAATTTGAATATATTAAATGGGTAATAACTAGACAATTTAGAGTACATGGAAAACCTAGAATTTAAAGGTTGAAATGGAAGGAATAATATATGATTGAATTTGGAGTTATAAAAGATATTGAGGGAGGTGTAAATGGAACAAAATTAATGGAAATTAACAGGTTATATAGAGAATTTTTCATAAATGGTCAATTCATGTTGAAAGATAGATTAAATGTTGTTTATAAATATATAAGAGGCATGTCATGTTCACCTAATGTATATCTTCTTACATTATCTATTAGTGGGATTGAAATTATAACATGGGGTTATTGTAGGATGATGTGGTTGATATATTATATATGGATTTTCAAGTGATATTCAATTTCTCCCCTTATAGTCATTATCTTGTAATCTTTTATAAAATTCTAAATAAAACATCTATGGTAAGGGGATCCCATTTCATCCATGATTATTTATAAATCCATTAACTTTTGATTTTTGTCATTTTTAAATATCTATTTAATGTATTATTTTTTAAAATAATATATATGAAAGTAATTTTATAAAATGATGCTTTACATGGAATTACGATAAATGGAAAATTGGTATTTAGATTAAAATAATAAATCTTCAGTTTTAAATAATTGTGTTTTATTTATGGAATATTTTTGAGTTATATTAAATTATAATGGGATTTATGATTATATTATTTGGGTAATATTATCTTCAATAAATCATTTATTAAAAGCAAGATTTTTATTTATGAAATTATTTTAAATGAAGAAGCATAGAAAATTGCATTGTTGGAATGAACCATGTGCCATGGTCAAAAATAACCTTGAAGCGGGTAGAAATACCCTTATAGATTCATTTGGGTTGATAAAAAATCATGATAGGTGTAATATGATCATTTTTAGGTAACTTTATACCTGAATTTATAATTTATTATTTTAGTATTTCTCATGATGATTTAAAATAATGAAACTATATATTTTAATGACAAATAAATAATAATTTTCTTTTAAGGATAACAACCCTTGAAATCATGTTTGTAATTTTATTTAATAATGGAATAATGTTCTTTTGAAAAGAAAAATTATTATTATTTTGGAAAAATGGTACATGAATGAGAATAAATGATATAAGGGAACTCAGGGAGACTGATTTAGGTAAATATTATTAGTTAATTTGTTACTAATAGATACACATAGATCTTGGGGCACGTGTAGAAATGTCTCACCGTTTTATATTAATACGGAAAAGATAACTTCTTATTAAATATATATACTAGTTTAGGTGTTCATGGGATGAAATTATGTTGTTTTTATAGGTTCCATTAAAGGAGTTTCTCTTTTTTACAGGTGGGTATGAGTCACCTTACTTTAATTGATATACATTGATATTTGACTTATTTATTTGGTAATTTTGTTAATTTATTTATTCAAAATATATTTTTAAATTTTTTTGGATTTTTAAATAAAATTTAGTTTTTTATGCATATATTTGTTTGATTTTATTTGATAAAAAATTGTTCTTCAATGATTTCCTAGAATACTTCAAAAATATTTTCAAGCCATTAGTGATTAATAAATGTTATTCAGGCCATGTGTTAATTTATCATGGGTCTTGGGATATGTGTCCCTAGTTCATGTTGCTATAGAATATTTCCATACAATGTCTTCAAATTATCTCTATGTAATTTAAAAAAAATTACCATGTCATTTTAAGGAAAGAATTCCAATCCATCCCATGTGATAAAACCTAACCTAATTCTTTAAAATAATTCATATTGTTTAAAAATATGAGTAGAAAAACAATCTCAAAACATTATAATCACCCCTATAAAGAGAAAAAACATATATAACACCTTCCATTAAAAAAGGGTCATAAAATAAAAAGAAATCTTTTTGACCGACTAAGGAAACTAACATGCGTGTAGAAAACAACATCCCTTTCTTAAGTCAACAGTCATAATTACTGTAAAATAATAAAATCATATATAATGGATGGGGATACAACAATAAAGTTGAAATATCATTATTGAATATATACCCTCAAATACATTTATATGTAAATGTATAAAAATAAATTTTACCAAAACAGAATAACCGAACTGCAATAATTATTATTTTTAAAAACAATATTTAGAAATTCTGATTTTACATGGACAACACATACCCATAATTTCACCAATGAATTTTCATTCATTTAAACCCACAAAATGTAAAATAATAATAAAAATTCCAAAATTATATTAAAAAGATAAAATAAATGAATGATTTTTTTATAAAAAACACCCAATAAAGAAATTTTTATTATAAAATAGGGATTAGGGGAATCCACCCACCTAAAATGTATTATCAAAGAGAAAATAAGGTTAGAAAATGATGTTTTTCCACATCCTCGATTTTTAAAATCCAAGATAAAAATATATGATAACAATATTATTAGTTAATATTACCAAAATACATCTGTTATGGTGTCTAGATTAGTGAAAATTTAAGAGAGGAAGAAGAGAAGATATTAAATAATAACTATTCATCTAAATGGTGAAAATAATCTTATAAGGGGTCAATTAGGGTACACCAATTATAATTATTACTTGGAGAGTACTATTTTAAATTTATTAGTGACAATAATCTATTTTACTCAATATATTAAAGTAATAAAAACCAATATCAATTTATATCTATTTGTTTTACCACATTAGAATTTTTCTCAATAGTATACAATGAAAATAGGAAAATGTACCAAACTATAATAAACATACTCAATGAAATATGTTTAGAGTAAACCAAATGTCCCTCTGGATTTATGTAAAATCTATTTCATAAACTCACTTCTCTCTATCATAAGTTTAGAATCACTATATAATTGTTAATAAGTTTCTCTCTATGAAGTAATATAGGTATATATTTATACTTTTATAGTGAAAACATAATATCTATATTCATAAATTCAATAAAATATGTCTTTCCATCTTATACTTTGAAAAAATATTTCTGTGGGGTTAAAAAGATATCATTATTATTCTAATTAAATTAAACCATTCATTCTACAACCCCTTTCTATATAATTGAATAAAATTTTATTCTATTATTTTATACATCATTATAGGATTCATTCTTCTTATGCGATTTTTTATCAGTAGATAAGATCTATTTACATATTTTAAACTTCTTGATAAGACCATATATCATTACACCTTAATGGGTAGTCAAATCTATCTTATAGGGTGGAATTATATAAATATAGATAAACCAAATAATTCATATATTTAAGGAATAAAACATTTATAAATTTATAAATTTATAGAAAAATAATATATTATCTTACAGTATTATATATTCCAACAACTATGGAAAATTTAAAAAAAACTTATCATATCATCCTTTTAATTTTTAAAATGAAATCATTTATCTATAAATTCACTCAAACAAGTTATGAAATACTATGTTTTATTTCCATCTTTTTTATAAAACTTCATATTTCGAAAAATGTTTCATTATTGTATCAAATGTTAAGACATTTTATACCATTTATGTGGAAAATTACTATTTATAAACCACGAGTGTATAACAATCAGATTCAAGTTTGTAATAATTCTTATAATCATTTTATATATGTTAAATGTTACGGTGAAGTTTGGGAGGGTCTGGAAGAAGATTGATTTTTTTGGAGATTTTATAAAGTTTAATAGTTGGTTCAAGAATACTGGAATCCATGGTACATAATTAGGAAATTGGACATAATGAGACTGAGGGATCTGTGTAGGTGCATGGATAAGGTGCATAGTTTTGCCAAACCATATGACCACCCAGTAGATACCATGAAATGATGGACAATGGGATTTAGAATGGTTTGAAAATGGTTTTGAAATTATGAAAGCTAACCTTGTGATGTTCCACAATGAGGCAGTAACTATCAAACTAATATTTAATAGTTTCTCTAACCACGCCACTAACCATGCACAGTTTGAAAACATGATCCAAAAAAGATGATCTGGGTTTGGATTATGTTTTAGCCACTCATTTTTTCCGAAAACTAACCCTAACTCTAGATTTATTCCTACAAATGGCTAATGAGGCTTCGCCCATTGATTCAGAGGAATTATGAAGTCTAATCATAGAGTTTTGAATCAAGATAATCGGGTTATGTCATCAATATTAATGGTTTTCCATGGGCTTAATTAGATATATATCTCCCCCACATTTGTTTTCTTAGTTCTATGTCCACTATGGATAGAACAAAAGCAGTTTTTTCCAAATATGATAATATTTGGCTGTTTTGTTATCACAGGAAGATATCTAATGTGGTTTGTTAGTGTTTTGACCCATTATTTCGATGTTTTTCTTATCATTTATCAATTTATCCAAATTTCAAAGGACATAAGATTCACTTTGAAATCCAATATTTAGAACATGAATACATGATTTCAAATAGGTAGTTTCACTTATTTTTTATTTGTGAATTTGGTGTAAAAATTATGTTTTCTACACTCTTTTGATATGGTTTATAATTTTTTGTGGAAATTAAAATTTAATTTGTGAAATAATTTGTGGTTTTATTTTAAAATTATTATTTTAAAATCAATTTCATTGGATTGATTTATTTAAAATTGTATAACGAATGGTTTTCAATTAAATGTTAGTTTTATTGAAATTGGTTTGTAACACATGGTTTTGGAATGAGTTTTTAATGGTTGGTATGTTTTCATGTTTGTGTGCATGTGAACTGGGATCGATAGGGTCATGAAGTACCCCCATATAAATGATTAGACGAATATGGGAGTGAATTACCCCCATAAAATTGGTTCACTGTGTTATAGATTATTGAAAGAACGACTATGAACTCATGAGAAAAAGTATTTATGGGTTTCATGTTTTGTAGGATGTGTGGATATATGGAATAAAATGGAATATTTAAAATGGAATTCATGAATTTTTTTAAGATAATAGTTTTCTAGAATTCAATAGAACATGATATCATTTTGCGTAAACTTATTTTTTATGGACCGGGTTTGTATCTTGATAATAACCTATTAGAAATTGTTCTATATAAATTATTTTATATAAATTTTCATACAAATTCTATCATAGTGGATTGAGTAGGGAAGTCATTTGGGGAATTCTTATCGAGACTCATTAATCACCACTTATCTGGAACTGTGTTTAGTTTTCAAATTTTGTTTATCTGCACCTGGGAAATATTAAATTATAACACATCATTATTGGTTATTTTTTGATACATTATCTATTTTATGTACTGGAGCTTGTAATAGGATGGACATTTGGAGGGTTGGTTTTCATGGAGTATTTTTTGGCTCTGTAGACTTCCACTAGTTACATGTTCATTTTATTGTCTTTTGATACTGTACTTGGTTTTTGTTTTATTTTAATATAAATAGTCACATTGAGTTTGTTTTATTGATATCATGAATCATGTTATAGTTTATTTTGTTATGTCTTGTTTGGTGGGGTGATTTACTTGAAATGAAAAAAATTTCCTCCACCTATTGATGAATCCCTTGGCATTTATTGCGAGCCTTTGGAATCATGGAAATGTCTGTTAATGAAAATTATCATCTTATAATATTCTCAACCAAATGATGAGGGGAGGGATGTCACATTTGTTATTAGTTTTGTTAGTATAAATATTAGTTTGAGAGAAGTGGCATTAGTTCATTTGGTCCTTTCTTAACAAGTGATCATCGGTTCTGTTAGTCTCAATGATGAAATTCATTCCATTTTTCATCTTAGATTTGGGATGATAAAATTGAGTACAGTTTGAAAGTCCTGAAATTAAGAGAAAAAAATGATGTAGGTAATATTTTTATGCTTATCATAAAGTTTCTATATAGTTGGGTAGATAAGTGTTTTGGATACACTTATAGGACTTGGAATTTCATTATCATGGATTTATCCGATGAGACAAACAAGACATTAATTATAGAAATGAATTCCCAATATGAGTTATTATCTTAATTTTGGTGATTATTTTTTTATTTTTTATCTAAAAAAGTAGAATGTTCTTCGAATTAATGATTTTTAAAAAGGGAACGGTTGTGGTATTTAGAAAGTAATTTTATTTTAAAAAGAAATTTGAAATTTTTAAAAAATGTCTGAACTTGGTGAATAGAGATTTTTGGAAAGAAATATTGTGGTTGAATGCGAAGATATAATTTGAAATTAATGTGCCTTAAATTAAAATAGAGTGATGCTAATGGTGACTTTGGTGTTTCATTTAAATGGCACATTTTTGGTGTCATAGGAATAAGCTGAAAGAAGTTGTGGAGTATCTGGGCTCCCCTGAACCATAGGTGAACCAAAAACTTGTTTAGATTATTTTACAAACATTTCTGTATATGGATAGTGGGAATAACAGTGATCAACCAAGGTAAGTGGATCATTACATTCATCTATGGAAGCATAATCGACCAATATTTCTAGGAGACTTTGAACTGTAAAAGGAAGAGGTGTGGATGAACATGATGAATCAAATCATTGATTTCATTATTATACCTGTAGAGTTCAATGTCAATCTTTTAACAAATATGATATATTATCTTGCACTTTATTGGTGGGATTGTGCAATTCAGGATAAATTAGAGAACAAAAGTGCATAGGAGGATTTTGAGGAATTGTTTAATAAAAAATTATATCCTCTTATGTTCATGATTTAGAAAAAGATGAAAGTATATATATTGAAGAAGGAAAATTGTTTTTTCACATAGTAGATAATAATATTAATGAATTTAGGACACATTCAACCAAATTTTTCCATTATTGAATCCTTTAAGGAAAACATATTTGAATAGTGGCTGATATAATACATTATCTTGAAAATTATTGTGATATGTACAATATATTATACAATGATGGTAATTATAGTAATGGTGGAATAAATAGACATCTCATAAGATATGGGAAGACGGTGTATGTTGATTCTTATAGGAAATGGTGGAAACCATGACACTGGGAGGAAGAGAATGAGGGGCAGCTATTTCAAAGGTGTGAGGATGACTCATAATTAGATGATGGGATTGGATAATCATCCTCTATGATCCAAGAGAAAAGTAGGTTGTGGCCAATGTGGTTTGATTGACCACATAAAGGGAGAGTTTATGACAAAACCTAGATCATGCCACAACTGTAAGAATATGGGGTATCTTCAGTAATATATTCATAGTGATTTGGGTTCAAGGGTTTGGGACACTTCTCACATGCCTTAGGCATTAAATTGTTTGAAAATATGAGAATAGAATAATCTGTTTCATCAATAGAGAAATTCTAGACAAATTCATTCAATGAATACCATTACTCCTTAGTGAAATTTCAACAAGGAAATAATGAAGAATGTGTTGCAAGTATGTAATTATACACAACTGAATAAGTTATTAAAGATGATAAATATGAACCATTTATAGTGTGAGTTATAATTATACTAATTGTTTCCCTTATTCTATTTTTTTTAGATAAAATTTATTCCCATTCTTTATTACTTCTCATTATTTAGATTTTCTACGATTAAAATTTTAGATTATGTCATCTGTGTTAAAATAAAAAAAACCACCTTGTAAAAAATAATGTCAAGAATTAATGTGTAAAGAATTTTATATGACTATTAATGGATAAAAACTGATATGGAACTTCTATATATTTAATATGAATGACTATAAAATAATCTTGTTTATTTTTTGGTTAATGATGTTTAAGGATTAAATCGACTATTATATATAGAAGGTCAGTATTAAAATTGAAAAATATGTCAACTACATTTTTTAGGAGACCGTAATGTAAAAGAAGATACAAACATAATGATAGAACCATTATTAGGGATCATATCAAAAAATATGGCTACATTGACCTTGGAATTGATATAAAATATCGATATTAACAAATTTCAACCAAAAGTGGACTGGTTTCCAGATGCCTTTCCTGAAACTTTTCCTATGGTTCCACCTATGATATAAGTGGATTATATGATTTTTATCCTTATGGAGACCAATTCTATTTCCCTTCCATAATAAAAATGTTTCCAATATAATTATGGCAAATAAATGCCCAATTGGAATAGTTATAAATTAAAGGGTTCATTTAGTCGAGCACTTCTCCATGGGCTGCACCGGCCTTGTTTGTCAAAAATGTGGATGGAACTCTTAGGTTGTTTTTAAATTATCATTATATTAACCATGTTATGATAATGAATCATTATCCACTTCTATGAATTTAATATCTATTATATCAATTGAGATTTGATAAGTGGTTCTACAAGATTGACAAGCGATCATGATATCACTGATTGAGAGTTCGAAAAGAGGATATTAAAAAAACATTCATTACAAGATATGTCTATTATGAATATGTTGTGATTCCTTTTGGTCTTATGAATGCAATATAAGTATATATGGATTTTTTTATTTGATATCTCAGATGTATGTGTATTTTTTTGTGGTAGTGTTTTCAGAAGATGTCTTACTACATTCAATGAAAGGGGTTCATTATATGAAACACTTGGATACAATGTTGAAATTATTGAGGATCATCTTCTATATTAAAAATTATCATTGTTTAATTTTTTTTATAGAAGAGGTACACTTCCTCAGACATGTAATCTATGAGAAAGGATTTTTAGGTGGATCCAGAAAACATAGAGTTTGTTATCTCATGGTAACATTTGAATAATATCTTCAAGAGATATAAATTCCTTGGTAAAGCTGGATATTACTGATGATTAGTTCATGAATTCACATTACTTGATTCTCCATTGAATTCTTTGAAAATGTATAATCTTATGATACAATGAAATGGAAAATGAGCTTCAGTCCACTTTGTGAGGACTTGGTAGGTGCATCCAAGAAACCCAAGATGATATCCGGGTGGAGGCATATTATCAGGTTACTATAGTAGGTACTGTAGCTGTTAATGTAGCCAACACTCTAGCAGGTACTATAGTAGGCACTGTTCATCACTGTTGCAGTCAGAACAATTCATCCATTTTGGTCTTTGGTCCACCAATTTGGGCTCAGGTCCTACAAGGATTTTGGGCCACCCAATGCCTTCAGTCCAGTTGATTCTCAAGGTCTTCGGGCCACTGTTAGGCCTTAGGGACACCGCATGGCCTTTAGGCCACTTGAAATTCTGATGTACCAGTTTATCTTAAAACAATGGACTTAGATGAGGATTCTGGGCAGACAATTCACTAGAGCATAGCTAACCGGATTCGAAAGAATGATAGGGTATGGATTTTCCATTAGTACCAGGCCTCTGTAGCTTTTCATAGGACAAAAAAAAAACAAATAGAACTACGAAGGTGGAGTGTTGATATCATGCCATATTCTAGGGAGGAGAAGTTCTAAGTGGCCTTATCTGGGTGATTCCGTATATGACCTACGAGTCATGTAATTTACTCTACGCCTTAGAGCCTTGTAAGGGATCCACCTCACCTCTTGAAGGGTGGATTATCAAAAATAATAAAAAATGAAGGCCTTTGGGCCTTTTTTAAAGTTGTTATAATGGAATGAGGAATGTCAAAATGACTTTCAACATATGACATTTCACCTTACACGGGCACCAGTCTTGATTTTTCCCAAATCAGTACTTGGGTACGTGGTATATTATGATGCTTCAGGTTCCCAGTTGGGATGTGTTGTCATGAAGATAGATCATTTTTTCTTATGGAAAAAGTTATTTAGGATTTCATGAGAAGAAATACCGATCATAGGATTTGGATTTATCTTTCAAGTCTTGGCATAGATGTCTTGGTGTCATTACCTCATTGGTGAGAAATATACTTTGTTTATGGATGATATGAGCATAAAATATATATTATCAAAAGTTAATTAAATCAATGACAAATGAGATTTATAGAGTATCCCAAAATTTTAGACATTGACCTGATGTATATATCGAGAAATAGAAATTTATGCATTAGGGAAAAATTCATTTGATTAATTAGAAAAAAATGATTTAGATGAATGGCAGTTGAAATCGGTCCTATCTGAAATGGAAATTGAATGTGAATACCAAGGTGATGTAGTATTTTTTATTTCAATTTCATTTGTTCATGGTTTGTTGAATTTTGTTAAAGATCCATAGAGATATGATGTATACATTGTGGCTATGTGGTCAAAAATCAATGTTTGGGGAGATCATTGAGGGATGGAAGAAGAATGGGAGTTTAGTGTTACTATTACAAAATTGGATAGTCGTACCTATGAATTAGTAAGAACAACATCTTCATTATTATAATCTTTTAAAATGGGGTGTTCATAGTTGAATAAATATGATTTATAAGGTGTTCAAAGCACCATTTTGGTGGGTCGGTATGATAAGGATGGTGGGTGTGTTTGTTTCAAGATTCCTATCTTGTCCGAAAGTTAAGGAGGAGCACTAGGGACCAGTAGGTAAGTGGAATTTTTTTACCTCTTCTTGTTAGGAAATGTGAGTAGATAGAAATTTTTATTATAATTGGAATACCAGTAATGGTTCAGAAACACAATGTAATATGAGTGATATTGGGTCGGCTCACAAATTCAGACCATTTCATAACTATTCTTGAATCTCTTATGGTGGAGGAAATCTCAAAAATCTATATATTAGATGCACTAAAGAGGGATGGAATACTAGCTTAAATAGTGTCAATAATTGATATGAGGGTTATTTCTCATTTATAGAAATCCATAATGAAATACATTGGCTCTTATATGAATGTTAGTATGGAAAAACATACTTATGTATATAGAAAAAAGGAACATATGATATAAACATTGGAATAAGTTTTGCAAGAATGTGTAATGGATTTTGGTGGCTCTTGGGAAGATCATGTGCTATTAGGGGAGTTCTTATAAAATAAAAAATTAATAGGGCTCGATAAAAAATGGAACTATTTGAGTAATTATATCAGTGTCCATTCATTATCCATATTTTTTGGTGGAAAAATGAAATACTTCAGTAGTTGGGATCAACCTTGTATATGAAATAATATAGAAGCTTTTGATGACAAAAAAATATGTATTAATTGCTCAAAGTCATTAGGAATCTTATTTAGATAATCAACAATGACCAATCTCATTCAAGGTGAGTGATCATGTGTTCATAAGGATCTCCCCATGGTCTGTTGATTGATTTTTTTGGGGAATAAAATCAAGTAATATATATGATTCATAGGCCCTTTTGAGATATATGAACAGGTTGTTGAGGTGGAATAATGGTTATATTTTCCACCATGGTTCATTGTAGAGCATAATGTCTTTTATGTATATCGGTTGGAAAATTAACACTATTATCATGACCATGTGATCATATGGGATCATGTTGACCTAGAGACAGATACTTCATTGGTGCATATACCAATGCAGAATATGGTTAGGTGAGACAATGTCTTGTGTGAAAAAATCATTGGTCTAGTGCAAGTTTTTTGCAAACATTGTCAGATTCAGGGATGCCTTGTGTACATGAGAAAAAAATGAAATATAAATGAAGATAATTATTTTAGAGCAGTGATGATTTCATAATTATTGTGGATGGAAAGGTCAATGCTGGGGAGAATATAACATGCTCTATTTCAATCAAGTATCCATTATTTTATGTTTTTTGTATGTTAAATGTTAAGGTGATGTTTGGGAGTGTGGAAAACATGTTTGTAATGTTTATGGGCACTTTTCTAAAGGTGAATAGATGGTTCTATGTTAGTTGAAATTGTGAAATTTCCCCAGGACACTATGCAAAATGAGACATAGGGCTCTGGGTAAGCATGCAGTTAAGAAGAACGGTTTATCCAAACACTGTAGTGACCAATAACAAACCACAAAAAATAAGGTAAATGGGGTTTTTAAAGATTGGAACATTATTTAAAAATCATGTCAGCACACTATGGGAGGTTCACCCTTAAATCGGTAGGTAGTTCAGGTTTAGTGTAATGTTTCCCAAACTGTGCGACAAATCGTGCACTGTTTAAAAACTATATGTACATAAAGTGGCTATAAGATGGGATTATTTTTTTTCCAATCATTTTACTCAAACTGAACATAAATCTAAATTTATTCATCTCAATGTATAAGTTGTATTCTCCAATGGAATTAGAGGCGATTTTAAGGTTTATCTCTGTGCATTGAAGTTATATTCCAAAGATAAGGCATCTTTCATGGTTGATTTATTTTAATTTCCTTAGATCTAATTCTCAATATCTCTCAGTTTTAAAGAACTATGTCCCATGTGGTTATGTATAATGTATAATTTAAAAAGTATAATTCGATATATATTTTTTAGTAGAATAAATATATGGGAGTTTCAGTGTTTTTAACTGTTTTGTGGATTTTTTCGGGACTTTTATTGATTTCCCCAAATTATCAAGGTATTTGGATTCAATATTGACTCATATAGTTATAACATGAATAAATTATTTCAAATTGGTAGTTTTACTTGATTTTTTAAAATTTTATTGAATATTGTGGTAGAAACCCTCTTTGGTGATGTTTTTTGGTTTTAATAAAAAATGCAGAATTAATATGCTAAATGATTTTTGGTATGATTTTAAAATGAGTATTTTAGTATTCATTGTTTTTTTCATTTATGAAAAATAATTTATGGAATTTTTTTATTTTAAAAAGGTTCTTTTATTGAAATGTAGTTTGAACATTTGGATTTGGCATGGGTTCAGCATGGTTGGCACGCGTTCATGTGCATTGGAATTGATATGAGAGTGATGTAGCCCCACCATAAGGTTGGGAATGATATGCGTGTGATGTACCACCAAAAATATATTTCTCTAAGGGTTGGATTAGTGGAATGTTGAATCACCACTAGAATGTATAGGGAGGTCGAAGATGCAAGCATGATTATATGAGTGGATTAGAAAAATACAATGCATTATGCCAAATGGAATTAATCAAATAAATGTAGATAATTTTTTGGTGGATTTTAATAGAAAAAGATATTATTTTCTAAAAACATATTTTTCTTAATATTATTTTATATTTTTATACAAATGATTTTTAAAATTTTTTATATAAACCATTTTTTATAAATGTACTTACATGTTATATACTATTGACGTGAGTAATGAATTCATATGGGGAAATACTACTGAGTTTCATTACTCACCCTTGATTTGTAACATTGGTGATTTTTTAGATGTTTTTTATCATAACTGTTGGTCGGAGTGGTTAACTCAAGAGGGGGGTGAATTGAGTACCAATTAAAATTTCTGCATTTAAAAACAGTGTCTTAAAGACCCCCAAATAAAATAATAAATTAAACTGTAGTGAATTTATATTAAAGTAGAGGTTCTGTCAGATTCTCAAGGGATTGATTAATTCCCAGTTAATCAACATAGGAGTGTGTGATTATCTTTTGAAACTAACTTACTAATCTACACTTAACATAAACACTTGCTAATTTAATTATCAAAGTAACTTTAAAAACACTATTGGTTTTAAAGTGATTAGCAGCGGAATAAAACTTTGAATGAGATGGCACAAAAATGTAACAAAGAGGTTCAGTCTCAAGCCGAGATTTGTCCTCTCAAAAGTTTTTATAAAAATGATCCACACCCTAGATCGGGGTTCAACAGTTTACAACTGTCCAGGTCCAAGACCTCTACCACTGTTCTTCGTGGGAAACAGTACAACAGCAACCACCTGTCCAGGTCACACACGACCTCTACCACTGTTATTCGTGGGAAAGAAAAAATGAAAGAGTTTGGTAAGGATTTACAAATCCTTCAGTTTGAGTACAGGAGACAGTGTATGTGTTAGATACAGCAGATAACACACACTGCTCGAAAAGAGTAATAATAAATCACAGAACAAGAGATGTAGAGTTTAGAAGTGGTTCTGGTGATTTCAGTGTAGCTCTGGACTCCTTTTGATTCGATCAGAAGTGAGTCTGAGTCCTCTTCTCGTTTCTGTTTGAGAAACAGAGTGTCGTATGCTCCAGGTTCACAGACAGTGAGATGTAGTCGATGAAGCTCTTCGATATTCTTTTGTATGCTCTAGGACTCTTCTTGAGTAGGCTTGATTGTATATGTGATTCTGTCTTGCTTGGTTCTTCTTGTATGCACAGAGCTCTTCTTGAGTATGTCGTATGTCTTGTCTCTGTGTGTGTTGTCTTTTTTCTCTTCAGCAGAGTCTTCTTGTATTTATGTCACATGAAACAGGAGACAGAAAAGATTTCCTTTCTGCAGGTACGAGGTACGGGTTCCTGACATCCGACAACCTTTATCAGATATTTGACAAATCATTAAAATGTACATGATATGACCGTTATATGGATTAAATATATGAAATAAAGAAATTCAAACAGTGCGTCGAGTGATCGGTAGGAAATCAGCGTCGGTAGCTTGGACATCGGTAGCTTGAACATCGGTAGCTTGGACATCGGTAGCTTGGACATCGGTAGCTTGAAGTCATTAGTTTCTTTGACTCTATCGGTGGCTCTATGCGTCGGTTGGTACATGCTTGTATCAGTGACTTTGTTTATCGGTAGCTCCATGCGTCGGTAGCTCCATGCATCGGTATCGGTAGCTGTGAGTTTGTCAGTGGCTTCGTCTATCGGTGACTCTTATTCCATTGGTAGCTATTTATACTTACACCGGTAGCTCTATGTTTGTATCGGTAGCTGTCTGTATGTCAGTAGCTTACATTTATAAGCACATCGGTAGCTCTGTGTTGAGTCTATCGGTAGTTGTCTGTCGGTATACTAAGTCTATCGGTAGACTGGTTACCGGTAGCTCTTTATCAGTAGCTATAGGCAGATTACTTATCTGTTCTATGCAGAACACATCCGATTGGGTTAGAATCAATTTATAACTTGTATGAACATGGATAAAATAGGATTAACTTATTCCAAAGACTATTTTAAAAATTATTATTGGTTTGATCACAGATTTGAAAGAATTAAAGTATAGATAAATGATACTTAAAAATATCATAGAGATTGAAAACATAATTGGGATTTTCAACACATATGAATACATGATTGAGATTATCAAAACAGGTGAGGTCAACAATCTCCCCCTTTTTGATAATCACAATTTATGATATAGGCATTTAACATAGTGAAAATATAATAGTAAAGAGTATAATATTTAATTCAATTTTCTCATTGAAAACATCATCAGAGATAATAGAAATAGTATGATATAGACATAAGTTATCAGAGGTAACAATCATAAGGTACTAAATAGACATAAGGTATCAGAGGTAAAAATGATGAAGAGAAAGAATGAAAAAAAAAGGTAATGTGTCTCCCCTTATTCCTTATTTTTCTCCATTGAAAATGTTTCTCATTCTCTCATTTTGTTCTCCCCCTTATTCTCCCAGTTTGTTCTCCCCCTTATTCTCCCAGTTTGTTCTCCCCCTTATTCTCTCATAAAATGTTTCTCCCCCTTTGTGATAATCAAAAAGTGGGAAAGCATTAATAGGAGACAAATAAAACATGAGAAGTAAAAAGAGTTCTTCTGTATTAGAGTAGTCAAAAAGTACAAAAACAGAATACAAAGGAATTCCTATCAAAAATCCTGGCCACTGGATCAATCCTCGTCTTCCACGTGAGATTTCCCTTTGGGATCAGAAGAAGGCTCGGGTGGTGAGGATGCAGGTGAAGGTTTTGGAATGCCAGAAAAGATCAAAGGAGGCTGGGCCACTGACACAAAGTCAGGCCTGTAGGTTGAAGATCTTTGGGTGATCATTGGTGTGAGGCTTCAAATAGCTTGAGCAGGAGTCAGCTGGACTGTGGAAGCAGCTGAGGCAGAAGCAGGCAAAGCAGGAGGTATGATGACTGGTCTGGCATCGACATGCAAGAAGGGCAGCATCAGATTTCTAAAGTCCATAATAATCCTTCCTCCTCTTTCCATAGCAGAGATGAAATCATCTTTGTTCTCCATTAATTTCTCTAAGGCAGGAGTCAGTTCTCTTAGCTTGCTCACTTGTTCTCTGAAATACTAAGTTTTATTTCCATCTTTTTTATAAAACTTCATATTTAGAAAAATGTTTCATTATTGTATCAAATGTTAAGACATTTTATACCATTTATGTGGAAAATTACTATTTATAAACCACGAGTGTATAACAATCAGATTCAAGTTTGTAATAATTCTTATAATCATTTTATATATGTTAAATGTTACGGTGAAGATTGGGAGGGTCTGGAAGAAGAATGATTTTTTTGGAGATTTTATAAAGGTTAATAGTTGGTTCAAGAATACTGGAATCCATGGTACATAATTAGGAAATTGGACATAATGTGACTGAGGGATCTGTGTAGGTGCATGGATAAGGTGCATAGTTTTGCCAAACCATATGACCACCCAGTAGATACCATGAAATGATGGACAATGGGATTTAGAATGGTTTGAAAATGGTTTTGAAATTATGAAAGCTAACCTTGTGATGTTCCACAATGAGGCAGTAACTATCAAACTAATATTTAATAGTTTCTCTAACCATGCCACTAACCATGCACAGTTTGAAAACATGATCCAAAAAAGATGATCTGGGTTTGGATTATGTTTTAGCCACTCATTTTTTCCGAAAACTAACCCTAACTCTAGATTTATTCCTACAAATGGCTAATGAGGCTTCGCCCATTGATTCAGAGGAATTATGAAGTCTAATCATAGAGTTTTGAATCAAGATAATCGGGTTATGTCATCAATACTAATGGTTTTCCATGGGCTTATTTAGATCTATATCTCCCCCACATTTGTTTTCTTAGTTCTATGTCCACTATGGATAGAACAAAAGTAGTTTTTTCCAAATATGATAAGATTTGGCTGTTTTGTTATCACAGGAAGATATCTAATGTGGTTTGTTAGTGTTTTGACCCATTATTTCGATGTTTTTCTTATCATTTATCAATTTATCCAAATTTCAAAGGTCATAAGATTCAATTTGAAATCCAATATTTATAACATGAATACATGATTTCAAATTGGTAGTTTTACTTATTTTTTATTTGTGAATTTGGTGTAAAAATTATATTTTCTACACTCTTTTGATATGGTTTATAATTTTTTGTGGAAATTAAAATTTAATTTGTGAAATAATTAGTGGTTTTATTTTAAAATTATTATTTTAAAATCAATTTCATTGGATTGATTTATTTAAAATTGTATATCGAATGGTTTTCAATTAAATGTTAGTTTTATTGAAATTGGTTTGTAACACATGGTTTTGGAATGAGTTTTTAATGGTTGGTATGTTTTCATGGTTGTGTGCATGTGAACTGGGATCGATAGGGTCATGAAGTACCCCCATATAAATGATTAGACAAATATGGGAGTGAATTACCCCCATCAAATTGGTTCACAGTGTTATAGATTATTGAAAGAACGACTATGAACTCATGAGAAAAAGTATTTATGGGTTTCATGTTTTGTAGGATGTGTGGATATATGGAATAAAATGGAATATTTTAAATGGAATTCATGAATTTTTTTAAGATAATAGTTTTCTAGAATTCAATAGAACATGATATCATTTTGCGTAAACTTATTTTTTATGGACCGGGTTTGTATCTTGATAATAACCTATTAGAAATTGTTCTATATAAATTATTTTATAGAAATTTTCATACAAATTCTATCATAGTGGATTGAGTAGGGAAGTCATTTGGGGAATTCTTATCGAGACTCATTAATCACCACTTATCTGGAACTGTGTTTTGTTTTCAAATGTTGTTTATCTGCACCTGGGAAATATTAAATTATAACACATCATTATTGGTTATTTTTTGATACATTATCTATTTTATGTACTGGATCATGTAATAGGATGGAGATTTGGAGGGTTGGTTTTCATGGAGTATTTTTTGGCTCTGTAGACTTCCACTAGTTACATGTTCATTTTATTGTCTTTTGATATTGTACTTGGTTTTTGTTTTATTTTAATATAAATAGTCACATTGAGTTTGTTTTATTGATATCATGAATCATGTTATAGTTTATTTTGTTATGTCTTGTTTGGTGGGGTGATTTACTTGAAATGAAAAAAATTTCCTCCACCTATTGATGAATCCCTTGGCATTTATTGCGAGCCTTTGGAATCATGGAAATGTCTGTTAATGAAAATTATCATCTTATAATATTCTCAACCAAATGATGAGGGGAGGGATGTCACATTTGTTATTAGTTTTGTTAGTATAAATATTAGTTTGAGAGAAGTGGCATTAGTTCGTTCGGTCCTTTCTTAACAAGTGATCATCGGTTCTGTTAGTCTCAATGATGAAATTCATTCCATTTTTCATCTTAGATTTGGGATGATAAAATTGAGTACAGTTTGAAAGTCCTGAAATTAAGAGAAAAAAATGATGTAGGTAATATTTTTATGCTTATCATAAAGTTTCTATATAGTTGGGTAGATAAGTGTTTTGGATACACTTATAGGACTTGGAATTTCATTATCATGGATTTATCCGATGAGACAAACAAGACATTAATTATAGAAATGAATTCCCAATATGAGTTATTATCTTAATTTTGGTGATTATTTTTTTATTTTTTATCTAAAAAAGTAGAATGTTCTTCGAATTAATGATTTTTAAAAAGGGAACGGTTGTGGTATTTAGAAAGTAATTTTATTTTAAAAAGAAATTTGAAATTTTTAAAAAATGTCTGAACTTGGTGAATAGAGATTTTTGGAAAGAAATGTTGTGGTTGAATGCGAAGATATAATTTGAAATTAATGTGCCTTAAATTAAAATAGAGTGATGCTAATGGTGACTTTGGTGTTTCATTTAAATGGCACATTTTTGGTGTCATAGGAATAAGATGAAAGAAGTTGTGGAGTATCTAGGCTCCCCTGAGCCATAGGTGAACCAACAACTTGTTTAGATTATTTTACAAACATTTCTGTATTTGGATAGTGGGAATAACAATGATCAACCAAGGTAAGTGGATCATTACATTCATCTATGGAAGCATAATCGACCAATATTTCTAGGAGACTTTGAACTGTAAAAGGAAGAGGTGTGGATGAACATGATGAATCAAATCATTTATTTCATTATTATACCTGTAGAGTTCAATGTCAATCTTTTAACAAATATGATATATTATCTTGCACTTTATTGGTGGGATTGTGCAATTCAGGATAAATTAGAGAACAAAAGTGCATAGGAGGATTTTGAGGAATTGTTTAATAAAAAATTATATCCTCATATGTTCATGATTTAGAGAAAGATGAAAGTATATATATTGAAGAAGGAACATTGTTTTTTCACATAGTACATAATAATATTAATGAATTTAGGACACATTCAACCTAATTTTTCCATTATTGAATCCTTGAAGGAAAACATATTTGAATAGTGGCTGATATAATACATTATCTTGAAAATTATTGTGATATGTACAATATATTATACAATGATGGTAATTATAGTAATGGTGGAATAAAGAGACATCTCATAAGATATGGGAAGATGGTGTATGTTGATTCTTATAGGAAATGGTGGAAACCATGACACTGGGAGGAAGAGAATGAGGGACAGCTATTTCAAAGGTGTGAGGATGACTCATAATTAGATGATGGGATTGGATAATCATCCTCTATGATCCAAGAGAAAAGTAGGCTGTGGCCAATGTGGTTTGATTGACCACATAAAGGGAGAGTTTATGACAAAACCTAGATAATGCCACAACTGTAAGAATATGGGGTATCTTCAGTAATATATTCATAGTGATTTGGGTTCAAGGGTTTGGGACACTTCTCACATGCCTTAGGCATTAAATTGTTTGAAAATATGAGAATAGAATAATCTGTTTCATCAATAGAACAATTCTAGACAAAGTGATTCATTGAATACCATTACTCCTTAGTGAAATTTCAACAAGGAAATAATGAACAATGTGTTGCAAGTATGTAATTATACACAACTGAATAAGTTATTAAAGATGATAAATATGAACCATTTATAGTGTGAGTTATAATTATACTAATTGTTTCCCTTATTCTATTTTTTTTAGATACAATTTATTCCCATTCTTTATTACTTCTCATTATTTAGATTTTCTACGATTAAAATTTTAGATTATGTCATCTGTGTTAAAATAAAAAAAACCTCCTTGTAAAAAATAATGTCAAGAATTAATGTGTAAAGAATTTTATATGACTATTAATGGATAAAAACTGATATGTAACTTCTATATATTTAATATGAATGACTATAAAATAATCTTGTTTATTTTTTGGTTAATCATGTTTAAGGATTAAATCGACTGTTATATATAGAAGGTCAGTATTAAAATTGAAAAATATGTCAACTACATTTTTTAGGAGACCGTAATGTAAAAGAAGATACAAACATAATGATATAACCATTATTAGGGATCATATCAAAAAATATGGCTACATTGACCTTGGAATTGATATAAAATATCTATATTAACAAATTTCAACCAAAAGTGGACTGGTTTCCATATGCCTTTCCTGAAACTTTTCCTATGGTTCCACCTATGATATAAGTAGATTATATGATTTTTATCCTTATGGAGACCAATTCTATTTCCCTTCCATAATAAAAATGTTTCCAATATAATTATGGCAAATAAATGCCCAATTGGAATAGTTATAAATTAAAGGGTTCATTTAGTCGAGCACTTCTCCATGGGCTGCACCGGCCTTGTTTGTCAAAAATGAGGATGGAACTATTAGGTTGTTTTTAAATTATCATTATATTAACCGTGTTATGATAATGAATCATTATCCACTTCTATGAATTTAATATCTATTATATCAATTGAGATTTGATAAGTGGTTCTACAAGATTGACAAGCGATCATGATATCACTGATTGAGAGTTCGAAAAGAGGATATTAAAAAAACATTCATTACTATATATGTCTATTATGAATATGTTGTGATTCCTTTTGGTCTTATGAATGCAATATAAGTATATATGGATTTTTTTATTTGATATCTCAGATGTATGTGTATTTTTTTGTGGTAGTGTTTTCAGATGATGTCTTACTACATTCAATGAAAGGGGTTAATTATATGAAACACTTGGATACAATGTTGAAATTATTGAGGATCATCGTCTATATTAAAAATTATCAATGTTTAATTTTTTTTATACAAGAGGTACACTTCCTCAGACATGTAATCTATGAGAAAGGATTTTTAGGTGGATCCAGAAAACATAGAGTTTGTTATCTCATGGTAACATTTGAATAATATCTTCAAGAGATATAAATTCCTTGGTAAAGCTGGATATTACTGATGATTAGTTCATGAATTCACATTACTTGATTCTCCATTGAATTCTTTGAAAATGTATAATCTTATGATCCAATGAAATGGAAAATGAGCTTCAGTCCACTTTGTGAGGACTTGGTAGGTGCATCCAAGAAACCCAAGATGATATCCGGGTGGAGGCATATTATCAGGTTACTATAGTAGGTACTCTAGCTGTTAATGTAGCCAACACTCTAGCAGGTACTATAGTAGGCACTGTTCGTCACTGTTGCAGTCAGAACAATTCATCCATTTTGGTCTTTGGTCCACCAATTTGGGCTCAGGTCCTACAAGGATTTTGGGCCACCCAATGCCTTCAGTCCTGTTGATTCTCAAGGTCTTCGGGTGTAACACCCCAAGATTTCATAGTGTGTTATTTCTTCAAAATAATTCAATAACTTGCACTACACGCAAGACCGAGTTCAATTGCACCATGACTTACCAAAAAAAAGCCATTAAAAGAGGTCATGAATAGTATTAACTAAATTTTAAACTTTATAATTTTAGAATCCATAGTATGAGTTTCTTAGTCATAATGCAAGAACAGATTCATTTTCAGTATTGCACTTTTATCAACTTTTAGTGAAACCTTTTTAAATACAATATTTTAAACTTTTTGACTAAATGGAGACATCAAAAAATTTAAAATGAAACTTCCCAAGCTTCCACGGTACGCTTTCCTTTGAATAAAACAGTGGCGTGTGTTGTACGCAACTTCGAGTTTTAACACACACCACAACCAATCAAACCGGCCGTTATGAATAGTAATACCTAAATTTTGAAATAATATATATTTTATATTTTGAAATGGACTTCATTTTTGGATTCGGAATATCGAATTTAGCCTAAGGTGAAATTTTGGTACTTTTCGGATAACTTTCATATTTTGATGAATAGTGAAAATTACTAAATTTTAATTAAAAACAACTTTTTTAATCAAAATAATTAATAGTGATAAATTATGAATTTGAGTGGTTTTAAAGTATATTTAAAATATATTTTTACAATTTAATATAATGTTGGTCATTAGGCAAAATTTTACAATTAAACCGAACATAAACAAGTGTCAATCTTTTGATAGTTATTATCTCTTAAAAACACGCTTTTTGTTTTGACAGCGGGAATTAATTTTAAATTAATTTCTGCCACTTCTGTGTTTTGAATTTAGAGAAATGGATTCCATATTTGGAATCAGTATGTTCAAATTGTGTAAATAGGTAACTTTTATTTTTAGACATTTTGAATAATTACTACGGTAAATATTTTATTTACCATGGTTAAGGGTAAATCCGGTAAATAAGGGTTAGAAAAAAATATTATAATAATACTAAATTACCCTAAAACGTGTCTTAATACTATTGGTTGATACATGGTCGACCCTGGGAATCTTTGGGTCTGTTTTGGGACCCCATGGATCCACTTGTAAGTGATAATGACACATTATATTAATAAAGTTAAAATAAAAATAAAAATGGCATAAGCTTACATCTTTTAGAAGAACAATTTTTTACATAGGGTTATACATGTTGGATTTTCGATTATAAATATTCATTATAAAGATAAAAAGATTTCCTACATAATGATATTTTATTTATAATTTTTAGACATCAAATAATTTAAATTATTAATGACACAATAATGATGCAATGTTTACCTCATTAATAAATCATTTAAATAAATAAGATTATAATGATTAAAATATTATCTAAAACCTGTACAATTCTTATTGGTTGATGTTATTTAGAATATGAGTCATCTTATCTTCGACCTCAATGATTTTTGGACCATTATAAACCGAATACAAATATATTATAAAGTAATACTTTCACACTTTCCTAAAGAGCCCCTCCTCTCCCTTATAAAATGAGACCACTTCTACTCATTCCTCACACCTCTCAAGCCACTTGGCTCGTCCAAACTCTGCCCAAATAAGCTCCCCACATCCCTCTCCTCCTCCTTGAAGCTTACAATTAGGCATAAAGCATTTCAAGAAGTCCTTTGGTTCCAACCAAAGTGAGTTACCTAAATTAAAGGTAACGATTTCTCTTAAATTATTTTCATTTATTTTGCTTCTTCAACCCCCAAACTCTTTTTATTTCCTTTCTTTTGTAAAAACACCAGTATCCTCAATATACTAGGATGTTGTCATAAGAAGGATTCAAACTACACATACACATAACTCCATCAAATGGATGATGAACATAATGTTTCTGTGGATGGCAAACTAACGCCTCACGAAACGATGATTGTTCAAATACATCTTACCGCCTCTCATGGTGGCCATTATGATGGAACTGTAATTAAATATGATTTTAATGATATATATTTTATATATAAGCTTCTGTAATTCCATTTTATTTCATACCATTATTCGTTTCATGTTGTATATACATACGATAATTTCATTTGAGGAAGTGCGGACTACCGCCCCCTTAAAATGATATGACTCGTTCATACCACACATGGAACGTATAAAAGATGGTGTTAATGAACTTAAGTAACATATATAAAATATTATATTATACTGGAATAGTAATATACCTATGTATCATTTGGATTCGATTCTTTTAAAATAAAAATTAAATGGAAGTAGCGTTCGTGCGTACGTACGGACTACCGTCTCCACGAACGCGATGAGATTCATTTTCCATCGTATCCATTCAAGTATAATTATCATTTGATGATTTAAAAATGATTTTTAAGGACTTGATACCATTCTGGATTTGAATAATATACAACTTATCCTTTACAAACATGTCTTACGTAACAAAACATACAAAAGAAAACAAGTAAGTTCACACCCGAAACAGCGATAATACTAAGATATTATTATCAAATCAATATTAAAAGATCATATATGATATCATATTCTTGTATAATTTAGTAACAATTATTTCACTATTATACAGGAGGTTAACCTACCCCAACCAAGGAAAAGTACAAGGTAAGGGTTATTTCACGATCTCTTCATTATCCGAGGTTGTTTATACGTAATAATCTACTGGGATTTCTTTATCATCCACATCCATGTTTCTTCAAAATGTATTTCAAAACATTTTTACTATTTACAAGAATATGGGTTAAAGTCATTTATACCCTTGTTTGACTTTTTATAAGAGGGTTATAAAGGAATCTTTCCGTCGTTTTCAAAACAAGGTCCTTTTTAACCTTTTCGACAGAATTGAGGTAAGAATGTTTTTTTTAACTTATACGGCGGGTGCGGTTATTTTCCGCCGTTATAAAATCGTCGAAGCTTTCCATACAAGCTTATAAGAATATTTTCAAAGAAAATGTTTTATTTTATATGGATCTTAAATGATTTCAAAATAAAAGGAGATACTTCTTTAAAAAGAATTTTGATTTCATCTATGTCAACATCCTTTGATGGATTTTAAGATTATTCGAAGTTGATTTATTATGATACAAAACTTCTATATTGTATTGAAGGTTTTGTGATATGTTTGACTGTGGATGTGCTATTTTTATACCATTCATAGTTTATGGTGAAATTATTGACATTTCGTATGCTAGTTTTAATACGAATGTTTATGTTATGTTTAAACCTTTTCATATGGGAATGCATTGGACTTAATAAGTGACGGGTGGAGCCCGCTATAGCTCCTCGATGCATCGGTAGGTCTCATGAGACAAACTAGTGTCTTGGCACAAGGCCTTGGAAAAATCTTATTTGTAGTCTTGGCACGAGGCCTTGGCTATGTGGTTATGATAGTCTCGCATTATGCATTCCAACATTATGAAAGTGGTTATTGATTTTGCATGTGATTATTCGATTAGTAGAATATCCATGTGAATAAGTAAATGGCATTATTTCATTTTACTTTTGCCATACTATGTTGAAGTTCATGTTTAAAAGGCTTTTGTTTTAGTAATTCATTGCCTTAAATGTTTATGCTTATTTTGAATGTTCCGCTATATTGTTATCCTTACTGGGCATTTGAGCTCACCCCTTTTCTATGTTTTATTTTTCCCAGGTAGTGAAGAAGTAAATTATGATTGACTTGCAGGGATATTATGAGGGGTTAATAGTGTGGATATGAAGACTTTGTTGTTGTAGTAGTTTTTCACTTTGAAATGTAATGTAAAACTTCATGAATATATCTAGTGTTTCCAAGGCTACTAAACCAATCGGTCTTTCGAGATTTGATCTTTCTTGTGATCATGCCAATGTTACGAAGTAATGCACCGACTCTGGGTAGCTGGGGTCAGGGCGTTACAGTTGGTATCAGAGGAAGTTTAGTACAAACCTTGGAAGCTAGATTTAGATAAACTCTGATTAGAGAACGTAGACCTAAGATGAACTTTGAGGATTAGTATAGAAGAACTTCCTAGAATTTTGGTATTGTAGAGATTTTGTGAGTTTTCCGAGCAATACATCCCTGTCTGGATACGAGCAGGTAGAGGCGGCTCTGGCACAGATGTACCTAGGGGTAAAACCCGAAAACACCGCTTTCAGCTAGACTCGAACGGGAACTGGTGCACGACAACGGGCCTTGCTGCACTCTTGGTTACGACACTCCCGGGGGATATGCTTAGGATAACTCTCATTTTCT
This sequence comes from Viscum album, assembly GCA_963277665.1. Taxonomy (NCBI): domain Eukaryota; kingdom Viridiplantae; phylum Streptophyta; class Magnoliopsida; order Santalales; family Viscaceae; genus Viscum; species Viscum album. The sequence goes on from OY728156.1 coordinate 896,645,053, forward strand.
TTACAAATCATTTTGAAGGGTTTATGAGTATATACTTCCTTAAAGAAAACATTCTTATGATTATGGATTATATCCATAAATAGTTCAATTTATGTTAAGTGTTTTATAAGTATGGGATTATGTATTTTGATTCATAAACTGATCTAGTTTATTCCATTGTTTAGAAATGGCGCCCAGTAGAAGGAATGAGAACTCCGGAAATGCACATGATCCAAAGAGAAGGAAGGATCATATCTTTCATAGTCTTAAGCTAGAATTTATAAGAGAAATAGTCTCCCATGTATTATCATCATATGAAGAAATAATATCATGTATTGATAAGATAAGTAAAGAGATTACTGAGTCCTATGGCTTTGAAGGGAAGCAAGATAAGAAAAGGATAGAAGAGAGAAACATGGATAAAGGGAAGAGGGAAAAGAAGAATTTTCCCATATGTGGTAACTGTGGAAAGAAACACCCTGGAACTTGCCTGAAAGGAATGGGAGTTTGTTATAAGTGTGGAGGAAAAGGGCACAAAGTACGTGACTGCAAGGGTAAGAAAATGGTTTCAAATGTACAATGCTTCATTTGCAAGGAGTTTGGACACTACGCGAACCTATGTCCCAGTCATCAGACTATGACGCAAATGATGCTATTGGATAATAATCAAGTTATGATACTACCACAGATGAAGAGGAATGATTAGAGTTCTTATGTTGATTATGTCAATTGAGTGTTGTATCAACAATGTACTTGTTATAATAATTATGGAGTATATAAGGATTGTACTGCAGTACTATTTCATTAAGGACTTGAGATTGTGTGGAACGAAGAAAAGTGACTCAATAGCAGGATAAATTTTTGGAAAATATATGGTTGAGAGAATGATAAACCATAATATATTTCTGATACCGAGGTAGTGATTTTCGAATAATACATGATTATTTTGGAAAAAATATATTGGATATTCTTGACTACCTTGGAACTGATTAATGATTTGTATATTCCATCATTGTCGGGGTTTAAAACATTTTTGGATTGATGAAGTATATCCATTATTCTATATGGAATAAGGGAGCATGAATGTAATCAATAAGGAATATGGTAATACATGATGAAGGTATTCATATGCTATTACGGGGTAAAAAGGATCTATATTATGTTTACCTTCCTTATAAATGTTAGACTGTGAGTTTGGACAGAAGTATTTTGGATAGTTCTAGTTTGGATTATTTTGGATTGCCATAAAAGTACAACCCGGAGGTCGGGCGGCAACCCGTCGCTTCCGGCAAGGCTGCGAGACTTGAACCCGCAACCGAAGGGAGACAAGGTTGTATCACCTACCACTGGACCATGAGATGTCCTGGATTAAATAATGTAGTTTTTATTAAAAGATCATGTAGATGAATTATAAATTCGTTTATTTTGGAACCCTATACGAATAGTGTAAATAGAATTTTTTTTACATTCTATTATCTTTTAGAGTGAAAGATGAGTTTGTGGTAGAAATTTATTAATGGATAAAACTCTAATTATAAAGTAAGTATATCTCCTTATGATCTTAGCCAATCTCATAAATAAATTCCTCAATATTAAGAAAAGCAACTTTGAACTAAAATGTTTTCCTAGATGGTACCTTAAATCATCACTAATTTATGGCATTGGGATTGTTGGCCTTTTTATAGCCATGTTCTCTACCACTCTCCATCAGATAATTGATGGATAGATTTTTCTTCCATATCCATATTTTCCTACATGGAACCCTAGTATGTGTTATTTTCAGTAATCTTCATACTTTCGACTCTTTATTTTAAATAGAGGCCTCATTAATTCATTTTTCGATGTGGGATTTCAACTAGGATATTTTGAAACGTCAAAAATGTGTTATCCTAATACCGTATGTTTTGTTGAACCGATGGTATTTCAATTCATCATAGATTGATGAATTTAAGGAACTCAATTTTATTCTTGTTTGTGATTGATGACCTCAATCACTACCTATAAATATTTACGTTTTTCCTCCGATTTTATGTCTCCAATTTCCACCAATGTTCTCCTAATCGAGATCATAATTTGGTGGTGACCCTTTGATTTCTCTTTTCCTCATATTAAGACTAAATTTTAGTAACCCAATTTCCGATGTGGGTTTTCCCACAAATATATTTTCTACTTTCAACCTTTTATTTTCGAAGAACAATTTCAAATTGCGAGGACGCAATTTATTGAAGGAGGGGAGAATGTAACACCCCAAGATTTCATAGTGTGTTATTTCTTCAAACTAATTCAATAACTTGCACTACACGCAACACCGAGTTCAATTGCACCATGACTTACCAAAAAAAAAGCCATTAAAAGAGGTCATGAATAGTATTAACTAAATTTTAAACTTTATAATTTTATAATCCATAGTATGAGTTTCTTAGTCATAATGCAAGAACAGATTCATTTTCAGTATTGCACTTTTATCAACTTTTAGTGAAACCTTTTTAAATACAATATTTTAAACTTTTTGACTAAATGGATACATCAAAAAATTTAAAATGAAACTTCCCAAGCTTCCACGGTACGCTTTCCTTTGAATAAAACAGTGGCGTGTGTTGTACGCAACTTCGAGTTTTAACACACACCACAACCAATCAAACCGGCCGTTATGAATAGTAATACCTAAATTTTGAAATAATATATATTTTATATTTTGAAATGGACTTCATTTTTGGATTCGGAATATCGAATTTAGCCTAAGGTGAAATTTTGGTACTTTTCGGATAACTTTCATATTTTGATGAATAGTGAAAATTACTAAATTTTAATTAAAAACAACTTTTTTAATCAAAATAATTAATAGTGATAAATTATGAATTTGAGTGGTTTTAAAGCATATTTAGAATATATTTTTACAATTTAATATAATGTTGGTCATTAGGCAAAATTTTACAATTAAACCGAACATAAACAAGTGTCAATCTTTTGATAGTTATTATCTCTTAAAAACACGCTTTTTGTTTTGACAGCGGGAATTAATTTTAAATTAATTTCTGCCACTTCTGTGTTTTGAATTTAGAGAAATGGATTCCATATTTGGAATCAGGATGTTCAAATTGTGTAAATAGGTAACTTTTATTTTTAGACATTTTGAATAATTACTACGGTAAATATTTTATTTACCATGGTTAAGGGTAAATCCGGTAAATAAGGGTTAGAAAATAATATTATAATAATACTAAATTACCCTAAAACGTGTCTTAATCCTATTGGTTGATACATGGTCGACCATGGGAATCTTTGGGTCTGTTTTGGGACCCCATGGATCCACTTGTAAGTGATAATGACACATTATATTAATAAAGTTAAAATAAAAATAAAAATGGCATAAGCTTACATCTTTTAGAAGAACAATTTTTACATAGGGTTATACATGTTGGATTTTCGATTATAAATATTCATTAGAAAGATAAAAAGATTTCCTACATAATGATATTTTATTTATAATTTTTAGACATCAAATAATTTAAATTATTAATGACACAATAATGATGAAATGTTTACCTCATTAATAAATCATTTAAATAAATAAGATTATAATGATTAAAATATTATCTAAAACCTGTACAATTCTTATTGGTTGATGTTATTTAGAAAATGAGTCATCTTATCTTCGACCTCAATGATTTTTGGACCATTATAAACCGAATACAAATATATTATAAAGTAATACTTTCACACTTTCCTAAAGAGCCCCTCCTCTCCCTTATAAAATGAGACCACTTCTACTCATTCCTCACACCTCTCAAGCCACTTGGCTCGTCCAAACTCTGCACAACTAAGCTCCCCACATCCCTCTCCTCCTCCTTGAAGCTTACACTTAGGCAGAAAGCATTTCAAGAAGTCCTTTGGTTCCAACCAAAGTGAGTTACCTAAATTAAAGGTAATGACTTCTCTTAAATTATTTTCATTTATTTTGCTTCTTCAACCCCCAAACTCTTTTTAATTCCTTTCTTTTGTAACAACACCAGTATCCTCAATATACTAGGATGTTGTCATAAGAAGGATTCAAACTACACATACACATAACTCCATCAAATGGATGATGAACATAATGTTTCTGTGGATGGCAAACTAACGCCTCACGAAACGATGATTGTTCAAATACATCTTACCGCCTCTCATGGTGGCCATTATGATGGAACTGTAATTAAATATGATTTTAATGATATATATTTTATATATAAGCTTCTGTAATTCCATTTTATTTCATACCATTATTCGTTTCATGTTGTATATACATACGATAATTTCATTTGAGGAAGTGCGGACTACCGCCCCCTTAAAATGATATGACTCGTTCATACCACACATGGAACGTATAAAGGATGGTGTTAATGAACTTAAGTAACATATATAAAATATTATATTATACTGGAATAGTAATATACCTATGTATCATTTGGATTCGATTCTTTTAAAATAAAAATTAAATGGAAGTAGCGTTCGTGCGTACGTACGGACTACCGTCTCCACGAACGCGATGAGATTCATTTTCCATCGTATCCATTCAAGTATAATTATCATTTGATGATTTAAAAATGATGTTTAAGGACTTGATACCATTCTGGATTTGAATAATATACAACTTATCCTTTACAAACATGTCTTACGTAACAAAACATACAAAAGCAAACAAGTAAGTTCACACCCGAAACAGCGATAATACTAAGATATTATTATCAAATCAATATTAAAAGATCATATATGATATCATATTCTTGTATAATTTAGTAAAAATTATATCACTATTATACAGGAGGTTAACCTACCCCAACCAAGGAAAAGTACAAGGTAAGGGTTATTTCACGATCTCTTCATTATCCGAGGTTGTTTATACGTAATAATCTACTGGGATTTCATTATCATCCACATCCATGTTTCTTCAAAATGTATTTCAAAACATTTTTACTATTTACAAGAATATGGGTTAAAGTCATTTATACCCTTGTTTGACTTTTTATAAGAGTTTTATAAAGGAATCATTCCGTCGTTTTCAAAACAAGGTCCTTTTTAACCTTTTCGACAGAATTGAGGTAAGAATGTTTTTTTTAACTTATACGGCGGGTGCGGTTATTTTCCGCCGTTATAAAATCGTCGAAGCTTTCCATACAAGCTTATAAGAATATTTTCAAAGAAAATGTTTTATTTTATATGGATCTTAAATTATTTCAAAATAAAAGGAGATACTTCTTTAAAAAGAATTTTGATTTCATCTATGTCAACATCCTTTGATGGATTTTAAGATTATTCGAAGTTGATTTATTATGATACAAAACTTCTATATTGTATTGAAGGTTTTGTGATATGTTTGACTGTGGATGTGCTATTTTTATACCATTCATAGTTTATGGTGAAATTATTGACATTTCGTATGCTAGTTTTAATACGAATGTTTATGTTATGTTTAAACGTTTTCATATGGGAATGCATTGGACTTAATAAGTGACGGGTGGAGCCCGCTATAGCTCCTCGATGCATCGGTAGGTCTCATGAGACAAACTAGTGTCTTGGCACAAGGCCTTGGCAAAATCTTATTTGAATTCTTGGCACGAGGCCTTGGCTATGTGGTTATGATAGTCTGGCATTATGCATTCCAACATTATGAAAGTGGTTATTGATTTTGCATGTGATTATTCGATTAGTAGAATATCCATGTGAATAAGTAAATGGCATTATTTCATTTTACTTTTGCCATACTATGTTGAAGTTCATGTTTAAAAGGCTTTTGTTTTAGTAATTCATTGCCTTAAATGTTTATGCTTATTTTGAATGTTCCGCTATATTGTTATCCTTACTGGGCATTTGAGCTCACCCCTTTTCTATGTTTTATTTTTCCCAGGTAGTGAAGAAGTAAATTATGATTGACTTGCAGGGATATTATGAGGGGTTAATAGTGTGGATATGAAGACTTTGTTGTTGTAGTAGTTTTTCACTTTGAAATGTAATGTAAAACTTCATGAATATATCTAGTGTTTCCAAGGCTACTAAACCAATCGGTCTTTCGAGATTTGATCTTTCTTGTGATCATGCCAATGTTACGAAGTAATGCACCGACTCTGGGTAGCTGGGGTCGGGGCGTTACATCAGGCCACTGTTAGGCCTTAGGGACACCGCCTGGCCTTTAGGCCACTTGAAATTCTGATGTACCAGTTTATCTTAAAACAATGGACTTAGATGAGGATTCTGGGCAGACAATTCACTAGAGCATAGCTAACCGGATTCGAAAGAATGATAGGGTATGGATTTTCCATTAGTACCAGGCCTCTGTAGCTTTTCATAGGACAAAAAAACAAATAGAACTACGAAGGTGGAGTGTTGATATCATGCCATATTCTAGGGAGGAGCAGTTCTATGTGGCCTTATCTGGGTGATTCCGTATATGACCTACGAGTCATGTAATTGACTCTACGCCTTAGAGGCTTGTAAGGGATCCACCTCACCTCTTGAAGGGTGGATTATCAAAAATAATAAAAAATAAAGGCCTTTGGGCCATTTTTAAAGATGTTATAATGGAATGAGGAATGTCAAAATGACTTTCAACATATGACATTTCACCTTACACGGGCACCAGTCTTGATTTTTCCCAAATCAGTACTTGGGTACGTGGTATATTATGATGCTTTAGGTTCCCAGTTTGGATGTGTTGTCATGAAGATAGATCATTTTTTCTTATGGATAAAGGTATTTAGGATTGCATGAGAAGAAATACCGATCATATGATTTGGATTTATCTTTCAAGTCTTGGCATAGATGTCTTGGTGTTATTACCTCATTGGTGAGAAATATACTTTGTTTATGGATGATATGAGCATAAAATATATATTATCAAAAGTTAATTAAATCAATGACAAATGAGATTTATAGAGTATCCCAAAATTTTAGACATTGACCTGATGTATATATCGAGAAATAGAAATTTATGCATTAGGAAAAAATTCATTTGATTAATTAGAAAAAAATGATTTAGATGAATGGCAGTTGAAATCGGTCCTATCTGAAATGGAAATTGAATGTGAATACCAAGGTGATGTAGTATTTTTTATTTCAATTTCATTTGTTCATGGTTTGTTCAATTTTGTTAAATATCCATAGAGATATGATGTATACTTTGTGGCTATGTGGTCAAAAATCAATGTTTGGGGAGATCATTGAGGGATGGAAGAAGAATGGGAGTTTAGTGTTACTATTACAAAATTGGATAGTCGTACCTATGAATTAGTAAGAACAACATCTTCATTATTATAATCTTTTAAAATGGGGTGTTCATAGTTGAATAAATATGATTTATAAGGTGTTCAAAGCACCATTTTGGTGGGTCGGTATGATAAGGATGGTGGGTGTGTTTGTTTCAAGATTCATAACTTGTCCGAAAGTTAAGGAGGAGCACTAGGGACCAGTAGGTAAGTGGAAGTTTTTTACCTCTTCTTGTTAGGAAATGTGAGTAGATAGAAATTTTTATTATAATTGGAATACCAGTAATGGTTCAGAAACACAATGCAATATGAGTGATATCGGGTCGGCTCACAAATTCAGACCATTTCATAACTATTCTTGAATCTCTTATGGTGGAGGAAATATCAAAAATCTATATATTAGATGCACTAAAGAGGGATGAAATACTAGCTTAAATAGTGTCAATAATTGATATGAGGGTTATGTCTCATTTATAGAAATCCATAATGAAATACATTGGCTCTTATATAAATGTTAGTATGGAATAACATGCTTATGTATATAGAAAAAAGGAACATATGATATAAACATTGGAATAAGTTTTGCAAGAATGTGTAATGGATTTTGGTGGCTCTTGGGAAGATCATGTGCTATTAGTGGAGTTCTTATAAAATAAAAAATTAATAGGGCTCGATAAAAATGGAACTATTTGAGTAATTATATCAGTGTCCATTCATTATCCATATTTTTTGGTGGAAAAATGAAATACTCCAGTAGTTGGGATCAACCTTGTATATGAAATAATATAGAAGCTTTTGATGACCAGAAAATATGTATTAATTGCTCAAAGTCGTTAGGAATCTTATTTAGATAATCAACAATGACCAATGTCATTCAAGGTGAGTGATCATGTGTTCATAAGGATCTCCCCATGGTCTGTTGATTGATTTTTTTGGGGAATAAAATCAAGTAATCTATATGATTCATAGGCCCTTTTGAGATATATGAACAGGTTGTTGAGGTGGCATAATGGTTATATTTTCCACCATGGTTCATTGTAGAGCATAATGTCTTTTATGTATCTCGGTTGGAAAATTAACACTATTATCATGACCATGTGATCATATGGGATCATGTTGACCTAGAGACAGATACTTCATTGGTGCATATACCAATGCAGAATATGGTTAGGTGAGACAATGTCTTGTGTGAAAAAATCATTGGTCTAGTGCAAGTTTTTTGCAAACATTATCAGATTCAGGGATGCCTTGTGTACATGAGAAAAAAATGAAATATAAATGAAGATAATTATTTTAGAGCAGTGATGGTTTCATAATTATTGTGGATGGAAAGGTCAATGCTGGGGAGAATATAACATGCTCTGTTTCAATCAAGTATCCATTATTTTATGTTTTTTGTATGTTAAATGTTAAGGTGATGTTTGGGAGTGTGGAAAACATGTTTGTAATGTTTATGGGCACTTTTCTAAAGGTGAATAGATGGATCTATGTTAGTTGAAATTGTGAAATTTCCCCAGGAAACTATGCAAAATGAGACATAGGGCTCTGGGTAAGCATGCAGTTAAGAAGAACGGTTTATCCAAACACTGTAGTGACCCATAACAAACCACAAAAAATAAGGTAAATGGGGTTTTTAAAGATTGGAACATTATTTAAAAATCATGTCAGCACACTATGGGAGGTTCACCCTTAAATCAGTAGGTAGTTCATGTTTAGTGTAATGTTTCCCAAACTGTGCGACAAATCGTGCACTATTTAAAAACTATATGTACATAAAGTGGCTATAAGATGGGATTATTTTTTTTCCAATCATTTTACTCAAACTGAACATAAATCTAAATTTATTCATCTCAATGTATAAGGTGTATTCTCCAATGGAATTAGAGGCGATTTGAAGGTTTATCTTTGTGCATTGAAGTTATATTCCAAAGATAAGGCATCTTTCATGGTTGATTTATTTTAATTTCCTTCGATCTAATTCTCAATATCTCTAAGTTTTAAAGAACTATGTCCCATGTGGTTATGTATAATGTATAATTTAAAAAGTATCATTCGATATATATTTTTTAGTAGAATAAATATATGGGGGTTTCAGTGTTTTTAACTGTTTTGTGGATTTTTTCGGGACTTTTATTGATTTCCCCAAATTATCAAGGTATTTGGATTCAATATTGACTCATATAGTTAGAACATGAATAAATTATTTCAAATTGGTAGTTTTACTTGATTTTTTAAAATTTTATTGAATATTGTGGTAGAAACCCTCTTTGGTGATGTTTTTTGGTTTTAATAAAAAATGCAGAATTAATATGCTAAATGATTTTTGGTATGATTTTAAAATGAGTATTTTAGTATTCATTGTTTTTTTCATTTATGAAAAATAATTTATGGAATTTTTTTATTTTAAAAATGTTGTTTTATTGAAATGTGGTTTGAACATTTGGATTTGGCATGGGTTCAGCATGGTTGGCATGCGTCCATGTGCATTGGAATTGATATGAGAGTGATGTAGCCCCACCATAAGGTTGGGAAAGATATACGTGTGATGTACCACCAAAAATATATTTCTCTATGGGTTGGATTAGTGGAATGTTGAATCACCACTAGAATGTATAGGGAGGTCGAAGATGCAAGCATGATTATATGAGTGGATTAGAAAAATACAATGCATTATGCCAAATTGAATTAATCAAATAAATATAGATAATTTTTTGGTAGATTTTAATAGAAAAAGATATTATTTTCTAAAAACATATTTTTCTTAATATTATTTTATATTTTTATACAAATGATTTTTAAAATTTTTTATATAAACCAATTTTTATAAATGTACTTACATGTTATATACTATTGACGTGAGTAATGAATTCATATGGGGAAATACTACTGAGTTTCATTACTCACCCTTGCTTTGTAACATTGGTGATTTTTTAGATGTTTTTTATCATAACTGTTGGTCGGAGTGGTTAACTCAAGAGGGGGGTGAATTGAGTACCAATTAAAATTTCTGCATTTAAAAACAGTGTCTTAAAGACCCCCAAATAAAATAATAAATTAAACTGTAGTGAATTTATATTAAAGTAGAGGTTCTGTCAGATTATCAAGGGATTGATTAATTCCCAGTTAATCAACACAGGAGTGTGTGATTATCTTTTGAAACTAACTTACTAATCTACACTTAACATAAACACTTGCTAATTTAATTATCAAAGTAACATTAAAAACAGTATTGGTTTTAAAGTGATTAGTAGCGGAATAAAACTTTGAAAGAGATGGCACAACAATGTAACCAAGAGGTTCAGTCTCAAGCCGAGACTTAGTCCTCTCAAAAGTTTTTATAAAAATGATCCACACCCTAGATCGGGGTTCAACAGTTTACAACTGTCCAGGTCCAAGACCTCTACCACTGTTCTTCGTGGGAAACAGTACAACAGCAACCACCTGTCCAGGTCACACATGACCTCTACCACTTTTATTCGTGGGAAAGAAATAATGAAAGAGTTTGGTAAGGATTTAAAAATCCTTCAGTTTGAGTACAGGAGACAGTGTATGTGTTAGATACAGCAGATAACACACACTGCTCGAAAAGAGTAATAATAAATCACAGAACAAGAGATGTAGAGTTTAGAAGTGGTTCTGGTGATTTCAGTGTAGCTCTGGACTCCTTTTGATTCGATCAGAAGTGAGTCTGAGTCCTCTTCTCGTTTCTGTTTGAGAAACAGAGTGTCGTATGCTCCAGGTTCATAGACAGTGAGATGTAGTCGATGAAGCTCTTCGATATTCTTTTGTATGCTCTAGGACTCTTCTTGAGTAGGCTTGATTGTATATGTGATTCTGTCTTGCTTGGTTCTTCTTGTATGCACAAAGCTCTTCTTGAGTATGTCGTATGTCTTGTCTCTGTGTGTGTTGTCTTTTTTCTCTTCAGCAGAGTCTTCTTGTATTTATGTCACGTGCAACAGGAGACAGAAAAGATTTCCTTTCTGCAGGTACGAGGTACGGGTTCCTGACATCCGACAACCTTTATCAGATATTTGACAAATCATTAAAATTTACATGATATGACCGTTAGATGGATTAAATATACGAAATAAAGAAATTCAAACAGTGCGTCGAGTGATCGGTAGGAAATCAGCGTCGGTAGCTTGGACATCGGTAGCTTGAACATCGGTAGCTTGGACATCGGTAGCTTGGACATCGGTAGCTTGAAGTCATTAGTTTCTTTGACTCTATCGGTGGCTCTATGCGTCGGTTGGTACATGCTTGTATCGGTGACTTTGTTTATCGGTAGCTCCATGCGTCGGTAGCTCCATGCATCGGTATCAGTAGCTGTGAGTCTGTCAGTGGCTTCGTCTATCGGTGACTCTTATTCCATTGGTAGCTATTTATACTTACACCGGTAGCTCTATGTTTGTATCGGTAGCTGTCTGTAAGTCAGTAGCTTACATTTATAAGCACATCGGTAGCTCTATGTTGAGTCTATCGGTAGTTGTCTGTCGGTAGACTAAGTCTATCGGTAGACTGGTTACCGGTAGCTCTTTATCAGTAGCTATAGGCAGATTACTTATCTGTTCTATGCAGAACACATCCGATTGGGTTAGAATCAATTTATAACTGGTATGAACATGGATAAAAGAGGATTAACATATTCCAAAGACTATTTTAAAAATTATTATTGGTTTGATCACAGATTTGAAAGAATTAAAGTATAGATCAATGATACTTAAAAATATCATAGAGATTGAAAACATAATTGGGATTTTCAACACATATGAATACATGATTGAGATTATCAAAACAGGTGAGGTCAACAATCTCCCCCTTTTTGATAATCACAATTTATGATATGGGCATTTAACATAGTGAAAATATAATAGTAAAGAGTATAATATTTAATTCAATTTTCTCATTGAAAACATCATCAGAGATAATAGAAATAGTATCATATAGACATAAGTTATCAGAGGTAACAATCATAAGGTACTAAATAGACATAAGGTATCAGAGGTAAAAATGAAGAAGAGAAAGAAAGAAAAAAAAGGTAATGTGTCTCCCCTTATTCCTTATTTTTCTCCATTGAAAATGTTTCTCATTATCTCATTTTGTTCTCCCCCTTATTCTCCCAGTTTGTTCTCCCCCTTATTCTCCCAGTTTTTTCTCCCCCTTATTCTCTCATAAAATGTTTCTCCCCTTTGTGATAATCAAAAAGTGGGAAAGCATTAATAGGATACAAATAAAACATGAGAAGTAAAAAGAGTTCTTCTTTATTAGAGTAGTCAAAAAGTACAAAAACAGAATACAAAGGAATTCCTATCAAAAATCCTGGCCACTGGATCAATCCTCGTCTTCCACGTGAGATTTCCCTTTGGGATCAGAAGAAGGCTCGGGTGGTGAGGATGCAGGTGAAGGTTTTGGAATGCCAGAAAAGATCAAAGGAGGCTGGGCCACTGACATAGAGTCAGGCCTATAGGTTGAAGATCTTTGGGTGATCATTGGTGTGAGGCTTCAAATAGCTTGAGCAGGAGTCAGCTGGACTGTGGAAGCAGCTGAGGCAGAAGCAGGCAAAGCAGGAGGTATGATGACTGGTCTGGCATCGACATGCAAGAAGGGCAGCAGCAGATTTCTAAAGTCCATAATAATCCCTCCTCCTCTTTCCATAGCAGAGTTGAAATCATCTTTGTTCTCCATTAATTTCTCTAAGGCAGGAGTCAGTTCTCTTAGCTTGCTCACTTGTTCTCTGAAATATTAAGTTTTATTTCCATCTTTTTTATAAAACTTCATATTTCGAAAAATGTTTCATTATTGTATCAAATGTTAAGACATTTTATACCATTTATGTGGAAAATTACTATTTATAAACCACGAGTGTATAACAATCAGATTCAAGTTTGTAATAATTCTTATAATCATTTTATATATGTTAAATGTTACGGTGAAGTTTGGGAGGGTCTGGAAGAAGAATGATTTTTTTGGAGATTTTATAAAGGTTAATAGTTGGTTCAAGAATACTGGAATCCATGGTACATAATTAGGAAATTGGACATAATGAGACTGAGGGATCTGTGTAGGTGCATGGATAAGGTGCATAGTTTTGCCAAACCATATGACCACCCAGTAGATACCATGAAATGATGGACAATGGGATTTAGAATGGTTTGAAAATGGTTTTGAAATTATGAAAGCTAGCCTTGTGATGTTCCACAATGAGGCAGTAACTATCAAACTAATATTTAATAGTTTCTCTAACCATGCCACTAATCATGCACAGTTTGAAAACATGATCCAATACAAGATGATCTGGCACTCTTTCACTTCTTCCAAAATCTCAGACATAAAAGAAGATAAATTACAAGCCAGAGATAGCTCGAAGGATCTCTCCAACATTTTCATTTCTTCATAAAAGCTTTTCTTCATCTCAGCAAACGATACACTGAATGATTCTTTCAGATCATTCTTCATGGATTCAAGATCAGATTTAGAGACAAAATCATTTGAGACAACTGAATTAGATCCTCTTGCTGAGGCCAATCTAAATACAGAATCAGTCATTATTGAATTAATTGAGGATGCAAGAGTGGTTTCCGTTATCTTCACTTCTTCAACAAAACTGGTTTTGAGGTCCTCTTTCAGCTTATTCAGATCATGAAATCTGACCACATCATCTGGCAAAAACTCCGAAGAAAGATCATAATTGGTCTTCGGTCTATTCACAGACATCTCATTATCAGAATCCGGATAATCCAATTCACAGACTATAAACACTGGGTCTTCTACCCAGTCTCCAAGCTCAACAGCTACTGTAACATTTCCAAGAACAGATTGATGCTCCCCCTCAATGGGTGCATTCTCATGTATCACAACAGCATTCGGTGCTGGATTCTCTTCATCAGAATCTTCTACTACAAGTTCCACAGGTACAACTTCTTCTGTATCTTTTTCTACTTCAGCAGCAGGCATAGCTGAGTTTTCAATCAAAGGACTCAGACTTAAACTACCAGAAGCAGACAATTCAGATACATTCTCCTTTTCCTCTTCTTCTTGGTGAGGTACAGACTGGTCTTCCTCATGAGTAGACACAATTTCCTCTACCTTTCCTTTCTTAGAATAGACCAATTCTGCAACAGGACTTGGGGGCAAGTCTGGATCTCCTCCAACATCCATAGGAGTTTCTTCTTCTTCATCTGTTTCATCACTATAAACAAGTTCCTCTTCATCAGGTCTCAGACTCGGATCTCTCTCATCGTTTGGTCTTGAAGGATGATCCACAGGATTAAACCTATCATATATCTTCTGATCATCACTGACCCATTCTCCGTTCCATGGGTTCCAGTTAATTTTCATGTACTTACAAACAGTCGAGGTGATGCAGAAATTATTCTTGACTACAACTGTCTCATCCTGAGACTCAGCTATTCCTTTCACTTTTATCATTACTGAAATCAGCTTGGCAATGAACAAAGAATTAGTCTTTGACTTTGGTCTAATCATGTCTTCCATTTGAAGCATCAACAATCCGCACAGATTGATTTTTACACCATGTCTTAGAAAATGAAGAAGATAGATATCTTGATATCTCAGATTTGAAAAATCTCCTCGCCTCAGTATCAACACATGCTGAACAAACTTGAAGAGCAGTCGATTTTCTCTATCCATTTCAGCAGCAACCACTTGCCTTTGATTTCCATTACCAGTCAACTCTTTTAAGGCGGTTTCATAATCAATGATGTCACTGCTAGGTGGAATTTCTCTTGATACATACCCATAGACACCTTCATGTGGTACTTTCAAACTCTCAGCCCACTCTACTGAAGAAAAAGACATCTCTTTTCCATTTAAACAAGAGCTTACCCGATTCTCATTTTCATACTTCTCAAAGGTTACAAACTCATAGAACTGTTTTACCATCTTCGGGTAGTATGGGCCATTGTTATTCGAAAAACAATCCACCCATTTCTGGTCCTCCAGAATCTCGAGTACTAACGATTTGCTCGGCAGTATCCATTCCACGCATAGTTCCTTCTCGATTACTATGTCTCTATTCTGCAAGTGAGGATTCACTGGTCGCCTTCCCGATCTAGTTCTGACTTCACTAACACTGGCTTTATGCTGTGTCTTCTGATTCTTAGCGTTTGGTTCTACACTTTCATCTTTGACGATAGGATGCTTAGTTTTTGCAATCGCGGGTTTAGGGTTCTTGGCCGATTTGGGAGCTAAGGTTCGAGGGTGAGAGATTTTGAGCTCGGTGAGGTAAGAAGTGGCTTAGACTGAGTTTTATCATTTAGGAATTCCAAATAAAAGACTAAAATAGGGTAATAAAATAAAATAAAACGATTCGTATCCTTGGCGGCAGACAGATGTTTTAAAACATTGCATCGGTGTGATTTAATCATCGGTGAGAAAAAAAAAATCGGTGAGAATTGTACATCGGTGAGAATTTCACATCGGTGAGAATTTTCACATCGGTGAGAATTTTCACATCGGTGAGAATTTTCACATCGGTGAGAATTTTCACATCGGTGAGAATTTATACATCGGTGAGAAATTTCACATCGGTGAGAATTTTCACATCGGTGAGAATTTTCACACCGGTTGTGATTAAACATTCCCAATTCGTGTCTTATGTAACTTAGCCTATCCGAACTTAAAGGTTTTGTGAAAATATCAGCCAATTGATGTTCGGTGCCAATAAATTCAAGAGAAATATCACCTTTTTGATAGTGATCTCTTAGGAAATGGTGTCTTACATCTATGTGTTTGGTTCTAGAGTGAGATACAGGATTCTTAGAGATGTTTATTGCACTGGTGTTATCACACTTGATTGAAACATGTTTAAAAACATATCCATAATCCAAAAGAGTGTGTTTCATCCACAGAATTTGTGCACAGCAACTACCAGCAGCTATATATTCTGCTTCGGCAGTAGATAATGCAACTGATTTCTGTTTCTTACTACACCAAGAAACTAAGGATTTTCCAAGCAAATGACATGTTCCTGATGTGCTTTTTCTATCTAACTTACAACCAGCAAAGTCAGCATCTGAATAACTCATTAACTCAAAGGATTGTCCTTTTGGGTAAAACAAACCTAAGTTAACCGTGTGTTTGAGATATTTAAAAATTCTTTTAACAGCAAGCAAATGAGATTATTTTGGATTAGCTTGAAATCTAGCACACATACACACACTAAACATAATATCAGGTCGACTAGAAGTAAGATAAAGTAAACTACCAATCATACCTCTGAAATTTGTTTGATCAACTGGTTTCCCAGTTTCATCTGCATCCAATTTACAGGTAGTACTCATAGGAGTTTCACTTTCCTTGATACTATCCAGACCAAAACATTTTAAAGATCCTTTATATATTTACTTTGATTCAAAATAATACTATTTTCATTTTGAAATACTTGAAATCCAATAAAGTACTTAAGCTCTCCCATTAAGCTCATTTCAAATTCATTTTGCATACTTTTTGAAAAATCAGTACATAAAGAGTGTTTAGAAGATCCAAAAATAATATCATGAACATATATTTGTACAACTAAAACATCTTTAGAAATTCTTTTAATGAAAAGAGTTGGATCAGAAATCCCTTTAGTAAAACCTTTTGAAATAAGGAAATTGCTAAGTCTATCATACCAAGCTCTTGGAGCTTGTTTTAAACCATACAAAGCTTTAGAAAGTTTAAAAACTTGATTTGGAAAATTGGGGTTAGTAAATCCAGGTGGTTGTTCCACAAAAACATATTCAATTATAAAACCATTTAGAAATGAACTTTTCACATCCATTTGATATAACTTGAAATCCATATGTGCAGCATATGCAAGTAAGATCCTAATGGCTTCTAGTCTAGCTACAGGTGCAAAAGTTTCTTCATAGTCTATACCTTCTTCTTGACTATATCCTTGTGCAACTAGTCTAGCTTTGTTTCTAACTATATTTCCAGATTCATCTACTTTATTTCTAAAAACCCATTTTGTGCCTATTGTCAAGGGGTCCTTAGGTCTGTCAACTAAATCCCAGACTTTGTTTCTTTCAAACTGGTTTAATTCTTCCTGCATAGCTATTACCCAGAATTCATCATTGATAGCATCATTGATATTTTTGGGTTCTAGCTGTGAAAGAAAAGCTTGATGTTCAACCTGGTTTCTTAGAGAAGCTCTAGTTTGTGTTCCTCTATCAAGATTACCAACAACAGCTTCTAAAGGACGATTCTTTAGACTCCTCGTTGATCTGGTAAGGGTTAGACTAGAAATTTCAGGTTCATCTATAGGTTCGGGTTCAACAGAAGCAGATTCTGGAAAAAGTCCAGAACTGGATACTTTTATAACAGGTTCTTTAGATTTATCATTAAGGTCCAGAATAGTCAAATCTTCTTCAAGATTCTCAAGAGAGGTTTTAGGCTCATGTGGATCAGTTTCATCGAATTTGATGTGAACAGATTATTCCACACATTTGGTTTTCTTATTGAATACTCTATAGGCTTTACTTGAAATAGAGTAACCCAGAAAAATTTCTTCATCACTTTTGGAAGCAAACTTATCCAGATTATCTTTAGTATTTAGAATAAATACTTTGCAACCAAAAACTTTAAAGTAATTAACCTTTGGCTTTCTATTGTTCCACAATTCATAAGGGGTTTTCTTAAGAACAGGTCTGATTAAGACTCTATTAATGACATAACAAGCTGTATTTACAGCTTCAGCCCAAAAATAAATAGGCAGGTCATATTCATTGAGCATGGTTCTAGCAATTTCTTGAAGGGTTCGGTTTCTTCTTTCTACTACACCATTCTGTTGGGGTGTTCTAGGGGCAGAAAAGTTATGAGTATAGCCATTGTGTGAGCAATAAGATTCAAAATCTTGATTTTCAAACTCATGACCATGATCACTCCTCAAAGTTTTAATCTTAAGTCCACTAAGGTTCTCTACAGATTTAGAGTATTTAACAAAAGAAGAACAAGCTTCACTTTTGTGAGCTAGAAAATATACCCAAGTATATCGAGAAAAATCATCTACAAGAACATAAACATAGTGCTTCCCATTTAAACTAGAAACTCTTGATGGTCCAAACAAATCCATGTGAACCAATTCAAGTGGTTGAGAAGTCGAAACTTCTTTCTTTGATTTAAAAGAAACTTTGTGTTGTTTTCCCTTTTGACAGGGGTTACACACTCTATCATTTGGGAATTCTAATTTAGGTAGGTCTCTATCTAGGTTTTTTCTAGAGAGTTTTCTAAGTGAGTGAATGTTGCAATGTCCCAATCTTCTGTTCCACAGCCAAGATTCTTTATGAAAAGCATTCAAACAAGTAATATTCTACTTAGCTAAAGAATTCAGATTAACAGCATAAACATTTTCATTTCTTAAGGAAGAAAATACCAAATCATTCTTAGAATTAAAAACATTGCAAGAATCATTTTCAAATTTAACATGAAAACCATCATCACATAACTGAGAAATACTTAATAAATTGTATTTAAGGCCATCAACAAATAAAACTTTAGAGATCAAAATTGAATCAGTGTTACCAATCTGGCCTAGGCCGATGATTTTTCCTTTAGAGTTATCACCAAAGGTGACAAAGCCTCCATCAACATTTATTAAACTCTTAAAACAAGAGAAGTCTCCTGACATATGTCTTGAACATCCACTGTCCAAATACCAGGTCTATTTACAGGAGCTCTTTAGGCAGGTTCCCTACAAAACAAATTTATATGGGAGATTATTTTGGTACCCAGATTTTCTTGGGTCCAGACAGGTTAGCCAATAACACTTTAGGTACCCATATTTGTCTAATGGGTCTCATATAATTTGTAGAATTGACATGCTTTGAAAGATAAACTTTATTAGATCCATAGCTATGTATATAACTGGTTGAAGCATATGAAGTTCCAGAATTACCTTCATTCTGTCCAGATTTAGAAATGAATCTAGTTTTGGCAATTTTCCTTTGTCCAGGTTGGTATCCTATACCAGTAGTATATTTAGGTGCTATTTGCATTCCTAGAATCTGTGTTAGAGTATTTTTTCCATTGGTGAACTTCTCTAAGTCTTTCTTGAGTTGCTCATTAGATAGTTTCAGTTCAGTGTTTTCTTTTAACAGTTGAGCATTGTTCTCTTTTTTCAATAGTGAGTTCGGTGTTAACTGTAGTGGTGAGAGCATGTTGTTTCTTTAATGACTTGTATTTATCCTTAAGTTCATTACATGTCTCTTCCAGCATATCACAGTACTCAAACAATTCATTTTTAGACATTGTTCCAGATTCAGAATCAGATTCTGCATTATCTCCAGAGTAATAATAATTTAATGCAGGAGTTTCAGCAGTTACCTGAGAAGTGTTTGTCATAAAACACATGTTGGCTCGATTCCTTTCAGAGTCTAAAGATTCAGAATCACTTGTGCTGTCTTCTGAAGCACTCCAAGTAGCCTTCATGGCTTTATTAAACTTATTGTCCTTATATTCATATTTCTTTTTATACTTCAGCTTTGGACAGTCGGCTTTAATGTGTCCTTTTCTCTTGCACTCATAGCAGACAACATCATCTGATTTGTCATTCTTCTTCCAATCCTTTTTCCATTTGCCTTGGTGATCATACTTACCCTTATAATTTTTTTTTCTGAAGAACTTCTTTTTCCTATAAAATTTCTTAAATCTTCTAGCAATGTGAGCCATCTCAGAATCACTGTCAGAATCACTTTCACTGTCTTCACAGCTTGAACTTTCAACTACAGCTTGATGCTTTTCTTTGTCCTTATTCTTTGAAGTTGAAGATTTGAAAGCGACAGAGATTCTAGGAGGTTCATTTTATTCCTATTTATTCACTTTAAGCTCTTCTTCATACATCATCAGCTTGCCAATTAGTTCCTTGACAGGTAGAGAAGCAATGTCACATGATTCTCTGATTGAGACAGATGTGCCTCTCCATCTATCAGGTAGACATCTCAAAATTCTCATAATTTGTTCCTTCGATGAGACATCTTTTCCCAGCGAGATCATTGTATTGACAATTTCATTGAACCTGAGATACATGTCAGAAATGGGTTTGTCAGGATTCATTTTAAAATTATCATACTTGATAGTATAAGTGTTCAATCTCATTTCTTTAACATTCGTTGTTCCTTCATGAGAAACAGCTAAGGTATCCCAAATTTCAAAAGCAGTTTTACAAGAAGAAATTATATTAAACTCTTCATCTCCTAGAGCACAGTACAAGGCATTCATCGCTTTACAGTTGTTATTGTAAGCAGTCTTTGTAGGTTCATCCCAAGTAGATCTAGCAGTAGTAGGAATTTTGTATTCTGATTCAATAGTAGTCCAAATATCAAAACCTATGATTTCTAGATGGATTTTCATTTTCAGTTTCCACTGAGCATAATTAGTTCCATTGAAGAAAGGTGGCCGGTTAGTAGCAGCACCCTCAAGTCTGTTGTCCATGATGAGAAAATTTTAAAGAGATAAAAATTTAGATATAACAGAAATTTTAAGAACTTTAAAATACAACTAAAATCACAGTTCAAAAGCAGAGTACGGTTAGAAAGTATTTTCAATCCTCTGATACCAAGTGTTGGTCAGAGTGGTTAACTCAAGAGGGGGGTGAATTGAGTACCAATTAAAATTTCTATATTTAAAAACAGTGTCTTAAAGACCCCCAAATAAAATAATAAAATAAACTGTAGTGAATTTATATTAAAGTAGAGGTTCTGTCAGATTCTCAAGGGATTGATTAATTCCCAGTTAATCAACAAAAGAGTGTGTGATTATCTTTTGAAACTAACTTACTAATCTACACTTAACATAAAAACTTGCTAATTTAATTATCAAAGTAACTTTAAAAACAGTATTGGTTTTAAAGTGATTAGCAGTGGAATAAAACTTTGAAAGAGATGGAACAACAATGTAACCAAGAGGTTCAGTCTCAAGCCGAGACTTAGTCCTCTCAAAAGTTTATATAAAAATGATCCACACCCTAGATCGGGGTTCAACAGTTTACAACTGTCCAGGTCCAAGACCTCTACCACTATTCTTCGTGGGAAACAGTACAACAGCAACCAGCTGTCCAGGTCACACACGACCTCTACCACTGTTATTCGTGGGAAAGAAAGAATGAAAGAGTTTGGTAAGGATTTACAAATCCTTCAGTTTGAGTACAGGAGACAGTGTATGTGTTAGATACAGCAGATAACACACACTGCTCAAAAAGAGTAATAATAAATCACAGAACAAGAGATGTAGAGTTTAGAAGTGGTTCTGGTGATTTCAGTGTAGCTCTGGACTCCTTTTGATTCGATCAGAAGTGAGTCTGTGTCCTCTTCTCGTTTCTGTTTGAGAAACAGAGTGTCGTATGCTCCAGGTTCACAGACAGTGAGTTGTAGTCGATGAAGCTCTTCGATATTCTTTTGTATGCTCTAGGACTCTTGTTGAGTAGGCTTGATTGTATATGTGATTCTGTCTTGCTTGGTTCATCTTGTATGCACAGAGATCATCTTGAGTATGTCGTATGTCTTGTCTCTGTGTGTGTTGTCTTTTTTCTCTTCAGCAGAGTCTTCTTGTATTTATGTCACGTGCAATAGGAGATAGAAAAGATTTCCTTTCTGCAGGTACGAGGTACGGGTTCCTGACATCCGACAACCTTTATCAGATATTTGACAAATCATTAAAATGTACATGATATGACCGTTAGATGGATTAAATATAGGAAATAAAGAAATTCAAAAAGTGCGTCGAGTGATCGGTAGGAAATCAGCGTCGGTAGCTTGGACATCGGTAGCTTGAACATCGAAAGCTTAGACATCGGTAGCTTGGACATCGGTAGCTTGAAGTCATTAGTTGCTTTGACTCTATCGGTGGCTCTATGCGTCGGTTGGTACATGCTTGTATCGGTGACTTTGTTTATCGGTAGCTCCATGCGTCGGTAGCTCCATGCATCGGTATCGGTAGCTGTGAGTCTGTCAGTGGCTTCGTCTATCAGTGACTCTTATTCCATCGGTAGCTATTTATACTTACACCGGTAGCTCTATGTTTGTATCAGTAGCTGTCTGTAAGTCAGTAGCTTACATTTATAAGCACATCGGTAGCTATGTGTTGAGTCTATCGGTAGCTGTCTGTCGGTAGACTAAGTCTATCGGTAGACTGGTTACCGGTAGCTCTTTATCAGTAGCTATAGGCAGATTACTTATCTGTTCTATGAAGAACACATTCGATTGGGTTAGAATCAATTTATAACTTGTATGAACATGGAGAAAAAAGGATTAACATATTCCAAAGACTATTTTAAAAATTATTATTGGTTTGATCACAGATTTGAATGAATTAAAGTATAGATCAATGATACATAAAAATATCATAGAGATTGAAAACATAATTGGGATTTTCAACACATATGAATACATGATTGAGATTATCAAAACAGGTGAGGTCAACAATAACAATGGAAAAGGTATGTTATCATAGATATAATGCGGTTCTTCCTGATACTTGTGTTGTTTTTGGGAATAAAGCATCTTGTCAATTGGAGCATTGTTACTGTCATTGCCTTTGATTTTTCTTGGCTTTGTACTATTTTACCATATACTTGGTTATTTTGTAGTCCTCCATTGTGGTACATGTTTTCAGTTTTGTTAAATATAAATGGTCTCTTTGATTCATCATACATTGATATCATGATTCGTGTATTGGTTTTTTTGGTTATGTATTTTTTACTTGGTTGTTTTATCTTAAATATAAAATTGTCCCCCACTTGTTAGTGATTCCATTGGAATTTATTCCAATCCGTTAGAATATTGGGGTGTCACTCGAGGACATGTAACATCCTTCCGACTTCACAATCCAATGAGAATGGGTGATATGTCTCAACGCTATATATATTTATGACATGGTTTGCATATTTTATTAGATATGTCTACAAATGGCCTTAAGAAATCAAAATTTTAAACATTACACTATAAAAAAGAATTATTACTATCTTATGTTGAATAATAAACTCTATGAAAACCTATTTTTAATTATCTCATATATAATAAAACATGAAAACTAATAGAAATATATTTCGTTTCCTACTAAACATTTTCCAATTTTAAAAAATGTATAAAATAACAAATGTGAAATTTAAATCAGCAGGGTGTGGTTTTTTCCTTTTATATAAATACACATGATGTTCCCTCAATATTTATGAAACAAAATATAATGATTTCACAAGACAAAGTTTTCTCATTTTATAGTATTTACATCTAATTTGGAGAACATAATTCTTTTATTATAATACCCCTTTTAATTTTTGATGAAAAACATTTTAAAATAAAACAATTAACAATTTTTTTCCAATTTGGTGGATGTATCCAATATGTAGGTGATTTATAAGAAATAATTTAACAATAACCTTAAAATGTTTTATTACAGTATCAAATTATTACAATATTTTTTTAATAAAATATCCTTATATTGGTCCACAAATAATTACATGACTCACTTCATGATCCATTAATGAAACTTCCCCTATAATTGAATCCCATACCTCTAAGGTTCCACCGAATTTATACCCCATCATTACACTTACTGAGAAAATAGTAGAGTCACACATCTATAAAATATATCTCTCCCTTGGGTCCATATATTCCAAATTGGAAAATGTACGTCTTTAGGAAAAAACATTTCAATAATCTCACAACCTTTTTCATGGCGGCCAAATCCTACCCCCAATGATTCCCCTCCTGTGCAGGAAGTGAAGAATTGTGTTCCCCTTGAATACCAAACCTAAATGGACATGAGTTGGTGAATAAAATCAAGGGTATAAAACACCAACATATGGGATACAATCCATCAGTATTCAAATTAAAATACACATAATCGTAAAATAAACTCCATAATAAAAATAAATTAATCCCATTGCATGTAGTTTCATATAAGGAAATACTAAAAATGAATAACACAACATTAAATACCAATTTAAATAACCCACAATCACCACCTAAATGTGATATAAATTTTTGAGATAGTATGACCCAAATTAGTCACCAACACCCATATATTGACATGAAATATATATAGGTGTTTTTTATAAAAGGTTTAAACAATTTATCCAACCTAAGACCTATCAAGAAAATGTTGAAAAATAATAGTATATCTTCAGCGAATAAACAATCGAACCAACTAGTTACCTAAATTATTCCATTTATATTTCAAAACTCACTAATTTTCACTCACCTAAAATCATATTGAACTAGGTAATATAATGTTAAAAACATAAATATATGAAATGTTACCCAACATCCAATTTCAAACTGAATTGGTCTCTGTAAACCCAACATCACATATCCCAACACTCCAATAATCAACATAAGTAATTCCACATTTCTTTATAAGCACATAACATCCAAATAAAAACTAGAAATATTAATAAAATATCCATTACATACCCATAACCATATATTAAAATCAAGATATGGTAGAATATTTTTAATAAAAATAATAACTTAATCCCTTACAAACCATATATATAGACACATGTGGTTACCAAAATCTATTAAAATTTTGATATACATACACACTATAACCTCAAGATGCTATATCTTGAATATAAATGTACTTCATAAAAATGAGACAGAAAAACCCATATATGTACACAAATTATAACCATAAAACATTATAACATGAATATACTCTAAACTAATACTATTTAAAAATTGGATAGTAGTTTTGGGTTAGTAGAAAATGATTTTTATCATTGATATCCATGATTTGGGAACAAAAAAATACAAGGCACGGATTGGGTGATTATTGAATTATATGACATCATGGGAAGATAATTATTAATTAAAATACATTAATTGATAATTAATTGTACATAAACCATTATAAAGGAAAATTATTATACCCAATACAATATATACAACTATCACCCCACATAATAATCCATATTACAAAACTAATCTAGAATAATCTATTACACTTCTATTCATAATATACATCAACATTTATTACCAATTTATTATCATTTCATATTAATATAATACAATCTTATTTATAAAGATCCATAATAAATTATTAATTAATAAACACATTATTAATATAATTATAAAGATATATGTTTCAATCTTATAATTTTAATTACCATAATCAATGTTGTTTACATACTTAATAAATATTTTTACCTCTACAATATCAATTCTCTCACATAATCCCTTCATCTAATAATTCAACGAATCTAAGGTTACATATACCAGTAAAATAATATTTTAATACACCAACAATTAATCATTATAGTTACTTAATCTATTCAACTTTATATATTATCTCTAATCAAATAAATACATCACATCTATTAATTCATTAGTTATACACCATTCTATAATTAATGGGTTTTAAGACACATCTAATCATACTCAACGAAGGTTATTGCACAAATGAAATGTAGGGAACTATGAAAAAAAATCTTATAGTCTAATGAAAGGAGTCCAACTTAATAAAACAATTGTATCTTTATCCCTATAATATTTCAAAAATATCCCCATCATCGCACCATCAAACTCAACAATTCACTACCATAATATAATAAATAGATCATAACAGTCACTATATCACAAAACCATACCATATAGGTAAATACAAATATTTTAATGTAATTTAGATAAATAATACTATTTAATAATCAAAGGATTCTAGTAATATTTAATGTTAACAAGCATCGAAACTAAATTAAACACTCGAATCAAACCTAAATACCTCCTTGAAACAATATTGATTAGTACTCAATAATAATGTCTCTAGACATCACTATTTAATTAATATATTTTATGTAATCCATTTTTTAATAATATATTTAGAAACCATAAAAAATTAATGAAGTGACCCCCACTTGTAATAATTATTAACTAATAAAAATAGTTTAGAATATCTCTTTCATATAATGAAATTTTAGAGAGTACATAAATAATTATCAATACTATGTTTAATATACTATCATCTTATTATCATAATATTGATAAACAATTATTAATTACTTTCATTCATAAAATATAACAATGAAATAAAAAAATTAAATATCTATTTACTCCATTTAATAACAATAGAAAATAACATAATCATAATCATAATTTCATGTGAAACCACACTCCCCATCCAATTTAAAAATTTCTGGTTTATTTTATTGTTTTTGATAATTACTACCCATTACCCATTTATACCTATATAATGTTAAAACAATAGTTACCTATAATAATATATTATATGTATTTTATACCCTAAATCATTAAAATACTTTAATTATAATCATGAAAGATGGGTTTTAGGGTGATAAACACCCCAAAAAACATCATGATGGAACCACGATCCCTAATGACTTAATTCCCCATAAAATCTCCATCAACATATGAGGAAGAATACAAGAAATAGTTAAAAGGTCTTTGAAAGTATATAGGCAAAGAATAAGAGAGGAATAATGATAATAAATGTGATAAAATGTGATTCCATGGATTAATGGATTTTGATATATAGGGAAAGAGGTCGGGTATCAATCATAGGAACCTAGGTTTTAAAAAAAATTCCACTATAGAATCCGAGGGTGTGGAAGAAGGAATAATGTTAAAGGATTCAAGTGGAGAATTGAATTTATAGATAAATATTAAATATGTAATGATGTGGGGTGAGAACAATATATCACACCAAATTGATTTCGTATCCAATAATTATAATGTAATCTCCCATCATTGATCCAAAATTACTTATAGTAAATGAAAATTTCACTTATGAGAATTATAGTGGCCATGGTGTTGTCATCGGTTTCATTACACACATATAAAACCCTTTGTTATTGCAATATAATTACTCAAACTTCTCACAAAAACCAAATGAACAATAGAATCAACACATGGTCCTACCTATGCACCATGATGTCACAATCACTAGGTAAAGATACAAGTAATCTGTTAACTAGGGATTCATGATGAAACCAAAATAATCTCATCACAATAGATAACTACATTGGATTTTAAAAACCCTATATAAAATTAAGCCACATAATTCACACCAAAATAGACATACTACACTCCCAAATCATCCTTATTAAGATTAATTTTTAATAAAATGATTATCCTATAGAAAAAAATCAATGAAACATAATTTAATCCTACACATGTAATATTAACCCATTGAATCTCATACTTTTCTCAAAATATCACATCTTCTATAACATCATTAGAAAAAACCATTACACTGCAACCCAATTTGTTTGACCGACTAAAAAATCAACAATAATTAATGATAATGGAATGATTTTTCCTGAAAAATTTAAAAACCATCCAATATCCCTTTCAATAATACTAGGATGAATAAACACCCACTAACAGTGGGAACACTAATAAAAATAAAAATGGGTACCCTAAAAAATTATTGTCTATTACCTTATATTCATACCAAATAATTATATCCTTCATGAAATAAAACCAAATCCTAGTAGTAAATGGAATCAATAAATAAAACCACCTATAACAAACATGTAACATAGAGATCTCTATACAATTGAAAAAGAAATAACACAATATTAGAAGAAACGAACAAAATCATACTACTTATTATCACCTAATTACTCAACCAAACACATTTTATATCATAAAAAATAAATAATCAAATATTATAGGATGTTTATCAAAAAAAATATCTCATATAACAAGGTACAAACTTCTAATCCATCGTATCACCATGAGACACAAACCAGGTAAATAACACACCAACTCAACACAATTTACCAAATGATATAAATCTTTGCATATTATTCCAAATAAAATTCATCATCTATAAAGATAAACTCAAAGTAATTAATAAAATGGGAGTCATTATATAAATAGATCTTAAGAATCGACATGTATAAAAAGGTTTTCATCAGTTATAGTTTTGGATGAATTTCCATCCAATATAAAAACTCATATATATGCTTGTACACCTCAAATGGTCTAAAAACTCATGGAGAAAGAAAAAACATATAACCTGAGATTAAAAGTATATTATGAGGATATATATTTGAGAATATATTATATATATTCTTTAAATCTAAATTCAACCACCTATGATCATCATAATAATTTTGGTGGTCTTACTTTTCCTTCTTATGCTCACAATTTAACTACACATTTTCTACAATGATATTTACCAATTCCAATGTGAGAATTAATGACTCTCCAACATCAGTTCCATATAATAAATGATTATAAGTTTGTAAATAATATGATTTAAATGGTTTAATATCAATATATGAGTTATATCTATTATAATAGTAGTAATCAAAAAAGGCTAGGGTTTTCACCCACATAACTAAAAAATCAACAATAAATCCACACAACATGACTTCGAATGTCTATATAGTCCACCTTGTATAACCTCACATCACTGAATAATTTTATTACATATGATTAAAATGATCCTAAATAATGATTAACACACTTAAATTCAAATTATATAAAACTAGATTCATTATATCACATGATTATACATATATCCCCAAGAACACACACAATAATTATTTATAATAAACATCAAAAATAAAATTTAAGATTCACTCAGTAGTTTCTAATAAGTGTTTTTTTTTCAACAAAACTAGATCCACCATAATGAAAGTAGATGCACTAATACATTTTGTTAAAATGGTTATGAAATCAATAGAAATGTCCTCCAACTTCCAATTTAGAATACCCAGTTTCTAAATAAATCCACTAAGATCATGATAATCCATCTTCACATTTTTGGTGTAGAAAAAATAAATATTTAAACTCCATGATTAAATGCATCATCCTATAATAAGAATATAACTATTTATTGTGTGATATATCTTGGTCACATGGATAAACTAATAATTGTGAGATAAAGAAATTCAAATATCCACCTCATGAATAGTTGATAAAAAAATATCATATATTGAATAATATCTCAAATCCAATCATCCTTATAAAATTCTTTTAGGGATTCATGAAAAGAAACATTACCCCTATAATTAATCCTAAATATATATCCACTATGATGATTTTACTTACTATAAAAAATATTATTTCACAATAATATTATAGCGATACCCTCTACAAACAAATGCCTTAATACTAATATGTAAGGTTGAAAACAACTATATCACTCACCAACATATTTATAATCAATAATTATATCTCCATAAAACATCATAATAAACCCAAATAAAGATGAAGTTGTAAAATATTGAATTTTTTCTAAACAATTTGTGACGATTAAAAGACAATATGTTTCATTTTTTATTATTTTTTAACATTATGTAATACTCAATGACTTCTTTTAATGTTTTAAAAGAACATACATAATGATTCCCACATTATTGAGGAATTATTAACAATATGTTAATTTCTATACATAATATATTTTTCATCAAGAATTATTTATGTATTGAAGAAATGATATTTGGAATTAAAAATTGGAACTAGAGGTGAGTGTATAGATTGTAATTTATAATTGATTTATTTCACATGTATAATTGATGATGAATTTAAGAAATGAGATTTGGAATTGAAAAGGTGAATTTTAGTTGAGTGTGTGGATTGAAATTTAAATTTGATATATTTTACTCTGAATATAAGCCTGTATATTAGAAAAAAATTGGGGAATAATTCACATGATAAGGGTAATACTCAATCACACATGTGTGGGGGAATATATCAACATTGTGGTAGATCTATCTCAATGATATCACAATTAAAGGTATGTCGCATGCGTTGGATTATTGGGTTTGTACTAAATATTTCAATATTATTGGTGTATTCTCAATTATGTTTAGAAGAATAAATAAATAGGATATGAAAACTAGTTAGTGAAAGTTAAACCGAGATTGCACCTCCTTACACATAGTTTAACAATGAATAAAAGAAGTTAACTTTTAATGTTGAATCTTACTAACATAAGAATCAAAGAGAGATTCATTTTTTTATCATTTAGTGTTAATCATCTTATAAATATATTCATAAAACAAACTTAGGTAATTAATTATTTCAGCATCGTCTGATCAAAGATCCAATTTCGTCACCAACCTCATGCTTCTCCTATGTGTTTTAGGATTTTATTTATTCTATGAAAATTCTCTTCTGATGTATCCAAACCCATGATTATCAAGAAGAAGTTAAAATCAGAATACAAGATACCCTAGATTTACATGCCAAATCCATTTATTCAATTTTATATAAAAAATAGAAAACAACATGAATCCTACATCTATTATGGGGATTAAATTTCATTGATAATTGTTATCACATTCAAAAAATGGTTTAATGATGTTTGATAATGAAGAATCTAAAATAATATTAGGTTATTTAATGAATTATGATGATAGAGGAAAACGACTTTATGATTAGGAAAGTTAGTAATTTACTAAGACATGTAATTTTATTTCATGAACTATAGTTGTTTAAGAAATAATAATAAATTTTGGTGATGATAAAAATTTAAGAAGTGGAGTTTTTTAGTGGAGTGGGTATACTGATAACTCTAAGAACTCATCGTTTGATGTATGGGGAATATGTGAATTGAATGAGAGAGATTTTATTATTTGTAAAGTATTTTCTCTTTGTTAACATGAGTAGAGAAATATATTTTGATTCTATTTATTATACCAATAATATTTGATAAAAATTTAGCATGAAAATCAGGGGAAGTATTGTTTACAGGTTCACGAGAGTTTTCAAGTATTATTTTTAATGTGATGAAGAAAGAGCTCAGTGTACAGTGATTAGCCACACTAATGTAGAAGAATAAATTCTATGATATAATTATACTTACTTGATTAATCATGAACATATGTGTTGTGTAAAATTTTTAAATGATGTTTCTCAGTACTGAGAAAGTTTAACCAAGTATTTTCTTTAGTGATTAATTATAAGGAACTGGCCATTAATCATTCATGCATTGAAAATTAAATGTGAGGTAGTTTTTATACATGTGATTGAGATATTCTCTTGAGGTTTTTCCTTTATGAAGGATTGGTGGATGTGCAACATGAGCCTCAAAATTTATAAAAAACATATAATGTAGTAATGTGGATTTAAAAAATTATCATTAAGAATAATAGTGAGTTTTTAATTGTTAATACTCAAACAATACATTAAAATCATGTAGAGTTTGGATTAATTCAGTAATTTCATGTGAACTATTTTTTGAAGAAGAAAGTGAGTTTCACATATTTGAGAGGTACAATTTCTAAAGTAGAAAATTAAATGCATCTAAAATTAAAAATATATAAATGATATATGATTTAATAAGTTGAGAAGAACCAAAATATAATTAATAGTTTTGTGTAAACAAATTTATTCAGTATTTTTTGTAGATCAGGTAAGTGTAAACATATTTAAATTTTTCTAGAAAGATAAACCATCCATTCAATTTGGTAGAAATGATGTTGAGATACCAGAAGCTAAAAGGATCTAATAATTTATGGTGAGAAGAAGAACTATTTTCATGAAGAATATTTTTATTAATGAACATAAAAATTAATATGTACATCACCCATAATATATATTTTTGATAAATAATTTTAACAATTGTATATAGGAGGTTAGGAAGGGAATTAAATACATAGTGGGATTGAATTATAGATTGCAAAATATTTTCAAGATATATCTAAAACCGTTAGATTTTAATATAAATAAAATATGTTGGATTTTAGTATAATAAAGATAATGGGAGACACCCTTATATAATAATTAGTGATACGTCGTAATGTGAGTTCTTTGTCAATAATTTCTGGGGATTCTATATATCAATAATCACATTTCATTATTAGAGGATAATCTATGTATGAGATCAACCCAAATAATGACAAGACACAGTCACACACATTATGAGATAAAATTGAAAAAATAATCATGTTATTTATGGTTCATTATGTAGGTTTCGGGCGCAGCGGAAGCGCGTTGTTTGGAGTGCCCAACTTTAATTTTAACATTAAATGATGTTTAATCCGAGATCCATCATGATTTAAAATACAAGATCATCGGAATAGATTGTAGAATGGAAAAAGAAAATAAGTTTCCCAGAACCCTCGAGATAGGATCAGGATATGTTGATTATAATTAATTTGATTAATTCATAAGAATTACCTCGATGGAATTCATTCATGGTTGATGCCTCTAGTCACGATCCTATGACCCGTCATTGTGTTGTAAAATCCAAGTGCATGATTCCTCTAAAGGTGATCCACACGTGCTCCACGTATCTCCAGACCTCGCTGAAGGGAACTCCTGGAGCTAGCGTGGAAGATCCTTCGCTTGCGATGTCCGTCTTCGATCTTCTTGATCTGGTGGAGGATCTTTCTTTCGTAACATAAAAGCGTTCTTGGTGGAAAGGGAATTCTATCTTGGCTTGAGAGTATTTCCAATCCGTTGTGCACAACCCAAATGGATCACCCTCTATAGAATAATGTAATTGGGATTTATAATACTTAGAACAATAAAATGAATTAATTGCTCATAAGCATTTAATCATGTCATTTAATTCTTAGTAATGCCCCATGTCTTAATAATGACAGTTGACCATTATTACTTGACATGCATCCAATGTATCACATTTAATATTATTTAATTAAATAAACAATATTTTCTCACGAGTCCCGAAAAAACAAACTACACGGCATGTATTTAAAAATATACACGGCGTGTACTTTTATTTTTCCAGTTTTATTTATTTTCCTCCACCACATTTAATAGAATTTGAGTAATGGATATTTCTTTCTTAAATAAATATAACTGTATTACTCGCTAATAAATACATATTATTTCATGCACAATATATTCTCTTGAATAACTAGTGTGGAAATAAATGCGATCAGACATCCTTGAATAATTATTAAACCACAATCGGGAATAATATTTATTTAACTTGTTAAATTAATATATAACTGAGATACATGGAAACACTTACTGTGTGACCCTCTAGGCCTCTTTCACAGTGACATTTGGTGGAGCCTACCTAAAGTCCAATGTTAGCATCTTGAAACATGCCAAGGCACCCATAGAGAAAGAAGTTAACGCCGCAATGACGTGTCACCTCCTACGAATGCTTACCGTGTAATATAATCCCTTTGTCTCGATATCTTTAATCAAGAGGGTTTCTTGCTAGTGCCATCAACCCATGTGCTCGATTATTCTGTCTTTGACTTCCCGGAATTGAATTGGCCCATACCTTACCATGGACATGGATTTATGTAGACTATATCAATTCCATCAAAGGGCCTGAGATATCTACTTCTGTTAAGGAACAAAAGGGGCAAATCCTTTCTCGCATTATCTATTAATGCAGTATTACTCGTGACATACCCAACATATCCTCCCTTGCAGGGAACAGTGTGTTGTCATAGTTTTATTCAATACATCTAAGTGCGCGAGTTGTAATACTCATTAATAATAATCTTAATGTCTAAGGACCAATACACACTTCCGTAGATAGGAACATCCAATCACACTATGAAATTTGGATTTCCTACTAGCGGGTCTCGTTCTAATAATATCCTCCTGGATATTACCAAGGGCACACACCATGAGAATGTGCCTCAATGAATTATGATTCCTCACCCCTAATGACCTATATTATTTGTGACCCTCAAATAATATCATCCGTCCATAGAAGATACTTTCAAGAATAGTGTTATGGCACTTATGGGTTCTAATCATAGCAGGGATCCGCTACGACCCTTTAATGAAACATCTATCCTTTGGACATCATCACATGCATTGTCATGCAGAAGAAAAATCAAGATGTGATAAAGATTTTGTTAATGAATAAAGTACAAAATAGTAGTTTCTAGGACACTAAGTCTAACAGACTCCCACTTGGACTAGAGCCAACTGCTAACAACCTTTAACCTGCTAGCTCTCACATGATATTCAGGCTTCTACTGAGATAGGCCTTTAGTCATGGGGACTGCCACGTTATCTTCTTTGGACACTCTATTCACTGCAATATCACCCCTCTGATATAAATCCCTCAAGAGGTGATAATTCCAGAGTATGTGCTTTGTCTGTTGATGTGACCTTGGTTCTTTGGAAAGAGACACCACTACAGTATTATCACAAATACAATGTAATGGTATCATTACTGCTAGGCCCCACATCTAGCTCTTAGACAAAGTTCCGAATCTAGACGGCTTCCTTGGCTGCATCAGAAGCCGCTATATACTCGGACTCCATTGTAGAATTGGCGAAAACTGTCTACATTGAACTCTTCTAACTCACAGCTCCTCCATTGAGACAGAAAACATATCCAGATTGCGACTTCAGATCATTCTGATCTGTCTAAAAACCAGCATCATCATACCCTCTGATGAAAAGCTCCTCATATCCTCCATAAACTAGGAACATATCCATAGTTCTTCTCAGATACTTAAGTATAGTCTTAACAATAGTCCAATATTGTTCCCCTGGACCTGCTTGATATCTCCCTACCATGTTCAGTGCATAGGCAACATCATTCCTGGTACATAACATAGCATACATGATGGATCCTATAGCTGAGGCATATGGGATCTTGCTCATCTTATCTTTCTCTTTTTGTGTCTGAGGACACATTTTCTTAGAAAGATGTAAGCCATGTGCCACTGGAACCAATCTTCTCTTGGATTATTCCATATTAAATCTTTTTAGTATCTGGTCAATGTATGTACCCTAACTTAGTCCAAGCAGACTCTTGGATCTATCAGGAATGATCTTGATCCCTAGAATGTAGGCTGCTTCACCTAAATATTTCATGGAGAAGCATTTGTTAAACCAGTCCTTAACTGACTATAAGGCTGGTACATATTTTCCAATAAGCATTATTTCATCAATATATACTACTTGGATAATGACCTCATTCCCATTAAACCGCTTATAAACTCATGGCTCACATTCATTCTTAATGAAACCAAATTTCTTTATGGCTTCATCAAATCAAATGTTCCATGACCTGGATGCTTGATTTAATCCACAAATGTATTTCTACAACTTGCAAACCCGTTTGGCTTCACCTGGTGTTACAAACCCTTCTGGTTGTGTCATATAGACATCTTTGTAAAGGTTCCCGTTAAGGAATGTTATTTTGACATCCATCTGCCAAATCTCATAGTCATGGTAAGCTGCAATGGAATGTATGATTCTTCTGGATTTAAACATGGAAACTGGCGAGAAGGTTTCATCATAGTCATTTCCATGATGCTGTCTGAATCCTTTAGCCACCAGCCTTGCTTTATAGGTGCTAACTTGACCTTTGATGTCCAGCCTTTTCTTGAATACCCATTTGCATCCAACTGGATTTACATCAACTGGCTCATCGACCATAACCCAAACATGGTTGTGATACATGGAATCCCCCTCAGAATTCATAGCTTCTAGCCATATTGCAGTCTCTGAGCTTTTTACTAATTCCTTGTTGGAGAGTGGTTCATCATTGTCCAACAATAATGATTCACCATCCTCTGTGACTAGGAAACCAAATCTCTCTGGTTCCCTTACCTCTCTTGAGCTCATACACAGTACTTGTGTTTCTGGAACCTCTTCCACATGATCCTGTTGAACTTGTTCATGTACCAACTCTTGTTTATCTTGAGCATCAACTTCGTCGAAGTCAATCTTTCACCCACTATCCTTCTTGAGGATGTGATCCCTCTGTAGAAAGAATGCTTGTCTGGCGACAATCACTTTCTTTTCATGAGGGTTATATAGGTAATATCATTTAGTTTTATTTGTATATCCTATAAAGATACACTTCGTGCCCCGAGGTGGTAGTTTGTTGCCTAATATGTCCTTAACAAACACCTTGCATCCCCATGCACTTGTTTGCGACAAAGTGGGTTTCCTTCCATTCCATTACTTAGATGGAATTCCATTTGCCTCCTTAGTTGGTACTCGGTTTAATATGTATTTTGCGGTTTGTAATGCATATCCCCAAAATGATAATGGAAGATCCACATGACTCATCATCAACCTCACCATGTCTAAAAAGGTGTGGTTCCTCCTTTCACTAACACCATTCCACTGTGGTGTATAAAGAGGAGTGAGCTGAGATAGAATCCCAGACTCCCGTAGAAGATCGATGAACTCTTGGTTCATATATTCTCCACCTCGATCCGATCGAAGCTTATTTATCTTCTTTCCAAGCTGATTTTCTAATTCATTCTTGAATTCCTTAAATTTCTATAAGGCTTCTGACTTATACCTCATTAAGTAGACAAATCCGTATCTACTCAAATCATCATTAAAATTAATGAAGTAAGAATATCCACCTCTAGCTTCTACTGGAAATGGTCCACAAACAACTGTGTGTACCAATCCTAGAAGCTATGTGGCCCTTTCACACTGTCCACCAAAAAGCGTCTTGGTCATTTTACCTTGTAAACAAGCGTGACATCAATCAAGTTGTTTTAACTCAATTGAGTCTAAATAGCCATCTTGGCAGTGCTTTGTCAAGCGATTCTCATTCACATGACCAAGGCGGTGATGCCACAACTGGGTGATGTATGAGTAATGTGAGTCTGTTTTGTTATCGATTGCCAACACTTGGATTTCATAATTTAATACATACAAACCATTATTCAAATGTGACATACCATAACATACATTGTTCTTATAAAAGAGACAACCCTTATTTCCAAACATGAAAACAAATCCATCCATATCCAAACAAGATACAGAAATTATGTTCTTGGTAACACTAGGCACAAAATAATTTTTTGTAAAACCAAAATCATGCCATTTGGCAATGAGAGGTGTTAGTCACCAATAGCCAACACAGTTGGCCTTGCACCATTGGCAGCTCGAAGATCGAACTATCCTATGGCGATCATTCTAAATCTACTTGGTTCTTACATTTGAATACATATGTGAGCCCCAAAAGCTGTATCTAATACCCAATGTGTAAAAATAGAAAGATTACACTCGATAACGAATGCACATTTAGCATCCCCATGCTTCTGGGTGCAGTTCCTCTTCCAGTGGCCCTACTTGCCACATGCAAAACACTGCCTCTCGTTCCTTGCCCTGCCTCTGGATATTCCCCTTCTTGGAAGGACGGTGCTCGGGGGCCTCAGACCGTTTATAAGTATTTGGCCCTTTTCCCTTGTCCTTCCTTTTCCTGTTCACCATAAGGACCACGATATTGTCACGCCCCATGTCCTTATCTACCTGGAGAATCAAGGTCAGAAGCTCCTATAGACTCTTCTCATTGCCGCTCATATTATAGTTGACTATGAAGCTAGAGAAGGTCTTGGGCAGTGATGATAGGATGAGATCTGTATGCAACTCATCCGGGAATTTAATCCCTAAGATGTCCAGGCATTCAATGTATCCATTAATCTTGACTACATGAGGCCCAGCTGGCGCAGACTTTCCAAGCTTCATGGTGAACAAAGCATTGGAGATCTCATACCTCTCCTATCTCTCCTTCTCTAGGTAGAGATCTTTAAGGTGATATATCATGTTATATGTGTCCATGTTTTCATGTTGCTTCAAAAGATCATTAGACATGGCCGATAGAATGAAACACTAGACATTTGTGGCATTATCCATGTGTTTCATATAGAGAGACAATTCCTCATCACTGGCCTCCTTCCCAGGCGCAACTGGAATAGGCTCTTCTAGCACATACAATTTCATTTCATGGCGAAGGACGATGCATAACTCCTCTGCCACTCTTGGAAATTGGTGCCAGTGAGAAGGTTTTCCTTCTCGAGTATGGTGCGCAATGATATGTTTGACTTCATTTTCATTCCGTTTCTACAAATTAAGATGGCCAAAGGTTTATTACTTTATTACAAAAATGAGACAAATAAATAAATTAATAATTATTAGTCTCCCACTATTTTATCGAAATCCAATATCCCTCACAATTGACTTCGGAATATTCTGTTACCTGAATATTCTAATCGCAAGGATCCATATTTCCCTTCGCATTACCCCTACTAGGGTTGTTCAAGCAACTTGAAGGGTTTTCGGTAGGCATTCCAAATTCCAGCTGCATTAACTCACAGCTCCTTGATCTGCTGAGTGGACTCCCCAATCCTAAAATCCTTTTATTTTGGATTTCCTCTACCTTTGCCTCTTGGTTACACCAAGTCCTACTGTGGCAGTCAACCCTTGATGCGACCCAAGTCAAGTCAACCAAAAACCTTGAATTAGATTTCCCTGATAATTGAAAGCACCCTAACTAGGGTTGGTCTGGAACTTTGAACTATGGTTTCATTCTAACCATGATTATGGAAGGCTTATACCGACTTAATATATATTTTGAGGGATTTTATCTTCATACGTAAATTTCCATTTTGTTATCTTTGATTACATTATTGTTAATATTAAGTGGGATATACTTAAGTGATTAACCATGCCTAAGATAATATTTACGTATAAACCGGTTTTTATTTTAGTTCCATCTTGCATGATTGTTATATTCATTAATTGTGTGATCATGACAACGAACCAAAAATAAATAAACCATGAAACTGACAAAAATAAAACAAATGGTATGATCATGATCTTGTTCTATTGGTTAGTTTATCTAGTGGTTGATAAACTAACCCCAGACCTAGGGGAGAAACACCCTTAACCATGTGGGTTCTTGTTTACAGCTTTACACCTGTCCATCTTGGTATCTCCTTGGATTTGTTTCACCTCGACTCCTGAATTGATCCACCTCCACTAGCTTGGGAGTCCCATCCATTACATATGAATTTATATCACACACAGGTGAGGGGTAGAAAAGGGATTTTACAAAAAAGAATCCTTGGGTGCGCAGACCCTACATATTAATGAGGAGATGGCTCGCATGCCAACAAATTTAATTTAAACAAATAAATTAAAAGAAACCATTCACATACAAAGGTCTCGGTCTAGGTCATGATCATCCATACACGCAACAGTATTTACGCATAAATAAAACTAGCATTCAATTCTTTAATTCTTGTTGATTAAGATAAATCATGCTTGAATCAATTAATTATCTTTCATTAATCAATCCTTATATCTTAAACCCTTTTCTGAATTTCCTTGAGATTCTCATCCATTATAATTTTAAACAAAGAAATTCACTTAAAATTATCCTTGTACGTAACTTTTACCTTGGAGGAAACCCGGTGAATTCCCATTCATTACGTAGATGTGAAATTAAACAGATATATATAAAACACCTATCACGTGTTGTGCCTCAGCTTTATGCCTGCACTGTGTTACACGTCTCAAGGGTTTGTATAATATAATAATTAAATTTTAATAAATATGCTTAATTTGGGTGAGTACACGGCATGTAGTTCTGACTACACGTCGTGTACTTTTCTTCACCGTCCATCCTAAGTACACGCCCAAGGACATGGAGTGTTAATGTACTTCGGAAATTTTCGGAGTACACAGCGTGTTCAGTGGTCTCACACTGTGTAGTTTCCGCTTTACATGGATTCAAACCGGGAAAGCCGTGTACGGGGTACATGGCCCAACCCGAACCCGTAGGGACTACACGCCATGTTCAGTTGGACCACACATCATGTAATCTGGAAACCGTGCACCACCTGTTTCCAGTCAACACACGGTGTCATAAATTACCTCAATACATGGCCTGATTTGACGGATCGGTCAATGCATTGAACCTAGACTACATGTCGTGTATTTCTGAATACACTTCTTGTATTCTGGTGTTGTACGGCCAGAAACGTTTGGCTCCTCCGGATGAGTTCCTCAATTTTGTTTTTATCAAAATTAAATGAGAATATCGTTTCTATGAGGTGAACGAGAAATGAGGGAGGAGGAATGG
Organism: Viscum album; assembly: GCA_963277665.1. NCBI lineage: Eukaryota > Viridiplantae > Streptophyta > Magnoliopsida > Santalales > Viscaceae > Viscum > Viscum album. The sequence goes on from OY728156.1 coordinate 896,685,027, forward strand.
ATCTCGATATTCAAATTTCTAGAACGATTAAACTTGAATTGAAAAAACTAAATTATTAAATGTGTAAATCCCCAATGAAAAACTAAATAATTATAATCAACTATATGATCCCTTTGATGCCACTTATAGGTTCTGGGCGAAGCAGAAGCGCGTTGGTGGGAGTGACCAACTTTAATTTTAACATTAAATGACGTTTAATCCAAGATCTGTCATGATATAAAATGCAGGATCTTAAGAATTGAACGAAGAACGGAAAAATAAAAGAAGAGTCTAGGAACCCTCAATATAGGATCATCATATGTTGATTATAATTAATTTAATTAATTCATAAGAATTACCTCGATGGAATTCATTCTTGGTTGATGCCTCTGGTAACGATCCTGTGATCTGTCATTGCATCGTAGAATCCATGTGCATGATTCCTCTAGCGGTGATCCACACATGTTCCACGTATCTCCAGACATCACCAAATGGAACTCCGGGTGCTAGCGCAAAAGATCCTTCGCTTGTGATGTCCTTCTTTGATCGCCTTGATCTTGTAGAGGATCTTGCTTTCGTAACATGAAAGCATTCTCGGTGGAAAGGGAATTCTCTCTTGGCTTGAGAGTATTTCCAATTCGTTGTGCACAACCCAAATGGATCACCCTATTGAGAATAATGTAATTAGGATTTATTATATTTAGAATAATAAAATGAATTAATTTATCATAAGCATTTAATCATTTAATTTAATTCTTAGTAATTCCCCATGTCTTAATAATGATAGTTGACCACTATTACTTGACATGAATCCAATGTATCACGTTTAATATAATTTAATTTAAAAAAATATTTTCTCACGAATCCCGAAAAAACAAACTACATGGCCAGTATGTAAAAACATACATGTCGTGTACTTTTATTTTTCTAGTTTTATTTATTTTCCTCCACCTCATTTATTAAGCCTTGAGTAATGGATATTTATTTCTTAAATAAATTTAAATGATTTACTCACTAATAAATACATATTATTTCTCCCACAATATATTATCTCGAATAACTAGTGTTGAAATAAATGCGATCAGACATCCTTGAATAATTATTAAACCAGAATCGGGAATAATCTTTATTCATCTTGTTAAATTAACATTTAACTAAGACACATGGAGACACTTAGTGTGTGACCCTTTAGGCCTCTTTCTCAGTGGCATTAGGTAGAGCCTTCATAAAGTCCAAGGTTAGCGTCTAGCAACACGCCAAGGCACCCATATATGGAGAAGTTAACGCCGAAATGATGTGTCACCTCATACGAACGTTTACCATGTAATATAATCCATTTGTCTTGATATCTATAATCAAGCGAGTTGCATGCTAGTTCCATCAACAGATGTGCTCGATTATTCTTTCTTTGACTTCCCAGAATTGAACTCGCCCATACCTTACCATGGCCATGGATTTATGTAGACTATATCAATTCCATCAAAGGGCATGATATATCTACTTCCGTTATGGAACAGAAGGGACAAATCCTTTCTCGCATTATCTATTAATGCATTATTACTCGTGACACACGAAATGTATCCTACCTCATTGCAAACAGTTTGTCGACACAGTTTTCTTCAAAACATCTAAGTGTGCGAGTTGTAATACTCATTAATAATAATCTTAAATTCTAAGGACCAATACACAAGTCCGCAGATAGGAACATCCAATGACACTATGAAATGTGAATTTCCTACTACCGGGTCTCGTTCTCATAATATCCTTCTCGATATTACCAAGGGCGCACACCATTAGAGGGTGCCTCAATGTCTTATGAGTCATCACCCCTAATGACCTGTATTATTTATGCCCCTCATATAATATCATCCGGCCATAGAACACAATTTCAAGAATAGTGTTATGGCACTTCCGGGTTCTCATCATAGTAGGGATCTGCTACGACCCTTTAATGCAACAGTTGTCCTAAGGGCATCGTAACATGAATTGTCACGTAGAAGAAAAATCAAGATGTGATAAAGCTTTCATTAATGAATAAAGTACAAAATAGTTGGTTCTAGGCCACCAACTCCAACACATTCATTATCTTTCTTATGGGAGAGGTGAAAAATTAATGAATGAGGAACCAATTTAACAAATGATCACAAAAGTGTATTTGAGAAGAATAAATTGTAAAAAATAACATCATTCATTATCCGATATCCTTTTAAATTATATATAAGAACTAGGTTACATCAAAGTGGTATTAATGGAAAGTTCCATAAAAAAATATATAACTATTATTGAGAAAAATGATATCTATTTTGAAAGTGGTCAATAATATAGGAGTTACATTCTTTGATGGAAAGAATTTTTACATACTGAAGTAGAAACTTCATTCATATATTATATAACAGGTAATTGACGTTACTGATGCCATAAAAGTGTGTTCTATCCAAATTTGAATATATTCTACCATGAAATATACTAGTAAGAAAAATATTCAAGTTTCTTAGAATGGAAGAAATGATATTTTTTGTCTATGTTTGATAGTTTGTTTACTATGTCAATGATATAAAAAACAATTGAAAAAGATATGGGATAAATAAAAAATATATATGAATGACATGTGAAAATAAAAGAAGCCTAAATATAGACATAAAGTTAAATGTATGATGATATCCACATGGTTGATGATTAAACTATGAATGACTAAATTACTATAGAAAATGAGACTGTAAGTCATATTAGTGGTTTTTGAAATATATTGGTTAATTTTACTATTTTTCAAGAAAATGATGTGGGATTTTACTAATGGACGTGATCTAATGATTTATTCCTTTAGAAAAATTGGAGACCAAACTATTTTTGAGTCACATAATACACTCCTCAATTATAATATGAGAAAATATCATATAGTAATAATGAAAGTCAAGGTGGAAAGATAATTCAGTCTATTAAAAATATTAATCTGAAGGAAAATAGAGATTAACCATTCTATGATTCTTATGAGGATAAGTTAAGTGAGGAAAATTTAAAAATATTTTTTTATCTTATTACCAATGATTTTTGATGATGAAAAAAAATTAATTTTTTCCTCTTTTAAATTTATTTAATTCTGATAAAATTATACATTTAAAATTTATTGTCCCAAAAAATTGATGGTTATGAGAGTGATGATGAAGAAGAAGACTACACAACAATAAGATCATGGAAAATAAAGATGAAATATATATATTAATGGAATAACAAGAAAATTTGATGAGTACTAATATTGATGAAGACACTCCAACATGGAGTGAATGATAAAATGATGGTAATGATCGAAATAAGAAACTATTATAGAACAATTTTAGAGGTACAAAGAATCTTAAAAAAGTTATGTTAATGATGATATCAGTTACCAACAGTGTGTGTTGTGATATGAAATTTTATCATGTTTTGACCAAAAAATAGAGATAAATAAAATCATTGAATTAATTGTCAAATGGAAAATCAAGGAAGAAAATAATTTTAATTAAATTGTAATGGTGTAAAATAAATACAATTTTATAATTATAGAATATGAAAATATATTAAATGACATTAATGGGAACGTAGATGAAAGAATGGTGGAAATAAAATAAATATAATATAAATTTACTGAAGTAATAAGTACATTGAAGATGATGAAAATAGATTTTGGAAAATGTGTTGGACGTTAAGGATGGACCATCCAAATGTAATTTGAAAAATTGACCAAAGAAGAATGTATTTGATATTCATGACTATTATACTGATGATTAATCTATTAAATATAGTGGTATATGTTTTTTCAAAAATGAAATTATTTCGAATGATGATGATAGTGTGAAAAAAAATAGTTTATTAAATAATGATCCCCCAGAATATAAAATTTTTGTCTAGTTAAAAAGTGGTTTATGATAAATATAATAGTCAAAATTATGGAAGAAAATGATTTAGAGGTTACAAAAAGAGTTGTTGTAAATTTAGGAACAGATCCTAAAATAGATAGTATAATATTGAACATCCACATAATTTACACACATAAATGTAAAGTAGTTGTTGAATAAAAAGGTGAATCATTTTTTGAAGGCGGAAACACTTAAATTTTAGATGTTTTTTAAGGACAACCATTAAAGTTGTATATTCAAAATAAATTTGATTTTCTAATAATTATCTATGAATAATGTGATCAATAAGGTAATTGTGCAAGAGAATTCAAGAATGAACTTATCTGATAGTTTCTATTGAAATAGATATAAAATAATGAACAAATAAGAGAAAATAGATATAAAAATTTTTATAAGATAAATTATTATTATTATACAGAAATATAAAAGGAAATAGAATAGAAGTTATTTGAATATTTGGTCTATATAACTCTCTAGAAGAGACTCAAATCTATATGAATTTCCCAATACCTCATAACCAAAATTATCATGAGATGTTTCGTAGAAGGTTCATAGAGCCTATCTATATTTCAATTAACTTTATGGTTTTTTACCTACACAAAAATGAAAAAACAAATAATTTTTTAAAAAAATATGAGGAATATTGTTATTTTATATCTCATACTGGGAAGAATAGGATAACCATTTTACCCTTAAATTATCAAAACATGAATGTCAAATGATATAGAATCTTGATGAAATCATGTGATGAATTGAAGGGAATTTCCATGTTGAGAAAATTTCAACCATGTTTTTCTAAATAATAATCATTGAATAATAACCTTATTCCCATGTATGTAATATACTGGTTTTTATATTCTAGTAATTAAAACTCATGCATGTGTTTATGTTGAGAATTAAACATGATTAAATCTATCATTATCGTACATGAAGGAATATTTCTATCATCAAATAATTGATGAAGAAAGTAAACCATAAATAAGAAGTATATAATTATTCACTTTATTAGGATCTTGGAAAAATCCCCACAATATATATTTATACACTGCCATATATATATATATATATTTCAATTTGTATCCCGTGAATATCAAATGTTATAGTAAGTCGTATATCTAGAGATTAGGTATTGAAATTTGGTATATTTAATCTTTCCGTCATTTATGGATGATGATTATATTATATTATTTTGATGATGAACGATTTACTCTAAAAGAGATAGATTTATTTAATTTTGAAAAAACAGAAAAGAAATTTCCACTAGGGAAATAAATTATTGAAGATGAATTATTTTAATCTGATGGTTTAGTTCATTATAGAAAATTAGTTGAGAACAACTGAATTTCCCCTCAATGAATTTTTATTTGATGTTATAAATTGATGATGAGAAATTAACAATGTTTATGGTAAAATTTACAACTCTTGGTTTTATATGAATAATATCTCACATAGATATAGAATTGATTATTTTTGTCACATTTCTAAGTGAGTTGTGATTTTGTCATTCTCTAATGTAATTTATTGTATAATTAAAAGAAGTGGATATGTTAAAATTTTTTAATGATGGAGTTGATAAAATCCTCCCATGTTTGAAATTGAGCATTTATTAACAACAAGGGATAAAAGATAAGATTGAATTTAAAATTGAAATATTTATTCAAAAAAATCCAAAGGAGATAATTTTATAACCCAACTGATGGAGAAGTTAAACTTTTCTAAATTTGTGATCAACTTATTTTGTTGATGAAAAATCAATGTGTTTTATTTATGAAAATTGATGATTTGGTCTTAAATGTCAATCTCAAAATCCAATTGTATTAAAGAATATACACAATATCTGAAACATGGTTGAAGAATTATGAACAATCTATTTAAGGATTTAAAAAAAATATTTTTTATGAGTTATAGATGAAAAATTATAAAAATGAGCATTGAAATATTAATCGAGAACAAAAATTGAGTTTATGTATTGTAATTTATACTTAAAATATTTTACTATAGTAATTTCAAAAAAAAAATTAGATAAATTATGATTAAAATTTAAAATGGGAATAAGACATTATTTTATTTATTGGGATGTTTTTGCATTTCAAATATAAATAAAGTCTATGAGTCGGAATAAATTTGGAAAAACATTCACAATTCAAGGAATCAACTTAGTCTTATACACGTGGAAGGATGCCTCTAAAATATGGGAGATCAAACTCATAATGATCATGAATAGTAGAAAGAGACCTGAATGGGAATGCATGTTGTGTATAGAAGTAGACAATAGTAGTGTCAGTTGTGCCACCATGTAGGGTAGAATGATGAAATAGGATGACAATAATGGTTTATGATAGAAAAACTGGGATTAGACCCCATTACGTGCAATGAATTTATTATGGAAACAAGTTTACATGGTAAGAAACACTTCACTAACTGAATCTAGATACTCGTACAAATACATGAATATGAAATATAGAGGTTCTATGTTCTATTGTTACATGAATTTGTTAAATACTAAGAAATTATCAACTGTTTATATCTTCCACGAAGAAAAAAGGTACAATCCATGGATCATTCATGACTAGAATATTATATGTGAGTTAGTTCTTATGCATGTGACTAAGATACTATCATGGGAATCATTCTTTGTGAAGGGGAAGTTTAAGTGAACCTAGTGATTGATTATTTTTTAATAAACATAGAAGAAAGTCTTAATGATTAAATAAAATACCTTTGAGGAGAATTGTGAGTTGTTTAATAGTTATTAAAAAAGAAAACATTAAAAAATGGGGTGAATTAAAAACAATAATTACTTTCATCTAAAATGGGTTGTGAATAATTTTTTTTACTAATTTTATTTTGGAAAAGTTCATTGTAGGGACTCCCATGCATGCGAGATATAAAATACATGATTGAGATATGAGTTGAGAAGTTGAGATGTACCAGAATCTTTAGTAAAATTTTCTGTGAACCACATTGTTTATTAATTTTTAAAAAGAAGATTAGAGTAGAAATATTACAATGCTTCTAGACATTTATTATAGAGATTCAGTGTACTCAAAATATTAGTGAGGTATCATAAGATAATAAGTTTTAATAATTTATTATGAGTAATGATGGAATTAATTATGATGAAAATTTGACCACATTGACATTAAATGGTACAAGGCCAACAAGAACATTGAATCAATAACAATATGCAGTTAAATATTTTTTCAAAGTCGGTTTATAAAACCTTTTGATAATTGATGAGATTATTGTATAATCAAAAATATATTTCTAAAGGATATATATAACTTTTAGGTGTTAGTATAAAATATAGGAGTGGGATACCACTATAAAGAACCCATTGAAAGATGACCACTGTAATCCTTAGTTATCAACAATTATGAAGTTTTTTATGTAACTAATTTCAATATAATTTCTATATTTCTTGTCAATTTTCATTAAATTAATTGAATTAGTGTCTCATATCTTCCTAGATATATAAATAATGTAGTCACTCATATTAGGGTCGTAACATGAAATAATCCCTGTGTTCATTTCTCTTCTTTCATTTTCTATAATATAAGAGAGTTACAACATTAAAGGGTGAGGTATAGATATTTAAAAAAGTAATATAGGTTGATTTGAATAGAATAAATTTTATAAATATCATCCCTAATTCATAATACCCCATCTTTGTGATATATTCAAACCTCGACACTTCACTTAGACCATGTTCATCAGCAAAATCATTCCCCTTTACAAGTGTTTATGTGATCCAAAATATGTTATACTATATGATATATATCCCTCATTCCTTGTTAAAATTAAAATAATTTTGGGAGAAGATATCATTCACTGTATTTTGAAATTTGAATACGAAAAATCACCAATCAATAATATAGTTTTTCCTTTTTTTTATATAAAACATTACTACAATAAGCCAACAATCATGGGTAGATGTGTTAAATTTGTGAGTATTTAATTTCCAATACCAATATAAGATCGATAATATCTATTAAAACAAAAAAAACCCACACACGGTGTCTATAATCATTAAGACATTAATCATTACATCATACCCTAACAAAAAATGAAATGAAATGCTTACAATTTTTTTCCTAATATATTCGAATGTATATTGGAATTGATCAATCTATATGAATATAATATGATTTTTTTTATAAAAACTATCTAATGAGTCATGATTTGTGTATCATCCTGAACCAATTTCCACACATAGGTTTTCTAAGTCGGTGAATATTGTTACCTCAGGTGGGTCTCCTTATGCTACAGTCTTTAGACTTGTAGATATGGTATAATATTTATCATGAGGAGACCATACCATCATTTTCAATGTATTAGAAAAAATATATATATATATATAAACAATTTCAAATTAGAAATAAAAAATTACCATATTAATAGCATAACTCATACAGACAATTATCACATGATAATCCTATAACAAGAAAACAACATCCACACAAAATATTTCAATATTTCATGCCATACATGTGTCTAGTAAGAAAGGAAAACCAAAATAAGACACACTAAAAACACCCCAATAGGTTCTAAACCTCACATATATTTACCTCATTAATTATCCATTCCAAATGAACCATCTAACATTGGGATATTTACATTATACTATCACAATAATAGTAATTCTATAAGTGTACTGATCAGGAATACCAAGTATGTTGTGAGTATTACTCAGTGTTCCACCACTAATGGTGTATAAAACAATATCCAATATATAATTGTGTAAGTAGTTGTAAGAATAAAATATTATTATAAATAATTTTAACATTATTAAAATTATATTATTCATTAAAAAACCACATAATTAGGTGGCTTCATGATGACACTCGAACCATTAATACCTACTTTAGCCTATGATTGAGTCTGAACTATCCCAAAAGGGATATCACATATCATTATATAATGGGACTCCATTGGCTAATTCATTACAATCTCACAATCAAACAACAAGGGACTACTACCAGAATCAAGAACCTCATTGGGATTTGGAGTAGAAATCCATTTCCAACAGCCTAATGATCACATTTAATAAATAAACATATTGGGTGCCCAGAATGTCATACTATCTCCCTAGGGGTATATGGAGAATAAATTTTGGTCCCGTATCTTAGTCATAGATATCACATCACATGGTTCAATATTTTCAAACATTTATCATCAATTACCATAATTCATTATTCAACCAATTTCAAAATTCCCTTTCTCAAATATGGATAATTTATAAATTATTATTTAAAAAATTATGACACACCCAAAGGTTTGATTTAAATTAAAATAATATCAATACACCCCATGGGTATATATAAATTTTATGAACCATTAATTAATAGATTTAAATATCCATGTATTCACCATTCTAAATATCATATAATCCACATATTTTAATACCACATAGGAAAAATTAATCATCTAATTACATCAAAGTAGAACATAATTTCACAATATTATATTTGAAACCGTATAATTACATAAGAAAAATTTAAATCAAGACTATGGGATTTTAAATTTAGACCACCTACGTTAAGGTATTTGATCAATGTTCTATAAATAATAATCCCCCTAATTGAAGTAAAATGATCAAGAACACAATGAAACAGAACATGTAGAAAGAAAAACTGTGATAAAATCAAATAGATTAAGATCTGTGGAAACCAAGATATAAACCATCTCTAATGGAGAATACTTCTCCCTCTACATCAATAAATAGAGATGATAGAGATATTTTACCAAATGGGGAAGAAAACAATTACCATCATGGAGATGACCATTTAACAAGATCATATATTCATTATGATAGGGGTTCGAGGATCATTGGAATCCTCACATGAGCCTCAAAAATTGAATGAATTATGACAGGGCTGAGAAGAGGTGAATAAAATTTAAAAACAGGTAGTTTAAGCATATAAATTAATAATATTGAAGTATGAAAACCTTTATTCATGGTAACCTAGGAAGGAGGGAATAATTTTCAAAACAATACACCTTAATCATATCCCTCAATTTAGGGAAGCACATTACCTCCTAAAATGAAAAAGTATGAAAAACCATTCCCCAACTATGAAAATAACCTATTACCTTGAATTCATTGCTTTGGAAGTGCGGCCACATGGTTTGTCCAAACTTTTCAATAACCATTCATGAACTCTTCTTTAACCAAAATAGGGTTCCCAGTTCTATATGGAATTCCACATGGTTTTCTCAAACCATTGGCCCATCATGCACATATTTTATGGATTCTAAAATTCTCCAATATCACCCAAATCAACCCCAATTTAAAACATATCTATTGTAAAAATATTAAGGGAATATTTTATCTTGAAAATGGTATGAAACATTTCCAAAAAGATCAATATCTTATAATATTTATAAATTATAATAGCTCATTCTTAAGTGGTACTCCTAGTAATATTAACGATTTTGAGGTAAAAATATAGGTTTATTGATCCCACATATATTCTTATATTTCACATGATTTATCCCAAACATGGCCATGTTTCCACAATCATCTAACTATCGACACCACTCTTCCATAAAACACTTTCTTACTGTGATAAAAAATTTGAACCAAATTCTACTCAAAGGACATAGCATCCTCAAGATCAACAAAATTAACATAGATTATGTGAGTATTTTGGGGGGGGGGGGATAATTCTTAATCCGTGACATATAAGAAACATCATTCATTGCACTATATAATTTTGGAAGATCCAATCAGTACACTTCCTGTCTAATCCACTATATAATCTCAAAGGTCCATCAATGAAGGCCACTAACATTCCCTTCCTTTCAATCACATAGTTAACCTATCTAGTCAACACCCAATATAAAAAATGTTTTGCAACAAAAAACTAATGAGGTCATCTACATTGATTATCATACAACATATTCCAACCCTATGATATATCCAAATATTATTAATGTGGTTGAAATTAATCCGATATATCAAGAATGATACTTGATCATAATAATGTGGACTAACATGCCACCATCTAGTATAGAGGATATACATATAGAATACCATAATGTGGATCATATAGAATCATAGGAATAATTTTATAATAATTTTTTATTTGATAACTCAATGAGTGGTAAGGGATTATCCCATGATCCACCAACGTCTAAGATGAATGCCAATAGTATATACTCTAACACATGTATTTTATTTTCTAACATTCCATATTTATGTGGGTTGAAAGAAATACTAAGAAAATCTTCCATATAGTTGACAATCTCATAGCCTTTCTAGAAGCACGAAGTGAAACATTTTTCATGGTCTGAGATTATGCCCTATGGCACTCTATACAGACATAATAACTCCTGAAAATAAATGTTTCCCATAAAATCCACTTTGAAATAATCTTGTATATGTTATAAATGCGATAATTTTATCTATCTATCCACAATAACACTTAAATAAATATTCCTTCAAGAAATCATTAAAATACAAACATTAAATACCAGGGTAATTCCATCCTACATCCATTATGGAAAGAAAATTGGTTGTATTTGAAGGACCCCAAAACACCCAAATAGAGGAGGAGGGAATCAGGTTTTCCAACTTTTCGTAGAATTTTATTGATATTGTTATCAAGTTGGTAGAAAACTGTTAAACCTGTCTCATGAGAATGTTTATTAAACAAAAAATCTCATGAAAGGAGAAGACACAACAATTTTACTTTGTTTATCACTAAGGGATAGTCCCAAGATAATGTGAATAAAGTGTGTTATAAATACCTAAATCAACAAATATTCACTAGTTGAGGAGTACAATAGTCTTGACACAGTCACTCTGTTCTTGACACACTTCCTTTATAGTATGTTAGGGATAGCTCAATGTAACCCATGGTAAACGTCCATTGACTACTCGTAGATGAATTCATTGGGAAAAATCGACCCATAGATTATTAACTTATAGGTCGATTAATTTTTATGATATAATGTTTCCAAAATTGTTGATAAAATCTCTATTAAATTCCTATTTTTACCTACAGATGTTATCCTTTTTTTCTTGTACGGTTAGTTCCTGAATAGTTCCTCTAAAAACTAGTCTAATTCTTCGTAGATCTGCAATGCACCTCATGGTGCGTGTTATTCACATACCGTGTCTTCCTCTCTGAAATTACTCTCATTTTGTGGACCACCTCTCATTATGGGTCATCCCTTCTTCAATATCATATTCTTCCTCTATAGACCATCTCTCTTCCGATGACCATTTTCTCCTCTGCAGATCTCTATATCTTCAAAATACCATCTTCTTTCTAGGGACCACTACCACATTTATAGAATTCCTACACAAATCCATCATAATTTTTGAGATATAGTGTTCTTAAAAACACTTTCCCTGATAAACCTCCTTGGAGATCTTCTCCTTTCATAGAATACACTCTCATAAACCCCTTCTGTTGTTGAGTTATCTTCCTGTGAACCACTTCAGACTTCATAGAATTCCTCCCATATTTCTAATCTATAATTAAGGTATTAATGATAAATTTATAGAAAAATATATCTAAAAATCCCTCTAATAAGGTTTAAATATACATTTGATGTGGTACAACATTCACTGCATACTTCTCCTTTTGCAAACCGTTTTCCCAATGTGTTCAGCATACCACTACTCTTCCTTTGCATCCTATAATTTATTCAAAGAAAAAACTACACCTCTTAGCTAAAAAGGATGTTCCTACAATGGATTGTATGCCTCCTTAGAACTATAAGGATCCCACAAAACATATCCCCTTTCTATTTTGTGTACCATGATTCATAGTACGCATAGAGATCCTATATAGAAATGCTTTCATTTCTATTTTTCTTCTCTATTACACATACCTTTTATGTGGTAGAAAAACAATCCTTCATGATCCAATAATGATGTTCTCCTATGAAAAAAATCCATTGTATCCCTCGCATCACACCAAAAACTATACTGAATTTTTAGGAAAGAAAATCCTTGGTAACAATATTATCACACCAAAAGGTCATTTATGCTCAGACTTCACCTTTTGATTGGTGTAGCATTAGGTTACAAAACCTGTATTATAATTTTTAATTCTTGATCACCACTATTTTCAATGTATTTCATGATAATTTTTTTTCAAACCTGAATGTACAACTCAATTTAAGCATGAAAGTCACACATCAACTGCTCCTGCATACACAAAAGAAAAATTTCTAAGTTCTAGACATAGATGATATCATTCTCATGTATAGTCTATTCAAAAGGTGACTCCCCACCTTTAAAGATTTCCCTAAAGGAAAAGAACTCGATATATTTATATTTTCCACCCTAATCTAGCTCAAAAGTGTGAAATCCACTACAAATTATACGAGGGTCATCTACTTTTGGTACTTATGGGAAACAATATGTATATTATTCATTAGATCCATAATTTTATAGTCATAACTAGACTCTTGAACTACATGATTATGTGTCTTCCTTTTCAAGGAATAATAAACAATATTTCCAATCTGGGTGTATATGATCTATTAAAATAAAAATATTTCATACACTCATCCCATATCCACTTCTTGATATTCCAATATTGTTTTTATCAGATATAAAATAATACTCTAAGATTGGTATACATAGTAATCCTTTCCCACAACAGATAGTGTTTCCAACAATTTAATGAAAAAACCACTTCTTCATACTCATTATCAAGCATTGGGTAATTCCATTTATTTTTGTCAAATGGTTGTGAACCATATTCCACTACTAAATCTCTCTATATCAATAATACCCTATTTACAACAACTGATGCATAAGGAAACATCATATACTTATCACATAGGTTGGGTATGATAAAAAATGGTGAGTTATTCAGCTACTTATTGAACTCATAGACATGATTATAACATTTTTACACCGTTATATCATAATTATCTTCTTGGTAAATCCAAAAATTTGTTCTGGAATGAACAAAATTTCTTAGATGAACCTTAGATTATAACCCACCAAACCCATGAAATTTTTTATGTCAAAAACATTATTGGGATGTTGTCAAGAAACCACCATCTACACATTCTGTGGTTATTGTAAAACAACTTCCTCAGATATGATGTTGACCAAGAACTATACCATTGAAATATAGAAATGGACCTTGGATAGAATAATGTATAGTCAATTTTCTCTCAATGTAGTCATGATGATGCCAATATGGTTGGAAATATATTTAGGAGTCTTGGAATACAAACACATTTCATCAACAAAAACTACCATAATCTAACCCATGTACTAGTGGAGGATTCATATTATAAAGGATAATAACAAAAAATTATATTACTTCATCCCAAAAAGTTTCCCAAAGATATCATATAGAAAAAAATACTTCTAAAAGCAGTCCGTTATATATAAAAATGTCTACACTAAACTGATGATACCCCGATCTTAATATGGTTGTAAATAAAACATAATCTCCTGTCCACACATCAAAGAGATAATAGATTCATGGAAGAATAAAATCATTCTTCAATGACTTCAATTTCATCTTTTTTAAATCAACACTTATACCCATAGTTATTTTATCTTTCTTAGTAAACAATACTAGAAAAACCCATATTGAAATACTCAGACAAATAAATACACTATCCATAAACTATTATCGTTGAGTCTTAAGATCTTGAAGCTCTATTTGATGAAATATTTAAGGTGTAATAAGAAATAGTTAAGCTCTTTGAATGAGATCAATTCTAAAATCAGCATCCCACTATTGTGGAATCACTAAGAGTTTATCAGGATAATCATCAAAGAACAAGTCCACTAAATCATTAAAGGAATCAATATTTACACTCTCATCATCAAGGAATAGTATTGAATCATTGTGGGTGAGCTCCCCCTATTGATGATGAAAAATATATTTATCACCTCTAAAAATATCTCACTCTCCATGATGAAAATAACTATTAACCTTACGATGCATAAAGGTCACTCTCCTACTGTAATAAAGAAAATGGGGTCTTGGTAATCTACCAACCCACCCATACCCAAAATCAATTCAAACCTAAAAATTTCATGTTGTTAAATAACACATAAAATGAGATACTCCCCATATTGAGAGAAAGGAGTTTTCATAATGAGATGTCTCTCAACCATACTATCAATGATGTGTCGATCACCAAAACAGCACACATGAAATCAACTAACAGACTCAAAACGTTCACAATTTTTTTATATATTAAATAATTATATTATAGATTATTAAATAAGGAAATAGAATGATTATCATAAACAATAATAGAACATATAACCATTGATGTTCTGGACTCCCTATCCACAAGTGTAGGATGAAGATAATGAACATTTTTACCCCACTTCCAAGTGCTATAGTCTGAGTCCCCAAAGCTGCACCACAATTAAAATACAAGATCTCTTGTCCTAAAGTACCACATCCAATTCCTCGACACCTATGAAAAGTAAAAATCCACCATCCAGAGAGATATGGGTTGAATACCCCCATCTCATACTTAGAATATACTTTTATCCTCCTTCATTACACAATGTTTGTGGTTTTTTTTCAATACATCATCATGTGAACCATACTACGTCAAGATTGGGACTCCACTGGTGGTTGTCAACACCGGATAGGAATGTGTCCCAACCTACCATAGTAGAGTCTATATATATAGTTACTACTCTGAGTAACTAATACTTATGGTTAAAAAATATAGATACTATTTAAGTTCATGAAATACTCATAACAACTCTTCCTACCCTGAAAAGTCATATTTCTTAGCCATCTAGTAGAAACCACATACATTACACTAGAATCCTCCTTGGGGATCCCCTTAGAAATAATATATTTATTTTGCACCTCTAAAAACTTCTAATGTCTTAATATGATACCCTTGTACTTAGTCTGACATTTATGACCATCATGATCGATTTTTTCAATATTCTCCTCATGTCCTTATAATTTTGGAACAAAGATTAATGGTTAGTAAAGAATCAATCGTAGTCTATTATGGACATAATATCTAGTTCAACCATAGAAACTCATCATTCCTATCATAACAATGAATTTCAATGTAAATATTACCTATGAAATTATCCTTCTATTCCTTCAATATCATATTCTCTAGAAACCTATCTTGAGTGTGACTATCGCACTGGAGATTCACATGACCACATAACCTGTAAGCATCCAAAAAGACTCTCTTATAAAAAAGAATCCCCAAATGGTCAAGGATCTTCTAGATGAAATCAATGTAGAACTCATATTCTATAGGTCCACCCACCTTCATGAATGTGGTTGGGTGATATTAATAGAAGTACCATGTCAATTAAGACATATCAACAACAACTTACACTATGTATCATTCCCCAAATTTCAAATATATAGTATTTTTTTTCATGAATCCTCTCTCAATATTATTTACTAGACAATATATGAGACGTATGATCCACTACTAGAGGAATATTTTCAGCCATGTCCTCCTATCATCTTATCCACATGTTTCATTAATGATTCATATCTCTAAAATTAAAATAACACGACTTAGGAAACATATCACACCATTTACACTTTAGTAAGAGGAATTCACAGAAATCCATAACATGTCATCCCCTATACCCTACCACATGGTCAAAACTAAGACACTATCACTACATTCAACCATCCCTCATCTAGGTTATAGTTAACATAGGGTAAAAACATTTATTATTCATGTTTTTCCATAGAAACACATTTATTAATTTCAAATTAATACATTTTTCATCATTATAAATTTTATATTTCATGTGAGTAACCTCTAATATTTAAATTTAACAAGTAAAGAAACATATTTTCCATTCAAACAACTCGCTAAAAACATGATTTTACTCACATAACTAAAATGAAGCATGTTACGAAATATGCATGAGTTCCTAGAATGATGCACATATAATAATCATTCTTTCCATACTAATACATGAGTGAAATGTTAGAAAACAATAATATCAAAAAATAATTTAATCAAACAAGTTGAAATAACACCCAACTATAACAAAAAACAATAATAACAACAATCCCACCCCGGGAACATGGATTTTACCCCGTACATGGGTTAGCTACTCCCATGCTTGAGCTCTTTATAATTTACCAACACAGCCTATTCTCTAGAATAAATTTACAAAATATTATGACAAAACAAAAGAGAAGAAAACCCCTTTGATACCACTTTGTAACATCTCTTCTCATGTTTCTGGATCGATACTTGAATAGAATTCATGTATGCCAGATATGATAAGAGAATGATCCATTTTCTAGATGGACGAGTTCTGATGGATCATGGATGTGGTAACATTATGTGGAGTAGGGTTCCCATTTTGGGGTGGTAAGTGTGTATTATTTTGGTATTTTCATTTGACATTACTAACAGGTTTGGCATGATATATCTAATTCTTCGGTTTGGAGATTACATTATTTTTTTGGTTTTTCAAGTGGTAGGGGTCAATATTTATTATGATATTATTATGTTTATTATTTATAATCATTTTGATATTAAATCATTAATTTACATAGTTTTTCTACTATCCTAATGAGATTTTAGTGTCCCCATGATAAATATTAGAATCTCATTTCGTATAGGCAGCCTTTGGAGAATGTGGTGGCACACCTAAGGTCATATATATGACCATTTCGAGGCCCTGATATTTGGATCCCCGGTTATGATGCTATAGTTTTAGAGAAATTAAGCACAAAAATCTTATAATATTCTACGAGATCAAGGAAATTACAAATTTACACAACATTATTTAGGGTCACATAAGAAACAACCCACTCGAACATTCAAATATCAAAAATTAATCAATTATTAGAGAAAAATTACCCATGAAATTCACCACAAGGGGAAAAAATATACCTATATTACTCACCAATTAGTTTATGATACTAAATAACCTTTATAATGGGTATTATGTTATATATGTGAAATTTTACATACTTATAATAAAATAAGAAGTTTTTAACAAACAAAACCATAGAAAATATAGAAACTCTAAAAATATATAGTTATTTAATCCAATGAAAATCAGTAGTGAATTTATAAAACCAAATGGAATTTACCAGAAATTATAATTTATGTATAATGACTCAAAAATCTAAAGTAGGAATATTGTATTCAATAGTGTGTAGGACACGTAACACCAAGTATGTAATGGAATATTGTAACCATAGACATTATAATATATTTACTATTTTAAATAAATTCAATCTATGATATCACTTTCAATTCATGATATTCTTTGTTAGCATATGTTATATGCAACAATGACTTTCATTAATGGCTAGCGTTACACAGATGATCATGTTTTAATGAATAATAATATATTATTAAAATATTATTATTTAATATAATAAGATTTAAACTAGTGGTTACGAATAATATTTACTAAATTAAGAAAATATATGGTTTTCACAAATATAAAATGAATTAATATGTTTCCAATTATTTATAAATTAAAATACAAACCAATTGATTATAAATAAAATATTATTAATTTAATCGAAAAAATGAATTTTGACTTAATAAATTAAATTAATTAGTGAAATATATTAATGAAATATATATGTTATATATTCAATCATATAGTTTCTATAATTATCCAACATATTTGATAGATGTAAGATAATAATTAAACCCTATATTATACACAAAAACCTATATTTTTTGTTAGGGATATTATACAACATATTAATTGAGAACCCATTTTAGAAACAATTATTAACCATTTTATAAATATTATATGTTAAAATTAAAATAATATTAGTAATAAGATCAAAAATATAATGTCAGGTTATTTTTTTCGTATTTTTCTATGATGTTTTTTAATGAATAGTAGAAAATATTAAAATTTTATTTAAAAATTATTTTTTGAAAAATATATTTAAAAATATAAATTATAATAATTGTTAATTAAATTATTAATTATTTAATATTTTTATTAATTATCCAAATTTAGTTAATTTTAATCAATTTAATATAAAATATTCAATAAACACTTTGCAACCTATAAGACGTTTTTAATTTATAAACCTGCATTGTCGTCTTGTCTATAGGATTGAATTCAATTTATTTTCTACCACTTCATAGATGAGAACTTGTAAAAATATATTCCAAATTTTTAATAAAAAAATTTACTATTTATAATAAGGTCAACTACTTTTTGACAAAAAATATTAGTGAATATAACTGAAATTTATTAGAACGACTATGGTAAAATTGAGCATAATAAAGAATTAAATCTTAATCTTGATGTATATAGCGGCCTAAAATTTGTTTAATATGATATTGTAAGGATACATTTTTTATATATATATCCTTTCCTATACTTTGGACCATTAATGATCAAATTAAAATAAAAAACGTTTGAGTGGTTCATTTATTTTAAAATATTACAAGGGTGTTACTCCTCCCCCATTATAAAAGGTTTTCATTCCTCCTGCATAATCATACCCCTTAGGAAATATTGGTTCAGAAAAAATAATTCCAATTAACTATAAAATATCCCTCAACTTCTCCTTGATTCATCCATTTAAGAATAAATCAATCAAATGATGTGTTTTGGTTCAAATCAAAAGGAGTTACCCAATTAAGAGGTAACGTCTTTTCTAATTCCCATTAATTTATTTTCATTTCCATTCCATCAAATTTTATTTTTCTAGGTTTATATAAAAACCAATTTATAAAAAATATACTATTATTCTATTTGGATATGATATCTATCTACCCTTATACACACTTCTATCTAATGGGTACCAAATATACTCTTTTTGTGTACCGTAAATAAATACCTCATGAAATGATGATTGTTCATTTTACACTACCACCTCCCATCATGGACATTTTTATAGACACCCTATTTATATAATATATATTATATATATATTAGGTATTTAATCATATTTAATTATTTCACAAAAAATATTTTTATACTTTCTATTTTTGGTAAAATGACAACACTATTTGAGAAGTTTGGACTAACATCCCCTCAAAGCGACATGATTGGTTGACACAATCCAGGTAATTTATTAATGATGATAATAACAAAAATATGAGAGAGATATATATATTTATTAAATTAATGGTATAATTATGTTTATGGATATATATGTGTGTATATATATATATATCACTTTCCACATTAACCTTCTATAAACAATATAGTGATAATGATTGTCATGGATGTGTGGACTACCACGTCCTCCACCTAATGTTATACCTTTTTACATAAAAATAATTCTATACACAAATATATATGACAACATAATATGGTATTAATGATGTAATGTTAATTTTTGAACTATATAATTAAACATAACATCTTTTTATGACGATAATTGAAAAATGAGAACATTACTCATGTGTATGTGCTGTCTACCATATCCATGACTGTAACATTGCTTCATTTTTCATAATTATATTTAATAATTTTTTATAAAAGTATAATTTTTGTATAAATATGATAATTATTTCATTATTAATTTTTTGGAGTTCTTATATAATGATCCCTTTGACCATATTTGACCTACCAAAGATGTTTTGACACATAAACCGAATTTTGTTTAAACAACTAATGTATACATAATTTTTAAAGTAGTTTTATTCAACAATGTAATAATTGAGATAAATTTAATGATAAAAATGAATTTTTTCCAATTAAATAATAAAATTAACATAATCTTGTAATATAAGATTTGATAGGATGTTCACCCCAATGGAAACACTTGGTAAATGATCTCTATATCTATTTATATTCCATTAAGACTTATTTATTTTTATGCATTTAGTTTCTTTTATATAAATTATATATAGAATTTGAAATGTAATATAATGAATCATTTTATTCTTATGATGTTATAATTTACTTTTAATATTAATCCTTTATGAGAATTATGACTTAAAATGATTCAAAGTGGTATTGGTCACTTTCGGGTGATCGGAGATTATTTTCTTCATGACTAATAATAATGATCACTCAATGAAATTTCATTCGAATAAATTATGTAACCATTCTTAAATAGACCCTTTCATTTATATTTTTTCAATCATGATATTTTTATGTATTAGGTTTATTTTTTCCACTCGGTTGTACTCAATTTGTTTTATAAAATGTTTTTAAGAAAACTTGACATTATTTCACTCTTTAGTCAGACTAACTATTATATTCTAAAAAACATGTTTTACTTAAATTTAATGAAAAATGAATGAAAAATGATTTTTAATGAAATTGTTTCTAATTTACTTACCATGGTATTCAAAGGAATCTTCTTATCACCTTCCCGACAAGTAATTTTTCATACCATTTTAGCTTGTAAAATGAATATTCTCTTACCTTGTATGACATGTATATATTTACTCTAAATCATTTCATTGAATCTCCCATTTCATCTATAAAATGAAAATTTTAAAAGAAATTTTTTTAAAAGTGAATTTCAATGAAAATGTATTTCAAATGTGTTTTAAAGTAAAAATATATTTTCCTCAAGAATGTTTTTAAAATAACTTTTTAAAATATTCCTATCAATAAAAGGGAAAACCCCTATATTTTAATCCACATTGGGTATCTTATAGTGATATCCTGTTTAATCATCCTATAGATGCTTTAGGATTGATTATTCCATGTATGTTATTCACATTCACTTTCTTTATTAACTTTTCCCTTAAAATATTTAATTACCTATGATCATTGAATATTTAATTTACACTATTTTACAATACCATTAATCATCAATACATTCGTTTACAAAAATATATATCATTTTTATATGGTGAGCACAGTGAATGTTATATTATTTTATGGGTAAATAATGATATATCTATGTCTCTTACTCCATATAGATATTTGATAAGGAACATTGTTATATCTATTATTCAATATACGAGGAAAGTTTTGGACTTGTATAATATTTGAGTGGACTAGTAATTTATAACCCCTCAATGTAGTGGTAGTATCATGGGACAAATCATTTGGCTAGCCAACTTATATAGGTTTTTTCCAAAGGTGTTGTAAACCGTCTTGAGAAAGGTCATCATGGTAATGGTACCATGTACCTGGGAAACATAGAATCAAATAATAAATTTTTTTCTCTATATTAGTTTTAGATATTAAATATCCATGCTATTATTTGTTGAAATATATATTTTTACATTTCATTTTTAGTTCATTGATGAAAAAGAATGTGTTTTATTTTCATAACATTCCATATTTAATTTTTATTATATAGTAATTTTAATGTAATGTTCTATTAGTTATTCATCATTAAATATTAATTTATTCCCATATATTCATTATTCTTTCCAAAGTTATTTATCTCTAATAAGAATTTGAACTCACCCATATTACGTTTCATTCCCTCAGAATCCAGGAAATTTACTATAATTGATATTTAGGTGTTTAGAAGATGTATTAGAGTTATCCTTGATGTGTTTTGTTTTAAAATAATAAAAAATTACCTTGTAATTAGTTTATTCATTTGTAATAAAATGATCATTTATATATATATTCTACCGATACTACTTAACTGATCAGACCTTCAGGGCTTGATTACTTTTAATCGTGAATATTTAATTGATAGTAGACACTGAATTTGGGTTACATTGGGTTGGGGTTCTACAGTTGCTGTCAAAGGAAGTTTAATAACAACCTTGGGATCCAGATTTAGGAAAACATATATTAGGGTATATAACCCTAAGGTGTAATTTGAGGATTAATATAGAAGAACACCTTATTATTTTGGTAAAGTATAGATTATATTGGTATTTCTAGAAATACATGCAAGTCTATAACCTGAATGTGGGCATGGTTCTATCATAAATGTAACTTGGAGTAAATACTCTAACAAGGTTCTTCAGACCTATGTTGTGGAAACCTATTACATGAAAATGGGCCTTACAATGGACCTTATTAGACACTATCAATAGATATTCTTAGGATAATCTATTTTATATTTAGAAATCATTATGAATAATTTTAATGGATAATGACAATGAAAAATGATGTTCAATCCTAAGGTGTTTTAGATTTAAAAATAAGGTTTCATGAATTTGATATCTTATAAATGATTATATACTATTATCACTATGAATATTGTAATACACACTATTATTTTTTGCTTTATTCAATATATAGAACCCAAAGGATTCAAATTAACATCGAACATGGAGTAAAAGGTGGTGAAAAAAAGAAAATAAGGTGTTATAAGGATTGAAGTATATAGTTTTTATACAAAAACTATTTTTCTAAAATATGAATAATAATATATATCATTAACAACTCCTGAATAGAACCTAAAATAGAAGGATAAATATATTCAAGAGATCAAGTGGTGGATACTAGACAGAAAATAAGGCTCGATTTCTGTTATACAAGATGTGTGGAAGGTGACAACTAAAAAGTTTCTTAATGGAACAATGAAATGATTTATTTATGGGAAAGAAAGACATAATGAAAATTATTTCTATGGAAAAATAATGAGTACAATTGAGGGAAATGAAACAAATCATAATGATACATTGGTTGTTTTTTTCCTTGAATGTGGTGAACCAAGTAATTACACATGCTAATAGACACTCTTAATGAATAAACCTTATATCATGGAAGACTCTATTTATGAAAATTATGATTAAATAGTTATGTAATGAGGATTCATTGAAAAACAAATTTAATGGGTTATTTAAAAACTAAATTTCATTTATTTCCATTAGTTTTATTTATGATGTTATATACATATGGTTTAGAAAATGACAATCTATATGTTGAGTGAAAAACAAATCTTTTATTTAAAGGCAGTGAGGCTTGATCCCATGACCGATGGACAATAATTTTTTTCCTACCACATGCCTACATGATGTCCTGGTAAATTTGTAATTATTTAAAAAACATGATGAATAATTATTAATGATTATCCCAATATTATTATTTTTAGGTTTAGATATTAATATATCATCTATATTGAATTTAAAGAATATTTAAAGTCAAATAGTTAGACTTGTCACTCGTCTATGTTTTTTATGATTTGTTAAATGCTTAAATGATTTCAGGATCAATGTTATATATTGAATACAAATTTCTTGAGGTAAGAGATGAATTATAATTTAATAAAAGGATAAAAAAATTTAAAATTTTTCTTAAGAAATTCAATTGAATTGGAAAATTTTATTTCCTTTTATTCTTAGTAAGTAAAATAATTAATCAATGGTTGGAAGATGATAAAAACTGTGTTATCCTACTACCTTAATTTTTGTTGAATTGATGGTCTACTAAACCATAACATAATTAAGAATTTAAGGACATGAAAATTATATTAACCATTATCTTGTTTTTGATAGATTTACTCATCTATTTCCTACAAATATTTATTCTATTCCTCCAACAATGTATCTCTTCATTCCACTAATGTTCTCATACATTAAAACCAAGTCACATGTTAGTCCAATTGATCCTTAAATATCCCACCCTCTCTTTTCTATAAGATTAAATACAAAACCTTCTTGAAATGTAGTATTTATCCAAAAGAAATATCAAAAAAAATATTACCATCATTGAAATTAAATTTTTAGAATGAAATTAAATTAAGCTGAGGAGAATATAATGCCCTAAAAATCAAAAGTAAAAAATTATCTTCCATAGCATGTATGACATGTAACACCAGGATAATAATGGAATATAATACCCTAAGGCATTATATTATATTTAATATTTTAAATAAATTATATCTATGATATCTATAGAAATCCAAATTATACTGAGTTAGCATATGTTATAGGAGTCAACAAGATTCTTCAATAGTTTATGTTACACGAAAGGCTGAGTTTTACCAAAAATTAATTTATTATTAAATTATTATTATTAAATATAATATTTTATAAACTATATTTAATGAGTAATAATTTATATCATATGAAAATATATTTTGTACACAAATATAAAGTGAATTAATAGGTCACTTATTAATTTGAAATGAAAATATATCCCAATTCAATATAATGTTTTTATTATTTTAATGAACACAAATAAATTTTTTTCTGAATTAATTAAAATAATTAATGATTTACATTAATGAAATATATTTTTTATACAATCAATAAAATATTTTTGATAATTGTCCAAATGATTTTATAGCCATACAATAATAACAAACTGAATATTACACATAAAAACCTATATTTTTATTAAGGTACTTTTACCAAATTTTATTGGTCATCTAATTGTAGATTAAATTCCCCCATTTAACTATTTTATGTCAAAAAATCTTAATATTTGAAATCAGATCATAAAATTTTTTTTATGGTGAATTGTTTTTATTTTTCTGTGAAGTTTCACATCTTAATGAGTAGTGTAAAATACTGATATTAAATTTAAAATAGCTTTTCATATTATTTATTTATAAGTATAAAATATTATTTAAATAATTGATTAAGATAAATATATTATATTATAAAAAATTTATAGAATTTAAGTTATATTAATTAATTAAAATTTTAAATTGACTATAAAAACACAGAAACCTTTAGATGTTTTTACATTAAAACCCTCATTTTTCCATCTCTAAATGATTGAATTTAATTTAATTTCTTCCCATTATGTGATTTCAATTTTGCAAAATAGATTTAGTATTTATAATAATAATAATTTATACATTTTGATAACATCAACTATTTTTTACTAAAAATAGTAGTGTTAGTAATTAAAATTATTGACAACGATTAATGTTAAATTATGCTTAATAATAGACTATACCTTAATATTAAGGACAAAAACAACTAATAAATTTTTCCAAAAGCTATTAGATGGTTATATTGTATTCATACAATCCATTGGATCTACTTTGGACCATTATTTTTTTACATTCATTAAAAAAACATTGGCGGGGTTCCATTCTTTTAAAATAATACAAGTGTGACACTCCTCCATTATAAAAGGCATCCCATCATCCCTCTTCCTAAAACCTATCAAGAATCATAGGTTTGGAAAAAATCATCCATATTCACTCCAAAACATCCCTATCATACACTTTGAATCTTACATTTTTATGAAAGCATTCCAATGATGTATTTTGGGGAAAACCCAAAGGAGCTGCACGATTAAGAGATAACATATTTCCTAAATCCCTTTAAGTTTATTATAAATATCCACTACATAAACTATTTTTATTAATTATATATATGACAGAAACAATATAAAAAACTATGTATGATATTTTTTTGAAAACTTTTCAACCTAAACATACACAATGTTCCATATAATGGGTAATGAACATACTATTTCTGTGAAGGACAAACTACTACCTCACAAAACGATGATGGTTAATTTTCCACAACCACCCATTGTGGTGGTCCTTATGATGGAAACTCTATTTATATATGATATATAAGATATCTTTTATTCATTTAAGACTCTATAATTCTTTTACAACACATATCATTATACATTACATTTTATGTAAAAACAACAATATCCTTTGAGGAAGTGTGAACTACGATCCCCTCAAAGCGAAGTGATTTGATCAAACGATCCCTCAAATGTATAAAAAATGATTATAAAAAAACATATGAAAAATAAAATATATATATATGATATTCGTGAAATATTTAACTTTCTAGAAATATACATAGATACATATACATACACACACACAGATATATATATATATATATATATCTTTTTCGTTATTATCCTTCCACACACAAAAAGTGATAATGTTAGTCTTTGACGTGTGTACTACCATCACAGATACAAAATGTGATTCCTTTTGTACATCACCATAATTATTTATATATATAAATAATATATGACTATATAATATTTTATATCTAATTTACTGATAATTATGTAAATATATAATTCTATTTATGTACTTTCCACAATGATCATTAAAAACTTAGAACAGAACTCATGATAACATATGGTATATCGTATCCATGATCCAAAAATTAATACATTAATCATAAAAATATTTAAATATTGTTTTAAAAATATATTTGATGTATAAATATTATTATTATTTCATGATTGTTATTCTAGAGATGTTATATAATGACC
Organism: Viscum album; assembly: GCA_963277665.1. Lineage (NCBI taxonomy): Eukaryota > Viridiplantae > Streptophyta > Magnoliopsida > Santalales > Viscaceae > Viscum > Viscum album. The sequence continues at coordinate 896,711,934 of OY728156.1, forward strand.
CCTTTGAACATAGTTGACGTAACAAAGTTGTTTGGACACAAAAACCGAATTGTGGTCAAAACAATGGATGTATACATAATTGTTGATATAGTTGTATAAAAAAGAGTAATAAGTTATATAAAATAATGATAATCAGGTAAATATTTCTCAAGAAGGTATAATATTAATATTTTTTTATAAATGATGTTAAAGGATTTCTATCTGAAAGGAAACAGAAGGTAAGGTATTTTCATTTCAATTTACATTCTATTGAGAGTTAATTTTTTATGAACCTAGTTTATATTATATGGTACATACACATATAGTGACATATGAAATCATTAATACCTTTATTATTATGATAATAGAAGATTCATTTATTATTATTACATCATGTTGATTATGACTTAAAATGACTCAATGTGGTATGGGAAATATTATGATGAGTAAATATTTTTTCCCTAAAGATTGATACTAATAATAATTAAAATGAATATCCATTAGAGTAACTATACAACCATTTTAAATAAAAATAATCATTATTATTAGAGTTTTCCCAAAAATATTCATGTAATTTTTAACATATTTTGATTCTTTTGTAGTAAAATTTTTATAGAAAATAATTTTATGAAAATATATCTTTATATATCTAATTAGTAAATGAACCAGTTTTCATCAAGAAACCATGTTTTATTAATATGGTTTCAATGATAATTTAAAAACAATTTGGTAAATATATTTTTACCCTTTTTAACTTTTACCAATTTTTTCAAAGGAGTCTTATTGTCTCTTTCCCACCAAGTCTTTTTTCGTACATTTTTACTATGTTAAAGGAATGTTATTTTACCTTGTACGTTATGTAAATATTTAGCCAATATCAATTAATTGACGTTCCATTTTCATTTCTAAATGTATTCCATTTAAATGAATTGTTTTTATAAGTGAATTTCAATGAAAGGTTTTTTGAAAAGTTCCTTTCAAAATTAGAAGATATTTTTCTTAATAATGTTTTTAAAATATATTTTTATAATATTTATATTCATCAATGAAAAAACAATTCATTTTACTCCACATTAGGTATATTTTTTTGATACCATCTTTAATATTATAATGGAGGGTTTATAATGGATTTTTCCAAGGATGGTTTTCAGATTCAGTTCCTTGATTTGTCTTCTACCTTGAAATATTAAATTTCCTATGATAATTGAATATTGAATTTTCCTTTTTCTAACATATAATAAATCATATATATGTTCATTTCCTGAACCATATATATATTTTATATGGGGATAACTTTGAAATTTATTTATTTATTCAGGTTAATATTGATAAATCTGTGACACTTACGCCATACCGATATTTGATAAGTCACATTTTTAAACCATTTATTCAATATGTGAGGAATTTTTTGGATTGGTACAACATGGATAGAGGTTATTGATTTATAGCCCCAAGATTCATCAATAGGGTTATGGGATGAATCATCAAAATAGACACCTTATATGGGGTTTTACCCTATATGTTGTAAATCTTCTAGTGAAAGATATTGATAATAAAGGGAATATTTACATTAGAAAAATGGAATTTAATAATCAAGCATTTATCCTATATTAATTTAATTAATTATTTATCCCTGATAGTTTATGTCAATATATCTATGTATATATTTAATTGTATTTTCATTAATTAAATTTAATGTATTTTAGATTCCTAACTTTCTCTATTGATTTTTCATTATCTATTAGTTTGAATGGAATGTGTTGTCAGTTATTCACTTTTATATTTTAATTAATTCTCTTTGATTCATTTTTTTCTTCTATATTTACCCTTACTGAGAATTTGAGCTCACTTTTATTGTGTTTCCTTTACCAAGAATCCATGAGTATTACTATGAAATAGATAAATGGATTCACTATGTGGATTATATTTATCGTCAATTTTATTTATTTAGATTAGATAAAACAATTTGTAATTAGTGTATTCATTCATAATAAAATACTAATGTTTGTATATAGTTTACAATGACTACTAAATTGAGTGGTCCATCATGAATTGATTCCCTATAATCAAGACAGTGTAATTGATATCACAATCTAGTTTCTCACTTCCTGAGGATGGGGTGATACATTATATAATGATACCTAGAGATAGAGTTCAAAATAAATTCATTATTAACTGTAATCCAATGATAACATAACCATAAATTAACATTTTATAACTTTCTTTCTCTCATTTATTGATCCAATAAATCACCATATTATTGGAGTGTATAATAGTTTTTCAACATCACTTAAATCAAAATATGACTACTGATTCAAAATTGTTGGCTACTAGATGACTTATTTATATACATAAAATGTGTACCCTAAGGAAACACCCAATTGAATTAAAACCTTATGAATTGGATCATCAATATATATCCTTAAAATCATTAACTCCTAAGGTGTTATCCAATATAGATGCATCAAAATTGGATATATATTGAGCTATTTTTATATTTCTATGTTGATTTCATGTCAAGGGTTAGAATTAAACCATCTTAAAAAATACGGTAATGTTCTATTACTCTAAAAAACCATCAGATGAACCATTATTAAAGTCAACATCTTTTTACCAATCGTATAATACAGGATCTGATTACAAATTTGTCTCATTATATTATCCGTCTCACTAATGAAAACAAGTTTCACATTATTATAATTAAATAATATAAATACCCTCATAAAGAAGTCAATGATAAATTTCATGAAATAATTTTTTATATAAAGGATTCAATAAGATTCCAATATCCACAAACATATGAAATATCAAAAATACTTATTCATCTCTATGATTATCTTAAAATCTCTACGTAGATATCACAACCTAACTCAACCTATAATAGGTGTAGTCAACTATATGTGAACTAGAATTATCTCAATAATATGTTGATGATAATGGAATAATGTGATAATTATGAAGGAGTGTGCATCTCTCAAATTAAAAAAGAATATTCCTATGTATAATATAAATTAATAGTACATCACATGAACTATAAATTTCTAAATTTTGAAAAATATATCACAAGATGTCACTATGTCCACATCTACCAACTAGAATGACCTCATTTTGAACACATACAAATTTATATCATTCTATATCTACTTTTGGATGATCAAAATTTGATGTATTAACAACCCCCACCGCATATCCTCTATATTGAAAAATACCCAAGCATTATAATATTATTACTTTCATAGATTTTACTACTACTATGACTAAACTTGAATACAGACCCCGACTCCACATTTATTATCAAAGAAGGATAGATAATAAATTTTATCATTTCCATGACCATAAAAATAGAAAAAAACATGTAAAAATTCATATTATTGGTCAGAGAACTATGTGATCTGGTGAAATGAGGTACTGATATTTGATGCTAACACTCTACTATCTAATAAATCATCTAATTAGATAACTACAAAACTATAACCTCCACTATTCTCTATTTGAAGTACATATGAATATATTCCCTTGATGATTTGTCCTAATAATTTTCCTTCCCAATATATTAATTCTACAATAGTTCAACGAATGCCGACATCGTGAATTGGGTTATTGGACAATATATCTCTAGTAACAATGACAACATGAAATTAATAACTCTATATAATTATTCTGGTATGAGGTATGAAGAAAAATACAACAGGTTATTAAAATGAATCCAAAAGTATGATATACAAGAACATCCAAATAAAATAGAATGTATCTCCCTTTGATGTAACATGATTTTAATTAAATAAATGAACTCATCCTAGAAAAAATCTTAAATCTTATCTTATGAATATTATGACACATGAAAGTCACCAAGAAATAAATATCACCACCAATAGATGACTCATTGTATCATACTAATGATAGAAGAAAAATCATACAATCTTTAAAATATTGTATCAAAATGAAAGGGATCTATATATTGGCCATCATTGAATTAGTTTCCTAATAAAAATATTGGAGTCAAAAATTTATTTTAAATGATTTTGAAACTCAAGAATCATATTTATACAGCTTCCATTCCCTTAAGCCATAAATCTATTCTGTTCTATTTTTATGTCTTTCTAAACATCACAACGTTTATCTTGTTGAATAAATTTACTAGGAAATATCCCAAAAAAATAAAAAAAATTTGTATATCCTAAACATGGAATAAGGAATACTTATGATTATTATATAATTAAGATTCATCCTAATTCACATTATATAATCAATTCAATAATTGGAGTAATCAATTATGATTGATGATTTCTACCAAGGTCACTACACTACAAGAAACATTAATTACCCTAGTAAGTTTAATGTACTTAAGGTCTTTGTATAGGATCATAGGGGACCTAATAACCTAAATCCTATTTACTCTATCTTTATTATATGATGTACTTAGATAAAATTATAATGTTACCCAGATATCCTCTGAAATCCTCACTAGATTATATCCCCAAGAACTATTATTTCTATAAAAATTCTCTTATATATATATATCACGACATGACCACATTGATACCCCTCTTATTCTGAAAAGGATGAAATTAGCGACCCATGGAGCTCACCTCTAAAATGAAATGGGTAGGTGGAAATCATAGATACTATCGATCAATAGTATGTGGGATGGATTCGACAAATAAATTTCTTGAAGAGATAATTAATCCCCCAATAAACCCCATAATATAAAAAAATCAATCATAATTCTTGTAATGTCAAGATCGGAAATATTAAACATGGTTAAAACCCTTGAAACACTTAATAGACAATCCAAAATAACTATATAATTATAAACACCCTTCACAAGATAGTATGTACCATGTCAATCATAAATTCCCTCATGCATACATGAACATAGATATATATAAATTTATGTGTGTAATGGTAAGAATATGACAATGCTCAGTATGATCCTCCCCAAAATAACTAAAGGAAATTTGGTAGAAGCTTTCCAAATCCCAATAAAATAAAAAAATGTAATCAATTCATTAAAAAAACATTCTCTTTATGATCCCATCCTAACCAATTATTACTCATTAAATATCATATAAAATTGAGTAAAATAATATTGAAATCCAAAAATATACTGGAAAACATATGTGATAGAAAAAAAATGATCACAATGGTTGGTGTGGGTATCGATCATGTTATCTTAATCAGGTGATGGATCATAATAAATAACAACTCTATATTGAAAATTTAATAATAAAAAAGATTTCTAATATATACTATGTAGACCAATGATTTTATATGAAACATACACCATATATTACAACATGGACAACAACACTAATCAAGACTATATTTGTCTTATAAACAGAACAAGCATCATGAATTTTTTTTCAAATTTCATATAATTTATAATTATATAGATTTAAAAAATAGATTTAGTAGTTTATCATAAATTATTAATTCATCTTCAGATTATTAATATAATTTCATAACTATTTTTTTCAACCATAAATTTATTGTTTTCATAATCCATCAAATTTAATTATTAAATTTATATTATAAACATTTAAATCGGCATTCACTTAAATAAAATGACCTTTTAATTAGTCACTGAAATTAGGATTACATTATAAAAACATAATTATTTTCTATTAAAAACAATGATATTAAATTTATTCACTAAATACACTTATATTTTTATATTATCTACAAATCATGATAAAAAGTACCCATTAATTTATTAATTAGTTATTTACCATTCAATATTTCAATGGTACTAATACAAAACTAATTATACAAAATAAAAGTAATTATAATAAATAAATAGAAATAAAAACAAAAAAATCTAGTCTAAAAAAATTATTAAAATATTACAAATTGAGATACCTATCAAAACATTATTCCCAATTACATTCCATACTACACATCATCCCACCATCAACTACATCAAATCATTTTTGAAACTACATTAATATTGATCAAACTACACTGTATCATCCAACCAATCCCCTTTGAGAAATAAAAATTATGAAGATGGAATAAATATAATGGATAATATTATAGAAATAAATAATAACATTAAAAATAAATATCAATAATATTTATACACAACTTCAACTGAAGCATCAAAAAAATATAAGTAAGGACCACGCATGATCAGTCAACAATAATAATTCCAGTTACACCAAAATTTTATTACCATGAAAATAGATATCCATTTATTATAAGTGAATGTTTTAGTTATCAATATATAATAAACCAAAAATGAAAATAGTTTTTATTTCTGATTAAATATACTCTTGAAAAGTCCTATCATATTATTTAATTTTTTAGAGTACTCTAACAATTATCAATTAAATTTTTGATATCCTTCTATCATGTATTATATATTTTATGAAAAAATTAGAACTAATAATTAATCATAAATAATAATATACAAATAACAAAAAAACTACAAAATAATCAAAATAATAACATAATATAATAACATAAATATAATGATATTCTAGTGAGAAATATTACCCTCTTTTTAAATACATAATTGATGATTTCATAAAATTATTTGGTTGAATCGCACTCTCTAACCACTAAAAATTAAATCATGTTAATACCACAAATATAGAAAATGAATAATTACATGTCTTAAATCCCCTTTAAAGATATTAATCTCTAATGATTCTTGAACAAAATGTGATCGAGGGTGATGAATAGTAACTTGAAAAAAATTGATGAACCCACAAATACCAAGGATACAGTTTATCACGAATCATCCAACATGTTTATAAGATAAATCCTGAAAAGAAATAGAATGGAAATAAGATGTATTATATAAAAATTATTAGATAATAATGTATGGATTAAATAGGGGAAAGGGACCCCTTCAATTGAAGGTATTCTTTTTATAAAGAAAAATCCCAATGAAGAATCATAACATCATAGGTTCCCTAAATACACTCCCAAAATTTCCACAGACATGATAGAAGGAGGATTATGAATAGATTAGATAGGAAAAAATTATTTTATAGTTAATATAGAAGAAAATAAATCACAATTCTATAAGGTTATGCCATTCCATAATAAGTCAATATTCAAGAATCATAGTGCAATATACCCATCTTTCTCACCCATTCTTTATGACTAATGACCATATATTTGAAGTGTATAAATAAAAAATTGTTATAAATAATTATTTCAGGACAATGTGAGAAAAACATTGAGAATGATGGTTGAATTACCAACCATCTCCATTAAACTCAATAAACTTTATACAAAAATCCAGAAGCAACCAACTCACTACTGAGAATCAATCCCTAAAAATAGAACTGCAGCACCAGATAACCAGTGATTGATGTTGTGTCTCCTATTGTTTTATTTAAATAAACCCTTATGGTTTATTAAACTAAATACCATATAATATTAACCCATATAGTTTACTTTTAAATAGACATAAATCAGTCCATTACATCCTAATGTATGATTAATAGGAATATTTCATCAACTACACTAACCCATCCCAGACAATAATGGTCTAATACACTATATGTAAGATTATACCAAATGATATAATATGTTTTTAACATATATAAACCCCTCCATTATTAATATCAACCCCAAGAACATCAAGCTGTTACTAGATTTATTCATTCCAAAACCCATCTTTCAAACAAACATACCATATAGTAATTCCTAATGATCATTTTTTATTTGGACTCGAACACAAAAAAATAGAAAGAAACCTTTCCTCTAACACTTGTAATCCATAAAAAATACTTAAAATATTTAACTAAAATAATATAACAATTAAATTTTTTTATAATGATTATGAAAATAATTTTATACATCTCAAACTATTCTCAGCCATGAGAATCAAAACCAAACTAAGAAAGAAACTATAAAATATAAAAAATACCTAATGTGATGACAATAAAATATAGATCACTCTATAATAACTATACAACTGATACCACATATGGGGAATAAAATAAAATTATACAATATCCTTAACACCACATCATTCAACCCAAGTTAATTAATATATTATCAAAAAAATATGTTTTCAAAATAAATCTGGTATTGAACATGAAATTGTGAAACATGTCCCAAAGTACACTCTGCCTAGACACAAGGTCCGCACAAGAAATGAACCACATAAATGACAGGGTCACACAACCCCACTTCTTAATGGTCCAAAACCACAATAGCCCATTCTATGAATGAAACATTGTCTACAAAACTATACCTCCATAATCAATGACATGTTAGTTTTCATGATGATACCAACAAATTTGTAACAAGTGTAAAATTTAATGAATCTCTTCATAATATGGGGGAAGACTCAATTGGGACACAACCTCACAATCACAATCCTATTCCCCAAAAGTCCTAAAAAATCATTGAAAATCATACTCAAATTTTTGAACATCCATGTTTAATGAAGAAACTATTCAATTAATAATACATTTTCTCTAATGGTGATCTATAAAGGACTCCCACTATGATTATAATAGGAATTTCGATGATCTTAATCATCATTTATCTTCTCATAAGTCACATAAACTTTTTAATCATTATGTAAATTAATTGTGGTCATAGATATACAATCTCTATAACATAAATATAACAAAATTGTGATATAAAAGGATTAAAATAATTTTATTCCAAATGGGTCATAATAATAGTAGAGTGATAGTTATTATTATAGGTAAACATAGTTATAGGTATGTATTTTACCAACATACCTCCAATATATAGAGTATATGATTGAAACATGTATTCCAAAGTCTATATAATATTATCTATTTGATTTTAAATGGATGTAATGTTAATCGATAGAATATTAATGTGAAAAAAGCATTCATAATACCCTTTTATATTAAAATGTAAAAAACAATGATCATGAATAAATATGTCCATCCTTAGAACCTGATAGAGATATAAAACATGGCCTCATGGAGTCACAAGCTCATATTATCTTCCTAACCTCATGGGAATTAAGAGGTAATTGGTGTGAAAATAATTATAGATATGGATGAAGAAGTATTAAAATGTATGAACAAAAAATATAGTCTAACTTCTATATTAAAACTATGTCTAAATGGGAATACATAAACTACCCCCTCATGGGAAAGTGCTAAAATAGTTGGAATCCCCAATATTTATATCTAATTAACCACTCTATTTTGAAATTTTAAAATGTGTAAAATTTATACCAATAATAATTTCTAAACTAGAATATATTTAAAAGTTATGCAGTGAAGGGAAATCCCACGATTATGTCTCAACAAAATCAATGAAAAGAATGAACAATGCATGATTGATATTTACAATACCTTATGATTCGAATCACAACATCACCATAAATTGGAAAGGGTCATGATTAGGGGATTGGATATTATAGAATTAGTAGATTGATCCAATTTGTGTCTCATTTTAATGGAATTGAATATTTTTGTAAAATATACAGTGTACTATAGTGGATATGCCTTGGGTTTGGGAGTGACATAAGTGAAGTAGCAATTGCATGACATCATTTATTCATTCTTAGAAAAAAAATCTCATGTATATGTAGTATTGATTAAATACACTAACAAATTCCATGGAATATTAAATGTTTCCTGTTATGGGTTCCATTTAATTCAATATAGCCCACTATCTAGTTGAGTTATCATTATATGAGGTGACACCACTGGGTTTACTCTAATGCGAGTGGTACGTAACATTGTTGAACTTATGATGTTTTTGGATATATATTCATTCAAATATTTTTCCCATATCGATGTGATATATTATTTTTATCCTCAATAAATGACATGTGGTTCTCACATATTGTCTATATAACCCATTTTTTTACATATTGGATTAAAATGTAAATATTAATTAATTTTGGAACCCATTTTATTTAATTTAATTACATGAAATCCCCAACCAAATTTAATTTACATATTTGTTTAAACATATACTATACATTCATGTGGAACATCCCCAAAAAGTTAATCAAATTATTCCCCATAAATTATTTATTTAACAAGTGAGAGTTATATAAATAAAAAATAATTCATCCGTAAATAACATTCCATATTCCCAAACAAAAAATTTTAGAATTCACCTATATAAATATGGGCTTATGTTCAAAATAATCTCCAAATGAATTAATATGTTAAAATTCATTAGTTATGACTACTATGAAAAAATTTCCAAATATATGGAAGTCAAAAAAATTGTGTTATTTATTTAGAGTTAATGGTGATTAACCAAAAAACAATATTAAAGTAATAAAAAATATGGAATTATATGGATCTATTACCCTCAGACACTAGAGATGAAAATTATTATCATGTTAATTATGTCCCCATATAATATAATTTATGAACGCCCATAAAATTATTGTTAGAATAAGATAAATTAGTACAATAATTTTTTTTAACAATTCATAAATTTTTTAATTCCTTTGTCTCAAGTTCCCCACAACCTCACTGCATTTCCCGCTTCCCTGATTCAACCTATAAAATAATCTAATCACCCAAATTTTACTTCTTAATTTGTGTTCAAATATCCCCAATCCTCATTATTCATCTTTATATCATTCACATATATAATTTTTTTTCTTACGAATTATTATTAATAGATCTTATTAAGTGATTTAATAACACCGAGAAAAAAACAATCCATATACCAAAGGTATCACCCAATACTATGATTAGTAGTAGTGGAATATAAAAAAGCCTTGGGAATCCACCTTTTAGGCTTCTGACTGTTTATTTATGTATTACTCATAGAAAAATTTTTCTTATAATACATGTTTAATTTCCATATCAATTATCATTTTCAAATTTTATAAACATTTATGTCAATAATAAGATTTTAATTTATATTACCTACCTCAACTATTACAATTTCATAGTGGTTGAACTACCCAAGATGATGTAGAAAATACATATTTTCTTATGTCAATGTATTTATTATACATAATTCTATTCAATTCCCCTCTATTTCATAGTTCTATAAAAATAATTTCCAATGTTTGAGTTTGATTTTATCATATTATTATGTGGAGAATAAATTATTTATTAATTTTCTCATTTTTTCTTGAAATAAACAAATATCCCAAACAAAAATAGAACCAAATATGTTTATTTACAACATAAATAAATATTATACCTCCACCAAACCAATTCACGAAGATATATTTGATGATTTTATAGATGATATTCGTTAATGGATATTATATAAAATATATGATTGCCAAAAAAGTAAAAATGAAGGAGAAAAATGAAATTTTTTAGACCATAATCTTTATTATATTATCCAGAATGGATTTTGATGCCATATAATGGCACCATGGACCCATAAATAAATATTCAAAGGGAAAAATATCAAATTATAACATTATAAAAATTAAAATTAAAAATGGAATGTGTGATGGTAATGATTTTTGGGTTATATCTCTTAATATGTGATGTATTTTTACTATCCATAGTTGGATAGTTTTGAGATAATCCTCAATAAGTAAGGGGGCTTTATCCTACTTTATGAAACCACCCCATCCTTCTCTTTATGGTCCTTTTTTCTTATATAAGGTTTTTTCATTCATTATGTAGTACAAAAAATTGATATTTTGGTGGTTAGAATGATGAATTTAAAAAACACTTAATCATCAATAGATTATAGAGTTCCATTAACCGCTAACATTTTTGTGTCTTCCTCAAAATGTATTTTATTATCTTTTAATGGTTTATATGATTTGATATCAATATTTTATTCTCCATATGATCATTCTCAATAATCACTACATGAAAAATAGAGTCCTCCAGTACCTCCTCATATTCATCCACTTATGTAATTGATTTATCAATAAATTTATTAATGGATTAAAAATATAATTATTATTTTTAAATAATAGGACATATAAAATAGTAATATCATTGAATATTTTTAAAATTACAAAGAAAGAAAAATAAATTTTTAGAAAATCTCTCATGAATGTAATTTTTTATTCTCATCCTATCATGAAAATAATTTGGAAAACTATTTTTAAGAGAATGTAATGAAAATTGAAAAATATATTCATAATATATGATTCTCAATGTGGTCTCTTAATCATCTAAGGAATCCAATATTAGTGTTAGTTATACTAAAAAAGTAATGGTATTTTAATTTTGTAATTTTTTTAAATGTATTTTATTGAATGTGGATCAACAGAATGATACTACTCCTCATGAATGTAATATTGAATCTTATTTAATTTCATGTAGTTAAATTGGGAAAATAATTGAGTTAGTATAAGGTAGTAAATAATAATTATTTTTTAGTTACATAAATTTTGAGATAAGAGTCATATTCTATATTTAGGGAATAATTAGATTTTCATAGTATTCCTTTTAATTTTTTGTGTTTAGTTAGTATTGATAATTGGAAAAATATATTCCGAATATGAATATAATTTAGCTCAACCTACTTCAAATACCTATTCTATTGGAATATTATGATTTTAAAACACTTCAAGAGGATTAAACATAATGGTCCATTGTAGATTTTTAATTTTTTTCTTTTTCTAATGTAACCATATAGGGTAATGTTCCATATTTAGGAAAAAGTATATATATAAATAAAACATAATTCTAGATGTATTGGAATTACATATCTCAATATTAAACACACTATAACTATAATTTTATAGTGAAATTTAACACTATAAATATAATCAACATGCTTATGAACAATCATCAATGTCACCCATAAATATTCATTGAAGTTAAAATCCCTATAGGCTTAGCATACTCAGACCCTTCCTTTATAACTTGAGTAAGGAAGACATTAAAATGTGTTAGATCATATAATCTGTATGGGTAAACATGGTAGACATTAATTAAAAGTGAGAATAAGATTTTCATAAGGTTGTGACAACATAATCAAGTGCATGCTATCACCATAAAAGATACATGACTAAAAAATATTTGATTATAAAACTAAAAGAATTGAATTTTCATAAGAATTATTAGTATGGTTTTTAATGAATAATTAATTCTCCATTAGTCATAAGATTTTAATGTTCAATCATAATCCTATTATATCATAATACTGTGAACGTAAATATTCAAAATCATATACATTCATAATCTTGTTATCATTTCTAGTTTTCTTCATACATACACATCATAATGTGAACATAGAAATTCACAATCATTTCCATCCATATCATCATTATCTCTTGAAATATCTATATAATATTATCAGATGCATAAGAGGGATACAATGGAACAAACTGTACAATAATGATAATCTGTACTTATATATTCCTATAAAAACATGGAAATATTATTATTTTAAATCACATATTTTTTAATAATTCTTACTTTATAACGTTAATCTATGTATTCACAGTTTTGTGTTTCATAAATATTTCTATTTGGAATTTGTATCCCCTAAAAAATGCTCTTGATTTTATCATAAAAAAATTATTAATCATGTAATATTTACCATATATATCCATTATATAAAACAATATAACTATCAAACAAAATTTGTGGTATAAAGATAAAATAAATTGTTCATCGAGATGGAAGTCCATACATAAGAAGTAATGCCACATTCCTTACTTAATAGAAAAAAAAATTTAAATAATTTTTTATAAAAATATAATCATAATAATTTTATAAATAACAATAATATTAATTAAATATATCCATTTTAAAGTATATATATCTAAAAAATGAAAAAATAATCACATACCTAATTTGGATTTTGTGGTAAACATATATGAGTGAGTGAAATTATTTTCTTCCAAAATATAGTTGATTAAGAATGTAGTTAATATTTTTCATTTAAATAATACTAATAATCATATAGAATTAGTATATAATAATTAAAAATTTATATATAAAAATCTATCTATCAATGAGAGGAGTCCACGAAAAATTAATTATATCACTTTATAGTGGCGGTAGTTTTCAAGTAAACATGACCAACATTTTCATAATCCATTTTATGAAAAAGAGGAATAAAATGGTCATTTAATCATCATATTAACTATTATGTATATATTAGATATTTTTTAAATTATTATTAGTTTTATAGAAAATATTATCTTTATAAATAAAAATGAATAAATTTGGGATGAGTTTCATAAGATGATAAGATATGATTTGAGAAACCTTATTTGGATATATTAATATAAAACCCTGGGTTGAACTTTTAGGAATCCAAGAACCTGTAAAACTTTTATGAAGATGTTGAGAAGATATTTTGGTAGTTTATTTTTATATAAGTGGATCTATATGGTGTTAATAACTGTGTAGAGGAGAAGCGATTTATATGTGGGTGAATTTGGACACATGTAATTATTTTAAATTTTAAAATAATATAAGATTATTTTAATGGACATGCGTATCCATGGGTTTAAATACCTTAAACAATGAGAATTGAATTATATTTAGTATATTTTATCCCATAACTCGTTAGTCTAGAAATTCATTAACCATTATAACCTTTACACAATAATTATTTTTTACCTCAATAACTATTTATTTTGAAAAAAATAAATTCAATGATTTACCAAATTTGTACAATATGATTTAAAATATTGAAACCTTTTTATCAAATTATATTTTATAATTGCGGAAAATAATTTCAAAAAAAATCCTTAAAATTAATTACAAATATTTTTTAGAGAAAATATTTTTTTCATCCATATAGTGAATCTTCTAAAATCAATTTATGTATAATGACCATTATATTAATGTAAATTTATTTTATTGAATATATTATTTATATTTCTAATTAAAATACTTAACTAATAGATATTAATTTTTATTGATTAATATAAAAATACATTTCTTTCCAAAAATAAGTTTTATAGATAAAAATATCTTTTTCCCTTCACATTGTTTTATTTTCATTTCAATACAATGGGAAACCAATGAATTCATTATCTATATGTGTAAATAATATTTTTATATTTTAATGGCAATATAAAATAAATTTTTTTGAAAAAAAAATATGCTAGAAAGAGTTATCATTAAATTAATTTCATAACTCTTCTTTAGTATCAATATTATTAACTACGAAATTTGGAAATTATTTCATTAATTATTTTAAATTTGTATATAATATAATGTGATTCATTTTATTTTATGTTGTTATTAAAAAAATATTTTCATAATTTTTTTCTTCTAAATATTCTAAAATAATTGAATTTAGTAAAGTTAAATATATTAATAAAACTCAGGGTGTAAGGTTATACCCCCTTGTAAGAATTTCTCCCATGAAATTCATCACATTGAATGAAACATTTGAAAATAATTCTCCCTCATGACATCTTCATGTTTCTAGGAATATTTTAAAAATATATGGTTCCTCCTTAAAAAATTAACATAGAGATAACTTTTGTTCCATAACATGTTATATTTATTGTCCATGATCTCCCATAGATGTTCCTCATAAGAGATATCATGTTCCAGTTGTATGAACACTAATTTTAGTATAGTTGGAGGATTAGTTATTCACTAGATCATAAGAGATATAAGAAACACATCAGGGAGTTGAGGAATGATTTTTGGAATTTCCATGAATTATGATACCATTCTTATTTTATTATGAATCACACATGGACCGATATATTTGGGAACTAGATTATACATATTTGCATATCTCATTAAATTTTTAAAGGAGTTATTCAGAGGAATAACATGTCACCCACATTGATCATCATATATCTCTACATATTGTCAAAATAAATTTTCTACTCACTATAAGATTATTTGATTCACATATGATAATCTATAAAATTATCTTTCATTTTCCCAACCAGTCTAGGTCGAAATTACTTTTATTCCTAAAAATTATCCCAATATAATTGATTCCTTCACTTCATTCCATAGTGGTATACATATGGATCCCTCTTAAGGATAAAATTAAAGGTATTATTTTATTATTATTTTACTATAGGAAGTTGTTGATACAACCCTAATTTTAAATCCCTAGATAAATATCTCAACAAATATTATCGGGTTTGAATGTTTCTATCAGATAATCAATATTTGACAACATAATATACAGTATTAAAAATCAACTCAACATTCATCTCATTCTAAATACATCTTTATAAAATTTGGATAACCCTCAAATCCTATTAATATTCTTTTTAATGTGGTACCCCATGAAATCTCACTACTTACTTAATGTATAGCCCAGTAATATGATGAAAAAATAAATCATTTCTAATAGAAATGAAATACGTAGTCCGCCCTATGAAACTCAATATAACCTAACAGTTTATTGTATTAGGGAGTTCTATAGTGAAACACACGGTCCGTTATTCCCATTTCTATTCAGAAATATGTAATTCATTTCGTAATCCTATTATAATTTTAATTAAATACCTTAATAAATTTTCACATCTAAAATTTGCATACATAATTTGTAATATCCATTTTCATGTTATCTTACAAGAAATTATATTCCATATTTATATACATCATCATGATTTGAGGATTGATATAGAATGATGAGATATTTTCTTCATGGAGTAGTTATTTCATCAATTATATCATTAATTGTACACATATACTATTCCTAACCATATTAAATAAATCAAAGTCAAGGTAAAAAATTGTACCAATCCCTACCTTCATTATTAGCTTCACATGTTGTTCCATTTAAACTATAATATTATAATGAATAAATTTTTAAAGATTCATATCATATAGAGAATATATTTCTCATTTAATAATGGTTTTTTATCCACACGTTCTATGTCCAGAAGTATTGGATTACTCTCAATCCTCATTATAGAAAATATACCATGGAATTTTAGACCTAGAGCATCAATTACCATATTCTAACCCCAGAGTGGGAATGTATTCAGAATTTACAATCATTTATCAACTAAATGAGTGATATTTTTGTGAATATTTCTAAAATTATACATGAATATATACTTCAATGTTTTATTATCAATAAATATGGCACATCATTCATCATATCGATAATTACTCCATATTATCAATGCCAAATTATACAACTACAAGATCCAGATCATTAATAAAGTAATTATTTTAATGAATCTTTAATTAATGCGAGTAATAATATATCACCATATCATTCTATAGAGAAAACATTCTAATCCGTTCTTTGATGTATCACTTTATATATAAAATATTTCTCCACTAAAATATATTTTAGGCATAGGTTCATTGACCAGTCTTATAATTTGGTTCATAAAATATTCTTCACATTCAATTTTCTAATAAAGAATAACTCCCTTCCATGTTAATTTTTTGAGGGGATTTGATATACATAATAAATTTATCACAAAGAATTTATAATATACAACTAATATTTTAAAATTTTGAATCTATGTTAACATGAATTTTCAAGTCAATTTTTCAAAAACATTAATCCTACAAGGATGAACATATATTAGAAAAATTTTGATCATATATCTTATGAATGATACATTATTTAAAAAAAATTGAACTTTTATAAATTTTTAATAAATTGTTTTCATCCTTATGATATTCAAAATGATTCAAAAATTATCTTCAGGCTCTTCCTTTCTCTTTGAATATAATATAATATGATCAATATAGAGTATAAAAAACAGATCAAGGTAATATGTAGAAACAATATTTATTTGATCAATTATGATAGATAAATAATTAGTATGTGTAAATAGATTTACTGTAAATTAGTAATGGTCATATCACTAATGTATGGATTTCGTGGGTATATCCTTATTATTGTTCCTTAATTGATGACATACGGAATGATGTACAAACATTGAAAATCACTAAGCTTAATATATTTGATTAACAAGTTATTAATATGGGATAGAGTAAAATTTTTCATGATAGAAACATTTTTAGGTTACAAATAATAATTAAAATTATTCATTAAACAATATTATTTCTTAATAAAAATTATAGTTCTTTCCATGGTGAAAAATTAAGGTTATGAATCACTTTTCAATATTTTTATAGAGTTAAATTTCCAATTCATATAAAATGAATTGGACCATTATATATAGATTATTTTAAAAAGGTTTGTCCATTGATATGATTTATATTAAAAAAATTACTTAATTACATGGTGTAAATTTCATCCTTATGCAGTTTATTTTTGATAAGTACACACCAATGATCATGTATACCTTCTATAAATTACAGTAGAACGTCCATATTCTCACAATCTATGAAATAAGGGAAAAATATATTTTCCATTGAATTGATATATTTCTCAGTAAGTAGAGGTTTAAAATACCTGCAGAATTATGGTGAATATTGTAATATAATAATCTTTATTGAATGTTTTGTTCACCTTGGTGAATTGATAATCTCATCGTGGTTTGAAGTATGTCTCATATCTTGGTAGAATATAGTGATCATAGTCATGAGAAACTATATACCATCTCCAAATCCATTTGGTTTCCCATGAGGAAAATAATTTATTTTCCCAAAAAAATCAATGATAACATTATTCCTTTATGTTACATTCATTGAATAAAACCTAAAATAGATAATATAAATATTTTGAAATAATAAAATTATTAATTATTCATAATAAAATCATTCATGATATTTCATTATTTTATACACGTCCTTTTCAAACTATGATACTTTAGATTCACCGTTCCAAAATTTTTTTCATCATTGTTTGTCATATTTCTATCTTAGTATTATTCAAAAAATATTCTATAAAAATTACTAAATCCTTCTAAAATACTAATTTTAGTGACTTATGAAACACTAACATACATAATATATCATACTTGATGTATTGAAAATATGTATTACAATATTACATAGCATTAAATAGTAAACAAATATGGTATTTAGGGACTTGATTCATTATATAATATTTTATCAACAAAATTCAATGTGTCCCCTAAAAATTAAATATATTTAGTAACATTATAAACTTATCATATATGGAATTTAAATTTATAATATTGGGAAGGGGATCATAAAAAATATTGTGCTCATATTCATAGTATGTAATTATATAAGAGACATTATTCATATGAATGAATAATATTTTCTAACATGTTTGATAAAATAATCAGGTGCATGTTCTATATGTAAAATATTTATTCCCAAAAAATATTATATCACATCTAAAATATCAAGGAAACATCAAAAGGTCAATTAATATGGGGGTCAAGATATAAATTATTATTCATGAGTCATAACATAACCATGTGGCATCATAATAACAAGGAATAATAATCCTATGAAAACAATTGTTAACAATAATCCCCAAACATAATATTTTGAGCATATCTAGAGGCAATCAAAATCACACATCAAAATGTCAAAATATACATTCTCAATCATGTGAATACTTTTCACTATCATATCATGGGATATATATATATTATATAACAGAATTAATTGGTGGGATATAATTTTACCAAACATCATATAATGATAATGCATAGATATTATTTCCATATAAAATACGCATTCATTAATGATTCAACCATAAATTATTTAACCCATTGGAATGAAAAGAGTATCATATTAATTTCATTAAAATATCATTATAAGAAATCCTAGGTTTTAATATTCATGCAATCAAAAAATAATTCCACCAATAATGATTAAAAATACCTAAAATATGTTAATGTAAATGAATATATGTTTTATAAAATTATTTAAATGGTGATTTTAAAATTAAGAGAAAATATAACTTTTTTTGGAAATATTAAAAAAATATATGAATGTTTTGAATGTTATATTCTTTATAAAATAATTTATTATGTTTTTTATCCATCAAAATATATTAAAATCTGAATGAATTATAATATAATTGGAATTATTTCTCTCATCCAGGACATTAATAATACCCTTGACTAAATTAATAATGAAATTATGACTGAGCACATTTAGATATTAGGCTTTAGTGTTTTTTTCTCAATTTAGGCTGTCACTATTTTCTAATCAGTAAGAATTTATAATCTGATGAATATAAATCATAAATAATATTCCACTATATATTATGTTTTTAGATAGTTAGATTCCATATCTACCTTAATTATATGTATTTTTTTATTATTATGAAGGTATATTCATTGTTTACATCATTACGAAAGGAAATCTAAAAACCATTCAAATTGTGAGATGTCAAATGAAACTACTACATCTTTTTTGTTGATAATGTAATTTTTTTCTCATAGGGGGCTTTATGAAATTTTACTGTAACATCGAATCTCAGAAATCATTGTTGTTTCATCTATATTATAAAAATTAGTTGTGATAAGATCCATATTGTCATCATTCATTGTTTTAACCTCCTTGGGAAACTATACATCAATACGATAAGGTGTATTATTAAGATAATTATTCCATTAAAAAATTTTATTATAGTATAATTCATTGGAATTCATATGGATTCATACATTAGGGACTTATTAAATACTGGTAAATATTAATTAAGCTATTTTAAATGTAAAAAGCTATCATTTTCTTATTTTATTTCCATAAATAAATTTATTTCTATTCCCTAGAACGTATATTACTTCAAGGAATTAAAATATCCTGGTTATTTATTTGAAATCGTGTATCAGTGACAATTAAATATCATATGGAGTGGGAAAATCATCATATTGAAATTTGTGGTGGTTAAACGGAATACATGATGGAAATCTATGAAGGAGGGTGGATTAAGAATAAACAATATTTCATTATTAAATAATGACATTTTGGAATAGTTACGGAGAAGGATTCTCAATAACCACTCAAATGGTATTTTTTTAAAATTTAAATTTATTGGGAGGATTAATTATGGTAATAAACATTACATAAATTCCATTTTTCAGATGGGTATCGAGAAATCTAATAAAAATATGATGAATAATAATAGAATTTAAGAATCCATCAACTCAAAAATAAAATTCTATAATGATAACTAACACAGTTATCATATGTTTGAGCAATATCGATGGTATATTTTTTATCCTAAATAGAGCATCACAGATTAAATTGTCTCATATCTAGAGAAATTACCAAAACCATTGAAGGAATCCTTTAATACATATCACATCATACATGTTAATGATACCCAAATCTAGGAGTTGATGTGGTTATTGAATCTAAGATGTATGTTATTTTATAATTTCAACATGGTAATCCACACTATAATTAATTCCTAAATGACTGCACTTTTCATTCAATGGATTGTTACCTTTCACTATGATCTAATTTATAGGGTTATGTATATTAAACACACCTTTAATTAAACTATCATGAACAATTTCATAAACCACTGCTCCATATGTAGTTCATGTCAATTTGAACCAGATACCAATAATAATCAATTAATTAATTTTCAATCTTTTAAATCCCATGTGATCATTACTGAAAATATATTTAAAATGAACCCTCTTACTAAAACAAGATTCATCCCTCTAACTATCTACTATTGCATACAAGATTCTACAGAGGTATGTAATCTACTCCAGAAAGTATCTACCAATGTATTCCCCATATTTTTGTGTAATATTAATTGTAATTTATTATAATACCCTGTCCTTGGTCTCAATATTAATATAAAGAGTATTCATTCTACTATCATAGTGGAAACCAACATAAATATTGTATTGGATAGAAACTATATTTCAGAGTTATCTATCTTTAACATGTTGGGTATTCAAGGGATGTATAAAAAATACAATGGTTATATTCATGTTATTTGGTAATGAATCATTAAAAATTGAAAAAAGAACAACATAGAAGGAGATTCGTAGGAAATTATATGACATCATAGATATGGTTCAGTGTTTAGGGACTTCAAATGTCTAGTACTCTGAGAATTCTATAACAATTATGATAATATATATATCTAATGAAGCTAGAATAGAAGTAGTGATACTAGTAATTAACATTTTTGGATTCATGAATTGGAAAAAACACTATCTTGAGTTTGATTCACATTTAATTATTCAAGATATCAAGATGAAGATATCAAACCTGTCATGACCCATCCTCGGGGCCCGTGCCGTGACTACCCCAAGCCCGCCTTCCATAGGCCAGGGGCTGGAAACTAGCACCAAGGCGTAAATCCCGGAAAAAAGGAAGACATTGCCTTTGGAAAGTAAACAAACACCACAGAGCAAGCAAGCAGAAGTAAACACTAAGTAAAAACTGGTACAACAGTAAGTGCGGAATGTAAGTGGGCTAGAATACAAACCCAACTGAAAGTAATGTACAACTCAAAAGGGAAATCAACAACTGAAAAGTAAAGCCGCAACGTCGAGCCATCCACTGGAAGTCCCACCTTAAGGGTGGATACAGATATCCTCCACTGCTCCTCGGGTCCAGCCGACCGCTCCGAGTACGTCCCACCCAGTGGTCCACCTCCTGGTACCGTCCTGCTCCGCAAGCCTCCACCATGATCAGCGATGTCCGTCGTCTGCAACCAATACAACGTAGTGCAAGCATAGCCCGTGTAGGGGTGAGTATAAGATACTTAGTAGGGACCCCAAGACCCCCGAAGGTCTCCCAGAATCCACAAAGGATAATCCAAAAAGTAAAGATACAATCATGAAGTAACATATGACACTACTTAGGTATATGACTATACATATATCTATGTCAAAAATTCTCGTTCGGCTCCAACATCCGAGCCCAAGTACAACCCAGTCAACACCGGAAAGCAAAATGTAAATCCACATAGGATAGCACAACACAATCCACTAAGGAAAGAAAAACATGATTCAGCTCACACAGGTATACTTCTTCATATGACGATAAAGATGACCAGATATTTCCACTGATTCATCTAAGCCGTCGGGCCCACAAAAGATCGATAGGTACTAACCCCCGCAATGACCCACAAAGGATCTGACCCAAAAAGGATCGATAGGTAACTAACCTTTGCAATGACCCACAAGGGATATGACCCACAAAGGATCGATATGTAACTAACCCCCGCAATGACCCAGAAAGGATCTGACCCAAAAAGGATCGATAGGTAACTAACCCTCGCAAAGACCCACACAGGATCAGACCCACACAGGATCCGTAGGCGCTGGCCCACACAGGACCACTGAGTGCTGACCCACACAGGATCAGACCCACATAGGATCGGTAGCACTGACCCATAAAGGATCGCTGAGTGATGTAGTCGTCGCTGTTGAATCCACTAAGGATCTCTGCACAGTCGTCGTCGAATCCACTGAGGATCTCTGTACTGTCGTCGTCGTCGTCGTAGTCACAGCCAGCCCTACGGTTCCCGCACATATCAAGCTTGTTCGGGAGGGTCCACTCCACGAGCCTAGAGTCTGATACATCAACTGACACATAGTCCATAGTTTATGTATCCAAAAGTTCAGTATCGTCAACAGGAACTCAACGTCGCAGACGGCGCGTCAATCGGACTCCCGGTCTGAGAGTTATTGACCTTTTTGTTTCAGGGGCCCGGTTGGTTTTTAAGGCAAAACCAACCCGACCGTACTCCACCTGCATCCAAAACTCGAGCGGAGTAAGACAAAAGATCTGTCTCACTTAGAGGGATTCAACAAAGTCGATGGCACGTCAATCGGGCGTCCGATGCTCAAGATATGAGTGTTTCCGCTCCGAGGGCCTGGTTGGTTTCGTGTACAAACCAACCCGGCCGAACCCAATGTATTCCGAAACCTTGAGTATGATATACCTAAACGACCGTCTCTATCCAAGGATCACATCTCCGCTGACGGCGCGGTGTTCGGAGGTCCGTAGCTCATGTTATGATCAAAAGACCTAAAAGGTCCGGGAACGGGGGGTCGGGGCCCGGACTGAACCGGCCGGCGCGGCCAGGGTGGCCTGGCCCAGCCTGGGTGCGACCCGGCCCGGCCGGAGCGGGTGCGGCCCGGCCTCCTGGTGGCTCGGTTGTGATGGCTGAGCGAGTGCAAGGGGGCGCCGCCCCCACTTGAAGGTTCCGCGACCGCGCGTGGGGGGGCCGCCTCACACCAATGGACACGGCAAGGCCGCGTCCTTCCTCCATGGTCCCTCGTGGCCGCGGGACCGGCCAGCGCGGCCACGGCTTTCTCCCCCGACGAGTCTTCTCGGTGGTGCGCCGGGTGCCACCACCTCCGTCGTTCGGCGCCGTCGTGCCGGCATGGCACACCGGCGGAGACTTCCGCGGACCACCGGACGCGCTCCGGTGGTCTGATTCGCCTGCGGTCTTCGCCAGTGATCGTCTCGGGACCCGACCTTCACTGCAAAGCCTTCAAAACGCCCGAGCGGCTTGTTTTGTCCTCTTCTGCCGTCCGCACACCAAGAACGAAGGGCAGTGGGTTCAAACATGTTCGTTGGTCCGCACCCACCAAGTTAGCGGTTTAAAAAGTCTCACAAAAATCATTTAAACACAAGCCGCAGATATAAATCACGAAGATTTAAAAGAATCAAACCCCTACCTCATAGTTGTTGTCAGGCGAGAGTTCTTCATGGAATTGACCATCGCGGAAGAAGAGGATCATCGCGTCGCAGAAGGGCGTCGTGTCGACGATCTCTGACGTTTTAAGAAAACACACGGATTTAATTTCATGAATTAAATCCATGTTAAGGATAAAATCCACAAAGGAATTAAATATTTGAAAACTCCTACCTCAAGAAGTTGGTGATGATTTTTCGTGGGGAATGAATGTCGCAGAA
Source organism: Viscum album (assembly GCA_963277665.1). Lineage (NCBI taxonomy): Eukaryota > Viridiplantae > Streptophyta > Magnoliopsida > Santalales > Viscaceae > Viscum > Viscum album. Next base: position 896,736,512 of record OY728156.1, read on the forward strand.
GAAGCGTCGACGTCACGATACTCGGCGGCGCGTCGTCGATCTCCGAGGGCTCGGTGTTCTTCGTTTCCCTTTCTTTGGAGGCCGGCGTTCTTCGTGTTCTTCGCTTTTTTCACGAAGGAGGATTAAGATCTTTATAGATTCTCCAAAGGTTTAACACAATAGCCAGATAATAAAATATGTCCTCATCTTATTTTATTATCAACTAAAGAATTTGAAAAACAACGATAAGAAACGAACAATTAATTCGGTGAATTAATGGTAACGACTTAACTGTTCATTTAATAGGAGTGTTTAAGAGTTTTAGAAAACTTCCCAGTTGACTTTCATTAATGAGGAGTTTTCGCGAGTGCGTTACTTAGAGGAAAAGAAATGTTGGGTCTCGTGCGGGCCCCACCTCACAAATATCCTACCAAGAGGGTAGGATATTTTGGATTTCACCCTATCCGCTTCAACATAGCTCAAGTGGCTTTAAGTGGCTTTTACGTGGCTTTAAGTGAAATAAAAATAATGTTGTCTCACCACTTTATTTTATTTCTTAACTTAACCCCAAAAAATGTGAAAACCACACCCGAGAAAATGCAACTCCAGAAGAGGCGTTTCTAAGAAAATACCGGCACTGTGATTCCATCAGTGCCCTCAGAATTTGATTCCGAGCACCAGTTCAAAAGATATAAAAACACGCTCATTCGTTCACTGAACGTACATCAGCCAAACTTCAGAAAATGATTCTGGGCACGTCGGGCCTCGAAATCAGGTGTCGTCAGAAACTGCGTTCTTGTAAAATTCCAAAGAAAATTAAAAAAAATTCCTTGAAATTTACGGGTCTTTACACCACTCCCACCTCGGGGCTTTACGTCCCCGTAAAGATACATCATAAACTAGGGAATCAAAAGTGGGTTCTGAGCATGCATCTGAGCCTCCCGCTCCCAAGTGATCTCCTGGAGGTTCCCGTGCTGCCATCTGATGCACACTAGAGGAATTGACCGTCCATGTAGGACCCTCTCCTGTCGATCCTTGATCTCCACTAGAACCTCCTCAAAAGTCGCCCCATCATCAACATCTAGCTCCCCATGGTCAATGATATGTGTCAGGTCGTGCACGTATCTCCTCAGTTTAGATACGTGGAAGACATCGTGCACCCGGTGCAACTGAGGTTGTAGAGCCAGGTGATAGGACACCTCTCCAATCCTACAGAGGACCTAGAATGGTCTGATTAAGCGTGGAGACAACTTTCCGCCTCGGCCAAATATCTGTAATCCACGTCGAGGTGAGACACGCAAGAAGACGTGGTCGCCATCCTCGAACTCTAGTGGCCTCCGACTCCTGTCAGCATAAGACTTCTGCCGGCTCTAAGCTGTCCTCATCCACTCCTGGATGACCTGGACCTTCTCTATCATTGCCTGGACCATCTTCGGTCCCACAAGTGCTGACTCCCCCTGGTCTGTACAGCACAAAGGAGATCTGCAAGGTCGGCCGTACAACACCTCGTACGGTGCCATCCCGATGGTGTAGTGGTAGCTGTTGTTGTACGCAAACTCCACCAAGGGTTGGTGGTCCTCCCAGCTGCGACAAAAGTCGAGGACACATGCGCGGATCATGTCCTCAAGAATATCAATGGTCCTCTCCGTCTGACCATCTCTCTGAGGGTGAAAGGCGGCGCTCGGACGTAGCTGCGTCCTGAACGCCTCTTGCAACCCCTTCCAAAGCCGGGATGTAAAGCGAGCATCTCAATCGGAGATAATATATGATGGCACACCGTGAAGTCGTACAATCTCTTGAACGTAAAGACACCCCATGATCTCCACTAAGCCTTGCTCTCTGATGGGTAAGAAGTGAGCCGACTTGGTGAGTCGGTCAACAATCACCCATATGGAGTCATGTCCTCTAGAAGTACGTGGAAGTCCAGTCACGAAGTCCATAGATATCCCGTCCCACTTCCACTCCGGGACCTCCAAAGGCTGTACCAAGCCTACTGGTACCTGATGCTCTGACTTCACCTGTAGGAAGGTGAGGCATCATGAAACGAACTCTACCACAACCTTCTTCATGTCTGGCCACCAGTGCTGTCGTCTGAGATCCTAGTACATCTTTGCCACTCCAGGATGTACCTCCAAAGGAGAAGTGTGAAACTCTCTCAGATCCTCCTCTCGTAAAGCGACTGGTACTAAGGTATGTCCTTTGAAAAGGATATCGTGCTCTGCTCCGAAGGAGAAACCATCAGGTGTTTGTCCTGAGAATATCTGTGCACGCCGCGTTTCACAGTGAGCGTCCCCAAGCTGTGCCTCTCTGACCCGCTGCAGTAGTGGAGGGGTGATTGTGAGAGATTTAAGGAAGGCTGCTCCATCCCTATCCATGAAGGATATCCACAATGCGGCTAGCTGCTATGTCGCCTCCTCAAGTAGCTGAATGCCCGTCCTCCGGCTGAGAGCATCGGCTACCACGTTCCCCTTCCCTGGAGTATAGACTATATCAATGTCATAGTGCTGGAGGAACTCCATCCATCGTTGCTGTCTCAGGTTCAGGTCTTGCTGAGAGAAGATTTACCTGAGACTCTGATTTTCAGAAAAGAATGTAAAGCACTCGCCCATCAGATAGTGTCGCCATGTCTTCAGAGCGAATACCACTGCTGCTAATTCCAGGTCATGAGTAGTGTAGTTCTTCTCATGCGACCTCAACTGACATGATACATAGGCGAAAACTAACCGATCCTGCATCAGGACACATCTGAGTCCGGTCCCTGATGTATCGCAGTAGACTACGTACCCTACTCCCTCCTCAGGCAACCTCAAGATAGTTGCGCTGGTCAATCTCTGTCTCAGCTCCTGGAAGCTCTGCTGACATCTGTCTGACCACACAAAGGGTTTCCCCTTCTTCGTCAAAGCTGAGAGTGGTGCTGAAACTCTGGAGAAGTCAGGCACAAATCTCCGATAGTACCCGGCTAGTCCCATGAAACTCCGCACCTCCGTCACGCTACTAGGTGGCTCCCAAGCTAGCACTGCCTCGATCTTCACAGGATCCACTACAACTCCCGCCTCAGAGATGACGTGTCAAAGGAAGTGGACCTCACATATCCATAAATGACACTTCGAGAGTTTGCCATAATTTTGGTGCTCTCGGAGTGTGTCTAGTACAACACGCAAGTGGTAGGCATGCTCCTCCTCAGTTGTCGAGTAAATCAAAATGTCGTCAATGAAGACAACGACAAACTGATCGAGGTATGGCTAAAAGATCCTGTTCATGAGGCCCATGAACACTGCTGGAGCATTGGTTATGCCGAATGGCATAACCAGAAACTCATAGTGGCCATACCGACATCTGAAGGCCGTCTTCTGCATGTCCTCGTCCCGAACTCTGAGCTGATGATAGCCTGACATGAGGTCTATCTTTGAGAACCACCATTCTCCCTTGAGCTGATCAAAGAGGTCATCAATCCTCGTTAGCGGATACTTGTTCCCCACTGTCACCTGGTTCAGGTGACGATAGTCGACACAAAGTCGCAAGCTCCCGTCCGCCTTCTTGGCGAACAAAATCGGGGAATCCCAGGGTGAAACACTGGGTCAAATGAACCTCTTGCCCTGCAAGTCCTCCAACCATACTTGTAGCACTCGAAGCTCAGTGGGGGCCATCTCATATGCTGGAGTCGATATCGGGGTTGTCCCGGGGTACAGGTCAATATAAATGTGTACCTCTCGGCAAGGAGGTATCCCTGGAACGTCGTCGGGGAAGACGTCCGTATACTGAACCACCACTGCAGAAAAACTAGGACTCCGCACGTCAACTGCTCCTAGGATGAGGCTAGCCAACTGATGAGTGATGGGTTGTCCTCTCCTCTGCGGAAGTCCATCCTGTGTTGAGAAGGCTCCCTTCTCACTGGTGAAGGTGAACCTTCTCCCGTCAGTGTGTACACATCGCACCTTGCGCCTAATACAATCAATCTTTGCATGGACTGTAGATAACCAATCCATGCCCAAGATGACGTCGTAAGGCCTTGATGTTGCTACAAGAAGAACCCAGCCAAAGCTCTCACCTCTTAGAGTAAGCTCACACTGCCGGTACCAGTGCGTAGTCGTCGAGTCTGCTCCCGTAGTAGTCTCTAGCTGTAAGGATCGAGCCAATGGCTCTGTCAGAATCTCCGAGATCCAAACAAGGGTAGTGGCTATGAAAGAGTGACTCGCTCTTGTGTCTATAAGAACTGCAGCAAGGGTGGAATAGACACAGATAGTACCTCGAATCATCCCGGGCATGTCGTGGTCGTAGGCCTCCGCTGCCTGGAGCTGTGCCTATCTCTACCCACCAGCTCCCTGTGGCCGGGGTGGACCTCCTGGTGGTGGTGGTGGTAGAGCCTCAAAGCGTCGCCCACCACCTGCTGCTCAGCCAGCTCCTCTACCTCATCCGCCTCCTCCATGCGGACCGCCACAGTCGACCCTCTACCTCTGCTAGGGTGGCCCTTCAACCGTCTGCTGCTCCTCGACACGGTGGGTCGGGCAGTCACGAGCCATGTGGCCCTGCCCGCCGCATGTGTAGCACTGCCTGCCTCTCGAAAGACTGGCTCCAAGTTCTGTGCCCCGCACTGCTGAGCCAGTGTCCTGAGATCATCAGTGTGAGGGTCTGTTATGCCTGGACCCCTGAGTCATCTGTCGACTGCCTGCCGCAGAAGACTCTTCTTCATGCCACCCCGTGGTAGGTCTCGCTGCTGATGATGGCTCAGCAAGGAAGCTCTCGATCAAAAGGGCTCACTCCAGTACTCCTGCCTGAGTCGGAATGCGGAGGGAGATCAGCGATGCCCTGATCTCATGTCTCAATCCCTGCTCAAAGGTCTGGGCCCGGAAGAATGGGTCTCGTTCCATGTCTGTCGAGTAACACGAGAAATCGGTAAATCTCACCGAGTACTGGGCGACCGTCAAGCTGCCCTGCCGCAGCTGAAGAAGCTCCTGGATGCGCACCGCACCGAGGGTGGCCGGGACGAACTCTGAGCGGATGAGGCTCTCAAAGTCTATCCATAGGAGGGATACCTCATCGTGCACATGGAGCATCAAGCTACACCATCGTCCCACTACCGCGTGTAGTAGACATGCTACAAGGATCACCATGAGGTCTGTTGGTGTCCTCACTAATCGGAAAACTCGTACAACTACCTCCATCCAGTCCTTTATTGCCTGGGGGTCCGTCTCCCAGTGGAACCTGGGCGGTCGCTGACGCTAGAACTCATGCAGTGCACTAATGCGACGTGCATCGTTAGTGGCTGGGGCTGGAAGCATCGGTGGCTCAGCGGGTAGAGGTACCGCCGGTGCCTCAACTGTCAATGGGCCCTGCACCGAGGCCTCGTCGCTCGGTGGGCTGTCGTCACGCTCAACTCTCAGAACCCTAACTGGCTGCCGTCGTGGTGCCATCATGAAAAGGAAACAGATGTGCCACGGGCAGAACAATATAACTGGTGAGCTGACACAAAGTCATTACAAAGAAAACTTGAAACACACACGCAATCAATGTTTTCGTGCATTAAGTCCGAAATCAGAAGTCAGGGTCCTGGTGTACGGATACGTCGTCCACCGCACCAACACTGGACTCCCTGGACTGATAACCACACACAATACGCTAAACACTATTGCTTCACATAGAAAAGATCAGAGTCCGCGGTAGAACCAAACTACTCTGATACCAATTTGTCACGACCCGTCCTCGGGGCTCGTGCCGTAACTACCCCAAGAACGCCTTCCATAGGCCAGGGCTGACGACTAGCACCAAGTCGTAAATCTTGGAAAAAAGGAAGGAATTGCCTTTGGAAAGTAAACAAACACCACAGAGCAAGCAAGCAGAAGTAAACACTAAGTAAAAACTGGTACAACAGTATGTGCGGAAAGTAAGTGGGCCAGAATACAAACCCAACTGAAAGTAAAGTACAACTCGAAAGGGAAAACAGCAACTGAAAAGTAAGTCGCAACGTCGAGCCGTCCACTGGAAGTCCCACCTAAATAGTGGATACAGATAGCCTCAACTGCTCCTCGGGTCCAGCCGACCGCTCCGAGTACGTCCCACCCAGTGGTCCACCTCCATGTACCGTCCTGCTCCGCAAGACTCCACCACGATCAGTGTTGTCTGTTGTCTACAACCAACACAATGTAGTGCGGGCATAGCCCGTGTAGGGGTGAGTATAAGCTACTCAGTAGGGACCCCGAGACCCCCAAAGGTCTCCCAGAATCGACATAGGATAATCCACAAAGGAAAGATACAATCACGAAGTAACATCCGACACTGCTTAGGTATATGCCCATACATATACCTAAGTTATCAATTCTTGTTCGGCTCCAACATCCAAGCCCAAGTACAACCTAGTCCACACAGGAAAGAAAAACATAAATCTACACAGGATAGTACAACACAATCTACAAAGGAAAGAAAAACAGGATTCAGGTCACACATGTATACTTCTTCATATGATGATAAAGATGACCAGATATTTCCACTGATTCATCTAAGCCGTCGGACCCACAAAGGATCGAAAGGTACTAACCCCCGCAATGACCCACAAAGGATCTAACCCACAAAGGATCGATAGGTAGCTAACCCCCTCAATGACCCAAAAAGGATATGGCTCACAAAGGATCGATAGGTAACTAAACCCCGCAATGACCCACAAAGGATCTGACCCACAAAGGATCGATAGGATACTAACCCCCGCAAAGTTCCACACAGGATCGGACCCACACAGGATCTGTAGGCGCTGGCCCACACAGGACCGCTGAGCGCTGATCCACACAAGATCGGACCCACACAGGATCGGTAGCACTGAACCACAAAGGATCGTTGAGTGATGTAGTCATCACCGTCGAATCCACTGAGGATCTCTGCACAGTCGTCGTCGAATCCACTGAGGATCTATGTACTATCGTCGTCGTCGTAGTCGCAGCCAGCTCTGGGGTTCCCGCACACAGCAAGCTCGTTCGGGAGGGTCCGCTCCATGAGCTGAGAGGCTGATACATCAACTGACACATAGTCTAGAGTTGATGTATCCAAAAGTTCCGTATCGTCAACTGGAACTCAACGTCGTAGACGACGCGTCAATCGGACTCCCGGTCTGGGAGTTATTGAATTTTTCGTTCCAGGGGCCCGGTTGGTTTTTAAGACAAAACCAACCTGACCGTACTCCACCTGCATCCAAACCTTGGGAGGAGTAATCCAATATATCTGTCTCACTTAGATGGATTCAACAAAGTCGACGGCACGTCAATCAGATGTCTGAAGCTCATGATATGAGTGTTTCCGCTCCGAGGGCCCGGTTGGTTTCGTTTACAAACCAACCGGGCCGAACCCAAAGTATTCCGAAACCTTGAGTGTGATATACCGAAACGACCATCTCAATACAAGGATCACATCTCCACTGACAGCCTGTCGTTCGGAGGCCCGTAGCTCATGTTATGAGCAAAAGACCTAAAAGGTCCGGGAAAGGGGTGTCTGGGCCCGGACCGACCCAGCCCAACCCCCCTAGGTCGGCCCGAACCGGGTCGACCCGACCCGGCCGGTGTGGCCCGGCCCGGCCGAAGTGGCCTGGCCCGGCCTAGGCGCGACCCGGCCCGGCCGGCACGGGTGCGGCCCTGCCGCCTGGCAGCTCGGCCGTGATGGCCGAGCGGGTGCAAGGGGGCGCCCCCCCCCCCCCCCCCCTTGAAGGTTTCGCGGCCCCGCGTGGGGGGTCTCCTCTCGCCAACGAACATGGCAAGGCCACGTCCTTCCTTCGTGGTCTCGCGCGGCCGCGGGACCGGCCAGCGCCGCCACGACTTTCGTTCGCAGCGGGTAATCCCGACGGCGCACCGGGCACCGCCGCATCCTGGCAACCGGCCGCTTCCGGCCGCCGCCTCCGGCTGCCGGTGCCGCCATGTCGGCGTGGCACGCCGGTAGAGACTTCTGCGGACCACCAGACGCACTCCGGTGGTCCGATTCGCCTTCGGTCTTCGCCAGTGATCGTCTCAGGACCCAACCTTCGCTGCAAATCCTTCGAAACGCCCGAGTGTCTTGTTTTTTCATCATCCGTTGTCCGCACACCAAGAACGAAGGGCAGTGGGTTCGGACTTGTTTGTTGGTCCGCACCCACCGCGTTAGCGGTTTAAAAAGTCTCACAACAATCATTTAATCACAAGCCGCGAATATAAATCAGAAAGATTTAAAAAGAATCAAACCTCTACTTCGTAGTTGTCATCGGGCGAGAGTTCTTCGCGGAAGAAGAGGATCGTCGTGTCACGGAAGGGCGTCGCGTTGTCGAGGAAGGGCGTCGCGTCGACGATCTCCAAGGTTTTAAGAAAACACACGGATTTAATTTCATGAATTAAATCCTTATTAAGGATAAAATCCACAAAGGAATTAAATATTTGAAAACTCCTACCTCAAGCAGTTGGTGAAGATTTGTCGCGGGGAAAGAACGTCGCGGAAGAAGCATCGGCGTCACGGTAATCGGCGTCACGTCGTCGATCTCCGAGGGCTTGGTGTTCTTTGTTGCCCTTTCGTCGGAGGCCGGCGTTCTTCGTGTTCATCATGTTCTTCGCGTTCTTCGCGTTCTTCGCGAAAGAGGATGAAGATCATTAGAGATATTCCAAAGTTTTAACAAAACAACCAGATAATAAAATAAGTCCTCATCTTATTTTATTATCAACTAAAGAATTTGAAAAACAAAGATAAGAAACGAACAATTAATTTGGGGAATTAATGGTAAGGAATTAACTGTTCATTTAATAGGAGTGTTTAAGAGTTTTAGAAAACCCACAGTTGACTTTCATTAATGAATAGTTTTCGCGAGTGCGTTACTTAGAGGAAAAGAAACGATGGGGCTCGTGTGGGACCCACCTCACAAATATCCTACCAAGAGGGTAGGATATTTTGGATTTCACCCTATATACTTCAACATAGCTCAAGTGGCTTTAAGTGTATTTTACGTGGCTTAAAGTGAAATAAATATAATGTTGTCGCACCACTTTATTTTATTTCTTAACATAACCCAAAAATATTTAAAAACCACACCTGAGAAAACACAACTCCAGAAGAGGCATTTATAATCAAATACTGGCACTGCGATTCCATCGGTGCCCTCAGAATTTGATTCTGAGCACAGGCTCAAAAGTTAGAAAAACCCTCTCGTTCGTTCACTGAACGTACCAGAGCCAAACTTCGGAAAATGATTCCGGGCACGTCGGGCCTCAGAATCATGTGCCGTTAGAAACTGAATTCTTGTAAAATTCCAAAGAAAATAAAAAAAAATCCTTGAAATTTATGGGTCTTTACAAAACCCCTATTGGAGACTCATGTTGGACTAGCATGACATTATAAGATATTGTTTTCACATTTAATTTGTTGTTTCTTATATAATATAAATGAAAATAGATTCTATGATTATATATAAAACATTTTATTTAGGACCATAAAATATAACTTGAATTAGTAAATTCCAATGTCAATTGAGGAGCTCCATTTCTTAATTTTTTTTAAAAATACATCTTTTAATTTTCTATAAAATTTTATTAAAAATATATTATGAATATGTAGAGGCCTATTATTTTTATAAATTCATTAAATATTGTAAATAAATCATAACAATAATGTAAATACATTACTTTGGGAATATTCTAGAAATCCATTTATGTTAAAAGAGAACATTTTTTACATATTTGATAAATGTCAAAATGAGTCTCATGAAAATCATTGAAATGATTCCATTTAATTATTTAAAAATAGTATAAAAGTTAGTAATAAAATTAATAATTTTTTATAGAATATAAAAAATAAAAAATGATTTTTTAGTAACATAGATACATAAGACAATTCTTCCCAACCAAAAAGAAAGAATGTGGTTTATTTTTCATAAAAACATCATTTCATAATTTTTGAGTACCTAAGATGGGGAAATTGGTACTTATGCCTAAAAACTATAAAAATAACTTGAGTAGAAGAAAATATAACAGAATTATAAAATAGTTAAAATAAAAAAAACTTTTGATTGAAATTGAATCACAAACAATTCTAGTGAAAATGAGATTCTGTTATATTCCATTTCCTCATATCATAACAATAATCATAAAAAATATTAACTTTATATAATATAAATTTAAATTTATTATAAATTTATAATAGAATCATATTCAGAATTCTTTTAACAATTTAATTTTATTGATTAATGCAATGCTCGATATCTTTCATGACATGAAACAATGAGATTTAAGCTAACTCAGATATACTTTTTAAATTAAAAAATTATAAATTAGATTTAACTTTAGGGCTACGAATAAGAATAACTAAAATAATAAAAATACTTATAGAATTTTTTTATAAAGAAAATGTATTGATTAATTAATAATTCATATGTACCCATTCATTATTAAAGTCATTCTATGCATCTAAAATACGTTATCATAAAAATTGGTTTTATTACATTTTGTTTATAAATATTATACTTAATTATTTCCATTTATATAAAAAATTTATTTATGGAATTGAATAAAAATGTTTATATCAATATATTAATATTATTTTATGGTTATTTTCCATTATTTTTTTAAAAACTATTTTTTTAATTAATTGTGAATATACTTATTTTTGTAAAACTTTAATGTATTTTTATTTTATTACATAATTCAAGATTTAGAATTATTTTTATTTTTGATATTTGTTTCGATTTAACATAGTTCTACATTAATTTTATGTAATCTAATTAATTAAATTTTATTTAATATAAAACTTGATTTTGATATAAGATCATTTTTTAGGATTAAAAATGTATTTATCTTAAAATAATTTTTCATTTACTTTTACTCATTTATTTTAAAAATAATTGTAATAATTATATATATTGAATAAAAACATGGATTCTGTATTTTTAATCATTTTTTTTAATTTGGTAGATAAGCCCCTTTTGTTTTTGGTCATTATGTAGAGTTATTATGGTAAATAATTTTCACATATATAAAGATAAAATATGCAAAATATGCAAAACACTGCATAAACTACAAGATTTGGCCAATAAATATCCAAAACGCATGACATAGATTCTTTTGATAGGTTCCTTTCCCCTTTAATTATCTTCTCATATACACTTTTTTCACATTATTTTGATAATAAATTTAATATTATTTAACCTAAATAATAAATAACATATTGTCACTCTTCTTATTTTGATAACTATAATATTTTATCATTAGGATAAAAATAATTTTTTTATTTATAAATTAATAATCAAAATATATTTAAATATTAAATCATGATAATTTATTTTCATTTTTTATGTAATAATTGACTTTAATGCCTACATAACATTGATAGAGTGGTTATTCACATAATAGAGAAAAATGAATTTAAAATATCAAAATATCACAAATGTGATTAAATATTTTTTTACCTGAATTTTTAAATATAACATATTATTTATGTAGTGATTTTTTATATTCTAATTCCGTTTCAATCAATATGTCATTAATTTAAAACTATTGGTATAGTCCCAAAAATAAGACTAGTGGTATCTTATGTTAAATAATATATCTTTAAATTATTTATAATTCATAAATTATATTGTAATTGGCTAATTGAGGTGTATATGGTCTATAATATCATCCATTGTCCACATAGGTTTCACTTACCCATTTATTGTTTATTTAATGGCCCGTAATGAGTATGTAACATGGATACCTTGGAAATCTCTAAAAGGGTTAATGGAGGTGGTTAAACTATGAGATAAAGGGTAATACTTCACCTAAACATGTATATATTTTATTTAATGGGAATATTTATAGTATTTTTCATCTAGGGTTTTGTAAATATCAACGTCATGTCACTCTTACATGAATGATTATATATTATATTTAAATAAATTAAGTAAATACAAGTCTATGCATCCCATGACTATAAATTGAAACTCCACCCTCTTCCAAAAACCACCTTGAACAAAATATCTAAACAAAAACCAATATAAATCAATTATAAAAATAATTATAAAAATTATATTAGTGTTAGTTTCATAAAAATCCCATACCTTTGGTCCTTAATAATAAATATAATTGGGGTTGTTCTAAAATGAGGTAATTGGTTTAATTGGTTTATTTCATTTGACATATCCTTTTACCCTCTTAAATCCAAATTAACCATCCAATTTAAAAAAATTGTATATACCATATACTATGTTGTCATAATGTTGTTATAATGTATTTTATTCATCTCATTTACATCGAACGAGAAATAAACATATTTCTCATGCGTATGTGTATACCACTACATTGACATTGCAATATAATTCATTTAGAATATTAATATTTTTTTGTTAGTTTTTATCATGGTTTATGTTTTTATACATGATAAATTAAAATATTTACATCTATTTAATTATAATAACTAATATACCGTATTACATTCACATCTATTGTGAAACGACAATATATGTTGTGCATATGTCTAGATTACCACCACAATAATGATAGGAGATCCAATTTCCATTTTAATTAATTTACACTAATTTGAAAAATCTATATATAAATAATATATATAATATTATTGACAAAATGATGATTCTAAAAATGTTATTTATAATTTACATTTTTTAAACCATCAAATAGTGGAATCATCACTCATGTGTACATAAGACTAGCAACTTCATGAAATGATGTAATTAATTTTTAATAACCACATTACATGAATAGTTGTACATTTTTTTATAATGATTAAATAATAAAAATATGAAATGATTATTATATTTACGATGATGAATCAATGATCAATGTTTAAGGACCATAACTCCCAAACTGATATAGACATCAATAATAATGTAATTTACATCATACATAATATTGATAATGAATGATTGTAAATGAACAGGTTGTAAAATGTTCTAAGTAAACCATGTATGGATTAATAATTAATCATATGGTTTTTAAAATTTTAATAATATATTGATATTAATTTAAAAAAAAAATTGATCACATATAAATTATGAATAGACGTGAGGTAAGGATTTCCCGTATCAGTTTGTTTTCTATATTCAACATTTTTTCCATTTGTAGTATATATAGTACCCATTAATATAGATTATGACAATTTGAATAAATTTATTGGGTATTTAAAAATCAATATAATCTTCCCAATTTATTGAGATATTTATTCAAATATTACAAATATTGTAATGGTTCTTCGTATCCGAATTATATCAATGTTATGTGAATGAATTTGTGAACATATTTAGGTTTATCATGTAAAACTAATAAAACATTTATAATTTATTTCATTAATATCATTATATTCATGGAATATAAGGTTTAATTAGAGGTTAATTATTTTATGGTGATTATGATTCATGTTTTTCTAAAGATACAAGGGTTTTTATTATTATGTGATTTCTTATTGGTTTTGTCAATGTTAAATTTACATATATGTATATTATAAGGATATTAAACTTTAAACCCAATATATTATATTTCACTATAGTTATTCCTATAATATTCAATAATTAATCAATGTTTTCTCTCATTGGTTCCTAAAAAGATCGTGAAAATGTTTTAAAATAAAATCCAAACTCATTTCCACATTACTCTACAAACTTTTAGTTCCAATTTCAAAGTCATGAAAAAAATATCAATATTCTTACTAGAACATGAATTATTTTAATCTATTCACTTTCAAAACCATTATATTTATTTAAAATGTTTTTAAAAAAATCTACAAAAAATGTTTTTTCTAAACATTGTGTTTTTGACTTGTTACAATGGTGTAAGAGGAATGTTTTATTTAAACATATACTACATGAACTGAATATCCCATCACCATGAATGTAATTTCATTAATATATTCCATTAATTTTTTCATTTTTAATTTCAATGAAATGTATTTTCTTAGTTTTATGTGAATTTTCAGCGAAATGTTTTTCAAAGGTGAAAAATACTCTCTCAGTTTTTTAAAAGAATGTTCAAATGATCATTTAATGGAATTGATAAAATTTATACACATACATTATGTTTTTTATGATTTTATTATTATATGATATTATGATAATATCCACTTTCATTTTATGAATGACTTATGGTGATGAAGATTGGAAGATGATTATATATGTCCCATTTCAATCACATGGGTTAATTAAGTTACAAGGAAACACTCATGAAACCTATTTAATTAAAGCGGGTTATATTATTATGAAATGAATAAAAGTTATGCAATACATTTAATTTAGACAATTTATGATATTTTCAATGTTTGGTGATCTTTTGAAACATATATGTGTGGATTTTTTATATGATGATTATGACCAAAAATATATTGAACTCCTATGTATCTAGTAATGATAATGATGAAGAGAATATTCTAAGATATAATGGAGTCAATAAAATACTAAGATACCACAATGTTATCTACATAGAATTTAACCCTAAGTGAATGTTGAAAATGACTATCTAAGCACTTTAATTATGGTAATTTATTTAAAATGATTTTCATATGAGTGAACCCTTAATAAAGCTATGATTTTATATAATTATTTATAGGCCATGTTGAATTTTCTTATGAATATCATAAATTATCCTGGATCATTATTTATTTTTTATCACACTTTACACTGATTAATTGTGTTTTTTTATGAAAATACCTCATGGTAAGAATTATGAAAAATAATCATTGCATTATTGGAAATGATTTTTGTTAGTTATAATCTTGTTATAGTACCCTTATCATTATCTTATTTTATCATATGATCATTTATTGATAACTATTATTCGTAACCATACTATGATTTTGTTTTCATTCATTCTTATGTTTCATTTCCCTCAGTTGTATATAATGGTTTTAAGTAGGGAATGATTAAGAATATTACTATGCAAGATGATCACCAAGGAAAATAATGAGTATAATTTAATAAATAAGGTGATTATGTATATAATATCTAAATAAACTAATCTTTTATGGTCATTGAGAATGTATTATTCTAAATTATATTGAATATTCATAAAAAATAATGTACTATTTATAAATTTTATAATTAAGGTACAATATTGGAAATTAGAGGTTCATTTAGTTATTTTTAGACATTGTGTTTAAATAAACATTTTAAAAAATGTAGGGATATGTTTATGAATTTTATAAAATCCAATGTAATTGGTAAATTAGTGATTCTGTGGTATTCATAGAAAATACCACTTTTCTTGATAATTTTATGTGGATAAAATCATAGAACAAATCCACCTAGGTTAAACCACTATAAAATGAGAGGATTATGCTATGAACTGATCATCACTACTGCACAATGGTATGTATTATAAATACACACCTTCCTAGGAAATAATTAAAGATATTAATGTGTTAATTCAAATATTATTTTTCAAAAAATATGAATGATTTGAATATACAATCACCCTAGATGTACTGGGATGAACCTAAGGTATTATAGACTCAAAATATGGTGTCCATATTTTGACATCCAATAAATGATTTTTTGGATAATTTGGTTACCCAAAATGATAATTATATCCCAATTTTTTTTTTTGGGATTGTGTAAATCCATGAAGTTGAATAAATTATATTAAAATTGAATTATTTATTTAATTAAATGAATATAATAACATGTTAAAAATGAAATAGGATATGAAATTCCAAAATATTGTATTACTCCTCAGACTGTATATGTAAATATGAATATAAACATGAAAAATAGTTTTGTTTACAAAAGAATAAAAAATATAAAATTACTATTTTATTATGACCATAGGGGATTGAATATTTAGATTCATACATGATGACAATGTTGGAAGAATCACCCATGGAATTTTATCATTGGAATGACAATTCTTTTATGTGTTTGATATATGTTAATAAATTAAAAGGTAAATGATGAGAAATGAAGAGTTTAATGGATAAAAATAAATAACATTCCATGGTACCGTTAATATTTCAATAGATTATATTTGGGTAACTTCTGCATTATCTGAGTCAAATCCTAAATTCAAGGGTTAAATCTGAGACAAAGGAAGAGAATATACTCTTCCAATCATTGAGGATGAATGATTGAAATGTTGATATATTGGGATTAGAGAATAATAGGGTAGTGGTTTTTTTTATCAAATTTATTATATTTATTAGAATCATCAATTATATTATGATTATTATATAGAAACCTTTTATTAAGGATTTAAAAGTGTATATTTAATATTATTGATAACCAAGAATATTTATTTTTTATTAAGGTGATAATTTTTAGGAGATAGATAATTAAGGGATAGATAACCTATAATATGATTAATACTTAGAGATAATAATGTTTATTAAGGATAAAGAGATGAAAGATTTAGATTAATTAAACTATTGAGTATTAATGAATTTCAACTACTTTATGGTTTTGATAGAAATGTGGTTTATGTTTTCTTTGATGATATGTATTGGATTGTTGCATTTATGGAATACATTTGAATATTTTTTTTCTACTATATAAAGAATATTGATTGAGATAATTGTTTGTAAAATTTATGTTTTCATTTTTATTTTTTAGTGATAATCATGTTTTGTAGAATATATGATCTGTTATTCGCATGCATGATATATGAAATTAAGAATGACATCATATTGATTGTTTATTAATGTTATACTAATCTGGGAAATTTAGTTTATTTTTTTCTCTAAATTTTTTGGATTTGAACATGGATATACATATTATTTTGAAATAAAAAGCTCAAATTTTTATGTAATTGTTTCCATAGTACGTTGGGTTTTATTGGTGAAGTTGAGTGATTAATTTATTATTTCATCATAAGAATATTAATGACCTCTTATACAATTTGTTTTGGAAATAAAGATGGGGGAAAAAGGATTTTTTATTTTTTATTTTTTTGATGTATTAAATATTAGTAATAGCACATTAATAATTAAAAATTCATCTTGAATATTAATTTTTAAGAGTAACAGACATGATAAAAGTAGAAATTAATAGACGGAATCTAAAAGGTAGAAGTTGTTATTATGGAATTTAAAAAAGTAATATAAGTATATATTCATTTTTTATATATCTTGATAGTAAAATAATACCTAAGCTAAATAAATAATATCTTGAAATTAAATATAATTAATTTATCTTTATTGATGATGAATTTAGGGTCATCATTATCACCAACTGATTTATTGTTTTCTGGTTGTTATGTTTGTCGCGATAAAGTACTATATCCCTCACTATTCACCATAGGACATTATTTTACTCGTCTATGTCAATATTTTGTCTCCAAACAAATTTTTCATAATATGAGAACTTTATTGGGAATTATTTTAGGAATAATTTTTTCCCACTTCCCCTTTTCAAATGATGTTTTGTCTTCTCTTTTTACGATGGAGGGTTTCAATAATTTTTTTTTGAATAACACTAGGATAAAAATTAAGAGGATTTAATTTATTAATGGGGTTGGATATGACATCATGAAATATTTTATTTAAGGAATAATTTTCTTATCTGATTTCTTAATATGAAACACATTTCATTAAGGGAACTATGATATATTATTTCAATGTGACAATTATAACCCAGCCACTAAATTAGATATATAAATAAGAATAATGTAATTAAGAATAATTTTAATAAATTATTTATATAATTAAATTTCATTTATAAATTTATATTAAATAATTAAACTATTTATTGTTATGTCATTTTATAGAACAAATATATGTTTTCATCAAAATTAGTTTTATTACTATTTGTGTGCGATCATTATATGTTATTTAAAAATTTTTGTAAATTATATTTAAATAAATTAATATAAATTTAATAAATAATTAATTAAATTTTATCTCACTTTTAATTTTTTTGGATTTTTCTAAAATGATTTATTTTCTAGTGAATAGTGAAAATTGTATATTTTTGAAAAAATTAAATTTTTGTTCATTAAACATTGTAATTTAAAAATAATATAATTTCATTGAAATTAATACTATAGTTATGACAAAATATTTTTCATTTATGTAATCTACTTAATTACCTAGGAATCAACATCATACATGTTTTTTATATAAGTTCATTTTTTTTGCATAAAAAAACATCTCTAAAAATTGTTTTTTGTATTATATATATTTATTAAATTTTTATAATTTTTTTAAATTTAATCCTATAAAATTTAATTGATATTTTCAAAAAAAGTTTAAATTTACAAAATAATATAATTTTATTTTTGGTCAATATGAATAGAAACCATGGTACATATTCATCACCTCGGTTACTGTGTAAAATGTCATATATGGTAAAAAATATTGGAAGATGGCTACGAATGTCCAAAAAAGTAACATTTTTCATTAGATACGATCATTTAGAGTATAATAATCTTTAATTAAATGGTTTTATAATTTCTCTCCAATTATCTTTGATAAGGATAAAAAAAATGTTCTTTGTGTTGAATAAATAAAAAATAGAATTTCTCTTTGTTTGAATATAATTAATATTTTTTCATTGGGATAAAAAGGATTATGTTTCATTATAAATTTTTAATTTATATATGAATGAAATTTTCATGGTCATGTAAGTTTATTTTTTATTTTTATTTTTATAATCATTACCTTAAAATCTTAGGCAACACCGATAAAGTTATTGTACAATTAATATAATGAAAATAAAATAAATAATTTTCTAAATATTAAAATATATTTTTTATTGACCATTGTTTTATATGATATTTTGTAAAAAATATAACTATTTTTATACATGCTACAATTTTATACCCAAATTCGAATTATATATTGATCTTAAGAAAGTAACAATTAAAGAATATTCTACAAAACTAATTTAATGGTATCTTATGTCAAATAACATATTATTAAAATATTTCAAATTCATGAAAATATTATTATTATAAAATTTGGTGGTTTATTTTCCATAATATCACTATTTTTAATATGTGTGTAAATTTTTATTTTATATTAACACCCATGAACCCTAAAGTGTTAAAACCTTTTGTATCATGGAAATCATTAAAAGGATAATATGGAAGCTAAATTATATAAATAATTAATATAACATAACATAAAAATGTATATATTTTATATTATGAGAGTATTTATACTCATACTCTTAAAATATTATAAATATTTGAACATTATTCTACTTTCACATGAATAATAATTTCTTATATTTAATTGTTTTATTTAATTAAAAAGGTGTGATTTCTTTCTCTATAGAAGGGAACTTCACTTTCATTCATCCACACAAAACCCAAAGCCAAATATATAAACCATAACATGAAAAAGCTTTTTTTACATCTATATAAATTTAATATTTGTTTAAGCCTAATAAAAAATCCACCCTTTGGGTATTTAAGAAGAAATTTATTAGATGTATCTTAATGTTGAGGTATTAATTATAACTGATCTCTTTCATTTTACATATTAATTTAAAATCATAATATATAACCAAAAATTGAAATATAATAACATAATTATTTTTCATATAATAAGATGTTATTATGGTTATGTCATGAAATTTTTTCATATCCTATAATTAAAATGGGAAATGAATGTATTGCTCATGTGTATGGTTGGTCTACCTCTTACACGTAGTGGTAAGATTCATTTTCCATCACCATCATTTATTGTTGGTTATTATTTTATATTTAATTTATATATATACATATATATATATATTATTTATTATATAATTAGGATTATTTATTTTTAAATTATTATATACCTTGTTACCATCCTATATGTTGGGAAAATATAAAATCTCTCAAACATACGTGGGGACTACCACCTCCCAAAAATGATTTTATTTAGTTCTCAGGGTCATAATTAGAAGATGATAATGAATATATATATTGAATATATAAATATATGATATATATTATATGAAAATTATTTATATAATATGAATTATTATTTTCCTTTATTTAATTCCATCTATCAAAAAGTGGAAACATCACATGTGAATTTTTGTGGACATCGATCTCCAAAAAGTGTTGTAATTTATTTTGCATCACTCATTTATGTGAGTGGTTGTAAAAATATATATAATTATTAATTATGATAAAATTTATGAGTCTAATATTATGAATGAGGTTAATAATGTATAAATTTCATGGACTATAACGGTTGAACTAAATAATACATGGAAAACATAGTAGTTAACATGTTAAATGATCATGATAATGAAAGATTGTAAATTAATGGTTGATAAGATGTTATACATAAAAACATTATTATATACTGAGAATTAATCAATTTATGTAGTATTTCATTTATATATATATTCATTATATAATATTTTTGAACTCATATGAAGAAGTAGAAAACATGGGGTGAGGGTTTTTTGTATCAGTTGAATTTTTAAAAGACATATGTCATATTTGAAACTTATTTCTATTATGTAGTTTAGGTAAAACTCATAAATTATTTAATATATATTTTCATGAAATTTATGGTTGTATAAAAAATCATGTAATCTTCTATCATTCATGATTTTTTCATTCAATAATTACCAAACATTTAAGTTTTCATTATCTAAAAATTATTTCATTGAGACATGTTTGATGTTATGCACCTTTTTATTATTAGGAGTTATAAATACTACACAATTTAAATGATATATATAAAATTTCATTGTGTTCATGGAATTGAATGTATTTTTTATTTTATTTCAGTCATGGTGTTTTCAATTAGAAGTTACAAATGTTGTAGGGTTTATATTATTGTCGCATTTATTTTCAAGACGGTTTATTGTAAATACATATTATGAAAATTATATAGATTTTATTATTTAGAAAAAATTTATATTCATATAATTTTTAATTTCCTATAATTTTTTATAATTGTTAGAAATTTTCTCACTTTTCTAGTTAAAATGACCTTGAAAATGGGTATTAAAGAAATGATGACCTTATTTCTTTTATAGTTGAAAATTATTTTCTTCTTTGTAAATACTCATAAAAATTATTTTATGCATGTCATTCCATATAAATTAAATTTTTTTCAATTTCCATTTTCATCACCTTTTATATTATTTATAAATAATGAAAAATGAATATTTTTCAAGGAACAATTTTATGAACAAGACATTTTTGAATGGTTTTACAATGGTTGGAAATGAATGATTACTTTTAACATTTATAACATGAAGTAATTTCTCCTCCTTCAAGACATTGTTTAATTTAATTATTAAATTACAATAATCCTTTGTTATTTTAATGGAACATTATTTTCAAACTATACTAGTAGTTTTAAGTTAAAATTTTATCAAAAGAAAAACTTATTTTCTCCTATTTTTTTATGAAGTGATAAAATGTAATTTTAGGGGTATTATTCATAAATATTTACATCATTTAAGGATTTTCATTAATCACAGAGGATATGATGTTACGATATAAGAAATTTTATTTCCCAGGATCGATAATGATGAAAAAATTTTAATGATGATTATATAAAGCCCATTTCATTCCCATGGATTAATTAAATTATGAGGAAACCTATATTAAACTTTTCTTTTCCCCATGGGTAATGTTATGATTCAATGGTATTATTATTTTGAATCCCATTACATATCTCTGTTCTATGATTTAATGATTTAATTAATTTTTCTTGATCATGTTCAATACATATGCATTGTTTTCATTATCTAATTAGTGGGATAGAAATTATGTTTTCTTCCAACATATTGGTTAGTGATTACACAGTTGGGAATTCCATAATTGAAAATATAGATGATAATATTTTAATAGATAACATAGTTTTCTAGAAGTATGTTACTCACAAGAGAAATTTTTAAATTAATGGAAAAAAATTCATTATGGGGCTTTTTCGACAATGAATGTATTAGGAATAAACCATACTAAGGGTGTTATTTTTTATGATTATGTGGATTATAAAAACTTTTGTATTATGCTTATAATATGTTAGGATGAATCAGGATTGTGTATTTATGATTTTTTCAAAATTATCACATATGTATTCTTTTATGAAAATACTTATTACAAGATTTTTGTTAATTACCATTGACTGATTAGGCATAATTACCTTATGTTTGGATTATATTCCCTTACACATATATAAACATTATGATCACTTATGATCATTTATTGATGCCTCTTATGATTAATCTTACTGAAAATATGATATCACATTATCTTATATTTTTTCCTTGGGTAGTGAGGAATGATTTAACGTTTGGTATTTTTAAACATTGTACTATGAGGGAAGATAATTTTGGGAGATATTCAAAGAAATTCTTGAAATAATTTGATTTTTTATTATATCCAAAGACAGTAAACCTTCACTGACCTTACTTGTGTATAAATGTAAAATTAATTAAATATTTAAATAGAATATAATAATATATATATAAGTTATTATAACATCCAAGGTAATCATAGAATAATAAATTTTCACATTAATTAATATTTATCAATTTTATATTAATTCTAGTTTAATGGGGTCACTATGTACAATACATACCTGACACGCAATAGTGGGTTTCTCATAAATATTATGTTGCACACTACACTAAGTTATACCAAAAAATAATAAAACAATAATATTAATATTTTAAATGGTAGTTAACAGCTGGATGATCTATTTGAGGGAATGAAATTCATTAATTCTATTACGATTTTATATTTTTTTTTGTAGTTTTTAAATGTATCTAATGAGTTTTAGAAGCTTAAAAAGAGAACGAATCAAAATATAAACATAAAATACTATAATATTTTTAAAGGTAATTTTACCTTCTTTTGATGGTGAACACTATTTAAATTTTTTTTACTTTAATATGTTATATTTGAAAAAATAAATTTAAAATTTAGAATTTAAACATCAAAATTTACTTCAGTTGAATTTTTTGTATTTTTCTAAAAAAATCAATTTTTTTATGAATAGTGAGAAATACTGGATTTTAATTCAAAACTGCCTTTTCATATAATTTATTTATATAGTTATATTTCCCTTCAAATTTATCTTAAATTGTAATTGGAATCAGTCATTATCATTTAATACAATTATGACCTTTGGAAATAATTTCTAATTTAAATTATACAGAAATAAATGTCAATCTTTTGATTGTTTTTACTTCCCAAAACCCCAAATTCTAGTTTTGAAAATGGGAATTATTTTTTAATTTAATAACATCAATTTATATGTTTTGAATTTGGGAAAATGGATTTTTATATTTTTATTTAGATGTTCCAAATTATTTAAATAGGTACCCATTATTTTTTAACATTATAAATAATAACATCAAAATTTATTTTTATTTACAATGGATGATGGGTAAATTAGGTAAATATTGTAAAAAATACTATTAGAATAATTTAAAACTACCCTATAACACATTTTCAAATCCAATTTGATGATATATGTCTAACCATGAGTATCCTTGGGACAATATGTGGACCCCATGGAGCCACATTATTGTGATAATGAACTTTTATAATATTTATTTTAATGAAAAAAGAAATAAATCGTAAACATGTATCTCCTAACTAAAAAATAATAATATATCTTATAGAAATGATATCTTTGACTATAAATAGTCTATATAAAGATAAAAATATTTCATACATCATGGTATTTTAATTATTATTTATAAACATTATCTAAATTAAATTATTTATTACACAATGATGATGTAGTGATTACCATATTAATGAAAGATTCAAATAAATGATGTTATAAATATTAAAATATATATAATTTGAACATTTTCATGACTTAAAGAGTATTTTGGGATGAAATTGACTTGTGGGGGTAGAGAAATTATTTTTTCTAAGGAATAAAGTTTTTATGACTTTAATCTAATTCAATTACTAAATGATGTCAAATTTGACATAAATTAGATTATAAAACAAGTACTATTTTATTAAACTATATAATAGTCATAAATATATAATATTTTTCCAACTAACTTATAAAATGTTAAAAAAAATCAGTATTTATCCACTAGTGGTTTTATTGTAAATTTATAAAAATTATTGTAATTATATATTATGAACATACAAGAAGACATGGTAACAGTTAATGTTTTAAACTAATGGTCAAAGCTAGAAGATATGGTTAATATTTTACTAACACATATCTATAACCTCTTAGTTGAGAAGATTTATACCCACCCTCATATTATCAATTAAATATATCACTTTGGAACTACTATAATTATAAAATCATTTTATAATAAAATAATATTTCAATACATTTCTAATGTGACCGTCATATTTATTAAGAAATGCCACCACCATTACTTACTTAATCACACATCTAAACCACCTAGGATCATCCAAATTCTACTAACATAATCTCCAAAAATCCATACATTACTCATAGTTTCCTTACCTTTGGATGAAGGAAATTTAATAAAGTCTTTTGGCTCAAATGAAAAATAGTTACCCGATTTAGAGGTAGCATCTTCTCTCGAGCTCCTTTCCTTTATTATCCTTCTCCCCTATCTATGTTATAATTATTCTATGATTACAGAACATAACCATTATCGATAATATACTAGGATTTTTTAGCGCATGGTCATGACCTGCACTTACACACACATCCAAATAATTGATATAGAACATACTATTTCTGTGTAAGGGGAACTACTTCTTCATGAAACAATAATTGTGCAATTTTATCCTATTACCACTCATGGTGGCCATTATAATGGAAATATATTTATATATGATATATATTATATTTATATTTTCTATATAATTTCATAATTTTTATTTAGAACATACATTTATTATTTTCATATTGTGAAAATATTATAATTTCATTGGGAGATGTGTAGACTACCGTCCCTCAAAATGATATGACTCGTACATTCCATACATGGAACATATAATGGATGGTTTGAATGAAACTATGTAACAAATATAACACCATAGTATACAGAAATTACAATATACCTATGTATCATTTATTTTTCATTCCTTATATATGATAATGAAATGAAAGTACTGTTCATGGATATGTATAACCTACTGTATCCACAAACGGTGCATTTCATTTAATATCTCCAAATATTATGGTAATAATAAATATATATATTTGATATATATTATATTTAAATAAGTATTAATAATAGTATTTATTTGAAGTAAATTTTACTACATGTACAAGTTACATCAAAACAAGTTTATTTTCGACTTAATTACTGAATATTGAAAAAACAAACGATGTGAACTTATATAATTTTGTTTATTTTATTACATTGTAATAAGTGATATAAAAGAAATAATAAACATGAAACATGATATTAATAAATTATAAATTAACCAATGTTTATTATTCATGAACATAACAATAGTACATGATGATTCGGACTTATGGTAAGTGAATTTCAAAACTCAATTTCAACTCTTTCGGTTTTACACAAACTACATTGATTAAATTAAGCCATGATTATGTGTGGAATAACAGTTTATTAATTTAAGTTGTAATATCAACTTAAATTTGTGTCGATATACTATTTTCAACACATAATCACCCCATTGATAAATTCTTTTGTCATTTATAAGAACTTTGTAAGGAATATCTTAACAAAATTTTTATTCATTGAGTTTAATATCCATGTCATTGATTTTGTTATTCTAGGAATATGTGCGAATTAATTCTTATTGTTTAACATTGAATATCCACTTATATTTGGTGATGGTACATTTTTCATTCATATTTATGTCACTAATATATCCTTAATCTAATGATACATTCTATTAAAGGGATTTTATCTCAATCTCTTTTCATTGTGGCATATCTTGATGTTATGCACCATTATAATCCCATAAAGTGTATATACAACCCTTTTAACTTTTTGTATCATGAATTAGTATAATTTTATGATATTTATTGTTTTATTTACTATTATTCCTTAATGATTTTTGTTCATGGGTTTCTCTAGGGGTAAGGGATTCTTTAACTAAACCAACATTTTAAAAGTTTTGAAGATTTAGTCATTTAAATCCATCTATTATATGACCATGTTTTTAAAATATTTCTATTAATTTATTTATATGGATATGAATTTTTTCAATTGTTAATTTCTTTCAAATGTTTTAATGTTGTATGGGAATGTTTGATTCATAAGTCTCTTTATTAAATGTTTAAAATGTTTTTTGGAAATCCATTCAATATTTCAATATCATGAAATTATTTCTTATGATTTCAATGTAGAAATATTTTTTCCATTATTCTTTTCTAATATGTTTTGATTATGTTATGGTACTTGGACATTTTATGGGTGGTTATGTGATAATCCAAAAAAGGGTGGTTATGTGTTACACTAAATACGTGTGGTTCCGTGATGAATGAGGGATGAGTTGTCACATTATAACACCCAATGCATTGGGTATGGAAGTTGGTTTTATAGATATTAAATTTAGTGATATCTATGGAAGTCACGCATATGGTTATTCCATTCACATATTTTTATGTCCCAAGTTACCTTAATATGTTATATGCTACTTTCTATTGGATTTATGGTAATCTTTTTTTTACAAAAAGGATAAGCAACAAGATTATATAACGATAAGTATATTAACAGAATCTTAAATGTAAAATGTATTACATTAGGATAATGTATTCATTTATTTCATTTTTTCCCAAGACTAACAGTTTTTCTTTATTTTTGAATCCCTTAATGTGATTTTTTTTCTCATCCCAATTATTGAAATGTTTTTCATAGGTCTTAAGATTAGTAAGGATAATGAAGATGATATGATGAATGTATTGAAAAAGTTTCTTGAAAATAATTCCTGTTTTATTATAAAATGTTTTAGTTTTTTGAAAAAATTTGACAATGAGTATAAATGTCCACTTGTAATCTATCATTTTACTATGTAAGTGTTTTTCTTAATTCTATTAAACTATAAAAATAAATGATCCTTGAATGTGAATTATAGTTCAAAAACACTAAAATAATATATGTTTATTATCGAGTAATTATAGTTAGACTCACATCTCTATACTTATCTTACCAGATATGATTCAATTATACTTTTTGATTACCCCAATATTGATAATTAATCTTGAAAATTATAATTCCATGTTTTCACTATTCTATTTTTCAAACATTTTTCTGTTTGTATGTTCATATCCATGAACCTAGGTCACGGTTTAACCTACTATATAAATTGATAAATTTCATAAATTTCATATATATCAATTATACACACCATTAAAATTATCCATGAATGGAGACGACCAAAAAAATTAAATACACCATTCATTACAATGGTAGTATGTACGTACACATAAACACAAAATTAATTTTTTAATGTAAATAAATTATAAATAAAAATAATTTTATCATAATAATATTATAATAATAATATAAATATCATATATATTCATTATATACATCCTTATGACAATCTGTGTAATGAAATATTAAAATGATTATCACATCATTTCATAGAGGTGGTGTCTACATTTACAGGTGAGGGAAGTTATTATCAAACAACTGATGGGAAGGTCAAAAAAACATAATATTTTATATTTATATAATCATAATTATTTCATACAGAATTTATATAATCATTAAATCCATTTATGTTACTACCAATGGAGATGGTGATGAAAAATTAATTACATCACATCGTGGATGCGGTATTCCACATTTATGCGTGAGCGACATATTGTTTTTGAATATAATGGTAAGGTGGTATAAAATGGAATTTACATTAACATAAAAATATTAAAAATATTTATAATTCTATTTTAATAATTTTTCTATGAATGTAATTTATTTTAATGAGGTATAAGAATAAATTTATTTGAATGTAGTGAGTTAGAAAAATTATATCTTATTTGAAAAATATTGAATATATATATTTTTAAGGGAACTTGGGTTATTAATTTAAGAATAAATAACATCTATATCATTAATTAGGATGTAAAAAAAGATTTTTGGGTAGCTTTTGGTCAATCTTAGTGTCTTATGCGGGTGTGAAGAATAGATGAGAAGTGGTTCCCTTTTTTATGTTTTGGGTGGAATACTTGTTATTCTTCTAAATAGAAAAAATATTATTTTTTTCTCATGTTTAAATGGATCAAAATTGGGTAAAACACAAATGTGGTTTGATATAGACTCATAATCCTTCAAAATAATGAGGTTTATTAAAAAAAAATAGGCTACTTTACCAATTTATTTTAATTTAAAACCCTATTGACAATTTTATCCTTTACCATAGTAATGAAATATTACCTCATATACTAATAATTGTGAACGAAATGAAAAACATTTTTTGTATAAAATATGTGAATGAATATTCCAAATTTCAAAGCAATTTTATCAAATTAAACTCTTATACGTTTATAAAAATAATTTAAAAATAATTTTATAAATCATAAATAAAAATATGATTAGAAAAAAATAAATTTTTCAAGAATAAAAATAAATTTAATATTTGTCCAAGTAATCATTATTAAATTAATGAAAATTTAATTTCTTAAATATATTATTTTAAATTTAATTAAAATTATAAACCAATAGGTTTGAGTTATAATTTATTATGGTAAAGTCAAATTTCACGCATGAAAGTAGTTTTTCAGAAAATTATATATTTTTATTATTAGCTGATTTTAATTTCATTTAAAAAAATTAATTCAATTTATAATTTTTTTATAAATTAAATCTACATTAGATTAGTTTTGAAAATTTATTTTTTTTATAAAAAATGGATTAATAAAATTTCCATTTTCAAAACATTTTTAAACAGTTCTTTATGATCAATTTTATTACAGATGAGATTTATAAATATTTTTAGTTAATTTTATTAATTACTATAAAATACAATAAATTTAATCATATTTGATAAATAATCATATATTTTTAGAGTTATGCTCTTCAAAAGTTTTTTAACATTTAGAATTTCATATAGATAAATATAATCTAAAATCTATTAGTGTTCCAGATCATAAGTGATTGTTCTTCTATTTGATGCTCTCAATGATCTTAGACTTCATTTGTTTTTTATTCAACCACCATTTTAAGCAGGAATGTGAGTCTTTACACTTTTTCACACATCTCTTGAACCTCCAATAATTCTCTTACATTTTTTACAATATATACAATGTGGTATCCAGTTGTGTCAAAACAAATTGGTGTTAATTGATTGATAAAATCAATATTTATATCCAAAAAAGTGAAATGTGATGGAGTAGAATTGAAAATTACATATTATAATTTAATGTATTTTTTCCAATTTAAAATAAATAAAAATTAATAGATAAATAGATTATTTTATTTACAAGGTGAAACAAAATAGTGAATGATTTCTGGGATATTTAGGAATAATGCCAGAAGTGATAAACAAGAATCTCACCAAAGAAATTGGCATGACATTAATATTTTTACCCCATGTTATATCCAATTGGGATATAATTTGGTTGTGTCCTGAATATATAAGTCATACATACACTTTTATATAATAATAATTCTTTTTTTTATATTGTATTTTTTGTATTAGAAGAGAAAAAGTGGTGAAATTGGGGGATTTTTTGGGTTGGGGAGTATGAATGAAAATAAATTGAATGTGCTAAAATAGATGGTCATTAGGGGAAGTTAATAAATCCTATTAGTTTCCATAAATATCAATAATTATATATATAATTTTTTTTGTAATATAAATAATAAATTTCCTTCATATTTCTGTAATTACTGTTATCCACTACATTTTTATTATCATATTCACATCAACTGATCTCTAAAATATTCAAAACATTGCCTCTTATATAACATGGAATTATGAACACAACATGTCTATGGAATTTCAGTATCTTTAATAAAATTCACCATTAATCTATAATTACATTATATAATTTTCTCCATTATAAATTGTGAGATCTATGAAAAAGAAGGGAGAATTATTTAGAAGAGGGGATTATTTAATAGAGAGTATACTTGGAAATAAATAATATTTCCATACTAATCAAACATAGATTAAACACCACATCATTATTAAATAAAAAAAATTTTACAATAAAAATGTTCATTAAGGAATAAAAAACCACCCCGATTAGGTTTGGGTTTTCTTGTAAATAATATATAGAGTTTTGGTGAAAAATAATTGTGTGTTGTAAAGGATTATGTGAAGTATACAATATGTGGTAATATTTTTTATTATATAACAATTAATTATTTATACATAGTTTATGTGTGTTTCAGTTACTCTAACACAAAACCTATAGAATATAATTTATCCCAAACCAAAACACATTCAATATTACACATGCAACTTCTTAGATGATTCTTCCTAATTATAGATCATGAATAAGGGTATAATTTTAAATTGAGGGTTGAGGGACACAATTAATCATACCCAATAATTTTTTAGGAAATTATTTTTTTTATAGGTTCCAAAACCACAGAAGTAAATATATGATACCATCAATAATTTATTTTTATTCTTACATAGTGGGTAGAGTGCCCGTGTTACTTATAAAAGGATTCAAATATGGGGTTAAATTCATATGTGACATCCTTTTCAACGCATTTAATGTAAATATACCCCAACCATATATAATTTAACTCCACTTGTGATGAAACCACATCATTATTACAAGGGGAACAGTACATTCTAATTAATCACTTTTGGCCCTTAGAATGTGTGATTTTCTTATACATAGTGCCTAAAAAATAATATTTAAATCATCCATAAAATAATTTCTCAAGTTTCCAATCTAAATATATATAAGATTTATGAATTAAAATATGATAATGTTCAAAATGATCTAATTTTAAAAAATATATCAATTCATAGGTGTTGGCCAATTTTTAATAAATTCAATGAGAAATAAATATCGGTGAATTGTATTATTTATTGAGTGTTAATGATTAATTAATTTAAAATAATATAAAATCCGTATGATAAAATTTAATCATTTTATCTTTAAAAATAAAATTTTAATGTTGATATAAAAAAATAGAATTATAAATTTAGTATAACTCAAGAAAATAAATGTTGTCTCCCACTAGATCAATAATTGATGATTTTCTTAGAACTCCACATGAATAGTAATAATAAACATAAATAGATATTAGAGAATTATGGAATATAAATTACATTATATATAAAAAATTTAATATACCTTGAATGAAGATGTTAACACACTATTTAAAAGCTTCACCCTCTTATATAGTTTGGAACATTATTAAGATTATTCGGATTAAACTTATGTGGCACATATTTTATTTCCTTTAATTCCAAAGTGAATTGTGTACTCCTGTTTTCATAAATTTATTATTCTCTCATAATGATCTTATAACACCTTCCAATAATTCTTGATTTAGTTTGGTAGAAGTTGTTGAATATTCGTGTGGTCACCAAATGTCCTATATGTGTTCATGGTTGTAGATCCAACATCCAATAACAGAAATGATCAATGTTCATATATATTATTTATTAGGAATAATAAAGTGTGATAATATAGTCTAATGTAGTATTCTTATGAAAATATGATAAATTGATGTTTATTTTCAAAATAAATTAAATTTTGAATTTAAATAAAATATCAACTCTTATACAGTCTATGTTGGCCCATGACATCTCACTTGGTAGACAATATAGTCTTATGAATATTTTCTATGGGTTATGTAAGTGTTCTTATGAATCATTCATTCTTCAAAATGTAGTGTTAAAGTGAAAACATATTCTCATAGAGTGACATGGTTTTAGTTGTCTTATATAAACTCACAAAAAAAAGGCCATGTTGACTTCTAAATATAATCTCATTTTATTGAACTTTCATATATCACCAAAATTGAAATTTCAATGTGATGTATCATGAATTAAGATTGAAATATGATAAGGATATAAACCTTATGTTATGTGAAGAAAAACTTCAAATGGTATTTTGTGAGAGAATGTTGTAGATGATGGAATCCTGACTATTTCTCCAACAATACATTAAAGATGAAATAGAGATGATAAATTTATAGAACAACCTTTGCGGAGTATATTTTTTCAGATGATGTAGGATGTGAGACTATTATTTTAGAGGCAATGAATTTACATGTTTATATGTGACGTTATATTGGATATGGTGTATCTTCATGTAGAAATAGGATAGAATTTTAGATGATAAATGATTATTTTTATTAGCTATAGTGTAATATTATATGAAAATTCATCGGTTATTTTGAAAAAATCATAGGTTATTATACATTACACATAACCAAAATGGGTCACCATGTGACATTAAGTGTGTCTTACAATATTCCAGTATCTTATATCTGGAACCAATGGAATATAATGACACTATGTGTATACTATACCCTACAGTACACAATCAGTCATCATTAAAACTAATATGATAAATGTACTAACATAACAAATACAACTAAATATAAAAAACAAACATGTTTTAAAAGAATGAAATTTTTCAAAATAATATGGTTTGGGAAGAAATGATTATATTTTCTCCTTGGTAGATTATATACAATAAGACTAAAATAAAAAAAAATAAAAAAATAATCAAAAACTAGTTTTCAGTACCCATCTAATCACATCTATTGACCACAACCAATCTATATAGCTCATCCGGTAAACATCATATATTTTATCAACCTATTCATAAAACCACGAGTTCTTTATGTGTAACATAGTTCTGTTGTTTCCCAAGAAGAATGACGGTACAACTAAGTAGGCCTAAAAAATGGATTCCCAAAATTATATAATATATAGAGTGGGTTAACAATGTGATATGATCAAATAAATAAAATTAAATCTTTAACCATAATAAATCTCACACAAAAGGTTCTTCCAAATCCACTCAAGAGTGATGCTACATGATTTTACAAGTGTCAAAGTGTCTCTAACCATGTAATAATAATAATGTTTTGGAATGAAATATTGAAAAAAATCACCCTCATCTCATATTATAACATAAGAAACAATAGTCATGGGAATCCTAATATCCAATATTTATATCATGTAATTAAGAGGAATGCATCCCACATCCCACATCACAACTTTCAAAGGAGGTATCACATCTGACCAATCACATAAAAACACAATGAGATGAATCATGTAAAACTCACCATATCATAACCATCACTCAAGGAATATTGTCTAACACACCATGTCACGACCACCTTGAGAGGCACCACGTCTAACCAACCAAACCAAAAAAACATTTTTAGGCATCACATAAAACAACTGCAAGAATCCACAGAGAATGATAAACATATTTAGTAGAATTCCACATCAGTACAAATTCCATGTATCCTATAACTTTTTCATAATCCCAATATGCGTCACATATTATACATAGTTCATTCAAATCCATGTGTCTAGGTTAAATAGTATTCCCAATCAAATACAAAAACCAATACATTTTCTTCTATCACCCATGGTCGGCATGAATTCATAGCATAAAACATCGTTTGAATGATGGTGGATATGTCCCCCGACTTGTCACATAAGCACATCCATGGTATTCATGATCACTAAAACCATATCATATTTTTCCCATGGTTATAAATATTCCCATAATACAGCATATATCATTACATTACAATATATATCACTATGGTTGTTAGGATTTCCCAATACATTACACACATATCATCCAACCTAATACTATTTACTTGTGGTTGAAAGGCTTTCCCAACCCATCTTACCATTATATTTCTTGTGAATATATAGTATGAATACCCAACCCATATATAGTCTATATATATTTATCATACCAAGTATAATAATTTTCATAATATAAATCATTTCAATATTAAACATGTTGGGAACATAAAAAAATAATTAATCCCAAATATATAATAGTTGGGTCACTAGATTTATAATCTTTTATAATATATACAAAAGAATTACCTTACAATACACTCTTAGGAACCCAAACTATTCCCATGTCCCAACCATTAATGCATACCATCATATTAGACTTTGAATAATTCACTCTCAAGATCACAAAATAGTTATAATTACCCACCATGGTCCCATAGGTAATATCAGAATTCGAAACCACTATTGGATTCCCTTTGTCCCATTCTGAAAACTTGGTTAAAGGATAATCAATTAATGGGTAAATAAACCCAAAACATGGAAACATTTACAATATGATTCAATGGGTGGATAATCACACACAATAATAGAATAAAATATAAGGTCTGAAAACTAACCATATCACACACAAAATCCCACAAAGATTCTTCTCTTATTCCATACCTATGCATAATTCAGTTTCAATGTATATCAACCTATATACCATGTGCTAATTTTGGAGGAACACTCACACCTATCACAAGTCAAAAAGTCCTAGAGCTTATGATGTAACTTTAAGGTTATGATTATTCTTGAATATATCCATCAATCCAAATCAACCACATCCCCACTGAAATACTAATAAGATAATGTATCCATGTTCCAATATTTTTTATCTCACCAAGGTAATATCCTTCTGGTGATTAAATATCATATTTCTCAAAATATTAGTCTATCCAATGACCATATATGACAAAGGAATTATGAACTAATGATTACTAAGTGGATCTAACGGTTTATTTTATTAATCTTAAGGAAATATTTCTGAAATTATTTTAGTAATAAATATAGTGAATAATGTTGGATCAATCTATTGAGGAATATACTCCCATGCATTCATTTAATGTTATCACTTTAATATAATGAAATATACTAAGAAAAATACTAGACCTAATATATTGGGGGTTTCAAATAATTCATTTTTTAATATAAATATATAAATTTAATAAGTAATTATATTATTATAAAAGATAAATTAATATGAAATGATGAATGATGTTAACAGTTGTTTTTATTGGGAGCTCATAATAATGCATTGTTTTTTAAATAAGCATAATTACATTATTCAACTGAATGTAGTGATCATGTACTTCCACATTAAGTGGTCCCATTTTAATGATTATTATCTCACACTAACATGTTAATATAATTGATAACACTCCTATATAATAATAACTATGTGAATATCTAAAATACGAATTACTTAAATATTTAAGGGAATACATATATATGGAAATGGAAGAAGAAATTAGTAGTCTTGGAAATAAATAAACCACACATTACAACTTTTTATCCTATATTAACAAATTATAAAAAAATTAAGGGAAATAAATAAAGAATAATAAACTGAAAGCCCAAACTACTTTTCCCCTTAGAAAAACTATCAATATATGTTATGTGTTTTCATAGAGATGTGATTTGATAAGGGAGAAAAATAATAGAAAAAAGGCAACATAAATATAGGGGGAACCAATATATATTAAAAATATAAAACACTATTAAAATATTAAAAAATCCCCTTAGCTACAAAAAAACTAAACCAATGAAAATAACAATAAATACATATAATAGGAAATATTGTGGACGAATTATCTATAATTATATCCTAACAGATAATTATCATAAAATTTCCCATTAAAAATCCCAATATTTGAATATTTTATTATGTGATAAACTTACACTATATATTATTTGTTACCATACAAAATTATAAATTCATTAGACATGTGTATTTAAATATTAGTCTAAATTATTTAAACAATGTTTTTTGAATGGGTGGACAACATCAATTCCAATCCTCTAGTTTATAGTGAAATATTGGTATTGATAAATGTAAAATATAGAGTAGATATTGTTAAATAAAAACATCCTTCATCTATTATACATCATAGTATAAATTTTTAGTTCATTTTGAATGTTTCTTTATTTCATATGATATCATCATCAAAATTCAGAAAATTGTATGGAGAATTTGAGGCCCCACATGTATGCTAAATTTGGTCAACTTACAGAATGATTATATTCTTGATCCAATAAAATGAAATGAAACACATTAATCATGGAATCATAAAAATGAATTTTGGAACATGGATAAGTATACAAAATTCCATTAATAAAATAAAAAATTTATATAAAAATAAAAAATTTGTGCATTTTCGAAATAAATTCAAAATTATTTCGAAAACATGAAAATTTGAAAATAAACCTTGAATAAAAATTTTGTGGGATTAAAAAATTTAATAACAGAAAGAAATGATTATATATGAACTTCATTATAGATCGATAATGGCGGTAAAAATTTAATACCAGTCACACCTAACATGGAATAAAAATTCACTAATAATTTATTGCTGATCTCACAAAAGAGACAAGATTGAATATCAAATGTCAAATGGAAAGATGAATAAATAATAGTGATAATGATTATAAGACACCTATGATTCCCAATATACTTAATCCATTTGAAAATATGGACTAATATTATTGACCAAGACTGATCATCCATCATACAACAACAGAAGGACCTAATACTAAATATTTATCAATCTTATTATTTATTAATAAATTATAATCAATATAATTATTAATTCCATAATTAATTACCAAATAAATCATTTGGGTATAATTGAGGAGTGAATCACAAAGATATATCACATGGCATAAAGAATTATCATGAGGGTGGAAACCACCCTTAAAATCCTTTAAGAACATATCATATAAAATGGGGAAAACTAATCATTTCATACATAAATATTACTTCATTTTAGATCAATACTCATTAAATATCATAACAAATACGTTCCAAAAATCCAGAGTGGTTTAATGTGTTTAGGGACTAGATACCTATTAATATGAATTCATGGAATATATTAACCATTTTACACAATGTTAATCCATCAT
The DNA here is from genome assembly GCA_963277665.1 of Viscum album. Taxonomy (NCBI): domain Eukaryota; kingdom Viridiplantae; phylum Streptophyta; class Magnoliopsida; order Santalales; family Viscaceae; genus Viscum; species Viscum album. Next base: position 896,773,135 of record OY728156.1, read on the forward strand.
ATATCACTTCATAAACATACCTTATTTAAAACATTTCTACATAACATGGGAACAAGGATATCTAATTAAGGGGGAGTTTAGATGTTCAATAAGGATAAAAATAATTACTAAGAGTTCAAAACATCAATAATCAATCATGATCCATAATTATTAATCACTAGTGTAATAAACAATTTTTTAAAAGTCTGTTAGAATCAAAAATTGTTTCCTTAGTCATATATAACTTCCATGACAATCATGTTGAATATATTACCATATTATATTAATTTCACAACCAATTATAATAATTTCAATAGTTTTGACTCATAACCAAGATTTACATTTTGTACAATGTCCTTTTCAGATCTAGATTCACTCCCCATTCAAGTTCATGATATTACATAAGATATCATTTATTACCCAATGTATTATAGGGATTTATAAATGTGGGTTTACCCATTAAATAATAAATACATTAATTATTCTACAAAAATCCTAAAAGTTTTATCCAAGAATAAAATATTGAAAATAAACTTTTTTCATTACAATTTCATCCTAATACAATTAACCATCGAAAATTAATGTGTTTAATACAAGAATCCTAATAAAATAAACATCAAAATCCAAAAAAAATTAATTAACATTCATTGTATCATTAGAACATATCTAAAGTGGGGAACAACATACATTTATGGATGGGGACTTATGTGAAATGTAACTTTAAAAGGGAATTTGATCACTTCTATGGAATCAAGGGAAAATATTAGATTCATTTGGTAAAATTATGTCATAAAAATTAATATAATAGTATAAAGAATATTTGGTTTTAAAATAACCATGGGGAATTGTAATGTAGTCAATAAGGTAATGAATAGACATGATGGATATAAAACTAGATCATGAATTAATGTTAAAAATAGTTATTCCCTTCACCCATTTTTATGAAAAGATTTAAATATAATGTGTATAAAACATTGTAGAAAATAATTTCTTAAATAAATGATGTGGAAGTAAAACATATAATAATATTATAGTAAAAAATAATTAGAAACTATAAAATAATAATATTTCAATGCATTATAAAGAAAATGGACATAAAGGATAGGTATTTCTAATAAAAAATGTATTAGGTAGACATATCGTAAAAAAATCATGAAAAGTATTAATAAAAAAGGTGGAAAATGTATAGAAAAAATAAGAACCTATAAATAACTATTCGATCAGATAATATATAGGGTTTCAAAGACATGTATCAATTAATTTTCCTCAATACATATATATAATATACAATCTTAAAATGAAATTAAATTGTAACATAAAATCTTCGAACAATAGAAAATTTGGAATCATAAACAACATTTATTAAATAACATCAAGTGGAACATTAAAATAATTGAATATCAGTATATTTTTTAAGTAATATTTCAATGCGTAATTATATACATCAAAAAATAAAAATATTTTCATAAAAAGAAACATGTCTTGAAGATATAATTTTGAGATGAGGAACCCTTACCTCAAGTCCCAAATTTTTTGTTATGTTCTCTTATCCACCTACATAATATATTGATATTTATTATAAAGATTTATTGGAACCATATTTTTACTTATATTATTATATTTCATTTCATTATAATTTCTAATAGCCTGTATGTTAACAACTTTCCACTAAAATCACTATTGAGGTGAAAAAAAATTCCATTCTCCATTCAAGTTTTGGTTAGATAATTATAATAGTTACACTATGGTATGGATTAAATATAAATATGAAATTTAAATATTATCATAATTATCATATTTATTCACAATATTCACTTTTATTACCATCATTACAGGGTCGTGTGAAAAAATGAGGTACATCAAATCACGGAGATGACAATCCTTATATACACGTGTGCAATGTTTATATTTTAGTATAGTTTAAAAAAAGAAAGGTAAAAAAATAAAATTATAGAATCATAATAATATCGTAATATATATATATATATATATATTATTTGTATACCTATTATCATTCATGTAAATATGTAACGAAAAATAATCACTTAACTTCATAATTGTGGTAGTCCACACAAATGCATGGGCGACATTATCGTTTCCCAAAAGATGTGAATATAAGAATATAGATCATATGTTATCATTATATAATTAAATTAATTATATTAACAACATTTATATCTAATAAATGAATATATAAAACCATACATTAGATAAATTAATGAAAAAAACACATCACTTTTTGGAGGTGGTAGCCTACACATATACATGGATGATATTTTCATTTACCATTAGTTTGAAAATGATAAAGTGATAAATTTGGACCCATATATCAAGGGTTTTATAGTTAAGGAGAGGGGATTTATTAAATATTTTTACTATTTAGTGTGTTTTCCTAGGTGAGTTTCGCGGATTCTAATGTGGAATGGGGAGGGTAAGCCTACACGTGTGTGGGCTAGACCACCAACCTGTTTTTAATATAAAAAATTATAAAATATATGATTATATATATATATATATATTATCTTGAATAATTTTTATTCATAAAACTCTTTAATCCCCTATTATAAAATGATTTTATGCCACCAAGTTGTCCCACTTGGTATTTATCATGTCGATTCAATGAACAACCCATGTTTCATTGGTTCAAACCCATCACATTCAAATATAGTAGAAAATACCATGAGTAATTTATACATATGGATTAGAGTGGACCCACATGACACCATTCATCAAAATATATCTTCATAATTTGGGACCTTATTTTCATCTCATCTTACCAATCAAAGATAAAAAAACCCATATATATGTGGCTCTATCTATCCCCTCCGACCACCCATATACAATATGAGATTGACTAATAATTCCCTTGTAATTATTCCATCCCTATATTCATAACATATACTAGATTTGCGATAAAATTCACATTTACATTAATACCACTATGTGCATCTCACACATATCTATCCCTTTGAATGAACTCAATGACATGCAAAATATAGCTTTAGTCCATCTAGCCATTGTCAATATCTGTAAATTAGCTAGAATACATGAAATGTCAGGGTTCTATCATTTATGATTATATGAGTGTATGTTCACTCAATATTGTCCGTGATATTTATATTCCATTCCATGTGGAATGAATTCCAATTTTTAGAAATGTAATTTACACAACCGTAAGACATATATGACTCCCTAAAACGGTTTATCATTAGGTATTCATAGGGAAACACAGGAGGATGACCAATATGATGATGTCACATGTGGAAGAAAACTTCACCTTCATAATTCATAATTCATCGATGTTATCCCTATAAATGTACATGTCTGTGTTTTAAAATGACTCAGTATATCTATGTCCTTATGAATCCTCAAAGTAATGTGCATACATATGGATACTATTTGAAGTTTATTTTTTGATATTATTGCACAAAATAATACTCTGTATAAATAAAAATTATAATATTTAAATGAATATACAATATATTTTTGATTTTCTAAAATTTTCTTAATTGGTTGGGATTATGTCGGGTGTGAAAGACTTGATATATTCTATTATAATTTTATATGTTCCTTTGTAGAAAAAAACAATATAGGTTGAGCTCTCTATGGGTTCTGACCGCCACACCCCCAGCCAACACATTTCACATTAATAAAAGGATATGAAAAAGAGATACATAAAAATTTAATTTTAATTTTTTAATATTGGATATATTTATGTTATTATTGAATCTTAATTATCATTGGTTTGAAATAGTTAGTTGAATAAATGAGTAATAAATATCTCAGTTAAGGGTTGTACATATTCTTTTGAAAACATTGATTAGGTTACTCCTTAATCCTCATTGTTTTTTTGGTGAGACTATGAATTATTGGTGTTTGGGGATGGATGGGAGGGTATTTAGAAATATCATTGTAACATTTCAAATTAGTAGCTACTAGTCAGATTCCCCAATACAGTTTGCCACATGACCTCAATAATTCTTCCCTATATACCAGAGGTTGAAAACTATAAGTGGGCGTCTAAAGGTGGTATAATGGGGATACATTTCCCAATTTTTCAGTAATAAATATAGTGTAATAAATAATAAATAATGAATGTGAAATATAATATCAACTGAAAATCAATAAATAAATTGTCAACTAGGATAGTGATAACTAATACGATCATGCATGAAATAAGTATGGAATAAAATAATAAATGAGAATACATAAAATAAAATAGGGGAAAAATAATAATGAATTAATTAAACAATAGAATACAACTCTAAATGGAATCATAATTACATGATAATATATTGGTTTAATAATCTATTTTACACTCTAAGCCTATAATGTTAAAAAATTAGCACATAATCCATGGTCCCATCCTGCAAACATGAGATCTTACCATGTACATATTAACACCCTAAATAGGGTGTGTGATAATCTATTTTGGAAACATGCAATGAAATTGAACTATATAACATATATGAGAATAAAATAATTATTTTCCATGTATAATAAATAAATAAGTAATTATCAAATGTTGTTAAGTTGTACCGGGCTACTCAAAAGATAACTGGATGTCCAGAACTACATCGGCCTAAGATTGAGTGTCCATAAACATGTTTCACCATTTATATGTATGAATATATATATATATAATTATTAATATATATAGAAGCAATGATAAGGATCAGATGAATTGTTATTAGGAATCCACATAATAAAAATATAGAAAGGGTATCTTTTTTATGTATGAAATTTCATGCCCAATAATATATACAATGAGAAAGGACACCTTGTCCGATGATTATATGTTAAAAAATAAGGGGCTAAATTCCAATGAATTTCTGTTGAAAAGATTCAGAATTCCAAACCAACTATCTATTAGCAATACAATGAGAGAAACCATTCCTAATAATTATTCATGAAATGATAAAGGATTATATTTCAACTAAATACAAGAAAAATAAAGAGGTATTCCCTACCTAATTATCACTAATAAATGATAACTGACACAATGCCCAATTATTATCATATCTAAAAAATATTTTTTTAATTTAAAATGGGAGAAATGTACTTTTCAATGAATTCCCATTTCATTCCAAATATTATCTCATAATGAAATTAATTGAACCCACCATAGCATGCTATTTGGTAATATAGGCCTAGACATTGGCCAAGGGACATAGTCCCACTATTCACATTTAAATTATTCAATTTTATCATTTCAATTAATTGTGCAATTTAAGATACTAAAGAATTTATCACATTTAATAGTAATGGTTGTTCATGAACAATTCAAGAGTACTTCATGGGTATTATGAAAAATTATGAATCCATACCTATATACAGTTAAATATGATTCAATTGAACAAAATATCCAAAAAAAATTTCAATTGATACCATTTTTTGATTCATAATTTATTTGAATAAATAGTAACATTAAGACATTTAACTAAATTAGAGTTCAACTGATTCAATTATAAATTCCACTAATCATGTGGAATAATCAACATGCCTCAGAGAAAGATTAATTACATAATAAAGGCATACCATTTGAGGAATTTATTATGACACACACAAATGTGTTTATCATGTTGATATAATCATCCTTAAATGGTTGAATTGATCCTAATCCGAATCCAATTTGATATATTAGAAATTTATTCAATTAATTTTACAATTTAGATGTAAAACATGGAGAGTTTAGTGTGAGATGCAATGCCAATTGTTTTAAATGATGTAATTTATGTAAATATTTAGGCCACCTACCACATTCATAGGAATATTTCATCATACCATTTAATGAATTAATTTATTCAAGAATTAGAAGAAGTAGAAGAATCATTAAACACCCTAAAAATGGTATATTATCTCACATGGGAATAGAATCGGACATGTCATGATAAATGACGAAAATAATAAAGAGAACTTTTACAGTTTTCATGGCTGATGAAAGGTAAATGATTGTATAAAATTTTGAGTCTAAAAAAGGGGATCCTTTGAAACGTAGGAGTAGTTGATAAGAGATCTTAAAGGACTTCCTAGTGTGGTAAATTAGAAAGGATAAATGAATAAGGACGTGGTGAGGGTTAGAAGGAAAAAAATTCATTTAGGATCATTATTGATATATATAGTGTAGAAAATGGTTCTTCTAATTGATAAAGAACTAAGTGGTGCTATTACCCAAATTGATACCTCCCCCACATAGCTATAAGTATGTTTTAATAAACCATGTATAGACCATGAATTATCACTATCTAGGATCCCCACAATTATGTACATTTCCATTTCATGTTTAATCATATTGTTTTCCAACCATGTGACTAACCGCATGCCTAGGAACTGTTTTTCATAGTTAATTAGATCTGGCACATTATTTGATCAAAATATATTCTAATACAAATATAAGACCCCGACCTTAAACCTTACTTAATATTGAATTAAAAGAATAATTCACGTTGAGGATCTTTTCAGGTTTATAGTTTTAGAAAATTAGAACATAACTATTACATGTCAAAAGATTACAAAGTAGTCACTTCTACTAAGTTTCCATAATAAAATAAAACTCTAAAAAGAAACATGTCTAGTTCCATGTTTTATATAGCATGACATTCCCTTGATCCCATCCTTGACCTTATTCCACATTATGTCCTGTGAAAGACATTTCAAAAATACTTGGGGTGAGCATAAAAAGCTCAGTAAGGGATACACAAAGAATGAAAACTGTTAGTTTTTCAAACATCGAGTAAACCATGTATACTCTATTAAAGTAATACCTTCACATTCATGAAGTAGTAAAAACTCTTCACTGAAAAAAAATCATTACTTACCTTTTTGTAACCAACAGATTACCATAAAACCAATATAAAGAACACATAACATATATAAAGGTAACTTGGGACATAAACATACATAAGTGGAATAACCATACTGTCGACTTCCACACATATCACTTAAATGGAATATCCATACGGCCAATTTCCATACATACTTAATGGAATAGCAATACGGCCGACTTCCATACCCAATGCATTGGAGGTTATAACGTAACCACCCGTCCTGGTATTCACGGCACCACCCGTCAAATGGTTTATCATGTAACCACCCGTCAAATGTCCAAGTACCAATATAAAATCATAAAACATAAAACCAATATAAAGGAATGATAACATTTAAACATTTCAATCACAATATATCGTAATAGAATCCTTTATCAAAACCATTTTCAATACCAAAATACATAAAAGAGTATATGGTATTTATTTCATTTTAAAAACATAACGGCTTGTTGAGGAAGCCAAAAACCAATTAATACTCGCGGCGGCGGAAAAGGTCGTTGTCACCGCGTATGTTAAAAAACATTCCTTTTTGTCATTTAGTAAAACGCTTCCTAGAAAAATATTCCTTTTGAATAAAAGTAAATTTCAAAGGGGTTTATACACTGTATAAAAGAAAGTTGTGTATAAAACGAAATATGTCTCAATGAAAGGAGATTGAGACGAAGTCCCTTACCTCGGGTCCGACTTGACTCGATCATTCTTTAACGTCCTGAATAATAAACCTGAGTTAATTTATACTGGATTAAGATCCTTTTTAAAGTTCATTATTCCTTTTATATCACTTATTGCCATGTTATAAACATTATGTAACCATTTAAGTTAATAATGTTTGTTTTTTCAATATTTGGTTCTTAAGTCGAAAGTGGACTTCTTACAATTACATGTTGTTCGTGTGGTCAAAGGTTCTTTATATCTAGAATGACATTCCTGATTTTGATATCATATATATCATATATATCCAGCATATACATGTATTTCTAATATTACATAATCATTTAGAGGTAAGAAATGAAATGCACCATTCATGGAGATGGTAAGCCGTACGTACGCATGAACGCTACTTTCATTTCTATTTCATATTTTATAGAATGGAATCATAATGATATAAGAGAATATTATAATTCCAGTATAATAACATATATAATATCATTAACTTTATCCTTTACACATCCCACATATGGTATTAACGAATCCAATCACTTTCTGGGGGCGGTAGTCCGCACTTCCTAAAATGAAGATATCGTGTTTACCCATAATGGAAACAATATTGGTATGTCATAAATGGAAAATACAGAAGCTTAAGGAAAGAATAAACATATTACATATCATATATAAAAATAGAGACATCATAATGGCCACCTTTGAAGGTGTTAAATGAGTATTGAACAATCATCGTTTCAGGAGGCAGAATTTCGCCATCCATGGAAACCGTATGTTCTTTAACCATTTAATGTAGTTGTGTGAGAGTGTAGCTCGAATAAATATTATAACAACAGCCTAGTATATTTAAGATATTGGTGTTGTTACAAAAGAAGTAAATAAAAAGAGTTTAGGGGGTTGGAGAAGAAAAATAAAACAAATGAACATGAGAGAATGAATTACCTTTAAAAGTGTAACTCCATTTGATTTGAGCCTAAAGGCTTCCTCTGAAAGGATTCTGCCAAAATGGAATCCTATAAGATGAGAAGAGGGATGTGGAGAGAGTAAATGTGCAGGGTTTGGCCGAGCCAAAGGCTTGAGGAGTGTGTGTGTGGTGGTAGAATTGGGGGCCTTTTATAAGAGGAGAGGAGGGACACTTTTGGAAAGTAAAGAAATATTACTTTATTTGAAAATGTGTTTCGGTTTTAAAAGGTCCCACATTGATATAATTCGTGGATAAGGTGATAAGGGTTCGAAATCCACCCATCCAATAAGTTTTGGACATGTGTAGTTCATATAGATTACATTATCTTTCCATTTTATTTAAATCGTCAAATAGTGATGTCATTACTGCATCATTATTATGTCAAAATTAATTTAATTTATTTAACGTCTAAAAATTATAAAAAAACTACTATGATGTAGGAATTCGTTTTAGCTTTCGAATGACTATTTATAATAAAAAATCTGACTTGTATAACCCCATTTAAAAATTGTTTTAGTAAAACATATCATGTTTGTGCCATTTTTTACATTAACATTAAATAAAAGGTATTTCTGTCATTTTCCATCCAAAGTGGCTCCATGGGGTCCCCAAGTTGACCCATGGCTTGTCATGGTCGTCCATGACACATAAAATTAGGTTAGTACATGTGTATAGGTCATCTCATATTATTAAAATATTATTTTTACCTTAAACTACACGAATTACCACTAATCGCGATTAAAAACTTAATAAGTTACTATTCACAAAAAAATAATTTTAATCTCATTGAACCCCATTTTACTTCTTAATGACATCCATGTATGTCGGATTTTTGAAAATCAAAACACAATGATGGCAAAATTTCATTTAAATGGAAAAATCAGTTTTTATAAGTACCACTTAGTGGTTTTACTAATCATCAAAAATTGAAGTTTTTCAGAAAATTACCAAAAATTCACCCTAAGCTATATTTGATATTACGAATTCAAAAATGAATTATATTTTACAAAATTAAAAATATAGAAGTCACATTAATTAATTTAATAATTAATTCTCATTGTCAGATCAAATAGCGTGTTTTTATGAAACAATAAGTATCAAAAGGTTGACACAAGTTTAAGTCCGATTTCAAAGTGAAATTAATTCCAACGACCACTATTGGATTTAATGGTAAAAATATTTTCTAATTTCAATTTAAAACCAATTAAAAAGATAATATAATGTAATAAATAAATTAGATTTAAAAGAGGTTTTGAATTAAAATACAACATTTTACACTATTCATTAAAAAAATGAACTTTATCGGAAAGGTACCAAAAATGTATACAAGGTAAATTTTGATGTCTCGATTCTAAATAAGAGTTATTTTTGGTCCAATAGAATTTATAAAATTGATCAAAACTATATTTAATGACGGTTCGCCGTCAAAAGGTGATAAGTGAACCCTTAGTGAAAATTAGGGTATAAATGCCTAAAATTGAACTCTTTCCGTATTTTAAGCCTTTATCTTTTATTGGGTAAATGTAAAAACATTTAAAAACACATATAATCATATTTTAGTTATTTATATCCATTCCCACCAGTATAACGGATACTTGTTAACTAACATTTAAAATAATATTATTTTATTACTTGTGTGCAACGTAAGTTTTCAAAGAAACTCATCGTTGTGTATCGAGTACGCTATCGAACGTAGAAACCCCTTTTAATTAAAATTAATATTTAATTCATAAATATAAATAAATATGAAAATTCTTTATTCTTTAATTAACTGGGATGTTACATCCTTCCGCCCTTTTGGGAATTGCATCCTCGCAATTTTATTCACTTATCAAAATAAGTGGGGGTATTTATCCCTCATTGCATTTTCAGATTCCCACATTGCCTCTTCAATCACATGGTTTTTCCACAAATCCTTTACCTGATGAATCACCTTATTCCGTAACACCTGCTCCCTGTGGTCAAGAATCTGGACAGGTTGTTCTTCATAAGATATGTTCTCCTCCAGCTGAACTACCTCTGGACTCAAAACATGAGATGGATCTGGCATATACTTCCTCAACATTGAAACGTGAAAAACATTGTGTACCTAAGATAAAATCGGAGGTAAATCCACTCGGTAAGAAACTAATCCAAATTTCTCCAGAATTTCATATGGTCCAATAAACCTTGGACTCAGCTTTCCTTTATTACCAAATCTCATCACACTTCTCCAAGGAGAAACCTTGAGAAAAAGGTGATCACCTACATCGAAAGATATATCCTTCCCCTGGTTATCCACAAACTCTTCTGCCTGCTCTGAGCTGTTCTCATGTGCTTCTGAATCAACTGAACTTTTTATGCCATCTCTTCTACCAATTATAGTCCCATCAGCTTTCTTTCACCCACTTCATCCCAAAATGCTGGAGTTCGACACCGCTTCCCATATAATGCCTCAAATGGTGCCATCTGTATACTGGAATGAAAGCTGTTATTATAAGATAACTCAACCAATGAAAGATGTTAGTCCCAACTTCCCTGAAAATCCATCGAACAAGCTCGTAGCATATCCTCCATGGTCTGAATTGTTCGTTCTGACTGCCCATCTGATTGAGGATGAAAAGTTGTACTAAAATTTAATTCAGTACCAAACGACTTCTGAAGGCCGTTCCAAAAGTTAGATGTGAACCTGGTATCACGATCAGATACAATGGAGAGGGGAACTCCATGTAACCTGACTATCTCTTTAAGATACAAACGGGAAAGTTGATCTAGGGAAAAAGTATCTCGTATAGCAAGGAAATGAGCATATTTAGTCAAGCGATCAACAATAACCCAGATTGCATTATTACCTCGAGATGTCATCGGTAATCCCACAACAAAGTCCATGGAATTGTTTTCCTATTTCCACTCTGGCACTGGTAAAGGCTGAAGCATCCCTTTCGGTAACTGCCGCTCCACTGTAACCTGCTGACAAGTCAGACACTTCACAGTAAAATCAGCAATATCTCTTTTCATCCCATCCCACCAGTAATACTCCCGCAGATCTCTGTACATCTTAGTACTACCAGGATGAACTGGAAATGAGGAACTATGAGCCTCACATAACAACTCATTCTTCAACTGTGAATCACAAGGCACACATAATCTCTTCACAAACCTCAAAACACAATCATTATCAATGTTTAATTCAGGAAACTTACCTTTCTGAACCAGCTCTACCTTTTTCTTCAACTCACTGTCTCGCTTCTATGCTTGCTTAATTCTGTCTAATAGAGAAGATTTCACTGATACCTGAAACAAAACAGAAGAACATCCTGTACCAACAACTTCTATGCCAAAGTTTATCAAATATTTAACCAAAGGATCACGTTCCAAACGCAACATTGCTAATGAAGCATTACTTTTTCGACTCATAGCATCAGCCACTTTATTTTCTTTTCCCGGATTGTAATGAATTGTACAATCATAATCCTTGATTAATTCCAGCCATCTCCTCTTTCTCAAGTTCAATTATTTCTGAGTGAATATATACTTTAAACTTTTGTGATCGGTATATATTTCGCACTTTACTCCATACAAATGATGCCTCCAAATTTTTAAAGCAAAAACAACAGCAGCTAATTCCAAATCATGTGTAGGGTAATTTACCTCATGAGTTTTCAACTGTCGTGAAGCATAAGCAATTACCTGGTCATTCTGCATTAGGACGCAACCAAGTCCTTTCAATGAAGCATCACTGTAGATAAAAAACTCACCATTCCTGGAAGGAAGTGCCAAACCTGGAGCATTCACCAATCTTCTCTTCAGCTCCTGAAAACAATCATCACATTCTTTTGTCCATATGAACTTAACACCCTTACAAGTTAACTTAGTCATTGGATTAGATAATCGTGAAACATTTTCAACAAACCTTCAGTAGTAACCTGCCAAACCAAGAAAACTACGGATCTCGGTTACATTTGTGGGTCTTGGCCATTCTTCAACAACTTTTGCTTTAGTAGGATCAATAGTTATTCCATCTTTTGAAACAATGTGACCTAGGAAAGAAATTTGTTGTAACCAATACTCACACTTTCTGAATTTTCCATATAGTTTCTTTTCTTTTAAGGTTTGCAAGATAACCCTTAAATATCTTTCATGCTGCTCTTTACTTTTAGAAAACACCAAAATATCATCAATAAAAACAACCACCATTTATCCCCTGATTCAACTGAGCCATTACTGCAACAAACTATTTAGTTCTGATTCTGACCATCTCTGGTTGCTGATTTGGAAAGTCATTCTACTTTGTATGCCTTCCCTGAAAAGCTTCTCTATTTCCTTTATGAAAAACCATTCTTGACACTGAAATATCTTAGGCGAAGCAACATGGTAATCTTCAAATTCTATATCACTTCAATTTGACCATAAATAAAATATTTTGGGATAATCATTTAATATAATTCTAACTCCTAAAGTTATCTAAACCGACCTATGATACCAAGTATAAGGTCTCGGCCATAAACCTTACTTAATATTGAATTAAAAGAATAAATCACGTTGAGGATATTTTCAGGTTTAGAGTTTTAGTGAATTAGAACATAACTATTACATCTCAAAAGATTACAATGTAGTCACTTCTACTAAGTTTTCAAAATAATAAAAAACTCTTAAAAGAAACATGTCTAGTTCCATGTTTTATATAGCATGACATTCCCTTGATCCCATCCTTGACCTTATTCCACATTAAGTCCTGTGAAAAACATTTCAAAAAAAACTTGGGGTGAGCATAAAAAGCTCAGTAAGGGATACACAAAGAATGAAAACTGTTAGTTTTTCAAACATCGAGTAAACCATGTATACTCTATCAAAGTAATACCTTCACCTTCATGAATTAGTAAAAACTCTTCACTGAAAAAAAAGTATCATTAGTTACCTTTTTTAACCAAAGGATTACCATAAAACCCATATAAAGAACACATAACATATATAAAGGTAACATGGGACATAAACATACTTATGTGGAATAACCATACGGTCGACTTCCACACAGATCACTTAAATGGAATAGCCATACGGCCAATTTCCATACATACTTAATAAAATAGACATACGGCCGACTTCCATACCCAATGAATTGGAGGTTATAACGTAACCACCCGTCATGGTATTCACGGCACCACCCGTCATATGGTTTATCACGTAACCACCCGTCAAATGTCCAAGTACCAATATAAAATCATAAAACATAAAACCAATATAAAGGAATGATAACATTTCCACATTTCAATCACAATATATCATAATAGAATCCTTTATCTAAACCATTTTCAATACCAAAATACATAAAAGAGTATATGTTATTTATTTCATTTTAAAAACATAACGTCTTGTTGAGGAAGCCAAAGACCAAATAATACTCGCGGCGGGGGAAAAGGTCGTTGTCACCGCGTACGTTAAAAAAACATTCCTTTTTGTCATTTAGTAAAACGCTTAGTAGAAAATGATTCCTTTTGTATAAAAGTAAAAGTAAAAGGGGTTTATACACCGTATAAAAGAATGTTGTGTATAAAATGAAATATGCCTCAATGAAAGGAGATTGAGACGAAGTCCCTTACCTCAGGTCTGACTTGACTCGATCGTTCTTTAACATCCTGAATAATAAACTTGAATTAATTTATACTTGATTAATAACCTTTTTAAGGTTCATTATTCCTTTTATATCACTTATTTCCATGTTATAAACATTATGTAACCATTTAAGTTAATAATGTTTGTTTTGTCAATATTTGGTTCTTAAGTCGAAAGTGGACTTCTTACAATTACATGTTGTTCGTGTGGTCAAAGGTTCGTTATATCCAGAATTAAATTCCTGATTTTGATATCATATATATCATATATATCCAGTATATACATGTATTTATAATATTACATAATCATTTAGAGGTAACAAATGAAATGCACCGTTCATGGAGACGGTATGCCGTACGTACACATGAACGCTACTTTCATTTCTATTTCGTATTTTATAGAATGGAATCATAATGATATTAGAGTATATTATAATTCCAGTATAATAACATATATAATATCATTAAATTTATCCTTTACACATCCCACATATGGTATTAACGAATCAAATCACTTTCAGGGGGCGGTAGTCCGCACTTCCTAAAATGAAGATATCATGTTTACCCATAATGGAAACAATAATGGTATGCCATAAATGAAAAATACAGAAGCATAAGGAAAGAATAAACATATTAAATATCATATATAAAAATAGTGACATCATAATGGCCACCTTTGAAGGTGTTAAATGAGTATTGAACAATCATTGTTTTGGGAGGCATAATTTCGCAATCCACGGAAACTGTATGTTCTTTAACCATTTGATATAGTTGTGTGAGAGTGTAGCTCGAATAAATCTTATAACAACATCCTAGTATATTTAATATACTGTTTGTGTTACAAAAGAAGTAAATAAAAAGAGTTTAGGGGGTTGGAGAAGCAAAATAATACAAATGAACATGAGAGAATGAATTATCTTTAAAAGTGTAACTCCTTTTGATTTGAGCCTAAAGGCTTCCTTTGAAAGGATTATGCCCAAAGGGAATCCTCTAGGATGAGTAGAGGGATGTGGAGAGAGTAAATGGGCAGGGGTTGGCCGAGCCAAAGGCTTGAAGAGTGTGTGTAAGGTGGTAGAGGTGGGTGCCTTTTATAAGAGGAGAGGAGGGGCACTTTTGGAATGTAAAGAAATATTACTTTATTTGAAAATGTGTTTCGGTTTTAAAAGGTCCCACATTGATATAATTCGTGGATAAGGTGATAAGGGTTCTAAATACACCCATCCAATATGTTTTGGACATGTTTAGTTCATAGAGTTTACATTATCTTCCCATGTTATTTAAATCGTCAAATAATGATGTCATCACTGCATCATTATGATGTCATAAATAATTTAATTTATATAATGTCTAAAAATTATAAACAAAATACTATGATGTAGTAAATCTTTTTATATTTCCAATTAATATTTATAATCAAAAATCTCACTTTTATAACCACACTTAAAAATTGTTTTAGTAAAACATATCATGGTTGATCCATTTTTGACATTAACATTAAATAAAAGGTATTTATGTCATTTTCCATCAAAAGTGGCTCCATGGGGTCCCCAAGTTTACCCATGTCTTTTATTGGTCGGCCATGACACATCCAATAATGGTAGGACATGTGTCTAGGTCATCTCATATTATTAAAATATTATTTTTCCTTAAACTACACCAATTACCACTAATCGCGATTAAAAACATAATAAGTTACTATTCACCAAAAAATTATTTTAATCTCATTGAACCACATTTTACTTCTTAATGAAAACCATTTATGTCGGATTTTTGAAAATCAAAACACAATGATGGCAAAATTTCATTTAAATGGAAAAATCAGTTTTTATAAGTACCACTTAGTGGTTTCACTATTCATAAAAAATTGAAGTTTTTCAGAAAATTACCAAAAATTCACCCTAAGTTATATTTGATATTACGAATTCAAAAATGAAGTCTATTTTAAAAAATTCAAAATATATAAGTCACATTAATTAATTTAATAATTAATTCCCGCTGTCAGAGCAAATAGCGTGTTTTTATGTAACAATAAGTATCAAAAGATTGACAGTAGTTTAAGTTCGGTTTCAAAGTGAAATTAATTCCAACGACCACTATTGGATTTAATGGTAAAAATATTTTCTAATTTAAATTTAAAACCAATTCAAAAGATAATCTAATCATATAAATAAATTAGATTAAAAAGGGGTTTTGAATTAAAATACAACATTTTACACTATTCATTAAAAAATGAACTTTATCGGAAAGGTACCAAAAATTTACACAAGGTAAATTTTGATGTCCCGATTCTATAGAAGAGTTATTTTTGGTCCAATAGAATTTATAAGATTGATCAAAACTATATTTCATGACGGTTCGCCGTCAAAAGGTGATAAGTGAACGCTTAGTGAAAATTAGGGTATAAATGCCTAAAATTGAACTCTTTTCGTATTTTAAGCCTTTATCTTTTATTGGGTAAATGTAAAAACATTTAAAAACACATATAATCATATTTTAGTTATTTCTATCCATTCCCGCTAGTACAACGGCTACTTTTTAACTAACATTTAAAACCATATTATTTTATTACTTGTGTGCAACGTAAGTTTTCAAAGAAACTCATCGTTGCCTATCGAGTACGCTATCGAACGTAGAAACCCCTTTTAATTAAAATTAATATTTAATTCGTAAATATTAATAAATATGAAAATTCTTTATTCTTTAATTACCTGGGATGTTACAACAAATAAGTATCATGATTGTGACACACATTTAGTATTAAATTTTCCCCTACCCTATCATATCCAAAAAATATAATTTTAGTTTTTAAACTCACAAGACACTCATGAATCCACTAATAAACATTCCAGGAATCATTTCACATCCAATAATCGATAATATTTAAAATCCATATTATTAGAATTATGTTATGAAGAACAAATAAATATATACTCATCCACCAAACAAAAAATATTTCCATTTAAAATATCATCTAGTTCAAGACATACTATGTTATAACCGGATCATATTAGAAATTATAGTACATAATAATCCTTTGGAAAATAAATAAAAAAAACCTTTTTATCTAGATCAGGAGTTTATACTCCAATGAATGTGTTGTGTTTATGATTTCCAAACACTTCTCGGTGAGGAATTATAATAATTTAGTATGTAATCCTCAAAAACAAGATCCAAAATTTTGTAATAATAATATAATTCAAATAAAGTTATTACTAAACACCATCTAATGTGAGACACAATTATGTTGTGAACTCTTTCATCATCCATCACATGGATAATCATAGTATATGAAGATGCTTTAATTGTACAATTTTGAGTAAGGATACACCAAATTTCAGAATATCTTATAAAATCCAGTCAATAGTTTTCTTGAGACACTATCAAATTGTTAAATAATTTGATCAAACTGTTTAATTCCAATTGAATTACTTTAACTAGGTCATACTGGCTTTAACAAGGAAAACCTCAACTGACCTTTACACTAAACTCAAGCCAACTCATTATGACTCACAACTAACACGTGATGACATCTCACAGTCAAACCATTGATTTCACATTTCTATTACTGAGTCATTTTGAAATCACTAATAAATTACTGATCTAGTATTCTAGGATCATCCAAACATTACAATAAAAATTTCTATACTATAAATATGGGGAAACCTAAGTATTAACAACTCGCATCGAAGAAACTCATATTGGTAAATCCATGTTTCCATCAAAGAATGAATTTCTTATCAATTTATTTAGCTCAGTGTAAATGTGATTCTCTCTAAGTATACTCAATATAAGGTAATAATATTTGGGCATGATCACCCATAGAATACGAGTACACCAAGATTTTATAGAATTCACACTAATATCCCATAGATATGAATAACATGGAATTCACTATATATTATATTGATAGGCATGTGTGTCTATCCGGATCCGAACATCATAAAAATAGGCTATACTTACCCCAAAACAACCCCTTAAAACAATTCTCCCAATGATGTGTGACTAACTCTAACTATGGTTCAACCACCTAAAGGAAACATAGAATTCTCATCACACTCCAACATTAAAATTTAATGGTTTACACACCAAATCCCACCCATCTACTTTAACACAACCCATAGATGTTTGTCTTATATCACGTTTAACATTTTACAACTGAAGCACCATAAATCTAATCCAGAATATTTTATATATGATATACCTATCATAAAAATAGGGGTTTTAATTGAGGATCAATCACATCTCCTTCTATCCCAAAGTAATAATAGTTATTCTGTAAAAACTTTTAATTTCCATCATTTACTCTATATATTCACCAAAAGTTGCATACTCAATAATCCAACCCATCGTCATGTTTATTTTAAATATTGGTCATGATAAAAACCCATTATATAAAAAAAATTATTATTCTTTGGATTGAATACATAATCCATACATGGTATAAACTCACACATGAATTTCAAAACTCATCATCATGTAACTGGGTTAAAATTTGAATCTACAAACTCACCGACTTATGGAATCTATTCTAATCATTTCAAATTAGTCTATTGTGGTGTTGTTCCATCTAAATCATAGGATATTATTTTAACAACCATTGGGACACTCCCAATAATTAGAGTATTTTAGGTGTCATTTTTTTTGAAATATTAAATCATCCCATCTGGCATTCCTCTTATCTACTAAACATATATTTTGGATGTGGTAAAGTTATTATTCCATCCACAAAAAATGAGAAGAGAGGAAACCCACAATTTATCAATGTTCTGGAAGAAGATTTATTTTATATTCAGATGTGAAAACCACCCTAAGTAATGTTCATGCACGTCATTAGTATCTAGATTAAATTTGAATATAATCTAGATTAGTTGTTTTTGTCCCACCCAATCCTTTTTACAATTTTATCTTTAATCATATGGACATATCGTCCTTCCATCCCAAGGATACCAATATCGTGACAAGGTATTAACACCAATGTATCACTATTTTGGAGATGACCTGTGATCGAAAACATCATGTACTAAGGAACTATCTTTTCAAGAAATATTGAATCCAAAATATTTATAATGTTGAAAAACATATTTAATTAAGCTTTTTTGAGATTTAAACAACAACCACTGAACAACATACAGTTCAATGGATTCTTTCTCAACTCGATGTACACAATTTTTAATAATGCATGATAACACCTTAGCTTAATAGTGAAACATAGGATAACACAAATTAAAATATGTAGGTCTATCAATAAGAATCTTATTTTCATGACCTCGCCTTTACATGATATTTAACTATATCCAATTTATACAACAGAATTGAATTTTTTATCACATTTTGTGTCATATTTTAGGAAGGAGAAATGATCACATTATAATAAAGATAGTTGAACATCCCCTAATCACATGAACCTAAATAATTCGTGAATTACATTATTGTATGAACATTATAAAGGCTCATAACTTAGAGTCCAACTATTGAAAAATGACAGTCGAATGAAACCTCACTTTCAAACCCCATCATAATAATTTTTCAATTCCTTACATTATGAGGAAAATAAATCTATTGGGATAGACCATTATATACCAACGTAATTTACTCAAAAAAAATATTTTTTCCACAAATGGATACTAAGACTCACTTCTTATCTTCTATGTAAAACACAACTTAGGGAGACGTTTTCAACGTTATAAAATAATGATCATATTTATGTTCTAGGAAACACTAAAAGAAACTATTAAAACTATACCCTACATATAGTTACATGCTATAAACACCACTCTAGAATTCATTTTAACGATTTTAATGAATATATTATTAATATTATATTTCATATTGATGAAATAATGGTATATAATGTTGTTGATTCAATGATAAATTATACTAAGAAATTTTTTTAGTAGAATCCATGTAGAAGATAAGGAAACATTATCTCATAGTTGTTTTTGTTAAATTTAATTTATATGTTATCACATATAAATTAGTTAAATAAAATTTCTAATAGAAATATATTAGGGAATGGGAGATTTATTTTCAAATAGATATTTTAGTTAAAAATATCCCCATAATAATAAATCTCAAAAGAATATAATAGATCTTTATCAATTATAGGGGATGAGTTCTGTAAGATTCTAGGATATATTTACATGTAACTGATATAATATTCTTTAAACACATTAATTAAACACCACATATTACAAGAGTATTCCTCTATGGGTTTAACTAGTAAAGAATGTTAGAATAAAGATGAAAAACATGGGTCCTATCATTATATTATGGGTCTATTTAAGTGAAACCTAATAGCTGTAAAATTGTCATGTTTTAAAAACACACATTGTAGGTTCATCTGAAAAAAAATACAATACTAAAACAAAATTATAAGAGTCAAGATACAAATATATAGATCTAAATTAATTGTTTTCCATTCCTAGGTTATAGAGGAACAAGACTTTATTTATATATACCATGGTTCTATTATATTCTTGGCCATTCCAATGTTATAAAAGTATGATAATCTATATTATATAATTGGAACTAATATAAGAAAAATATAATTTTTAACTTTAGGATAAGAAATGAACAAGTCTATATATGAATTTTTTATTTTATGGGTCACAAACCCCCAATTTATAAATTAAAATAATTTTTTTGATGTGGAACCATTTAATTTAAATAACTAATGATTCAGGCCATTGAAGCAATTTTACCGGTGTTTAAATATGATAATCAATTAATTGAGATTTTAAATTAAATATACATGAGAAAAGAACTTTTAGTATAATGAATACAATTTAATACCCAATTATATATCATAATTTTAACAAAGTCATATTTTGATATGGAAATAAATAAGAATTGGATTGACAAGCTACTACATAACAAGTAAATACTGGTCAACATAGAAAAAACATCACTAGGAGTGTATATAGATAAGCATGGTAAATACACACACAACAAGATTTATAGAAAGTAATTATTAATAATTACACAAGGAACATAAATTTATTATTAATAATTCAAGGAATGAAATCTTTATTAAATGTCATATGCATGGAATTTGAATCTCTATTTTCCTTTGATGAAGTATGTGACAAATCGTCCTTATCATAATGGAATAAGGGTAAAATCTCATAAAACCATATCCAGTGGATACACAACAATTATTCATGGTGAAATCATAATAAACTATAGTAGAGAACCATTGTGAAAATCAATCCCTTCCAAGGAAACCTATTATTTCTCTCATGTCAGGGTTTACTAGACCCATATATGTGGAATTTACAATGTGATTTCAAATTTATAGTGTTTTTCCTTCCTTCACCAGTACCAAGTGAAAGGGAAAACAACCCTTTGATATTAATTTATAATGTTCAAGAATGGGAGCCATTAATCTGATTCCCTAGGATGGTTCTTCCGTTGTACTGAAGTGGACCTTCCCATATAAAAGAGGCTATATACTTGCACCGAGGTTATAGAAATGGTATAATGGGGTGACTATACCTTCGGTATATGAAATTAATTATAGGAATCAATAATAATATAATGTTTTATATTAAAATTAGAAATTAAAATATATCAACACAATGGCAACTATGCATGTTCCATATAATTCAATCATGCATGCACTTACTGAATATTATAAAAAGTTGTAAACATATATTATATACATTACATTTATACTAAAAAACAAAAAAAATTATATAATAGACTCTAACTATAGAATCCAGCCCGATTAAATTCTTATCCATTACATGAAAGATACCATGTCTAGTTATAGGCAACAATGTATTATAGAACATAGCACAATCTAGGGTCACATCATATAATAAGAGGATCCCTCTAGTTACCAATTAGTGGCTCAAAAAGGGAGTTAGATAAATTCAGTAAGACACCACCAATAGAGTTTAAAGTAATCATATCTATGAGTATAAAATAAATTTGTATGAATGAATAAAAAATATATCAGTAATTAATAAATTTTATCAAGTCGGCTCTAGATCCTCAAAATACATGAGGTTAACCATACCTTCTTTCCCCTAATCCCAATGGAATCTAAGAATATACCATAATTAACATATATATATATATATTCATATATGTAAATGTATATATGAAAATTTATACATTCACCAAAGAGGATCTAAGGTTTATGGCCAAGAAATCTATATAAAATAATATATTAAGGGTCTCATATATTACATATGTTACTTATTTCAAAATGATCTAAAAAAAGTGACAATGCACACCCTTCTCGATGTTTATCCCTAATATAAGGAGGAATATTTGGCTCACATATTTCTACCGAATTGTTATGTAATTCCATTCCAATTATATACCTATGAAATAATGTGGGAATCCATGCCAATTTATTAGTATAAAAATTATAAGGGTTTCCGTGCCTAATAACTTGTAGAGAAATAATGACAGACACCATACAAGATGATTTCTAATAATTGATATGAAATCCATTGCCAATAATAAATATTGATAGAAGTATAATTTATTATTTAATATGGGAAAATGGTTTTTTCATCCACATAAAATTTAACAAAAAGTGATAACATATAATTAAAAAAACCAAATCCACTATAAAGTGGGTATTTCAAATATCCCTCTCCATGGGATAGCTGAAATGGTCCAACCATTTACATTTTAGTTATTTCATTTTAACATTACCATGAAATGGGATACATAACTCACCTAAAAGAGCATATTAACTCATAAGAATGTATGTTCTTAAATAATGAAAGAATTTAAATAATTCATTTTGTTCTACTTAGAAATCTATGTATACATAAATACAACCATGATTTATTTTATAAAAAATTCACAATTCAATTTCAATTTACTATTGCTACTTAATTTTAAGTGATTTAAAAATGGTGAAAGTGATTAAATTTAACCCTTTTGATGTGAAACCAATTTATTTGTGATTTCAAGTATTCATGTGTCATACCCAATATTCCTTGATGGATGTTTACTTACATAATAAATGTATATAATTAATGTAATTTATAATGAGACCCCTAATTGGGTTGTAATTGTTCTGGTACTAATCTGCTAATTATTTAATTGGTCTTATGTAAAATCAACTAAAGGTATTAGAAACTCATTTAATTAATTTTAATATTTTATGGTGATGTATAGTCAGTATTTCATGTGAAAAAATGTTACATTTTATTAATTATGAAAATTTTAGTTAATGAAATATTGACCTTATAAATAAATATTAGTAAGATCAACTATTATATTATTGGGTTTTAATTTCAATTGATTTTTTATGAGGGAAATGAAAATAATAATGAAACCCTTAGTAATATAGTATATAGGCTCACATTGAAATAATATATGATACAAAATGACAAAATAAGAAATGAATCTAGTGGAATTATATATAAATTGTGGGAAATCAACCATAACAAAAAACTCAGTTCTTTTTTCAAAATAAGGATATCCATTAATGATTTGGTATAGGAAGTGAGGGGTTCTTGAGCTGCTTCATGGTGTCAGAAATGAGGGACAAGAAAGGGATAAGGTAGAGTTAATGAATTGAATGTAAAATTTCATTTATACATATTTAATGAGCCAAACATTTTTTAACCATGTACTAATGATGTAGTTCTATTTAAAAAAGGTGAATCCCATCTCACATCTAGGAGAACAGTTTGACAGACTATACATAGCCCATGCATGCTCGCTATCCATTAGATCCACTATTATCTATGTTTGTATTTAAAGATATAAAACTATGAACTAATCATGAAAATAACCATAGACCTCTTCCCCATTTCACAGAGTTCAATCTTTCATCAACATGATTTTAAAAAATCAATGCCATGTATGAAATTTATTCTTGTTTCTACTTACCAATTAGTAAAAAAGGTTCCAGATATTACTTTTCCAAAAACATCCATTTCATGTATGAAAAAATTAGAGAACTATTGAACATCCAATCACATTTAGGAAATCATTTTACATCTAAAATAAATACTTTTTAGTATTAAAACTCTTAGAATTATGTTCTTAATCACAACTGAGGATATGGCCCTATAAGGTACATAATATTAAATTTTTCTGATAATATAATCTAGTTCAAACATGATATTTTAAAATATTTGGTATGATTAAGGGATAATGTGGTGTGGTTTAGAGTGAAGAAGAGGTTCCATTTTATAAGTGAGTGGAGTAACTATCTTATAATTATTCATAGTATTTAAAATTTATATGTTTCGTAATCATGTTAATTTGGAACTAAAAATATTTTAATTACAATATATTGTGATGTAGTTCATAGTAGATATATTTGAAAAAAATGTATATGATATTTTGTTACTTATCCCAATGTCATAATAATAATTATACCATTCAAGCCTGTCACTTTTGTGACAACATTTTTACCAAGGTAAACATTCATAATTACAAATAAGGAAAATAAAATCAATACTAAATTTCAACTTCTTTAATCTATATAGTAAATAAATTTATCTAAATTCAATTTAAAAATGTAAAATAAATTATTTTGAAAATATTTGTTGAAAATGGAATGAAAAATAGTTAAAAAACATTTTGAAAATAAAAAAAAAACTTATATATAAATTCAATAAAATAAAAATGGTTGTGGAATTAATTAGCTTATTATTAATTGAATGGAATTTATTTTAATTGTATACCAGATCCAACTTATAACATGACTATTAAATTATATTATATATTGAAAATAAACTATAGTTTATCAATAAGAAGGAATGATTTCACTGTTTATCCAAAGGCTATTTATTTAAAAAAATTAAAAAATCAAACCTAATATAATTTTGAAAAGAATATTTCAAAAATAATGTCTTCTGTTCCAATTTCAATTTCTAAATTTTGAAGAAATTAATTATACTATAAATTCAAAAAAATTATTTATATTGATTTTTGATATAAGTGAATTTTTTAACCATATTGTTTCGTTATTACACTTTGATTATTAATTACCATAATTAAACAAATTATATTTTATTTTAATGGAAATTTTATAACTATTTCATTTGAAACATTTATCAAGAGTGGTTATTTTAATCTAATAATATAGAAATACGTTGCACATATAAAAAATGTTTTATGAAAAAGAAATTTTTGAACATAAATTTTGTTTCATAATTTGTAGTCAATAGACAATATTAATTTAATTTAGTAATAACCTTATTGAAGAAAAATTTTCTACCGAAAGTTCAATAATATATTTTGGTACATCTATGATCATTTTTCTATTTAAATAAAGCTATCATATAGTTCAAATTTTAAAAAGGGAAATATATAATCACAATACTTAGGGTGTAACATTTTATCACCATTATTTTAATATTTCCATAAATAACCCATTACTAAAATATACAATTCATCATCACACAGTTAAGTCTATATATAGCTTCCTAAAAGTTTTGGTTCCACCCTAACCACTGACTAAGTGAGGGGTATTGTTTTGTTACAATTTATCTCTTCAATTAAGAATATCCATTGGTGGTTTCTCATAATAATAATCATTCTCTAGTTGAAAAAATTTTATTTTCAACATATGTGTAGGACTAGTCATGCAGATTCCAAAATGTGATACATGGAAAAAATAATGAAATTAGGAATGATTTGTGGGAATTTCTAAGAGATAATATTCAATACTTTAATTATTAAAAATTTATAGGGATATATATAGCTAGTTCTGATCTTTAACATATTTAAAAATATCATGACCTACTTTTAAGGAAATGTTAATTGCAAAACCGTGTGACCAAACTAGATATCAATATATCATTAGTTATTGATAAGATAACTATTTTTTGACTCAAATATTCCCTTACAAGAGTTTAATGACTCTAATCCCTTATTATTTTTTTCCATTCTAGATAACACCCCAATATATTTTTCTATCCAACATCATCCAACCATAATGGATTTGTTCACTTCCTTGTAAAGATGTATTTATTAAGAGCCATCATAATTCATGAGTTAATCCTACTACTATATCAATATATGATTATAGGAATTCATTTATCCCAAACTCCATTTAAATGTGTAGTGAAATCTTTCAACATATCTTTCATAGTTTAAATAGTGCACATATATATACCATTCATATAAGTTTGATATGTAGTGTTAATTATTAACACTTTATTTCAATTATATTCATTAATGCTCCATAAAATATAGGTAAAACATAGATCTAGATAATATATTATGTAACAAAATACTATATGTAACCATATTGGTTAATTTAAATCATTATGTGCAGATCAATAGAGAAAATATTCTTTGATAGATATAAAATGTGTTGACATCAAAAAGAAATATACTATAAAAAACAACATTATTGCCTAAAAATGTTTTGTAGAGTCTAATAAAGAAATCAATGGTGTTGTTTCCCATTTCTACTCAATTATGGGTAGTGGTTATAATATCACCTTAGGATTATTTACCTCTACCTAAAATGTTTTACATACTCATAATTGAGATACGTACCCTATAATATCATTTTTTATGTTTTTCACTGGGAATTCTACTATCAATATCAATAAATCATCACAATTTAATGATTATTAGAGAATGGTGAATTATGAGTATCATCTAATATATACTTTAAGGTACCATATTTATGCGACCCATAATCGATTCTGGAAAATTTTTATTCCTTCATAATCATGGATTAACCTAGTAACATTCCACACCATCTATTAATATATCATTTTCCATATTTACATCAATTTAATCTGAACAATGATAATTTTTTTATCAGTTATATGAAAAAGATAGTATAATTCTCCTTTTCACATGATTTCACGACGCATATTATTTTGAATCCATTAGTATTGGATCTATTTGAATAATTATCATGGAATAATGTCCTTGTTCTTTAAACTAAGATCCAAAGTCTCCTTGTTGACCTTGGAAATTCAGTATTTTATTGAACATTTATAATCATTAATAAACTCCTACCATATCATTTGGTAAATTTCTAACACTTGTAAGTATATACTGTAATATTATATGAAAATTATATATAGCATACATTTCAAAATATAGATAATTCCTCCATATAATGAAAATTTTCATTTCTCGTCACCCCTTTGAGATATATACCCCTCATGAATATGTTGTGAGATCCATATAATCGATGCAATTCTCATTGGAATTTAATGATCACACTCACAACTATAGATAATCATAGGTTTATTTTGAATATCAAAAAACACTTCCCATATTTTGAAATTTATATAGGATCTATATTAATAGAACTAATACTAATTGAAAACCACATTAAAATCATCTAGATGAATTATAAAAACATTTTTAAGAAGCATATCCTCACAGAATATTATATGAATGATATATAATTGAGATTAAATCATTATAGTAGTAATTTTTTTAATTTTTAAATAAACATCTAGTCATTAAGGTAGATATGTGTTGTTTTTAAAAAAATATCATGGGAAAAATTGACCGAGTTGAATACGTACCAAATATATCAATTGTATTCGATCCAAATATTATAAATGCATTTTACCACCAATTATTTTTAAAACTAAATTCATAAGTTAATATTACTTTTTCTTTCTGTTACTCTATTAGTCTAGGGATTTTCTATGTCATATCAACCTTTTTATCCCCGGAACTAAGTAATTTAATAGTCCTAGGTACTAATCCATTTTTATAAGGAATTATTAATGGATATAAAGGATAAAATTTATGTCTCATTATATTATTAACATGACTCTTAATTTCCCTTTAAAAATTTGTTTCTTTATTCCAACCACGTCCTCATAAAAACATCATCTTATTCAAATTAAAAAACTCCATAGGTTATTCTTCCAAAATATTAGATAGGTATAAAATTGAATATTATTTCCTCCATGGTCCTTATGACCTAATAATTATTGAAACTCAATTTACCATTTACATTGAATTTAAATATGGTTCAATATGTTAATCATAATTCGATATAGCTGAGTATATATAAATATAATATTTCTTATCACATATCCCATTGAAATTAATTTCACATGAGATAAATTTATGTATTTCATGGAAGAGAAAATTTTTATTAATTTTTTAAATATGTTGGAAGAAAAATTTGTTTCATATCTTTTGGAAATGCTATAAGATGAGGTTTTCTTTTAAAAAGGCAGTGAAGTGGAACAGAAGTAATTATTATTAACACTTAAATATTATATGTGTCCTAATAAAGGTGAAGTGAATCTAAAAATAATAATATTATCATATAAGGTGATATGGTTTCAAATAAAATTATTCAATAAAAATTAATATGATATTTTGTGACAAAAAAGAAATTATCAATAATTTAACTATTTTATCCTTTTACCATTGTGATTTTTTTTCCAAGGCACCTCTTCATAATTACCAAAAATGATATTGAAATCATTATTAAATGTTAACCACATGATCATATATATGAAACCCACCGTTCAAGATTAAATCTGTAGAGTTTGAAAAAAATAATTTTAAAAAAAGTGGACACAAATACATGAAATTGTTTTTTTTAGAAAAAAAACATTAATCATAAAAATTATTGCATACTAATGTCAAATAAAATGTAGATTCTAATGAAAATAATTATATTATTTTTTATAAATTTATTATTTTTTACAATAAAAATAAATAAAAAATATAATGATACTTTTAGTTTCCATGATTTAAATAAGATCAATGAATATTTTTCAAAAATAAGGATTTTAACTATTCATTAAAAAATAATTTTAATAAAAGTGGACACAAAGACAAGAAAAACATTTTTTAGAAAAAAAACTTTAATCATAAAATCGATTTAATACCAATGTAAAATAAAATGTATATTCTAATGAAAATAACTATATTATTTTTTAAAATAAAAATAAATACACAATATAATGATACTTTTAGTTACCATGATTTAAATAAGATCAATGAAAGTTTTTCAAAAATATGGATTTTAACTATTCATTAAAAAATAATTTTTTAAAATAAAATTTCAAAAATAACTCTATGATAATATTGAAATGATTATTGTTAAAATTATTTACCTTAATCAAATACATTTTTTTAATTTTCATTAAAAAAATTATAATTTCAATGCTTAAATTTTTTTAGAACACGTAATTTTTGAACATTTATTTGTTTAGGATAAAAGATTTTGTTTACATTCATTAATTAATAAAAAGATTTAAATTTATATTATTTAATTTGGATTTATCTAATATTATATTATTCATCTTTACCATTTATCAACAGTGAGTAATTTACTCTATTAAGATAAAACTACATGGGAAAACATGAAATAGTTTAATGGAAAATATCTCTTTTTCAATTAATTTTTTTTATCTTCCTAGATAAACAATTTAAAATCAAATTAAAATTTAATCATTTTATTAAGGAAATAGTTTCCAAAAATATTTCAACAGTATAACATGGTTTGTAAAATATAATTTTTATACGTCAATATATATATAAAATATAAAATTTATAAACATTGAATATGTATTAAAAAATATTGATTTTGTTACATAAATCATACCAACACCGATTTCAATACACAAATAAATTACTTGTATTTGAATTAAAATAAAAAAATATTTTATTTAAGTGTAATACCATAGCTTAAATGACTCAATAAATTTTGTATT
Source organism: Viscum album (assembly GCA_963277665.1). Classification (NCBI taxonomy): domain Eukaryota; kingdom Viridiplantae; phylum Streptophyta; class Magnoliopsida; order Santalales; family Viscaceae; genus Viscum; species Viscum album. Next base: position 896,802,800 of record OY728156.1, read on the forward strand.
TATCCTGGTATGCCCCCTAAAGCTGAGTGCAACAAAATTTACATCATCCAGGTTATACCCAGCTATAAATCAGTAGAATCTGTATAAAATTCCTATATATATTTCAAAAAAATTAAAATTAAAAGGTTGTTGGTTAAAATAATTGGAGAAGAGGAATAAAACATCCTCGAATTACATGTTATGAAAGTTTAAATTCTCATATATCCACCGAAAGTAGTTAGAGATTAAGACAATGAATTCAACTTCCCCATTAATTTGTCATACTAGGTTAATAACCCCAAAGGTGGTATAAAATATTGGTGTTCAATTTTATATTCTACAACATTTTTTAAAAACTACTCCTTGGAAAACAAAGTACAATTCGAATATGAAACAAACTCTTAGAGGCTCACCACGTACTAGGTGCAATGCAATGGCCACCTAGTGTCCCCTAACAGGATGAAAGACCTGTTGAAACCTATACCCAATACCTAGAGTCACACAACCAAGAACCCAATGGTCCCTTATATCCAAAAAAGAACACCAAATAACCAAATAAACCATCGAACGCATCCCTGAACATCTCTTCTTGAGATAGAATCCCAAAACACCCCTATAGGCATCTTAAAATCTATCTCAAACTCTAATTTTCAATCATAATCATGAAATTCAACACAATTTTGGTTTAAAATTATTTAGATCATGATTCATTTTATACTCTTCTAATATGAACAAAATAGGGAAGCAATAACATCTCCACCACAATGATTATAATCACTAGGACTTCACCTTTTAAATCATACATGAACTATCCTAGAAACTAAACCCCGATGCACAATCTATTTCCATGTCTCTTTCTAGTTATAGTCATTATAATTTGACACCTAAACTAACTCAACTAAAATACATCACTAATAACAAATCGTGTATACCCTTAGTAACACTTGTTATACCATGAAAAAATTTTTAGAGGAAACCCAAATCACATCAAATAAATTCTCACATTAAATTAACTATTCGATATAAAAATTTCACCAGATATCTACCAAAATTTTAAATGTTGTGAAAAAAAATGATTCTACTGTCTCCAAGATTATTCCACACACCTAGTGGAATTCATTAATGTCTAATTTACTAACATAAAAAATACAATGGTATACATTATTTTTCTATAACAAAATATTAATTGCCTTGTGTCACATATGGGAATTACTTGACCATTATCACTAAGATCCATAACCTCATCCCAGAGAGAATGATCATAACTTGAATACACATTTAGTCACAAAATCCATCATAATTTACTATTAATACTAAATTATTATTGAAGAATGTACAACAATTATCTATTTCGTAAAACTCTTATATAGTCATCAACTAGACAAAAATAAACAATTCTTACAAGTTGTTCACCAAAACTTACTAAATTAATATGATCCACATTAGTTGATAACCATATCATGGTATTTACTAGATACATTTCATAACATTGACCATTGAATCTGGGGACTAGATAAATCTATAAACACATATGGGTTGATTCCATTAACACATCACCCCTCGATGTTTACCAAAATATTGTTAGAAAGATCTCAACATGCTTACACAATCCCTAGATTTCTTCCCGTAAATGAATTTCACTTATCATTGATCAATGAGAATAATATATCATGATATATTAAATTTGTTGAACAATGACTATCACTAGTCCCACCTATTACATTTCAAGATATCCCCAACGTGATCCTATCTCTAGGTTCCAATGATGTCGAGATCCCAACATGGATTACGTTCAAATATACTAATAGTACATCTTCACACCACCCTATCATACCATATTCATTTAAGAGACATGGATTATCCCATTAAAATATTACTCTCATATTAAAAAAAATTGTTGATTCCACCTAGTAACAATAACAAATAATTATTTTAATGGTTCCCCACTAACGATAGATGAGTCACTGTCTTGATTCCATAATCATCACAATGAGCTACTCTAGCCATTGGCATATCGTCCATCCCAACCGTGATTATACAATATTATTATTTTCCTAAAAAATATATATTATTTTCTTATATGATTTTATTTTCATTTCACAATCAAAAATAATATGAATTTTCTTCATTTTACATTTTTCAGAGAGACCTCATCTCACAGAGTAGTCATACAAAAATGCACCCTCCCTCCTTGGTCAAACTACAACTAATCATTTCTGAATGAACTCTTTACTATAACAGCATACAAATTTGAGGAAAATATTTGAGCATATTTATCTAATACACTCATATTTGATCATCATCTATGCATGATCATCCACAGATTAAATCTAAAATATATATCCTCACTTCATTGAGTAGGGATACTATAAAATTTTCAAACTAATTGCTTCAAATAAAAAACTCATAAGGTCCTACCCTCAAATGGGTCCCAATGGTAAATACATAAATATAATATAATGATCCAACCCACACACTAAGATGGTGTCCATATAAACCACTACACATTAAAATCCATCATCATGCCCCCACTCTAGGAGTCATGTGACAAACACAACTCAATCTCTCTATCATTGAGATTCACAAAACCCAATAATTGACATGTACCACAAATAAAATAATCCAAATAACCTTAAAATAAACCCATATCACATATTTAAGGTCAAAATTAAACCAAACCACCTAAAATCTTCATGAACTATGAAAAAACATACCGCTCACTCTCATGAAAATAGAATCTCCAATGGGCCACCGTATTAATTGTTCACACCATCAACCGTTTTTAAACCAAACATGTAATAAAATAAGTATACAAATAAATCTACCAAACCCATAATTCTAAAAAAAATTATCAAGAGACACGTCACAACAAATATAGTCTTAGTCACACAATTAATCTTCATTTCATTCCCCTCATACATGCCAATTCTAATATAAAATATGTAATACACATTATTTCATACTAAAAATACCTACGTAATGTCATTTCCTAATTATATACACAATCATACCCTAACGTTTTGTATTCCCAATAAATTGAATTACCAAATAATGATTCCAATCTATAAAGGCACTCATGAGACTTGGTTAACCCTTATCCTAGTTCCCCTCACACATTATAACTCATATAAATTAATAATGAGAATACCACATTATAATTAATTATGATATTGAACACAATATTATCCTAAGACGCATGTAAACATCCCTAGACATACATTCTAAATCTATATACTACACCCCTATAGGTATAGGGTCATAAAGAAACTTCCACATTCCCATTGAAGATATTTTTATGAAAAATTTAAAGAAAACACACCAACTCTGACAAACAGTACCTATACATCATGGATCGTATACAAAAAATGAACAATTGACTCTATGATATTAATATTAAAAATGATTCCATGTAATATCATATCCAAAGGATAGGGATCACATCAGTATGGAAATAGATGATTATCCCAAGAAAACATTTCCAATAATACCATCATATAATGAAAAATGGATATTGTAGGCAATTCATCCAACTAATTTTCACTCACCCTATAACATAAGTGTCACACATAAATAAGTAATAACCCCAACATACTCTCTCAGGGATAAAAATTAGAGATATAAATATAAGTATAAATATAAATATATATATATATATGATTCTCCACTATAATTAATAAATACTAATAAAATAATAATATTACATGTTTAGTTAAGAAAATTAACACCATAATGATATATATGAAGTCATTTTATAAGTTTATGTTATTGAATAATTTAACAAAACCCTGTATAATAATTTTATTGGCCAACCACAAGATAGAACATGAATTCTATGATAACCTCTATTCCAATATTAGGAATTAACTCCCTCTCCTGGTTAACACTAAAATAATTTGAAAAATATTGTTTCCAAATTTTGAAAGCACTTACTATACATAAGAGAAACAACACAATAGTAACAATAAGGCCCCGACCTTAAACCTTACTTAATATTGAATTAAATAAATAATTCACATTGAGGATATTTTTAGGTTTAGAGTTTTAGAGAATTATGAAATAACTATTATATCTCAAAATATTACAAAGTACACACTTATTCAATGTTTCCATAGAATAAAAACTCTTAAAAAGAAACATGTCTAGTTCCATGTTTTAGATAACATGACTTTCCCTTGATCCCATCCATGACCCTATTCCACATTATGTACTGTGAAAAACATTTCAAAAAAACTTGGGGTTAGAATAAATAGCTCAGTATGGGATACACAAATAATTAAAACTGTTAGTTTTTCAAAACAACAGGTAAACCATGTATACTTTAGTGATGTAATACTTTTCACCTTTATAAATTAGTAAAAAAAAACCTCTTCACTGAATAAAAGATCATTACATAACCTTTTGTAACCAAAATATTACTATAAACCCCATATAAAGAACACATAACATATAAAGGTATCTTTGGACATAAACATACTTAAATGGAATAACCTTATGGTCGACTTCCACACATACTTAATGGAATAACCATACGGCCGACTTCCATACCCAATGCATTGGAGGTTATAACGTAACCACCCGTCCTGGTATTCACGGCACCACCCGTCATATGGTTTATCACGTAACCACCCATAAAATGTCCAAGTACCATCATTACACAGAAAATATCGAAAATATAAACATTTCAATAAAAATATTTCTTTTCCAATCACAATAAGTAATTCCATGATATTGAATTAATCAATCCATTTTCAAAAACCATTTAAAAGGGATTTTTGAATCAAAGTGTCCCATAACACTTTGAAGATTTTAATGGAATTATAATTTTAAAACATTAATGTCCATATAAATAAATACTGAAAACCATTTTGAAAACATGGACATTAAATATAAAGATAAACATTTAAAATGATATATTTCTTAAAGGGTGTTTAACAAAATGAGAGACTCATGAATATAAATAATTGCGGAATAACATTTAATCCAAACATTATAATATCATGAGAATAAAGGGATTCATGATATAATATGTCAAAGGACAGTATACACACTATATAAGAGTGAATTGGTGCATAACAACAATGAACCCTCAATGAAAATGTAAATTGAGATGAAATCCATTATAAAGATGGTATCCTTAAATTAAGGATAAATCTATCACAAAATTATGTGTGAGAAATATAAATACACCCAATATAAGTGGATATTATGTTTGAAACAATCAGAGGTAATTCACACATATTCATAGGATGACATGTTCAAGAAGTACAAGTTGAACCCAAAGAAATCGAAATTGGGTTAAGATGCTCCCTTGTAAAAATTCGACAGCCTAACAGTGTCACTTCAAAATTTAGAAAATTAGTCTATGAGGGAGTGAATGGTATCTCATCACATGGACATACAAATTAAATCAATAAGGATATATAAGAACATATCCCAACATAATAAGATGTAAATTAAAAGACATAAAAAAATAAGTCTTTTAATATGAGGAGGGTGAAAGGTCCCCGTACCGAGTTGGGTAACATTCGAAATGTACACCCCATAGAAGAAGGGTCATACAATGAACATGTAAATACACATAAATGAAATTATACTACACAAAGTGTATAATAATGTTATGTACATACACCACTCAATGGAAATAGTGGCAAACATATCATAAATGTCACAGGAATAGAAGTGAGATGAAGAATCCCTTACGAAAACTCAGCAGCCTAATAGTGCCACTTAAAACATCCAAAAATTGATTTATGAGATCAAATAGGGTCTCTCATAATATGAAAATAAATATTAAAGTATGAGGAATATAAAGGAACATAACCAAAAATAAGAAAGTTGATCTTGAAATAAATGACATAAAAGAGAGTACTTAAAAAGAAAGAGAGAGGTTGGATCCTTTACAAAAATTCAGCAGTCTAACGGTGCTACATAAAAATTCTTAAAATGAATTGATGAGAGTAAGAGGGGGTAACTCATCATATGAAAATAAAAATTTCAGTATGGTGAAAATTAATGAACATCCTCCAACATAAGAACATGGAGCATAAATTAAATGACATAAAATATGGTACTTGAAAAGAAAGAGAGAGGTCGGATCCCTTACCTCAAGTCTGACTTGTCTTGTTAGTTTCTTTATATTCCTGAATAATAAACATTGGTAAATTTATAATTTATTAAGTACCTCTTTTAAAGATTATTATTCAGTTCATATCACATATTATAATGTTATCATAATTGGTTAATAATGTGAGTTCATATCAGACGTTTTTGTCGATGTTTGGTACATGAGTAAAAATTGAACTTGTTGGAAAAGAATTTTCCATGTAGTTATCGGTACATCATATCCAGAATTGTATTGATGTTATAAATATCATAGATATCCTGTATATAATCATTTTATACTATTACATATCATTTGGAGATAAACGAAATTAAAATCACCGTTCATGGAGACGGTAGGCCGTACGTACGCATGAAGGATACTTTAATTTTTTTTGTCATATTAATGGAATTAAAACAAAATGAGTGATATATATATTATAATTCCAGAATTATATCCTTCATTTAGATGTAATATATTACATATATATCCATTATATATATGTACTTATAATAGTACATAACATTTGGAGATAATAAATGAAATGTACCATTCATGGAGACGGTAAGCTGTATGTATGCATGAACGCTACTTTCATTTGTTCTCTTTTTTTGTACTCAATTGAATGAAATAATAATGATATAAAGGTATATTATAATTCCATTAGTATATCATATGTAATACCACTAATTCCATCCTTTATACATCCGACATATGGCATTAATGAATCTAATCACTTTGAGGGGGCTGTAGTCGGCACATCCTAAAATGAAGATATCGCGTTTACCCATAATGGATACCATAAAGGTATGACATAAATGAAAAATACATAAGCTTAAGGAAAACATAAAAATCTTATATATCATATATAAATATAGTGACATCTTAATGGACACCTTTGAATATGTTAAAATAATATTGAACAATCATCGTTTCATGAGGCAGTAATTCGCCATCCACAGAAATAGTATGTTCTTTAACAATTAGATAGAGGTGTGTGAAAGTGTAGCTCGAATCCTTCTTAAAAAAATCCTAGTATATTTAATATACTTTTGTTGTTACAAAAAAAAGTAATCAAAAGATTTTATGGGTTTGGAGAAGAAAAATAAAACAAAAGAACACAAGGGAAGACATTACCTTCAAATCAGGTAACTCTCTTTGATTTGAGATCAAAGGCTCCCTTGGAATGGTTTATGCCCACAGTGAGGCTTCAACGATGAATAAAGGGATGTGGAGAGATTAAATGGACTGGTTTTGGCCGAGCCAAAGTCTTGAGAGGTGTGTGTAAGGTGGTAGTGGTGGGGGCTTTTTATAAGAGGAGAGGAGGGGAACTCTTGGAACTTTATAAAAGTTTAGCTTATTATAAAATTATTTTCGGATTTTAAAGGTAAAAAATTGATAAAACTAGAAAAAGGTGATAAGGGTTCGAAATATACTCATCCAATAAGTCTTTGACAAGTGTAAGTCTTAGATTTTACATTATCGTTTCATTTTATTTAAATCGTTCACTAATGAGGTAATCGCTGCATCATCATGATGTCATAAATAATTTAATTTATTTAATTTCTAAAAATTATAAAAATATTATCATGATGTAGGAAATTGTTATATATTTCTAATTAATATTTATAGTCAAAAATATGACTTGTATAACCCCATGTAAAAATTGTTTTAGTAAAACAACACATGTTTGTGACATTTTAATTATAACATTAAATAAAAAGGTATTAATGTCATTTTCCAAGAAAAGTGGCTCCATGGGGTCCCCAAGTTGACCCATTGATTGTAAGGTTCGTCCATGACTCATCCAATGAGGGTAGGATGTGTTTCTAGGTCATTTAATAGTATTAAAACATTATTTTTACCTTAAACTGCACTAATTACATCTAATCACGATTAAAACTTTGATGTTACTATTCACCAAAAAAATTATTTTAATCCCATTGAACCACGTTTTACTTCTTAATGAAAACCATGTATGTCGGATTTTTGAAATTCAAAACACAGTGGTGGTAAAATTTTATTTAAACGAAAAATCACTTTCTTTAACTACCACTTAGTGGTTTCACTATTCATCAAAAATTGAAGTTTTTCAGAAAAATACAAAAAATTCACCCTAAGCTATATTTGATATTCCAAATTCAAAAATGATGACTATTTTAAAAAATTAAAAACATATAAGTTACATTAATTAATTTAATAATTAATTCCCATTGTCAGAGCAAATAGCGTGTTTTTATGAAACAATAAGTATCAAAAGATTGACACTAGTTTAAGTCCAATTTCAAGATGAAATTAATTCCAATGACCAATATTGGATTAAATGGTAAAAATATATTCTAATTCCACTTTAAAACCAATTCAAAAGATAATGTAATCATATAAATAATTTAGATTAAAAAGAGGTTTTGAATTAAAATATAACATTTTCCACTATTCAATAAAAATGAACTTTATCGGAAAAATACCAAAAATTTACACAAAGTAAATTTTGATGTCCCGATTCTAAAGAAGAATTTTATTTTGTCAAATATAACACATACAATTTTCAAAAAGTGTATTTAAAAGTGGTTCGTCATCAAAAGGCGGTTAATGGACCTTTTAATGAATATTAGAATGTTTACGCTTAAAATTGGATTCATTCGCATTTTTAATCCTCTAACATTTATTGTAAAAATTAAAAATATTTGACAAACATATATAATAATTTTGTAGTTAGTTCTGTTCATTCCCTCCATTACATCGGCCAGGCATTAACTACAATTTAAAATAATATTATTTTATTATTAGAGTGAAACGTAATATTTCAAAGGAACTCATTGTCGCGTATTGGGTATGCCATCGAGCATAGAGTTCCCTTTAAAGTAATATTAATATTTTATTCACAACTATATAAATATTTCATAATCTTTATTTACCTGGGGTGTTACATCCTTCCCCCCTTTTGGGAATTTCATCCTCACAATTTTTAAAATTGGGCTTGGAAACATCATTGAAAATCACACATCGGAACAAGAGTAAGTAAAACTATCAATTTAAAATAAATAAAGAGAATTAAAAAGGTCTCCTGAGTTAACCCATACTAGGATTCCATGTAGGAAAACATTTATATGGAGGAAAAAACAAAGGGTCATGTTCTGAGGGAGAGTGATAGTAAACATGTGTAGGAGATAGTTAACCATAAGAAAATCACAAACTTGTAATGGGTTAAACTGTATTCGATTCCCCAGTAGGAAAATTTAGCAGACAACATTTTTGTTTTAAGTTACTCTTCATTGAGGAATTTATTTTTGAGCTTAACTAAATCATAATTAAACATACTTATTTGTCACGTAGACTTTAAACTTTTACTTGATTCCTTAATCAAACTCATATTTTCTCCAAAAGACGAGTATTTAGGAAGACTTGTTCGTATTAAGAGTATTATAATCAACTTTATGAGAATCACCTAATCCACAAAAGAAAACAATATATTTCAAATGTCTTTAGACAAAAACCAAAACCAAAATTGTTAGTATGAGATTATATAATACACAAAAGTATAATCATTTATAAAAAGAAAAATCTATTCTTAATCTCTAAAATTTGTCCAAAAAAACCCAAAGTTCAACGAAGACCATTCGATAAACAATTGTCCATAAAATTATTCAAAGTAAACCAAACTAAGATTGAAACCCAAATATTTGAAGGATTTAATCACATAGTCTTCCAAGGTACAAATTAACTTTTATCTCCAAATAACATCAGTTGCTATTAAATTCTCATATTGAAAGGTAATTAACCTAATCACATATCCTCGATGATAGGTTAATCATTTTCATAGACAACCCAAAATAAACTTACTCTTGATTCTTAAAATCATCTAACTAAAAAGAATTAGTCAAACTAACCAGGGAATTCATGTAGTCCAGTGGTAGGCGATAAATACCAGTCACACATTGGTTGTGGGTTCGATTCCCACAGCTTTATCTGACGCGACGGGTTGTCACACGGTCCGCGTGTTGTCCTTTTTCAAAACTATATAATTCATAAAACATTCCCCAAAATGAGATAATATCTTCAAAAAAATCATATCATATTTTAACCTCAAGTTTATCTCATGCCTTTCATTTTCCATCATAACATATAATAACCCATAATTACCTAAAAAGTAAGGATCATATAAACCTTAATGGTTACCTTTACAATTATTACCTGAACATTCACATCGATTGGTCATCACATACATGATGCATTACATAACATACCAAGGTACAAGTGGTTGATCATGACTCCTTGATAGTTGGTTTAGAACAACCATGAGTTTCCTCATTGAATCCCCCATTTCATCCATTCTCTTAATCAGAGAACCACTACAGTTTCCTTCAAACCTATTGTCACTTTGGTGCCTGCTAGATCCATCCATTCACTAATAACAGAAATTTCAATGTGAGTATATCAACAAAACCATCATGTACTAATGAGGAAGACAAACACTAAGATATACTTACTCATTCACTTTATCTAAAAATAGGACTCTCTCTGAAATCCTAACCATTATGGTAATGTAACTTATGCCTAGAGAATACCCTAACCTCTAATGTTATCTAAACCGACCTCTGATACCAACTATAAGGCCCCGACCATAAACCTTACTTAATATTGAATTAAATAAATAATTCACATTGAGGATATTTTCAGGTTTAGAGTTTCAGAGAATTAGGACATAACTATTAAATCCCAAAATATTACAAAGTAGACACTTCTACTATGTTTCCATCGAATAAAAACTCTTAAAAAGAAACATGTCTAGTTCCATGTTTTAGATAACATGACTTTCCCTAGATCCCATCCTTGACCCTATTCCACATTAAGTCCTGTGAAAAACATTTCAAAAAAACTTGGGGTGAGCATCAATAGCTCAGTAAGGGATACACAAAGAATGAAAACTGTTAGTTTTTCAAAACAACTAGAAAACCATGTATACTTTATCAAAGTAATACTTTTCACCTTTATTAAGTAGTAAAAAAACTCTTCACTAAATAAAACATCATTACATACCCTTATGTAACCAAAAGATTACCATAAAGCCCATATAAAGAACACATAAAATATAAAGGAAACTTTGGACATAAACATACTTAAATGGAATAACCATACGGTCGACTTCCACACATACTTAATGGAATAGCCATACGGCCGACTTCCATACCCAATGCATTGGAGGTTATAACGTAACCACCCATCCTGGTATTCAAAGCACCACCCGTTATATGGTTTATCACGTAACGACCCGAAAAATTTCCAAGTACCATCATTACATAGAAAATATCGAAAATATAAACATTTCAATAACAACATATCCTTTGAAATCACAATAAGTAATTCCAAGATACTGAATTAATCAATCCATTTTCAAAAACCCTTTAAAAGAGATTTTTGATTCAAAGTGTCCCATACCACTTTAAAGAATTTAATGGAATTATAATTTTATAAAATTATTGTCCATATAAATAAATACTGAAAACCATTTTGAAAACATGGACATTAAATATAAAGATAAGCATTTAAAACGATATTTTTGTTAAAGGGTGTTTAACAAAATCAGAGACTGTTGAATACAAATAATTACTGAATAAAATTTAATCCGAACTTTATAATATCATGAGAATAAAGGGATTCATGATATAATATGTCAAAGGATAGTATAAACAGAATATAAGAGTGAATTGGTTCATAACAACAATTAAGTCTCAATGGAAATGTAAATTGAGATGAAATCCATTATAAGGATGGTATCCTTAAATTAAGGATAAATCTATCAAAAAAGTCTGTGTGAGAAAAATAAATACACCCAATATAAGTGGATATTAATTGTGAAACAATCAGAGGAAGTTCACAAATATTCATTGGATTACATGTTCAAGAAGTACAATTTGAACCCAAAGAAATCTAAATTGGGTTAAGACGCTCCCTTGTAAAAATTCGACAGCCTAACGACGTCACTTCAAAATTCAGAAAATTAGTCGATGAGAGAGTGAATGGTATCTCATCACATGGAAATAAATTTACATCAATAAGGATATAGAAGAACATAACCCAACATAATAATATGTAAATTAAAATACATAACAAAATAAGTCTTTTAAAATTAGGAGGGTGAAAGGTCCCCGTACCGAGTTGGGTAACTTTCGAAATGTACACCCCATGGATGAGGGGTCATACAACGAAGATGTAAATACCCATAAATGAAATTATACTAAAAAAAGTGTATAATAATGGTAAGTACATAATCCAATCAAAGTAAATAGTGTCAAACATAGAATAAATGTCACGAGAATAAAAGTGAGATGGAGAATCCCTTACGAAAACTCGGCAGTCTAACGGTGCCACTTAAAACATCCAAAAATGGATTTATGAGATCAAATAGGGTCTCTCATAATATTAACATAAAAATTACAGTATGATGAATATAATGTAACATCCTCAAACATATGAAATATTAGTTTAAAAGAAATTACATAAAAGAGAGTACTTAAAAAGAAAGAGAGAGGTTGGATCACTTATGAAAATTCTGCAGCCTAACGGTGCCACATAAAAATTCTTAAAATGAATTGATGAGAGTAAGTGGGGGTAACTCATCATATGAAAATATAAATTTCAGTATGGTGAATATTAATGAACATCCTCCAACATAAGATCATGGATTATAAATTAAATGAAATAAAAGAGGGTACTTGAAAAGAAAGAGAGAGGTCGGATCCCTTACCTCAAGTCTGACTTGTGTTGTTCGTTTCATTATATTCCTGAATAATAAAGTTTGGTAAATTTATAATTTATTAAGGACCTATTTTAAAGATTATTATTCAGTTCATATCACATATTATAATGATATAATAATTGGTTAATAATGTGAGTTTATATCAGACGTTTTTGACGATGTTTGGTACATGAGTAAAAATTGAACTTGTTGGAAAAGAATTTTCCATGTAGTTATATGTACATCATATCAAGAATATTATTGATGTTTTAAATATCATATATATCCATTATATAATAATTTTGTACTATTCCATAGCATTTGGAGATAAAAAAAATTAAAATCACCGTTCATGGAGACGGTAGGCCGTACGTACGCATGAACGCTACTTTCATTTTTCTGTCATATTAATGGAATTAAAAAGAAATGAGAGATATATATATTATAATTAAAGAATTATATCCTTAATTTAGATGTAATATATTAAATATATATACATTATATGTATGTACTTATAATAGTACATAACATTTGGAGATAAGAAATGAAATGTACCGTTCATGGAGACAGTAAGCTGTACGTAAGCATAAACGTTACTTTCATTTCTTCTTTTCTTTTGTATTCAATGGAATGAAATAATAATGATATAAAGGTATATTATAATTTCAGTTTGATATCATATGTAATACCATTAATTCCATCCTTTATACATCCCACATATGGAATTAACGAATCAAATCACTCTGAGGGGGCTGTAGTCCACACTTCCTAAAATGAAGATATATCGTATACCCAAAATGGAAACCATAAAGGTATGCCATAAATGAAAAATACATAAGCTTAAGGAAAACATAAACATATTATATATCATATATAAATATAGTTACATCTTCATGGCCACCTTTTAAGGTGTTAAAATAATATTGAACAATCATCGTTTCGTGAGGCAGCAATTCGCCATCCACAGAAACAATATGTACTTTAACCATTAGACGAAGGTTTGTGAAAGTGTAGCTCTAATACTTATTAAACCAACATTTTAGTATATTTAAGATACTTTTGTTGTTACAAATAAAGGTAATAAAAAGAGTTTAGGGGTTTGGAGAAGAAAAATAAAACAAAAGAACAAAAGGGAAGACATTACCTTCAAATCGGGTAACACTCTTTGATTTGATCTCAAAGGATCCCTTGAAAAGTATTCTGCCCAACGTGAGGCTTCAATGATGAAGAGAGGGATGTGGAGAGATGAAATTGGAAGGGTTTGGCAGATCCAAAGGCTTCAATGTTGTGTCTAAGGTGGTATAGGTGGGGGCCTTTTATAAGAGGAGAGGAGGGGCACTCTTGGAATGTTATAGAAGATTACTTTTTTATAAAATGAATTTCGGATTTTGAAGGTCCCACATTGATAAAATTAGAGTATATGGTGATAATGGTTCGAAATATACTCAGCCAATAGGTATTTGACAAGTTTAAGACATAGATGTCACATTATCTTTTCATTTTATTTAAATCGTTCATTAATGAGGTAGTCACAGCATCATCATGATGTCATAGATAATTTAATTTATTTAATGTCTAAAAATTATAAAACAAATATCATGATGTAGGAAATGTTTTTATCTTTCTAATTATTATTTATAGTCAAAAATTAGACTTGTATAACCCAATGTAAAAATTGTTTTAGTAAAAAAACACATGTTTGTGACATTTTAATTTTAACTTTAAATAAAAAGGTATTAATGTCATTTTCCAAGAAAAGTGGCTACATGGGGTCCCCAAGTTGACCCATTGATTTTATTGGTCGTCCATGACTCATCAAATGAGGGTAGAACATGTTTCTAGGTCATTTCATATTATTAAAAAATTATTTTTACCTTAAACTACACTAATTATTTCTAATCGCGATTAAAACTTTAAAGTTACTATTCACCCAAAAAATTATTTTAAACCCATTGAACCACATTTTACTTCTTAATGACTACCATGTATGCTGGATTTTTTAAATTCAAAACACAGAGGTAGTAAAATTTCATTTAAACGAAAAATCAGTTTCTTTAACTACCACTTAGTGGTTTCACTATTCATCAAAAATTGAAGTTTTTCAGAAAAAATACAAAAAATTCACCCTAAGATATTTTTTTGATATTCCAAATTCAAAAATGAAGTCTATTTTACAAAATTAAAAAAATATAAGTTACATTATTTAATTTAATAATTAATTCCCGCTGTCAGAGCAAATAGCTTGTTTTTATGAAACAATAGGTATCAAGAGATTGACACTAGTTTAAGTCCAATTTCAAGATGAAATTAATTCCAACGACCACTATTGGATTAAATTGTAAAAATATATTATAATTTAACTTTAAAACAAATTCAAAAATTAATCTAATCATATAAATAAATTAGATTAAAAAGTGGTTTTGAATTAAAATACAACATTTTTTACTATTCATTAAAAATGTACTTTATCGGAAAAATACCAAAACGTTACACAAAGTAAATTTTGATGTCCCGATTCTAAAGAAGAATTTTATTTTGTCATATATAACACATAAAATTGTCCAAAAGTGGATTTAAAAGAGGTTCGTCATCAAAAGGCAGTTAATCGACCTTTTGAAGAATATTAGAATGTTTACCCTTAAAACTGGATTCATTCACATTTTTAATCCTCTAACATTTATTGTAAAAATTAAAAATATTTGACAAACATATATAATCATTTTTTAGTTAGTTCTGTTCAATCCCTCCATTAAAACGGTTAGGCGTTAACTACAATTTAAAATAATATTATTTTATTATTAGAGTGCAACGTATGATTTCAAAGGAACTCATTGTCACGTATTGGGTACGCCATCGAGCATAGAATTCCCTTTAAAGTAATATTAATATTTTATTCACAACTATATAAAAATGTCATATTCTTTATTTACCTGGGGTGTTACAGTAACAGTGATGTACTAAAACAATAATACATTTTCCCTTGAAAATTGATTTCTCATCATAAAGGTGTGTGATAATAGGAAGTTAGGATATATAACATAAGTTACAACTAAAAATATATATTTCTTACAGTACCCCAAACAACTAGACAATGAAGATAATGATATGATATATCTTTGTAGGATCTAATATTGGTCTATCAAACCCATGATCAGGCTAGAATTACACAAGACCTTATACATGCCTCCCTATGTGGAAGTGGGTTTTTAGTTATATCAGGGGTCTAAGGTGACCTTGTGGGGTTCCAATATCATCTGGTATAATTAACCACAAAAAATATATGTAATAGAAAACAAGTTATCACAAAAAAAAATATAACATAACTAACACAATAAATAAATTAAATAGTTAATAGAATAACATAAAATGCAACAAAATAAACTATTTCTAATCCACTTATATTAATAAGACACTAGAAAGATCTCCCATTGGAAAATAAATTACAAAATAATTATATGAAAAAAAAACTAAAAAATAATGGAAAATAGTTTCATAGTCCTGACCAAGTCCCATCTATTAACTCAAACCTAGATATCTTTAATTCCCTAATATTTTAGTGTCTGTATATATATATATTAATAAAATACAATTCTGATAAGCCTTCTTCTAAAAAAACACTGATCTAAAAAATGATACAAAAATTCACGGAACATTATTCCTCGAATAATAAGAAGAATTAAACCTATAATAAATATGAAGATTGTAATAAATAAAAACTGATTACATTTATAGGATAACTAATTAATATGGTTTAATGTAATAAAATTTTGTTTTTTAAAGGACAAGTTTTTAAATGTGTTGTGTATTTTATCCATGTAAATTGAATTAATCTCTTCTAAAAGATGGATAGAACAATATATAATATTAAATTTCATGAATTACTATATTAATATTTATTTTTTAAGTGATTGAAATGAAATAAATATAAGAACATATATTGATTAAAGATCCGTTATTCAATAAAATAACAATATATTTATATTTTATATATTTTTTTGAAATATAGCATCATAATTTCTAGAATTTCAATTTGAAAAATTTTAATTTATTTTTGTAATAAGAATGTAAATATTAACATAATACAATTCTTTAAATATATTTTTTAAAAAATTGATTTTTAATGAGAATAAATAAAAACATATTAATTAAAAAACACCATTTCATTTAATAAAACTTTTTTTATATGAATTAAATTCAAATTTATGAATCATTTTTCATAAAAAATTAGGTATTTAATAAGTAAATATATACATTTAAAATGATATGTTTAAATTAGAATCTTATAATTGAATATTTGGTTCCGAAAAACTGTTTTCCTAAAATAGTTATTTCATTACATTAGGTAAAATATTAATAAATTGAATATCAAAATAAATTTATTTTTCCAAAAAAATGGCATTAATATTTGGAATAAAAATACCCAAGTTATTTAATAATTGTAATTTTTATGCATGGCAATAAGTTATCATGGTAAAACAATAAATTAGCCTAGTAAAAGTAAATTATGATAAATAGTAACATCTAGTGGGAAATCAGAAATCTGATCAAAACATATCACAAAATTTGTGGTGAATGTTTATTCCAATATAAAATAACACTTCTCCATTATTTCAACATTTCAGAGTGACTTACCATGAATTCTCAAACTCTTATTACCAAAACGCCACTCCATTCAATTCTAAAAAGGTACTTCAACCACTCCAAAACTACCCCCACCACGAGGACATTATATTTATAAAAATAAAAAAAAATCTCTTCAAAAATTCTTATCTGTGTTCTATTGAATTTATTTTCATCAATACATCACCCCTATAAGGGTTAATTTAGTTTTCAATGGAGTTATTACAAAGAGTAAAATAAAAATTCTCTAATTAATCATTTTCATTTATATTTTTTCATATATTCTTATTCTACTACATTTATTATTTTACCACAAAAAATAATTAAATCGCTAAATATATTATAAAATAGTTTTATTATAATTATATAAAAATAATTTTCTACCTTCCTCCATTCTTATAAATGTAAAAACATCAGCTTTTCATACATATTGATTACCACCACCATGAAAAAATTATTTTGGTCTTCACCGCAAACATTCATATCTTTTATAAGAATTTTTTTAAAAAGTAAATATTAAATACAGAAGATAATTATTTTTATTTAATGGATAATGTTTATGTATCATAATTTATTATTCTTCGTTGAAAATTTAAAACATTACCAATTTATACGTTAATACTACAACATATATGGACTGCATATTTCAATTTTCATCACCACCACACCTTAATGTTAATAAAATATTTTGGATATATATATTCAAGATATTAATATGTGATATATATAATGAATATCATTATATTATGGCTTAAAAAATTATTGTTATAAATTATTCTATTGATATCAATATATTTCTCAAAACATGCTCGATATTGATTTCATCTTCACATGTCGCAAGTAAATACTATAATGATTGATATATTTAATATATATATATATATACATACTATTCTACTAATATAAATTATATTTTAATGTAGAAATTTCATTATATAAAGGGGTTTGAAATTTTCATCATGAAATGTTTTTAAAATAGTAAAAATTACAAACAATCGATGAAAACGATTAAAAATAATCAACTAATTTATGGTTAGTGAATGATTATAATATAATAATTTAAAATTTTATTCTTTTTAAAAATATTTATAAATAATATATTAATATGGTAATGTTTATTATTTTTAATGTAAAATAACTGATGTGGAATTTGTGATTAAGTTTGAAAATTATGTGATCAAATACTTTTTTAATTGAGATATGATATATATTCCCCAATTATTTTATTTTATTCCACTTAAAATTCCAATGGATTACCTTATAATATTATATAAGTTAATTAAATGTATTTAAAAATCTCTCTTTTTCTATCTATTACATAGATTTTTTATTAGAAACATAACAATGTAGTAAGGGTTTCTTTCCCATCTAATTTTCAAATATATGGATTAATAGATGAATTTATTTCTTGGCGAAAATGTTTGAAATTAATCTAAAAACCCAAAAATAATTTCCTACACTATTTTTAATATTTTATTTCTCTAGAACCTCTCACTATTTATTTCCCCTTGGTAAATAATTTACCATATGTGATGTTTGTGTGGGAAATCGTCCCACCTTTTTTTTAAATGAATTCTATTCCTCTATGTCCATATTCATTACATGATCATACCAATATCATTAACTATAATTCAAAATTTGATTATTTTTTATCTTTTTTTTATTTAATTAACATTTTTGGGAAAAAAATCATTTATCATTTTCTACATGAATTATTTTTCTCCAAAGTCTAAAATTGAATATTGATAATTCTTTTTTCATACGTATACATTCTTTTTTAACTATCATTCTTTAATAATCTTCATTCGTTTGTTTTAAAATATATTACATAACTTTTTTAAATAATTATTTATATTGTGAACGGAAAATTATTTTTTAATTTAAAAAATTAACAGTTTTATTTTAAAATAGAACTATTAAATTTTTATTGGATATTAAAGGATTTTTGTTTTAAATATGTCTTCAGTGTTTTAATTTATTAAAAAATAATCTTTTTAATGAAATATAAATTCATATAATTTATTTTATAAGAACCCAATTTGATTTTAATGTATACTCTTTAAAATATTTATTCATGTTAGAAGTTTTTTTTATAATGGTAACAATTTTATTAAGGTTTCTACATTTTACAAATAGATATTTGATTTTTTCCAAAATAATTTTTTTAATAAACATAAAATGTTGTTTTTAATAATTAAAAATACTTATTAAAATTACTTATGTTTGAATTGTTATATTTTTTAATGATACCATCCACATTCTTTCAATAAAGATCTAACCATTATATTGATTAAAATATGTTTTTGTGAAGCATATTACATTCCCAATGATCAAATAAGAAATTCTGAAATCAGGAATGTTATTATTATATTATGGAACAATTATGAATGTTTTTAGTGATGTTTATGGGTGGGGTCCAATATATCCATCCAATGCATTAGTAAATTCTTTCTAAATTAGATATATGACTTTGAGTATCTATTTTATATATAAAACCATGATTTTAATATATTTTATTACATATCATTATATGAATATTCAATGAATTAAAAAAGTAAATTCCAAAGTACCTTAATAGATTATTGACTTTGGAAACTTAGAACCAAATTCTCTAATCTGGAGAATTATATTTACTGTTTCCCACAAATATATTTCATTTTATTATTGATAGTTAAAAAAATTATTTATCACATAGGGAATTAAATCATAATAAATGGTGGTCTTAGATGATTAGTATGTGTAAATAACAAAAATACATAGGAATAACATTCATATAAGTTTATAATAAAATTAGAATATCATTTAATGATAAAAACCTTGCAATAATAGATCATAATCAGGAGTCATGGAAGAAATATTTTCAGATCATAATAAATGTTTTATATTGGATTCAATGAAGATTATTAATGAGATTATGACATTGTCAAATGATGTAGAATTTTAGCAGATGGATAAGCAAATAAAATCTTTCTGTATATGTCATGAATCATTTCCAAAACATATCAATACACTTTATGGTGGCCTTCACTAAAACCTGAATTAATTTTTTTACTATTAATTTTTTGATAATGTCATATTTTGGTTTTCTAATGGTTTTTGGTTGTTTCTAGTCAAAATTTTGAGATTCAGGTTTTTTCTTCTTGTATTTAAATGTATTTGTGCATGATTAAGGTGAAATAATTTGACCTATTATTGTTGAGACTCTTTCCATTTCATTTTTAACAATAATAGTTTGAGTTTCACTAGCTTTGAAGATTTGTGTTCAAACCATGAAACATATAGGATAAACTATGCAAGTCATTGGGTGTCTCTGGTCAACAGGTCACTGATTGATTACAGTCATCAAAACTAGGAAAAATGTGTTTCTATGGTTTGACAATTATTAAGATAACCATATCATAGGGTAATCCCATGGATTCCCAAATTGTGTAGCCAAACCATGATAGTTCCTAAAATCATTAGTACAAGGGTGAAAGGTTGGGACACTGTTTGGGAAACTATGTGACCTAACCATGCACATTTCCCATGCATCCAAAATTTTTATAAATAACCCTTATAAATTATTTTTATATTTAGCACAAGTCCTCCCTTCCATAACTCATGGATCATGCGACTCTAAGGGACATCCTCTCATCTTCTCTATTCCTATTCTACACTTAAATTATGATTCTATGTGGATTTATTCATGTTTTGGAGAGATTTATAACAAAATTCACCTTCAATTCATCTATTCTTACTTCTTCTTCAATTTTTGAGTCTGTTACTCTTCTAATATGGTCTCTTGGTTCTAGGTTTCATGTTTATTTAGGTTTAAATTGTTTTTTTGGTTATGGTTTACCATGGTTACAACTTCAATCATGGAACATTTTTTATTGGTTTAGGTTTCCATTATTGAAGATATAGTGATTTGATATATGATGAATTTCATTTGGCTTTAGATTTTATAATAAATTGATTTGTTTCCATTTAATACATTATTTATTTACAATTAATGATGTATGACATTTAGAATAATAGTTTTATTTAAAATGAGGTTATTTCCACATGGTTTTATTTATTTGAAATTTATTTGAGGAGTTTTATACACTAAGTGATTGATGAAATGTACCTTTGGTATTTATACATGTCTCCCAGACATAAATTGGTTATTTGGGTATCTTAAATGGTTTTTATGGAAAAACATTGGTTTATAAAGTGGTGTGTGTCAGTCCTTCATAAAATTGGTGGACATTTAAAGGTTGTGCAAGTACCATTTGAAACTTTTGAATTTCTTATTTATAAATTCCTTAATGGAAGGAGTCCCCCATATTCATTGTTGATGAAGATATGGGAATATATTCACTATGGGAACTCAATCATGTGTAGATGGTTTGAATACAAGATCTATTTCATGGTATGATTGGGAGTGGGTCTAATTGTTTGACTCATGTGTGTCTTATTCTTTTGAATTATTTTGGGTTCATTTATATGGATCACACACACATTATACATGACTTTGGAACAAAGGATATATATAGGATTAACTGATAACATTTGATTCACTATATATTATTTCTCTCTATATAGTGTCTCTTAGTACAAACCATGCTCTTCTTTGTGATTATTCCCCTTGGTTAGTCTATAAAGGGTAGGATAGAGCATTTGTGAATGTTAATGGAATAAGGTGAGGCACACCTACAAGATGAATCATGTATCAATATATTCTAGATTATCCACTGATATCCAAGTGTTTCAAATATCTTTCAACAATTACTAGAATTCAGTGGATGATTTAGGTGTTTGGTTTTTCTGGTTTCTCATGTGTTCAATTTTCCATTTCCCATTCTACGAGATTTTTTATCCGACTTATTTTATGGTGTAAATATTTTATAAAATTAGAAAAATTAGTATTGAATTGTTTTAGGGAAATTTTTTAAATTATTTATTACAACATATTTCCCCTTTTAAATAAAAACATCACAAATTTCTCTTACCATCATTTTATCAAAATTAAATTTCCTCATTGTTTGAAAAGAAACCAGTTTAATATTAAATGGGTAGTGGAACATTATTTTTCTAAAAGGGATAATTTTCCAAAACCCAAATTTTATATATTTCATTTTATACATGATGTTGATAAATCTTTTTTAATGGAATTTAATTATGATAAGATTACATGGTTAGGTATAATCTGTTTTTATATTTATGGATATACTTCATTTTATTTTTAGTCTATGGCAATGGTTCCAACGTGGTCTTTGTCACCATGGGTGATGTTAGGTTTGGGATCTGAGAGTGATAGATGGGTGCACAGGGAGACATAGTTGTCCTCATGATGGGATTTGTTTCATATTTTTATATTGGTCGTATTTTTAGTCTTTATGTAAATAATGGTTTTGTACTTTGGTTTGTTATAATTCAGCATCTTAGTTTATTTATACTATTTATCCATTTTTATGTTAGGAAAAATGTTTCCGTACATCACTCTCTAGGTTCCCATGGTGATTTTGACCACCCTAGGAAAAATCATAAATTCCCCTTAAGGATGTTGCAGGCTGAAATTGGATAATGGTGAGGTATTGAACCAGGTTGGTTTGTGAAATGGTGTTACAATATATTTTATTTAGAAGACATAGCTTTCATATCACTGTTGGTCATTTTGGAATGTCAAGCAAGGTAGAGTATGAATTTGGGTACTTGGGATGTTGGAATGAGGTTGTTTTTGGCCAACACATCATGTACCAAACCATGGGTTATTATTTTAATTCCAGCATTGTTTGTTTTGTTTGGTACTTGTGGGTTGTTTGGTGTTTGAGAATATGAATTGGGAGTTGGTATAGAATTATTTATTTATACCTTATGGATTGTAAATCCTTGTTGGTCCTGGGAAATGGTATAAAAAAATTTATATAACGGTGGTGTTATTGGAATATGACAACTAACCATATGGTCGGGTGACCCATCAACACAAGTCTTACCTCATTATTAT
Organism: Viscum album; assembly: GCA_963277665.1. Classification (NCBI taxonomy): domain Eukaryota; kingdom Viridiplantae; phylum Streptophyta; class Magnoliopsida; order Santalales; family Viscaceae; genus Viscum; species Viscum album. The sequence continues at coordinate 896,826,206 of OY728156.1, forward strand.
ATTTTTGATCTCCCTGTTTTTTATTTTTTTTAAAACACTTGTTTTAATAGCATGAAAAATATAGTTGAAGGGATAATTTTTTGTATTTTGGAAATGATAAATGGGTATTCAAAGTAATTTATATAATGTTTTGTAAAATAGAATATTTTTAAATATTTTCAAATGATATTTGTTAAAATGAATATTATTTAATATTTATTAATGGGTTTTGTTTGGATGTTGGATGATTTTATTAATTAAATCCAAGGTATTTTCCATAAATTAAATATATTTGGTTGTGAAGTTCATAATTCTTTTTAGTTGGTCATTTTTGAGTTTTCAAAAATGTTGTTTTGAAAAATTTATGAGCCTGTTTATTTATGATTGATTTTTAATTATAGTTATTTTTTTGTTTATGTGAAAATATAAAGTGAGTTCATGGTTTTTTAGTTATGTATTTTACACCCACACCAATGATTCAATGTATAGTATATGTGTAGGTATGGGTGGTTTATATTTTAATGAAAATATGGTTGATGAACCTGAGGACATTCTTCTTGAGTTTTAGAAGTTTGATCCCTCCCCAATTTTATGGTGACCTAATACATTGGAATCCAGTGATCCATTGATAATTATTAATAGGATATTTTTCCCTGCGATTTCTTATGTCTCTAAAGGTGAAATTTTCTTTAATTTTTCCCGAAGGACTATTCTAGGAGTAGAGGAACTCCATCATTAGAACCAAGCCTTATGAATACCTATCATGTTAATTATATAATGTCTCATTCATATGAAATTACTTTTCTGAGTGTTTGAAGGTAGCAAAGGTGTTGGTGATGTTTGTCCACACCATGGTGAGGGATAAGTGTTGGAGTTTAGTAATAATTTTATTGATAGCTATCCTTATCATCTAGAGTCGGCTGAGGAATAATCTGTAAATGATCATCATTTTGAGAATGGAATCTTCATTAATCTACAGTTGAAATTGTCATAGTTTGATCTACAAATATTTTAGAACATGTTGAGGGAATATGATTGAGTTAAAGTTGTTATCGAAGAAGTTCTCTTCATACCCAATATTTAGTCAGTCTGTAGAATCAGTGAATGCAATTCCAGAGTATATATTAGAAATTAGCCTGATACGGGTGATTCTAGTAGTGGGATTAAGAGGATTAATTATCATTCATTAAATTCATCTCGGAATAGAACCATAGGGTTTCACCAGTGTTGTTAGTATGTGCACAAGAATCTATATTGTCTAAATGATCCAATTAACTATTATACCAATGAATGTTTGGGTCACCTGCAACATTTTTTATTGGTGTTTCTAGGAAGGGATACAGATCCAAAACCTTCCCTTCAAAAGACACCCCGGCCCATCAGTTTTAGTTGATATTAAATCCCAATTTGAAGTGAATGTTTCATTTTATGTAACAATTTTATCTTCTTGTGTTTCACTTTTTATAAGCAATGGAAGATTTTGTGATTCATTTTATGATACTCTATTTTAATGGGGGCCACTTTTGGTAATTTATATATATATCTTCCTTGGTGTGGTAGAATGTTTTATTACATGTCATGTTTTTTCTATTTTGTTCCTTGATATTTTGGTGTTCTATTATTCAAATTTTTTGATTTTTTTCAGGGGTGAAGATGGTTAGGAATCTGGATTTAATTTTTAAATTGTGGGGAGTCCAACATGGCCTCCCCTATTAAATAATGTGCTTCCTCATTTATAATTTGAATCATACTTATTTCAATTGATGAGTTGTTTGGAAGGATTTCATATCTTTCAGGGTCATGTTGTTTTGAGTATACCTCCACCTAGTAAATGTTGGGCCCTTTGAATATGCTCGGAACTTTTGGTAATGGAATGATGTATAATTGGTGGCTTAATGTTTTTTAATTTTTCATTATGTAATTTGATTCTGATAGTTTCCATATAGTAGATTTGTTTTATTTCAACATAGTGGTTATTAAGGTGATTTTAGGTATGATGAATAAGATCATGAAAATATTTGAAACATTTTCTTTTAGATTGACCATCTAAAATCATTTAAGATTTATGGGGGATGAATTATTTATGGTGGGGAGAATTTTCACACCCAAACTTTTTTTTGTCGTTTTTAATTTTGGTTGATCATTTTTTTTATATCTATTAGGGTTTAACAATTTTTGATAGATATTATGAGTTTCAGATATTTTTTATTCTCTTGCAATGTTTAGGTGCAAAAATAATGGTAAACCATGAAACCTTTTATGGTAGTGTCTCCTTCCAGTTAATTTTGAACTAGGATAGTTTTGGTTTCATAGTCTATGCATTATTTAATTATTTCTATGTGGATCTAATGAAATACTATGTAGATCTATGGGTGTTTATGGTCAATAGAGAATAAACTATGAATAATTAAAAAAAATATTTAGAAGGTGTACATATGATTCTACATTTTTTATGAAAGCATGTTACATATTTAGTTCATTGTGAATCTGAATAATGTGAGTGTGAAGTGTGCCCAGTAAGGGGGAACCCTGTTGGCCCACAGTCTGGTAATCCACGTGGCCTAACTATTGACAATGCCATAGTGTCATCAAAATATGAAATGAACCATATATCCTCCATAATTTCTGACCCCATATCCTTCCATCCACCCATCATGGATTTTGGGACTCCAACGGATCTTTATCATTCTTCTACACACCTCTTATATTGTTTCGAGGTTATTTTATGTGTATTTCATCATGTTTTGGGGTGATTTTGTAAGTTATTCTCCTCATCTTCAAATCTTATTCCTTCTTCATCCAATTTCCAATCGGTTTCACTTTTCTCATGGTCACATGTGTCCGGGGTCTTGTTTTTTGATATTAAATTGGTGTTTTTTGTTGTTAATTTTTTCTATGGTATCTCTTTTGATCATTGATCTTTGCTGGATAGTTTTAAGTATTCTTTGATGAAGTGATTTTGGTCTATGGTAGGATCCCTTCCAATAAGAAATTTAAATTTTGGAAAACATTTATTTCCTTACTTTATCAACAATATTTATTCTTACTTAGTGACGTATAATTTTATTAATTAATGTTTTATTTTAAATGAGGTGATTTAAAAATTGTTTTAATTGTTTAATTGTTTTTATTTTGTATCTCACATGATGTGCTTGATGAAATCCCATTTGGAAATTATACATGTGTATTGTATTTAAAATTATGACTTGGGTTTCATAATTGGGATTCAAATTAGGCATTTGGTTTCTAATTTTGTGTGTGTCGATGTTGATTGAAATGGATTGACATTCAAAGGTTGTATGTGGGCCAGTTGGCATTTTTGAATGGTTTCATTAGAAAAACATTGATTGAATAGTTCCCTCACCTTATTTATTTACAAATATGCATGAAAATATATGTTTTTGTATTCCATTACATTTATTTTCTTGAAGGTGAGGAACTATTTATAAGGGTGGATGGGGTTGGTGTAAGTTTTTGTGACTTATACGGTGGCTTATGCTTCTGTTTTTATGGTTTATTTGTCTAGATCACCCCCACATTTTACATGACATGGGAACCTAGACTAGATTGCAGAATATATAAGAATGTTTGATACACTTTTTAGGATTCCTCTCAAGCTAGTGACCCTTATTATAGACCATTACTTTCTTTGGGATTGTAACCTTTAGTTAGGCTAGGAATGTTATGACCATGCATTCGAGCATGTTAAAAGAATTAGGTGAGCCATTCCTACGAGATGAATCGTGTTTTAGACGGTTCTAAATTATCTATTGAGCTTATAGTTTTTTCCATGTTCTCTAGAAGTTATTAATCCATGGAGGATAATTTAGGTGCCTCATTTATTGGTTTTTCTTATGCACTATTTTGCACTGGCCCAACTGTGTTATCATTGCTCGTGGTTCCTGTATTGGGTAATTTATTACTAAAAGTGGATAAATGAATTTTTAAATGTATTTTGGTAAATTTTGTTACAATGTATTATAAACACTATCCCTTCATAAATATTATTATCACACCATTAACATGACATCATTTTATTTAAATTCTATGATCATCATCTTCAAAGAGAAAGCAGTTTTAAATAAAAATGGAAATGGACTGTGATTTTACATAAAGTGAAAATTTATAGAAAATTTTATTTTATATATTTTATTTAATACCAGAAATTGATGAAATTTTTTTAAGAAAATATACGTGGAACAGATTATTTGATAATTCTTATTGAGCTATAATACTAACACCATAAAACCCTTCTTAATTGTAGGCCCATGTACAGGTTTATGATTTGGCTTAGTCACCATGGGTTGTGTTGGGTTTGGGATTGGAGAGTGACCCATGGGATCACACCACTAAAAAAATAGACTATACCCACAGTTCGAAACAGTGGGTATAGCCCGCAATACCAGAGGTAGAGGATATAACCATGGTTTCAATGAATTGTGGAAAATTGAGGCGTTGGTATAGCCATAAGCTATTACCACATTTTTAAAGGCCTATACCACTAATTTCAAAACCATGGGTATTGGTTCAATCCACCATATAATTAACCATACACCAATAATTTTAAAATTGTTGGTATGGTTTTTAAAAAATTAGTAGAAGTAGGTTTTGATCCCTAGACTACCTCTACAAGGATCTAGAACAGAACCACTACACCATATTAACTTTTTTATATATAAATATATAATTAATTATTTATACTTATATAAACTATGGATATAAATGAAAAACGTGGGTATTGTTGTTCCTGTGAATTTTTTTCCCACAGAAATTTTTATTTTCCTGCCATAATGCGGGAAATCTATACCCACAATTTTAAATAACCATGAGTATAGGTCTTGAAAAAAAACATATACCCATAGTTAGGAAAAACAAATGGTAAATGTGTTAAAAGTAACATTTACCCATTGTTTCTGAAAAACTGTGGGTATAGGTCTTAAGAACCTAATACCAATGGTTTTCTGACACCTTGGGTATATGTTCCCATACAATCCCCATACCAATGATTTTGGAAAACTGTGGCTACTTGGCCATTTTCCAGTAGTGTCTTATGGTGAATTAATTGTCATCAGGTTTGGTTGGGTTTTATTTTCAGTTTATGAATTCATAGTCTTTATAAATTTTTTTTTCTTTTGGTTTATTATTATTGGGTTGATGCATTTATTTCTACTACTTTAGTATGTATATATTGTCCATAATCATTCCCACCATCACATTGTTAATTCCCTTAGTACACGTTTCACCCTATGGTGATCAGGAAATTTCCTCAAGGATGTCACATGCCAATTTGGGTGACTATTTCAGGGTCCACCTAGGCTAGTTCGTGACAATATACCTACCTGGTTGGACACACCACCATCACCAGTGGAGACCCTTTCATTAGTGTAGAATGATATCACTACCCAAACCATCATAAGTTAAAAAGTACCTTAATAAACCACGTCTACTTCCCATTACAACCATGTTAATATCATGAGATATATGTTTTTACCAAATGCATTTGAGAGAGATAAAAGTCCCACCAATCACAAAATAAAACCCATATTTATTTGTGCCACACGATAAAAAAAATTCATCATATCAAAATCTATGAATGAAATGGGATTAAAAAAATATCATATCATAATATATGGAAAAGATAAATGTTTCATACTCATATATTCATAGAATTACCCCTAAAAATAAGTGGTATTCTTTTGAATTCTATCATTGTATGACATGTGGAACGGAAACGGGGTTCATAAACATCTTGTCCACAAAACATATACTATTTAGGGAGATAATATTAATTATATAATAGCATCACATCCAATAAAATTATATGTAACCTCAAACAATTTTATCTTATATGGAAACTAATATTGATATATTACATAGGACCTTTCATATACGAAATTATATTTTCATTCAAAATCATTTATTAAGACATGAATCATTATGAAAGTGTTTTCTATTGAAAATGACATTGTAATTTTATAAAGGAATATTTTAAAATTATATTAAACACATATTAATCATAAAAAAATTTATAAAATTTTATATGAAAATAAACATCAAAACATAAAATGAAATATTTTAAAATCATTTTAAACGCATTTTAAAAAAAATATATTTTCCACATTCATTACATTGAAATAAATTTTGATAAATGTAATGTACTATTTAAAAACAATGAATATAATATATTAAACATAAATTTTTTTCAAAATCATTTTATTTGAAAATGACCTTAAAATTTCATTTAAAAACATTTCTGAAAATATTTTTAGAAACCATGCTTTTTGAATAATGAAAATTTCTAAATGAAGAAAGAAATAAAGTCATATTTTTATAGAAATTTTTTCTTAATTATATTAATTACACAAGAGTGTAAAGTGGTACAATGAAATTAATAAACCTTGAAGAATCGTATTATAATATAATTATTGTGAATTCATGATAGGCAGATTATTAAATCTCAATATTTGAAACTTGTTTATAAATAATCTTGATAAATGATGAGATTGTAACATAAAATCATTAAAAATTTGGTAACATTGAATCTTAAGAATCATGAAGTAATAAAATAAAATTAAACTAAGAATATCACGATGATAAATAAATTCATGATATATCTTGTCCGAGTGGTTTTATATGCTACTCATGAAGGAATACAATTGTAAACCGTAACATGCATCTCACATAAAGATTATTAAGACTAAAATCTATTACTGATTTGGTAACATTTGAACAAAGAATCCCATGAAGGGGAAATAATAAAATGGATATGTAAAAAAAATTATCTAGAATAATGATAAAAAACATTCATAGGAAGTATAAAAACAATATAAAATAAATCGTTAGTGAATATGACTTATGTTTCCTAAAAGTAAAATGTGAGACTAAAATCCATTGAAATATTTCTTAAATTTATTCAAACATGTTTAAAACTCATTTATAATAAATATAAGTTTATTATAAATCTATTAAAGAACATTATAAATATATATAAACCCAAATATATTTTTTTTATGATATTTTGTTTCCCATTTATATACAATACAATCGTAAAGTCGTGTTTCGGGTAATAAAAACATTATTCATATATGTTATGATTTGATATAATTGTTATTATCTTATATTAATCATGGTTAAATAATACCATGATATATAAACATGATATAAATATAATTTTTATTCTATATATTTTTTTATAATAAAAAATTTATGATAGAAATATGAAATGAAATACACCATTCATCATGACGTATGTCATACATATGCATAAGAGCAATTTTCATTTACTTTATGGATTTAAAGAATGAATACCATATTATATTTTACCATATAAGAATCATTTTTTGGATTTTATATCAAATATTTCTATTAAAATCATTCTTAATACATTACATGTATAGTGGGAATGAATTATATAACTTTGTGAGGCAGTGGTCCACCGTACACATAAACAACATTATCGTATTCCCATAAAATGGATACAAAAATGGATTGTGTGATATAAAAAATTAATAATGATAACATCATCATAATTTTCATATATATAATATAATATAATTATTTTCAATATTATTCTGATCCTTCAAATATATTAATGGAAAAAATGTCATCGTTTCCGGAGGCAATAGTCTACTATACACATGAACAAAGATTTTGTATCCAATTGGATTGAAGGTTTTGTGTTTTTAATTAATACCATAAACAAAACAAAGTATCACTATATTTCTGCTTCCTAATTTTTTTTAATCTTGATATAAAAAATAATTTTAATTTTATTAGAAAAAACGTTTGTTAATGAACATTACATCTTGTGTAATTATCCTCCTTAGGTTTTCACTAAAACCTTTATCATTTGTATTTAAGTATAATATAAGACATTAATAAATATATTTGGGATGTTTTTCTATTATTTGGATATATTTTGGTCTGTCCAAATGGATTGATATGTTTGATGAATGGAGAGAGTGAGTTCTATTTCATAGTTGAGAAGGAGTGGCATTCTTGTAAACACTAAAAATTATTCACTATTGGAAGAATTCCCTTAACTCATGTGGATAATAAAATTAATATTAATGGAGTGGAGTATTTAGTTGTTTGGAACAAATACACCTCACAAAAAATGGTATTTTTATAATTTTTCCTCAAGTTTCCCTATGTTAAATATTTTTGTTTATTAAGGTAACTAATTATAAATCCTAGATAATTTATTCATAAAGAACAAATTAAATATAAACTTTTTTTATAATTTGTAAAAACTAAATATTAATATGATATATAATTTATAAAATAATAATATCATGTGTTTTGGAAAATATTTTTAATTGAAGAGAATGTAACATAGAAAAACCCTACTTTAGACCTAACTGCACTGACAATGTTCATAATATTCTGTGTTTACTATGTTCATTATAATGGATAAATAATTTTATGAAAAAAATATATTATATATTTATTAACATTAAAAATATACTTGATATAATATATGTATTTTTTATTTTTAATAAATTTAATAAAATATCATTTATTTTAAGATAACATTAATGTCAATTTTCATATTATTTATTAAATATGAATGAATAAAATATCATTAACATGATGGAATTTTATTATATTAATTCTAAACTTGTTTAAAAGTATATATTCATCAACAAAATTAATTAATTATAACAAATTAATCAATTTACTTCACTTTTGATATTTTTAGTATCATTTATTTTAGTTATCTATTAACTAAATAATTTTGGTCTTAGCATTTGATAAAAATTTAAATTAATATTTTGAATTATAAAATATTAAAATATATTATAATTATAATAAAAAACCATTTATCTTCCATGAATAAATTTAAAATTGAAAATATTCTGGTTTTCCATATTTTGAAGCTTTATAAATATCAATGGAAATGTAGTTTTTTTTTAAATTTTTAGTTACATAACTCATTATATATGACACATTTAGGGAATAATATCCATGTAACTCACAAAAATTGATAATATGTTAATAATAATAGAAATGTTTCCAAAACATATTATGGGACATATTTTTCATTATTCATAAAACTAATATTTTATGATTAACCACTAAGTAAACTCTTTTTTCCTTAATTTTTGTAATTTTTTTTACTTCATTAACTAATAATTATGGTGAAAATTTAATTTTAATTTATTATATATTATATATTATGATTATTCCAAATATGGAATATAGTATTCTGAATTCAATTCACAGAAGATGTAATGTTATTTTGAAACTTAATCACACTTGTGCGACTAGAAAACATGTTTTTAATGTGAAATTATTCATAATATTACAAAGTTTTTATATTGTAATTTATAACTACATGAGCCCAATAAACGAATTCAAATTAAAGTATATATTTATATATATCATTTGATGAATTATATTTAAATAAAAAAATTCCTATATAAATAAATATGGCCAAAAAAGTAGTCAATTAAATTTCAATAATTTTCCCTATTCATCAAAAAATAATGCAACTCATAAAAATATCAAAAACACATGACTAGAAAATTTAGAAATTTTACAATCAAAAATGAATTTAATTTTTTCAAATAATTGTGTTTAAATTTTTTGATAAAAATAATTTATTTTCTTCATGCATGATTAACCCATCTTTTGGAAATGATATTTTTTCAGAAAACATTACTTTTTATATGAAATATATCCATATTTTTTTTATTATAAATAAATAACTAAAAACATATGAAAACTATATATTATCATTATTTTTATTATCTGATTCATTCATTCCATTCAAAAAACAAAGGTGAAAACTATTAAGTTATAAAATAAAATTAGTTGTATAATGACATTTGACAAAACTCAGTCATGCATATAACACAAGATATCAAATGAAGGAGGTATTGCGTGAAAAGTATTCAAAAACTATTGTTCTGTATATAACATTATAATTTCATTGTTTCGTGTATCATTCCATTATTGAGGTGTTTTTTATTACAAAATATTATCTTGCTGTAGAGTGCAATGCAATCCCTTAGAAAATTTTGATTCCTTCAAAATAATCATAATGAATTGTGGTGTTTTATTATACAATAAATAAAAATATTTTATCCTTATAAATTCATCGAAATCATTAACAGTTAAATAATATTATTTTACTCCCATAGAAAACCAAATTGTTAAAATGAGTGACAAAATTCCATTAAAACCACATTGTTGGAACCATAATGGTTTCCTAACATAATTATTAATTTGGTTTTCATATAAGAAAACATAGATGGTATGAAAAAAATTGGACATAGAGGATACATATATCAACCAAATATCGATAATGATGGATTCAGAATATGGTTAGAATATAGATTACTATCATAAGGGAATAAACCAAGGAGTATTGCAAATGGTCATTGATTTCATCAAAATGATGATAACAAAAAGTCATGTGATTCCTATATCCTTTTCCAACCAGTTAATAATTATACTATACTTACATGATTTCATTCTATTTTATGTTGAATATATTCCCACTTTTATTAATTAATTAATTTCCACTTCATCACATACACTATAAAATGATGTTGAATTTTTTATTAACGACGCACAATCATGTCACAATATCTATAATAGTGTGACAAGTAATTCAAATTTTTACTAGATAAAAATAGGATAACACCAGTTATCAGATATGAAAAATTATTTCGATTGGGATGTAATTTCCAAAATATCATCCAAAATAATAAAGAAAAATAATTCCATTAATGGTTATCCTTATTACCCTTCCATAAGATTAAAATTCATGATTTTAAATTTATTTCACTTAATTAAACCTTAAATTAATCCACGATATGTCATAATTATTCTATTGAATGTCACTACCAAAAATGTGAATACCTTTTTCATGTACAAGGTCATATTCTGAATTAACAAAAAAAATTTTTTAAACTAATATGATTCCCCATTCCTTAAGTAAAATACATAATATTGGGCCTATTCCTTAAATTCAAAAATGTTGTAAACACCATCAATGATAGAATAAACCACTTTTTCAAAAACCCCTTAATCCATTCTAGGGTAATCATAACTCTCCAATTTATATTATCCCTATCAATCATGTCTTTATCCAAATGAGACACCCTTTTTTTCAACCTCAGTAAAATAATAAGTGTTATCTTCCCATAATCAAAATACCAACATTCCATTAAATTACTTTTCATTGTCATAATTATCATTCAAAATATTCTTTCAACCCACTAATGAAGAACATATACTAAACAGTATATATATATATATATATATTTCACAGTCCATATAATATAATTTTTGAATCTAAATACACAACACTTTGATTATTCCACATCATCCATATGCTTTTAATTTTAATTCATCATATTTTTCTATAATAAGAACATCCAATCATATTTCATTCATATTATCTTCATTGATAGTAGAATAACCATTACTCAAACAACCTTTCCTCTACCCTTCACAATATTTCCCCCAGGGATATCTAGTTACTGAGTTCCTGTGCTCCTGAAATTTTAATCACTAAATTATAGGAGGTGGGTTTTGGGGTGTTTTCTCTTTATTCCATTTAAATTAAAATTTAGCCTTTTGATTGGATTTACTTCCAAACATAATTAAATTTTATTAGTCCCCATAAGAATATTCCCTCCATGTTTATTCCATGTCCCTATATATAAATGAAAGATACAATTATTCTCTACATGGGTTTTAGAGTTAACTTTGAATTATATTTTTTTTCTTATTAAAACCATGTGGTTAATGGAAAACATCAAAATCCATTTTCATACAATGATTTTGAGTATGTTACTTACTAAAAATTAGTTCGTTAACTAATACGAATCAATGGATTTAATTTTAAAATGTTTTATCATAGTCTTGATAAAGGTCCATGAATTATTCACATCATCATCTAATGCTAGTTGGCCAAAATAACATTTTTCAGTTTCTAACAAAGGATAAAAATATATATTTTTTCCATGGTATAGATCTATTTCTCAGAAACTACTTGTTTTTTTGTTCTAATGAATGATGTTGGTTGTTTTCATATATTGTATTCAAGAAAATATTGTTCTTTCTATTGATCGTTTTGAATCTCATCACGATTCATGGCTTGAGAATGTTGTGTGGTCAAAACCACAGGTATTTCATTCTATCTCCCATAACATTCAGTTTCATGGGATATAATTATAATTGATTTCAATTGAGTTTATCATTATCATTAATCCTTTTGGTTCAATCCATTGATTAAGATAAGGAAAAATATTTTGAGAAAAACTAATCATTATAGAGAATCACATTAGATCAAACATTATTTCTGAGGTCTAAATCAAAAAACCATATTTTAATTTTATAATACTTTAGTTTTATCCATGTTTTTCATATCCATCACATTCATTAATACTTTATGGTGATTTATAACAAGATTTTGGATTTCTAGGTCATATCTATTAGGCATGTCAGACCAAGCGTGCATTAGGGTCCATTATTATATTCCAGTTTCTCATCAACTATTACTCAATATAGTGTATTCGTAGGTTGTTACCCCTATGTATATATATGTCAAAGAAAAATAAAATTTTATTATCTGATATATATGTGCTTTTAGGAAAACAGTCTCTTTATATTTTACAAAATATCAGGGTCATTTTCTTATAATTATAATCAACATTTACACATATATAAAGACATCCCATGCCACATCCTAAGAAATATCCCAAGGGATCTACCTAATGTTTTCCCGTTCTATTTTCCAATTGATGACTAAACAATTTATTTGATACCAAATATAGTGAACCATGATTTGATTCATGGATAATGCCTCACATTATATAAATATTAGAAACTTTACAAATATGCATACCTGAGAATGATAATAGTTTAGTTTCTTTTGAAACTTGTAACATAATCCTATATTCCGGTGAATGATCCTTAGTATTTCCAATAGATATCCTCATTTTACAACCATTATATATATTACATTTTAATTAAACATTTAATATAAATAATTAACTATAGTACAACCTAGGAGATAAAAATAACTAGTGTATTTTTGAAACTAGGTACATTTCATAACATCATAACATAGAAAATTCATCGTCTTTATTAAAAACATCCATAAAAATATATAATATTGTATATAACTTATAACTTCAGGGGATAATCTAGGGATTTATATAAAAAATGGGTGATCTATAAGTACAAGTAAGAGAGTAATCATGGTATTACATGAAAAAAATACATGATATAAAATAGGCATAATCGAGTGAGATTAATAAACATTATCAATGATGAATGATATCAAATGGTAATCATTTAGGTGAAATGGAAAATATATAAAAAACATAAGACACTACATTATAAACAAGGGTTAAGTATATTTACCAATAAATAATTATGTAAAAAGTCCCATAAAAAATATGGTTCACTACATATCTCAAAATGATGTCTCATGATACAAAACATAACCTAATACATTAGAGTGTTATAAAATTTCGGTAGAAATTGTCACATTCATTTCATTATAATGTTTGTGTGTTCCACATAGATCAGACTACATAAAATAATTCATAATCATATTTGATTACAATACCATGATTATTTGAATATAGACATGCATGTCCCAATTAATGATGAATATATGTGAAAAAGATAACACATTGGTTATGAAATGTGTATGGTATTCACCACACTATTATTTTATTTATAAAAAATCATAGAAAACTCTCATCAGTGTAAGAGAATCACAAGAAATATATAAAATGGGTTGATGAGATTTATAGTGGACACACATTATTTTAGAATAAAATAAGTAGTAATAGGGACATGGAAAGTTATATTCCAATATAAGGAATTGGACATATAAGGAACTAGATAAAATGGAAAAATGAATAAAGACGAGAATGTGAGGATCCCTTACATGAATGTGTGACTCCAAGTGATTAGGAGTAGCATCTTGAGAGATTGGGTGAACCTTGAGATATCTATAGAGAAGGGAGGGTAGAGTAAGTATGTTCTACCTGATTTTATGGTGAAGGAAAATGGTATATTGGATGGGTTTATATAGGAATCAGGTGGGGAGTTCATTAATAATTTTTAAACAAAGGTATTTGACTCTATATAATAAAATAACCAAAACCACAAACCTTACCATTTATTCCCATTATTATCAATAAATGGGTTGGATTCCATTATTTTTTATATCTAAGTGACATGAATATTATAATAACTTTAATTATGTGTAGGTGAGTCATACTTTTAATGAAATGATTTTAAAATTTTAAAATATATTAATGTTTTAAAATAATTCCAAATTCTTTTTTAAAATTAATAGAATTTATTTTCAACAACATTATTTTAAAATTAAACCGTATAATTGGTCTTTTATTCGATTAATATTATTTATTATATCACATTTCTATAATTATGATGTCATAATACACTGTATATTTATACAATAGTTAATTTCTACTTGAAAATTATACTCTAACAAAATTAAGAAAAATTAACCATTGGATAATTTATATGTTCTGATTCAAAAAATAATTATTATTTTATAAAAATAATTTTCCCAATATTTTAATTTTCACTTGTAAATATAAAATCTACCTTCATTATGAAATGATGGGTTTTTTTTGACAATAACTATTTTCAAACACTAATTAAAATTATATAATGTATCATAAAAATTATATGATCATTTATATTTGATAAAAAATATTTATTTCTAATATATTTATAAAAATTATTATATATTTTTTAAATCAATTAAATCATCAAAATATATTCCTTAATTTAATTTGAATATTAACTAAAAATATGATTTGTGTTTTATTTTAAAAAAATAAAAAACATTCATAATGTAATAATAATAGGATGAATATATATCCATTATTTTATAAAACATATTATACATAATCATATATCAATGGTGTTGAAAAATATTGATATAATACACCAGAAAAGACCCCAAAAGTATGGTGCACAACATAGAAAGTTTCATCAGGTGGTTTGAAAAAAATGGTTTTCATCACGATCTTGATGAGCATAATATTCTCACATTAATGGTTTTTATAAGTCTTAAGTTGTTGGATCTCATCATGGAACTGGTTACAGGAATTTCCCAATGATGAAATCTCCCTAAAAAACTCTAGTAAATGGCCTTTAAAAGGTATAATTCTAATGGTTTAGGCCATCACTCCTTTCTCTAGGTTAATTACATTTTCAAACCTATATTTATACTAATAACGAGATCACTAATCAATGGATTTATTATCAATGTTAATGATATAAAATGATTTTTTAAATATAGTTGGATTTATTAAAGAAATATGTGAATGTTTTTCTTATGACCATATTTTATTATAGAATATTTAATTAAATCATAAAGTGAATTTTATTTATAATTTCTTGGATCATCCAAATTTTCCCCCATTAAGAAATTTCACCCTCATGATTTTCTTTTCCCACTTTTAAAATAATGAGGGTAACAAGGTTTCACCACCACTTATTGTTCCCATGTTTCTTTTTAAAACTTCTAGTTTCTCTGAAACATATTAAATATGTTTAGTTTCTTATTCCATAGATCCTTTTCTCTATGATATAACATATTCACCATATGATTCTAATTAGAAAGGTAATTATTCATTGGTACCATATCAAGAATGAGTATATGTGAGGCATATAGTATGTAATTTCTAAAGAGGGATACATAAAATATATCATGTACTTGGGATTGGTCAAGTGGTAGTTAAAGTTTGTAGGCCACCACTCTGATGATATCAAGGACCTCAAAGGGGATGATGTATCTTGGACTAAGATTTACCTTCTTCCTAAATCTCATCACATTCTTCTATGTAGATATATATAGGACTACCATGTCCAAAACATCAAACTCTAGATCTCGTCATCTAATTTCGTCATTTTTATTCTTTTGACTCAATGAAGTCGTCATGTGCTGTTGAGTGTTCTTAAACTTTTCCAAAATTTCGTCAACCTTTTTATTTTCTATTTTAGTACCTAAATGTTTTCATTCCCCAAATTCATTCCATAATTCTTGGGTTCTATGCCTCTTTCCATAAATGTGTGAATTGAGATCTTATTTAATAATCGAGTGGAAGCTGTCATTGTAAAAGAACACAACCAAAAGAATATGTTTGTCCCATCATATATTGATTTGAAATGATAATGCTCTCAATATATCCCAAATTTTCTGGATAATTTAATCAGATTGACCATCAATTTTTGTGTGATAATCCATGATAAGGTTTAGGCCAATATTTATATAATGGTGGAGGGTTTTCATGAACATGGTGGTGAATATTGGATCTTGATCTGTTATAATGGATAGTGGTCCCCCATGAAACGTCACCACATCTCTGATGTATATCAGTGAAATTTTACCTTATGATAAGTCCTCTGATATTATAATGATTTGTGCAATATTTCAAAGGCTATCAACCTGAACCCATATACATTATACCCACTGATTTCTTCAAAACACTTGTGATGAATTCCATGCAGATTTTTTCCTATTTTATTTATAGATATGGGTAGTGGTTTCAACATCCCCTTTGATTGCTTCCCTTCCTATTTCACTTTCAACGTACAATACATATGGAAATATTTTCCAGGATATCCTTCTCCACATTTTCCTCCCAATAGTGTTCATGGATATGTCAATACATATTTGTGCATATTGGATGATGGAGAATGTAGAACTATGTGAATCATCCAAAAAAGACATTCATTAACTAAGGATTTTATGTCGTACGATATCTTGCCACAAATCACACATATCAACCTCCATTAACATTGAACTCTATGAATTTTCTATTCATATAGTTTAAACATTATTCTAAAATAACACATTATCTCTTTGAGAATATGTTAATGTATCTTGAAGAGATGGTTGTAAAATCGTATTTGAAATAATTCATGAGGTTCCTTCATTTGTGATTATCATACCCATCATTTTCAAATATATGATCATATCAATCTCAATTATAAATAATGATCGAATTAAATTATACTTTATACACTGAGTTTCTTCAACTTTATTCATTTTCACATGATGGTATGGAATTGAGAAATCATTTCCCTTGATTAGTTTTAACCTTCATCGATGGTGCATATTTATCTATTTCTTTATAAATATATACTGGGGATTTTATTGATTAATATATCATTCACACTTCTCCCCAGAGAGATAATTCAACCGTATTTTCAAAGTGATGTTCACTAAATCCAACTCTAGATCACGCATTGGGGTGTTTTATTTGGGATCTTTCTACATTCATGAAGCTTAGTATATGAATTATTTCTTCTATATTATGAAAAAACTGTATCCCTTCTTCAAAACATCATTGAATGCATTAAAAATTTCTCCACTAGTGAGTAGTTTGAGTACATTTACAATGATAAGCCTCTATTTAATCTCCGTGAAGATCTCTTATCCTTCATCATTCCAAATAGAACATGATTACCTCTGAGTTATCTTGGATATATGTTTTAAAAAATCATTAAAAAATAAAAAATTGATGATGATACCCCTATAAACCGAGGAAACTGATGATATGGGTCAAAGATATTGGCCTTGTGAATCATTCATTTTATTCTGTTTTTGAAGGGTCCATATATATCCCATTGATTATAATGATAGTCCTCAATAATTAGACATACTTAAATCAGAACTCTCATTATTTTACTTGACATAATGCTTATCCCTTTTCAAGGTTTTTAACAAAGTTCTCAGATACACCTCTTGATCCACCTTGGTCTTGGACAATATTGTAATATAATATATAAATACTACAATATAATATCTAATGTAATCTCAAAATACTCTATTCTTCATGCCCCTGAAGATTGTTGTAGAAATAGTGAGTTTTAATGGAATTACTATGAACTCTTAGTTCTCATACCATGTTTGAATACTAGTCATTGAGATATCATACCTTTTCACCAAAATATGGTAATATCCCATCCAGTAATCCCCATTAAATATGTATTGAACTCAATGTAGTTGACCTATAAAGTCATTAATGTAAGGTAGAGGATTAATTTTTTTTAATCATGATCTTTTTAAGATCATGATAATCAATGCAAAGGCACGTTGGCACATCCTTATTCTAGATAAAGAAGAGGGTTGCACCCCATTTTGTATCACATGTGTGTATGGAACCTTTATCTAGATTCACCATTAATTGATTCTCCATCTCAACATGATCCACCACTTACATTCTATACGGAGTCCTGGGTAATGGATATTACCTATAGATATTTTTATATTGAATATTAAAACTCTCGGATAAAATATAGACTCAGAAATTCATCATGAAACACTGTGGAATATTATAATACAATAGGAATGTCTATGAGGATGGTTCCTTCCTTAGAATTAATCATTTTTTCTAGATTTTCTTTCTCATAGAGAAATAATATGGATTCTTGTGATGTTGGTGTTATAGAAGTTTCATCTTCCTCCTATCATTTATAGAGAATCAAAGAATGATTTTCAATAACGAGAGTGATTTTCTTCTGAATTAAATTAATGTTGGATATATATTAATAATTCCATTCCATAGCCATAATTTCGTCAAATTCCAAAAAAGGTAGTATGAACATGTTCTATTGGATGTTTATGAGAAAAATGTTGACTCAGGAGGAGTTACATACATGGGATGCAATAATTTTTCTATTTTTTGTTTTCACAGAAAACTATACTTTCATTCATTGTGGTGGTTTTTAAATAGATCAAATAAAAAATTATAAAATAAAGAAATATAGAGAACTAGAATAAATAAGAAAATTCTCAATTATATAATGAATAATCATAGTAATTTTCACCAATTCCTTCTCTGGATCAACCTTAGATGTTGTGAAGGAAAATATCATCCTCATTTCCTTAGATGTTATTTATTGTCTCGAAAAACCCTTGAATTAGTGTATTTTTTTCTCCAATGTTCTCAAGTTCCTATGATTTTAAGTAATGAAAAAAGAATTGAGGATTGACTGCAGAATTCCTTTCCTCCATTACATTTGTTGCTTTCTCATTTCATAAATTTTGAGCTTCTTCTACTTCCTTCCTAGAGAAAAATAATTTCCTCATTACCCTTTGGCAATTTCATGGGTGTCGCCTTCCACACATTTCATAAGTGGGATGTTGAGATTTTATAGCACAATAAATCACTCTATTTGAGCACTCGAATTAAACTCCAATTTCTACTAATTATACTCATGAAAACATTGTGACTTAATGAACCATTTCAACTTTGAGGGTACAACAAACACTTTTCTCATATCTATCAAAGTCATGGATTTGCATTTATTTTTGTAGAAAATGGTTTATCATAGAAAGAAAATTCAACCTTAAACAATCTGGTAACAACACTTATTTTCTTCATTAAACCTCAATGATTCGATGAATTGTTTTTATAGGTCAAGGAATTTCCATTTTATTTTTAGATATATTAAGGGAGGAAAATATTTATCAAAAAAATTATGGAATTCCTTCGACCCCATCACATTGATCCATTCCTCAGGGTTCATATTCTTGATCAATATACTCCAATTATCAGATTATATTTCTATATGATTGAAATATAGTATATTCTTCTCTTATTCAGAACAATGAAGGATGGAGAAGATCTTCTC
Source organism: Viscum album (assembly GCA_963277665.1). Classification (NCBI taxonomy): domain Eukaryota; kingdom Viridiplantae; phylum Streptophyta; class Magnoliopsida; order Santalales; family Viscaceae; genus Viscum; species Viscum album. Next base: position 896,845,838 of record OY728156.1, read on the forward strand.
AATGTAAATGATCCATTTTTTAGTGATTATGGGATAATATAATCAATAGAATATCGAATTCCAGTTAAAATAAAACACTCAATTGTATATTGTTAATTATTATGTGTATTTTGATGAATCTCCTAATATATGTTTCTATTTATAACATGAGTAAGCTAAGATAGCACCAGAATAATGTTGTCATTTCATGATCTCCATGGGTTGGGCATCTCATTGGGGTAGTCATCACATTATTCATCACATTGATAGTTTACCTGATTCTTCATATTATTGGACATTGGAGAGAAATAGGAAAAAGTAGGGATGACTATTTTTAAAATATTGAACACATAAATGTAAATTCAATGATATTAAAATTATATCATATAAATTATATTTATTATAATAACTTCTGAAATTATCAGAATCAATATATGTTATCAATTATATAGTTTATATTATAGACACATTTGGGAATTTTTTTCTCATATTAATGGTTAATAATTTGATTGATATTATACAAAATTATATCCCAAAAGAGTTTAAAATGAGGAGCATTGTAAGGCCTGTTGTTTTGTACTAGGTTTTGTCCAATCAGGTCTGCCACACCTTCTCGGAGTTGTTACCCCTAGGTACATAAATTCTAGATCTGCATCCTCTTTTCATTTCGAGACATTGATTTATATGATTGATTATCCTCATAATCCCTAATTTACAAAATTTATAGAAGTTTTCTTATACATATAATTATCTGTAAGGGTTTATTTAGTGTTTTTGAATTATAATACAAAAAATAACTAAAAATTTCCTTTGATACCAACTATGAAATATCATATATTTATTACACAATAATTTATGATTTAACCCATACAATTAAACCTGTAAAAACATTTAATATTTATATTTCTAGTGTATTTGTGAATGGGTATATTATATAATAATTTAAAATGGAAAATACATCATCTCTGTATAAAACATCCTTAACATCATTATAATATTCTATCAAACATAAAACTGTGTGGGATAACCTCGGGACAAACATAATAAAGGGTGAGCCATAAATCCCAGTAATAGAGTAAACATGGAATAGAATGAAGAAAATAATAAATTTTAGGAAATATAAATAATGGAGTTAAAATAAAAATTTTTGACAATGAGGCATGATATAAGATGATAATAATAAAGGCAACACGGAAAATATGGAAACAACATAAAACACATCTTCACTACCAAAATATATTGATGTAAAAAAACATAAATAAATCAGGTTCAGTACCATACCCAACATGATTTCACATTAGACTAAACAATACTCAACTCATTGGAGTGCTATATAATTCTTAGTACACCCTTCACATTCAATTCATTTTAATCGTTAATTTTTCCACATTTATCATACCAAATGGATTTATTAATCTTCATAGTTTTTTTAATAAACAAGGGGAGAGGAATAAACAAATTTTTAGGTTAATATTCAAAGAATAATTATTTTATAAATGTGAACACATTTAATAGAAAATGGGTATAGTAATCACTAGAAAATGTTTTGGATATGGAAAATTGTAGTGAAATTTCAGCAGCATAACGATTCCCTTTAAAAATACAAAAAATGTGTTGATGAGAGATAAAAGGGTATATAACAATTTTAACATAATGTATATAGTAATAGGGAAATGTAATGATATATCCCAATATATTTAATTTGAAATATAAGGAACACGATATTATGGAAACATGAATAATCAAGAAAGGATGCGAGTCCCATACTAGTGGGTGTGACTCCAAATGCTTGGGAGGATCTTCGTGAGAGCATTCAAAAACCATATGAATAAAATGGATAAGTGAATCAAGAGTTTGGAGGTTTTCCATGTATTTTTTGTAAACATAAATTGGATCATGGGTGGGTTCATATATGTAATGAGTGGGGCTATTATATAATATTTATCAAAAAAATTATTTAGACTCTATATAATGAAATAAAAAACTAAAAGTATTCCAATGTTTTATTCACATTTTTTCTAAAACATTGTAGTGGGTTAAGTAATTTTTTTAACAAAATGAGGTTTGTCATGGAGATACAAGATCCCTATTTTTGCATTAAAATAATTACACAAGTCTGAAAGTAGAACATTTACAGAAATCCCTCATAGAGAAGGGAAGAAGATCATCAGGGACATTGTCCTCCCAAAAAATCATTCCCATTAACTCCCTTATTAGCAAGCCCATCTGCCAATGCATTTTACACTCTATTCACATGAGTGATGAAGTGATTAATTGAGTATAGAGAGTCCAGACATTTAGTCCAACGATTGGTGAGCTTCCAGGATATATGTATGGCCCCAATACGAATGGCCGAGACAAAAACCCTAGAATCACATTCAATCCAAATCATGTTCCAACCCATACTCTCAGCTTGCTCCACCGCTATACTGACACCATACATTTCAGCTTCAAGGGAAGAGGTAATACCACATGATCCATAGATGCATCCAAGAACATTCTCCTTAATATCTATATAGACAACACCAATGCGAGAGGGCCCTGGATTTCCCCTTGGAGCACCATCATAGTTGATTTTGATCCAACCAAAAAGGGAGCCTGCCATATAACTTCCAATCTTCCATGTGGAGGTTGAAAATTACCATTCATACCAATCTGATTGAGAAATGATAAGTCATGAATTTAATTTTCACAAAAACATCATTTTTGAGTCTTCACCACACAGATAGCAGCGAGGAATCCTACCAGCACGGCACCAGACTGAAAGTGTTGTAACTCATGTCTGAACTTGTTTCTTGACAAGCGGATTAAATGAACAACTTCCACATCTGCATCAATAAAATGTAAACGAAGATGTAGTGACAGCGTCAAAGAGTGGCAGATTTTAATGAGATCTTCAATTGTGTTGATGTGATGTAGAGGGAGAACAAAAATTTCATAAACTGCCCTCCATATCGCCGAAGTCGCATCACATATAAGGAATAAAAGATCCACATCTTCCCTAAGACTAAAGCACACCATATATTTATAAGGTATTTAATTTTTACTAGATAAGTATCCTACCTCAAAAAATCATGTAAACTTCATTGTTGGATAATTTTTAGGTTCTAATTCCAAAAAAGAACTAATTTTATATAACTAATTTTCTTAATATTTTATTTTTCACATTTAAAATCATTGACATTTATTATGATGTGTTGGGTTTATTGAAAATAACATATTTCAATCACATATAAAATAATATTTAACTTCATAGAAATTATATGATCAATTATATATGTTAAAAAAATTAATAAAAATATTTTTTTTAAAATATTATTTATTTCATAAATCTATTTATTCATAAATACAAATTCTTTAATTTAATTTGAATATTTCGAATATAAAATGCAATTTTTGTTTTATTATATAAAAATATAATTCATTTATAAAGTACTAATAATAGGATAAAAATATTGAAAGTATTTTATAAATTATAATCTAAATAATCATATTTATAGGGTATTGATACATATCCCACTAATAAAACACCATAACCCCTAATAGTAAGGTGTAAAATAACGATATTTTCTTGGGTAGGTTCGACAAATAGGGTTTGAACAGTGATCCTGATGAGCTTGAAAATCACTCATATATGATTTGATTAGGATTATATTATTGGGTCTGAACATGGGATTGGTAACTTTTAATTCCCAATGATGTTATCTCACTCGTAAGCTCCAATAAATTGTCTTTATAAGATGCAATCCTATTGTTTGAGGCCATAACTACCTTAGTATCTTTTAAATGGATGTTTTAAATCCTTATATTAATAATTACAATATGATCATTGTTAAATGACAATATTATCAATGGTAATGATAATTAATAATATTTTAAATCATATTTTTTAATAAAACAAAATAATGTCATGTGATTTCTATTAATATATTTTATAATGATATATTAAATTAAATCATATGATGAAATTGTTTTATAATGGTTAGGGTAATTACGCTTCCCATTTAGTACACCTAATTAAAATATTTCTTCGTAACCTAGGTAAAAGAAACAATAGAAATGGTGATCTCTAATATTCTATAAGGGTAAATAGAGGAGGTATGAAAGTATAATTAGAATATAAGGGTGTGATAACTTGAGAGTAACATTTGAATACTATACCATACCTATTAAATTTTAAACTCATGAGTCATAGAATAAATATATTCAGTTCATAAGGAAAGAGTAATATGTGAATAAAACAACACATGTGATTATAACATTACATTTTCAAAATATATTTTCTTGTGGATGATAAAAAAATATAAAATAATTCTCATGATGTCTAGTTTTATTTCGAAAACATATTAGGGAACTTCATTGGGGATACATATTGAGGGTGGGACACACCACTATCCATAATTGATGCAAATAACTTATAGTATAGTGGGTTTCCTCCACAACCCATCATAATATAAAATATAACTTATTGCACATTATTCACTACCAATTCCATCCACATTTATCTAATGATATATAATACTTTACCCAATGTAGTGGATGGAGATATAGACCCCACTCATCATATAAACAATGCCATAATTATGTGTTCCAGAAAATCATAAATATTCATTATATCATAAATCTTAAAATGAAATAGGTATAAAAAACGTCATAACATGTCCTATGGAAATGGATATGTTTTGTAATAATTTCATCAAAGAATCAACCATGAAAATAATTGGGTTTCATAAGAATGTTACTATGATATCACTATGAAACATAATGGTTTTCATAAAAATCACACCATAAAAACCATTTAAATAATAAAATAGAATTATGTCCTTTTATCATATGCTATAAAATCATAATTATCCTTAAATAATGTGTTGGTATATGTAAAATAATGTTTAAAGGCTACTAGGGGTATTTTATAGCATAAAATATTTTGTCATTGAAAATTAATTATTAAAACATGAATCATTATGAAAAACCATTTTATTGAAAATTATCATGAATAATTATAAAATAGACTTTAAAAATTATTATAAACACATTATAATCAACAAATTTTTCAAAACAACTTTCAATGAAATTAATATTCAAATAATTAATAATATTGTTTTTAAGTCATTTAAAAAACATTAAACATAAATTATTTTCAACGTAATTTTTGTTGAATGTAAACTATGAAAATTAAGAAGAATAATTGAAAAAAATATTAAAAACAAGTTAAAAATAAATCATTTTTAGGATCCTTTTATTTTAATATAAACTTACTTGATAATTTAATAAAGTAAATATAATTCAATTTTATAAAAAATGTTTTTTGAAGAAAATATATTTTTAATTGCAAAGTTTAATAATATTAGATTTTATGAAAAACATTGTGTTAATTATATTATTTAAAAAAGATTTGAAAATTTTTACTACTACTTGAAGATATCAATAATAACTTGAGAATAATAACATTCATGAAAAATCGTTGTAGGTAGATAAGAAGGTTTAATATTTTAGGATTAATAATATATAATCCCGGTAAATGAGGATATTAGAGCAAAACACACTACATACTTTGTAACATTAAATCATAATAATAATAAATAAATAATATAATATGAAACCATAAATACCATTAGGATAAATAAATTTAAGATATTTTATATCACTTCGTAAAATAATATTTATCCCTATCCAAACATACATCTCAAAGAAAGAATGTTTTGAAAAAATATCTTATTGATCTGCAAACTTTTAAATGATAAACCCCATGAAGTAAAGATCCTAAAATGAATATATAAAAATAAATTATAATAATTATAATCATCATATAATACATTTATCAGATATATATACACCACATGGAATAAATTGATGTGGAATATGACAAATGTATCCTTTATGAAAAAAGTGGGACATAAATACCTTAACATATGTCCTGATTATCTTTTTATACATTCAATACACCTAGATAATAAATATTTGTTTATTATAAATATACTAAATAAAAATATTCATATATATTAAACCTTATATTTCTTCATTATAACCATTTTACTTCCTATTTATTGGTAACACCATGTTAACATCATGTTTCAGGTAATAACCATTTTGTTTTTCATATAAGTTATGATTTGTTATATTTTGGGATCTATTAAATTAATCATGGTTTCCTAATATCAATAATTAAAACCATGATATAAATATCATATATACTATTTATATATGTATTTAAAATAGTGTATAAAAAATTAAAATAGGAAAGGAAATACACCTTTCTTAGAGATGGTAATTCGTACATATGTATGAGGGTCGTTTTCATTTTATTATCGGATCCAATGAAATAAAAATATATGATGCATTATCATTATATAATAGTATATATTTTATTTATATCAAATATATTTATTAAATTCATCAGTAATATTTTCAATTTTTATCCTGAACGAATCACATAAATTCTCAAGGTAAAATTCCAGCGTACAAAAGACCGACATTATCATATTCCCAAAAATTGGAAAGCAAGAAGGTATGTGTGATTTAAAAAATAAAGAATAATAATAAAATAAAAAATATAATTTATATCATTTGAAAACTGTAGGTCCTTCATTAAAGTGAACCATTAAATATGGTAATGAAAAAATAAACGACATCAGTTTTCCTGGCGGTAGTCCTCCGTACAGAAGAATGATGACTTTGTAACCCAATTGATGGATGTGTGTACAGATTTTGGACATAATAATTACATAAAAATATCTTATTATAAATTAAATAATTTATCTATTATATATTGATGATATAAAAAGAATTTAATGGGTTTTAAGAGGAAATAAAACAAAAAAGTTGGTTGATGAACATTACATGTTCTTTGGGTATCCTCATTAGTTACTCAATAGATCCATGATAGGTTTTCCTTATGTTAAAACTTACACTTATAGGTAACATGGTAAATTCAAATAAAATCAATAAATTTAATAAATTAATTAATTTATTTATTTCCCTTTTAATATTTCGATTATAATTTATTTTAGTTAGTTAATAATAAAATAATTTCTGACTTGATGTTTTGTTAAAAATTTAAAGTAATTATTTTATATATTTTTAAAAATTAAAATAAATCACTATGGTAAAAATTTCATTTACCTTTTGATATGATATTTCTAAATTAAATATGATGTTTTGTCCAAATCTCAATTCTTTATAAATATTAATATTGTGAAAGGTTTATTTTTTACTTTTTTCCTAAGAAAACAAATTATATAGGTATCATTCATGGAATAGTATCCTTGTAACCCATAAAAATATTTCCTACAAGAAAATGTGCCTAAATATTTTTATCTATTGGGGTATGGACAAGTTTTAGTTTTTTCTTAGACCATATAATCTATTATTAATAACTAAGTTAACATGCCTTTCCCATAATTTCTTTAATTAATTTTATGGGGTTTCAATAATCATTATGGTCATCAAATATTTTTTAACTATAAGAAATTATAAATTATTATCTTTTGAAATTGGAAATCCAATTCGAAATTTAAAATCACAATGTTGTGAAAATATAATTTAATCTCAATCCCACAAGCATGATGAGAAATCATTTTTTTAATGTGAAAATGGTCAAAAAGGATATAAAGATTTTATATCAAAATTGAATATGAATTTTTTTGAAATGAAATAAACCGGACTACTATATGTATAATTGAAAAAATTATAATATAAAACATATTTAGAAGTTAAATTAAATAAAAAAATAAATTAAATGAAAAGAAAGTGATTAATTAAATTTCAGTAATTTTCAATATTCATCAAAAAATGAACCTTCTCAAAAACATAAAAGTAATTCACCATATTATAGTTATTATGTTTAGATATAATAAAGAAGTATATTGTTTATATATTTTTTCTCAATGTTGTTAAATTTTATTTTAAATTTTCAAATCGAACTATAATTAAATCATCATTTAGAAAATATTTTTTTTTGAAAAATATAATTCATTTTATATTAAATTATGATTAATTTATTTCAAATAAATATATAATTAATAAAAAGGAGATAACTAGATATTTTGATAATTTATTCAATCCTATTAATTTCTATAATTTCAATGCCAATTCAATAACCATAATATTAATTAATAATATTTATATTATATTGTTCTTACATAAAACACGATCTTTTATGTAACCAACCCTATCAAAATAAGTTGATGTAGATTATAAAAAAAATACAAGAATAGGGTTTCATGTATCACAAGATAGTATCATTTTTAGTGTAGTTAATTATTAACTAGATGTTTTGTATTATAAAATCATAACTTGGTGTAGTGTGGAATCCAATCCATTAATGAAATATGAGTTATTTAAACAATATTTCATAAACACTCTGGGTGTTACATTTTACATCATGGTCAGATGATGGAACATTAATTTTTTCATCTATTTAAGATGAAAAAAAATATAATATCTTTTATCTTGTTGAGATTATAGAATGTTTATATTTTCTATTTTAGTTAGATAGTGATGCTATAGTGTTTTCAATCAAAGTGCGATATCTATAGAATAATGTTTTTTATCGTGGTTTAATGATGAAGGGTTTATTTTTTACATATTGTTGAGATGAGGACATAATACTATTTTATATATCCATTAGATTATGGCATGTTTACATGATAGGGGTTTCTCATAAGGTGATGACATTCAATGTTTATAATTGTGCAATAATCATATGTTTTTCTATGTTTACAGGAGATATTGACTCATTATTTATGTTATAACTATATCCATATTACATGAATAAATATGGACAAACCATGCTTTTTTTGTAATTTTATAATGTTTGTTTTTTTGAATTTTATTATTATATCTTACACGCATTCTTATCTTATACTCTTATATGACCATTAAAGTTTCTCTCATCTGTTCATCCTTACCATGAATCATATCTAACCCCATTCTTATGTTTCTATTCCTAATGATATGAAGATGTGTATATCCAAGGATATGTATATAAGGGTATATATAATGGTGTGATTATGGATAAATGATCCAAATAATATTTTTTATGTTTATTTTCTCTAAAGATAATAAATTATTCAATTCTAAGTGTTGTGACATAATCTACAAGTTATACTATTTAACTTATGAAAATTAAGGGAATCGTATGGATGTTTATCTAATATTATTTAGTTTTTATCAAATTGAATGATTAAATAATGTTTTTATTGAAATAGTTCCAAGAGTATGAGTATGGGGAATCCCAGTTAGTATCAAATTATAGTGTACTTTTTTTAGTGATTAGATTAGCTATTGTTTTTGGATTTTTTAAGTTTTTTTTTGTAATTATTATAATAAAACCTTAGTTATGCTCCCGTATATGTATATTTACAGTATAATATAATGAAATTCATGGAAATGAGAGCCCATGTGGATTCATATAAATGATATACCATTATAGATAAAAACAAGTTGATGTAGGCTATGACACAAAGGAACCTAGGGGTGACAAATATGGAAATTTCTTATTCAATAATAACAAATTATTTACTATGTGAGATATAGGTGTCCCTAGGTAGATAAATTGTTTTACATTCCATTAAAAATGATATATTGATTATTTGATATGGTTTTTTTACAAATATACGTCGTTTCAAATAGATTTCTGTGATAGGGCCCTGTCGTAAATGTCATGTCACTGAAAATGGAGTCGCAAAAGTAATATTTTGTGACGACCTAACGAAAAGGACTATCATTTGTGAAGGTATTCCTTACCATAAATTAATAGTTATTATAATATTATTTAAAAATATGTTTTTGATGGGATTACATCACATCCCAAAAATGTTAAAAATATACTTTTAAAAAAAATATAATGTAAAAAAATGTAAAAATTATAACTATAGACATATGAAATAAAAATATTGAACTATAAATATTTATAATAATATTTTAAAGTAATAAATTCTTAAATCACTGTGGAGTGGGTGGGATAGAAGAAAATCATATAGAAGAGGTGGGGAAGAGTAACCTATCCCAACACCTCGAGTGCACCATCACATGTACTCCATCATTTGATATCCCTTATGTTGTTTCTATCACCACATATCCTCTTGATATTTCTCATGATATTGATATAACTCTTCCTTATCCCTATATATGTACTCTATAACATCACTATATGCTCATAGATTCTCATGATAGTGTGAGGCTGATGATGACTACTCTCTACAAGCTCTCATAGAGCTAGATAATGATAATGAACCAGTACCAAAACAACTATTAAGAATCAACTGAGAATTGGTACTATCGAATTGGTCCATCTCGAAAGCATACAAGTCAGTTACATCAACACTACATCATCAAATCATGATGAACCTAGTTATGAATCTATATCTAAACCTGAATCTCATCCTAAATCTGATATTTCACTACCTCATATGAATAATTCAATTACAATTTGACATTAAAATATTTAAAACACAAATTTCAGTAAATTTTAAATCCTAAAAAAATCTGCGGAACCCCCAATCTGACACTAATGCCAACTCATAATCTCTCTACTGAGAGTATTATTTTACATCATATTATATATTCCAAAATATTTAATATTAGGATGTTCAAATACCTATTTGAGTGTAATATAAATAGTGTACATATAAATTTTTAATTTTTTTAAGAAATAACTCTCCATATGTCATCAATGCATATTGAATGCACTACTACCATATCGATGTGTCCCCTCCCACCTCCCTTGGTTCTTGAAACACATAAATTCCCTCCTCTAAAAACTTTTTCCCATATAGTATGAACATAATCCATCCAAACACTAGGATGATATTTAATAGAGTCTGTGGGTGTAGCAATACATTGCAACATCTTTTACACCCACATTCTTCATTGATATCCTTCATGAATTTTGTAAAAATTGACTATAATGATTAGACATAATGGAATCAAATATATGATTCAACATGATTTCACTAATAGTATTCAATTAAATATACCAATAATTATATGAGAAAGTTAATAATTATAAAAATTCCAAAATAACTATTATTTATTAATGAACCATCCAATGATAAAACATGCAATGTCAAACATAAATAGGAATCTTATTGCATATCACCCATGATCAAGAAATATAGTTCATAAAAATATAAATCCCCTGTCAAACAACTATATGATTAAATATATGTAATCCTACTATTTATTTATATAACATTTCTTTTAAATTGTAAAATAGAGGATCTTTTAATGTTTAGTTTCATCGAAAAAAGGTACATTATACATGAAAACATAAAATGTTCTTCTAATCCATATAAAAGGATTCATCATAGGTTTATCATAAGTAAATTTTTTAAATCTCATAACCTAGGGATATATATCAAAAGAAAATGTGAGCATAAGGCCCATTAATGGAATGAAATAGAAAACATTAACTTCTGATCTTGAGAATTATCAAAGTGAACATTAGTAATTCATTAGAAAATAAAAAACATAAGAAAATCAGAGTAAGAAGAAAATGAATCATAAAATTGAAATATAGATACACCATTTAATTTATTCCTTAATAAACATATCAACAAGGTTTTCCACATAGGATTAATTAATATAACCAACATTATTCAATGAGGTATCATAAAACATGTGATATATAGAGATTAAATTCACTACCAAATGCATTGGATAATTATTAGGTCACACTATTCATATATAATAATTAATTCGAACCATATATATCATAATGAAAAATTGCAGATATAATCTATAGAGAACAAAAGAAATGGGGTCATATCCATATTATGACTTATTAAGAATTTAATAAGACAAATTCAATATGTATTTTTTAATCCCATGGAAAGGGTACGAGGGTATAATTAATGTTAATAAATGAATAATTTATATCATTTTGAAATCCATGTTAATACACAATGAAAATAAAGGCATCTTGGAATTCAAAAATAGGAAACAAAAAATTTAATTTTTCTTAACAAAAGAGAGAAATTTTATGAAGACAATTTGGAAACATAAGGGTATAAAACATGGTTTCTGAAAATTGTAAAGGGAGAGGGGGAATGGGTATCCCCTTAATAAAATAATACAAATATAATAAAGGAAGAATAAAATGTATATAGAACAATTTTTTGAAAACGTCAATGTCATACCACAAAAAAGGGAACTTTGATTGAAAACAGAAGTTATGATTTCCCTTAACTTCAAGAGGAACTCATAAACACAAATACTGGAAACTATTGGGATTGAAAAAACCCTAAAAAGGATTAGGGAACGTAGTCGAATCATGAAAACATAGTGAATGAATTGGTAATAAAATCTAATGGATAAATGGGGGGTATTTATAGAAAAATAGAAAGACATGTTGATTATTTCCTTATCCACCTAGGTAGTTGTAAATGAAAAAACATGTCCTAGACCATTGTATTTTCCCATTCTATTAGAATCATGAGAAAGAAATATAATGTTATTTTTACCCTCAAGAGTTTAAGAGTATTTTATAATACTTATCACATCATTATGATGTAACTATGATGTAAATAAACAATCTAAAAAACTCAAAATGCATTTTTTACATTTGACAATGAAATAATGCATTTTTGAAAATATTCATAAATTCCCCATTACATAATTTGAAAATGATGATTTAAAAAAATTTATTTTATCATATTTGTTCTTTAAATATTTTAATTTTAACTTAGAAATATAAAAAATACTTATTTATTAAATATAATAGTAGATTGAAAATGAATATTTAAATTGCTGACACCGGAAAAAAAAATTCAATTATATTTTATGAAGAATGATTTTTAAAAAACAATTTCATTATTATAAACATTGTTCATAATAATTTATTTTATTTTAATAATTATATATTTTCTAAAAAGTAAAATTTAAGTCCAAAAAAATCAATTTATCACATTCATCATATTTTATGAAAAACTAATCTCAAAATGGAATTTGTAGAATAATGATTTAATTTATATATTATGATTATAATATATATAAATAAGTACTCATATCATAAGACATTATAACACCAGAATAATAACCTTGGTAAAGGTGTGAAATGGTGATATATTAAGGGAGTAGCTTGAATAACATCACATGAGTGGTAATTTCCGTTAAATTGAAATACTTTGGTAAGTGATTATGTTCAAGACCAATGTGTTGATGATCAATACGGGCTTGGTCATGAGTGAATCCATTTGACGCTTCCTCCCTCACATGTTTTAGAAAATGTACATCATACAACAAAACTCTACTAGTTGAGTCCAACATTTCATCTTTATCTATTTATTTTTCTTTTTAATGTCTACTTATAAATAGTAAATATAATGTTAAAATTTTAATAAATAGTGTCAATCTAAATGTTCATATTGACCAATCGTCACAATTGACCAAAAATCATGTATGAGTCAAATGAAAAAGTCCAAATTTTCTATATAATTATTTACATTAAACAACTTGGTTTTATTGTGAAAAAAATAATATAACAATCATTTTTTAGAAACAAATATCATTCAAATAATTTTGGGTCATTACATTCGTCCCCCCATATGAAATTTCATCCCTAAAATTTCAACTCATTCTGTTAGTTGAGAAATGTTGTCGGTACTTGTGTCTCAATTTTTCTTCTAGTTCCCACATAACTTCTTCATATTTTTGGTTCCTGCACAAAAATGTGATTAGGTGGGTGGTCAGGTTACATTGAACCTTCTCTATAAATTCCATGATATCCACCGACTATTCCTCATAAGAGTGATTATGTTTCAGTTGTAAAACCTCTAGATTTAGTATATGATAAGGTTCAGGTATGCACTTACTCAAAAGAGATACATGGAAAACATCATAAATAAGATATTGGTTTGGTGGAAATTTTATCTTATAGGCCAATGGTCCCATGCTATTAGTGATTTCAAAGGGGCCAATGTACCTAGGGATAAGCTTCCCCTTATTCCAAAACAGTATGAATCAATTATAGGTTGAATTTTTAAGGATCACATTGTCACCATCATAAAACTCCATGTCCCTTTTATGGTTGTTAGCAAAACACCTATGCTGACTCTTATAAGCTTTTATATATTTTTAGATTTTGTGGACCATTTTTGACATCTCATGTACAAGATCATTCCCAAGATTAATTCTCTCACCTGATTAATCTGAATAATAATATGATCTATAATTATTTCCATATAGAGTATCATATGGTGTCATTTGAATACAAAGATGAACAATTTTGTTGTATGAGAACTCAAATAATGGGATATGTTGATCCCATACACCTTTAAATTCTATTGAGCATGTTCCCAGCTTCTCCTTGAGTGTTTTAACTATCCATTTAGATTAGAAATTATTTTAAGGGTGTTCAACCTTACTGACCATCCATTTTCAATTTATATAATTTTGAATTCTTTTAAAAAATATTGATGTGAACCATGGATCATAGTCATAAATGAAAGAAATTTCCACTCATTATATCCTTACAACTTATTTCCAATATCATGGCATGTTGGTGAAGAGATAATTATTCCCAGATAGAGATTAATTGGGGGACATGGTGAGATGGTCCCCTATAACCCATATCACATTTATTCTTATGTATTTACTAAAGAGATCATAGACAATGTACACAAAGTTATTTTCATACATTAATGATGGTATGGGTTGTGGATGTAATACCCTTATAGTAATTTTTCTCTCTTCCTTCACTTTTAACACACCAAGAACCTTATAGTGTAGTTGGATGTCTCCCTTTTCTTGTTATCCCTCCAATAATGATAAAACAGGTCCCCATATATTTATGTTTTCCAATATTTATAAAGAATATATAGAGATGATCTTCACCCATTACCTCCCTATTTAATTATGGAATTTATGGAAGACATATCCAGGTACAAATTTTCTATACACTCTATTATTCAAAATTGAACTCCGAAAATTTCCCATTATTTATATCCTCTATATTCTTCTATATCAAATGATATTCTCCCTGATATTTCCTAATCAGCTAGTGTAGTGATAGTTGAGAAATCATCTGGGATAGGGTTGACGATTTCCCTTCAATTATGTTTCTAATAAACAATTTTAGCAGGTCTTTAAGCAATGTATGTCCTTCAATCCTTATCATTCCCATCACAAAATGGTCTTTCAATCTTAATGCATTAACAAAATTGTTTTCTCATCAGTAATGATAATGAATGTGACAATTATTTTCATTAATAACATCAAACCATCTCATCTCTCCCATGTTGAATTCATTTTGAGGGAAAATATACATCATACACTAGTGGTCTAGGTGTATATCACATATATCCCCATAAAGATATTTCTTCAAAATAATCATAGAAAAAAAATTGCAACCATCTCTGGGTCATGTGTAGATTAATTATTCTCATGAGTCATTAACTATAGAGACGCATAACCAATAACCTTATTATTTTTTATGAGGACACAATAAATTCTTATCATAAATGAATTGCTAAAAAATATGAATTCTTATCTAATATAGGGTATATTAAACATGGATGCACTAAAAAACATCTTATTCATATATTTTAAACATTCTTCAAACTACTTCATCTCGATGTTCTTGAACCCTTTCGATGTTATCATGGTTAGAGGAATATAAATTCATGATTTTTTTTTTCAAAAACCACCAATTATATCTTTTTGTACCAAGGAAAATATGAACCAAATTTATAATTATAGTACATGTCCACCCTTCATAACCTTGGTCTTTTTAGGTTAACCTGATATTCCGTTATTTGTTTCAGTGTTTCTCAAGAAATAATCATAATGTAACAAATATTAATATTTTATAAACATTCAAAATAGAATCTCCTTCCCAAGAGTTTTCAATATAAACCATAGATGATCCTCATGATCCTAACTAATTTTAAAATATATTAGAGTATCATCAATAAAAAATACCACAATATTGCCAAGGTAGTCTTGAGAGATTCTATACACAAAATATATAAAAATAGCACCATCATTAGTTAATCCAATGGGAATAACCAAATCTCTTAATTCACATTAATTGATCGAATATAAGTCTTTATAATATCTTATTAACCCTTCCACAATTGATTATAAAATGATCTAGAATCTGTCATGGAGAAGAATTGATCCACATGAATGTGGAAAAATAAATCATCAATCCTTTTAAGAGGGTACTTTTTCCCAATGTGATCCCGTTAAGTTATATATAATCAATGAATAGACACATTGTGACATCCTTATTTTTCACAAAGAGAGAATGTTCTCCCCTTGAAGACACACATGATTTGAATAAACACCATCATTAAAAGATAATGGAATTAATTATTTAACTACTGTAGCTTCACATTTTACATTCAATATGGGGTCTTTGATATTGGCTTAGATCCAGTCATGAGATTATTAAAGACCTCTACCACTCTTTCTGGATGAGGTCCATGGAACATCTCAAAAAATACATCAATATATTCCTGAATGATGGGGGCACAGTCAATTCATAATCATTATTTTATTTGACTATTTTCACTGATAATCCCCATAAAGTTTCTTCATGAGGTTCATCTATGAAAATATGAGGTCGATATATCTATCCTTTATAAACAACTTTAGGTTTTTTATTCAAGACCACCAATATTTACTTGATTCTACTATTGATATTAAGAATATACATTGTGAGCGAGTCCACCCCTTTTATAATGATGAAGTTTCTCATGGGAATGACTACTATATTTATGGTGACATTTTTCTCACGAATGTGAATACTAGAGTTTTAATGAAATTTTTATTCTTAGATATTTTCTCTAATAATCCAGAAATTTAACTCAATATCTAAAAGTTTATGTATTGATTCTATATTTTTTGAAAGTGTGGAGTAAATAAAGGATTGAGTATGACCTGTTCAGACAATGTACTCACTATATTTGAGGTAAAAAAATGAGTACATTCCACCATAACATCCTAATAGAAAAATCCCAACCATGCTCGCTTATCCTATGCTGATGTTGATGGTGATTCACCACCATTAACATCATATTTTTATAGTTATTGTTGATGTTTACATTTTAACCACACATGAATAATTTGAATTAAGGAAGGTCCCACATCATCTTCCATTTTTTTGTTAGTATTGAGTTGTTGAGGAATCACCTCAATATGATAGTTTCATATAATATGTTGATCTTTTAAACATATGTATCTATTTCCAATCTTGATAGAAGTAGTTCCTTGATTTCATATTCACACATTTTTTAACATTTGGAATGTTTCACTATCATTCCATCTATTCCATGATAAAATTTACTCTATCACAATGGATCCATTGATATTTTCTTCCCATTTGATTTGTGGGTCTACTAGGACTCACCGAACACTGGATCAACCTTCGAAACACTTTGAATTATCTTATTATAACAATCATTGTCTTGATTGGAAATATTTTCTCATAATGGTTCCATTTCCACTGAAGAACCAAACAACCGTTCCATTAGGATCCATGAAAATGTTATAGTTGTAGCGATAAAGCCTTATAAATTTCATCTAATAGCTTCTAATAGATTCATTTTCCTTCCAATTTACATATAGTAATTTCTAATCCATTTTTATTCACATATAATTGGGGAAATATTTTTTGAAAAAGGACCCCCTTATTAGGACCCAGTCTTGATGTACCTAGAAATTATATATCTTTTTCAAAATACATAAAACATTATAAAAAGTGACACCTGAAGACCATAGATGCTCAGTAAGGTTAAATAAGGGAGACATGTAAGCATAATAATTATAATAAAGGTATCAGAATGTGATCATAATAATATATGATGATACCCAACATATAATGAGAATATAAACATGAATCATGGAATAGATCTTGACAGCTCATAATATATTTATAATATGGAAATAAAGAAAAGAATCACTAAAATAAATACATAGGAATAAAACATGGAATTTTTGTAAACACATAAGGATATATAATGATTTCCATAGTAGTAAAGTCATTACTACCATGTCCATAATGATGGACAATGTCCATAACTAAATTGGATTCACACCCCATTACATCCCAATTATATTGAACCATGTTTATTCCTCATTCATTTCCATTATTACTAAATTGATTTCACTCCTTGTTCCATCCATATAAGGACCCAACATTAAAACCATAAAAAATCATTAATTAAATGAATAATTCACATTGGATATCTTTTGAGGTTAAGAGTTTCAAATAATTAGAACATAAATATTACATCTCAATGATTACTAAGTAGACACATCTTCTCAGTTTTCATTTTTATCACAAAATAAAATCTATTGAAAAAAATTTCATGTCTAGTACCATGTTTTTGATAGAATTACATATCCTTGATCCCATCCTTGAACCTATTAAACTTTATGTCATGTGAAAAACATTTCAAAATGACGGGATGAGCATAAAAAGTATAGTAAGGGATATAAATATACGGAGAGAAAACATTAGTCCATGTATACAAAAGAATCAATGAAATCATACATTACTCATAAAACATAAGCACTTTAACATACCTCACAAAATCAGAAAATTTATGAATAACTCATAGAAATCATATGACATGAAGGTATCTTGATTCATTCATAACATTATTACGTATGGAGTAATCCTCATGGTTACGTTTGGAATACCCATCACAGTATATTACCTAAATCTCATTAAATAAACTTTAATGTTTAACTCCTTCGTTTTACCCAATTCATTAGAGAGCTATATTGGGCTTACCCTCCCTTATTTTATCACGGAACCATCAATATTCATGAACAATTCCCTAGAACCATAACACAGTCGTGTCACATAAAACATGAAAAAATTAAACATAACATTTCCACATTTCAATCAAAAGATATCAATATAACATATTGATATAATAAAAGCATTATCAAAACCATTTTAAATACAAAAATACAGAAAAAAATGGTATTTATTTTTTATTTTAAAAATTTTATGGCTTGTAGGGGAATCCAAAACTCAAATAATGGTCACGGCAGCAGATTAGACGTTGCCGCCACATACATGAGGATTACTCCAATACCTCATTGAAAAACCTGATGACGTCACTTTAAAAACAGTAAATGAGTTGATGAGAGATTAAAAGGGGATATCATCAATTGGACATAAAATTTACATTAATAAGGATATATAAGATCATATCCCAATATAATAAGTTTTAAATTAAGACACCTAATAAAAAAGAATTCTTTTAAAAATGGGAGGGTAAAAGGTTCCCTTACCAATTTTTGTAAAAATTGAAACGTACACCGCATGAAAGAAAAACTATAAAAATTTGATGTAAATACCAATAAATTAATATATATTACATAAATATTAGAATAATGTGTAGTATATACACCACTAAAAGGAGATAGTGGCAAATATAGCATGAATCTCACGGGAAAAAAAGTGAGATAAAAACTCCCATACCTCATTGAAATCAATCAAGTCGTATGACCAAAAGATAATAAGAACCAAATGAATCATAAAATACCATGTATATAAATAGAATCATGATAATATATATGAAATGGTTGTACAAAATAAACCACATGCAATAAATAATTGGCTAACAGTGGAAATCTCATGGAATTAAAAGTGATATAAGAAACCCCTTTACCTCGTTGTAATCAATCAAGTCATATGACCAAAAGATAATAAGAACCAAATGATTCAAAGTATACATGAATATAAATAGAATAATTATAATATATTTCAAATTTCAGTATACATCACACCACATTCAATAAATAATTGGCGAACAATGGAAATCTCACGGAATTAAAAGTGAGATAAGAAATCCCCTTACCTCAAGTCTGACTTGTCTTGTTTGATTCATTATATTCCTGAATAATAAACTTTTGTCAATTTATAATTTCTTAAGGAATTAAATTAATGTTTATTATTCAATTAATATCACATATTATCATGTAATAATAATTTGTTAATTATGTGATTCCATATCATACGTTTTGTCGATGTTCAGTACATGAGTCAATATTGAACTTGTTTGAAGAGAATTGTCAATGTAGTTATAAGCGAAACATCTCTAGAATGGTGTTCATGATTTAAATATCATATATATCTAGTATATATGTGTTTAATAATATTCCATAATGCATGTAGATATGAAATGAAATCTACCATCCATGGAGACGGTAGGCCGTACCTACGCATGTACTGTACATTCATTTATTTGTTATTTTAATGGACTTTAAAACTAAATTAGACATAGATATATTATAATTCCAGTATAATATATATTTTATATAGTTACCATAAGTTAATTAATTACATTCTTTATAAATTCCATGTTTGGAATGAATGAGTCACATAATTTGAGGGGTGGTTGGTCCACACTTCCTCAGATTAAATTATCGCAGTCCCACAACATGAAAAGAATAAAGATGTGATTTAAAAATAAAATTCAGAAGCATATAAAAAATATAAATACAATATATATCATATATAGAAATAGTGACATCATAATGTCCACCATTAAAAGTGTTAATATAATATTGAACTATCATCGTTTCGTGAGGCAGTAATTCTCAACCCACAGAAACAGTTTGTTTTTTAACCATTAGACTGAGGTGTGTGTAAGTGTAGGTAGAATAATTATAATAAAAAAATCCTAGTATATTAAGTATAATGTTTTTTATATGGGATAAAATAATAAGATTATTGTGCTGAGTGAAAAAGGAAAATAAAAGAAAGACACTCGAGAGAAGACATTACCTCTAAATCGGGTATCATTTTTTGATTTGAGCCAAAGGCTTCCTTGGAAAGACTTATGCCTAAAGTGAGGCTTTTATGATTAAGAGAGGGATTTGAAGAGATAATATGAGTAGAGTGTGGATTATCCAAGGGCTTGAGAGGTGTGGGTAAGAGGGTAGAGGTGGGGGCCTTTTATAAGAGGGAGGAGGGTTACTTTTTGAATGTCTTGAAATGCTACTTTATTATAAAATGATTTTCGGATTTTGAAGGTCCCAAAATGATATATTTCTAGTATAAGGTAATAAGGGTTCTAAATCCACCCATAAAATAGGTTTTCTACACGTGAACGTTGTATATTTTACCTTATTATTTCATTTTATTTAAATCGTTCATTAATAAGGTAATCACTACATCATCATGGTGTCATAAATAAATTTTTCATTTAATGTCTAAAAATTATAAAATGAATATCATGTTATAGGAAATATTCTTATCATTAATATGACTATTTATAGTCTAATATATCATTTATGTAAACAAAATTAAAATTGTTTTACTTAGGATATACAAACCATTGTTATATTTCTCTTCTTTAAAAAAAATAATGTTTTAATGTCACTATTACACCTATGTGACTCCATGGGCCCTCAAGTTAGGTAAAAAGATTCCCATGGTTGGACATGACTAAAACAAGAGGATTTGGACATATTTTTGTGTAATTTTATATAATTATGATATTATTTTATTACCCTTAACTACCTGATTACTAATTAATCATGATAATTAAAGATAATTATCGTCGTAACTAATCATAATGTCCAAAAAACAAAAAGTACTAATTATCTAATTTGGACCATCTGATTATAAATATGGAATATATTTTACCAAATTCCAAACACAAAAATTTCAGTAATTAAATTAAAAATAATTCACGTCGTCACAACCAATGACGTGTTTTTAAGAAGTAAAATTTATCAAATGATTGACTTGTTTTTAAATCCAATTGAAAAGTGAAAATACATCCAATGAACAAAATAGTATTAAGTGATGAAAATATTATTTAATTACAATTTAAATCCAATTAAAAGGAAAATATATCTATATAATTAAATTAGATGAAAAAGCAGCTTTGAAGTAAAATGCAGTATTTTTCACTATTCATTAAAAATTAACATTTTTCAGAAAGATACAAAAAATTTAACCAAAGTAAATTTGATATTCCAAATTAAAAATTGATGTCTATATTAACAAATTCAAAACATAGAAGTTGACTTTTTTAATGTTATAATTAATTCCAACTATCAAAACAAATAGCATGTTTTTAAGAAACAATATCTCTCAAAATATTGACACTTGTTTATGTCCAATTTCAAAGTGATATTAATTCCAATGAACCCCATTGGATTAAATGGTAAAAATATATTTTAAATACACTTTAATCCCAATTAAAAATATAATCTGACCATATAAATAATTTAGATTAAAAGGAGGCATTGAATTAAAATATTGCAATTTTCACTAAATTGAACTTTATCGAAAAAATAACAAAAATTTACACAAAGTCCATCTTTATTTCCAAATTCTAAAGAAGGATTTTATTTTTTCAAATATGACAGAAAAAATTGAAAAAAAGTAGTTTAAAAAAGTGTTCTCTATCAAAAGGAGGTTAATCTACATTTTAAAGAATATTAGAATATTTATTCATAAAATTGGATTCATTCGCATTTTATGCCACTATAATATATTGGGTAATTGTTAAAATATATAACAAACATATACAATCATTTTTTAGTTAGTTATGTTCATTCCTGCCATTACAATGGCTACTCATTAACTACAATTAAAAATAATATTATTATATTATTATTGTGCAACATAAAATTTTAAATAAACTCATTATTGCGTATTGGTTACACCATCGAACATAGCTATCCATTTAAAGTGATATTAAAATTTTTTCAAAAGATTTAATAAATATGAATATTTAATATTCATTATTTACCTGGGATGTTACATCCTTCCCCTATTTTTGGGAATTTCATCCTCTCAATTTAAATATTGGGCTCAGAAACTTCATTGAAAGCCCCACATCGAAAAAGGAGTAGAAAACTATCAATTTAAAAGGAAGAAATGGAAGTAAAAGGTCACATGATTTAAACCATACTTTGATTCCATGAAAACATATATATGGAGGAGAAAACAAGCCATCATGTTCTGATAGAGAGTGATAGAAAACATGTTTAGGAGAAATTTATCCAGTAGAAAATAACAACCTTATGATAGGTTGAACAATATTTGATTCCCCGGTATGAAAAGAAAAAATATAGCGTTTTTGTTTTAAGTTACTTTTCATTGAGGAATTTATTTATGAGCTTAACTAAATCATAAGGATACATACATACTTGTCATGTAGACTTTCATCTCTTACTATATTTCTTACACAAACTCATATTTTCTCCAAAAGATGAGTATTTATGATGACTTTTTCACTTTAAGAGCACAATAATCAACTTCTTGAGAATCACCTAATCCACAATAGATGAACTATATATTTCCCATGTCTTTAGACCTTAAACAAAACCAAAAGTGTTAGTACAAGATCATATAATCCCCAAAAGGATAATTCTTTATAAAAATAAATAATACTCTTAATCTCTAAAATTCAACAAAAAGAACCCAAGGATCAAGAAAGACCATAAAATAAACAACTATCCATAAAATTCCTCAAAGTAATCAAAACTAAGATTGAAACTGAAATCTTTGAAGGATTTAATCATATAGTCTTCCAAGGTAAATCTTAACATTTATCTCTAAATAAAATCAGTTACTCTTAAAGTCTCATACTGAAAGGTAATTAACCTAATCACATATCCTCCATGATAGGTTAATCATTTCCATAGATAACCCAAAATAAGCGTATTCCTGATTCATAAGATCATATAACTAAAAAGAACTAGCCATACTAACCATGGAAATCATGTAGCCTAGTGGTAGGCGATACATACCAGTCACCCTTTGGTTACAGGTTCGATTCCAGCAGCTTCGTCCAATGCGATAGGTTGTTACATGGTTTGCGTGTTGTCCCTTTTCAAAAACTATATAATTTTATAACCTTCCCAAAAAGAGATAAATTCATCAAAAATAACCATATCATATTTTAACTTCAAAGGCTATCTAATAACATTACTTTTTCATCCCAAAATGTATTAACCAGTAATTTTTTCATATTCAAGGATCATATAAACCTAAATGGGTCTTTATAACTATATCCACAAAAGAAACGATATTTATTCCTTGAATAAAATTTTCATATATCAATCATCATGGTTATAAATACTATAAAACATATTCTAATGTAATCCCATAATCATAAGAGCTTTAATAATTTTATGAATTTCACCATCCTAAAATATACCACAACTCTTGAATCCCTCATATGTTGACTTCTTACTAACTCAACATTATTCATGATCTATTAACCATTCCGTTCCAACTTATCCTGAAATACTTATTTCCTACAAAAAAATCATGAATTATATCCTAATATTTCAATAATAGGAAAACATATGTTAAGAAATAATCCATACATTTCATTGGTTATTGTCAGTTTCTTCATCCTCAATCAGAATGGCATTAGGTATTGGTAAATGAATATTTGTATGATCAGGGTGATCCCAATCTGGAAACTTCTTCGTAGGACATGGGTTTTCATAATGACCATGCACACCACATTTAAAACATTCAATTGATCCTTTAGAAAGAACTTTTTTCTCATTCCTAGAGTCAACTAGATGTTTCCTTTTTTCCATTGCAGGTTCTTATTTTATAACATTCATTTCCACATCTATAGTATATTTCTGTCCCTTTGAAACATTTTCCTAGGTGTTTCTTTCCACGTCACTGATACATTGGTTTTTGAACATTCATACCTTCATTATTATTACCTAAAATTCTGTAGGGATTTTTTTCTCACATATATGATGTCTTAAAAAATCACTAACGTTTAGGTGGTCAATCATGACTATAGATAGTTGGTTGAGAATAACCAGAAGAGTTCTCATTGCAGCTCCTATATCCTTCGGTTTCTCATTCAGAAAACTGTCACAGTTTTCATCACATCCACTGTTACTTTTTGGCCTGCTAGATTCAGACATTTACATAAACCAAAAAGGTCAATGTGAGTATATCAGTATAATAATCATATAATTCTAAGATATAATTATTCATGTTATCTTAAACTCATTCACTTTATCTAAAAAAATATGACTCTTCCTGAAATCGTAACCATTATGGTATTGTCACTAATGCTTAAAGAATACCCTAACCTCTAATGTTATCTAAACCGACCACTGATACCATCTATTAGGATCTGGACTAAAAACATTACATAATCAGGAATTAAATGAGTAATTCACATTGAGGATATTTTCAGGATTAGAGTTTCAGAGAATTAGGACATAACTATTACATATCAATGATTACAAAGTAGACACAACTATTCATTTTCCATTTTTTTCACAAAATAAATACTATTAAACATAAGAGTCATGTCTAGTTCCATGTTTTAGAAAGCATGGCATTTCCTTGAACCCATCCTTGACCATATTCCACTTAATGACCTGTGATAAACATTTCAAAAACATGGTATGAGCATAAAAAGCTTAGTAAGGGATATAAAAATGAGGAAAGAAAACATTAGTCCATGTATACATAATAATCAATGAAATCATACTTTACTAATAAAACAGAAGCACCATAAAATACCTCATGAAATCATAATATTTATGAATAACTCATAGAAATCATAAGACATAAATGTAACTTGAGGAATTCATAACATTCTTACATAGGGAGTAACCCTCATGGTTACGTTTTTAATAACCATCAAAGTGTATTCCCAAAATATCTTTGGAGAAACCTTAATGATTAACTCCTTAACTTTTCCAAATGCATTATAGAGCTATATTGGGCTCACCTGCCCTTAATTTATCACAGAACCACCCTTCTTCATGAACAGTGCCCATGAACCATAACATAATCGTATCACATAAAATAGGCATAATGGAAACATAACATTTCCAGATTTCAATAAAAAGATAACAATACAACACATTGATATAATTAAAACATAATAAAAACAATTTTCAATACCAAAATAAAGAAAAATGTGGTATTTATTTTTCCTTTAAAAAATTTTATGGCTTTTAGAGGAAGCCGAAACTCTAATAATGGTCACAGCGGCGGAGAAGTCATTGTCGCCGCATACATAAGACAAAAACATTCCCTTTTGTTTTTTAGTAAAAATATTCATGTAAAAATATTAATTTTTAATGAAATTAGAAGTCAAAAGGGTTTATTATACAACTAATAAAATAAGGTCGTATATAAATTGATGTATGCCTCAACAGAATGAGATTGAGATGAAGTCCCGTACAAAGACGGTATCCTAAGATTAAGGATAAATCAATTACATAATTAAGTGTGACAAACAAAAATACACCCAATATAAGTGTATATTAGGTGTAAAAAAATAATAGGTCATCCACACATATTCCTATCATGACATAATCAAGAAGTAGAGGTTTAACCCAAATAATTGAAGTTGGGTTAAGAAGTTCCCTTCCAGAAATTTGAAAGCCTAACGGCATCACTGTGAAATTCAGTAAATGAGTTGATTAGAGATAAAAATGGTATCTCATAACTTAGACATAAAATTTATATTAATATGGATATATTAGAACATATCCTAATATAATAATATGTAAATTAAATGACCTAACAAAATATGTCTTTTAAAAATAGGGGGTGAAGGGTTCCCTTACCGATTTGGGTAACTTTCTAAACGTACACCACATTAAAGAAGGACTATACAATGTTGATGTAAATTCCCCTAAATGAAGGTATATTAAACAAAGAGTACAATAATGGGAATTACATACACCACTAAAAGGAGATAGTGGAAAATATAGCGTGAATCTCACGGGAATAAAAAGTGAGATAAAATCCCATTACCTCGTTGTAATCAAGAAAGTCGTATGACCAAAAGATAATAAGAAACAAATGAATCATAGAATACCATGAATATAAATAGAATCATGATAATATATATCAAATGGTTGTACACAATACACCAAATGAATTAAATAATTGGAGAACAATTAAAACCTTAGGGAATTAAAACTGAGATAAGAAATCCCCTTACCTCGTTGTAATCAATCAAGTCGTATGACCAAAAGATAATAACAACCAAATGAATCAATGAATTAAATTAATAAAAAAAGAATCAAGATAATATATATCAAATTTACGTAGAAAATACACCACCTTAAATAAATAATAGGCAAACCATGGAAATCTCACAGAATTAATAGCGAGATAAGAAATCCCCTTACCTCAAGTCCGACTTATCTTGTTCGTTTCTTTATATTCTTGAATAATGAACATTGATCAATTTAAAAATTATTAAGGACTTACTTTAAAGTTTATTATTAAATTCATATCAAATATTATCATGTTATAATAATTATTTAATTATGTGTGTTCATATCATATGTTTTGTCGATGTTCGGTGCATGAGTCAACAATGAACTTGTTTGAAGGGAATTGTCCATGTAGTTATAAGTACATCATATCCAGAATGGTGTTCATTATTTAAATATCATATATATCCAGTATATATATGCTTAATAATATTCCACAATATTTGGAGATAAGAAATGAAATGTACCGTTCATGGAGACGGTAGGTCGTACATACGCATGAAAACTACTTTCATTTTTTTGTAATATTAATGGACATTAAAACTAAATTAGACATAGATATATTATAATTATAGTATAATAAATATGTTATATAGGTAAAATATGTTTATTAATTACATTATATATAAATTCAATGTTTTTTATGAACGAGTCACATCACATGAGGGGGCGGTAGTCCACACTTCCTCAGATGAAATTATCGATGTTCCACAACCTGAAAAGCATAACGATGTGATTTAAAAATAAAATTAAGAAGAATATAGAAAAAATAAATACCATATATATAATAAATAAATACAGTGACATCATAATGTCCACAATGAAATATGTTAAAAGAATATTGGACAATCATCATTTCGTGAGGCAGTAATTCACCACACTCAGAAACAATATGGTCTTTAACCATTAGATGTAGGTGTGTGTATGTGTAGGTTGAATCCTTATCATAACAACATCCTAGTATATTGGAGACACTGGGGTTATTATGAGATCAAATAATAATAAGATAGTGGTGAGTGAAGAAGGAAAATAAAAGAATGAAACTCGAGAGAAGATATTACCTCTAAATCGGGTAACTCTTTTTGATTTGTGCGAAAGGCTTCTTTGGAAAGACTTCTGCCCAAAGTGTGGAATCTTGGAGTAATAGAAGGATGTGGTAAGATAATATTATTATATTTTAGACAATAAAAGTCCCTGGGATGTGTGGATAAGGGGGCTTATGTGGGGGCCTTTTATAAGATTGGGAGGGTCACTTTTGCAAAGACTTGAAATGTTACTTCATTATAAAGTGGTTTTCGATTTTAAAAGGCTCAACATGATATATTTAGGGGATAAGGTGATAAGGGCTAGAAATCCACCCATACAATAGGTTTTAGACAAGTGTAAGTCTTATATTTTACCTTATCTGTTCATTTTATTTAAATAGTTCATTAATGAGTTAATCACTGCATCATCATGGTATCATAAATAAATTTATTTATTTAATGTATAAAAATAAAAAAATCATGAAGTAGGAAATATTTTTATATTTCCAATGAATATTTATAGTCTAAGTGGTAATTTATCTAAAAAAAATGAAATTTTTTTTACTAAGGATATACAAACCATGTTTATTTTTCTCTTCTTTTTAAAAAAAATTACATAAATGTCACTATTACACCCATGTGACTCCATGGGCCATCAAGTTCGGTAAAAGGCTTCCCATGGTCAGAAATGACTGAAACAGGAGTATTTGGACACATTTTGGGGTTATTTTATATTATTATGATATTAT
Organism: Viscum album; assembly: GCA_963277665.1. Classification (NCBI taxonomy): domain Eukaryota; kingdom Viridiplantae; phylum Streptophyta; class Magnoliopsida; order Santalales; family Viscaceae; genus Viscum; species Viscum album. The sequence continues at coordinate 896,874,579 of OY728156.1, forward strand.
TTTATTATCTTTAACTACCCGATTACTAATTAATCATGATAATTAAAGATAATTATCATCATTACTATTCATAATGTCCAAAAAAAGAGTCATAATTATGTTAATTGTAACTTCTGATTAGAAATATGGAATCCATTTTACCAAATTCCTAAAATAGAAATTGAAGTAATGAAATTATAAATAATTCTTGTTGTCACAACCAAATATGGGTTTTTAAGAAGTAAAATTTATCAAAAGATTGACTTGTTTTTACATCCAATTGAAAAGTGAAATTATATCTAATGAACAAAATTGTAATAAGTGATAAAAATATAATTCAATTACACCTTAAATAAAATTAAAAGAAAAATATAACAATATTATTAAATTTGATGAAAAGGCAGTTTTGAAGTAAAATTCAGTATTTTTCACTATTCATTAAAAATGATCATTTTTCAGAAAAATACTAAAAATTTATCCAAAGTAAATTTGATATTCCAAATTCAAAAATTATTTCAATTTTACCAAATTCAAAAACTAGAATCTTAATTAATTAATTTTATAAATAAGTCTCACTGTCAAAGAAAATAGCATGTTCTTAAGAAACAATATCTATCAAAATATTGACACTTTTTTATGTCCAATTTCAATGTGAAATTAATTACAATGACCACCATTGGATTAAATGGTAAAAATAATATTTTAACTACACTTTAAACTCAATTTAAAAGATAATATAACCATATAAATAAACTAGATTCAAATGAGGTTCTGAATTAAAATACTGCACTTTTCACTAAAATGAACATTATCGAAAAAATAACAAAAATTTACACAAAGTACAATTTGATGTACCAATTATAAAAGAAGGATTTTATTTTTTCAAATATAACATATAAAATTTACATAAAGTAGTTTGAAAAAGATTTATTTATCAAAATAAAGTTAATCTAACTTTTAAATAATATTAGAATATTTATGCTTAAAATTGGATTCATTCACATTTTAAGCCTCTATAATTTATTGGGTAATTGTTAAAATATTTAACAAACATATATAATAATTTTGTAGTTAGTACTGTTCATTCGAACCATTACAAAGGCTAGGCATTAACTACCAATTTAAATAATATTATTATATTATTAGTGTGCAATGTAATATTTCAAAGAATCTCATTTTTGAATATTGGGTACTCCATCAAACATAGAATTCTCTTTATAGTGATATTAACATTTTATTCACAAAAATTAATAAATATTAAAATGTCATATTCATTATTTACCTGGGATGTTACAATCCATGTATTACTGAACTGAGTTCAATTCTTGTTCCTATCATATAATATTTAAATGAGGTTATTTCTCATTCCATAAATGTCTATATCATGAGATATAAATTTTTACCCAATTAATTAGATACAGATATAGGTCCCACCCATCTCATTATGAAATCATTCATACACATTCAAAATGATCATAAATAAAAAAATCATAACACATGAAATGAAATTACTATTATAACCATGTAATAATAAGATATAATGTTGGAGAATACTTGTTTTAAAATAATGTCATCATAAAAAACGGTGAAAATAATTGTGATACAAATTCAAATTACCCCTAAAATAGAGATGGGTTTCATAAACATTATTCCATTAAAACATTATCCATTCAGAGAAAGAATATGAATGGAAAAAATTAATAATTTCCCATGAAATTCATGTTTAACACAAATGCATTTTTATATTAGATGATAAGTAATTTTGAAAAATGTTTTTGATTTTTTTTGAGGAAAATATAATTTCAACATGAAAAAATTTCATTAAAACATAATCCTTTTTTTAAAATAATTTTATGAAAATAATATTGAAAAATTATAAACAATGACTTGAAAACCTTTTGGGATCCTTTTTCTTGAAAAAAATTTAAATTGAGCTTCAAAATATTTTTACAAACATTTTCCTGGAATATATATTAAAGGATATTGAAATAAATAAAAAAAATTAAGTCTATTTTAGTTGGAAATTACCTTCATAGATCATTTGAAGGAATTTCTGAAAACATGGTTTTCTAAATAAAAGAGATTTCCGACCAAGGAGAGAAACACAATCAAATTTTTATTTAAAATATTTCCTTAATTATATTTAGTACCAAAGAGTAAAAAAAAGGTACTAATACATGGATATTAATTAATAATTAGAGGATAAGAAAACTCATAAGTGTTCTTCATAGATTGATTATATGAATTCATTTAATAAACATAAACATTAACAATATAAAAAATCAATGAGACAGTTTCTATTTACAAATTCCAATTAGAAAGGTGGGATTATAGGCATCATGTAATAAAAATAACTTTCACAATGATTAGAATATTATGAAAATAAGGAGATTCCTGATACATCATTTAAAATTTCTATAAATACATCTCAAAACTAATTTAGGTTCAAAATAATTAATGAGTCACAAATAAGGAAATTTGAGACAAAACTATTATACTTATTTGGTAATAATTTAAACATAAACCCACTGAAATAAATATCATAAAATAGATATTTAAATACCCATAAAATTTATTTTATAACCATTTAATTTATCCATTGTAAGTATACATTCTACAGAATGTAATGGTTGTATAATAAATCATGTATCTAATGGAAATAAAAATATAGGTGAAATTCCCTTACATTTTGTCTTGACTATCTTCATACTCATACAATATTCCTATATAATAAATTTAATTTTATTATAAATATTTTACAGAATCATTATTTTAAATATAATTCTATATATAGTTTTATTAATAATTTATATTACCTTCTTGTTAACATTCCTTTGTTAATGTTTTACTTAGGGTAATATTCACTTTGTTCTGTGCATGTGTCATAATTTTTTATATATTAGGTCATAATAATTATATCACGATTTAAATAAATTTAAAAATTAATAAAATATAATTGATATAAAGTTTATTTTTATTATAATAATCTATAAAATATATAAGTTCCAAATTGAATACACTTTTTTTGGAGATGGTAAGTCGTATGTATGCATGAATGATGTTTCCATTTTTATTGACATTTAGAAAGGAGAAAATGAAAATGAAATATATGATTACATTGTTATATATAAAATTATTCTCATATAATTATTATACCATATATATTATATAAATTAAATTCACTCATATCTAATACATTCCATGTTGTGTGTAAAGGAATCAAATTGCTTTGAGGGGGCAGTAGTCCACATTTTCTCTAACCCAGTTATTGCATGTACACTAAATGGAATGTAAAAATCAATGTGATGAAAAAAGGAATATATAAGATTAATGAAAAAATAAATATGATATATGATCTATATACAATACTTATCACCATAAATTACATCATGATATACAATGAGTGAAATTGACCAATCATCATTTTGTGAGGTGGTATTTCACCTTACACATATAAACTATGTTCGTTATCAATTATATGGAAGTGTGTATATGTTAAGGTAGAACGAGTAATATTAAAACATACTAGTATAATGAATTTAATGGTTTTTTATAATATATTGGAATAAATTGAGTAGAAGGGTGGATAATGAGAATATAAATAATTAGGTTTAGAGAATGTGTTACCTATTATTCGGGTATCTCATTTTCGATTATTCCAAAAGGCTTCCTTGGATTGTTTTAGTACATAGGGATGGATTATAACAGGAAGTTATGGGTTTGTGGATGTTTATTATGTAGAGTGTGTATAATTCCATATCCTTAAAGATGGCATAATCTTGATTTATTTCAAGCATTCAAATTTAGGATCCTTTCATGTTTAGGGTTTATAGAATTAGTCTATAATGATTACTTATTAACTCAAATTTATACAAAGTTGATACCACTAAAATATTATCCACTTATTCCACAATTTAGAAATTTCAAAAGTATACATTATTTATTTTTCTTGATAGAAATTTTCTTGACATATTCTTTTATAATACGATCGTTATACCCTATGAAAACATTTTAAAAAACATAGTATGAGTACAAAAAACTCATTAAGGGATATGAAATAAGGAATGATATGTTAGTACATGAATATTTATAAACAATGATATCATAAGAATCTTGAATCACTAAATATAAATCATAAATCATAAAGGTATCTTGTGTAATCCATATCATACTTACATTTTTTCTTTTACAACTACACAGGGAGTAAGTTTCCTGGTTATGATTGGAATACCCATCACTATATATTCCACAAATTTCTTGTGATAAACCATATTTTTTAACACTATCTCATTACCCAATGCATTGGAGATATATCATGGGCTCACCCACCCATGTTTTATCATTAAACCACCTGTATATATAAGTAATGCCTAAGCACCATTATCCAAACACATTAACTAGAATAACAGAATAAACGTAAAGCCGAAATTAATTGTTAATTAATTGGCTAAAGATAAAGAGGCATGTAAATTAATCTGGTTATTGCAGTTGTTGTAGTTGTTCTAATTTGAGGGTAATAAAATTAGGGAAGTAAGCATGGTTATTTAATTTTGATAGCTTGCTGATTAGGTATCCATGATTGGAACCTACGAATAACAAATATGCCAATTCCATATGGATTACAAAACAGATTATGTGGGAATTTCAAAAGGGTTCTGAGTTACCCGCTTTCTTGTAAGGCGGAATGCCTTGTGGTTTGGAGCTCTGAGTGCTCATTGTGTTTGAAGGCTGAATGCCTTCTTAAAGTTCCGATAGCCCATTTTGTGATGTTTGTTTTCCTGTTGCTTGTGTTGTGATGTGAGCCTGGATGGCTGTTGTGATATGTGGAGGCATGGAGACTTGTGATTGTGGCAGCGGATGACGCCTAGTGTGGCGAGATACATCGGTTTCTGCATATGGGTGTCAGGGAGGACACCAGGGGTGATGGAATGGGTTGGATGTGGTTGCTAGTTTCTTGCAGTTTCCTTGAATGTTAATCTGCTTTGCTTTCCCCCACTACTCAAGGCAGCTGGTCTTGCTACCATTATTCTAAAGGATGTGAAGACGCACGGGGTATTCCACGTGCTTTCCTTGTTTAGCCTCTCGAGGGAGAATGGGTATATGATCTTTCTATAGGCGGAAAAGACTCGAGGGGTAATATATCTACTCACCGTGTTGAGCCTCCTTTGTGTTTAGAAGCATAGGATGTTTTTCTAGAATGCCTGGGAATGTGGAAAAGTAATTCTGTAAGGAATGTTTGATTAAATGGTGAAAATCCACGGGGATGGAGATACAGGAATTTAAAGGTGATTTGAATCTTAAAAAGGAGCAGTTGTTTTTGAATGTGATGCCAATTCAGTTTAATGTGGAATTGTTCATTATTAATTATTTTTTAAAGAATTAATTAACGTACAGTGGAACTGATAAAATGAGAATGGAGTAATCTAATAAAGCTCTTCAAATGGTTGTGTGCTTGTAGGATACCTAGTCTTTGAAGTAGCAGCCTGGAGTCTGAGAGACGTTAGCTGCAGTTGTATCTAAGACTAGGTAATGCCCATAGTTTGGATGTGAGTTACTTATATATTCTGTACTTTTTGTGTTTCTATACGCTACTCCACCCTGTCGGTAAGGGCAACTGACACCCCTGGGATTCTGAGCCCTAGGGGGTGTTTTCCCCAACATTCTGATGGGAGGTTGAATGGCTGACTACCCCCTTTGGCCCCGCTCTCTTCTCTTGGTAGATCATTGTGCTGGTAGGCACAGTGGTTAGTTTTACCCATATATGTGTGTAGAGGGCTGTGATGGCTTGTGGTTATTTCCCACACATATATTCTGGATATAGTATCCTATGGAATACTATAGGTGTAACGTGTATAGGCTGTGATGGCTTGAGGATCCTTACTCGGCGTATGGGATGTGATGGATTGAGGTATAATACTCGACGTATGATACACGTTATACGAGCTATGGTGGATCCCGGAAACTACCTGGTTACTTTGGTTGTGAGGATGGTGTGGTGCTTATCCCAGGTGTCTGCGGGCAAGCCTTTGGAGAGAGATGCACATGACGTATGTCGTTGGGGCAAAGCAGCAAACCAGTGGGGAAGTAGTAGCGGGGTACCCTTGAAATTCTTTATTGTATGCTATATTCTTGTATGCGTTACTTGGTGAGAGTAGCCATGGTGAGGTTGGGAACATAGTATACCTTTTTAGGTGACGAGTTAGTTTCACTTGTTGTTCACTGGGCTTTAGCATGATTTCTTTACCTTTGCACGAGAGGCTTGTGGAGGATCCTACTATGTATACTGTTATACTCACCCTATGTACATATAAACTGTTTTTCAGGTCACTTGGAGCAAGTTGGAGATCAAGCGGGTTACTACTAGATTGTGGTTGGAGGAGGAGTTGTTCGGGCTCGTGGTCGCTTCCGTTTTTCTTTCTTTTGGGTACTTTTAGTTTTCCCTTTCAGTTGTAGTACATTTGCATGACATTTCATATATGTAATTGGGTTTCTTTTATATTTCAGTTATCAGTTGGAGTTGGTTGGAGTCTATTCTATCTCTCTCTTCTGCATGTGTTCTCTTAGAGGGTAATGCCTCCCATTTGCGTGTGTATTATACCCTCGGTGCTAGTCGCCAACCCGGGGCCTAATGGAGGCGGGACTCGGGGGTCATTATCTCCCTTCTCACATTGACGGCCCAGGAGGGGTGCACTTTGTGGGGAGGGGGTCGTGACAGAGTGGTATCAGAGCTCTGGTTGAGGGATAGGATGGAGTTTGGAGTTAGGCACAGGTGAGGATGCATGGGATGGTAGGGAAACAGTGTCATTCATGTTTAGCAAGTGGGGTAAACACTGGAGACCGGCAGAGACATAGGCGTTCAGGGCCCCCTATGATCTGTTGCACGGACCTTTACATTTACAATGGCTACTAAACAAGTGATACCGATTGCAGGGTAGAGACCTAGGAAAGGATCATGCATCATTATTCTTTGCGCTTGTGTATGATTGGGTAGACCTTGGGATAGGTAACCTAAAATTAATAAAACAAAACAATTAATTAATTAATGTTGAGTCTTCCATATTCCAGGCTTAGGAGCTCTAACAGTTGTTATTTTACAGGTATGGCTCCAGGTCGACGTCCTCGTCAGGTTTGCGCATAAGGTGCCCAGCAGGCTGTTCCAGCAGATCGCCGCTGGGTAGAGGTTGACGATGATGACACTTAGAGGAAGACACTCCGAGAGTTCCAGCGCCAGAGTCTACAGAAGTACGAGGGCTCCGTTTCAGATGCAGTCACAGAAGACTGGTTGGAGGAGGTCGAGATAGGCTTCAGTTTGATTCGTGCGTGGAAGGAACACTGGGTGTCATTGGTTGTGACGATGTTGCATGTAGCAGCGAGACAATGGTGGTTCCTGTTCCTCGGGGATTGTTAGGAGTCAACGATCTCATGGGAGGAGTTTTGAGACAGGTTTAGAGTCGAGTTTCTTTCATTGACTGCGAAGGCATCCAGTCGCCAGGAGCTACTCACCCTTCGACATGGTAGCTCCAGTGTTTGAGAGTTTGGAATCCGTTTCAGGAACCTTCTACGATATGCTTCAGACCTGTTACCAGATGATGAGGCCAGGGTGAGGCATTTCGAGGAGGCTTTGCGTCCAGAGATCCAGCTCCAGGTCACCCCATTTATGCTGAAGACATAACTTGAGGTGCTGGCAAGGGCAGAGGTTGTTGAGAGGACTTTGACCAGGACCGGATCGTCACGAGAGGGGAATCTTCATGATTCCTCACGAAGCAGAGCTGTGGTCCGGGGTTCCCGGTTTTCAGGACAAAAGAGTTTCCGTTCACCTGGGGGTAGGTCCCAGCCCTTCCCATCTCGTATCTCCGGAGGCAGAAACTCTCAGGCCTATGCCAAGGGATCAGGCGCTTGTTTTTCTTGTGGTGGTCGTGGTCATCAGCAGCGGGAGTGCCCGACTTTTCAGAGCAGTCATCGTGCACCAGGCACTCCACTCCAGGTTCCTCCGTTGAGGCAGTTCCTTCCGAGGCAGCAGCAGCAGGTTGCACCAGCTATAGATCACCCGAGGGTAGATGGAGCAGGCAGAGGACAGCCCCATGACGCTCCCCGTCCTCAGACAGAAGAGTGTGGCCGTGGTGGTGGTCGTCATCAGAATCAGAGAGGCCGCGGAGGTGGTCGTGGTCAGCTTCATTCTCTAGCATTGCCATCCCCAGGCGAGCCAGACGTCGTCCGAGGTACCCTTTGCTTGTTTTATACCATGGTGTATGCCTTGTTTGATTCAGGAGAGACACACTCCTTTATATCCCCTACACTTGTCCACGCTTTGGGACTTGAGGTAGAGAGGCTTCCAGTGCCCTTGGCATTGACTATGCCAGTTGGAGGTCGAGCTAGCTTGTTTGAAGTATGTAGAGACTGTGAGCTAGTGTTGGGGCAGCACCGCTCTTGGGGAGATTTCCTATGTTTACGAATACAGCCATATGATGTCATCCTCGGCATGGATTGGTTGTATTCGGTGCTGGCTTTTGTGGATTGCTACAGGAAGAAGGTCGTTTTCTTTGATGAAGATAGAGAGGAAGTAGTGTTTGTTGGTGAGAGAGATCCTCAGATGAGTCATAGACGAGTTCCATCCTTATCATCCATGATGGCTGGGATGATGCTGAGTTCTTCAGAGGTTCAACAGTTGGCGTTTCCTAGGGTCGTAGAGGAGTACCCTGACGTCTTTCCAGAAGAGGTTGTATCCTTACCCCCTCGATGAGAGATCGAGTTTGGGATCGAGCTACAGCCGGGAGCGTCTCCTATCTCTATGTCTCCATATAGGATGGCCCCTTCTGAGTTACGAGAGCTACGTATACAGCTCGATGGTCTGTTGTAGTGTGGTTTTGTTCGGCCAAGTGTGTCACCGTGGGGTGCACCAGTTTTTTTTTGTGAAAAAGGCCGACGACAGTTTGCAGTTATGCGTCGATTATCGTCGATTAAACAAAGTGACAATAAAGAACCTCTATCCTCTCCCGCGGATTGATGACCTATTCGATCAACTGAAGGGTGAAAGTTGGTTTTCAAAGATAGACTTGCGATAAGGATATCATCAGATGCGTGTAAAGGATGAGGATATCCCTAAGAATGCTTTCCGCTGTCGTCATGGGCATTATGAGTTTGTTGTAATGCCATTTGGCGTGACAAATGCTCCAGCTGTTTTCATGGGGTTGATGAATGCTGTGTTCTGTGAATGCCTGGACAAGTTTGTTGTGGTTTTCATCGACGACATCCTTCTGTACTCCACATCTGAAGAGGAGCATGCAGAGCATCTACGAGCCGTTTTGGGAGTTCTTCGCCATCATCGGCTGTTTGGGAAGTTGTCCAAGTGAGATTTCTGGGATCAAGAAGTTCGTTTCTTGGGACATGTTGTGTCCCAACAGGGAGTGGCTGTGGATCCTTCGAAGATAGAAGCAGTGGTGTCTTGGCCAGCCACCAAGACCATGTCAGAGGTGCGAAGTTTCCTTGGTCTCGCAGGCTACTATAGGAGGATTGTGGCTAATTTCTCCCGATTTGCGACTCCTCTGACAGCTTTGACCAGGAAGGATCAAGCGTTCATATGGACTGATCAGTGTCAGACAGCTTTCGAGTATCTAAAGGAGAAGATGGTAAGTGCTTCAGTCCTTTGTCTTCCAGCGGAGGGAGTCCAGTTTGATATTTTCTATGATTCTTCACATCTGGGGATAGGGTGTGTTCTCATGCAGCAGAGGTCTGTTGTTTCTTATGGGTCTCGGCAGTTGTGTCCCCATGAATGCAACTATGCCACCCATGATCTTGAGTTTCCAGCCGTGGTGTTTGCGCTGAAGTTGTGGAGACATTACCTCATTGGCAAGTGCTTTGTGGTTTTCACCGATCATAATAGTTTGAGGTATGTTTTCTCTCAGCGGGATTTGAACTTGCGGCAGCGTCGGTGGATGGAGTTCTTGCAGGAATACGAATTTGAAATATCGTATACACCTGGGAAGGGAAATGTTGTTGCTGATGCACTAAGCCGAAAGTCACGTAATGATGTTGTGCGTGAATCTGGTGATTCCTGGAGAGTGATGGAAGAGCTATCAGCTTTTCATCTTGATATGGGAGAAGTTGGGGGAAGAGGTTGTCTTTTCCAGATGACGGTGTAGTCATCCCTGATGCAGAAGGTGGAAGTGTCTCATTTGGGTGATCTAGAGGTGGAAGTTTGGAGAGACAGAGTTGTATGTGGTGAGGCCCATGATGGTTGGTCGGAGGATGAACAACACCGAGTGTTGTATCATGGCAGGCTTTTTGTTCCCTTGGCGAAGCGCGAGACGGTTCTCCGAGAGTTCCATAGTTCACCCATGGCGGTACATCCTGGTGTGACGAAGATGTACCGATCCTTGAGGAGTCAGTTTTGGTGGCCTGGGCTGAAGCGTACAGTTGCAGAATGTGTGTCTCGATGTTTAGTCTGCAAGAAGGTGAAGGCCGAACACCGTGTTCCTGGTGGTCTTCTCCAGCACTTAGAGATTCCTCAGTGGAAGTGGGAGGACATCTCAATGGACTTTGTTACAGGTTTACCTCGAGCTCCGGGAGGACATGATGCTATATGGGTGGTAGTGGATCGTTTAACTAAATCGGCCCACTTCATAGTAATCAAGGAGTCGAGCTCAGTGGAGGTTTTGTCGAGGCAGTATCTGGAGGAGGTGGTGAGGCTTCACGGAGTTCCTAAGACGATCAATTCTGATCGAGATCCTCGTTTTACCTCTAGGGTGTGGAGAGGTCTCCAACATGCTTTTGGCTCTCAACTATGTCTTAGCACTGCTTTTCATCCTCAAACGGATGGTCAGACAGAGCGAACAATCCAGACTCTTGAAGACATGTTGCGCTCTTGTGTTCTTGATTTTGGAGGTTCATGGGTGAAGCAATTACCCTTGGTAGAGTTCACTTAAAATAATAGTTTTCACTCTACCATCGGTATGGCGCCGTTTGAAGCCTTGTATGGCCGGACATGCCGTTCTCCGTTGTGCTGGACTAGGGTCGGAGAGTCCGCAATTCTCGGACCAGAACTAGTGCAGAATACGACAAAGATGGTTCAAGTGATTCGTGAGAGGATGAAGACAACAAAAGATCTTCAGAAATCATATGCTGATCAAAGAAGGAGACCCTTAGAGTTTAATGTTGGGGATCATGTGTTTCTAAAGGTGACTCCCCGTCGTGGGCAGCGAAGGTTTGGTCGCGGAAGTAAGATTTCTCCCCATTTTATTGGTCCTTCGAGGTGTTATCTTGTGTTGGAGGTGTGGCGTATCGAGTAGCACTTCCCCCTCAGATGAGTCGGATACATGATGTATTCCATGTATCGCAGCTCCATCGTTATCTTCATGATGAATCTCATGTTATCGATTGGGGAGATATCGATATTGACGATGATGCAACCTTCGAGGAGCGACCTGTGGAGATCCAAGACCGCAAGGAGAAAGTGTTGCGTGGGTGGTCTATCCCCTTAGTTCGTGTCTTGTGGCGACACGGTGGCATGGAGGAGAGTACCTGGGAGTGTGAGTCACAGATACATGCTCAGTACCCAGAGTTGTTTAATGTTTAACTCCTTTCATGTAATGATGTTTCCTCTCTGGTTAGACCTGTCATGTTTTTTTGATGTACCATTGATGTGATGTTGTGAATGAATTGTTTGGGTATGGATTGTTTGTTCCCGGATGTCAGAGTTTTTTTCCAGCTTTCGAACAACTCATGGTGGTTTTTCCCTGAGAGGTATCTTATGGGGTGGTTGTTCAGACCCCTCTTTTCTTCTGGGTTGGTTTTTAATTCTCGGGGACGAGAATGTTTTGAGAGGTATCTAATGTAATGGCCCGGACCTCTCTGGTCCATTACTTTGTGGAATTTTGGTGTTGGAGGTGTTCCGGGAGGCCAAGGGGACATATCCCCAACACTTTGCCAATTTTCCAGTTCTGTGAACAGTGTTTCCAGTTTTATGAATAGTAACAGATCGGTAGCACTGATCAGTAGCACTGATCGGTAGCACTGATCGGTAGCACTGATCGGTAGCAGAGATCAGTAGCACAGATAGGTAGCACAGATCGGTAGCACAGATCCATAGCACTGATCGGTAGCACTGATCGGTAGCACAGATCGGTAGCACAGATCGGTAGCACAGATCGGTAGCACTGATCGGTAGCACTGATCGGTAGCACTGATCGGTAGCACAGATCGGTAGCAAAGATCGGTAGCACAGATCGGTAGCACAGATCGGTAGGACAGATTAGTAGCAAAGATCGGTAGCACAGATCGGTAGCAAAGATCGGTAGCACAGATCGGTAGGTGTACAGTAACAGTGGGTGAACAGTGTTTCCAGACTCCTACAGTTTTGCCCCTTTTTGACGTTTCCTTTGACGTAAAATACATTTAAAGCCTTATTTTAAGGGCTCTTAAGGCCATTTAAAATGACATAAATCCTATATTAATTATTCCTAAGGCTTGGGATGTTTTACTTGGTCAACCGCGTGGGTTAATGCGATCCGTTTTTAATGGAGAATTAACCGGATCTTAAACTGTCGCCTCATTAAATCTTAAAAAGGGACGATATATCATTCTTCCTTGTTCTTTCCCTTTGTTCTCAACAAAGAGGAACTAGAACCTTTCAATCCTTCCCGTAGGAGTTTCAAAATCAACCTTTACTCCTAGGATCAGTTCCGATCTGTTGGATGCAACCGAGCCGTGTCGATCAATCTTCGATATAAGCATCCTCCGGTGGATGTAGTTGTCACGAGGGGAGGATTGTGACCTGTTGTGTGGATAAAGGACGTCAAGAACTCTTCGAGGTAGGGGATTCATGGATTATCTAATTGTATATGTGCAATCGTAGAATTAGCATGATTTATCTCTTTGGATCACAATGAAATTGACCTAATTAAATACTTGAACCGGAATAAAAGAATTGGTTGATCGCATGTTGTTGCTTTATACCGTGATAACGGTTTGCCTCATGTTTTCCTAGATATAGTGATATCTATGTTTTCTTTGATTTGTTGTTCGTTCATGATAGAAATTGATAATGAACGTAAAGCCGAAATTAATTGTTAATTAATTGGCTAAAGATAAAGAGGCATGTAAATTAAGCGGGTTATTGCAGTTTTTGTAGTTCTTCTAATTTGAGGTTAATCAAATTCGGGAAGTAAGCATGGTTATTTAATTGTCATAGCTTGCGGATTAGGTATCCATGATTGGAACCTACGAATAACAAATCTGCCAATTCCATATGGATTACAAAACAGATTATGTGGGAATTTTAAAAGGGTTCTGAGTTACCCGCTTGCTTGTAAGGCGGAATACCTTGTGGTTTGGAGCTCTGAGTGCTCATTGTGTTCGAAGGATGAATGCCTTGTTAAAGGGCCGAGAGCCCATTTTGTGATGTTTGTTTTCCTGCTGCTTGTGCTGTGATGTGAGCCTGGATGGCTGTTGTGATATGTGGAGGCATGGAGACTTGTGGTTGTGGCAGCGGATGACGCCTACTGTGGAGAGATGCATCAGTTTATGCATATGGGTGTCGGGGAGGACACCAGGGGTGATGGAATGGGTTGGATGTGGTTTCTAGTTGCTTGCGGTTTCCTTGAATGTTAATCTGCTTTGCTTTTCCCCACTTCTCAAGGTAGCTGGTCTTGCTACCATTCTTCTGAAGGAGGCGAAGACGCGCGGGGTATGCCACGTGCTTTCCGTGTTTAGCCTCTCGAGGGAGAATGGGTATATGCTCTTTCTATAGGCGGAAAAGACTCGACGGGTAGTATATCTACTCACCGTGTTGATCCTCCTTTGTGTTTAGAAGCATAGGATGTTTTTCTAGAATGCCTAGGAATGTGGAAAAGTAATTCTATAAGGAATGTTTGATTAAATGGTGAAAATCCACGGGGATGGAGATACTGGAATTTAAAGGTGATGTGAATCTTAAAAAGGAGCAGTTGTTTTTGAATGTGATTCCAATTAAGTTTAATGTGGAATTATTCATTCTTAATTAATGTTTAGAGAATTAATTAATGTACAGCAGAACTGATAAAATGAGAATGGAGTAATCTAATAAAGCTCTTCAAATGGTTGTGTGCTTGTAGGATACCTAGTCTTTGAAGTAGCAGCCTGGAGTCTGAGAGACGTTAGCTGCAGTTGTATCTAAGACTAGGTAATGCCCATACTGTGGATGTGAGTTACTTATATATTCTGTACATTTTGTGTTTCTATACGCTACTCCACCCTTTCTGTAAGGGCAACTGACACCCCGGGGATTCTGAGCCCTGGGGGGGTGTTTTCCCCAACATTCTGATGGGAGGTTGAATGGCTGACTACCCCCTTTGGCCCCGCTCTCTTCTCTTGGTAGATCTTTGTGCTGGTAGGCACAGTGGTTAGTTTTACCCATATATGTGTGTAGAGGGCTGTGATGGCTTGTGGTTAGTTCCCACACATATATTCTGGATATAGTATCCTATGGAATACTATAGGTGTAACGTGTATAGGCTATGATGGCTTGAGGATCCTTACTCGGCGTATGGGCTGTGATGGCTTGAGGTATAATACTCGACGTATGATACACGTTATACAATCTATGGTGGCTCTCGGAAACTACCTGGTTACTTTGGTTGTGAGGATGGTGTGGTGCTTAGCCCAGGTGTCTGCGGGCAAGCCTGTGTGGTGCACGAGGTGCAGATTGTGGAGCTTAGCCCAGGTGTCTGCAGGCAAGCCTTTGGAGAGAGATGCACAGGACGTATGTCATTGGGGAAAAGCGGCAAAGCAGTGGGGAAGTAGTAGTGGGGTACCCTTGATATTCTTTACTATATGATATATTCTTGTATGCGTTACTTGTTGAGAGTAGCCATGGTGAGGTTGGGAACATAGTATTCCTGTTTAGGTGACGAGTTAGTTTCACTTGTTGTTCACTGGGCTTTAGCATGCTTTCTTTACCTTTTCACGAGAGGCTTGGGGAGGATCCTACTGAGTATACTATTATACTCACCCTATGTACATATAAACTATTTTTCAGGTCACTTGGAGCAAGTTGGAGATCAAGCGGGTAACTACTAGCTTGTGGTTGGAGGAGGAGCTATTCGGGCTCGTGGTCGCTGCCGTTTTTCTTTCTTTTGGGTACTTTTAGTTTTCCCTTTCAGTTGTAGTAATTTTTCATGACATTTCATATATGTACTTGGATTTCTTTTATATTTCAGTTATGAGTTAGAGTTGGTTGGAGTCTATTCTATCTCTCTCTTCTGCATGTGTTCTCTTAGAGGGTAATGCCTCCCATTTGTGTGTGTATTATACCCTCGGTGCTAGTCGCCAACCCGGGGCCTACTGGAGGCGGGACTCGGGGGTCATTATCTCCCTTCTCACATTTCTGGCCCAGGAGGGGTACACTTTGTGGGGAGGGGGTCGTGACAATTTTCACATTCATTATTTATTTTCCTGAATAATAAACATAGGTTCATTTCTATTTGCATCAAAAGATTATTCAAGTTTATTATTCCATTTATATCACATATTACTATGATAAAACAATTAGATAATTATTTGAATTTATATCGGACATTTAGTTGATTTTCGGTACTTAAGTCGAAAATAAACATGTTGTGACATAATTTGTCCATGTGTTATTAGTATATCATATATATAATAGTATTGATTTAATAATAATGAATTTTATAAATTAATCATAATTTTTTAGTCAACCTACTTATTATGGTTATGTAAAATGAACAATGTTATATTCATGAAGATGTCAGTCGTACGTACGCATGAGTAATATTTTCATTTATCATTGATCATTATTAAAATAAGGTAATTATTGTTTTATCATTCCAAAATGATCATTGTATTATTATCACCATAAAAATAATTTAAATATAATTATATGTATCATATAACTGATGTGGTGAATAAAAATGGTTTTCATCGCTTTGTGGAGGTGATACTTCACACGTACGTATGAACAATGTTATGGATTTAATGTGCATGGATGGTAAGAACATAATTAAACTATTATTCTATTACATATATAATTATGTGTTGAATATAAAATATTAATGTTTATTCCATCATTATAACTAATATTGATAGATTATAATGGATAGTTAACTAAGTCAGTTTGTGGATGTGATAATTCACACGTACGCATGAATGATTAATTCATTTACTATTTGATTTAATTATAGATGGATTTAAGGGATGATATTAACATAATAACATATCAATATATTGAGGATAATTTAGTTATTATTTCATCTTGGAATAAGATGATTTAAAAATAAGTGTAAGAAGAAATGAAATAGAATCTTTTGAAAAATGATATATCTTCTTTGGTTTATCACCTTGGATAAAAACCTTAACACCACTATGAAGTGTGTTCTGCCAAAACTAAGGCCTCAAGAAAGTTGATATGGATTTTAGGGAGAGGATTATTTAGATATTGGCTTATCCAAAAGACTTTTTAAGTGTGATTATTAGATAATTGATCCCTTTTTATAATTGAGGGGAGGGGCACCCTTGGAAATTCTTAAAATATTAAATTAATATAATATAATTTTTTATCCAAATGATTCCAAATTGAAAAATGATGAATATAATATAATGATAGTTCTAAATTCTATCATCGACTATTTTTTAGATGTGTATTGAATTTTTTTAAATTACCGTTTTGGTTTACCATTAATTATTATTATTTTATTTTAAATGAGATAAAAAAATTTCAATATTAAGTGGCTTTTAATTTTTCTTATATACTGTAAATTTCCCATAATTAGAAACTTAATGAACTTGTAAAACACACCATATAAAATATGTGATATTTAAAAAAATTAGGATTTTTAAATGATATAATATATTATTATTTATATATAATATTTATTTTATAAATTTGATAAATATTCACCATATTGAATTTAAATAAAATATCAATAGATAGATAAATTTTGAACAAGTCATTCAATGTTCTCATGACATTTAATATTCCTCTAGAATATTTTTATATGAAGGAAATTATGTAATACAATATTTATTTTACTATTTCTATTATCATTTGTTTGGTTAATTTATTAATAAAGCAATCAGTGTATCATCATTGTAATAGAATTAAATTAAATTATTTATTTTTAAAAATTTATAAATAAAATTCCACGATGTAAGAAAACTTTTTATACTTATAATGACTATTTATAGATTAATATATCAATTATATAAAACCATACAATTTTTTTATTAATAAGATATATGTTTATAACATATTTTCGTTTACATTAAATTAAAAGTAATATTATTCAAAATCATACCCAAGAGGATTTCAATGGAATAATTTTCATCACAAGGGTTTTCATTGTCGAACATAACTCATCCAATAATATGAAGACATGTTTTAGGGTATTGTTAAACTATTATAATACTATTTTTAACCTTATTTACCAGATTTACCCTTTAACCGTGGTAAATAAAAATAATTACTAAAGTTACAATTCATAATGTCAAAAAATAATAGGGACCTATTTACAAATTTTTACCTTATGATTCTATATATATAATCTATTTTCCAAAGTCAAAAGACAGAAGTTTCGGTAATTAATTTGAAATTAATTCCTGTTGTAAAAACAAGAAAACGTGTTTTAAAAAATACAAACCATCAAAATATGTGTTTATATCGAATTTAAATGTGACATTACTTCCAATTGAAAAATTGGATTATATGATTAAAACTTAGTACAATTACACAATATAAACAATTGAATGGATAATCAAACTATATTAATAATTTTTAAGAAAAGGTATTTTTGAATTAAAATCCATTATTTATCACTATTCATTAAAAAATGCCTATTATCATAAAAATAATAAAATTCCACGAATGTAATTTTTGATGTCCCACATATAAAAAAGAATTTCATTTCTTAAAATAAAACATATAAAATTTTCAAAACTATATTTAAAATCATGTTTCCATAAAAAGGTGGTAAAACTACCTTTGAAAAATATTAGAATATTTAATGATAAAATTGGGTTAATTATTATTTTAAGTCTTTAAAATTTATTTTATGAAAGATAATAAATTTAATAATCTTTTGTAAACATTATATTGTTAGTTATTTTCATTATATCTTATATAAAAACTAGGAGATAAATACTATTTAAAATAATAATTCTAATAATGTATTATTTTTCGGTATAACTTTGTCTTACATGAAATATAAGATTTCAATGAAACATGATGTTGAATTTCGAGTATGCTATCTTACATAGCATCCCATTTAAAGTAAATATAATATCTAATTCATACAAATTAATAAATATAAAGATGTATTAATCTATAATTATATGGGATTTTACATCTTTCCCAAACATAATAGTTTTCTAAGGTATGAAGAAGAGGTAGAGGAGGTGGCCTTTTATAGAGAAGCGAAAGGAAACACTTGGTATTTTTCAAAAAAAAATAACTGTATCAATGTCTTTTCCTCATCTAAAATCATAAAAAACCATCAAAACTCAAGAATGTAATGTCAATGGGTGATTAATGGAAAGACAATGTGTAATGGATAAGTTTCTAGGTCATTTTGGGTCTTGAATTTAAGGTTTAGTAATTTGTTAACAAGATTTATCTCTAAATCAATGTAATTACTTTTTAATCACATTCACCAACCAGTTTGGTAAAAAAATTACTTTATTAAATATTATAAATTATTATGATTCCAAATATAGAATCAATTTTTCCAAATTCTAAACAATGATGTGGCAAAAATTAATATAGAAAATAATCCCACTGGCGGGATGAAACATTTGGTTTTTAATGTAAAAACATCCACAAGTTTCATAGGTTTTATGTAAAATATCAGAATGTAATTTATTCCAATAAAATGAATTGGATTAATATATAAAACTACTATCAAAATAATTTCTGAAACCAATCTAAATAATAATTCATCCTTATATGTGAATTAAATGAAAAAGGAGTTTTGAATTTAAATTTAGTATTTTTTCAATTCTTTAAAAATGAAACCCTACAAAAAATTAAGTTTTTTTTTATCATAAGTAAATTTTTATGTTTTAATTCCATATATAATGTATATTTTTAAATATTAAATATATAAAACATCCAAAAATTTTATTTAAAATGATTCTCCATTAAAAGGATGAAAAAAACTTTTATAAATATATAAGGATTTGAGAATAAAATTGGGTGTGATTATTTTTTATATCTATCAAATTTATTATACTATTATAAAAAAAATTAATATATAAAATTTAAATTGAAATAAAATCATGAAATATTAGTATTTAATTTATCTTATTAATATAAACCATTTTTTCACATAAAAATAGACTTTTATAAATGTAGTCCCATTACATTCATTTGGTTTCTATATTTTTTTCTAATTAATTGGTCACAAAAAAATTAAACTATATATATTAATAATTTATTTAATCATTTATCTTAAATTTAATTTACATGTTATATCTAATTAAAACACAATATTCTAAAAGATAAATATGGTTCGGTAACAATCAACATTGCGTTTTACACAAGACTTTGTGGAAATTCATTGTTGCATGTAATGCAAAATATATTCATTGTTACATGTAGAGAATGGGAAAATTTATTAGGTTTTTAATACAATACTAACATTTTTTGTTTATAATGTAATCCAAAAAAGTGATTCAATATAAAATAAACTATTTTTAGTGATGCATGAAATGAAAATCTCCAAAATAATTAAATTAACTTGAAAAAAAATTATTTCAAAAATTATTGGGGTGTTACATTCTACCCCACCCAAAATGAATTTCTCCCATGAAATTCATATGGGATATCAATGGTTTATTAATTTAATTTTTTATTCATAAAAACCAAATAATAAAAATGAATACTATAACTTCGCATAAAAATAGAATGTTTGAACAATAATGGTTACCCAAGTAATATATAACTACATTTCCTTATAGAAGAACATAGTTTGGGAGTGATAGTTGGACATGAAGGAAAAGAATTAATATTTATAAGGAGTGATTGAGGCCATCAATTCCAAAAATTGAATGATCAAATAATTCTTGTGAGCCTCAAAATCCAAAATCCCTGTTGATTAATAATGTCATCGGTTCATGAAAATTATGGTATTAGGACAACCATTTTTCATCATTATATTATCTTTGAGTAATTATTATTATTAACAAGAATATAAGTAAATATTCTTAATTTATATATTTATATAAAAAAATTACCTTATTGAGGTGTAATTTTAACACTTTCTAATTCTTCGATTACTTCATGAAATAGATGTCTATAAATTAACTTTGATTCCCCAAGAACTAAAATAAACTATTAAATGATTATAATTTCAATAAGATAATGAAAAGTATAAATATTTATCGTTAAATGTTACTAAAAATAATTATTCTTAATACATTAATCATTATACATTAAAATTTAACACTACTATATCAAAAAAATATCTAAAAAAATAATTAAACATTAACTAGTACATCACATATGCCAGTGGTTTGTGTGAAACTCATTCCATCATGCAGTCATGGGTTGAAGACTCAAAAAATATCATGACATGATTTGTTTTCACCTGACTTATATGGTTCCCTTTTCTAAAACTACAATAAAATTATTTATAAAATAAATATGATGGATATCGATGAAATAAGGTTAATAACTAAATAGCCTTTTAACCAAGGTTTTAAATATAATCTCAATATATAAACACTCCCTCTGAAGTCTAATATAATAGTTTCTTAAATGGAGAATCTTACAGCCCTTATGAAACATGAAAATCCAAAAATTTAGAATGAAAGTCATGAAATCAACATACCATTGATCTCCCATATATCACGATGTACCACTTTGATATCACATTATAAACATGTGAAAACATTATATATAATTCTCTTAAAATATTGAAATAACATAAATTTCCATAAGTCCTTATTGAATACATTAATTCTTACTTATTCCGTAAATTACTTGATACACTTCTTCAAATCAATGATGTTGTATACTTATACCTTGATGAAATATAAAATATTGATAATAATCTGTTATAGGGTAATACATATTTTCCAATTTAATTATTCATATTTAACACATCTTTCTCAAAACATCATCATCTCAATTATAGTAATTAATTAATGTTTAACATACCTTAATAAAAATTTCATCATTCCCAGAAATTTCATTTCTATATATTCATCACCATTCATCATTTCCTTTTCAATCCTTATGGAAAACATATAATTAAAATAATTATATATTTCATGATTTATAAAACATAATGTTTTAATTCCAAAAGATAATTATTTCATTAATACAACCTTATTAATAAACCATTACTCATGCTTCATCAACTTATTCATTAATATATATTTCATAGAATATTTAATACTAATCAATATTATG
Organism: Viscum album; assembly: GCA_963277665.1. Lineage (NCBI taxonomy): Eukaryota > Viridiplantae > Streptophyta > Magnoliopsida > Santalales > Viscaceae > Viscum > Viscum album. Next base: position 896,895,955 of record OY728156.1, read on the forward strand.
ATTTCTCAAATTAAATATAGTTATTATTCTTATGTTTAATTTAAACTATATTCGAAGAATATAACATACCTTTAAAATGTCATTTGCAGGCTCTTTATCACCAGAAGTATATCTAATGCTCATACCACCTTCTAAATTCTCTTTATGATATTTCCACTTTAGAAATATATTTACATAAATCATAAATTTTTTACATCAAAAATATTAAAAGTTAACCATATTACTTCTAGTACTATTTATTGATAACACTACAAACTAAATAGTGAGAAAGATTAATCATATTTAGATACCATATAACAATGAAAAATTACTTATAGGGATCCAAAATCCTGGATCCTAGTTCATTAATCTATGAAAAGTAAGTTTTATCCTAGGTTATTTATATTAATCCTCTATTTAAATAATTCATGATGTTTTTTAAAGTGTTTTGGAGTTCCGAAATCATATTCTAATGGAGTTTCAAACCTATTTTGTAGTAAGGATAGATGTTGTGTACCACATTACCATGAGTTAGGTATGAAACATCTTACTTTATTTTTTACACCAAAATAGATATGATCTCAAGACACATTCACATTTTGAATCCATTAAAGGATATATTTATAAGAAACCACTAACTCTATAAATTATCATAATTTTATGAATTTTTCATAAATTTTACCTCATACTTATAATTATACATATATATATTTCAAGAAATATCCTTTGAAATACACCTAGAGTTCTAACTAATGTTTTTTCATCCAAGAATCCAAGGGTAAAATATTCCTTTTCTCTAATACAAACATTTCAAAACTAGTCTCGATGTATATAAAAATAGAATTACACTTTCTGAATACATAAAACATTAAAATAATAGATTCCCAATGTCTGTATTAGTTTAGTGGCTTTACGAAACCTTGAAACATAAGAAATGGTGTATAAGTGAACTGAATTATCTCCCACTAGGTTATTGATGACTAGAACCCTTCATAGAAGCATCTTAGTTAATACATTTCTTCATGACATGGAAAAGGAAACATAAGAATGGATGATATCATATTATTAGTCACGGTAGAAAAGGGTGACATATATGTATAAACATGAACAAAGTTGTATGTTGACATGATCATAACATTAGATGATCATACCCTTCATATTAATTGATTATAAACATTAATAATTACATATATGTTGGTAGTTTATATAAAATTAATTATATGTAAATGAAAAAACATAAAGCATTAAATTACGACAAAGAAATGAAACATGGAATTTTGGAAGACACATAACAATATATAATTATTTCTATAGTAGTCAAGGAATTGCTTCCAATGTTATATTGGTGGACAAAAAAATTTAATAAACTAGGTTCACACCCCCTTTATGCCCAATATTACTATAATTAGTGCACTCATAATTCTATCCCCATACTGTTAAATCATATTCAATCAAAATCTAGCCATGTTTTATCGAACAGAGTTCTTTTCTCATCATAACCCTATAATTATGAACCAATATCATATTTCATTCCATCTATGTCTATATAATGAGATATAAATATTTACCCAATTCATTGGAGGGAGATATAGGCCCCACTAATCTCATAATTAATCTATACATACATTTTCCACAAGATCATAAATAAAAATATCATAACCAATGAAATGTGATGGGTATTATAAACTTGTAATCATATCATAACATATGGAGAATGATACGTATCATAATCATTTCATCCAAAAATTAACCCATGAAAAGAATCATGTTACAAATTCATATAACCAGGTAAAGATAAATGGGTTTTATAAAATCAATTATATAAAAAATAATCAATGAAGATAAATAATTTGAATAGAAACATTGAATAATTTCCCCAGAAATGAATGAGTAACACCAATAGATGTTATCTTAGATATGAAATAATTTCGAAAGATATTTTAGAACATTTCTTATATAAAATATCTTTTCTTCCGAAAAAAGGATAATTAAAAAGTAAAAATCTTTTGAAAATCATTTTCATTAAAATAAACATGAATTATTTTAAGGAAATATTTAAAAACCTTTTAGAACCATTTTATTTGAAAACATATAAAGAGATCTTGAAAGTGTAATGAAACCCATTATAATTGAAAAAAATAAAACGCGATTGAAAAAAATAAGATCATTGAAATCATTTACATTGAAAATTATGATTAATTATATTTTAAATAATTTTTTTAAATCATTTTTTCAAACATTTTGTTTAAATAAAATTGTTTTTTAATCGTAGAGGGACGTATATGAATATTTTTCATAAAATCATATTATTAATTACCTTAAGTACCAAAGAGTTGAAAAATATTCAAAATAAATAAATTATATTTAATTAATAGATTATAAAGGAAACTCGTGATTTTTCTTTCGAGATTGATCAAAATATATCATCAGATTAGCATAATCATTGACAGTCAAGAAAAGCGATGAGATTATTTAAATAAAATCTTATTACTTGGTAACATGGGATAATACTCTCTATATATTAAAATAAAATTTCATGAATCATAAAATGTAATTTATAGATGAATATTCATAATATTTCATGTAAAAAATATGTATATAAACCTAAAAATTAATTTTGGTGAAAAACCATTCATGAGTATCAATGAAGTCAAATTTAGAAAAAAATATTTTACCAATTTGGTAACTTTTAAAAAGTAAACACCATAAAATAAATATCAATGAATGGGTATGTAAATACCCATAAATATAATTATAAGAATCATTTAATATATCGCTGGTAAGTAGACACACCTCCCAAAAGGTATTGTTGGTGAATGAATCTTGTATCTCACAGAAATAAAATGTCAGAAGAAATACCCTTACATTGTGTCTTGAATATCATTGTACTCATACAATATTCCGACATAATAAATGTATGATTATAACAAATATTTCAAATAATAATTTTCTAATATCTATTTCTATATATTTTTTGATGATGAATTTATATTACCTGGTTATTAACTATCATATATCAAGGACTCACTTGGGGTAATATTCCATATGTTCATCGAACGTGTCTTAATTTGTTATATCTTTAATACATATACCTATATCAATACTTATAGAGTTTAAAATTTATATAAATATCATTTATATACATTTTTTTGTATTTTATATTTTATAGAATATATAAGTACAAAATGGAATACACCGTTTATGGGGACGATAAGCCATACGTACGCGTGGACGATTTTTCTGTTTTTATTATCTCATAGAATGAAAGAACATAAATGACACATATGTATATATAATTATATTAATATACCATAAATATATCATATATATCATATAATTTCATTAAATAAATAATTAATACATTTCATGTAGAATGTGAGCAAATCACATCACTTTGAGGGGGTGATAATCCACACATCCTCAAAAGAAATTATAATATTTATACTAAATGGAATGAAAAAAGGTATGTGTTTAAAAAAATAAAGAACTTTAAAAGATATTAAATATAATATATGTAATATATCAACAAATTATCCATAATTATTTACACCATGATAGGGGTTAATGAAAAATTGAAAAATAATTGTATTGTGAGGTTGTAGTTCATCGTACACATAAACAACACCATCATTATCCATTAGAAGGAAGAGTGTTTATGTGGAGGTAAAACACATATAATAACAAAATACATGTATATTGAAGACACATTTTTTTTAATTCAATAATAGAATAAATATATTGGAGGGGTGCATAATGAAAATAAAAGAAATTATTTTGAGAGAAGATATTACCTCTTAATCGAGTAACTATTTTTGATTTGTGCCAAAAAGATTCCTGGATTTCATTAATACAATGAATATAATTCTAGGAGTGAGTTAATGATTTTTTGAATAATATTATTTAGAAATTTTATGAACTTTTTTTTATTGAGAGGTCTGACGAATAGAGAAATTGTGTGGCCTTTTATAGGGAAGGGAAATAACACACATGGTGTTTTTGAAAACAATTTTTGTGTATCGATGTTCTAACCAAATAAAAGTAATAAAAAATGAACTATAATAAATAATGTAAGTTTAATGTTCGTATAAAGGCTATAATGTTGGTTTTTGGTAAGTATATAAGACGTTTTGGGTCTTATATTTATAGTTTATTACATTTTAACCTAATTTTTCTCTTAATTATTGTAATTACATTTAATCACATTCACAAATATTTTTGGTCAAAAACATAATATAAATTGTTAGATATTATAAATAATTATAATTTAAAATATGGAATCCATTTTTCTGAATTGTAATCCTATAAGTTTCTGAAATTAATGTAATCAATAATCCTGTCAACCGGAAAACACATTGGGTTATTAAAATAAAAATGTCCAAAATATTACATTGTTTTATATAGAATTTCATTGTGAAATTAATTTCAATAAATTAAGTTGAAGTAATTTATAAAATTATTATATGATTACTTTTTTAAAAAATTATAATATAATTTTACCTTATAATGAATTATATGAAAACATATTTTTGATATAAAATTCAATATTTTTAACTATTCATTAAAAAAATTAAATATTACAGAAAAATATAAAAAATTTATCCTAAACTATTTTTTATGTCTATCATTAAATGATGAAATTTATTTTGAAATATTAAATCTATAAAAGTAATAAAAATGATTTAATATGGTATTTTCCATAAATAAAATTAAAACTACATTTATAAATCATTAGGGTTTGATCATAAAATTGTGTTTGTTCTTATCTTATATCCATCAAATATGTTGTATAATTGTCCAAAATAATTGTTTGAATATAAAATATATAAATTTAATTAATATCATTCACTATTTGAAACTAATTTAACTTATTAATATAAATTATATTTTTTACATACAAATATAATTTTATAAAATCATTCCAATTATATTTGTTTGGTTTCAAGATTCTTTTCTAATAAATATGAATCTTATGAATAAAACTGCATATATTAATAATTCAGTAAATAAAATAATATTAATTCTAATTTCGATGTTATATATTATTAACATATAATATTTTAATATTTAATTATTTTGAGTAACACATGGTCATGCATGTTACATAAGTCATCAAGTGAAGTCATTAATTTTTGTAACACAAACATACCTCGATGTTCCATGTAGAGAAATATAAAAAGTTATGCTTTGATTAGTGAATGATTAACATGGATTTTCCTATAAATTAATCCAATAGAAGTTATTTAATATAAAATAAACTATCATTACTATTTCATGAAATGAAAAATATCAAAAATATTATATTAACTTGAAAAAATATATTTCAAAATAATCAAGGCGTTTCACCCCGGAACACATCCCACTCCATAACTTCATTAAAAATTTATATATTCTTGGTTTTAAAAAGTTTCCACCAATTTTCAGTTTCTACTTCTAATTTTTACACAAAATTGGTTACAAAATAATGGGTCTGTAGATCTAATGAAAGTAGGTAGTCATTGATACAAAATAAAAAAAATTGTTTCCTTATAAGATGAAACAATATATTGACTTGATTCATGTTATTGATCATAAAATGATTTACTTGATTCATCATCCTCAGAGTTTTCCATATGGGTTTCCCTCAAAGAGTAGATGATGTCTGGTCAATTGAGCTCACCATTTACTTGTTTCCTCCTATTTTTATCCATTTTCTAAATGAAGAAAAAAGTCTTTGTAAATGTGTTTGAATTAATAATATTATAAATATATAAGGATTTAATGACTTAAAACATTACTTTTTTTTTCAATAACAATAATTTAATTTTATACACATGCAGCATAATGTTTTATTAAAAGATTTTAATTAACCAAATACAGCCCCCAAGAGAGTTAAACTAGTTTTAAAGTAAAAATGGTTTTTGTATACTAGGTTACATAGAGTCAAGATTAAAACAAATTTTTGGAGTTGTTACCCCTTGATAAATTTGATCTAGAAACACATTCCCTTATTCGTATTCAGATATGGATTTCTTTTCTCAAAAACCACTTTCTTAAAACATTAACCAAACAAAAGTATTTTTTCTAATTTTTTAACATTTATATAACGTACATTCGAATGATTTAATGTCTATATTAAAAATAATAACTAAACCATCATGTTATTCCAACTATGGAATCCCACTATTTAATTACAAAACATTTCAATTACATGGTACAAATAGTTTATCTTTTAATGTATAGTTTCATTGATGAATGATACATTAAACATGAAAACAAAAGAAATATTACCTTAATCTAATTTATAGTTTTCATAATAGGTTCATACAAGATTTATTTACTACATATCATAATAAGGAGACATACATCTAAAGAAAGGGTTATCGTAAGGCCCATTTAGTAAAATAAATGGAAATATTTTATATGTGATCGTGATATATGTCAATAAGAAAATAAGGAATAAAGGAATGTGAAAAGGATAAAGAGTAATATCAAAGAAAAAATAACATGAATAATAACACATAAATGTGGATATAAATTTTAATTGAGTCATTGATAAACATTTCAATATGTTTTTTCACTGACGTGTCAAAATATTATCATTTTTATTCACCGGGGTATCATAAAACATGTCATATATAGAGTTTAAATTCATCTTCTAATACATTAGAGTACTATAAATGGTCACAGTACATATGTTTTATTTAATGTAATCTACCAAAATCATGATTAAACATTTCATAAATTACTTATGGAGAATAAATGAAAATGGTTTCATAACAAAATCATGATGATTTTACCAAATTCCTAATGAAAAATTCATTATATATTTTTAAGCCCATGGAAAGGGAATATGGGTCTCAAGTATGTTAACCCCTAAATAAAGTAAATAATTTTGAAATCAAGGGTAATAACCCTATAAAATAATGAGGAATGGTCATCCATACAATAAACACAAAAATAAAATCTCTTATGAAAAATAGTACAATTTTAAGAATAAAATTCTATAGCATAACGACATCAAACATGGTTTTTGAAAATGGTTATGTGAGAGTATAAAATAATATCACCTTCATAAAATAATCATAATGTATTAAACAAATAGAATAAAATGGGTAGATGATCAATGTTTTGAAACATAAATGATATACCACATAGAAAGTGAAAATGAAAGGAAAAGAGAAGGTAAGATTTCCCATACCTTGAAGAGTAAATCCTAAAACATTGGGACTAAGATATTTTGGGATTAATTTCACCGTGAGAGGACTCATTATAATGGTAAAGTATGATATAATAATATTAGAAAAATTGGTAATTATATATAATGGATAAAGTGGTGGGTATTTATAAATAAAGGAGAGGATTTGTTTATTAATTTCCTTCGACACATAGGGAGTGGTAAATTAAGAACCATGGGTTGATCCATGGCATTTTCCCATGATATTGGATACTTGAAATACCTATTATGTTTTTTAGTAAAAAATAGTTGACCAGAATTTTATATTACCCAATTCATCATTATAAAAGAATTATGATGTCATTAAATATACCAAAATAATCAAACTGTCTTCTTACTATTCATAAAAAGAATTATTTTAGAAAATTATTATAAATTACCCATAACATAATTTTGATAGGATGGATTCAAAATATATATATATTTTATAATATGAGTTATCTAAATGATATAATTTTAACTTTTTAATATAAAAACCCATTTTTATTAAAAATATTACTCGATAGAAAATACATAGTGATGATTATGAAACATGAAAAAGTTATTTTATAATTTATATATAAAGAAGATTGGTTTATAATATTATTTCATTAAAATTGTAATTATTCATAATAATGTAGTTTATTATGATAATTATATCTTTTATAAAAAGTAAAATTCCTTTTTATAAATTCAATTTATCGTAGTAAACATATTTTTATGAAAAAATAAACTCAAAATTGAACTGATTGAACAAAAATTGTCTATATAAAAACGGATTATAAAAAAAGTATCTACTTCCACAAAAAATAACAACTTATAAATCCGGAATATGACCTATGGTAAGGTGTTCGATTGTGATAGGTTCATAGGGCAGCTCTTCGAACGTCGCTTGAATGGTAATTTCCACTCACAAGAACTTATCCTATAAGTGATTCAATTTTAGACTCACTTATTGAAGTTTATTTTGGAATTAGTCAAGAGAAAATACTAGTGATTCTACCTCCCAACCATGTTCTCAAAAATGGAATTCATACAAAATGACTCTACTAGTTGAGTCCATCATTTCTTTATTCTACATTAATTATCGATTGATATTTCTACTTATAAATATTAATTATTATGTTTAAATTATTATAATTAATATAATTACAAATGATCAGAATTGAACAATGACCACATAATTGTAAAATATAGATAGTCACATGTCCATTTATAATCACTTTACTAAAAAACCTAGTTTTATTGTGAATCAAATAATATAATTCATTTTTTCAATAAAAAAATACCATTTAATAAAGTTTGGGTCATTACAAATGTTTTGAAAAATATGTCAAATAATAAATAAGGTCTTTTACAAATAAATTAATGAAAATTAATTAAAAATATCTAAAATACAAAAATAAAAGAACCTTATTGTGAAACGGATAGAACCCAAGACATGAACATCACTGGGGAATATGGTTGAGAATCATTAATCCCCTGACCCCTACAAATCAACATTCCACAACTTAGAACCTATGGGTCAAATTATAAATTATATAGATCATCACCAGCTAGTAAAACTCCCTTAAGGATATGAAAAATATCATCATAAGTTGGATCATCCAAATAAAATTAAATAAAACAATGTTGTGTATAAATAATTAAAAACAAGTAATAAATATATACAATAACTATAAATTAATTATTTCATTGTATATATTTATAATAATTTTATTATATAAATGAATCAATATAAATATCTTCCTCCTATGTATCATCAATTTCCATATCATTTTTATATTCATCATCAATTGTTAATTAAAATTAATTTGTTATATCATCAACATCATCACCACCATCAACGCATAATAGGGGTTGCATCATTGATATATGTGACTCTTCATTAGGAATATATATTTTCATTTTCCTCTTGAAGAATTTATATTCCATAAAATTCAATGGAACCATATTCACATATCATAAAAATATTTTCTTGGGATTTCATTTTTATAATACACGTCTAATATAATTACTCTTCTGATGTAGAGAATAATTTGAATAGAATATTTCAGTTTATTGATAATTCAATAAAAAAATAATTTTTGTGAAATAAGGATTTTATATAAAATATCAATGATTCCCTGGAACATATGAATTCCCAAAACCCTATCAGAATCGAAAAAATTGAATTTATAAATCATTAGATAATTCTATTTTAGTTAACATAGATTAATTGTTTCATCTAGAATCCCATAAATGTCAACATTGCCTTCTCTATAAATAGATACTCTAAGAAAAATACCTCTATAACGTTATTTTTTGATTCATCTTATGTAATTGTATGAAATTGAAAATCATTTAACCTAAATTCATTATAATATTTATCCAATTTGGATGGTGGGTAACTAAATATAGTCAACTTATTATCAAATTTATCAGCATTTTGAGATATTTTCAAAATTAGGAAACAAATTAAAAATATATCAACTAATAAATTTATGTTATATGTTAAACCATAAAAAATATTTACTTTTCCAATCATTGTAGTCAATAGGGAAATTGTTTTGAAACTTTTTATGATAAGGTGGTGTAATTTGTGAATTTTGTTTAATATGATCATCAAATATTTTCAAATAAAATAATATCAATGTTTTTGAAATAAAAGAATATGTAGTAGTAACACTAACTGTATGAATAGTTTCCTTTATTAAAAGTTAAGTAGAAAATATGTAATATCCCAATTATGTTCTTTATATAAACGTTTCAATTCATTTACTCTACCATATTCATGTTTAATGTGATTAAAAATTGATAATTTAATGTTCAATGAATCTCCATCATTTCCATCATTTTGACCGATTAAATTCTTTTTTTAAGGAAATATATATTGAAATAATGAGACCATTAAAATGATGCTTCTTGTTGTAAATAAGATATTGTAGTTGAACCACCAACATATGATTTATTACATACGCTTTCATTTAGTTTCTACATACATCTCTTATATGGATACGTCCTTCTGAATTATACCCGACCTCGAAATTTTTGACAATGTAGAAAATAACAAATCAAAAGTTCCAATGAATCAATGAAATTTGGTCATTTTTTTCCAGTTAATAAAGAATTAAAAAAACTCCTCTACTATCTACTTAGTGCATAACAGTTTATTGTCACCAAATAGATTCCTTGGAAAAAAATTTATATTTCTATTAGCTCATCCCATGTTGAAAAATTCAACAGAACTGTAAATCTAATTATTATAATTATTTACAAAATTAAATGACAATAAAGAGTTTTAGATACAGTAATATGATTGTCTTTGACACATTTATACAAATTTGAAATATTTTCTTCTAGTAGTCTCAAATAATTTATCCACAATAAAATAATAAAACAAAATTCATTGGAACATTTATAAGCTGCTGTTTGATTAATTAATTTAGATGATATTTCATTTTCAATGATATTATATTATGTTCTACATAAAATTTGGGAAATATATAATTATTACTTTATAGTATCATTGGTCTTAACAAGTGTTTTAAATACTATTAAAAAAAATTATCATATTTATTCTTCTCAATCTGCATGACATACATCATGTTACAAACCAAAAAATCAAACCAATATAGATGATCCCATAAAATATTATGTTCAATATAATTGTGGTCATGTATTATGGTCCACCACTTTCAATTGTATTTTTTTGAAATGATTTATTTTCATTTGAAAAGGATGTTCAATAATTAATAATATGTGAGGATATTCGAAAAAACATGGTTTTCACCCATTTATTAGAATAAACACTTTACTTCAACTCATATTATACGATAATGATTTTTCTTCACCTTAAATTTATCTATATAACATATAATATTCTAAGAAGTCACTAAATTTACACATCAATGAATGATTTCATTAATAAAATTTGTTTTACAACTACATCATATGAACTGACACCATTACTTCATAATAAATTTTAGTCATGAATATATAGATTCAAATAAACATAAATATTCTCTTTTGGATTTCCTATAATTAATATGGAAAAAATTATATATTCATCATTAATCAACACCAGCTGTTGTTTAGTATAGGAATTTAAAAATCTTGGCCAATAAGAATTTTGATTACCATAAGAACAAAATAGATAATAACCATTAGTAGAAAGGCCCAATGGAATGTTACAGGCTAATATAAAAAATGAATATCTACCTGGTCAAAAAATTTACATAATTCACCCTTATAAAGATTATTTAGTGTTCTAAAAGTTGAAATTTAGGTGTTGAGAAATGAAATTAATGACATTTTGTTTATAGAAAAAAATAAATACACCAATCTCGATGTAAGTAAGAAATAACTCAACTGGAAAACATGAATTAGTCGAAAAACCCCTAGTTTATAATCTGTGTACCTAAATTATCCACATGAAGGATAACTATATAATGACTAGTTATACCCATAATATAAGTTACAATAATTTTAACACATATGTATCGTCTGAAAACCAAGTCCCAAAGTAGGAACAAATCTCTTCCCCTTAGAGAAAATTGTAGGCAACCCATTTTATTTAGGTAACACTACATTATCCAAAGAGAATTTTTGATCCAAAATAGTTGTTTAGAATTCCTTAATCTGATTTAATTTACATAAACTATGAAACCTCTTCAAATTTTCATATCTTACAATTGGGATATAATGTATCCTCAACATATATCAACAACTCATAAAATAAAGTTTGTTCTAACACTAGAGTGAAATAAATTACATAATGAGTTTCCACTATTTGAAATGAAAGACCAATATGATTCATTTATAATTGTTTGAAAACATGATGTCTCTAGAAACAAATTATTAATATTTTCTTAGGAACTGCATTCACAATTTTGAAGCCAAAAAAATATTTTTCAAAAATTAAAAATGAAATAGATTACACAATCATTTTAATGTATGTAAAACCACCAAAACCTCATTTTATACATATAAACATAATGTTCCCTTTCAAAAAAATTATACTCTTTATTATGCTAATAAAAAAAAGATTCAACACTCTTAATGTATACATGATTTCTACTAGAACCATTTGTATGCGAGCAACGATTTATCCAATAGAGGTCACATAATAATGACTATTTCCTAATACCTTGTTCTATATTTCTGTAAAATATATAAAATATAAAATTGGTTATGAATATTTTTGTATTAGAAAAAGATGATTTAAAAAGTTTATATAATTAAAAAATAATAATTTACATATAAATGTAATCTATTTTATTTTTTTACCCAGTAATTTTACTACTTAGTGTGAATTTTTTTCTATTTATTCTTAATTTCCAATAACTATATGTACTTTTTACTAAATAAGAATAATTTCTTTTTATAATTATTATCATTATTTTTATCACTATTAATTTCCATAAATTAGTACCATTTACCATAAATTAATAATAATTACAGCAATTTTTTTGTAATAAACACACATGATTTTTAATTAAATATAATTTTTTAGTAATATTAATATTTTTTAATTACCACTATTTTTAAATAAATAATTCTAATTTAATAAATTACAGCTAATTTTAATTTCCATTAATTTTAACCATTTATTGCTAATTATTTATGTTTTTTTTTCTAAAAAGTGTTAATTGTGACTAATTATTACTAAAACTAATTATCACTTGTTTATCATAATTACCACTACTTTTTACAAAATACCAATAAATATTACAAAATACCAATAATTACTATAAGTTTTTACTATTTAAAATTAATTATTACTAATTATGACTGATTATTACTAGTTACTACAAATTATTATTTCTTATCGATAATTATTACTAATTTATACTGGTTTTCAGTAATTACTACAAATTTTTACTATGTTCCACTTCTTTTCTCTCAGTACTTTTAGTTATTGCTAATTACCAAAAAAAATTTACTTACTATTGCTTATTTTAACTAGGTTCCAATTATTTTATCTAGGAACCATCAATTAATGATATTATTAATAAGTTATACCTTTTTTAATTATAAGATGCTAACATGACCATAATGGTAAGGTTTTTTATTATGAAGAAATGGTAGAAATTAGAAATTTCTAAAAATGATAAATTTACCTTGATCCCACCACAACACAAGATAAAGATAATTAGGTAGTTGATCATACCATAAGAAAGTATCGCCATTGACACCCTTATTTTCATGACCATCTTCCACTACATTGGCCTCCCTGTAAACATGTTTGATAATATATTCCATGTAGGCGAAAGAATCCAGGCAACTGATCCATCTGTTGGTGAGATTCTAGGACAAATGAGACGATCCCATCTTGATGGAAGACACAATATTGGTAGAGTAAATTTCAAGACATATGTTGTTCCATCCTCGATTCTATGCATGTTCCAAAGTAATGATATTTCCCACCATCTCTCCCTCAATTGAAGAGGAGATACAGCAAGAACCCTGAAATCATCCAAGGACCTATCCCCAATGGTTTTTAAAAACATCACCATAACAAGAGGGGGCCGACTGCCTTGTGAGGCACCGTCAGAGTTAACCTCGATCCAACCAAAAATTGGTTCCTATCAGAAGACGTCAAAAGTACCCATTGGAGGTCAAAAAATCCCTTTAACACCAAATCATCAAGTGACAGACATATCATGCATTGAATTGAAACAATAACATTTCTTCAAAGTGAAAACCTCAAAAACAACAACAAGAATCAATGAAAGTGCATCACTCATTTTGAAAGAATACCTTTTGTGGATAATTATATTCCTAACTTGACCGATAAATTGGAAAAAATCACCTACAAAAACATAGAAAAGATCTATAAGCTGTATAGACAACAACAGACTGCACCATCTTTGAAGAAACCCTCATATGGAATCCATCCGAGGTAAAATAATTTCAAAAATATCTGCAACAGCCTTCCACATTGATGAAGAAAAAACACAACTAATAAATAGGTGATCCACATCCTCCCTCTGTTGAAGAGAAATAACACTAATGTAACACAAAGAAATACTACAAGATTGAAGATAACAATCAGTTGGTAGCTTATCATAAACCACCCTTTAAAAAATTAAGATTAATTTTTACTTTGTATCGATAATTACTACAAATTTTTCATTATTATAAATAATTTTTCATAATTACCACTAATATTTTGTAATTACCTTTAATTTTTAGTAATTATCCCAAAATATTAATATGAACCTCTAATGTTTACAACGAATTTCTATTTATAGCCATATTTTACCATGTTAGAATAACTAACGTTAATTTTTACAATATAATACTACAAATTGTTCAGATTTATTAATTATCACTAATTTTAACTAATTACCAATAAATTTTAATAATTACCACATTTTATTAAAAAGAATTTATAATTTGAACTATTCTTTATTAGTTACCAATTACTATAAATGTTTAATTTTTATATTTTAGTGTTTATCACTAATTTTTTGAAATTATTTCTAATTTCAAATGATTAATGATAATTTCTGATACTTACCAAAACATTATAATAAATTTCAAAAAAATTCCTAATTACTACTAATTATTATTTATTACATCTAATTTTTAGTTATTACTATTATCTATAAATTATTATATAATGCATTTAATTTCCACTCATTTATTTTAATTTTTTACTAATTCACTTATATTATTGCAAATTTTTTCATTTTCCATTTTATTATAATAATTATTGTTAATTTCAAATAATAACCTCTAATTTATTATATTTTATTTTAATTACAGATAATTATAATTACAGAATAAAAATTACAACTAACTAACACTAAACACTTCTTGTTAAATAATAACAATTATTAATTGAATCCATATAATTTTAATTAATGTAATTTATATTACTGAAACCTAATTAGTTCAAAATAAATCTAAGTAATTCTCGAAAAATCTAATTATTGCTGATAAATAATAATACTTACTAATTTAAAATAAAATAAAATAAATAAATATTAAAAACATAAAATTAATATATTAAAACTAAATATTTTTATAGATACAATGATATTTTTTATTTCTGGTAGATTAAAAAATACATTATATTTTTAGTGGGATTATATGAGAAAATATTAATAGAGGGGAGTTGAAAGGGGATGAAAATGGAATTTCTTAATGGGGGTATATATGGGATCGATAATTTGCGATGAGGATATTAGTTAAAGGTTTCCCATCACAAATTTTATTAGTTGTGATGGGACTAATCATAATTATTTCCCACCATTAAAAATTACATTGGGGTATAGAAATTATTTGTGACGGGTTCCAATTGAAAATAATATTAATTTTCATGTTTTTTTGTTGGGAGTTAATTCTCGTTGGGAATAACTATACTGATGAATGGTATTGATGATAGGAAATAAATGTAATCGTAAATCCCTAACCTATGTTTTGGAAAAATATTCAAAAAAACTTTATTCATGATGGTAAAAAAATTTCATTGAAAACTATTTTTTAAGGCTTATTTATGACAATATTCTATTACCATTGAATAAATTTTTTGTTGAGTTACTATTTGGGGGGGAACAGACCTGTTACAAATAGATCTTCATAAAATTTATTTTTCTCATACTATTGGGCCATATTACTATGTTTATTAAATTATCATTATGAACCATCATAAATTTTTTAAATATATTAAAATTTTGTTAGCTATAAGTATATAGGATAGTGATCCTAATATGAATGTGACCAAGGAAAATATAGAATGACTCGTAGATAATTAGATGTTGAGATATTCACATCATTTATGAGTTACACATTCTATGTCTATAGATTACATTATATGAAATTATTAATTTTATAATACCACAAGATTGAGTTACATAATGTAGTGGTTTATGATTAAAGTAAAAAAATTAATAATGGATGCAATGGAAAATGATGAGATCTTATCAACATGATGTCAAATTGGATAATATATTGATTAAGAAAACATATTGTTATGATTGATAATATGATCGTACATAATTGTTCAAACACTCAAAACAAGTGAAAATAGTGTTTTTGAATGTGAAATTATTAAGGAACATGGATGAAAGAA
This sequence comes from Viscum album, assembly GCA_963277665.1. Lineage (NCBI taxonomy): Eukaryota > Viridiplantae > Streptophyta > Magnoliopsida > Santalales > Viscaceae > Viscum > Viscum album. The sequence continues at coordinate 896,912,187 of OY728156.1, forward strand.
GATTCAATATTTTACATGTAAAAAAATGTGAGAAGATTCACCCAGGGAAATGTATCAAAAGTGAAGGTAGATGTTTGGTTCATTGAAAATGAGGGAATGGAGTATAAATAATTTATACTAAAAATGAAAATTTTGGTCATTAAAATAACGGTAAATAAATATATTCGTAAGGAACAAAAGAAGGTTCTATGTTTTAAATTTGGTTATCTTTGACATTATATACATTTATGCCTAAAATCATGGGCTGATAATGATGATAGGCATGAGAATCCTCTAAAACAAGGAATAGATAAGTAAATTATTTTTGTGGGTGTTGTTAGAGATAATTAATGAAAACATATTACACACATCACATTTGAGGATTTCTTATTTGTTTATACTTATAGGCTCTCATCTATTTTTAATAAATGTTACCATAGAATAATATTTACACCCCACCAATTTTATTATCATAAACATCCTCAAACTTTATCATTATTCCATCCCATGAAAACGTTTATACTAATTTATTTAAGGTAAATATAATTATTTTTCTATTCGAGGAAAATTATATTAGTTTGCTCATTAATTATCTATTTCAATATATATACCATAAAAATTTTGGAATAAGAATGTATCATTTCATATATTAATAAAATTATGATCATTCATCAGTTCGCCACTAATGATAGAATCTTAATCAATATTACTCTAAATTTAGATATCTGACTGCACAATCATTAAATGAGATTCCAAATCATACCAAATATTGTGAGGTTTACATTTTAATAGAAATTAAATCACATATAAATACTATATTAATATTACTATCATATATACTCAGTAGTGTGGGAAATTAAAATTGACAGGAATACATTTCATTAATATAGGTATAATTCTCCACATTGATATTTTAGTATATATATTTTTAATTAAATACCTTGTTTTATACCATTATCCATATAAAAAAATAAACTAAAATAGGCGTCAACATATTATAAGAACATTGTAATATAATTTATAATGAGAATAAAACCACCTTTAAAAATATAGTAATAAATTACAAATTCATACACGTAGTGGATAGAATAATTAATATTATTTAAAAATTTAAAGCATAGTTTTAGTAATGACTTTTCACAAATGGGTTGTGTATGTTGTATTAATTAATTAAACTAGACACTTTTAATATAGGATTATGAAAATATGTAATATTCCAATGTATGGAATAAAATATTAACATTTATTGATTTTTAGATTAATATGAAATATCATTAAGAAAAAAATTTATTAAAAGGACCTTTTTAATAAGAGATGTTTTTAAATTATTTATTTTCATTTAAAATATAAATTTGTTATTTTTTTATTTTAATTTGAAAACTGATATTTATATTCGGATTCAAAATAACAATATTATATTAATTTTAATCATTTTTATTATCTTGAAAATATAAATTTTTATTTCGAACATACAATTTAATGATTCTACAAAAAAGTGACTTTTTGGACAACATTATAGTATAAGAATTAAATTATAATTTATTATACAAATTCATAATCTATGATGTACTTAAAAATTAAAATAGTACATATGAAATATTATGATTAATATAGAAATCTATGATTTACATTTTGGAACATATTTAATATTTTTATAAAAAAATTCTCATTCTATTATGTACACTATTAGTGAAAATAATTTTTAGCACCAAAATTAATTTAAAATAATTAAATGGTTTAAATATTTTGGATATGAATATCCTGATTATTTATGAATCTTTATTTTATTTTTATCAATGAAAATATGTTTCTGAGAATAAAATAAGTTTTTGTGGTCACTGTAAATTTAGATAAAAAGTAAAATCAAGGTTAAAATCCATTTTTTTCACAAAAATATCATAACATATGTGCTAATGTTTTTTCTAGATCAATGGATATCCCTCTAAATTATTTTTCACTTGTTTTTAAACATTGATTTCATAATAAATACATTATTACAAAAATAACACTCTCTCACTAATAAAAGGAGACTTCCACCACCAAAATTAGAATTACACTAAAAACACATTATTATTTAAAAATATATTCGCAGATACCAACTCTATATTCATATACTTGACCTATAATATCTGGTATCAATAAATACCTCCCTTTAATGGTTTAATCCAATTTCTAAATGATTTTTTCAATTGTGTAATGTAAAAATTCAAAAATCACTCATTATTATTACTATTTTCATATTTATTATTCTTTAATACCATTTTCACTTATAACAATGTAAAATAATAAAATCAGAAACATTTGTTTAACATGTTATTATAGTGATGGAATAATCATTTTTTACTATCATCCCTACTTCTTAAAAAAATTATAACATCACCAATTCTCTCATGAAGACTACCACCTCCGGGAATGATGTATTTCTATTTTCCCTCCAAAGTTAACATTCAATGATAAAAATACATTTTATTAGTAAAAAATATATATTTGAAAAAATTATTATTATTATAATGATGAATAATTTTTTAACTTACATTATTTCCATCTAATGACAAATGAAAATGTTGGTCGTGTGTATGTGAGGACAACGACTTATGTGGATGACATATTACATTTCTCAACACCACAAAAAATAAACTATTATAAAATAAATTTTATGAATTTATATATTTATTAATTATTTATATGTGTTATTAATATGGTTCCAAAATTATTTTATAAAATAGAATGCTTAATATAATCTAATCCTTTAATATCAGCAAATGAACTAAAATATTCTTATCACTAATTTCACCATCATGAGTAGTTAAAAAAAATTCATTTAATGATATTGTAAAATTATTATTGAATGTATAATTTATATTAAAATTCCTTGAATAAACAAGGAATGATGATATTTTATCATAGAATCTAGTTTTACATCGCCATTATGAATAATTTGTGATATAATCAAAATTACTAACAAAAGGTACTCATGAAATATGCTATATTACTATTTTAATCAAATTTAATAATTATAAGTGAGGAAAATAAAAGGTAATAGATAATAATTATCTTCTAAATTAGTCTTTTGAGACAGTTTTTTTAATATATATATTGTTAAATATATTTCGTGTAATTTATGATTTTAGGAATGGGTTTCCACATCTAAATATCACGTTACTAATTTATGCTTCATCATCAAAACATATTATCAATTGGGGTGTATTGGCTACCCATGAATGTATATAGATATCATTCTGTTAATGGAATTTTAAAATCTATCTTATTCTCTACCATTTTTTTGTTTTTTTATTTAAATGTTAATGATCTAATATGGGATTCCTTATATTCAAAATTTCATATTTATATTACAATGAATGAATTTACATAAGTTGAGACTTTTGAAAATGTAATCATTAAAACATCAACTATTTTCACATCATATTGTTTTTATTATATTTTTACTTGTCCTCACTCAATTTCATTCCATATGGAGAATAATAAACACAATATGATGATTGTGAGAAAAATAGACCTGAAATATTCTTTCCAATCCGTAATTTTATTCATCTATATACATATTCATTGGATAATTTTATGGATATCCATATCTATCCCTAAATAATTGGTTATATCTTTTTATAATACTTTTTTTTCAAAAGTATGAATAAAATATTTAATCATTTTCGACATGGGCTATTTTTTAAAAACGTTTGACAAGAAACAACTATAAATGTTATCCATATAAACACATTATTCAGTTATATGTTTTCATTAGGAATCTTGATTTATTTTCTAAAAGTTTCACAAAAAAATTATTATGATGTAATCATTTTAAAAACTAAAATTATTTTTTAAAAATAAAATTATATGTTTATTCTAAAAATGGTTTCTTGATATAAAAATATGTCTTAAAGGTATTTTTTATATAGTCATTAGTTTTATTATATTTCTCAAATTAATTCTTTTTGAATTATTAATTTTTTATTATATTTTTCTTTCAATAAAACCTTTCTGATATTAATTTTTATTGTTAAAATTTTTTTTATCCAGATCAAAATATTTATTTTTAATGAAAATTCATTTATTTATACTCCCATAATTTTAAAAAGTATGTTTCTTATTTTTTTCAATGTGATTTGTCAAATATTATTTACATTATTTTTATCTATTTAAAGATCATTTTATATAACATATTTCACACTTATGACATTTTCTTATGGTCCATCCACTTTCATTCTTTGTATATATAATACTGATAATGTTTTAATAATGTTTTCCAAAAACCTACTTCATTTTCATGAGTTACTTAGAAAATGATAAAATTAATAATGTATTTTTAATGTCATGGAACAATTATGTATGGTTTTAGAGATGTTCATTTTTGTAGTCATATATCTACCTCCAATTAAATTTTTAATTTTTTCCATATTGGTGTGATGATTATGAGACTATTATATATATCTATGTTAGATGATTCCACATAAATGTTTTCCTTCAATGTTAGTTAATGATGAATTAATGTTTTCTATCTCTATGAAATGAGGAAGAGTTTATGTTTATCATTTTATTGTGATGACGAAACATTAATATTTTCCACCTCTATGAGAAGATTACTCATTAATTCCTTCTAATTATGTGAGATGATGACATATTAATGTTTCCCATATTTGTGAGATAATGAAACAATAATTTTTTCCAAATTAGTGAGTTAATAAAATAGTAATGTTTTCTAACTTGTTAAGATGGGCGACAACCTATGTCTTTCATCTTAGTGATATAAAAAAATTAATGATTACCATCTTACTGAGATGATTAAACATGGATGTCGTATGTTTTACTCAAAGAAAGAGATTTTATATTTTTATATTTGTGTCATAATCTTATATTCTAATATATTCTAATAAAATTAATACTCACAAATTATTCAATTCTCACATCCTAATGATTTTAATTTTTATTGATGATCTATGTAAATTTGGGTATGAATTTATAATTTTTTTTATCATGGATCATGGTTATGCTCTAATACCCGTTGGGTTATCTTATTCTCACTCATGAAAATCATTTTTTATCAGATATGTTTACCATTACTCAGCATTTAAGATCACCAATACATATGTTTCCAGTATTTATGTTATGAAGATGAGTAAATATTTGGATTTATCTAAAAAGGTACATTTTATGTGTTATTTATGCATAAATATTCTAATAAAAATTATTTATCTAAAATCTATATATATAAAAAAATTAAATTCATAGGGTTGTATTATTATTTATGAGATATAAAATAGAAATGATGACAATGTGTAAAAAATTCATGTATATCTAAGATAATTTCATTATATATCAAAAAATATTACTAAATAATGATTTTAGTACAGGGTCCAAGATTTTTTTTGAGGTGTCTCTCTATATAGACTATCCATCCAATATATTTCATTTCACATACCCGTTCACATATCTATGAGGTCTAGTTTGGTACTAAAGTTCTAGGACCACTCAAGATGTGTGTGAGTAATGATTAATAATATATCCAAAAAATTACCTAACATATCTAGTATATAGAATTCATTATAGATTGATATGGTTTAGAAAATAGAAAATTGACAATAGTCATAATACCAACCATATCAACAAGTTATTCCTCAAAACTTAGTAGATACCTTACCATATTTTCCAGTAATGGAGTGTCTTCAAACATATCAAAAATAATATCGAATAAGAATAACATAGAAATTAATATATTGTATTGTCTCATCTTATAATATATGAAACCATTATCTCAAGAGGTATCACATACAACACAAACCTCATTCTATTTTAAGAGATAACATCCATCATGAAATGTCAAAATTATCTCAGGAGATATTACATCAAACTGACCATATCATAACCAACACAAGAGTTATCTTGTCTGACCTACCATGGAAAACCATATACATTAGAATGACCTACAACCTACCATATCATAACAACCTGGTGAAGCATCATATACAACCTAATAAAACACAATCACCTTTGGTGGAATCACATCCAACCTATAATATCACATATATATCATTCCCAATACATTTGATAGATATCCACCTTACGAGGCATCATTTCTAGGTGACAATATAAAAACTCTTTTGGGATTAATTATATGAAACCCATATCAATTGCCCATACAAGAATCATTGTTTTCATGAAAACCATAGATCATATAACCATCAATTTAAAATCATCCATAAACTAATGATTTCATGAATACACATCCCAACACATCCATGAGGTGATGGTTGTCCTGAATCCCGTCTTTTACCTTCAGCACATACATGGATGAAATGATTTATAAACCCATATTTTTTATAATCTTTGTAATGATGGAAAACCCATAACATATCACATTAAACAACATCAAACTTTATTATAGTTCATATTATCTACAAACCCATCACAAAAAACAACTCATATCACCTCACATTTAATTGTGGATGGCATACTCACATAACCATCCTTTTGGGATATATTTTGTGATAATGTTTAGATAGATCCCCAAAACCATACATAGTCCATAAAAATTTACCATTAGAAGAATAAATATTGAAAACAATCATTTAATTTCTATTTTAAATATGTAAGAAGTAGAGAAAAAATCAATAATCCCACATATATCAGAATGGGAAGCTCTAAGGATAGAAAGTCACCAAACACCTTCACATACATTAATATAGGTTATCCTCACAATCACACAACCTATTCCCATTTCCAAACCATTCCATGATTCATCATTGTTATTCTTTTATTATTTTACTCTCAATATATAGATCATTTATAATCACACACCATTGTATCATGTTCGCATCCTAATTGGAACAACCCTGATGGGTTCCAATTTTCCCATTATAAACACTAGGTTAAAGAGTCATATCTCAATAGGAAAAATATCCATCAAACATATATACAATTAAATTATTATTATTTATTTATTTTGAAACCCACAAAATTTAGGTAAAATAAATCAATGATGTGATACTGACCATATGAAAACCAAATACCACTATGTCGGAACACTTATTCCCAATTTATAATGATATATATATAATGGTATACCCACTGATATATCATGTTATAATGTTGTAGGAACAATAACCTGTCATACCCAACAAAAAATAGGTGATTATATGATTTAGGGGGATGGTTTTGGTCAACCAATACATAATTTTTCCAGCCTAAATCAACCACATTCCATAATCATTGAATACCATAGGAATCTACCAATGTTTCAACATGTTATAACTCAACATGTCAATATTACCCTTCAGTCCATGTATCATATGTTCTATGTTTTATGTAAAATCCAAGTCCAATGGTAATTAAGTCATTAATTCCTCATTATCAAAGGGACCATCATGGCCAGAAAAGTTTTATACCACTCAAATTGGTCATTGATATCCAATTAATTATTATATTACATCCAATATCAAATTAGAAGGAATGTAAAATTAAATAATTCACATTCACAAATTAAGAAAATATATAGAGAATATTTTTTATTCCACCAACATCATGAAAGGATTCATTCCCTTATAAAATCACAACCACTATAATCAATAAAACATGATTGAACATTATCCACCAATATGAAGAATTAATTGAACTAAAAAGAACATTAAATAACTAATAGAAAATTATAATCAATAAAAAAATAAGAATCTCACAATTAAATACATAATCAATTACCTTGGTTTAATAAATTAATTATCCACTAATTGATCTCTCATGGCATTATCCTTGAGATACTATGTACATATGACCCATGAAATCTACCTGGGACTCAATCTTTCAAAAATCCCAAAAAACATATCTCAATATATAAATAAATTAAATAATAATTAATGTAATTTCATAAATAATTATAGGGAGGTTCATACTTATATAAAAATGAATAAATATTTAATGTTTTCATCATCCCATGGTACTCTTTATCTAAGTATAACAAAAGTCCCATAATTTAGGCTTGATTCCACTATGATTCTATCCAATCAGTATCAAATCCTAACATGGATTTAATAAAAACCAAAATAAAATATTGTCCATCAAAATGAGATGCGGAGAGTTTGAAAATAATAAATATGATTCTTTCTTAGAGACTCTAATTCCCCTAACATAAATGGTGAAAAGGAGAAGCATTGGTAGAGTATTGGGGTGGGGTTCAAATGTTCTGTTAATTTATCTGGTTAGGAACAAATACCCTAATGGGGGTGGGATAAGGGGGAATTTAATTAAATATTTTAATTTTATTTTAATAAAAGGGAACATGGACACACCATGTAGAAAATATAGTGTATAGACCACCTGGTGGTACTATATAGGAATCAAGTCCTCGTGCAATCTCAATCAAGTACACAATGTCACCAAATCAAGTACATGACTTTTATTGAATCACACCAACCTATACTATCCATCCTATATAACCCTAAAAACTGAACACGTGACCCATTTATCAAATATAAATCCTAAAAAACATATCTTTATGCATTTAAAATGAACACCCAAATGGAAATTCTCAATGTATTTTGTAAAATCCATCCACATTCTTGTTCAATGCTATTTAGAACCTGGTTCATCTCTGAGGGAACTACACCCAATAAGAGAATTGAATTGACTATTGGAATATTATTTAGTGTCAAAGTTATATGTAAGATTATGTAATTGACTCATCATGAGATCCTAAAACTTAAGTCATTATATGATTTCCTAGTAATGTTTGTTAGTTTGATTAGTTCAACTTCAATGTCCTTATATAGATATCCATATTTAATAATCTTCTTAATCTTATAATTATAAAATATATTTATATTACTTATTTTATCATGGTATTATACTGACATGTCCATTCAATTTATCTCTAAATATTTATTTATTAAGTATTTTTAAAATTATATAATTATAAAATCTTCTTAAAATTTAATTTAATGAGGTTTTGTCAAAAAACATCCCAGAGTTCATAATACTATGAAATATTAGGGAATAAAATAAATCCATTATAAACCTGATATATTTCATTATTTTAATGAATAAAAACCCTTCACAATTGAACTATTACTTTTAACCATGTATTCAAATTGAACGGACTCTATAAAGGTTCAACTATATCCCCAATTCTTACCATGTAGAAATAAATTCTTCATAAAAAAAGTGATTAGTGGACTCAAATTTACAATACTTTATACCTTCAAAAATCAATATATCTAAGGATCCTTATAAATTTCCTCATATAAATTTTCTTGATAATTCATACATTTAATATTTATATATCATCTACCGTTTCATTATTTGAGTTCATCATTAACAAAATTAATTGAACACCTTATGAAAAGAGGGAACTCATTGATTTTTTTTCAAGAAAAAATGTATGTCAATATAACATATTGAGTGTTTAAAACACATATGAAACTGAAACGTAACAAAAATAATCCCCTAAGACAAATTGAAATTTTCATGGAAGTAATGAAACAATTGGGTTGTCCAATATCTTTTTTCATAAAAAATATTTATTGATTAATATAAATATATTATGCCATAGGAATTTTAAAAAAATTACCTAAATAATAAAATCTACTAAGTTTTGAAACATTTAAAAAATATATTACAATTTCTTCTAAATATACTGCCTTATGTGTTACATTAATTTAAATGACAAATTCATAAAATATTATGTTTAAATTTTTTCTTGTTCATGTAAAAATCTGACTCAATAAAATCAATCTCTATTAATATTCATTTCTCTATTATGAAACTAAAATTTTTATTCCCTAATAGTTTTATCGTCTCCATTTCATAAAAGTATCTTAGTTATTCAAAAAAATTGTCCAAAAATGTAATAAGCACAAAAACACAAAAAATAAAAAATACGTGAAAAAATGACTAGAACAATAAAATTATCAACACTCCCACACGTGTTTTAGGAAATTTACTCAATGTATTTGAATGGGTGTGAACATGAAACATAAAAAATTATATTGTAAATTTTTTAGCTATGTAATTTTTTGGGAATACATGGTGAGTTTGTTAATATAAAATATAGAGAGGTTTAATATCCTCCAATATATCATTGTGATATATCTTAATACATTTATTCACTCCCTTCCAGTTATTAATGGAATTTTTATTTGAACCTCCTCTAGTAAGTAAAAATAAAAATTGTATACCATTTGAAATTTTTAATAAGTTTTCCTATATTAAAAAAGTATAACCTTCGAAGAATTTTATTCTATATTCTTAATTCATCACTTATATTGGAGGAAGCATACCTTTTGTGTCATCAAATCATTAATAACTCATAATTTATCACTGATCATTATCTCAATGTTAACTGTTTCCCTAGGAATTTAATCAAGCTCAAGTATTAGAAATATGAATTGATATCAAGGATTCTTAATTTAAAATTCATCATCAGAACTACCGAGTAGGTTTCATTTTATAATTCTTTAGGGAGATAATTTTTTATATAAAAAGTCTTGATATAAACATTCATATGAATGTCATATACAACATCCTATATTAAAATATTATTTTATTCTAGCATTTCTCTGAAATAGTTTCTATTTGGGATGATAGTCTGGTCAAGAATTTATTTAAATCATTAGTTAGATACCACATCAATCCAAATGGTCTAGGGGACGTATGTTGTTTTTGTTCTATTGTTCACTTCATATATTATCAAAATGTATCAAATAATTTATTTTAAATTTGTTTTCCAAGTTCACTAATGAAAAACATTGGTATTCCAAGTTTAAATAAGACTTTATTTTATAAGAGTCAAAAAAAATTCATCATTTTTAGTGGATTCGAATTCCACCCACATAGTGATATAATCAATAACATGAAATTCTTGAAAGTACCCAAATATCATGGGACGTAGTCCCATTATATCAATGTTAAAACAACAATACTTTTATAAATATTTATCGGTGATTAAATAATTTCCAATCTTTTTGAGATATATGTAGTGGATTATAATTTCTAGATTTCATGTAGAATTTATCAATATCAAAAAAAGTTAGTAAACTCATTTTTAATTCTAATAATTTCCTATTGTTTTATTGGAATTCAGTGTTGCCTAAATGATATAGGGTGTGGAAAAATATATGTTTATAGATTAATTTCCTCTTAGGTCAGTATATCCTTTTTATAAGTATACTAATAATTCTCTATAGGTATTGATCATCCCAAATATAGATTAATAATTTAGATTTAATTTTTTCTGAATCAAGTTGTGAATTTATTTTTAGAGGATTAGGAATGTTTTTCATATTATAATACGATGGAAATTATTTATTAATCAAGAAGAGTTTCTCACCAAGATTGTGATTATTAATTGTTTTTCATTCTATGATCATTACCTTATTAGTGCATGGTTGTTTATTCATGTGGTATACAACATGGTTTTATATTCCTCATATTTCATTAATTTTCATATAGAACTATTATTACAATATAATAAAATAAACTAGACATGGTTCAGTATCTTATCAAAAGCATGATCATAAAAAAATAGTTACATTAGAATTATGAAAATATGATATAAATTTCATTAATTAAAATTTTTTAAAAGAAACACTTTCTCATTGTTTGTGTTCTTTCTTTAGGAAGTGACCAATTCCATTGGTTGAAAATCCATCACATGGTATATTCCATAATTATTTTATATGGATTGATCAAACATGAAAATTTAAATTAAAATCATATAGATCCATTGGGATCCCTATATCTGATGTTTTACCAATGGTGGTGAAATTATATTACCTTTATGCTCTAAAAATATTCCATATATGAATGATTTTGAATGAAATAATTGTGTTTTTAATGAATATTTTATAGGTGTGTACCTAAATAACCTAAATACTTTTTTATGACTTATAATGTTATACATTCCCTAAAAATGGTCTAACACATTTTTTAAAAGTGGATAATATGAATATAGTTATGATTTTTTATCTTTTACTTTCATTGAAAAATCCTAAAAAATTAAATCACATAACCCACAATAGATAATGTTTTCAACTATGAAATGAAATTTTACAAAATTGAGCACACTATAATTTTGAATACAATTTTTAGAGCCTTTTTATATGTTTAGTAACAAATTAACAAATAAATTTTAATGAATTGTGATATTTTAAAACAATACTTCAATGTAGTCTTCAACCAAATAAAATATAATGATTAACATACTTCTGAGGAATATTATACTTTATTTTAATGATATGAATAGAATAATTTTGTATAATTAGGTTTGAAAAATTTAAGTTTAATGTGTTTTCTCTTGGTCATCAAAAGTATTTGGAAATCATAAATATTTGAAAATCCATCCAAAACAAATTAATGGTTCATTTATAAAATTATTTATATCATTATTTCAATAAAGGGGATAGTGAAATAATCTTTCTACGTGCAATAAAATATTTTTATGATGTCTACATACACAATAATATAAATTTTATCTCTTATAATAATATGTTTATTATATTCACTCTCTATTACATTTATAGATGCAATTTTATGAAAAATTATATCTTACATACTGATATTGATCCATAAATTGGATTTATGATTTCTAATTTTTAAAATTTTAGAATTTCTTTTTTATCACCAATAGAATAGTTTTTTTATTCTTTCATACTAGTTTTAAATTGTGTTCATAATATAATATATGTATATTCATTTTATGAGCAATAATTGTATGTTTCATAGAATCCATCATATAGATTTAATATTAATTCTCTAAATATAAATAATTTTTAGTTTATATTTTGATGATGAATTTATATTCAAGTGTTATTACAACTTAACTTAATCCATTGATTAATCATATTTCAAATCTGAGTGTTAGTGCACTAAATTAATGTTTGAGTGGCCGAATTAATGATTTTAAATGATTTAGTTCACATAAATTGACCATTATATGTTCATGTTAAAATGTCATAGTTGTAGTTTTATCTTTCATGAAAGAATAGTAAAATCTATCAATGATATAAATATTCTACACATTATCAAATCTGTGGGAAATGATTATAGTTTTCTCATAAGAACTTTAGAATGTACTCTCAGCTATCATTTTATTTTCCAAATTTATATTTTATTTCAAAGGTTTTGGTTTATCATATTGATAAGATTCTTTAGTATGTGAGAGTTTTAAAATTTAATTCCACTCTTATAAAATTTTTAGAGAATAATTATTCTAAATGTACTGCATCAACACCAAAATATATGGGGAATGTACTTTATTGAATTTAAATTATAGTTCAAGAAGATTACAAATTATAAAATCTGACAATATTAGTAATTTATTTATTATTATAAATTAATTCACATTTAATATATATATGTTTAATGTAATGATTAGGATTTTTATTCTAAACATGATATATTTAAGTACTTCCAAAATTCTGTGGATTTATTAGTTTGTTGAAATAACATTTTCATTAGAATGAGTTCTGTAATTTTTATGGAATAAAATATGAAATGAGGAATAACATTAATAAAGATTCCAAAATAAAAAAATTGAATCTACAAAACAATTGGGTTTGATTTTATACATTATTTAAAATTTTCATGGATATTGTAAATTTTTTGAAATTGAATTGTTATTAGTGATAAAACATTTATTTTACTACTGAATCTTTCATTACTATGATGTTTTTAATCTTTGATTCATAGATACTTAAGAAACATAATATATTGGGTAATAATTTTATAGTATTATATATGTGATATGTCTATTTTATCCATTTAATTATATCACATATGTCTATAAAATTATTCATCATGATTTTTCATATATTGATTCATCCTTGATTGAATGGGAAGTGAAATGTTTTCCTTATATTTTGATCATTTCATAGATTTATTTTTTAGTTCCTTCCCATTATTTTCCTAATTAGAGCCATCTTATTCGATTTATTTCCTTGGGATATTCCATTATTTTTTTTGAATCTATCAATTTCACTAAACTAATAGTAGTTGACATGCTCCAATTTTTCATTGGGTATAAAAATGTTTCCCAAGAAATTTTACACTGTTCCCCGAATTTATTTAAATTTGAATCCAAATATATATTTTCTATTCTATCAAATAATTTCTTGTTTAATGAATGGTTTTTACATGTGTATTATAAAACAAATTTCTAAATCGAATTTTACTGATCAGTCGGTTTTATCTGTTGAAGAGGAGATGGTTACTTTGTCAATTGGCATATTTTTTTAAATTTCCATTAGAATGGTTGAGGTTAATAACCATATTTTTTTAAAATGGATGCATGAATTTATTATATTTATATACTAATCAATAATGAAATTTTTATTTGTATATCTATATTTTTTCCATTATGGGAGTAGTCTCTGTTGATCGAATTCTACACAAATTTTAGCGTCTTTTACATAAATTCCATAATTTGTAAAATTAATTTGTGAATAACTTTTTTAAATAACATAACATTGGTAAGTTAATATTTATTTTATTTCAGAATGTTTTATATTACCATATATTTAATCACTTCTAGTTTAAATTCTAATAGAGTTGTATCCATTGTTAATGAACCCCTCTAACAGAAATAACTCTGATTTTAATTTCTCATGATTTCTTTATAATTTTTAATCTAGATATTACATTGAACAAGTGAATTGAAAATTATTTTTCCAATATATAATGAATCAAGAAAAAAATTATAAATACCAAGTAATTCATTTTTGAATAATAGAAAGCAGTTATTTTCGTCTATGTCTATGTGTGGAAAACATGCATATAGAATCACAAATTTCTCATCTAATTCAACGATTTTTTCTCAATAGTTAGTCTTATTCCATATATTTAATTTAATAGGGATATAATCTATTATGTTTGAAATGTTATTTTAAATAAATAATCCTTATGTTTATCATATATGGTGAATTATATTATTATAATGTTTCCTAACAATTATTTGGATACATCATCTAATGATAAGGGAAATGATATCCTATTTAATTGTTGTTTATCTACTATCCTAAAAGAAAATATATGTTACACCATGGTAAACTAATTTTCATTCCTCATTGGATCCCAACATTAATGAAAATCGAAATACATCATAATATGTATTATTCATTTTTTTCAATTATAATTGAAGTTTTATAGTTTGATATATAATCTAATAATTTTGATACATAAAATAGGGTTCATCATAGTCTATGAAGCCATGTTTTGGGTTTTATTCCAATATTTACAATCTAAATTGGACAATATGTGTGTTATGTGATTATATAATTACAATATTAAAAATTTTATTTTTCAATCTATCTGGGATTAGTAGTTCTATATCTCCATGCAACACGTTGATATTCCAACGTAAGAACATCGTGGCATGGATTGCATGAATCATGAAGTCCATAAGGGAGTATAATACTGCAAGACAATAAAATATATTTACTATTTTAAATAAATTTAACCAATATTAACTATTTCAATGCTTGTGATATTGATTTAGTGTGCATTTATGAAAACAATGAGTTTCTTCAATGTTTGGTGTTACATTAAAGGCCATGTTTTACCGAACAATAATATCATATATAAATATTATTACATAATTTAGTAAGGAATAAGCTATATATTATATTTTTATTTATAAAATATGTATTGTTTTTAAAATATATGATTTAAAAAAACATAAAAACAATTCATAGGTTAAAATATAATTTAAAATAAATATAAGAACAATTTTGAATATAAAGATGTTTTTAAAAAAACAATTTCTATATCCAAAAAGCTCTTTTATGGAAATAAATTAAACTATTTATAATTAGTGTGTGATATTAATGTAATATATATATATATATATTAAATTAAATCAAATAATTTTTTATTAATCATATAGTTTTAATAGAAATAATATAAGAACAATCCCAATTTTACACATTAAATACCAAATTAAAATTAGGGAACTATTACTTTCTTTTAATGGAAAAAATATATTAGATCCTATTATTTGAAAATTTATAAAGATTATATCTAAAATTAATAATATTTTTTTATACTGAAACATAAAAATTAGGAGTGGGTGAATGTTTATTTATTTTCTTCTAAGTAGTCATTTTTAATAAATAATGAAAAATACATAATTTTAAAAAAACAATTCTCTAAAAAAAATATTTATAATGGAAATTATATTTTAAGTGGGATATAAAGTAAATTTATATTATTTTAATCAATAAAATCAATTTATTTCATTTTAATAAATTTAAATATGAATTTGAATAAAAAATATATAAATCATCAGAATGTTTTTACATTAAAAACATGCATTGTCCCCCATTTATGGGATTGAATTAAAATTAATTTATAAAAATTATGTTATTGGAATTAGAAGACATGGATTCCATATTCTTACGATGAAAAATTTATAATTTTTATTATGTACAAAATAGTTTGCGGACAAACATATAAGAGAAATTTGTTGAAATTAATTAAAATGATTAAGCTGAAATTAACTTTAACAGAGGTTTAAACCTTAATGTATATAGCCAAAATGCCCAAGAAACTTATCTGAATTCCATTGGATGACATTATTTATAACCTGTACTAATTTTATCTATTTTTTAGCATTATTGAATCCAATATCAATGCTATAATCAATTGAATAATTCCCTTTTCAATATTTTTAAAGCGTGCCACTCCCCCACCACTTTGAAAAGGCCTCCTCTCCTCTGACATCCTCACACATATCATGACACATTGGATGAAAAAATACCATGAAAAATATATATATTTAAAATCCATAACCTATTTATATTATCATTAAATTTGTTATAAATTCATTTAACTAATCCCTTTAGTGAAAACTAGTACGATTTACCCAAAAAAAGAGGCAACATGTTTCCTCAATATCTTTAGTACAGTTCCCTCTGTCCAAAAAATAAATTATTATTATTCCATGATTATGTAACAACACAACTTTCTGATATATAAAAGTTTTTCATGACATATTTTCTACATAAACTTGCATAAACATACATCTAATGGGTAACTAGCTTACCTTTTATGTGTATAGAGAACTACCACCTCACAAAAGGAAGTTATTTGTTTTTTCCATTTATACCTTTCGTGGTTGGGAATTATGATAGAAATATATTTATATATGATATATGTCTTATTTTTTATTCAATAATTAATATTTTAATTTTTTATAACACATAACTATATACAATCTATTATGTGTAAATATGATAACATTGTTTGTGGAAGTGTGGACTACTGCCTCCTCAACCCGATGATATTAGTTCACACTATACATTGGACATTTTAAGGATGATATTTATAAAATTATGAGACATATTGGAAATTAATATTTAACTGGAGTTATAATATACATATGTATTATTTATTTTTCACTCTTTTAATCTAGAAAATAAATGAAAGTGGTGTTCATGCATACACACGACCTACCGTCTCCATGAATAATGAATTCCATTTATTATCTCTAAATATTATGGAATATCTAAAATAAATATATACTGAATATATATTATATATAAATGATGTTTCAAATTCTTTATATGGTGAAACAATAATCAAATTATTAATAACAACGAGTAATAAGTTATAACATACTTGGAAAATATATAAATTAATACACAATAAATAGTAAAAATAACGAGATATTGTTATAACATAGGTAACAATATATTATAATAAGATAATATATGATATTTTAAAAAATAATATTGTTAAATAATATGTTATTAACACTCTCAAATCCATTATACATCAGTTAAATCATGTTTACACAAAATTAAATAGAAGGTAAGGTATTTTGACACAATTTACATTACATTAACACTTATTTGTTACTACACAAAATAAAATAGAAGGTAAGGTATTTTGTCACAATCCATTATACATGAGTTAAATCATGTTTACACAAAATAAGTTATACCATACTCTGCAATTATGTCATGTATCTCATTATTCTCATGATATTATACTTTTAATTTAATTTCCAAAATATTTGGTAATTATTATTCAACTGTTTCAATGTGGCATGGGACACATTGGAATGTTTTGAAATATTTTTATCAAGAATATTTCTATTGATTATCTTTGTAATATGACATAATTCTTTTCACTTTTAAAATTCTCTAGAAACAATAATTATTTAATAAATTATCATTATAAATTACCTTGAATATTAATATTATAATTCAGTGGATATTATTATTGTCAAAACTATATATCATTGTTACATACACTATTCACATTGATTGTTATTTAATTAACAATGCAAATATTGAATAATTTTTATTATTTATTCAATATATAAATTTTATTTGGAATATTATTTATTTCTATTAACCAGTATAATATGATTTCTAATGTCAATTATGGGTGGACGAATACTTTATATTACCCATCTCAGCATTAATAAGTTCTCATAAGAAGAATAAGTTGGCCAGATTTAATGTGTTTCTATCCATAGTTTTAACTATCATATGAATGGTTTTGATGGCACAATTTTTCATTTTATTTATAAAAAGGCCAAATAATTAATAATTTCTTTTATTTAGATACAATTATTACTTATCCATGATATTTATTATCAACATATTGACAAATTCATTCTATTCTCAATTTATGGATTAAATGTCTAGTGTTTTAGATTCTTACCTTGTCATATTTAATTATTCTTATCCTATTATTTGAGTGGAATGTGTTAATAGTTATTTACCATTACATGTTGATTATTTTCATCAGTTCATTATTTCACCCATTCCACTTACCCTTACTGAGAATTTTATCACCCCATTATAATGTCATAATTCCCCATGTTTGGAAGATAAATCTTTTGAATGAGTTTTAGATGCTTATTATTTCATTTTATTTTGTATAATGATTGTATTTTAAATTTAAAAATGTTTTATTTGTATCATGTATGTATTTTGGTTTTCCATGAATAGTAAATTGATCTGTCATTCAGGTTTTGATTCCGTAGAGTCACACTAATGTAATAAAATAATGCGCCAGCTCTAGGATTCACAGATTGTGGTGTCATAGTTTAAATCAAAGGTTTTTTTGGAATCATCTATGGAAATATTAATTAGAAAAAATAGATTAAGGAAAATTACTCAATAATAAAATTTGAGGATATGTATTGAAGAACATCCAAGAATTATGGTGTGAGATAGATTATTTCAGTATTACTAGAAATGAATCCCTTTCTAGATACTATAGGTGGATTTGGTTTTTGAACATATTCACCTATGTGTAAAAACTCCAACATTTTGTGTCAGGAAATACTCGTTATAACATGGTACACAAAAACATGACCTACTATTCACTAGGTTTGATACTCCTGGGGGATACGATAAGAATAATTCAAATTTTCTATACAATCCATTATGAATGATTTTAAAGTAAAAAAATATCCAATGAAAACACGATTCTTGTTATAAGATTAGTTATGGATTTTTTTCATTTTATTATTCATTTTTTACTAGTTTTGGGATCATACATTATGTTGTGATTTAATCTAGAATATTACATTTTTAATAAATGGAATGTATCATAAGGAATGTGAACTCCAATGATTCATTTTATTCAAATAGTAAGAAGGATAATATGTTTAATGGTCTTGTGATGATATTTATAAGGGAAATAGTATTCCAATTGTTATTACCATATAAGGAAATAGTATCATGTGCTAACGACGTAGGTAAAGAAATCTCCATGTCTTTTGGATTTTAAAGGAAGAAAGAGAAGATGTGGATAGAATAAAAAATGATATATAAATGGAATATGGTAAATAAGTACTTTCCAACATGTGATAAATGTGGAAAAAACTCATTGGTACATTATTTAAAGGTATGGTATGTGTTGTTAGATGTAGAAAAAAAGGACACTATTCGTTTGTTTTAAAGGGTAAAAAAGGTTTTAAATGCGTAATTATTCAACTAATTGTAGATGGGACACTATTAAATGAAATGTGTCAAGACTCAATATAATATAAAACAATTATTCTAATGGATTATTGTCAAATTATGATATTGTTGAAGATAAAGATTACAGATTAAAAGTATCATTCAAGAATTATTTTATTTGAATATTTTTTCAGTGATGTACTAGTTATAAAAATTATAGAATATATAATGATTTTACAATAGTACATGTCATTAAGAATTTGATATCATATGATGAATGGTATCATGAGAAGTTATTAATTATAAACTAAAACATCTATGAAAATGTATTGTTATGGGAAGGAGAATCTGTATAGTGTTCCTAATGTTGAGAAAAATATTTTTTATATACAAATGGTTTATTTGGTTATGTGATCACAACCATGTAGTAATTAATAATTTATTCAATATAAAGGCTTTTGAAATCATTAATGGAGTTTACAACAGTTTTGGATATATGAAATAAAACCAGAAACAAGTCTTTTACATGAGGAATAAGTTAAAATTAATATTCCCGATAAATTATTATGGTAATTCTAGTTATAATATTTCAAGAGAATATATGATGATGATTTCACACTTTTAGTATTTTATGATTAAATAAATACATCATGTGGATTGAAAATTATTGATAATTTCATGTTTGATATTCACTAACTATCTTTCCAAAGTGTTGGATCATAATCCTTTGGAAAGGATTACCATTAATTAAATTTTTTACAATGTTATTTGTATGAGGTTTCAGAGACTTGCATATTACATCACTCTATGATAAATCTTTTTCTATGAGATGAAGTAGGAAAATTTTATGGAATAAAAAAAGTAAAATATCATTTTTAGAATCATATTTTTTGATTTTTTCATAGTGTGTGAAATAAATTCTCAACACTTGGGGGAAATGTTCGTGAAACATTTGTTTCCCTATTACATTCATTTTTTATAACATCAATGAATTTTACTCAGACATATGGTTTGTGGTTTTGTGATCAAAAAATTTTATATAGACATGTTCTCTAGCACTATCCATAAGAAAATGATTATTTGAATTTTATTCCCTATCCATGTTTCCAATTCCGAACTATGTTCCCTCAATAGTGAACATAGTTATGTGATAATTGTACATTTTTCACACTTAGTAATAATTTGTTATATTAAAAATAATTATGATGTGGTTTTTTCAACAAAAGTTTATTAAAAAAAATAAAACCTTAGATTACATTGATCATTTTTAAATTTTGAGGATGTAATTTAATTAAGGCGTGGATAATTTAACAACCAATAAAATTTAATGTAAGAACATTGTAGCATGTCTCTCATGAATTTCCAAGTGAGTAGGGGAATATAATACCCCAAGACATTAAAATAAACATAATATTTTAAAAAAATTAAATCTATAATGTACCATATTGTGTATGTGATACTTTGTTAGCATGTGTCTCAGCCAATAGCAAGATTCATCAATGGATTATGTTACAAGGAAGCGTGTGTTTTTTCGAACAAATATATATTATTTCAATATAAAATAAATATAATAAGACATAATCTAGACATTAACTGAGTATTTATAATAATTATTATTTAAAATTTATAAATATAACATTTACAGAAATATAAAACATATTAAAATGTTATAAATTAATTATAAATAAAAATTTGAACAAATTAAATATATTGCGAATGCTTTTATAAAAAACTATTTTTATTCCTAAAATGATATTTTACCTTAATAAATTAAATTAATTTAAATTACTGAGTTATAATAATGTAATATATATATATATATATTCAATAAAATATATTAGATATTAATAAAATATATTTAATAGACGTGGTAAAAGAACAATCCTAATCATACACAAAAAATACTATAATTTTATTAAGAAATTCTTACTACCATTTAATGGTGAACCAATTATAAATCCAATTTTTGAATCTTTTATAAATATTAAATTTCAAACTAAAATTTATATTTTAAAAATGAATATAACTTTTATGTTATGGTGTATTATTTGTAAATTATTGTCTTGTTTGATTTATTAAATGAATATTGAAAAATAAAAAATATTAATTCAAAAATGATTGTAATTTATATTTTTATTTGGTAATATTTTCTTTTTAAATAATTATTAAATTTTAGTAAGATTATATTTTATAAATTAAACTAATATAATTCATTTTTATCAATTTATCATTCAAATTGAATAAAAAAACATAGTAAACTTCCCAACATTTTTAATTTAAAAACATGAATTGTCGTCTCCTCTATGGGATTAAATTTAAATTAATTTCATTATCTTCTATGATTGTAATTTGGATAAATGGTTTCCAAATATGGAATAATAATAGTTTATAATTCTAAAAAATATTAACCTAGTTTTGACCAAAATTATTATGAAAAATAATAAAAATTGATTACAATGATTAAGGTTAAATTAATCATAACTAAATACTGAAAATTAATATTAATTGCCACAATTACCTAGAACTACGTACAAAATCAGTAGTAAGACCATATTTTGAACCAATCATTCATTTTGTCTATTTTTTACCACTATTTTATCAACTTTCAATTGTATAAATATGAGTGAAATTCCATTTTCCAAAATTTACAAGAGTGTCACTCCTCCTCCACATTAAAAAGGCCTCCTCACCTCCCACTTCTGTAAACCTCTCATGCCACATTGGATCGACCAACTTCATCACAAATATATCCAAAAAATACCTCCCATAATTCTATAAGACTACATGTTTGACTAGATCCATCCAATTATGTCCGTTTGTGAAAACCTAAATGATTTACCCAACGAATAGGTGACATATTTCCTCATGATATTTATTTATTACCTTTCTTCACCGAATAAAATATTTTTATATACATATTATTTTTGAAAAAAGTTAAACCAATATATTAGAATTTTTTTATATTAATGGTTATCACTAAACATACAAACACATCCATCTAATGGTAAATGAACTAACCATTTTTTATATGATGAACTACCACCCCACAAAATGATGTTGTGCATTTCATCCATTACCACCATTCGAGGTTTGGAATTATAATGGAAAATATACATAAATATGATATATATGATATTTATTATTTAATTATTAATCTCTAATTATTTTATAACTCATACCATTATACTTTATATTTTTTTTAAATATGATAAAATGTTTTCTTAAAGTGTGGACATCTACCTGATCAAAGAAATTTGATTCATTCACCCTGTACATAGAACATAGTATAGACGATTTAAAAAATAATATGTAAAATATAGGAAATTAATAAAATAATAGATTTATAATATACTTATATATCATTTTATTCTCACTATTTTAATACAGAATAATAATGAAAGTAGTGTTAATGGGTACATATGACCTACCGTATCCATAAATGGTGCAATCCATTTAATAACTCAAAATATTATGGATTATTCTAAATAAATATATTTTGAATATATAAGAAAATTAATTCTTGGATAATATTATTTAGATGATTAAATAATGATATAATTAATAGTAACCACATTTATCAAGTCAAAGCATACTTGAAAAACTAGTAAATTAAAACTTGAAACAGTAAATATAATTAATGATTGTTATCAAATGGGTAATATGACATTTTAAGTAGAAAATATATGATATTATAAAAATTAATATAGTTATTTAATAAGTTATTAACACTCTTAAAATCATTATACATGAGGTTAAAATCTATTCAATCAAAATGAAAATGCATGGTAACATATTTCATCTCAATTTATATTCTATTAACACTTATTTTGTGTTATTCACCAATTCAAATTTATATTACATATATACTTCCATTAATAATATTATATCAGAATACACTTACCCCAAAAATATTAAATTAATTATTTAATTTCATATATTCATGGTAATTAGAATAAAATTGTTTCAATATGTTATGAGACCCATGGGAATGTTTAAAGAATATTTTCTTTTAGAATTTTCTTAATGATTTTCTTCGAAATCACACATAGTGTTGTCATTATTAACTCAATATTGAGAAAAAAATACTATTTTAAACATTTTACATTGTAAATTACAATGAATAACCGTATTCTAACATATTGTATATTATTCTTTCCTAAATCGTATATCATTTTTACATACAGTGTTCACATTTAAGGTTATTTAATTTACTGGGAAAATATTGATAAAACCATATTCTCTATTCAATATGGATATTTTATAATTAGTATTTATCATTTATATTATTCAATATGATTAATTTTTTGGACTCGAAATTCTGGGTGGGTCATGTACATTATATATCCCCTTAATGCATTGAAATGTTCTCATGAGACAAATAAGTTGAAAACATTAAACCGGTTTCTATCATTAGTTATAACCATATTATGAAAGGTATTGAAATATTATTTTCTCATTTTACATATAAATGAAATATAATAATGATTAATTTATTTTATTTCCATTCAGTTATTACTTATACATCATTTTTTTCTTTGATGGATTCATTATATTCTAAGTTTATATATTAAATCGTATATTTTTTAGTTTCTTACATTCCTATATTAATTTTTACTTAATTATTTATTTAAATAGAATGTATTACCTGGTATTATACATTCAATGTTTATTAATCAAATGATTTTATTATTGTTTCCGCTTTACATACCCTAGATGAGAATTTGAGATCACCCTTATTATGTTTTCATTCCATAGGTTATGAAGATGAATACATTGAATGGGTTTCAAGGCTTTATTTCATTTAATTTTATTATGTATCATCTTTTTATTTTCTATTTAGTAACTTTTTATGGGTATCAAGTATCTATTCTAGTTTTATAGGAATGTTAAACTAATAGATATTTTGTGATTTTATTCATTGTAATAATGCCAATATAATAAAATAATGCACCATCTCTAGGATTATGGGGTTGGGGAATTAAACTACATATCATAGAGTTCCCACAATCTCCAATCGAAGAGTGTATTATTAGATATTGTGGCATATTTTCATGATATTCTATGTCAGTGTTTATGTGTAGGGTTTTTTGAACTAATTTAATGGACATGGATTTATGTGTTTTGATAATTTTTTATTCATCACCTTTTCAAAATTTAATAATATATAATTTAAATCAAAGTCAACATAATATATTTAAACAGAGATTACCTATATTGAATGGTGTTATTTCATTGATCAGAAGTTGAAGAGTAAAAATTGGTTTTTTTGATTGGTTTAATAGAAATATAATGATATTATAATTTATTAACTATTGATAACTTGGATTAGATAATTTTTTATGTGGATTAATTTATCATTGTTCCAAAAATGATGAGTTCCTCTCCAGGTGATAATCAATTTGATGTCCAAAATCATGCACTTTTCTCCCTTGGTTGTTATTCTTTATTTTTAGAATTATAATCATTTGTATTGGTTTATAATCATTTCAATGTACTTATAAAAGAAAATTAAAATCACAAAAACATGAAAGAGTGAAATCTAAATCATCTTTTCTGGCCCCTATGAATCATTAGATATTTATGAAAAATAAATGAGAGAGTGAAATATTTTTATAAGAACATGGAGTCAATTTTGAACATTTAACCACTAAACAGATCATATTTCATCATATAAAGGGTTGATTTAGTAGAGAGAGTGAATGCATTATTAGTCCTTGATGAAAATAAAAATAGATAAGGATTGAATAATATTACAAACTACCTACCACAACATAGTTGAATGTAATATAGTTTAAAAAAGGGAAATTAGAAATTATTTTGATTTCAATAAATTACAACTCATTCACACAAGATAAATAACTGATAAAAGTTTTTCCATTGATGTCAATGATCATAGATATTAAATTCATTATAATATATTAGACAAAAAGTAATATACAATATATATGAACTAAAAAATCTTTATAATAGTGATTGTTGTCCTAAATATATAAGAATATACTAAATATTGTATAAATATATGTTTCATAATTATTCTATGGGTATGATATATGTGGCATGTATTGTCCACACATAATCTTGTGAATGATTGACACACTCTTATGCTTTCAAATTATTCTCTCTATCTCAGGGATAGTGTAATAACTTCCCCTATTTTATAATTCTGCTAAATTAAAATTATTGGAATAATTTATAACTCCCCACATGAAATCCATGTTATCTACCAAAAAACCCCAATATCCAATTTCTTTCTCTGATACACTTTGGACCACATGCAATTTTTTATTATTTATGAGTATTATGGGGTCACAAAAAAATACTCCCAATATATTATAGTGTCATGTATTAGATTTTCTATATTTCATGAATTTTGATCAAAAATATTCTATTAGGTCTAATGAAACTTGTTTTAATCCCTATAATTCCATTTGTTAGACATTTTTTATATATAACGTTCAATGGGGTATGTTGTGGTGTTTATGGGTCATAAATTATACAATAATATTTTGTTTAAGGGTGAATGAAGCCCCAAAATAGTGACATAGCTTGAATTTTCTTATACATAGTTTTGGGAATTTTAAGTAGTTTATATTATTACTATGGAATATTACTTATAAATAATACAATCCTTTATTGAATGATAATTTAGTCTCATTAGTGAAATCATTTGATTATGTTTTCTACATAACATAATATTGAACTCCAACAAAGAAAACATTCTTATTGAAACATATATTACAATGATCCTTAAAAATTCTACATCATCTTGAATATCTCTATTTTCGTCATCTTCAAATGAATATCGTCATCTGATATCAAAAAAATATATGAAAATAAATTTTTTATACAAGAATAGACACTTATTTCTTCCCAAATCTTTGTTGATCGAGAATGTTCACAATTTAGATGATTTAATAAATATTATTAAAATTCAATAGAATGAGGATCTATGATGAAGTCATCAATTAATTTTTATTACAAACATATCATAGAGAATATAGTGAATCTATTATAATAAATATATAATGATTTATGTTGATAATACAATGATGTTTAAGGTTGTTGGTACAAAAAATAGAATAAGAAAAACATTTTTCTAGTTGACACATATTCAATATAAACCTATTAATCTCTTTATGTGGTATATATATCTGTTTGTGTGTGTGTGTTTACATTCATGCAATAATATTATCCATAATAGTTACAAAATTCATAAATGTGAAAAACAATACCAAAAACAATTTAGAAGATGTGTCTACAAAAATACAACTGAAGAGGGATAAAATAGAAAAAATCATGGTGAAATACTCTATGTGATGTTCACCCAATATCCCCTTTGTATTGTACAAATTTCCTATAAAATTGTGTAAATATCCTTCCTACAGCTATAACCCATGTTTTGGTTATTTACATATTCTTGAACTCTAAATCCTCATTAGAAGGGGATTTAACATTACTATAGTTTGGAAAACCAACCACTATAAACATTACCAAGGGAACAAATATTGGGTGGGAGTGTATCATTCCCCATGTAAGTCACCATTCAGCATTTAAAAGTTTATCATAAAACCTTGTTTGAAATATTCTGGTTTAAATTTTTACATAATAATTTATCATAATACATCAATAATTTAGGTCTTATAATGATGTTAGTAAATATAAACAAGTAGAAATATTATTCAAATTAGATAAAAAAACAAATAATATTTTCTATTAATTATTAAATAATTAATATCCACGTAATCCAAACATTCATTTACCATTTCAGGGAATTTGAGTAAGGTTCATGTCTACAATAAGTAATCTGACTATAAATAATTCTCATCAAAACAAATCCACATCAAGATTAGGTATATATATATATATATATTTTTATAATCATCTACTCTAAATAATACTCAATACTCACATAGAAGAGCCTCATATACATATATGACACAGTTATCTAGGAGCTCACTTATCTCCACTTTGCAAAAAGAATGTGTTTCTCTGTCTACATTCCAATATTTATTAATTTTTTTGATTCCTTATTTTATATGAGGACTATCTCCTTTTATGTAGGAACATATCACATTTATATACATAATAATAATGAGAAATCAAGACAAGAATTATATTGGATACTATAAAGTATGGCCTAACCCCTATATATATATGGACATACAAATCTATATTAATGAACTACCATTAAAAATGATTTAAAAGAATATCAAAATTTCATAGCCATAATTTAGATTTAAGGAATTCATAAACTAAATAAAAAAGGAAAAACACCATTCTTAATAAAATAAAACCTATAAAAAACATAACATACACAAAATTTTGGGTCATAAGGGAAAAATACAATTTAAAATTGATAAGGGAATACATATTCATGGAATATTATGAAAGATTCTCAAATTAATTTTCACAACAATCCATGCTTTTTACTACTTATATATTGAATATTTATAGATGACTATTCATAACATAACATAATGATGGATGATAGAATTCTATAGGTCTAATTCCTTTGAAAAAATAGAGACATAAAAAACAAGATTATAATAGTCTCATATTAAGTTATTCATATCATGAACCATTTTTATAATCCCATACTTTTTATATAAATATATTTCAATTTTAATATTAATATTCATTACATAACATAGAAATTTATGCCAAAACTATATAGGTCAACTTTTTTGAAATCAGATACAGATAAACAACTAGAAGATAATATTTTACCTTTCAGTTCTTCATAAATATAACCCTTGTTATACTTATCCTTCTAAAAAACATTATCTACAACATGAGGAAAGTAAACATAACAATGAGTGATTAAAATTCTTAGTAAGGGTATAAAAGAGAGATATTTAGTATTAATTATGTTTAACATAAGAATAATCGAATGAGAACATGATCATAACATTTAAAATCTATACATTGTATTTCTTAGACCATAATTTAGAGTCGTGGTAGAAATCATGGAAGTGCATAATAAATGAGTTTTCAAGGAATAAAAAATTGATCCATTAGATCATATAATTAGTGCAACACATAGAATTGTTTCATAAACCTAAGAATATAAAAAAATTCTCTAAATAATCAAGGATTCACTCCATTGAATATTATTGTGGTTTATCTTCAATCCCTAAATAATCATAGTAGTCAATGTTTACTCCAAAAAATATCATAGTGGAAAAATTGCCTTACTAAACTAGGATCACTCTCAATTCTAGTCATATTTATCTCATGTGATATCAATAAATAAAGAATTTATTATTGTGAAATACCAATCAAGGCCCACCATTCGCCAATTATAAAGTAACAACCATCCTTGGTTTATAACAAAACCACCCTATTTGGATATAACATATCAAAGGTATTTGGTTATAATATAACAACTATCATTAGTTTATAACATAACCACCCATAAAAAATTAAAACAATGTATATTTTTTCAACATGATCATAAAACATTTATGATATCCCAAAATTTGATCAATTCATATGTTGTATAACCAACCCATTGACCCCAAATATTATTTTTAAAATTAAAAGTGTAAAAAAAAAAAAAAAAACTTCCACCAACAATGAAATTAGTAAGAACATGCATGAAATCCCAAAAAACGTATTAAAAGGATAGAAAATATAATCAATAATGATATCTAAAAATTCTCATTAGTAATCGGAATATTCATTTTTAAATCAACCAACTGATATCTCCCTAAAATTTTCAATATAATGTAAAACAAAATATTATGTTGTTAATTATAATATATAATAAACTGGTAATCAAGGGGAAACATCCAATTCATCATCTACAAAAAATTCATGATGGTGACCCAATAACATTAGCATCACCTACCCATATCATCCCCAACAAAAACAGAATGTGATCCTCACCCTAAAAATTATTTTATACACCACTCACCAATATATTATTAAAATATGTGACAATAGTATTTATAAAAACCCTAAAAATGACAGATTATATTAAAATTCAATAATACCTCATTCACCAACCACAACCTACATAAAACTCACATCAATAAAGTAACTCATTACTAGAGTGATGGAATTTTTGAGGAACATCAAATAATGATTCCTCAAAAAGATATTATTAAAAGTGTGTTATGAATTCAAATAAATTATAATAAAAGTTTAACCACTATATTCAACATCAATAATCCATTTTCATAATCAATAACTGGCCCCTAAAAATGTGTTTCAACATCCTTAAATATAGGACAATTTAGAAGTATGATCAGTGGACACCGAAACCATCCCATTAAAATTTTGTGTATTTAGGTTCATTTATTCCTAGCTATGTCAAAGAGTAACAAATTCTTTATTTTTCAAAAAACCATAATGAACAAAAATGAGTATGTTATCATAAGTAATTTCTGTTTAGTCGGTTTGATAAAATAATAATTGATGATCATATGAGTGATTAGAAGACAAATCTAATAAAAAAATCACCAAAATCATGTCCATAGGTGAGCCTATCATCACTGAAAAACAACTTATTATCCTTAATGGAGGATGTTAAAAAATATATAAACATATTCACCTCCATGTTCAATTTTAGAATTCACATTCCACCTAATTTGAAAGTCTTCAGGGGTAGTTATCTGTGTATTTTTATATATTTTAAAGGTGAGTGTATTATGCCTATCAAACCAAGTATATATATCTTCACTAATATCCTCCTTCACATTAATAGTTTGATTTTTAATTCTGTTAGTATCATCCAGATTTTTATCATAGATGATAAGGTAATGATCTATGATAACATATATTTATGAATGAGGGTCCTATTTCACATCAACACATATCCCCAATGATCAATTGATAATGGATAAACCTATAGTAGAGTAATCATTTCCCTTAGTTATATTGTTTTCATGACTGGTAATTAACTGATCGTATTCCATCATTAGATTCCTTTTATTTTTTTCACTATATTGCAGAAATAAGATTAGGCATGATGTGCTTCTCATATTCTTCTTGAAAGGCTTCTTGAGATTCACTAGGGTCGTCCTAATTCCCCAAAATATTGAAGGGATAAGTTGTAGTACCTAGTGTTATGCGAATGTCAATCACAAAACTTTAATGTCCCTTTGAAGCAAGATAATGTACCACAAAATTTCTAGTCTGATTATCATCCATATATTAAGTATTATCCATATTAGTAATATATTCAACCTCACTTATTACTATAATATAATCTTTATCTCTACTAGGGACAATATCAACTATATGTCTAATTCAATATTCATCAAGGTCATGATTTTGTTTTCCCTTTTAATTTCATGTATGATTATTAGAAATATGATATAATTCCATATTTTCAATATCTTCTGACGAGCATCCATTCATATGTTAAAAACTATAATAATTGAGAATGTATTCATATGCCACTTTTTTAAAGAACCTATAATTTTAATTCTGAATATCAATCTTATATAGGAGTGCTTGGGAAATTTAAATATCAACAAAACCAATAAAATATATGTTTTTGAGAAATATCAAATATCAAATTATATCTTCAACAAATGTACAATAAGCTATACAATTGAAATATGATCAAATTTCTTAAGCATGTGATATAAAAACCCAAGTAAAATGAGACACTAAAGGAAAAAGAGGCTCGTTATATGGATCAAAATAAATGATCAAATTTAAAAAAACACATAAATACATCCAAAAAACTATCTTTTTCTGCCTGTATATGTATATCACTCGTTTTCATAAGAAAATTAAGACAAAAAACTAGAATAATTAAATAAACTATTATATGAACCCATAATACCAATTTTGTCAGGATATTTACTTAATATAAATCAATGATGATCTGAAAAAATAAAATTCATTTTAATTTATTTTTGTAAAAAAATGATTAATTTCTAATAATGAATTAAAATAATAATATTGTAATGGTTAAAAATATTTTTAAATAATTTTTTAGCAAACTTGGACTTGGAAGGAAAAAAATTACCAAAGAGTTACATAACATTTATTTTACATAATTATTATTATTATTAACTTGAGTACTTAAGATGAGGACAAAAAGTAAAAAATTTAAACAAATAACCAAATGAAAATACATTTTAAAATATTTTCAAGATTTATGTCTTAATTTTTCATTATTTTAAGAATTTTCGTAAACAAACTGGTTAAACATTATGATTCAAACATAAACCATTACCTCTTTTATTAAATTTAAATTATTTTTCCCATGGAAAAAATTATATGGATATGTATATACCGATAAATTTTCTTAAGAAATGTAATAAAATAAATTCATTTAAAGTATATATTCCATATAAATTTAAAGTGTGCATAATTAGGTTTGTGTCTCACATAGAAATAAGTGAGATGTAAATCCCTTACCTATGGTCCAACATCCTTCTTTTGGGTCGAATGATTATTTATAATATATATTGTTTTATTAATCATCCATTGATGAGATGCAATCATATATATGATACCGTATATTATTTTCTAATGACCATTTGTCACTTCTTTATTAGAAATTATTTATTAAAGTAATTGTTCTATGTTATATCTTCTTCGTTTTTCATGTATGCATTAGTTGGATAGTTTAGGTCCATTTAATTTGATCGTGGTTAATAAATCATAAACAATATAAGATAGATATAAATAACACACACAGAAATATATATATATATATATATATTCAATATATACAAGTTTATAGTCAATTATAAATGTAGGGATATATAAATTAATGATAGTATTCATGGTGATAGAAGGATATATGTATGCTGGAATGCAGTTTTCATTTTTTATGGATGGAAGGAAGAAAAATTATATAAAAATCTATTTTAAATTATAATTATTATATCATATATAAAATATATATTATTTAAATTCATCCTCATTATCATAAATGTAAAATTTAAATAACAAAAAGATCACACCACTTTATGTAGATAGTAGTCGGTACATACACATGTGTGACACTATGATCTTCAAATGGTTTTGAATATAAGAAGGTAGATCTGATACTATCATTTAATTGGTATAATTGTGTCATATTTATCATATAAAAACATCTAACTCATAAAAATGCCCTTCCATGAAATACACTGATTATGAATGTATTGTTTCTATATGTGGTGACAAAAAGCCAAATGTATGTACAAGAGACACGTTCACTTCCCATTTGATGGAAAATATGGTGAATAAAACTGGTTTCCTTATAAGAATAAAATTTTATTATTTTTAGGGGATTGAATTTATTATTTTATGTAAAATGTATCTAATTTGGATGTGTTAAAAGAATAAATAATAAGAAATTTATGGGTTGAAGGGGTTAACAATTCATTGAACATACTCCTTTATAAATACCATTAAGGGATCTAGTGTTAGCCTTTTATGAATAAATACCCAAATAAAAAGTGTCTTGGGATGTTTAAAACAGAAAAAGGTATATATAGGTCAATATTTGAAGCTCAATGTATTATGAGGAAGTGAATGTAAATGTGACATTTTTTTATTGAGTTGAGGGGGAATCATGGAATTTTTTAAAAGATTAAAATATATTTACGTCATTATCCATAAAAATGACTATAAAAGACCATTAAATGGTATAGGGATGAATATATCAACCATATATTATACATATTTTATACAATAAATATTTTTTCTAATTTTTATGTAATTTGATAATATATTGTTTTCATATAATATTATTATTTCTAATTTAGAAACTATTCATTATATTTGAATTAAATGACATAAAAAATTTTGGAATTAAAATATAATTAATTATCAAAACATTTATATGTTATATAAATTTAAAATATTAATGACAGGAATTAACTCATACAAATTAAATCCACTATAAATATATTTTACAAATATTATTATAATTTTAAAATATCTGAATAAATATCATGTCATCATTATACATGATATTAAGGTAACTATATAATTTATAAATAATTGAAATATTTTCAAATCATTAATATAATTTTATAAATATGAGTATTGATATTTACTTTCATTTATAACATTCCTTTATTATTATGCAGGCATGTAATAGATATTTCAAACAAAGAGAGTTACAATTTGAAAAATTTATTATATTAAACATTATATTAGTTTTTTTCATAGAAAAGTGTACATTATGAAAAAAAAATTAAGTAATTATCTTATATGTTCTTAATTTAACTCTTCCAATAATAATTATGAGGAAAAATTAGGGCCTTATCACTTAATTTCATCCTATAATAACTCGATTTATCCTTTATCGAGGTGATAAATATTACCACATTTACTATTCAAAATTCCTCCCAAAGTAACATATTTTCCAAATATTAAACCCTTGATTCCAAATATGGAGATATTATATCAAAATATATTCCTATAAGTGGAATAAATTAAATTTAAAAATACCCAAAAAGATATTAAAATCACTTTGTAAAAATATATAGTTTTAACCATAAAAGTATATTTATTTTTATAAGAGTCTTAGACAATTTATTAAAAGAATATATATACATATTATTGAATATATAATATATAAATTCTATTATATTTATCTAAAAAGAATTATTAATAAATTTTATTAATATAAAGATTCATTGTGTCTATTAAAAATATTTTCCATAAAATGCCTTTTATAATTAAGAAAATATTTTTATAGAAATTTAAATCATAAAATTGATTCTAGTGTACTTAATTTGATTATATAAAAATTGATTTATTTTAATTTACATTGAATAAATTTTATAAGAAAATAGACATTTTTACATTCCTGAAATGGTATTACAGTTTTGAAAAAAATTATATTTAGCATTTGTTTCCCATTCATTGAAAAATCAATTTTATAAGTAAAATTTAAAAAAATTCATCAAAAACAAATTTTTAGATGATAAATTTAAAAATATGATAATTATTATCAAATATAATTTCTAAAAAATCCAAAAAATATGATTTTTTCTAACCAAAATAAACTAAAACCATTTTTAATGAAAAAAAAAATTAGTATAATAAAAAATGACTTATGATTTACTAAATGTCTATGAATATAAATATATTTAGTATGAAATTTATATATATTTCATAAATTATTGAATACTATTAATTCATTATTATTTAAAATCTAGGTTATATTAATAAAATATAATAATATATCAGGGTTCATTTAGGCTCGGTGATGCGTATCTTCCACTCTATTTAAAATATAGATATTTTAAAATATTCATGTGTTAAATTCTAACACATTTACTAAATTTATTCTTAATAACTAGAACATTTTCGTAGTAATCACATTTTTAATATTATGAATTCTGTTTTTGAAATTGAACATCATAAAAGAGGTTATTAAATTATACTATTAACAATAAGAAAAGTGAATTATAAAGGTCAACAGAAAACTAGGCTTCTAAATAGGACAACATCTATGTTAAGGGAATATATGGGCATAGAAGATAAAACTAATTCCAGTGGATTAAAACATAGTGATAGAGAAAATTTCTATGTGAAAGTTAATAAATATAAAATATGGAATATAGTGGGCAGTTAATAGAATATCAATTTATTGCAATTAAATGTTATAGGGAATAATTTTTTCATAATATCATATTCCGCTAGTTTAGGAATTAATTTTCCTTCTAGAATAAAAACTTAAAAAAAGTACAAGGAATGAATAATTTCACACTTAAATGAATTTTAAAATAATAATAATCTATTTCTTCTATTGATGATTATTTGAAATGAATTTTTTCATGTGTGATGGGAAAAAATCATCTTCTATGGGATTTAAAAATAACATCATGATATTCATCCTATAAATATGGACTAAAAAAAATAAATTTTA
The DNA here is from genome assembly GCA_963277665.1 of Viscum album. Classification (NCBI taxonomy): domain Eukaryota; kingdom Viridiplantae; phylum Streptophyta; class Magnoliopsida; order Santalales; family Viscaceae; genus Viscum; species Viscum album. The sequence goes on from OY728156.1 coordinate 896,947,917, forward strand.
TATAGTAATGTATGTTAATTACCAAAATAAATAGACCATTATATATTGTGTTTAACAAAAATAATATTACAAAATCACAAAAAATGATCCATAGATATTATTTCAAAAATTAATATGCATCCTAAATAATATTAATAGTATGTGAAATAAATAATCTTTTATTCTAAATGATTATCTCAAATATTTTATCTTACATCTCAAAATTTTAATTATATCTAATTATATTACTTTTTAAATTTAAATCACATGTGTAATTAATATGTTCAATATATCTAAACCCAATGAAACGTATCTAAAATAACTATAATCACCCTGATAAATCACTATATAATATTTTAATGTAGTGAGAATCACTATAATTATTTAATAATATGTAGTTACCAACCTTAAATGAAATACATTTCTTGACTATAAATTTCTATGGAAATATAACTTGGTCAATTAATAACTTTTCAAAAGTCAATATTATCTATATTATACAATTTATAATACCATAAATAACTTGAAATCAAATTAAAAACCAATCCAAAAATGGTTATTTAAATAGAAAGGAAAAATTATTCATAATACCCTTTAAAAGATTTAAATTACATCAAAATTAAATCACATAAATCATTAAAAAGGGGTGTTCATTCCTCTGATCTTATGATCAACCATAAATTTATAATTCAATGATGGTATCTATAAATTTTATATTTAACCTATATCAAAAGAAATATAGTTCCAATAATTAAAAATATCTTTATTACTAAAATAACATAATAAAACATTGAATATATTCAATTAATATAAAAATGAAATAAATTACATCAAAGATTACCTAAATAGGTTTTTTATAAAACATTTTCCTAATTTAAAAGTCAATAATACTATAAAATTAACGTAAACCATATATTACTCCCAATTAAAAATTATATCCTTACCAAAAAACCACTTTCCTTGGTTATCGAATTCATTCAACATATGGTTTCAAATATTTAATCAAAACTACTATGAAGTATTCGTTAGATATTGCATAATTATTCTATTAAACATATCACTTTTATTATAGATAAATCTAATATCATGAATTCCTCAATACTTGCACATCAAAGAGTGAAATAATATAAGTCCATATATGGTCTTTTATTTAACCCCTAGATATTGTAATTTCCTTGGATATTTTCTATATTCCCAGAAAATTAGATATTTAAGAATAATTTATACAATCGAAGGGATTTAAATTTCTATCATTGATGTATTTATTTTTTCTCCATAATAACTTTCAATATTCAATTCATTTCCATAATTAAAATATCTTCTTTTTCCTCAAATACATTTACATGAGTTCATCCTTAAATGTTAACTATATATATTGGAAACCTGAAATTTAGTCAAAAGTTGTCTCCACCACTAGAGAACTCATTGAACTCTATCAATTTATTCTTTGGTGAGTCCAAGAGTCAGTTAAGGTGAATATTTTTAGACGTATACCATGATAATTGATTAGTAATAATGATATTGTTTACCATCCCAGATTTAGTTTCATTTGGGTTCTCATGAGGATAACAATTTTACTTCTTGTAAATTGTTGCAAAAATATTCTCAGTTCTAACAAGTGAATAAACAAAATATTAGAGTGTGAGAAATAATATTCAAAGTGAGGAGTCCTGAAAATTAACATAGAGGATGTATAAATAATTACATATCCTTTTGAATATGTGTAACTATATGTTCAATCTAGTTTATCCATGATCATTACCAAAACATTAGGTTGTTATCCTAAACAATGACATATCGCTAGTGTTATCACTAATGATTTCTCATCTTAACTTCTAATGTTTTACTAGAACATTACCTGATACCCACTAGAGTGACCCATTCATTTCATAAATAGATATTTCAACTTTTTATATCAATATTAATTAGGTAATGTAATGTTACATGCCAGAATAAAATATTTTTATTTCCCTTATAATCCTAGACACACAAAAAACGTGTTTATAAGAGAGACTATTAATATCTTTAGAATTATAAACCCTCATATAAATGTCATTTATAAAACCATTCATAATATATCAATTAATGAAAACATAATAACGTGTTAGCACAAATGATGATTAAAGGTAACAAAGAGTAATATCAAGAACTATATAAGTATAACATGACAATAATGATATGATTACATGATCTTGACATTTACAATCCAAGACCTACATATGATAGATCATTATCTTGAGCCATGACATTAGGTTTGGAAGAATATAAATATAAATAATAAAAGAATTATAGAACATGATCCAAGAGTGCATATCATTGTTTTATGAAATGGAATAATGGCATGCATATAAGAATAGAAAATAATTTCCAGAGTAGCAATGTATTTTTACCAAAACTTTCAATGTGGATTGGGTTCACACCCAAAAATATCATAGATTTCAATGTTTACTCTCACGATGATCGTAATGGAAGAGGTATTTTATTAAACTTCGATCAGTCTCTTTTCTAGTCTATTTATCTTATGATATATAAATCATTTCCTAATGAATTTGAGAGATATATAATTTTGAACCCACCAATCCTCTATTATAATGTAACCACCATGCTTGGTTTATAACATAGCCACCAATGCGTGGATATAATGTAACCAATGTCCTTGGTTGTAACAATACCACTATCCTTAGATTATAAAATTACCACTAGACACATAATAAACACAATATATATATATTTATATCTTTGTGTGTGTGTTTTTGTGTGAGTGTGTGTGTGTCATAAGGTCAAAAAACAATCATCATATCATCATATCATACCCATTAAAATAATACATGTTTAATAAATAGTTCACCCTATCACCCAGGGATTACCCATGAAAGGTACAATGGTTTTACAAATATCTCTTCCAAATAAACAACAAAAATCTAAATAATTAATAATAATAATATTATTGGATCATATTATATTAAATACTATTTATCAATAAAGGATATTATCTAATATTAGAATTATATTATAATATAACTACAACATTTATTGAGAAATGTGAACATTCATTATTGAAAATATCTTTTAAAATAAAATATTTTCAAAATTTTATGGAAAAATTTTTCTTTGAAAATAACCATGGAAAATTGCAATAGAGCCAACAAAACATTGATGCAACATGACAAAGTGAAATCAATTTCTTTTTATACAGGTTAAAGGAAAACAATTCATTCATTGTTTTAGTAAAAAGTCAACAAGTACCTCATTCGTAAAATCATATGAATATTTCTTTTATTTTTTAAATATAAACATGGTTAAAAAATAATTTATGTTCTCCAATGAAAATATTAAAACCATCTATTTAATTTTTTACTAAAACATGGTTATAAAATAAAAATGGGTTTTCAACTGAATAACGAAATAGATTCAATTTTACATAAAATGTTTTTTAAAACAATTATGATGAAAATGAAAGAAAATTATAACAAAAAATTTATTTCAAACAAATAATCCATTGATAATAATTATCAAGAGCTTTTTGATAATTATATTATAATATTTAATCATCACAAAGACAATCATAAAAAACCTTGATAAACAATGATATTTTGACATAAACCCTTACCCATTTGGTAACATTTAAATAATAATTCCCATGATAGAAATAAAAATACATGGATATATAAATCTACATAATTTTTTAATAAATTATCATAAAAGTTATTTAAGTGATTTTAATACCCCTCATTATATAAATGAGTGGTGAATACGGCTTGTGTCTCTTTATGTTATATGTGAGAAGAAAATATTCTACCATAAGAATGATTTCCTTCTTATGTATTGGAACCTAATGTATAATTAATATATATTTATTACAAATATATTATATAATAATACTCATATTGATCATACCATGTAAAATTTTTTATAACATTTTATAACTTGTATTTTAACAATTTAATTTTAAAATCATAGTTTCATTTAATTCCCTCTTCATTTCCATGTATGTTTTTGTTTTCCAGTTTTGTTTCTTCTATATTTATTATATTTAAATCATCTACAAAATATTAATAATTATATTAATATAATATATATTCATTATATACAGGTTTATAGTAGTTCATTAATTTTTATATAGATAAACGAATCTCATTGTTCACAAAGATAGTAGGTCATAAGTACACATGAATGTGTTTTCATTTTCTAATTTATGGAAATAATGAAATAAATAAATACACCATAAAGAATAATTATTATATAATATATAAAATATATATTCATTAAATCTATACTTATTAACATCCATGTTAAATAGGAAGGATGAACTATTGACATTGCTTTGTTTAGGTGTAGTTCAAACATACGCATCAGCGGCCCTATCATTTTCCAAAGGTTTACATGGTAATAAGGTATATATTAAATTATAATAATATATTTATAATTATGTAATAATTATAATATAATAACATTAAAACCTTCAAAATTAAAATCCATAAATTACCTTGATAATAAATGAATTGTATCACTTCGTGGAGACACAAGGTTGTATACACACACATGTGATACATTAACACCCCATTTAATAGATATTGGTTGAGAAATGTTGTTTCATAATCATAATAAAAAATCAGTATATTTTTTATAATGAATATATTATTTTATTTAGAATATAACATATTTAATGGAGGAAAAATAAGAATAAAAAATAATGTGATTAGTTAAATTGAAAACCCCTTTTAAAAATTAATTCCTTTAGATCTCTAGAAAAGGGGTCTATAGTAGGTGTTTTTGGAAGATAAAAACCTTACTAATAAGTATAAGGACGATTAAAATAGAACAACATAGTTGTTAGTCTATATTGAAGTCCCAAGGTGTTTTGAATTAGATAATGCATGGGTTCACATTTATAATTGAGGGGAGGGGAACTCTTGGAATTTATTAAAATAATAAAACCTATTAACATCATTCTTTTGAAAAATGGTTCCAAATGGTATATAAAAGATAAATAAATGAAATAATCAACCATATATTATCCCCAATTTGACAATTTAATATATTTTTATTTTTAATTTAATTTAGTAAATTATTATTTCCATCAATTATCATTATTTCCAATTTAGACACTCATCGTTTAATTGCACATAAAATACATAAATAAAAATTTGTAACTTATATACAGTTAATTAACATAAATTTAATTTGTCAAGTTTCTATAAAATATTCTTGGAGAACATAAAATTATTTATATTATTTTTTTTTAATATTTATAATTCATTTATTTTGATTATCTAATAGTTTAATAAGTTATTCTTGATCATTTTTTAAGGAGTTTGGATAGGTATATAATTTCTAAAAAATAAAAATAAATCAATATCATAAAAATATTTTAATAAATGTAAAAATAGAAATTTATATTCATTTAAAAATTCTTTATGTCCCACAATCGACATATAATACATATTTAAAATTTCAAGAGTTACATTTTGTAACGGTCATTACATTAAATATTATATAAGTCAATGTAATGGGATAGTTTCCAATGAATTATTTTTACCTAAATACAATACAAATTAAAATGAATTGTTATGTCCTTATCAATTAATATTGAATTAAATTAAACTTAATTACCCTTTACCGATGTGACATACTTGACATGGTTACTATTCAAAATGGATAAAAATAAAAGGGTCATAGTTACCAAATTAGAACATCACCCTTCTTAATATGGTATCCAATATAGAAATTTTAATACATAGATGTGTTATTAATTATTTTTCATTAAGTGAACAAAATATGATGAAAAGGGGTTTTTAAAAAAATATTGTTTTAAGTATAAAAGTGAATTTATTATTATCCCTTCCAATAAAAAAATATTATATGAATTATAAAATTTATCATTGAATTTATAATTTAAAATTTTAAATAATATAAATTATTAATAGTAATTAATTTAATTTATTATTATAAAAATAATTACATGGGTAAAAGTTCTTTTTCAAAGAAATAAAATATTAAATTATAAAAATGATTTCTATAAATGAAAGATTAAAATTGAATCCAACAAACATATTTTAATTATTTAATACATAACATATTTAATTTTAAATTGAAAATAATTTATAAAAATGTGGATCTCTATACATGCTTAGAATTAAAATACATTTTTAATTTGAATTATATTTTTTTTAATATTCATTGAAAATACATGATTTTGAATAATTTATGATAAATTCATCATATGGTAACATTTACATAAAAATTTAAAAAATAATATTCACCCAATAAAATATAATTTCTAAAAAAACTATATTTAAATTATAATATTTTATTACAAAAAATTATAAGATCATTTTTTATAAAAGGCATAAAATGGCTTTGCTAGAAAATAAGTAATTTTATTCTAAATATTTATGAATATTTTTATGTCTAAAATGTTATATATATATATATATATATTAAACAATTGAATCATATTTATGCCCTTAAATATCACAGAAATTCGAAAATTTTCATATACAAAAATATATCATGGTTTCATTAGGATCTATGTTGTGTATCATATATTGTATTAAATGTGGTATTATATTAAAATATAAAAGTATTACAAAGGAAATAAGTAATTAAACATCATATGTTTTCTGGAGAATACCATATCATGTTTCAATTTTTTCTGACAAGAATATTAATTATTATATATTCTAATATCAAGGTATGTAATTTCCTAAAAACAAGTACCCAATTCTTTCATGCATGGGATCAATCAATTAAGAATATACCTGGTTTAATTAATTATAAATTCGAAATTAGTAAAGATTTTATATTTTTTACTTGGAAAAATATTTTGTTAAACATATATATTTAAAAAAATATTAACTATGTATCTTCCACTCTACCCCATTCCACTAAAATATCTATACATTGATAGTATGTGAGAAACGTAGAACGATATCCCACATTAACCTACATATATGTGAATCTATAAGTCTTAAGAAATGATAGAGACCATAGATAGATTTAAGAAAACTTTTTTAGGATAGAGAATTATTATGTTTCTAGTTAAATTTGATAATATGAAGATGATATGTATAGATATTTTCATACCATAAAAATTATTATTATGGTTCCTATCATGAAAAAAGAAATAAAAATCAAAATAGGTTCTTTATGGAAAATGATAGGTTGATGGAGAGTATGAGTGGGACCTAAATATAAAACCAATTTAGTAAAAAAAATGAGGATGAAGTGTAGATTATCATTATTGAATATGGACTCCCGTGTTCACCCAATAACAATTACCAATACAAATAAAAGATATGTATGAATGAGATACAATAAATATGGATTATGAAAAACAATTTTCAGAAATTAATTACAATTAAGTAAATATTGAGTGTTACATAAAGGGGTATTAATTTATTGAGTGAAATTTAAAAATAACATTCTTTAGAGAGATTTATCTCATGTTTCAACTAAGTAGCTGGTGGTTAAATGCAGAACCAACTCAGCCTAGGGCCCCCACTGGGTAACCGATGTTTCTATAACACCCAATGACCTTTTCTCTTCTTAAAAATGCCCATATAAATACTCTATTAAATATTTAACATAAAATTATTACATTATTTTTATTAGGAATGGAAAATAAAATTTGTAATGAAAGGCAGAAGGTCATAGATATTTATAACTTCTGAAAAATTTATTTGCTATTCTCATGAATATTTTATTTGATTCTCGCAGAATAAGAAATTTTAATTGGCCCATCATCTATGCTTTACATTACTAATTTTCATACAGATGATGATCAAGATACCAATATACCCATACCATTTTAATGATATTTCCCTACAATTTATTCTATCCTAGGTAAATGATGATGTATAGTTTCTCCCTAAGTGTACACGCCAACTCAAACTGCATTTCCACATAACTACCATATGGGAAGAGGTTTACACATAATTCTTTATTCATGATATTTGGAATAAATTTTCATTGAATTGAAATGAGAAGACAAATTCAATATATGAGTTAATTCCATGAAACAATCCTTGATCATAATTGTTCCAATAAATTATGTAAATTTATTCCCTACCTTACCATCTACATTTTAACTTATAGTTCAAAGATTTGTTTATCTCATTAGGTGATGGTGGTGATGAATCAAGGGTACCTTTTTATGAAATACTCATTTAGTTCATACTTTTTTTCTGGATAAGACATTGATTATCTGAATTTTTGTCTCACATATAAACACAAAAATTGAAGAATGTGAATATAATAGGGAAAATGTTTTTTACAAGGTTTCATGTCAATGTGTTAGTATTCTCTTTAAAATCATTTGTTTATCTTCTGAATCACAGTTTCTATACTATTATCCTTCCATAATATGATTTGATATTATTTGTTCTTGTGTGAATGTTGAGACCATAATTATAAACATCACTTATTTACTAATTTTTTCTTATGAAATAATTTATAATTATATTCCACCATAATCATTCTATATGATCAAATTTTTATGATCCTATTTCATTAAGAGATTTGAAATCTGATAAAGAAATTTAAAAGACTATATTTCATTGTGTATTAATATCATTAAATAATTAGTTCTCCATCAAATAACTAAAAACATGGGTACCATGGGTTTTCTCCTCTTTTAAAGAACTCACATCTGCGGTCACATTCTACAACTTCTTCTCCAGTATCAAAATAAATGGTTTTCAGTATATAATATTATAGTTTTCACTTCTCAATTCATGAACTATGCAATCATATTCATTTATCCTTTAAGATAATATAAATATAATATCATGTGAATATTTATAATATTATATCCATATTTAAAATAGGGAAAATCCATTTTATATTGACGGTTAGTGATATATTCCTTCTAACACATCAATATTTCATGTTCAGGTTCACAAAATATACACATACATCATTGTAGTAAATAATTCCTTAAAATATTGAAATGGATCAATAGTTTATTCATATAAGTGATATTAAAATATCTCAGTAATATTATCCTTAGAATACATAGTATTGAATTCTATTATAACTCTTTTCTCATGTTTATTCCCCCATTATTTATGACATGACAAAATATCTTGTAGAAGAAACTCCTACCATTTGTTCTTAGCATGGATAATGATGGATTCATATAATCTTGATATTTGAATCCAAGATAAATAGAAAAATAATTATATTAATTAACTATAAAAAATACCCAATTTCATAATTTATTTGAATCTAACATAGTTTTGTATCATATAAACATATCAACCCTATTAATATGAACAAAAAATGATGTCTTTCAAAAATCATAAAATTTTGTAAAATACCATATCAAGTATTCATTTAATCAATATGATTATTATTAAATGTTCCTTATGTATTCTATATGTCCTTATTACGGCTAAAAATTAACCTTAATAAGACCAATCTAATTTTATAATAACTTCACTTGAGCTATCATAATACTATATAGATCATTATAAGGTTAAATTATTATCAGAAGACCTACACCACAGGGTTCTTCGATAATATCAATAGGTTATCATCTCTGATTATACCTGAGAAAACTCAATGAAAAAGGAAATAATAAAATTATAGACCAGTGATACCCATTATTAGGTTAAGCATGTGATATAACCTTGGTTTTATAATTTAATTTGTTTTGAAAACATATTTCTTAAAATCACTTTCTTTCACTCATTTTCAATATGTACAATATAACTATTCATATTTAATACATTAAAACTGGGTTTTTTATTTTTCTATACATCAATCATTACAACCCATTTATGAATATATTACATAAAGAATAGGAATAATTCATTTTCATACCTTAACAAGTCTCCCTATTTATGTTTCTACATTGTAGATCTAAATGTAACAATGAATTCTAAAAAGTATAATAATCATGTAATCCCCTCTTTAAGATGTGCACTTCTTTACTCTTCATCATGGATGTTAGAACACTCCATGATAGGTGACATATTTTTTATTCAATTATTGAAACCTCATACATATTCACATTAATAAATCCCTATAAATTACCTATATTATATAATAAATATGGAAAATAATGGAATAATGGGATGCTATTACTTCTTTCATAATATTAAAAAGTATTAGTGTTTCTACATAACCATGATAACACAATATTTTCAATTTCATCATTGAGGTATTTCATCTTGATTTATTACCCATTAAGTGCCTTTATAATATCAAGGATGTTTTATTCCCTTCACTTATTCAACAAATTTTTTTATTGAGTTGTATTCCTAAAATAAAAAAACATTTATATAATATTACATTATTCTTTATTCTTTATTTTATTCATTTATTAATCATCTTGTTTTATGTTTATACAGTCTATCATACATGTCCAGCATATTTTCACTTTTTATATAAAATCTCTTCATTATTTTTTACTATAATTTTATAAATCTAATCATTTAATTAAATCTCGACATTTGAAATACATTACTTCAACTTAGAAATAATTATTTGTTATTATTTATACATATTCTTATCTGTTTCCCATTGAGATTTCAAAATATTTATTCATTTCTTATATTAATGATAATCATTCTTGGTTTCATCACATGGTTTCTAGGAAGCCTTAGTAAAACATGGGTTTTCATTATTAAACATCTATATTCCCACCACTTTCAGACCATAATGTTTCATGAACTGAATCTAGACTCCACCAATAATGGCACTATAAACAGCCCGTGGAAAGGCCTAAATGGAATTTCTTATACCCAAGGGCCATCAGAATTTTCTGGGTATCAAACAGTTGGTTTTGGGAATAATTTACTTGAGTATGAAAGCATAAAACCTTAAAACAATCCATAATATAAATCTAAAATTTCTAGCCAAATAGTCTTAAGAAAAAACCAGAATTGAATAAATGTATTTAAATACATTTCAAGAGATCCATATAAAAATAATGAATTCATCAATACATCCACAAGGACTCCACGAGACATGGGGGTGGTCACCCCCAAGTCGTCACCACAACACTACACCACTCGAGGGGTCTTATATGCTGGACCACCTTCACACGAAGCTTTACCTTTTTTTGAGTCAAACATAACCAAGTATAAAAAACCTACCATGTTTATGTAGGTTTTGAGCCTATTCCCAATAAGATTCCACCCAATGATTCTAAAGTGTATACAATACATAGTGAAAAAGAAAGTAGTTTTAATATGCAATGCAAAGCGGTGGTAGATTCCAAGAAATGCAACATTCAATTGAAAAACAATTCAAGATAAAACATTCATAATGTTAACAAATTTAAAATTCCATGTTAGATACATTATTTTTATGCCAAACACACCATATTAAAAGGTTAAATACCAAAAATCTAATGTGCAACAAAATTGGGAACACACCTAGGCACTAGATTGTTTCGTTTACTATGTACCACATACCTCGGTGTAATGTAAACATAGATAAATCAATTATCAAGCATGATAAACTAGTAGTGAATATACCCATAACTTATTGGTCCCCAATCATCATATACATAGTTTAGATAGATTTTTCATTTCCAAATGCTAAGTGAAAAAGTGACAAAACTCATCAAGTTCACCACCGTACTAGTACAAATCTGCCTCACCTAGGTACCCAGGCTTCCCCCATTGAGCTCTGATAATTTAATCATGATACATAAATCCAGTTTTCCTATGAAACAACACTAATTTTCACATACAATCAGTACATTATATATACATATATTAAACCACTAAAGTCACAAAATAAAACACTTCGATTTTTAATGAAACAATTTCTCAAAATCCCGTATTTTTTAGCAGAAAAACAACATAGAAACCCCTATTTTTAAACTATATGCACACTTTTATGTTACAAAAACATGAAATTCATCCAAATACATTTCAATGAATCCATACTATCAATTTTAGGTAATCCCCTTGTGAACCTATAAATGATAACTTTGTAAAACCTCCATTTTAAGGCAAACATGGCACTTAAAGGTCACATGTTCCACAAACACCATTAAAACCCTTTTTCATTGAAATAAACAAAGTATAAAAATATTAAAAACATTATTGGATTCCCTACTACATTTTAATAAATTCAATTAAGTAATTATAGGGCAGCCACAAATTAACCAATAAATCATTTCCATGAAAACCACCAATTTCACATGAAATTGGCATTTAAAATTCGTTTTCAATTTCAAACACCACAAAAATTAATTTTTTCTTCAATAAAAAAATGAGATAAACCATAAAATATGATAATTATATAATTATATGACACAAATATCTCATGAAAAGGGAATCAAAAACCAAATTAATGAAAACCCTTGAATCATTTGTGCGAAAACTCAATCACACCACTGTCACACCTCAAGTAACGTAAATCTATCCTAAAAACAGTGTATTGGATGACAAGTACATAAATTTAAACTCGAGGTTCAAAACCATAGTTTTTGGAAATAAGTAACCTCATGTATAAGGATAGAAACCATAAGAAAATTGATAGAAACACTAAGAAAATTGATAAAAGAATGAAGAAGGTCCACTTACTTGAGGAATCTTGAATAAATCTCTTCAAATACACTAGTAGCTAAATTTAAAAACATCCCTAAATAAAATTGAGGTTCTAATATTGAATTTATCGTCATTTAGGATCTATAATAGGGTGAAAAGAGTGAGAAATGAAGGATTTATGTAGTAAAGAAGTTACCTCTTCAAATCTCGACGATTTGAGAACCCCAATGAAGGTATACCCCAATTCGCGATGCATAAGAGCTCCAAAGTGAGGGTAAAGGTAATGGGGGTGCGGCTAATGATGTTAGCTATGAGTGGAAGGTCTAATCACCTAGAAATAGTAAAAAATAAATATTTTATTATATAAGTAATATTTATTTTTAAAATGATAAATGGGATTCTGGGCAGGCCAAATTCCTTAAATAAAAACTCAAATTTACCATGATTATTGATTCCTACATTTATCAAATTAACATGGTGGTGATGATCGGTCTGGTTAGTCCTTGTAGGAATTCAAAATTGATGAAAAATGTTGATAAATGTTGTATTTTTAAAGGAAAAAAATGATTTTGAAATCTAGATTTCGGTTCACAGTTTGGACCAATTCATGAGAACACACTCTTTCCTCCCAAAATGCATTGGAAACCCAGAAAACAAATCAATATTGGAAATTAAATTAAAAATACCTTTATAATATTTCATTTCTATAAAAATTATAACCACCAGGAAAGGAATTTCTCTATGGAATGTCAACCAGAAGCATGATCTGAAAAAAAGAATGGGTACTCTTCCTAAACCCAAGACATGTGATCCTAGGTCTCATGTTTATCACTACCCTGATTCCAATGAACCTAGACCAATGAAATAGAATTCCATTGAAGCACCTTCTCTTGGTAGTCCACTATTTTCACTGGCTGCTAAAAGACTGATAAATGACGCTCTATCTCCAGTTCTTCCCAACACAGCACATGGGAGAGATCCGGGTTGTATTTCTTCAACTAAGATATATAAAAGAGAACATGGATGAATGCCAACTAAGAAGGTAAATCCAACCTATAATCCACCTTTCCAATAATATCAACGATCTCAAAAATTCCGACATATCATGGTGTTAGCTTACCTTTCTTTCCCTATCGACGATGGCCCAGACAATGGGCCACGTTCAAGAATAACTTGTCACCCTAAAAAAAATCTAGGTCTTAACACCTAAAGTAATCATATTATTTATAACAACTTGGAGATTTCAATAAGTGATTCCTAATCAACTTGTCCTTCTAAAAAGTTTCCTACACAATGCTCAGCCCCAACAGTGAAGTTTCTCCAAACTCATCCCAACATAGGGGGGCCCGAAAAGGCCAACCATAGAGCTCCTCAAAAGGATCCATTCAAATCGAGTATTGGTAATTGTAATTCCAAGATAACTCAACCAATCCCAAATGGTGATCCTAAGAACCTCCAAAGTCCCAAAAACTTCCACGGATCATGTCCTCCAAAATCTAATTCGCCCGCTCTATCTGACCAACCATTTGCCGATAGTATGTCATGCTCATCTTAATATAAGTTCCCAATGCCTTTTTAAGTCCTTTACATAATATAGATGGTAAATGAGGGGTCTCTATCTATGAAAACTATTGATGACAAACCATGTATCCTAACCACCTACTAAAGAGACAAACAACTCATTTCATCCACATTTGTTGTATCTTTGATCAGAATGATATGGGTATATTTGGTCAGATGATCAGTCACCACCCAAATGGAATTATTATCACAAGGTGTATGAGGTAATCTGAAAATGATGTCCATAGAGACCTCATCCCACTTCTAGGTAGTAATGGTTAAAGGTTGGAGAAAACAGGGGTTCTTTGATGATCTGCGTTCACCAGTTGGCACATGTAGCATCTCGACACTAAGTCTACTATGTCTCGTCGCATAAATGGAAACCATAAATTTTGTTTCAAATCATAATACATCTTGGTAGCACCCAGATGGATAGACCACTTAGATTGGTGGCTATCATGCATCACCACCTTCTGAAGAAATGATGGCACTACTGAGTGGCCCTTGAAGTATAATATTCCCTCTAGGGATAACACCCAATCCGAGGATGTCTCCCCACCCTGAAGAAACATCATCAACCATTGAAAATGATCATCACTAGGTTTTTTCCACTAAATCAACTCCAATTGGTAAGGATTCAACTAGACTCTTTCCATTAATGAACCTTTGTTGTGCTACCTATTCTCCATATTATTCTAATCAAGGAGCCTCATTAATGTCCACTCATCAGTGGAATTCCTCAAATGCTTCACTAGAACCCTTCTTCTCAAGGCATCAGTCACCACATTACCCTTTCTTGGGGAATATACAATTTCAATGTCGAACCCCTGTATGTACTCTATCCTATGACCTGGCCTCAAGGTGATGTCCTTCTGTGAGAAGATATATGCAAAGATTTTGTGATCAGAGTATACCACAAACTTCTCCCTAAAGATATAGTGACATCGATTCTTTGAATCATGCATCACCACGTTCAACTTCAAGTCATCGGTCATGTGGTACTTTTCTTATGTCCAGATTTGGCAAGATCTATACGCCACTATGTGATAATTCTGCATAAGAACGCACCCAAGACCCATACCAGAAGTATCACAATAAACCACATACCCCTTTCCATTCATGGGAAAAATCAGAATGGTGTGGTAGTAAACTCTCTCTTCAAATCCTCAAATGAATCTCGACATTATGGACCCCACATAAACATTTCCCCTTTTTGAGAGAGTGTAGTAATCGGTGAAGCATGTCGAGAGAAATCCCGAACAAACTGCCTATAATAACCACCTAGGACAAGGAACCACCTAATCACGAACTCATTTTTCTACTTTCTCCCATGACATTACCACATTGTTCATCATAGGGTCTACTAAAACCCCCTGATCAGAGATAACATGCCCCATTAATTTTACTTCCATGATCCAGAATGTTCACATTGACAACATTTCAGTGAGGCAGTGATCCCATAAAGTTCCCAATATGATCCTCAAGTGATGCCTGTGATCCTCCTTAGAGCTAGAGTACACTAAAATGTCATCCACAAACACCAAAACAAAGTAATTGAGGTATTTATGTAACACCATGTTCATGAGTTCCATAAGAACCATTAGAGCATTGGAAAAACCAAAGGGCATGACCAAATACTCAAAGTGGTCATACTTACTTGAAAAGGATTTCTTTGGGATGTCAGCTTCTTTTACACTATGTTAATGGTATCCTGAATGAAAGAATATTTTTGAAAACCAATTTTCCCCCTTCAACTGATGAAGAAAATCATCTATTCTAGGAAAAGGATATTTGATCTTAATTGTTACATTATTCAGCTTCTGGTAGTCAATGCACAACAGGAGGGATCTATCAGCCTTTTTCACAAACATCACAAGAGCATCCCAAGGAGATATGCTCAAAATAATGAATTCTTTAGATTCTAAGTTGTCTAACTGTATCTCTAATTATCATAACTCGGTAGGGTACATGAAATATGAGGGAAGTGAAATTAACAATGTTCCCGGTACCAGATCAATCCAGAACTCCATATCCCGCTATGAGGAAAAACCAGAAAAGTCATCCAAGAATTCCTCCAAAAAAATAATAACTTAATGTGGGAGTTAACCTTTAGGGGAAAGACCATTGTCCTTTAGTGCGACCAATGATGACTGGAAGATAAGACATCCTAACTCTGGGATTGGAGTAGGTCACGTATGACCTGATCAAGGATCCCATTCTCCACGAAAAACCTGATGAATCGCATTAGGTTCCATGAAACTCAATCACCGCCAGTAGTAATGTATGTGTGTCTCAAATTCTACTAGCCAAACCATGCCATGTATTATGTCAAACTATTATATATCTAGGACCATGATGTATCACTCCATCTCATCACTTTACATGGAAATCACACATAATTGGTAGTAGAGACGATGCTCCTTCTTTCCTAGCAGCGTCACCAACTCCATCGCAAAAGGAAAAAAATCAGTTTGTAAATTCAGAGTCTCCACATAATGGGAAGAAAAGAATGAAACATATAAATAGTATGAAACATGGCATTATCTATAGAAAATGCGATCAAAACTGTATGTTGAATTGTCGACCGTCCAACCTCTGATCCTGTTAGTGCCTGATCCACCGCATGGAGAAGTCTAGTCCCTTCTTGAGGACGACTGCTAGAATCTGGCTGTGCCATGAACAATCTATTCCCAAAATATTACCCAACCCTACCACCATAGCCTCCAAATTGAGATCCCCCAGTCCTTGACGGCTCGTACTATGATGGAACTCCACTTGATACCACTGACCCTACCCCACATGGAAGTGGACGTTCAACCCCATAGAAGTGTTGTAAAATCCCCATGCCTCTAAACTAGTAGCAAGGCTTCAGAGGAAGTGGGAATGCTGGTTATATGTTCCTTGTCATCCCACTCTGGCGGTACACAACTGATCTCACATCAGAATATATAGATGAAAACCACAAGGAAGAGTGGCCTAAACATCCACCGCCTTTATTCACAAGATTGTCCCACTTCCTTTATACTTTTATGAGATTCCACTACCCACTATTGATACTAAACGAGGGAAACTGAAATTTCTTTTAATATCTATCTCCACTATGCACACCCAATCAATGACCTCAGTAAAGGTCCCCAGCTTAATGAAGAACGTCTGGTAGTATATCTTTGGTCGCAAGCCTTTCTCAAACCACTGGGCCTTTCCCTTCTCATTAGAGATTATTTCTACAAAATACTAATCCAACATAGTGAAATGGTTAGTATACTCCATCGTAGATATATTCCCTTGAACAAGGTCCCTGAACTCAATAGGCCTAGAAAAAGCCAACACCTTAGGGTAGTACTATTCATTAAAGAAATCCTTGAAGTCTCTCTAGCACATTTTATCATTCTTCCCAGCCTGAAGAACAGATTCCTACCACCAATGGATATGACCCTCCAACATAAAGGAGGAACATTTCCCCCTAATCTCCTTGGGTGTATCCACAAACATGAAAATGTGACCGATCATTTTGAGTCATTCTTCTACTTCCTAGGGATTTGTGCTACCCTAGATGGTGGGAGGCATATTTTTCAGACACTCCTAGACCTTTTCCATTATTAGAGGAGTCTAATCCTACCAAAAAGGTGCTAGATCATGATATGGTCCCTTTCCAAAAGCCTGAAATCATGGACCATGGCCTCGACTATCTTCTAATCAATTGTTGTGGGAGAACTCTCTTCGACTTCCTCCCGTGTGTACAAATGAGCTTTTCAGGGTGGCATGATGTTTAAAAATTAAACAGTCACAAAAAATATAGTCAATAAAATAATTATGAAAATTTTATTCAAATACATCCAATATAAATAATCCATACACATTACAACAAGAATAGAAACATCTACTCCACCACCTGTATGATGTCCACGTGTGGTCGGAAGCCCACACCTCTCACATAAAAGTGAAGTTAATCAGATAATTCAAACGTCCCCTAGTGACACAAGTTATGATATTAGATGTGTGGGACAAGGATACTACTTGAGACCCAAACCCCGAGCCCTTAAAATCCTAGCTCCTGACTATCCCATCTCATCCCAAAATAGTATCATAATCCAGAAACAATAAGACCCTTTGATACCATTTTGTCACAAACCGAATATGATCACCACCAATATCAGCACCATACCTGGACAATTATAAGGCCTTAAGGGCGTTCCCTATCCCCATATGATGGAAAAAGTTTATAGGTTTCAAAAAATTTGGTTTGTGAATGATTTACCCATGTATGGAAGCATAAAATCCTTAAAACAATACATAATATAAATCTGAAATTTCCAACGAAACATGTCTTCTGAAAAAAAATTATTGAATACATGGATTATAATATATTAAAAGAGGTCGATATTAAAATAAATAAAGCAGAAATACATCCACATGTACTCCACATGGTAAGGGTGTGGTGACCCCTGAGTGGTCTCTACAACACCACACCACAAGAGGGTTCTAACAGCCTGAACCGACTTCACCTGAGGATTTACCTTTTCCGGAGTCAAACATAATCATGTATAATTACACTCAATGGGTGTAATTTGGGTTTGATCCTAATAAAAATAGTATCCCACCCAATGATTTCATATTTCATGCAATAAAAGTTGAGAAACAAAGTAGTTTTAATATGCAATGGAATGCGGTGTTAGATTCCAAGAAATGAATCTTTGAATTGAAAAATAGTTTTCAAGGTTAAACATACAGAATGACAACATATTAAAATAGACATTTTACCTAAAATATTTTACTTCAAAACAAACCCTAATAAAAGGGGTAAATACAATAAATCAAATGATAAAAAAATTAGGAGCACCTAGAGGCACTAGATTGTTTCGGGCACTACGTACCTCTTACATCGGTGTAATGTCACCATAGAAAATTTGTTCTCATACAAAATACACTATATGGGAACATCCCATTAACCTAGTGGTACCCAATCATTATCCAAATAGTTTTTTAGATTTATATTTTTCCAAAATCTATGTGAAACAAGGATAAAACCCATCTAGTTCACAAGTCGTACTAGTACAAATCTGCCCCTCCTAGATACCTGAGCTTCCCCCATTATGCTTAAACATGTTCAGCACGATACATAAATCCATTTTTCATATTAAACAACACTATGGGTCACATTCATTCATTACATAAGATATAAACATTTTAAACCATGTAAGACACAACAAAACACCTTTTTTAATGAATAAATTTCTCCAAATCTTGCATTATTTTGCTGCAAGAACTCCTTTAAAACCCCACATTGTTCACTATGTGCACACTTTTAAGTTACCAAAACAAAAAATGCAGCCCAATAAATTTCAATGAATCAAAAAAATAAATTTTATGGAATACTCATATGATCCAAGAAATGGTAACTTTGTAAAACATCATTTTCATGCAAACATGGCACTTAAAGTTCACATGTTCCACAAACAACATTAAAACCCATTTTCACAGCAATAGCCAAAGGGGATAAACATTAAAAACATGATTTTAAGCACTCTTACAATTTAATAAAATTAATTAAGTATTTTTAGGTATGTCCCAAATAAACCAATAAATAATTTCTATGAAAACCCCCCAATTTCACATGAAATTGTCATTTAAATTTTATTTTCAATATAAACACCACTAAAACTAATTTTTTCTACAATAAGAAAATGAGATAAATCTTAAAATATGATAAATACATCATTATAAGAAACATATTTTTCATGAACATGGAATCACCAACCAAATTAACATAAACCCTTGATCCCTTTGTGCGAAAACTCAATAGCACCACCACCGCACATCAAATAAGGTATATCATTTGTTAATAGGATGTTTGGAAAAATAAAACCCAAGGTTAAATACTTGTTTAAGATCCCTAGATTCTAGAAATTATTTAACTCAAGTATATGGGAAGAAACCCAATTAAAATTGAATGACGCCATAAGCAAATTTAAAGAATAATGAAGGAAACCCACATACGTGATGAATCTTGAACAAATCTCCCCAAATACACCATTAGATGAATTTAAAAACAGAAAATAATTCAATTTAGGTTCGACTAAAAAATATAAGGTAATTTAGGAACTGGAATTGGGAAATATTGTGAGAAATGAAAGAGTTTTGAAGCAATTTAGATACCTATTCAAATATGGAAAATATGTTAACCCCTATGAAGCTCTTCCCTAATTTGCAATTCATAACACCTCAAAAGATTTGTAAATGGTAATGGGGGCCCACCTAAGGATGTTTGATTCAAGTGGGAGGAGGAATCAATGAAAAATATTAAAAATATTATATTTTATTAAATAAATAATTATAATTATTAAAACATGAAATGGGCTTGCGGGTAGGCCCAATTCCAGAATGATTCTAGATTCTAAATGGTCCAATTTAATATGATGGTGTCAATAGGTCAGTGAACACCAAGTAGAAATTGGATTAGATGAAAAATGATTAATATTATGGAGTTATAAGGGAAACAAAATTTATTTTTAAATCTGGAATTGGGCTCCCGGTTTGGCCCAATTCATGAATACTCACCCATTCCTCCAAAAATGCATGGGAAACCCACAAAACAAAGAAATAATAAAAATTAAAAAAATACATTAAAAATATTTCTTGTATGTGACATAATGAATCTATTCTAGTTGTATAGACTTTAATTCAGTAGAACTATAACAATACTAATTACCTATTCTAATGATTTCATCTAAACATTCATATATATTTTTGAGTAGGTTAATTAAAGGAATTCTTGGTGAAAAAATAATTTATTTCAAAATAAATTCACACATTCTTAGATTTTTTCCATGTTTATACATGTTTAATCTCTTATAGTGAAATATTTGACTAGTATAAATAATCATTGTATCCAAAACCCCCACTACACCATCAGTATTCTATGAATATTTACCTCCCAAATAGATAATATATATTATAGAAAGTGGTTTCTATTCTGTAAATTCAAACTAAGACTGTATTTACTAAGGGGAAGTGACCCTTTTGAGTTTATATTTTATCCCATTTATGCTGTAGAGGTTTTACCACTAGTATTATATTTCCAATTTGGTCCATGTATGATTTTAAAATCTAATATTTTTGAAATAACAAGATTGATTTAAGATTAATTAAGAATATAATTATCGTATATCTTTGGATCATTTTTCTCAAATAGAATGTTATTAATTTCCAAAAAATAATTATAAATACATATTTAATATTATATAAATTATTTTTAGCTTCTTGAATCCTTGATTGTCTCTTGGAAAATTTTAAATATCTTATAGAATGCTCTTCTTCTTGATCTTTCACCATTTTTTCACAGACATTGTCTCTCGGTTTTCATTTCATAAAATGTTCCATGTATTTAAATTATTTCACTAAATAATATTCCTTTAATTCAATTATTTTTATTTTATCAATAGCATAATTTTCATCTTGATGATTTGTTTTTTCTCAAGATAATATTTTAAATAATATTTCATCATGTTATCTTTAACTGTGGATTCACTTTTATCCTTATCATTGCTTATGGTATCAAAATATTTTTCAAAATGGGTCATAATATTAGTATACTTATATCCAGATTCATATTCAAAATGTATCATTTATTAAGATTCATGTTTTTTATTTTAACTAATCAAAGTTCCACTTTTACTCTTAGAGAACTTATTATTTATTCCAAATAATATGGTTGATTCTCTTATTTTATCACCATTAATTATTTTATATTTTATTAAACTATTTATCTGATTCATATTATATAAAATTATTCATTGTATAGTCTTCTAAAATATGTCTAATTAAATTATAGTTTAAATATATTTCTACTTGTTTACTTTTACTTTTAATCTTTTCCTATTGAAACATATATTAATGGAGAGATAAAATTCTATTGATTTCTTCATAATTATTTATTTTATGATTTTTAATTGCCACAAAATCAATCTCATATTTATTATTTTTAATTATTGTAATTTTTAACATTTAAAAAGAAATAATAACATCATGTAATTCATTAAGATAGAATCCAATATATCCTCCAATGTTGAAATCCATTGATAAAATATGTCGTAAAATTCTCATCAACATTTTTAAAAATGTTGAGACGTCCTAGTTTATATAAAAATCGAATTTATTATTGATAATTGAATGAACTATATTGAAGTATTGATATGTTTTTTATATATCAATCATATTTCTGTTGTGATACCATCAACTTAAAATAACTAATTTATGTTCCTTAACATTCACATATTTTTTATAACAACGCTTCCGTTTATCCCAAATATCTTTTTTTTAATAACCATTAATGATTCATAATTTATATTGAATGAGACCAAAAAAATTCATTTTCATCCTTTCTATAAACATTAATATTTTTTTTTCATAAAAAATTAGATTTTTCTTATCGCTGGGTGGAAATTCCTCAATTCCAGTGTCCCTAACTAACATGCCAACTGAGACTATATAGGGAGACATCACATTCATTCAAATATGATATTTGTTGCATTAAAATTTAGTAACTGCATTTTTTATTTACATAATTTATATTTTCCAGTCCAATAAAAATTATTTATATAATTTAGGTAACCTTGGTTGTCTCTGACACAATTTTTCAATCATATATTTTATTATATTACAAATAGTGAGAGAGTGAGCGGTGAATCAATGATCTATTTTTTTAAAAAATCTTCTCAATTGTTCTTTTATAATACATTATTATTATTATTCTATCAATGTGTTTCACATATCATCATGAAATAGTGAATTATTTAATTTTCTCAAGGTCTGGACTCGATGTGAGAGCCAACTCGATTTTTATTTGTTTTAAACCCAATAATAGATTCTATAATATAAATTTAATTAGGTAATAGATGATTACAATTGACCACATCAATATAGAGTTGTATTATTACACTTTTAGAGTCAATATTGAAACAATAAATTCTTTATTTCAATGAAAAAGTTCAATAAAAATGGAGAATGATGACTTATTTTCCATTATTTGATTCAATAGTAGTTGATGAAGTTATTAATCCCTGAGACTTCAAGATTATATTACTTTTTTATCACATAATAAAAATCATTAACATTTTATGATTGAAATTAAATTATCGATCCTTTCAGAGTTTCTTCAAATCATAAATGATACTGTTATTCATAAAATCATTGAATACCTATGTGTTTTGATCTTATTCTCCAATTTTGATAACTCCCAAAATCAATATAAATATATAATTTACTCTATAAAATTAATAAAAAAGTTAATCAATATAGTATATTTTTTATTTATAATCAACATTATTGTACTTGACCTTATTGTTTGTTTCTCATGAACTTTTATATTGATATAATATTACATGATTAGTTTTATATTATTTCTAAATTAAAAATTTGAATATTATAGTTAATATTTGTTTATTGAGATATATTCATTCAATTCAGTGGATATTTTCATGTTTGAATTATTACAGTTTTATCATTCAAAATCACATTCAATCATTAATTAAAATATCTATGAGTATTAAGGATATTTATATCTATAATATAAATTTATCACAATCATCTTCTAATGAATATTAGTTTAATTTAATTCAGTTTTATCTTCTTCCACAAGTGTTTAGATTAGTGAATTACTATGTAGAAATATTCCTTATGGAATGGAACTCCTATTATCACATGTTATCTATGATCATGATCCACATGAATAATAATAGAGATAGAATAAAAGGAGAAATTATAAATGAATTATCTGGATTTATTATGAAATATTTCTCAATCTTTAATTGCCTAGAGGATTATAAATTATTGAACATCAAATATATGTAAACATTATGATATTGAACTATACTTACATTTCAATAATAAGATGTTTCACAGAAACATTATGTTATTCTATAGAAAATTACATATTATTCATCTCATCCTTATCAAATTCAATATTGGAACATATAAAATCCATAAAACATTTTGAAGAATTTATTTGAACATTACCAAGATTAAAAAACCAGTTAACGATCTATAAAACTTCACAAATACTTTTCTAATCCATAAATGGTTTCTATTAAAACATAAAAATTTCATACAAAACCATATTAAGATCTATAGTGCAAGATTAATAATTATTATATTCTTAAAATTTTTGAAGGTTTCACCAATTTATCCAATATTTGTTACAGAAATTCATTTATGAATCAATCTACCTTAACTCATAACATCTTAATGATGCATTCAACATCTAAAATCAAATCAAAAGCGTCATAAAAAATTTCATTATTTAAAGAACATAACATCTTTGGTTTAAATATTTCTTTAATATTTTTTATATCTTCTCAAAACATAAACTAGGTATTTCATTTTATTACAACACATAAATGTTAAAACTACTCAGATTCCTTAATCTACGTTCGAAACTATTGTAGGAAATTTTGGTTCATTTTCACATTTCTTTAACACGATGATCAAATAATTGATCATTTTATTTAAGATATTATTCCATAAATCAATTCCTTTAAGAGAATCATAGATAATCTATTTTTTGTTTGATGAAAAAAATCTATCATCATTTTCCATTAAATAATTATAGATGTATCTAACATAAGTTTAATTTTCTCCTTTTCTCAATTATATTTAAAAATCAAATAATAAATATATATATAATTTCAAAATATCAAATGGAAAAAAATAAAACAAAATATTCAAAAATCTATTTTCAAACATCATAACCAATCAATGAGAAACATTTAGGAATAGATTATAATTGAAATTTAATTATAATGGTCATCACCATCTGTTAAAATAGTATATTTGTAGAATATACAGCACTATCCTCATATTTAAAATAAATTTCATCAATTTTATTATCTCTTGGACTATACTAGGGAATTTAAATAATAAATCTCCAATATCTATCTAGATTAGTATAGAAAGGACTTAATTTATATACAATACCTAAATATTTCTATCGTAAAATATTTCATATATTCATTACAATATAAGAACTCAATAACTAGTAGAAGATCCTTCCATGAGGAACCAAAATCTATTATACAATCACATTAAAATTCATTCAATGTATGAATGGTACCATATGAATAACCATCCATATAAGGGGGATATGTATTACTAAACATCACCTATGATCTAAAATATTTTTATTATCTTTAAAAAATCATTATGTTAACCTCATGACCCAATCAAATACAATATTTGTCATCCCACATGGTGTTTTGAAATTTAAAAAACAAAGGTCATTCTTGAATAAAAAATAGTGCATTTCTCTAAAAATGTTATATACGAGTGGTCTTAGTTAAGAGATTGATAATTACACATTCCACATAATGTTACATTTGATATTAGGGAAATATTGTAAAGGAATCCCTCATTATTTTATCATTTTCCCACTCAACTATATAACATTGTTCGAATTCAAATTTACATCATTAATATTATGATTTAACTAATGATGAGTGTAGCATAAAGAAATGATTCCTGATATAACCCATCTCATCCAAATCCCACAAAACTACCTATTCATATCTCAATAAATAGATGTAATTCCAAGGTATAAAACCCAATAAGACAGTTGTACACCCTCATAGATTCCTCTCAAACATTTTTTAACACTAATACTCCTTATATATATAAATATAACAAACATATTGAGACCATTATTATAGAATCTCCACATAATCTATTATCTTTTTATGATGATACAATCTTGGGAATAGAAGTGTGAATACTTATCCAACTATTCTAACTCTGACATAATATAGATAAGGTATAGATACATTTTTACCGTAGTTTTCAGAGATATCTAGACCAAGGCCTTCTCGAACTGATCTACGCCTCCATTAATACAAATAAAAATATACATTATTAGAAATATTTTTCAAGCTCCAATAATTAATTGTTAAAATTCCCTTTCCAATAGTATATAGATGAATAAAATAATGGACAGTAGATAGTCATCCCAAAATCATATCCTTCAATTAAGAAATCTATAAAAAAAATATCTACATGATATTATTGTGATTGGTGTATAATATAAAGTTATCATCAAATTGATAATTTCTAGATAATTTAAAGGAATATAAAATAGTATTGACATTATGTTCCTATATTAGTTAATTTAATTCAAAATATAATAAGTCCCAAGAAGCATTTTCCATAACACAATGATCATATTTTAACATGAACATGAGAATCACATAAGTGGAATTACATCTTACATTTAAACATTACTATATTTGGTATAATTTGAAAAAAAATTATCATATTTTTGTTATATAACTCTTTAGAGTCTATCTCACACTATTCTGACATGATAAACATCATCCACATCTTTATCAATGTGGTTATCAAACATTGTAGAGACCCGAAGCCTGACGTACATTGACATTACATTACATTTGCAGAATACTTAGTACATAACAAAACACACACACAAGGATCCTAATAGTTTAGTGTCTTTGGAAACTCGGAATATAATCTTCTAATCGTGGTGAAAGATCTTCAACATCTCCCATAAAGATCTTCCATTTTTTACTTAAAACCTTTCTTTATATCCTGTGGAAAAGAAAACATAAAAGGGTGAGCTCAAATGCTTAGTAAGGGTAAAAAAAAGAAATATCAATCACATCATATACATAAGAACATAGCTTTTGGAAATCTTATCCTGCAAAAAAGAGAGCTCATAATATCATAACATGGGATAAACCATAGAAGTGAAATGTAATCCCAATAATCATAACATAAAACATGACACTTTTTGGCATACACACATAATCATTGAGAATCATTTCTTGTTAGTCAAGACTCATTGCCAAGACTATCTTAGTGGACAAACTCCCTTTCTGAATCGAGTCACCCTCGTTTCAGTCCTGTTTCACTGAACCGGTATAACCTACCATTCCAGCCATGTCTATCTCATGAGATATAAAATCTTTACCCAATGCATTGGAGGGATATATAGGTCCCACCCATCTCATAATGATACCATTATTATGTGTTCCACAAAATCATAAATCATACATCATTGCATAACCCATGTAATACAAATGGGAATCTTAAACATCATGACATCATAAAAAAATTCATACAAGATAAAGGAATTCATAAAAATAATTCCATCAGAACATGATCAAATCAATGTAATAATAGGGATAAAAACATAACACTTTATTATCTTAGATGGAAAATAATTTTGATAAAACACTTGAACTCCATTCTTGAGGAAAATATCCTTTCTTCTTCAAAAACTTTTTTCCTTTCATAACATTTTATTAGACTTTAAAATAAAATAAGTTGATTAAAAATAAACTTGAAAACTTGTAAAGGAATATTCTTGGAAATAATGTTTTAAAAATCCATTCATGCCGTATAAGTTAAAAAAACATTCTTCTCGTACTTTTGTCGGGATAGTCAAAAAGTACCTCATACGAAAAACGACAAAAGAATCCTTTCATATCATTAACTAAAAACTCACAGAAGGGTAAAATTCAATTTAAAAAATTTTAGGTGGATGGAAATAATATTACATATTGAGGAAACATGTATGTGGATGGTAAAATATACCCCAGTAAATGCCAAAGTAAAAACAATCTCGGATAAAAATGAGATTGTGATATTTCCCTTACCTTAGGTCCGACTTGCATTGTAAGTGTCCGAACCTCCTGTATAATGATTTAAATCATGTTATTGACTTGTTCCAGAATCATATTCATTGTTATTATATCATATATGGTCCACTTATGACTTTATATTACTCGTTCGTTTGTAAATTCATGTTAAAGTAGAGTTCTGGGTAAAATCGTCTCATTTGTCGTTCGTGTTTTTAACTTGTCATTATTCATTTGATTACGTAGATCATGATTACATAATTACAGAATATAAATCATGATTTATATATATATATATTCAGAATATACATATATAATAAATCAGTAAATGGAAAGAAATACACCGTTCATGGAGATGGTAGTCCGTACGTACGCATGAACGCTGTTTTCGTTTCCTTATTGAATTGAATGGAATTACGTAGATGACATACATATAAATATAAATAATTCAAGTATCATTATTAGGTCATATATTTCATTAGTACTTATTATATATACTTTATAATCATTCATGAATGATTAATCATTGAGAATGAATCTCATCGCGTCGTGGAGACGGTAGTCCATACGTATGCACGAGCGATGATATCATTTCCATAATTATTGAACCGAATTAGAGTGGATGATACAATATATCCGAATCAATATCACTTTATTATAGTCATATATGGTCATTATTTACACCATTATACTGATCCAAGTAAGGTGGTGGTGGAAAATAGATTTCACCACGGCATGGAGACGGTATTCCGTACGTACGCACGCGCGGTGATTTCGTTTTCTGTAGGATGGATAGATGGTGAAATATGGTTGTTTCATACTTATAATAACATAAAATTATATGAGTGATAATGATGTTATTACTTCATAATGAAACAACCTAAGAAGAAGAAGTCGAAGAAGAAATAAAGGTGAAAGAATCGGTAATGGAAATTACCTCTTCTTTGAAGCGCCTCTTTGAGACCTCCTTTTAGGGCACTAAAATTGGTCTTTGATGAAGACCAGAACCTCTAGGATGTTTCTTGGGGAGTGGATAAGGGAATTTGGCAGGTTTTTTCTGAGCTTGAAGGCTCAAATTTGTGTGACGAATAGAGGGAGGAGGTGCCCTTTTATAAGGGAGGAGAGGGGCACCTTAGGAATATCTCAAAATATTATTTTATATTAAAGTCAAAATCGGTTTATAATGGTTCAAAAGGGTCTTATTTAGAAGCTAAAGTGGGGATGGGTAAAAATACTATCAACCAATAGGATTTAGACAAGTTTAGGGTATTATTTTAACCTTATCAATTCGATTTAACTCTAAGTTAATTAATTTAACTTTTACCGTGTCTTTTTGTTTTCTTTCACTATATGGTTAATACACTTACTATAACATGCCAAACGAACCCCAAATTGTTTATTATTAATATATGTATCCTTATCTAAGTCATTTGGCCGAACCTTATATTTTTAGGTATGACATAACAATTAATAATATAATATTTGATTTAAAAACTATTTTGTGTCAATTTTGACACTATTTGATATATGATTTTTGTGAAAGTCATAACAGAATTATATGTTCGATCCAAGTTGATTAAATCAACACTAATATATCATAGTAACCTATAAAATTAGTGGGATTCATAAAAAGTCTCAAATTCCATTTAATTTGTTGTTTATAACATCAATTATGTCAATATTTCATTAATAAGACAATTATTGCATCATCATTGTGTCATAAATAAATTAACTTATTTAATGCCTAAAAAATATAAATAAAATACCATTATGTAGGAAATCATTTTATATTTCTAATGAATATTTATAGTCTAATTTATCTTATGTATAACCCCATATTAAAAATGATTTACTTATTAAACTTTTATTTTAACTATTTTAACCCTTCATTAAATAAATTAATAATAAATGTCCTAATCTAATCCAAGTGGGCCTAAATGATAATATTTTACAATTAAGGTTGTTTTTGGTCGCGATACACTTGTACAATAGAATTAGGACATGTGTTAGGGTAATAATAATATCATTCTTAACCTTAATTACCCTATTTACTTTCAACCGTGGTAAATAAAAGTAAAAAGTTACTATTCACCAAAAATTATTTTCATCTCATTGAGCCAAATTTTACTTACTGACATCAACCGTGTCTCTAGAATTTTTGAAATTCCATTCACAAAAGCGGTAAAATTATGTTTTATGAAAAATTCAGTATTTTTAACTACCACTTAGTAGTTTCACTATACATCAAAAATTGATGTTTTTCAGAACAATGCCAAAATTTCATCCTAAGCTATATTTCATATTCCAAATTCAAAAATGAAGTCTATTTTACCAAATTCATAACATAGAAGTTGCATTAATTAATTTTATAATTAAATCCCGCTGTTAAAACAAATAGCGTGTTTTTAAGAAACAATATCTATCAAAAGATTGACACTTGTTTGTGTCTAGTTTAAATGTGAAATTACATCCAATGACCAAAATTGTATTAAATTGTAAAAATATATTCTAAATATACTTTAAAACCACTAAAATTAATAATTTATCACTATTAATTATTTTGATTAAAAAAGTTGTTTTAATTATAATTTATTAATTTTCACTATTCATCAGAATATGAAAGTTATCCGAAAAGTACCAAAATTTCACCTTAGGCTAAATTCGATACTCCGAATCCAAAAATGAAGTCCATTTTGAGAGCTAAAATTTCTAAAATTGTAAAAGGTGGTTATTACTATTTATAACGGCTAGTTATAATAATATTATAATAGCATATCGTTGTTTAGTGAAACTATGTATTGCGTACTACACACGCTATCGAGGAAGGTCGCGATTGCGTGTAATGCAAGGCAAGTCAAGGATGTGTGTTGTGCAAGCTCCTATTGGTGTAGTGTACAAAAAAAGACATTAATGAAATTAAAAAGAATATTTTTAATAAAATCTCGAGGTGTTACATTCTACCCCCCTTAAAATGAATTTCGCCCTCGAAATTCGTCGGGGTTATAAATAGTTTACTACTTGAAATTTTATTTAATAGAAACCCACATCGTAAAAATGAATACCAAAACCAATATTTAAAAACAAATGTATGAAACGTAATGTTTACGCAAATAAACTAATCACTGGGTTTCCACATAGGTGAAAATATGGATATGGAAGAGAAATCTAACCATCATGTTCTGATGGAGAGTGGTAGAGAACATGGCTATGGAAAAGCTAGCAATCACAAAGCCATAAATTTGTGACGATCTAAGGTACCATCTAATTCATCAGATATAAGAGCACTAAGACAACATTTTTGGTTTTCAAGATCATTTCCCTAAAGTTGAAGAATTTGAATTAGAATAAACACTCACTTTATTTTGGTACAATATCACTGTTGTTCGTGCCTTGAACAATTTCTACTTTATCTTTTAAATAAATTAAGTTGAATTTTTTATTTGTGATGTTTTATCAGATCATGTGATAGAATGACAGGTCATTCCATCTGTCTCAAACAAAAGGTTAGCAAAAGTTATCAAATATACATAAGTCATTCTATAGTGATATTAATCATATATGGTTCCTAAAATGGACTTATACTTCATATATCATACTCATTAATATAATAAAATTAGTTTCTACTAAATAGGGAATTCCTGTAGGCCAGTGGAAGGCGATAAAGGCCAGTCGCACTTCGGTTGTAGGTTCGATTCCCACATCATTGTCCGACGGGAGGGGCTGTCGCCCGTCCTGCAGGTTGTCCTTTTTCTAAAATTAAATTAACATCCCATAAATAATATAAAAATGATTTATCCTAACTTATGTCCAACATAATCCATTCTAATCTTTAGGCTTATCTAAAATACTACACTCCACTCTCATAACACAGTGAAAATGATTACCAGAGATTTAATACCATCGTTGGTCCTCATATATCATAAGATATGTTTTGTTGGTCACATTCCAAACATTCAAAGTCCTTAATCATGTATTCTCTTGAATACCATAGTGAAAACATGAATGCAATTAAAATTTAACACCTTCCACATACCAAAATCCTCAAAATTCTATATACTCAAACCATTATATCACTTAGTCCTTATATCAATCATGAGCTCATGAATACTGTTAAACATTTCATTTTCTCGTTTTCCCTTCATTATGCGCATATCATCTTATTTCCAAAAAATATCTCAATCACTTTGAATACCACATTAGACCAACACATAAATATTCTAATACTTTATGGTACCACATTATTTTGGAATCCCATTACATAAACACTTAATCATTCCACCACATCGTTGTCATATTCAACATTGCCAATAGTAATCGCATGTGACTTCCCTTTGTCCTTTGCCTTCAGTGGTTGCTCATGTTGATCATCACTAACCCTTGGATTAGGGCATTTATTATCATAATTCCCCATTTCCTTGCACTTGAAGCATTGAAGTGTTGGTGGTGCGTTCTCTGTAGTGTTTGCTTTATTCACATAATTAGAATCCCTTTTTCCATTACATTGACACTCAGCTGCTCGATGACCTTCTTTTCCACACTTAAAACATTTTCTAGTCCCTTTAATACAATCTCCACCATGCTTCTTTCTACACTTTGTGCATAAGGAAACATTCATCTTCTTTTCACCATTATTCTGAGATTTCTCCATGAACTCCATCTTTTGTTTCTTGTCAAAACCATGAGATGGATATGTAACACCAACTTTCATTTCTACCTTGATATCACAACGCACAATTTCTTCATAGCTATTGAAGTCTCTTATAGCTAATTCCCTTCGAAGACTTGGTTTTAAGACACTGAAAAATCGATCAACTTTACTTTCAGGTTGGATGATAATGCCAGATGCATACCTTGCAAGTCTTGTAAAATTCGCTTCGTATATACCAACAGATTCATCATCCTTTTGCATTAGTTCAAGAAATTCCTTCTCCATCTTTGTTCGAAGAATACGAGGGAAGTACTTATTTAAAAATAAGTTCTTGAACTCGTCCCATTCCATGGACTCAATTTCATCTCTTTGCCTTGTATTCTTGATAAGATTCCCCCATTGATCAGCTTCACCTTCCAAACGATATACTGCTAAGATGACTTTATCATGTTCAGAACATTGAAGAACTGAAAATATCTTTTCAGTGGTACTGATCCATTGTTCAGCAACAAGTGGCTCAGAAGACCCACTGAAAGAAGGTGGATGTTGCCTCATGAAGGACTCAATAGAATATTGTTCCCTTCTCTGCTCATTTGGAAGTCCAGAATGATTCATAGCTTGTGTAAGTATAGCAATAAGATTTTGCACTCCATCTCCCATAACATTTGTTTGTTCAGTAGGACAATCATTGCATTGTCCATTGCATTGATCAACATGGTTCCTTCGGTTCCAGCCATCATCTAAAACTCAAAAAGAATAGTGTGAGAGGCAAAAATCATGCTAGGGAAAACAACATAATAAAGGGGGAGTACCTTAAATATCTAACATCTTAGGTTTAATTCTATGATCGTTAGCGTAGTTCTAGTACTATAACCTATACATATACTTAACCTTAGGGACATCCCTAGACATACCTTAGAAATATCTCTAGGGATCTCACTAAAGTTCTCGCATCCTAGTTTCCAAAGGATGACTAAACCTTTCCCTTGATACCAACTGTAGAGACCCGAAGCCTTACGTACATTAACATTACACTACATTTTTTGAATACTTAGTACATAACAAAACACACACACAAGGATCGTAATAGTTTAGTGTCTTTGGAAACTCGGAATATAATATTCTAATCGTGGTGAAAGATCTTCAACATATCCCATAAAGATCTTCCTTTTTTTTACTTAAAACCTTTCTTTATATCCTGAGGAAAAGAATACATAAAAGGGTGAGATCAAATGCTCAGTAAGGGTAAACAAAAGAAATATCAATCACATCATATACATAAGAACATAGCTTTTGGAAATCATAACCTGCAAAAAACAGAGCTCATAATATCATAACATGGGATAAATCATAGAAGTTAAAATATAATCCCAATAATCATAACATAAAACATGAAACTTTTTGGCATACACACATAATCATAGAGAATCATTTCTTGTTAGTCAAGACTCATTGCCAAGACTATCTTAGTGGACAAAGTCCCTTTCTGAATCGAGTCACCCTCGTTTCAGTCCTATTTCACTGAACCGGTATAACCTACCATTCCAACCATGTCTATCTCATGAGATATAAAATCTTTACCCAATGAATTGGAGGGAGATATAGGTCCCACCCATCTCATAATGATACCATTATTATGTGTGCCACAAAATCATAAATCATACATCATTGCATAACCCATGTAATAAAAATTGGAATCATAAACATCATGACATCATAAAACAATTAATACAAGATAAAGGAATTCATAAAAATAATTCCATCACAACATGATCAAATCAATGTAATAATAGGGATAAAAACAGAACCCTTTATTATCTTAGATGGAAAATAATTTTGATAAAACACTTGAACTCCATTCTTGAGGAAAATATCCTTTCTTCTTCAAAAACATTTTTCCTTTCATAACATGTCATACGACTTTAAAATAAAAGAAGTTGATTTAAAATAAACTTGAAAACTTGTAAAGGAAGCTTCTTGGAAATAATGTTTTAAAAATCCATTCATGCCGTATAAGTTAAAAAACATTCTTCTCGTACTTTTGTCGGAAAAGTCAAAAAGTACCTCATACGAAAAACGACAAAAGATTTCTTTCATATCTTTTACTAAAAACTCACAGAAGGCTAAAATTAAATTTAAAAAATTTTAGGTGGATGAAATAATATTACATATTTAGGAAAAATGTATGTGGATGGTAAAATATACCCCAGTAAATGCCAAAGTAAAAACAATCTCGGATAAAAATGAGATTGTGATATTTCCCTTACCTTAGGTCCAACTTGATTTGTAAGTGTCTGAACCTCCTATATAATGATTTAAATCATGTTATTGACTTATTCTAGAATCATATTCATTGTTATTATATCATATATGGTCCACTTATGACTTTATATTACCCGTTCTTTTGTAAATTCATGTTAAAGTAGCGTTTTGGGTAAAATCGTCTCATTTGTCGTTCGTGTTTTTAACTTGAAATTATTCATATGATTACTTAGATCATGATTACTTAATTACATAATATAAAACATGATATATATATATATATATATATATATTCAGAATATACATATATAATAAATCAGTAAATGGGAAGAAATACACCGTTCATGGAGACGGTAGTCCGTACGTACGCATGAACGCTGTTTTCGTTTCCTTATTGAATTGAATGGAATTAAGTAGATGACATAAATATAAATATAAATAATTCCTGTATCATTATTAGGTCATATATTTCATTAGTACTTATTATATATACTTTATAATCATTCATGAATGGTTAATCATTGAGAATGAATCTCATCGCGTCGTGGAGACGATAGTCCGTACGTACGCACGAGCGATGATATCATTTCCATATTTATTGAATTGAATTAGAGTGAATGATACAATATATCAGAATCAATATCAATTTATAATAGTCATATATGGTCATTATTTACACCATTATACTGATCCAAGTAAGGTGGTGGTGGAAAATAGATTTCACCACGGCGTGGAGACGGTATTCCGTACGTACGCACACGCGGTGATTTCGTTTTCCGTAGGTTGGATAGATGGTGAAATAGGGTTGTTTCATAATTATAATAACATATCAGTATATTAGTGATAATGTTGTTTTTACTTCATAATGAAAAAACATAAGAAGAAGAATTGGAAGAAGAAATAAAGGTGAAAGAATCGGTAATGGAAATTACCTCTTCTTTGAAGCGCCTCTTTGAGACCTCCTTTTAAGGCACAAAAATTGGTCTTTGATGAAGACCAGAATCTCTAGGATGTTTCTAGGGGAGTGGAGAAGGTAATTTGGAAGGGTTTGGCCGAGCTTTAAGGCTCAAAGTTGTGTGAGGAAGAGAGGGAGGAGGTGCCCTTTTATAAGGGAGGAGAGGGGCACCTTAGGAATATCTCAAAATATTATTTTATATTAAAGTCAAAATCGGTTTATAATGATCCCAAAGGGACTTATTTCGAAGCTAAAGTGGGTATGGGTCGAAATCCTATAAACCAATACGATTTAGACATGTTTAGGGTATTATTTTAACCTTATCAATTAGATTAAACTCTAAATTAAATAATTTAACTTTTACCGTGTCTTTTTGTTTTCTTTCACTATATGGTTAATACACTTACTATAACATGCCAAACGAACCCCAAATTGTTTATTATTAATATATATATCCTTATCTATGTCATTTGGCCGATCCTTAGATTTTTAGGAATAAAATAACAATTAATAAAATAATATTTGATTTAAAAACTATTTTGTGTCAATTTTGACACTATTTGATATATGATTTTTGTGAAAGTCATAACATAATTATATGTTCAAACAAAGTTGATTAAATCAACACTAATATATCATAGTAAACTATAAAATTAGTGGGATTCATAAAAAGTCTCATATTACATTTATTTTGGTGTTTATAACATCAATTATGTCTATATTTCATTAATAAGATAATTACTACATCATCATCGTGTCATAAATAAATTGAATTATTTAATGTCAAAAAATTATAAATAAAATACCATTCTTTAGGAAATAATTTTATCTTTCTAATGAATATTTATAGTCGAATATATCTTATGTATAACCCCATATTAAAAATTATTTACTTATTAAACTTTGATTTTAACTATTTTAACCCTTCTTTAAATAAATTAATAATAAATGTCCTAATCTAATCCAAGTGGGCCTAACTGATAATATTTTACACTTAAGGTTGTTTTTGGTCGAGATACACTTGTCCAATAGAATTAGGACATGTGTTACGGTAATATTAATATCATTCTTACCCTTAATTACCCTATTTACTTTTAACCGTGGTAAATAAAAGTATAAAGTTACTATTCACCAAAAATTATTTTCATATCATTGAACCACATATTACTTACTGACATCAACCGCGTCTCTAGTATTTTTGAAATTCCATTCACAGAAGTGGTAAAATTAAGTTTTATGAAAAATTCAGTTTTTTTAACTACCACTTAGTAGTTTCACTATTCATCAAAAATTGATGTTTTTCAGAACAATGCCAAAATTTCATCCTAAGCTATATTTCATATTCCAAATTCAAAAATGAAGTCTATTTTACCAAATTCATAACATAGAAGTTGCATTAATTAATTTTATAATTAAATCCCGCTGTTAAGACAAATAGCGTGTTTTTAAGAAACAGTATCTATCAAAAGATTGACACTTGTTTATGTCTGGTTTAAATGTGAAATTACATACAATGACCAACATTATATTAAATTGTAAAAATATAATTAAATATACATTAAAACCACTCAAATTAATAATTTATCACTATTAAATATCTTGATTAAAAAAGTTGTTTTTAATTATAATTTAGTAATTTTCACTATTCATCAGAATATGAAAGTTATCCGAAAAGTACCAAAATTTAACCTTAGGCTAAATTCGATACTCCGAATCCAAAAATGAAGTCCATTTTGAGAGCTAAAATTTCTAAAATTTTAAAAGGTGGTTATTACTATTTATAACGGCTAGTTATAATAATATTATAATAGCATATCATTGTTTAGTGAAACTCGGTATTGCATACTACACACGCTATCGAGGAAGGTCGCGATTGAGTGTAATGCAAGGCAAGTCAAGGATGTGTGTTGTGCAAGCTCCTTTTGGTGTAGCGTACAACACAAGACATTAATGAAATTAAAAAGAATATTTTTAATAAAATCTCAGGGTGTTACAAACATGCTCTATGAGAAAGTACTGAATTAAATAGTGTAAATTTCTAGTAATCCCCTATAAGGTTCATAATAAATATACATTCTTATTCACTCTCCATGTAAACAATTATTACACAATTATATATCAAAAATAATCCATACTTACAAATTAATATGGCACAAGTATTAATATTCCCAAATAAATGATTAACATCATGATAGCTTTGTATAAATCATTTAATTTCATAAAATTCCATGAACCACATAAGGATTTAATTCATTATCTTAAATGGATTGAGAGTGAAAAATGATGTCATTAAAAGGAATAAAATGAATGAGTCCTAGAATTGATATAATATCACATTCCTGATATCCATGTAAACTATTGGTGAACATTCAGGCCCATAGGAAGAACTAGATATTCAATGTTTCCATAATAACTTCAAATGGTCATTCTAAAAATATATTTAGGAGTAAATCATATTTTATGTAAATATATATGAAATAAATCATCATAAACCATTTAGAACCTTTCAATTGGCCAAAAATCATCTATTAAATTTAATGGGTATTTATTCATAATAATTATCTTATTCAACTTATGATACTATAGGAAAAAGTGTTAACCCCTATTATATTTCTAATCAAATAGAAATATCACACCCCAAGGAGAAATACATTGACGAATAAAACCCTTGGACGCAAAATTAATATGGCAATCCTTCTATTCCATTCATTATGATGTCTTCATATTATAATTTCATATCAAAATTATTTATTTTACCAACATGACCACATTTGATAATTCCAACTCTAATTCTGATGGTAACCTGCAAAATTCTTCAACAAAACATCAAGAATGATATATAAATAATTTTTAAAGAATAAAGATATCAGTTTTTATACTACTCTATGAAGTAAGAATTTTCTTCATTGAGGTAAGAGTTACAAATTTCTCAAAATACAATCCATATCTACTCACCTAATAGTCATATTCCCCCTTATTACAATATTCAGTTCCATCTAGTGAAGAAAATAGGACACAGTTATGGTATCATTATATTATGGGTATTAATTTTTTATGTGAACCCATATCCAATATCATATACATTATTATCAAATTAAGAGTAAAAAATCCCTAGATATGTCAAAGTAATCAAATAATATTTGGATTTGAGAGGAACCTATTATTTCTATATATCCATATATAAAAGGGTATTGATACACCTAATAATCATACAATTATATTCCCAAGGGAGTCACTAGATTCGGAAAATTAAAATAATTGGTTATACTATATTAGACACGCCATTAATGAGGGTTTAATATACCATTATACTACCTTTCACTATCAATAAATAATCCTCCACATTGAACATTTACTCATGGAGCATAAAAACCCTAACATAGAATTCATAATGACACTGTTCATATAATCCCTATATTGGTAATGGTTTTACTTACTCTTATATTTTCCCCACATAATTATTTCCCAATATATCTCTAAAGTGAGGATTTTGAGATCCAACAATTACATTACCTCTTTCATGAACTTGTCATGTATGAATCATTTAGGTTTCATGGCCCATAATCCTAGATAGTGTTGGAAAATATTTATTTTTAATATGAATATTACTACATAATGAGGGTAATATATCTACTCATATTGAAATTTAGGAAACATGTCGCATGATCAGCTACAATAAAAACACAAAATTTATGGTCTTATAATAAATTAAGGAAGAAAACTCACAACCAAATTACATTACTGATAACAATATGGAATTTTCTCCACTAATGGATTCATTTGAACAATTATAAAAAATTATCTCCAATAACTCTGAGGGAGTTGGTTTTATCCAACACAAACATTTTTACTGTATTAGTGATTGTTAAGAGGATAAAAATATCGACAATCCTCAGTAATTTTAATATTAAATCCATATAAAAATAATTGTCCTATGAATCCTTATCCATACCCATATAAATAGAGGATTTATGTAGGTTTGATAATTTTTCTGGGCACTAAATCAATGTCCATAATCTCCTCTGAAGATGAAAAATTCCAAATATTTCACAGTAAAAGTTTGTATGAATATAATTTTTCAATAAAATAGCTCTGAACGACATTGAAATAATTCCTTTGATGGTCCTATTTCTCTAAAATTACATCTCACCATTGACAATTAACACCATCGAATATAAATGTATCCATATTAATCAATGATTCTATAGATTGTCGATAGTACTAAATATACTATGGATAATTTTGGACAAATCCAATGATTCA
Organism: Viscum album; assembly: GCA_963277665.1. Taxonomy (NCBI): domain Eukaryota; kingdom Viridiplantae; phylum Streptophyta; class Magnoliopsida; order Santalales; family Viscaceae; genus Viscum; species Viscum album. Next base: position 896,987,733 of record OY728156.1, read on the forward strand.
TGGGTGTGGAATTTTCCCAAGAATATATGATGGTTATGGAACTAAAAATATTTCAGAACTTCCTGAAATTACTATTCGTTTCATTTTGATCCATGTCCAAATTCTTTAAGAAACATAGTTACAACATCATGGACTTAAGGATCTATATAATGCCTAGAAAAAGGAGTAAGTTCAGCATCCCTCTCCTAAGGATTATTTAGATGTTATTGTTTTATAATATTCAATATTAATTAAGAGAATCACATTATATTTGGTTGTATGAGTTTTGAATTTAATTTTTGATAAATTAATAGTACTATACATTTGATAATCCTTATCCACTATTTATCAAATGTCTCCCTTATCAACTAATTTAATATATTAAAATAGAATATATTTTGTAAACCAATATCTTATATCAATTTATCATATTAATATTAATAGTATTATATTGTAATAATTTAATTTTATACTATTGGTTTCAAAACAAAATGATCCAATCATATATGGGTTACTAACTTGTACAAAATCGATAATTAAATATTAAAAACTCTATTTATGTAATAGTATGATTTTGGTTAATATAAAGATTTATATTATTCCTATTAAAATAATATCATTTAAATGAAATCACATAATATTCTATGTTATCTTATTTTTTCTTACCTTGATGTACATACTCATGATGCATGATACATAAATAAGAAATTATAATTTAAGGAAGTTGTCAAAATAAAATATGGGCCACCATTGATAGCTTAATCGTCTGCTATAAATATAATTGAAAATAATATGCATGGTTGATATCGTATTACTCAAATTTCACATCATTAGAATATTCTCAATCTCATATATGTGAATATATTTGGATAGATCCAATATGTATTCTACACACATCCTATCACAACCCCCTCACCAAAAGGTGTACCCCTCCAGGGATAGAAATGTGAGAAAGGTGATAATGACCCCCAAGTCCCGCCTCCAGTAGGCCCCCAGTTGGAAACTAGCACCTAGGTTATAGTAAACACACAAATAGGATACACTACCCTCTAATATAACACATGCGGAAGAGATAGATTGGATAAACTCAAACAAAATCCAATTCAGATAACAATTTAAAATATATCCGAAGTACAAATATGTAATTTCATGAAAAACTATTACAACTGAAAGGGGAATACTGAATGTACACAAAATAAAGTAAAAACCACCGCAACCATGAAGCCCAAATATATTCTACAACACCGTGCTAGTAGAAAGAAGCCTAATATACAACCTGCTCTAGGTGACCTGAAAAAAAAGTATAAATAGATATATAGTGAGTATAATAGTATACTCAGTAGGATCCTCCATAAAGCCTATCATGCAAAAGTAAAGAAATCATGATAATGCACAGTGAACAAAAAGTGAAACTAAGTCATCACCTAAATAGTTATATTATGTTCCTAGACTCACCATGGATACTCTCACCATGTAATTCATAAAATAGTATGTAATATAATAAATAAAATCAAGGGTACCTCTCTACAACTTCTGCACTAGTTTTCCGCTTTTCCCCAACGTCACACGTCCTTAGCATCTCTCTCCAAAAGGCTAGGCTGCATACAGCAAGGAAAAACACAAAAATACGCACCTTATGCAATAAAAACTTCATGTACAAATAAGAAAAGTAACCGGGTAGTTTCTAGGTGCCACCATAGATCTCATAATGTGTATAATATGCCGGTATCAAACCTCAACCCATTATACCTGATACACTGAGTAAGGAACCTCAAGCCATCATAGCCTATACACATGACACCTATAGTAGTCCATACGAAACTATATCCTGAATATATTTGTGTCAATAACCACAAGTCATTACATCCCTCTACACACATATATGGGGAAAACTAACCATTGTGCATATCTACCCAAGTATCTATAAAGAGAAGAGAGCGGGGCCAAAGGGGGTAGTCATCCATCAAGCCTCAAACCGAAATGTTAGGGAAAACACCCCCTAGGGAATAGAATCATCAGGATGCCTGTTTCCCTAACTGATGGGGTGGAGTAGCATACAGAATCACAAAAAGTATAGAATATATTATATCTCCCAACCACACTCTGAGCATAACCTAGTCATTGAATCAACTACACCTAACGTCTCTATGACACTCGATTTCAACTTCTAAGACTAGGTAACATATAATCACACAACCATATTTAGAGGTTTATTACATTACATCGTTCTCTTTTTATCAGTTGTACATTAGGTTAATTAATTATCTAAATTTTAACTAACCAATAACAATTCCACATTATATTTTATTTTCATCACACCCAAAGTCCACTATCCTTTGAAAATTGTAAACTCAGTATTCTTTCTGAGCAAGCTCTAACCCAATGGGTTAACATCATTTATTAAATTATTTATTTACAAAAAAATTTTCAAATATTCCCAGACATTATAGAAAAACATAATATGTTACTAAACGCATGGTGTATCAACACATTGAGTTGTTGAACTACCCGTCGAGTCATTGATACCAATAAGAGTAGTGTAGACCCATCCTAAAATGAGATCCTAAAGACGAAAAGAACATGGAATACCCCATGCGTCATATCCCCTTTTAGAAGAAGGGTAAACAAGAACAAAAACCTTGATCGATGGGGAAAGTAAAGCAGATAAACAACCAATAAGAATTAGCAAGAATCCGAAAATTCACATCCCACCCATTTCATCATCCCTGGTGTCCTCCCTGACACCGACATACATAAACTGGTGCATGTCACCACTCTAGGCGTCAACTGTTGTGACAACCATTGGGCATCCATTCCCCCTCATATCAAAATATACATAAAGGATCACATCACAACACAATAATCAAGAAAAAAACGTCATGTCAATTGGGCTCTTGGCCATTAAACAATCAAGAGGATAACTCAGAACCCTATATAGAAAAAACATTTTATCAAACAATGAGTCCTTTAACAAATCTGGGATTAAACAAATTATTATTCTTAGGTTCCAAATTAATAAATCCTAACCAGTACGATATGAAAAATAAATAAACATGTTTAATGCACCAATTAATTAACTTCAAATTTCCAATTGAAGAACCAGATTCATTTACATGCTTCGTTATCTTTAACTGAAAATTTTAAATTAATTCCGGCTTTACGTTCTTTACCAATTTCCATCAAGAACAAAAGTCTAAAAAAATAAAGCATAGATATAACATTTTCTAGAAAAACAAGAAGAAATAACATACGATAGATGTAAATTTGTTTATCCAGTTCAAATATTTATTATGTTTATTCTATTGTGATCGAGTAGGATAAAACATGATAACTATACATTTTCACATAAAATAAAAGAGAAAAAAATGAATCAACTACCTCAAATAGTTCTTTATATACGTTATATGAGAACAATCCACACAATGGGTTACAATCCCCTACCTTATGAAAACTGTTTCCACCCAAGGATACAGAGACACCACCACATTGGCCAACGACAAGGAAAATACCATTAGAAACATGGGGGTAAAATTCCATAAATAGTCAAGGATAAATAAAAGGAGATAAACCCAAATTAATGCTGATAGAACATACCATATATCAAATATTGATTGATACTTCTTGGTTTCATCAAAAAAGAGGGGGAACATTCCAAGGAGGAAATTTTGATTATGCAACTCCTATGGGAATTAATGAAAGGTTCGAGTGTCTCACATCTACGGAAAAGGATGAATAATTAAAGAGGAATATATCTCATCCCTTTAGAATATTTAATCGAGCAGTGGTGTATGATATGCTTGATTTTCCATTAAAAAATATTGAATTAAATGGTGACCAAAGATCGCCCATTGGGAATTATCGAATAATGGGTTAAGTGCTGGTTTAAATGGTTACCAGATTTGGTTTGGGAAAAAATTGTTTAAATGCATGTTCTCTGTTCTGGGTCATGTTATATAGGGAAAATTCAAGATAGTATGGAGTTAGGACTGTTGGGAATTGACATTCTGGTTATGTGTAGTGTTCCTCTCTAGTGCACCCCCTAATGAGATTCATGTTGCCAGGGGAATTCGGTATTGTCCTGAGTCCATTGGATTTCTTGGTTTGATGACAATTTGGGTAAATGAAAAGATAGTTGGGTTAATGATCCAAGTGAGATTGTAGGGCTTGGAATTCCATGTGGAGCTAGGGATATTTATGTAGATGCCTTTATGTGATGTTGAAGTGATTGATGTATAGATTCCAACCATATATCTAAGTCACCCATAGAAACTAGTCTCCTCTTGGAGTGTATTGTGTTCTTTAGTTTTGAAATCGTGGTAGTTTGGTTTTAATGCAATAATGACTTCATTTTTAAGAAGTGTCATGTTTCTGTGAATTTATTTTCTAATAATGAGGGGATGGATTGATTTTTTAAATGGTGGACATGAATTTTAAAAAAAAAATTGAAATGGAAAATGGAGTGTTTACACCTCTTTTGAAAGCAGGAAATAATGTTAATGATGGTTTAGAAAAAGTGTTCCCAAGAGAGTTTTGAAAACTATTGAAAGGAGTTCTAATGGGATGAGATGTTTTTTTATTGGTTTATATGACTTGTAACGTATATATTCCTTTGAATTATTGGGATTTATATTTCATGTATAGAAGTCTAGAGAAAAATGAAGTATTGGATGATTGTTTTGGTTTGGAAAAGTGGAAGGAATTTTTGGTTTAACCATTGGTATTTCATTTAGTGACCACATGCATGGGGATATATTGGATGAAAAATGGTTAATGGAATGATTGTATCAGTGCTCAGATGGATATGAGGAGGGTTCATAGTGTGTCACAGAAACATGCATATGTGAGGCCCATGGGGTACAATTGGTGGATACACTAACTACTGAACCGATTGTTTTCAAGGAAATGTTTTTAAAGGAAAACATGATTTCTTTATGATTGTTTTTGGATGGGGTGTATTATGTTTTTTTAAAAATTCATATTGTGGGATGTTTTGAGTCCATTAACCCCTCATGTTTGAAACATGTTTTGGGATTGTGTTTGGTTGGTAAGTTGGGTTGAAGGGCTGGTTAGTGGTCTCTTCTGAGAAATGTTTGGGAAACCTTTACGGTGGTTCCCCACATGTGTTCAGTTCTGGTTTTTTGAACGTTTTGACCTATGTACCATCATGGTTGGTTCCTTGGGTTCTTTTGACAGATAAGGTTCCCCCCATTAAGGGTAAGTGCACGATTGAAGTGAAACCCAGACAGTTTCTCCATTAAAAAATTCTTTAGTGGGTCAATATAAGGAATCCTTTTCTTATGCTTGGGAGATTGAGTTTACACCATTTACTTTATCTATTTTTTAGACCCTCTTGTAGTGATAGAGTTCTCGTGGATGGTTGAAAGAGAAAATTGTTTTATAAGTTACATGAATCATTGAAGGTGAAAGTGGTCTGGGGTTGTTTGTGTGGATGAGTATCTGGATGGTGTCTAATAAGGCTTCTAGGTTCTTTGTAGTCTCTTAAAAGCTAGTCTTAATGATAAACCACTAGTGTGTGAAATAATGTCATGAAAGGCTGGTATGGACACTATATGTTTGTTTTTGTTGTTTGGGGCCTTTTTATAAGGTATGATTTCATGTATTGTTTCTATTAATCACAATGGTCACGTTTGGTGACGCATTGTGATGTCGTGTTCTCATTGACTGTAAAGGTAAAGGACGTCAAAATCCTCTAAGCGTCTATGAAATTTTTGGAGTATGTCTCTCATGGGAAAACATTAAAATCCTTTGTTTTATAGGATGTTCATTATATTTTTCCTTTCATTATATTGTTTCTCACCCAAAGAAACAAGGTGTGATGTTTGTGTGTGTCTTATAAGACCTTTATTCAGTGAAATAGTGGGTAAAGATAAAGTGAGTTTTAGAATGTGTTATTTCATGATGAACCCATCTGGGATTAGGGAAAATTTTTCATCTATCAAAAAATAAAATGTTTAGTTTAGGTATTTACAAAGCCTATCTACAAGGATGAAGATGCTTCAATCATTTGAGCTCCATCCATAGGTCCTAGAGAGAAGATAGTGCATAGTCAGGGGAAATCCCAAGGTCATTCAAAACCTGGAACAAAGTCATATACATGGTATGAAAGATGTGTAATTTTTGAAACCTCTGATGTTTCCATCTTGATTTTGTTTTTCCCATTTGATGCAAAGTGGTGAGAATACCACAAGTATTTGTTATCGCCCAGTGTCATTCCATTCCCCTTTGGTTTCCATTGTGTTTTTTGAGTATGGATGGTAATTTGGCTAGACAGGGTGAGCACATAGTTTTCACATGGTTAGTAGTAACCATGCCCTAGAAAAACATGCAAGAAGAAGGATCCACATAGTTAGTGCATGGTTTCTCCAACTATGTGGATTAACCGTGTCATTGTCCCAACTATTTAAATCTAGGTTCTTCCGGTGTCGACAAATGTTGGTCGGTTAAGATGGTTAGTTGTTATGGTGGGGAGAACCACTATGAATCTCATGTATGATCCTTTTAAAATTTGAGTGGAGTTTTTTCCCTTATACTGGAAAGTCCGTTCAGGCCTCCACCTTTTAGTGTATCGATCCTGTCTAGGGATACTTTTAGTTGTCTCTTGTGGTGGGGATCACATTTGTGTCTCCCCATACTAGTAACATAGATTAGACCGTGATCTTATATTGGCAGTAGGTAGTCTTGTTTCGAGATATATAACTACCTACACCATCCTTGGGTAAATGTTGGTAATAGATAATTCCCAATGGTCTAGGTAAAGCAAGTTAAGTGTAACCTTGATCGTTGTTGTTGTTTGTTTGGGTGAATTGTTGCAATCATGTTTTGATGTTGTTTGAGGAGTTTTATTTTGGGATAAAATTTTAATATACCTGATCAGTTAAGTAATTTGAGTATGATTTGGTTATTGAGAGTATTCCTTCCATTATTAATCAACTGGAGCTATTTTGGCCTTTCGGGGGTGGGTGAAACATGGAAAAGGAGCCTATTTTGGCATTTTGGTTGGGTTTTGTTTATATCATTGGCCCTACTATGACTTTTCAAGGGTGGAATGTTTTATGGTAGAGCGAATTTTCACACCCATGATTTATTTTAAATGTATATTTCATATAATTTTCAAATATTTCATTTTTTGTGGTTTCCTATTAATTTTGGTGGAAATGTTGGTTTTTCAAAAATTGGGCCAAACTATGTGCTCATTTTTAGATTTAAAAATAAATTTTGTTTGTTTTATAACTCCTTAATTTTTTATCCAATTACACCCATTCAACTTCCCAATTAGCTCCCCCTTTTATATTAAAACCTCCATACCAATTTGGACCCCATAAGAATACATAATAATAATGTATTTGGGTTTTTATTAGGGTTCTGTGCCAGCCCATAATCCCATTTGTAGCTTTTAATTATTTTATTATGTTTTTAATATCTCATACATTTCATACTGGATTTTAGTGATTAAACCTCCCACCCAAATTAAAAACACCAAGGAGAACTCATATTATTCATCTCACCTCTTTGTATCCCATTTGGATCAAGAAATAGGGTGACAATTTTTAAGGTTTATCTAATCGTCCAGATTTGAGAAGGTAATAGGATTCTTTCATAAACCATTCAATTTGAACTTTTTATCCCCTATTGTAGTCCCCCATTAACCTACCAAGCCTCATTCTAGCCTAAATATATGTTTTGGTTTCTATAGATTCAACCTATGGTGGATTTGGGCTAATTTATTCAAGATTGTTCAAAGTATGTGATTCCTTTTATTTTGTCTTCCATTTTCCTTATGGTTTCCTTCCTCATTCATGAAGTTCTAAAAGTTCATATGTTAGGGTTCTAACCTAGGATTTTATTTGTTGTATTTTTTTCAAATTTCGTGGCTTAGGGTTGGTTTTCACCGCCTTTTGGTGTGGTAGTGGTGTGGTTGATGTTTTGCACCATGTTTTGAGGGTTTCGACGCAAAATCTAGGTGATTCAATGTGTATCCATTTTATGATGAGTTAACTTTCTGTATTTTCTCATTTTTCATATTCCTAATATGTTTTGTGCGGTGTAAAAATTTTTATGATTATTTGGTTATGCATATAATTTTATAGTTGTATTTTAGCAGGAAATTGGTTTTTTTCATGTGTAACTCTTGGGGTAAAATTTGGGTGTATTTTATTACATATGAAATTGGTTTACTAAATCTTTTTTGGGATTAAAATTCTGATTTTGTAGTTTGTTGGTGTGCCAATGGGTTTTAAAGTGTTTTGTTTAATGGGTTTTATGTGAAAAACCATGTTATTCCTCTTGAAAGTGTTTTATGAAAATGTGTGTGTTTTCATGTGCATATTTTGTGGTATTATTCAAGTTGATTTTATCATAATTGAGAGTTGTTTGTTAAATCATTATAAGGAATCCAATTCTATTTTGGATTTTTATTTCTGTGATTTTTTCCTTAAATGATGGGTTTGAGATGGGTTTTAGGTGCAATTCATGGGTATACTCTTTTTAATTTTTTATGGAATATTTGAATTGTTTAATGATTAATGTAATAGGTGAAACCATATTGGTAAATTATTTTAAGTTGTGTATATTTTTAAATAGTAAATTTTAAATTTGAAAACCTATTTCATGTGATGTGCATCTTCTTTGAACTATTTTATAAAAAAATTTAATAGAATTACTAAAATGTGAAATTGATGTGAAGTGTGATGTGGGATTTTTTTGTGAGTGTGATGTGTAAAATGTATTTTGATTATGAAATGAGTATTATGTACCATGTTAGTGGGTTGTTATGTGTTTTTTTGCATCTTGATAACGATTTAAAAAAAATTAAAGTATCTTTTTAAATGTGAATGATATGCAAATTTTGTTGTGAGCTATTTTGGTGTTAGTTGGATTTCAAAATAAATTTTAATGTAAGGGGGAATTATGAGCTTGTGGGATGTTAAAGTGGCATGTTGGGTTGATGTGTGATGTGTAAGTGGAATTATATTGTGAAAATTATATTTTAGGGGTTGTTGAATTTGTTTAATCACAAGAAGGAAACTCATATATCTAGGTGGGTGGACGTGTAGTAGTATGCTAGTGATCTTGTGGGGTTTGACCTCATTTTCACATAGAAATATTTTGACTTACTACAATAAAAAAATTATTATGATGATGATGATTGGGGACCACTATGTTATGGGATTGTTCCCTACTAGTGGATCATGCATGGGAACAGATACTATGATGGTTACTCTCACCGAGATATGAGGTACCTGGGACCCATAGCGAGCCAGTACCTAGGAGTTATTTCCTATTGCTTGTGCTAATTAAATGTCTTAACCTTACCGTTGGCATAAGTAATGTTTTGCTGGAAGTTTCAGTAGATTTTTCATTTTATTTAAAATATTTGATCCCTTAAAATAGCCCTCTTGATAAATGAATTAATTTTTTAGGTTTCACCATTTAGAAATTGTAATTAGCATTTCATGTCTTTGAAAAAATGCATGATTTTATTCATTTAATGTTTATCACATGGAATCTATTAGTGGTGGTATCATATTGGGATTTGGATCACACCCTACTTACACCTTTGGGTGTAATTATTCTTTATGATTTGGTTTATATAGGCATGGGTACAACTTTTGGGCTTATGGTTTCGGTTTTCTAGGTCCAACGTCATGCAGTGTAGTGGGGATGGCTTGAGGGAGGTTTATCTATCTATGTGGAGGTTATTTCACTGCAATTTATGTTTTTTTACTTTGTATTATTCTTTGATCATTTTTTGAGTAGTGAAATTAAATTCTAAATTTTTATAAAAGTTAATTTTTTTTTGAATAAATCGAGATTCGTTTTATTGGAATTTTTTATTATTTTAAGTTTATAAACTCGGGTAAATCATTCCTTACTTTTTTTTTATGTTACCCGGGCACTTGTGATAACCCGTGGGGATCAGGAACACCCTTCGTCAATGACCCATGCCAGGTATGGTGCCATTTTAGAAGGTGGACAGATTGGGTTCGTGATAGGGTATAAATTATTTATTATTTTAGTTTATATTTTTAGTCATATAAATGTATTTATTTATGTAAAAACTAGTTAACATAGTAAATCCAAAAACAGTAAAACTAAAAATTATAAGATTAAGGGACATAAATTCATTATTAAAATACATTAAAACATATTTTTAGATGTATTATTGACTTAATATTTTCCTCATAAACATCATTGATTTTTTTGTAATTTTTCAAGACATGTGATATATTTTCCCTATTTATATTATGTTGAATTATATACGAAAATGTTATTCTCACATATTATTGAAGGTTCCTCCCACTTCTTAAGAAACACCATGCAAATAAAATTTTCCTAATGAATCGCTACAATATATCCTCCCCATATAATAAATACTATTTTCATTAGCTACTGTAAAGAATATATTATCCGAATAGATACATTTCCAATGAGTCTTCCTAGGGAATACTCTTGTGCTCAATATAATATAATTTTCATATTTTTTTTAATCGTTATTATATTTGCAAATATAGTTTTAAAATTAATATAAAATTAAGTTATTAATATTTTTATACTAAATTTTATTATTCTAATAGAATAACTATTAACACCCTTTCCACCTTCCTGTTAAGGAAAATATATGACATTCTTGCATTGCGAGAAATCTCACCTCCATGAAGTGATTATTTCCATTTTTCACCAGTCCCTCTCTTAGGTACTTATATGGGTGAAATTTAATAATAATTTTGTAATATATATTTTAATTAAAATTACTAACAGAAAATTATATTCTACCTTCTTTATCTCTTGTTTAATGAAAAATGAAAACATTAACAATGCATTATGTAAACTATCTCATGTGTGAAGTAATGTATCTCATTTTTATTATAGTTTAATTATTATTTATTGAAATATATTAAAATATAATTCACCAATTTTATGAATCTAAATAAAATAATTATGAATCTATATTAATGAAATTATTCCCATATAACCACACATTAATAATCATTATCAGATAATTATAGTTTGTTCAGGTTTGAGTTGGCCTAACAAAATACATGAAATATGATATAAAATAATATCCTAGATGACTAAGAGACTATTATTACTGAAAATATATGATATAAATATGAAATTAAATATTTTTTATGGTTATTTAAAATGAACATTAATTTTAAACTCCCTAACTGAGATACCAATGAATGTTCATATAAAATCATAGAAACACACTCATCACAAGATTCAACATTAAATACCACCACCAAAACACCCATATAATGGAATTTTGACATTATAAATAATTATAATAGACTAATTATTTTTTCTTATATGACTTATAAATTACTAAATTTATATAACAAGGAAGAAGAATATCATTATTTGAAAACTGGTTTAAAAAGATGAAGATTTTTCAAACAAAATATTTAAATTTAACAATAACAAAATAATATAAAAGTAATGATAAATTATAAAGAATTTTTATAAAATCATATATATATATATATATTATGTTCAAGAATATATGAGGAATATTATTAATATTTAAATAAAAACTCATGTTCACTTGTTGATGTTTTGAATAAATGTGGTGGTTTTTTTTCTCGTTTTCAATTATATGAGACATGTTTGATATTACGCAACAAAATTTATATTATATAGTGAATTGAACACAAAATTTCCTTAATGAATAATTCATATAATTAAATTTATGATATTATAATATCTAATTCTTTTTACCCTACTCTTATTATTTTATTTTTATATTATTTTTACCGTAAGGGTTTTTGTTAACTAAAGTCACTTAATTGTGTTAAAATTATTATTTATGAAATTATTTATTCCAATATTATTTACTTCAACCTAATAATTTTATTTTTTGCTAGTTTATAATCCTCAATTGATATAATTAACATTTAATGTAACAATTTTAACTTAACGTGTCTCTTCCACAAATATTTTATCAATGTAAAAAATAATTCACATCTTCTCTACTAATGGTTTTCCATCCATTTCCATATTTTCAATTTAATCTAATTTTCTCATTTTTAACTGGATACTAAATTATGTGTTATGTATTGGGAAATATATAACTATTCTCTTTTATTTAAAGGATACTTTTTTTACACTTTTATGGTGATGGTTTATAAAATATATATTTGAAAATAGAAAAAGGATCCCCATTATTTCAAAATAAAATGTTTTATCATCCACTACAAATTTATTGTAATAAAATTTATTTATTTTTAAGGATATATTAATAAATTTTATAATATTTTTTAATAAATATTTTCCAATGTTTTAAAATAACCTTTTAAAAATTGACAGGTGAATTTTACATTTAACTTAATCTTTTTTGATAATGTTAATCTCATTTTTAACACCCTTAATCAGAATCCCAATGATGGTACATTATTTTAGTACATTAACATGATACAAGGAATCTTGTATTGAAGTACCTATTAGTTTTAATGTCTTGGAAAATAGATTACATTAATCAACCATAAATTAAAATTACCAACATAAAACATAACATATATAATCCTTTGAGAATGCCATTATTCTCTCACTTAAACCTGTTTATCAAACATAAAACACTTCATATAATCCAAGGAAAATTAAACATAAGAAATTGGTGAGTTTAGATGCACAAAAAGGATAAAAAATAGTTGAAACTATCATAAATAAACATAAACATTTAATGCAAGTTATAAAATTGAAACATAACACCACTGAACATAAAATTCAGCATAATATGGCCTATTTAAATCAAATAAATCCATTTATTTATTCAAATGTATATTCCACTAGTTCAATAATCACATGTAACATCAATAACTAAAATAATAATGATGGAATTCATAATGGTGGATATCATGACCACATAGTCATGGTCTCGTGCCAAGACAAAAAAAAATTGTCAAGCCCTAGTTCCAAGAAACTAGTTTTTTTGAGACCTGCTGATGCATCGAGGGGATATACTGATCCCCTCCTATTACTTAATATGTCCAATGCATTCCACATATGAGAAGAGTGAAACATAACATAGACATTCGTATTAAATATAGAATACAAAATGATAATACATTAATCATAAATCATGAATGGTATAAAAATAGAACAACAACAGTCATACATATCATAACTAATTTAAAAAATATATATAAGATTGGTTTATTATAAATCAACCACAATAAAGAAAAATATACATTAAAAGATATTGACAAAGATAAAAATAATCATTAAAACTCATTGAGAGAAATAACCTTTTTTCATGCAATCAAATAAAAGTCACACAATTTATAAATGAATTAATTTAAATGAAATTTTTAATCAATGTTCCCCTTACAAATTTGAATCTTTTGAAAGGAATTATGATTTTAGAAGAATCGTGTCCATATAAATAAATCCTTAAAATGATTTTGAATACATGGATATTAATTAAATAGATTTAGGAAAATAAATCATTAAAATATTTAAAATGATGATATTTTTAAAGAGTCCCTTCCATAAAACCATAATATATTCATTTTTAATTTTTTTATGAATTTCTTACAAGGATGATAAATATGTTAGAGTAAGTACTTACACATAAACAATCTCGAGTAATAATGATATTAAGGAATTAACCCTTACCTTTACATTCTTTTAGATAAGGGTACACTAAACCTTGTATATAATTACCATATCCTGAAATTAAATTAAACTAGAACCATTTTTATATTTATTTTATCACATATTATTCTTTTATGACTTTATGCTACCCATTTGATAATTATTTCTTTATTAAAGTTACATTTTTTGTAATAATCGTTTTCTTTATCGTACGTCTTTTAACATGTAATTCTTGATCGTATCACTTAGATCATGATTTACTTACATCCTTAATATAGAACATGATTTACTTATCCTATATATAAATAATATAATATATATATATATATAATATTTAAATATATGAAATGGAATACACTGTTCATAGAGAATGTCGAATGTGGAAATTAATCTCATCGCGTCGTGGAGACCGTAATCCTTATGTATGCACGAGCGATGATATCATTTCCTTAATAATTAAATCGTGTGGAATTGGATATTATATTAACTATAAAGAAGAATTATCAAGTTATTTTTAATTATATATATACATAATACTCATCATTATATCCATCCAAATAACATAGTGTTGAAAAACAAACTACACCACAACGTGGAGACGGTAAGCGATACGTATGCATGCATGTTGAATTTTTAATTAATATGATATATAGATTAAGTAATATGGTTGTAAAATATTTATAATAACATATTAGAATTTAGAAGTTACTGGAGTTATTATTTTAGTGTGGAAACAAAATATAAAGTCTTAGTAGAAGACGAAATGTTCTTTGAAAGAGGTGTTAAAAGAGTTACCTCTTCTTCGGGTCATTCTTTTTTGTTTTAACAAAAGGGCTACATAGGTTGGCATTCAACTCAATGTATGGCCTCTATATTAAATTGGGGGTATTTTAGGGGAGATTTTGGTAGGGTTTTTTAAACCAAATAGATTTGGAGGTGTGAATGAAAAATAAAGAGAGGATCCATTTTATAAGAGAGGTGAGGGGAACTTTAGAAAAAGATGGTAATATTAATTAATTATTAAATCATTTTCAGTTTATAATTGATCCAAATTGATTTATTTATATAATTTTATGGATATTGGTCGAAATCATATCGAACAATCAGTTTTATACATATTTATTAAATAAAATTATACTTATATTTTGAGATTAACACTTAGTTAAAAAAATTAACTCATACCATGCATTCTTGTAATATTATACTATAGGGTTAATTTAGTTACTATAAAATTCCAAGGGAACCTCATCTAGTTTATTAATGAAATTTTTATCATTATCTAAGTCAATTGGTTGAATCTTATGTTTTTAGGATTTTTAAACATTTAATAACATAGTATTTGTTTTAGAAATTCATTTATGTCAATTTTCACACTATTTAGTAATTATGATTTTTATAAAGCCATAATAACTTGATCCCTTCGAACCAAAGGTATTAAATCATCCCAAATATTTCAATGTCATACAAAAATTCTTTGGATGGAAAAAAAGTGTTCAAATTACATTTTTTTAATATTTATAATATTATTTATTTTAGTCTTTCATTAATAAGTTAATTACCACAACATCATTGTGTCATAAATAAATATAATTTTTTAATTTCTAAAAATTATAAATAAAATACCATGATATAATATATATTATCAGTTTTATAATAAATATTTATAGATGGATTTATTTTATGTATAAAACTATATTAAATATGATTTATTTATTAAAATTTAAATTTAACACCTTTAACTATTCTTTAAATAATATATAATAAATTTCATAATCTAACCCAAGTGAATAAAAAAAGAATAATATTTTTTATAAGGTTTATTTTGGTCAAAAAACACTTATCCTATAAAATTATGACATATGATGGAAAATTTTATATTATTAATATATTATTTTTAATTTTAATTACCCTATTAAATTTTAAACATTATTAATAAAATTCAAAAGTTTCTATTCAACATTTATTATTTTCATCCTAATGAACCAAATTTTACTTACTAATAACAACCACAATTGTCGGATTTTTTAAATTAATTTCAGAGAACCGGTTAAATTAGGTTTTATGCTAATTTGAGAATGTGCCTAGAAGGTGGGAAAATGAGCCTAGAAGGTGGGTATAAAGATGTTAAAAAAGTTCAATGAATTATTATATCTAATTCTATTATAAAATATCTCAAATGAATTATATTTGGATAATATTTATTATTTATCTATTTTTTATTTAAGATAAATTTTAATTTAAAATAATTACATAAATGAATAGTCAGTTTTTATGTACTTTACAGTATTTTTCACTATTCATAACGAATTAAATGTTTTCAAGAAAATAAAAAATAACAACCATAAGATAATTTTGTTATTCGAAATTTAGAAATGATATATATTTTATCAAATTCTATTTTTAGTATTATCTAAAATAAATTTTATTATTGTTCACAATTAGACATAAAAAGTAGTTCTTTTTTAAAAAAAATTCTAAATATATGGATACTTTCAAAAAACATATACTTTTTATAAATATGGATTATTTATTTAAATAATTATAAAAAAATTTAAATTCATTTTTTACACTTCATATAACTATATTTAATTGATAAATAAATATATATTTTAAATAATTATAATAATATTGTGATGTTTCACTGAAACTCAATCTTGCCTATAATGCTAGGCAAGTCAGTGTCGTGTGCAATATAAGCTATTAAATTTCTTTAATGAGATAACGTACTATGATATATTGGGATATTACATTTTCCCCTCTTTAATAAATTTCTTCCTCACAATTTCAAATTGTTCTTCAAAAATAAAACGTTGAAAATAGATAATACCTTTGTGGAAAACCCACATCAGAAATTGGGTTTATATAATTTATTCTAAATAAGTGGGAAAGTGAAATAAAAAGGTCACCCAAAAATTATTATTTTGAATAGGAGAACATTGGATGAAATTAGAGACACATATTTTGGGGAACATTGTAAATATTTATAGGAAGTGATTGAGGTCATCAATCACAAACAAGTGTAAAATAGATGGAAAATTGAGGGCCTCAAGGCCATAAATCTATGATGTTTTAAAGAATATTTGTTTAAAAAAACATATGGAGTTAATATAACACATTTTTTTAGATACTCTTATTTGAAAAGGATGGATTAATTTAAAATTACTTTAAGAACTCAATAAAACATAGTTTATTTCATTACATATCATAATCATCATATTATCATTTGGTTATGCTTCAATCTATTTTAACTTCACCACTTACACTATGAAATAAATTATTAATAATGGGTTTTTAATCCTGATGTGCATGTGATAAATCATTATTTATATAAAGTTAGGTATAATTATCCAATAAATTAAACATTAATCTCAAAAAAATATCAAGTTGTCAACTTACTCAATTCCAACCTTTAGACTTATCCACAATACTTGTGTCCAAACTAATAGTCCAAAAATTTCTATGGGGATTAAACAAAATGAAGATCTCTTTTTTTACACATAATAACATGTGAATACGTTCATTATGTATTCTTTTAAAGCATGGTAACACCCTGAATTACCATAAAATATTATTTAATATATTCGTGCTATCTTATTATTTATAAAATATTAGATATACTCCTTAAATCCAAAAATCGTGTAAACTCCAACAAAGATGGAATAAAATGAAAACTAGTAAGTTCTATGGTAGTCAAGAATATCCAATATAAATTATCCAAATCAATAATATTTTATTCCAAATTCACTACCACAGTATCAGGACAATATTAAGGTTTATATTTCCCCCAACCATGTATTTTAAAAAAAGATCCACTTTCTATTGAGTCACAATTCAGAGTAACATACAATCTGGAATCCTTAATTAAATAGTTCTATAGTATAATCCTTATTTATTTCCATACTTCAGATAACCAGTACATCCTTGATACAACACTCAAATGACATAATTCATCAATCTTGAAACACTAATAACTTAATTATTCCATGTCGAATGTAGTAACACCTTATGATTGACTTTTATCCTGTTGATTTTTATAAGCTATATATACTTTATTCTTCAGACATTTATTTGCATTACACCCCATTTCACTATAGTTGAAACACAGAATATTTGTCTTTTCTTTCTTACCATTGCATTCTTTTTCCAGATAACCCTTTTCTCTATAATTATAAAAAAACACCCACTCCATTCATGAACATCATAGGTTGATTCATTCCACTATAATTACATGTGGGAAAATCCTTATACCCGCTCTTTATACATGTTTTTTAGATATATCATTTTATCTCATGCTTCTCTCTGAAGTTATAATATATAAGATATTTTTTACCTATACTACTCTCATGTGATATTATGTAGTTATATGATGAAAATTCTTGGTAGATTATACCCTTCAAAATATTGGATTAAGACCATGAAAGACATGATCCTTCATACTATTTGGATCATGTGCATTGGTTGGTTTTTCATTCCTTCTTTTAGGCACCATTTCTATAAGGTGGCATATACTAGATTAAATAATTCATAATCCCAAAACTAGCTAAACACTTTATATATATTGAAAATTTTATGTATATATAATTTCATAATCATAAAAAATATTGTCATTGTAGACATATTTAATCATAAATCATTCATAATGGTCTATTATGAAAATTTTAATTATCGTAAGCATATTCCCCAGGATTGTCAATCCTGGTGCATAGTAAGGATTGTTGTCAGGTAATAGGTTACTATTAGTTAGGCATGGGAATAACTTGTCGGAGTTGTTACTCATTTGTATATTTTTTCCAGAACCACCTCCAATTGTACTTTCCAGATAGGGAATGGATTAATTAGAAACCCCAAAAAAATATATACATTTCCATAATCCTAGGATGTTCTTTTAAACTAATCCTCAAATTCAATCTAAGGGTAATGTTCTCTAATTAGAGTTTTTCTAAATATATTTCCAAATCTTATTAATATACTTCCTCTAATACCAACTGTAACTCCCCAACTCCTTAATCCAAGAGATGATGAGTTATTTTAATACATTGGTATGATACAAAGTATCATGTACTAAAGGAATGATCATTTTATTAGTCTGGGAAAATATATTAAATTCGTCAACATTAAATTATAATTTCAAATAAAACTATATCATATATAATCCTTTGATAATTCCATTATTCAACTGGCTTAAACATTCATATGAAACATATAACACTTCTTGGAATCCAAGGAATATAAAACAAAATAATGGGGTCAGATAAGATGTTAAGTAAGGATAACAATACATTAAAAACTACAATAAATAAGCATAATATTTTTAGGAAACATATAAAATTGAAACTCAATCCTTTTAAACATAAAATTATGCATAATTTGGAAAATATAAATCAAATAATTACATTTAGTTATTCTCATGGATATTCTAATAGTCAAATAATTATATTTAACATCAATAAATAATCTCATAATTATGGAATGCCTAATTCGGGACATTATAACCACCAAATAAATACCTCATACCAAGACTAAAAATAAAAATATTATCAAGGCCTAGTTCCAAAAAGCTGGTTTATACAAATAGACCTTCCAACGCATATATGAGCTATAGCAGTCCCTTCCTGTAACATACCAAGTCCAATTAATTCCATATAAAAAAAGGGTGAAACATAACACATACATTTGTATTAAAACTAGCATATGAAATGATAATACTTAAACCATAAACCATGAATTATATAAAAATAGAACATCCACAATAAAACATATTTGAACACATTAAAAAAATTGTGGAATATTTTATTAATAATTCAACCTCAATCAAGAATAATATCCAATAAATTATTTTTACATATGTGAAAATAATCAGAAATACTCTTTGAGAGAAATATATCTTTCTTCATTTAATCAATTTAATGTCACTCAATTAATAAATTAATTCAATAAAATATATTTCTGAATAAATGTGTCACATGCCACTTTGAAACTTTTTAAATGAATTAACATTTTAAAACAATCATCTCCATATAAACAAATCCTTAAAATCAATTAGAAATCATGCACATTAATTAAAATGTTTTTGGAAAATAAACATTTAAAACATTTAAAATGATGATCTAATTAAAGGGTCACTTCCATAAAATCGTAAAATATTCCTTTGGAAGATATATTTATTAATCATGGACATGGATTATAAATATTTCCCAATAATTACTTAAACATAAACAATCTCGGATAATAATGAGATTGAGGAATTAACCATTACCATATACATTCCTCTAGTCAAGGGTATGTTTAACCTTCTGTATAATTATGATAATATGTTACTAAATAATAACATACCCATATCTATATTTATGATATCATAAAAGATTAATTTATGTCTTTATACATCCCATTTAATAAAAAATTTATTGTTAATGTATCATTTTGCATAATATCACTTTCTTTATCATACATGTTTAAACATGTTATTCTGGATCGTATCACTTACATCATGATTTAAAAACATTAAAATAGTAATCATGATTTATATATCCTATATATTTAGGAATATTATATATATATATATATATATATAATAGATAGATATTTGAAATGGAATACACTTTTTATGGAGATGATAGGATGTTCGTACACATAAACGCTATTTCCATTTTTATATCTTATTGAATGGATGTTCGTAATGAAATATAAATAAATATGTTTTTAAATTTTCCCTGAAATACTATAATGTCATATTTTAAATACTTATTAATAATATATATTTTTATAATCATCCTTTAATGGTGAATTTGGTAATGAATCTCATTGCGTCGTGGAGATGATAAGTCGTACGTACGCACACGCGACGATATCATTTCTTTAATTATTAAATGGTGTTGAATTGGATGGTTTATTAACTATTATAAAACAATATCATTTTATATTAACTATTTATATGAATAATATTAATCATTATTTTCATCGAAATAACAAAATATTAAATAACAAACTACACCATGATGCGGAGATGTTAAGTCGTACGTATGCACGCATGATGACCTTTTCATTTATAGGAAGCATAGAATAATGAATATTTTTTTACCATATTTATAATAACATATCATAATATATAAGGTATTGTATTGAATATTTTTTTATTGTAACAAGATATAAAGATGAAGTAGAAGAAGAAAAGAACATTGAAAGATGTGATAAAATAATTACCTTTTCTTCGTGTGTTTCCTTTTTATTTGAGCTAAAGTACTCCTTAGGCAGGCTTTCTACACAAGGTAATTTCACCAGGATGAATTTGGGGTATTTTGGAGGATATTTTGTTAGGTTTTGGTAGATCCAATTGGTATTGGAGGTGTGAAATAAAAATAATGGAAGGTGCCCTTTTATATGTGAGGTGAGGGGATCTTTTTGGAAGAGCATGAATCATTAATTTATTATAAAATAATTTTCATTTTCAAATAAATCCAAATTCATTTATTTAGAGAGTAAGATGGGTATGGGTGTAAATAATCTCAAATAAAAGTATTTATACATTCTTAGGAAATAAAATAATTTTTAGATTTTGGGATTAACCTTTAGTTAAACAGTTTCAATCTTTCAATGTCTTTTTGTATTTTTATACTATAGGGTTAATTTATTTACTATAAAATGCCAAACAGAATATTAAGTGGATTATTAATGAACTTTTTATCATTATATATGTTATTTGGCTGAATCATTGGTTTTTTTTATTTTTATATCATTTAATAATGTAATATTTGTTTTGAAAACTTATTTATGTCAATTTTCACACTATTTAGTAATTTGTTTTTGATTAGTCATGACAAATCTATTACTTGGAAAAATGGTATTAAATCATCCATAATATGTCAATGTAATCTAGATAATTTCTGGTTGGCATAAAAATTTTCATATTACATTTATTTTAATATTTAATATATCATTTATTTTAATCATTCATTAATAATATAATTACTTCATCATCATTGTCTCATAAATAAATTTTATTGTTTAATGTCTAAAAATTATAAATAAAATACCATGATATAGGAAATATTTTTATATTTATAAATAATATTTAAAGTCAAATTTATATTATGTATAACTTTATATAAAAAAAATTGTTATTAAAATTTGAATTTTACACTTTTAACTCTTCATTAAATAAAATATAATAAATGTCCTAATCTAAGCCAAGTAGATCAAAAAAGGATAATATTTTTGTGCTAAGGATTATTTTGGTCAAAAAACACATATAAAATAGAATTAGAACATGTGTTGGGGTAATATTATTTAATTATAATATTATTTTTACCTTTAATTATCCAATTTACTTTTAATCGTGCTAAATAATATTTAAAAGATACTATTCACCAAAAAAAAATTTTATCTCGTTAAACCACATTTTAAATATTTATGACCACCATGTATGTCATATTTTTGAAATTAATTTCACTAAAGTGTTAAAATAACATTTTATGGTAATTTACAAATGTGCTTAGAAGGTGGGTATATCTGCCTAGATTGTGGGTAAAAAGTTATTAAAAAAAATTTATTGAATTTTTATATCTAATTATATTATAAAATTACTCTACTGACTAGCATTGGGAAAATATATATATTTTTTTATCAATTTTATATTTAAAATAAATTCTAATTAAAAATAATTATTTAAATGAAAAAGTCGGTTTTTATTTACTCTATAGTATTTTCAATATTCATCAAAAATTGACTGTTTATAGAAAAATAACAAAAATCGCACAAGGATAATTTTGATATTCTGAATTCAAAATTGATTTCTATATTAGAAAATTCAATTTTTAGTAGTGTTTAAAATAAATTTTATTTTTATTCATAAAATGAAATTAATAGTAGTTATTTTAAGAAAATAGATTTTCTAAATATATATCTATTATAACGAAAAATATACATTTTATAAAAAGTTTTATTTTTGTGAAAAATATATAAATAACATTTTAAATTTGTTTATTACTATTAATATTACAATATTTAATTTCGAAATAAATATATCTTTAAATATGTATAATACTAATGTGTTGTTTCGTAGAAACTCAATCTTCTGTATAACACAAGACAAGTTACTGTTCTGTGCAATATATGCTATTAAATTACTTTAAAAATAAAACATACTATGAAATACTGGGGTGTAACAAATTTTCAAGAAAAACTAATGTTTTTAATTTCATTTTCCAATTCAATTCAAAAGTATTTATTCCATTTAAATTTACAAATATGAGAATATAATAATTTTGAAGATTAAAATCATAGATATTCATGATTATCTTTTTCTTAAAAAGACATTATCTATTATAGGAATGAATTTACTTCTATTTCCTTTAATATGTAAATAATATATAATTCAATTGATAAAAAGTTAATTCACATTGAATCCATACATATTTTGACACGGTAAATTATTGAATTAACCAAATACCTCATTCCCTATACATTGTTTTCAAGAAATATTATTAAATGGAAATCTATTCCATTGAGAAAGTATGAAATAATTTAAAATAAATATATTTTTTATTCAAATACAGATACTAATTAACTAATCATGAATATTGATTATATATTATTATCCCACCCACCTCCTCTCTGGGGATGGGTTATGATCATGTTATCTATTTTATTAAATGGTAAAATTATTTCGAATCAATATATTTTTATTAAAATACAAATATTTACAAATTAAGTTAGATTATACATATTATTGTTATTCATATCCTAAATTTGGTGAATCCATTAAATATATTGAATCCAAATATAGGATCAAAAGAATTTATTCCCTTGATCCAACAGTTGGTCCCAGATGGTTATTTTTTTCATATTTAGTGTATGCCTACCGAATTCAGGCATGATGATTTGGTTGAAACATTGATCGAATAAATAGTTTCTTCAATGTATCTTTAATAAATAAATTGAAGTATTCGTTTAGGCCCTAATGGAAAGAGATATCTAGTATTATAAATTCCATCAAAATGAGTTTTGTTATAGTTTTATATGTGTTTATTTATATTTTGATATATGGATTTATTTTGAGTTTATAGATCAGTTATATATAATTATTTAATGATCATTAATTTTTTGACATATTATTCAGGACTTGTTTATCTAGTGATGGATTCTAATATATATTTCTCCTCACTTATATTTGATCTTACCCTTCACATGCTCCCATTTCCCTAGTGTATGAATATATGTATAACATAATATACATCTTGAAGAGTTACATGGGTGGATAATTTTTTGGATATGTTTATGAATACTTATGTATTATATACTTTCATATAGAGTTTAAAAATGTTAATTTGAGGGTAAAGTCAAGGTATTTGTTTATTAAACATATTTCTTAAAACACTAAAACTATAAACCAAAATATTAATTCAAATATATGTTATTCATTTTTTGGTTATATCATAATTATTATTGTTTAAAAATGGGTCATTTTGATACATTTAAATGACATCATATAATGATGATATTTTTGGGAACTGGATCCTAGAGTCTTGATCTACAATATATCAAAAGGTAATAAATGATTATATAGTTTTGTGCTTCTTTACACGAGTATCCAAATAATCACTATCATTTCTTGATAACACATTAACTCCACATAAATCAATAATAATCTATATTTGATAAAGAGTTATATCATCAGGACTAGTAAAAACATTAATATTGTATCCCTTACAAAATATATTAAATAAAATATATGAGGTAATATATAATGTATATAATCCTAGGGAATTTTGGGGAGAATGATCTACAAATAATACACACATATACAAAAATTTATCATTTTTAATGGGATTTATAATGATATCTAAGGATAATTACTTTTTTAGAACAAACACATTATTGAGACTACCCCATTACACCATTAACTGATGATATTATCTTTTATTTAAATATGTTTTATCTTTTATTTTTTCTATAAATTAATAGAGATTTTTATAACTATTTGGTTTTCACACCCAATAACTAATATATATTAAAATTAAACTATCATTTTCTTAATATTTTATTTCATCCATGTCATTTGAGTTATAGATAATGATTTTGAAACACCCCCACTTTCTATTTTTCATTTAGTTATTGAATATTTATTATAGGAGTTTCAAATAATAAAACCCTCTCCAATAATAAATTATACTCTTTATGATGACTTTAAATATCTAATTCCACATACCAAATATGAATTTTAAAATATATTTTAAAAAAATATTAATATCTATCATTAAATAATAAGTATTCAAAATTTAATTTATTGTAACACAATAGAAATATCACTATAATAATATTTGACTCTTTCAAATCTCTTTTATATCATAAATAGAATATAATAATATATATAATTCAGGTCACCAAAATCATAATATATAACATATCACTAATAAAATATTATTTATCTATTTCAACCATACCCTCTTTATAATTATTTTTTAAAAAGTTAGACCCAATGGGGATGGGAGTATTAAGAACTTATCATTCTTCTTTTCCAAACTTATTTAATAACCCCAAGTTTATTTTTTTTTATTTTAAAATAAGATATTTCTTAACAATAAATAAAATCCATTAAAAAATTAATCTCTGTTATTATTGGTATCTCAATATTATTATTATTTAGATAACAAATTCATGATAATATATTACATTATTTCAAGAGAAAAAAATATATCATCAATGTACACCCTTATAATGTGTAAATTAATATTTTGCAATCGAAATAATGACTGTTTTATAAAATTCTTCTGTTAAATTTAATTCCCTGTATGAATATATCATTCTCCATATGTCATCTTCTAGAATCCTCCTTAAAACCATATGGTGATTTTTTCAGCTTTCATACTATAATGTTATCACTATCATGAATAAATCATTACATTTGCTTAATGTATACATTCTCATCATTCTATCCATTAAAAATTATATATTTAAAACTATTTTTATGTTATTTAATTTTTTAATTAAAAAATATAAGAACATTTTAATAAATTTTAGTTTTCATATAGAGTAAAAGTGTAATAAAATTCAATAAACTCAATTTTATATTAATTATTTCCAAAAATATGTTTCTTATTCCTTGAAACCTATTTATTATAATTAGTTGGTTTACTAAAATCCAAACTTATCTTAATCATATAAATCTTGTTGGGAAAGGAAACTGAATACAAATATTTGTTTTCCTTTATATTATTTAATTAGTTTGACAAGTCAACTATCTAATTTTTGGAACGTAATTATATTGAATCATTTTTCCATTTAACTAATGATATTATTATTATGTAATAGTAATTATGGAACATTATTCACTTTAAAAAAACATTTTTATTGTCCCCAATTATATTTTTTCGAATTTATTATTTATAATTCATTAGAAATTTTTTCCGAATTTTTAATAATCTATTCACATCTCTTGAATCATTATGTAAATATTTTAAATGATAAAAATAAATTACAAAAAACAATATACCTTACTAATTTTTCTTTTATCATCTTATAAATATAATTATCATACATAAATGGTGTTCATGAATTTTTATATTCAACTATGGTAATTGAATTATAGTTTTTAATGATATTACTTTTACTAAACAAATATCACAAATAGCCATATCCATTGAATGTATACCAAAGAAATATTACCTCATCAGTTCTTTTATGAAACATTCTCAAATTCCATTCATTGATATTGATATAGCACTAGTAGATAAAAAATATGTCTATATTTTAATTAAAATAAATAAAAACCATATATAATAATCTTTAATTGAAATATTTTTCATAATTAACCATTATTTTTAAATTAAGGATGATTTTTTTGTGTACTGTCTCTAAAAACATTTATCATCATTCCTCCAAAAATATTGTATATCCAAATAAAATGAGAAAATAATTTTTGTACAACACAAAACTAAATTTTTAGGCATGTATGGAGATATCTATTGATAAAAATTTATATTCATTTCATGATATGAGTCATATTATCTAGTAGTGTATTATTATCCATTATTATATCAAGAATTCAGGATAAGATATCTTATATTCTTCTTAAAAGCTAGTTGGCAATTTTTATTTTTTATATCACGTGATTCACCAAAAATAAAGAAATTATAATTCATATGAGTGAAATATTAAACAATATTAATTAAATACTTATATTTGAATCTGATTTTGAACCCATAAGACTACATTAAGTCGAATATATATATGTTAATCTATCATTATTGTCTTTATATCTACTGATTTTTTATTTATTTTCTCTATATTCCCTTCAAAACAAACTTTACAGGAGTTGATTTATTATTTTTTTAGATTTATAATATGTTTTAATAATATTAGAATGAATCAAAAAGTATAATTTTATTTTTACCTAGTGTCTATGTATCTAATTCCACAATAAATCTTCTTTTTCACACCCTTGAAAAAAAATTACCATCACTGATTTGAAAAAGATTCACTCTTTTTCATTTTCCTCATATAATAATAGATATACCCTTCAATTATCTAATTATATATATATATATATATTTCGTAACTATCATTACATTCCCATTATTAAATAAGTGATAAAAAATCAATAAATTATGTCTCATCCCATCAGTTAAGAGAACATATTAGGAATTATTTTTTATTAAAATTTATTAGGGTCTTTCTTTTGAACATTAATGTTTAATGAGGTATCATTCTAAAATGTTATAGAACATTCAGAGTAATTATTATTGAACATCGAAGTATTTTTATTTCTAATCTTTTTTATAAGAAAATACAATATAAAATCCAAGTATTTAATTTCATTGATGCATTTCATGATACATGTACTATAATTTCATATTAATAATCAATTCAAATCTTATTATATTTGATGATAAAATTTTGATTCAAATGGACAGGTGGAATCATGAGATAAACATTAATGGTTATCCCTTTTCACATCTTCATCAAGACCCCTTAAGTAGTTCAAATATTATTCTCACTTTCACATATTGGTTAAACTATTGTGTCAATTTATTTCACATATCATTAGGTTATTTAAAACATGAATAATCAACCCCCTAGTGTATAAATGAAATAAATATTTTAATAAAAACAAATTAATTCATCATATAAACTATAAAACAAAAAAGATTAATTCCAATGTAGTCATTTTTATAGTCTAAAATATATGTTGCATAACTTCCTCATGAACCCATTTTACATGTTATGTATTTACTAATTTATATAAACCTTATCATGGGTTTTAATGATATTATTTTAAAAAAATTATCCTTTTTTCTGTCATTGAAAAATTTCTTATTCCATATTCGATTATTATTTTTATTTTTAGAACAAAAACTTTATGTCTAAATGTGTGTTAAATCTTTTAAAAAAGTAATAAGTTCATTTTTACCTTATTATCATTACATTCAAATTATCCACATTTTTGTTTTTATAATGTGATAACTTTTTTTACATTTTATAACATTCAAAAAATTTCAAAGTAGGATTTTTAAATTTAAATGACGATTTTGTTTATTTACCCAATACATAAATAGAATTTTCTAAATAAAACTGATTTTTATTAAAAAAATGATCAGTGTATTGTATCTCTAATAAATGTAAGTGAACTAATTATTTCCTCTTGGACAATAGTTTATATTTATTATTAATAATAATTTTTATATCATTAATAATGATATTAATCTTATTAAACATTCTTGATAATTTACAATTTGTCTCAGAATATATTTTAAAATTTGGAAATTTATTTGATATTATCAATGATTCAATCTCTTATATTGTTTTACAATAGTTTAGGATATCTAAAATGTTTATTTTTATTGTTTACCCATTATCATTCATATAGTTATACACATTTATATCAAAATTTTAAAAATCAATAAATGAATATTTTTAGTGAATAAATTATTTTATAAAAGCTTTATCAACATCATAGTTAATTTTTCATCCCATAATCACTAATTTCGTATTTAAAATTTAACTCATCACTTTTAAAATAGAACTCATATTTTTTAAAATGTAGATATGTTACCATATACATTCCTTCAACTATGGTATCAAGCTACCTTGTATTATTTCTTTTACGATCATCAGGGTTGATCATCCCCATTCCTATAATTATTTTGATTATGAAAATTGATTAATAATACAGAACCAGTAAATAATTGAATCATTTAAATAGTTACCAACCTCTATACATACATTTTAATTTCTATAATCCTTTTTTAAATTTAAAATAAATTCATTAAAATTTATTTCATTTTCCTTAAACACTAATTTTTTTTAAATGAACTTTATTTATAAAATAAAACAGTAAACATTCTAAATCATTTAACAAATTATATTTTAGAGTCATATATATATTATTTATTGTATTTCATCTTATAATGAAACAAAAATATAGATATAGTTACCATTTACAATTGTATACTCATCCAATTAATGATCATAATGTTAATGAATTTTTAAATCAAATATAACTTCTATAATTCGCATTAATATCTATACAGAGAATAAATAAACAAACCATTCTACATAGTTATGTATATATCTAAAACATTTATTCCCCCATGAGAAATATTTATCCATGATTTCATCAAAATAATTCAATATTTCTTTATATTTATCACTAAAATTTTTATTTTTTTATTATATCATGTTTTTATCCCCTTCATTAACAAAATATATTTTATCCCTCATAGATTTTTAATATTTGGAACCCATTATCATTGAAAATTAATTCACTGATAAATATTTGAGAAGCATGTTAGGAACTCTTTTATTTCATTAAATATAATCCAAATATAATAAAGTAATAATCACTTTAATATCAATTGGTGTAAATCCATTCATAGTGATGTTATGGATATTTAAACATAATTAAAACAATCATAAAATCATCTTATACATACATATATGAAATACTTTTCAATAAAACATTGGATATCCCATTATAATTATATGAAAAAATTTATTTATGTAAAATACTCCCATTTAATGATATATGAGTTATACAAAATTAACTCAAGATCATTGAGAACAGATCATTGATATGATTCCAATTAATGCTCACAAGTGAATGGGGGAGCTCTAACTATCCTAAATATGTTCTCATAAAACATGCCCCTTTGAAAAAAATTGTTTCCCAAGCTAGTTAATTCATATAATCGGCCACTCATACTATTAAAACATTATGTTTAATGAAACAATGTAAACAATTATATTAAATACTATAGTTTAACGATGTTCTATAAATAATTATGAGATGATATACATTAGTTATTGGTGTGTTATCTCAAATCAGAATTTCCAAGTATTATTGTTGAAGAGGAATGAATATAGTAAGAATATTGTATTAAAATTGTTATAAAGATATCAAACAATAATCCCAATGTCCCAACCTCACATAAAAATATAAAAAAACAAATTGAATAATGATTAGAAATAACTGTAAGAATTTTAATATTATCCTTTTCCTTTATGTGAAACTTACTTCAATGTACGATATAAGTATACACCTATTATCCTCTATCAAATTATTCCATTTAACATAATAATGATATGTGTAAATATTTTGGGTATATATTTTTTTCTATCAAAGATAAACATCAAATATATTTACTAATCTAAAAACTATGGCATGTAAAATCAGACCACAATGTCAAAATTAGTCAAACTCATATATAAAAATCTTGGATCCAATATTTAATTCTACACCATGAAGTATAAAAAAATATGAAAACATTTTGGAATATCTAAAATTCAATACTTAATGATTTTGGAAATCATAACATTCTTATTTTATTTATCCAAAACCATAATATTCCATTATAACAAATTAAAAATGTGATATTAAATAGAAAACATGTAGAATTTAATAATGGTGTAAATTATAAAACCATGAAGAGTTTTATTGTACCTAGAATTTTTTAGTTGTAACATATTAAATTTTAAAATATACTAATGAATTACTACATCATTTTGAAAATAAGATCATGAATCCAAAAAAAGTAGAGTACGATTTCTTTATGAATCTATTAGAAAACCTAAATTCTATTTAGTCCTAGTAGATAAATTATTACATAGTTATATAAGATAAAAACATTTCTATTTTTTTAGCATGATGTCTTCATAGTAATGGTTAACTATAAATTTATACCCCTTTATCATTCTTATAAAGTAATCCTAGTCTCCCAATTTTATCTATAAAAACTATGACACTCACTAAAATGTAATACTAAAACCATGTTAGATAGTGGCTTTACACTTTATTAATTTTAAATATCATTTCTATAAATATATTAGAAAATAATTATGATATGTATACTTTCAATTAAAATTTTATTTTCAGTTATTATCAGTTAAATAACTCCATTTTAACCTAATAATTTCTAATAATACTCAAAATAATTCTTGTGTATACTTATAAAAAATATAATAAAAAAACAAATTCCTGACCCAAAAATAAAAAATTGATGAAACTAATCAATAGTACACTCTCACTACAATTTTTACCTAAATTACACATTAATAGATAATGAAATGTTAATAACAGACCAGCGTCTACTGATTTAAATAATGATCTTACATTGAAATGGACACATTACATCAAAATGTTTCATCTATATTCTAAAAATATCATTAATCTATCATTTTTCTGAAAACATATAGTGCACATAACAAATCTATAAAATCCCTAAAATATTTTTTGAATATGAAATATGTTTATGAATATTTTTTTTTGTTTTCAATATTTTCTATAAAATTATTTTTGTATTTGATTTTGCGTAATTTTCTAAAAACATGCCCCAAAATATATATTAAACACAACTAATGATATTTTTATAGATTATTCACCATCTGAATAGATCAAACATTCTTTCATTTATTATATTTTTATTTTTATTCCCCTAATTTTTTTTAAAAAAAATAAATAATTAATGATTAATTTTAAATAATTTTATATGGTTGAGAGAAAATAATAATGTTATAAAAAATACTTCTGAAGTGTATTTTTCCATAATAAAAATATTTACATTATTAATTTAAGAATACTTATACATATTATTTCTTATTATGGGTTTATTGTGATGATTTATTCTAATTACTTTTTTCATACACTCAAACAGACATTTATATATATTTATAAATTGACCATTATAAATATATTCAGGAAAAAACTATCCCTATTAAAGGTGAAGTATATTTTGATGTTATTTATTTTTAAAAAGGAGTCTAAATATTTTTATTGGTAGAGTAACTTCCTTCCATTAATTTATTTTTCAAAATTATCATAGGAAAAGAATACCATGGATGGGTTTCTTATTCCATTGTACTAATATATTTATGAATTTTCATAAAAGAAAATTTTGAATAGATTTTGAGTGTAAAATGTCTATTTTATTTATCATTATTCAACATTACATAGATTTATCCTCTTCGGAAACAATTTATGAAAGGATTATGAAAAAATAGAAATACAAATTTTAAAACATGTATTGCCTCTATCATTTTCAATATATTTTACTATATTATAAATTCAAAATATAATGTAAAAACACATTGATATATACAGTGTAATCAAAACATTAAATTATATATTAATAAATATGGTTAATGAAATAATCAAAAACAATTTTGAATATATTTTAAAATGTTTAATAATTATCCAAAATGCGTAATAATTTTATCAAATAAAAAGAAATATATAGATTAAAATTATTTATATTAATAATAATATTTTGAACAAATTAATTCATTAATGAGATGATATTTTATGATATACTTCATTATTATGGGTTACCAATGTTCATGGTGCACTACCAATATTAAAAAGTGAGATCATGAGAAGAAATGGAGAATGAAAATAAATGGGTTTCAAATGACTTGCAACAAATGGAGGTGAAAGATGGAAAGATGGTTTGAAAAATACGTGATCCTATTATTAATAAAACAAAAGTAAGAAAACATTTCATAAGATATAAACATACATTCAGAGACATATACACAAAACTACTATATTACGGAAAAATTAGTCAATGTAAGGATACAAAAGAAATAGTGTCCATATCCATAGGTATGTTTTTGGTAAGATATCCAAGCAAATAGAAAATATTGGAATATAATTAGTTGATTATATGATAGGTTTATTTGTCCCTTCTATATTTTTCATGATAATATTGAATAAACAATTGAGTTTGAATGTGCATCTCTAATTCATAGAATCATATTATGGTCTTAGTCACACTAAAAGTAAGGGAATGATTTTTTCTATGGATAGAGCTCAGTATGGTAACATGATCAATTATTTCTTGTAGATGAAAATTTAGTATATTAAAATCACACATGTGTTCATAATATTAAACAATATACATAGATTACTATATGAACACATGAGTGAAGATCTGTATTCTTTATTCAAAGGGTATGATGATATTGTAAAAGATAAGGTGATTGATGTTAAAATAAATTACATGGTAGGTGGAATCATATATTAAATTTGAGATACATGATCAGTCACATAACTTCAGAGAAAAATCTATACCACCTCTTAGTCAACTAATTTTTTTTTGGAATAATTTAAGTGTTTCCTAGTTGAAGGTTTTCATCACATTATTATTTATATCAATGTTATTCAATAAGGCCATACCTAGAATCTCATGGGGGAAGAGATTTCAAATTCCACAAAATTATGTTCTAATAAAGTTTCATAGAAAAAAATAATAATTAAACATTAATATCTATAATTTTTTTAATATTAGTAGTAAAAATAATGTAGGAGTGTGTGGTTGTCTTTGTAATGGATAAATGTATGTAAGAATATCCATATAACTAAATGTGACCACACCATTATTCATATAATACATATGATGACCTATGTTGAGGTAGTGATAAATATAGTTTCATATATGAATAATTATATCGGTTCACTTATATGTGTTAAAATATTAGATAGCCACATGTCTATTAATCATCTTCCAAAGAGAAATCCTAGAAAGGTGTTATGGAATATAATTGGAGGAATAAGGGGGTAGAGTGAAAAAAGATAGGTAGTAATTTTTTACAAAAAAAAAATATCAATTATAGTGACATAAAATACCTATGTTCCATAAAAATTGCACAGTGACAACTATTTCAATATTTTATAATCATCAGGTAGGATTAGTAAACTATAATGTCTTCATGAACTCAGGGAATATCTTTCTAGAGGGGTTAACACAGAATGTTAGTGATAAATGAATTCATCTAAAATGACTAAATATGCAAGAATTTTTGGATCAAATAACCAAATGGTAATATATATTTAATTCCACATAATACTCTCCAATAATAAACTAGTATATAGCCTCTTCAATAAACTCAGTAAATGATGTGAAATATTCATACTACACTGAGTAGGTTCTCTAGATATAAATTTCATAATAGGATTTTCCAATGTGGTTTTCTAATACCGCCTGATGGAATCATTAATTATAATTGGGATTATAAATTTAAATATTTAGATTTTATCTTAGACTACCTGGTGTAAATAATTTTTTTAGTTCACGATGAGTTTAAAGATGAAACCATGATACAATCTATGTGAATTTCAAGAATTATTGGAGACTGAACATTATTTACTATAAAAACATATTTAAATGTAATTAAGAAGACATAATTTTCAAAGTATTGTAATTTTTATGTCTACATGCTTGTTAAAGAAAGATATTACAATGGTTTAACTATGATTGTAAGAAGAGATATATAAAAGGCTACCCTTAATCAAAATGTTATCTCTTTAATTCAGTAATTTTACTTTTTAATTGTAATGTAGTCAATGTGATTTATAAATAATGAATCCCATTACATTATTTAGACATATTTATATAAAATTTTTGAAATAACCATGTAATATATCTTGAAAATTAGATGAAGAATTTATGTTGTACACTTTGAATAATGAATCAATGGGCATACATTGATAAGATGAAAGATTTAATGAATTGAATTTGAATTTGATAATGAAATTTTGAAATTAAAGAATAAATAATGTATGATTCACTACAGACACATCCCATTGGTTTACATTTTTTGGAACATAGAACATGTATCCTCATACTAGTCATAAAGGGACAAGAAAATTTAAAACAACCATAATGAAACATAGAATCTACACCACATATTAGTTTTCTCACATCCAGGTGTACAATGATTAGTCTATCTCTAATACTGTTTTGTGGCTAAACCCCTCCGTTTATATTCTCCAAAACAGTAGTATCAGACAAAGAATAGTAAAATTCTCCTCTTCAATACATATAAGCCATGATTTGACTATACCTCCCCAATACCATAGATATTCATTTCCATCCCAAACACCTGGTCTCCCACCCTTTATGGTGGGCATGTTTATTTCTGTGGTTATGGAGTAGCTAGATTCTATCGAATTATTTTTCATTATTTAAAATTTCAAAAGATAGCACTTCTTTTACATCAAAATAAATAAATTTAAAAAATATTTAAATTCTTTTTAAAAATTTGTAACAATTATTTCCTTTTTTTACTAAAAAGATTTAAATTTTTTATTTACCATTAATTATATAAATAAGAGAATATTAGGGGAAATAATAAATTAATTTCGCAATCTGATTAAATTCACAATTTTGTTAAAAAAATTAAAAAAAACCTGAACTATATACACAAAATACCCATACACATATATTTATACTTTTCATTAATAAAAAATATCATCATACTATAAATGATAATATTCCTACAATGGTTTAAATTAAAATTTCAAAAATTCATGTAATTTAATAGGGAATTAAATATTCTAGATCCATACAATAAAAATAATCTAAAACCCCAAATCCAAAATAATTATGCCAACAATTAATTAAAATTTATTATTTTTGAATTAAACATGGGTTCTTATCATCGCTTTATATTTTTTAATCCATTACCATTGCTCATTCGACATGATATTTTCATTAAATTAATTTTTTTTTCTCTAATCACTCATGTTAATAGTATAAATTTATTTTTTCTCATGACATTATTCATATTTCATTTCACTAGATATATATTTATATATCATCTCAACCCTATTGGAAGAAATCAAAAAATTGAACATGATGAATTCACCTTAAAGATCATACATATATGACGATGTATGGTATATTGGTAATGATATTAATGTAATGACATCTAAAATTGGTGGTTTACTCTATGTTATTATTCATTATAATAAATAAAATTGTGAAAATGGATATGTTAGAAATGGAATATCAAAATTTACACCAAAATCCAATTATGGTAAAAAAAAATGTAATGATGTATAATAAAAGTTATAAAGCTAAATAATTTTTCCCTCTCTATTTTTTTCAAATGATATATATAGGAAAATTGTCATTTACACCACCTAAACCCAAATGGTCATGATAATTGTTAAAAAATGGTGATATTTGACCATCCTAAATAACACCAATTTTTTCACAATTTAAATTTTTTTAAATATTTTGTAATGGTGTTAATAATGTAATACAATTAAATAAATCAATATCCTTTCAATAAATCCCATGAAATTATCTAAACATCATTCCTCACCATATAATATATCTTTCACCATGTGTAGCACCTCCTCCACACTTACTTAGTTGAAAATATTAAAAAATCAAAGGATATACTAAGAAAGAATAATATTTTCTTGTAATGTGGCCTTTAATCTAATAAGATCATTTAGGGATTTTAATAGTTATATGAAGTATAAATGAAATTGTATGTTTAAGGATGGTGCGATTACTAAAAATATAACAATAAATTAAAAATTAATTTTGTATCATCATGGGTTTTATAATATATAAAAAAATTTATAGAAAATTACATACAAGAGTATCTCAAGAGATACTCCATTAAAAATAATTGCAATATTATGCTTATAAAATCATTAAAAAATGGGAATATAAAATAGGAAAAATCACCCAAGATAATGAACACTAAAAAAATTAACACAAATTTATGAAATTTAAATCATGTAAAATATATGAATAATATCATCTAAATAAATTATCATGTTCCCCCAATTACTCATTTTTACCTTTATAAATTCATTTCCCTATTCTAGTCATTCAAAGTAGTATGTATAAAATTCCAAAAAATTGAATAATACTTATCTTTGGATAAATTTGTATCATATATTTGTGATTAATGAAAACATTATATGTGTGGGGAATGAAATATTGAAATTTAAAATTTCTAAGAATAAATTTAAGAATGTGATAGGAAACAAAAAAAATTAAAATTCTAATTACCATGTTGAATTGATGTTATATGTATTCTAGTCATGAAATCTTATAATTAATTTTTGAATGTATTGTTATTTAATAATTCACTATATGGAAAATAAATTATATAATTAAGAACATATCGATATCCTCTAAAATATCATACATGTTTCCTGACTTATTACTTTTCCAATAATTGATATTGAATGTGTAGTGAATCAAGTGAAAGGGAATGATTTTTTTAGTCAAACTAATTTAGTACATATGGGAATAGGCTATACACTTAAATATAGAATTTAAAATCTTAAAAACATATGCTTCTTCATGGAAGTAATTTTATATATCTATTAATCATTAACATACCTTTTTTAAGCTCATGTGATTAGAGGATAGAAAGTAGATACCTGATCAATATTTAAAAATGTCCATATATAGGTTATTTGTGCATATAAGAGACACATTACATTCCATCAAAAATCATTACTCTTACATTGGGAGAAACATACTCTACATCCATATGGACAGTACACTATTGTTTTGTAAACATAGAAAATTTAAAATCCTGATCATCGACAATATCAACCTACAAGAAATCATCAATCATGTATGTAACAATTTCTCCACTGTCATCAATAATCTTGTCACATATTCATTTATTTCCTTTCACCATTATAATAACCCATTTTTTGTACTAGAAATAGACCACATACACATTTTCCTTAAAATATACTACATCTTCAACATCAAAATTTTATTCCTCTTACTTATTAGTAGGATTAATATTATAAATCCAAAACACTTTGTCACTATAGAAACTCACATTTTCTAAACCAAATATATATCATATTTCACAACATTTTTCATCAACCAAACTCATTGTGTTCCCTAATACTGGTCTTTTTAGGATTATTGGTTCCATTTCCTCATCCATGTTCAGTACTAATAAATCCATTTTGAATATTAATATATCTAATATAATGAGAATATCTTTAATCATACCTGAGGGGTAATTTATTATTTGATCATTTAGATGGAATGTATCTCTGGTGTTGATTTTATTTTCATACCCGTGACTTTTGATCTGTGGCATGATGATAGATTCTCACTAGGACTTTATTTTCCTATATATTTATTAATTTTTTTAGACCCAATATTCATGGTTTTTTAAAAACTATCTATTTAATCTTGATTATTTAGTATATCATTTGATATGACTAAAGAAAAATACCACATAATTTGAATAGTGCAAATAATCCCGAGAATATTCTTTTTAGATCCTAATTTTTTCCTGAATATTTTAGAAATTGGATCTTTTTTGAGTGATCATACAATGGGGATATTAGAATATATTTTTTTAAATTTTCTTAAACTGTACCTTTTAATGTATTTAATTTATCATCCATAATACTCTCTAGAAATTGTGATTTTGGATTAATTGATGGGGATATTTTTATTCTTGTTCATCCTTGTATTTCTAATTTTCTTTCTACATTTTAATCCCTTTTTATTAGTTTTATTATTGTTGTTATTTTGTTTGGCTACAATTTTTTTGGACATCTCTTGTGGTTTCCATATGTAAAAATGTTATTTAATTCATGTATTCGCATGGGATATCTTATGTGTTTCTTGATAGTATTTCTCATAGTGTCTATATATTTTGAAATGAAGTTGCGACCACTTATAACATAGAATATCCTAAAATATATTTTTAATCCCTTCAGTCAACTTTTAGATACTTTATAGAACCACATGGTGATTATAATAATCCATCAATTCATTAATTTATGCTCTAGTGTTAGTCAGAAATATGTCCAATGTATCTTATATGGTACTAATTAGGTTTTTAGAGTTGTTAGTTATTATTATTAATATATTATATCTCTATATTGATACCCACTACCATGTTATTATTTTTTATGAAATATAGTTATTTTTTCTTAAGAACTATAGTCAATATAGATAATATATTCTATTCATATACGTTGTGGATGTTATTTGGCTCTGCTGGTGTCAATCATTAGGGTCAAATGTTCCAAATGATCTACCATCTAATTATTTATTTCTACCATGTTCATTTTAAGACATTGAACTTGTATTTATTTTCATTGATAAATATGTCCCTCTAATTCATCTAGTTAATTACATCTCTACTTCAATGACTTCATTATTAGAGATCCACCTTCCACATCATCAAATATCGACATATTTCAAGGAATAAAACATTCATAAAATATTTAAATAATTATCATATTCCAATTCCACAATGTGTCCATTTTCTTATTAAATTTTTAACACCCCCTTGAACTATAGATTTATTTTTCGTCAAATGGATTTAGATTTTTAATTGTGATGATAATCTCCATAGATTTCGAGGGAGTGAATAATCAGGTAATGAATTTTCTTTCCAACTCATCCCATGTCATGATAGAATGTGATGGTCACAATTGAATGGTCACTTTTGATTTACCATTTAAAAACATTAACAACCTAGGTCCTAAAAAATTCTAATAATTTCATAAAACTGGAATGTACAACGGATTTCAAGAAAACTCATATGATGATTAATTAGTTCTACACAAAACACCTAGTGAATTTTCCTTAGTTTTTTATCATCATGATATTATTTTATTTATCTCAACATGTGGTTTCTCCATTGGTGGTAGTAAAATTCATCGTTACAACCAATCATAAGATGGAATTCCATTTTCTATAAGATATTACATTATACGTCTCTTTATTTAAAGCCTCCAACTAAAAAATTAATCTCTTTTATCTATTTGTATCAATTATTGAAATGTCATTTATTGTATTAGAATGTTTTAAATATTTTTTTTACTCAGGTGTTTCATACCCTCTTACATAAGTGGAATCACAATGATTTTTTTTTTGAAAATTTATTGTAGGATCACATAAATCATAAATAATAAATAAAATAAAAATAGTTTTAAATATTAAATATACTAATCCACTATCCCAAACAATAGTTCCAGAAATTTTATAACACATAAGGGAGTCATTAATTCCCACATGGTTTTCCAATTTAGAAATATATATTTTTCATCAAACTATTATGTCCAACAAATATTTATAGTGTTTAGCAAGTTCAAGGTCAATACCATGAGGTAGTTTATGTGAAACTTAGGATATTAAAGTTATTTATTATGTATAAGAATGTATTTATATTGATTTAAAATTACAAGGAGGTAACATAAAAAATATTATTAATATCTTGGTTTATGTCCTTAATGAAACAATAATCTTGTACATTATTTGTACTTGTTCACTGAGATATGTCTAAGGGAATCCTTTATCTTTGTGATCCATATCTAATTCATTGGTTTGAATTTTTAATTTACAAATTATAATGCTTATTGTAATATAAGGTTACATAAATCTATGATAATATATAATTTTCCAATAATTAGGAAATAAACATAAACTATTCCTAGACAATTAGATGAAGTATTTATTTTTAAGACATCTATCCACATGTTAATGGTCAAACAAATATTAGTTGAAACTGATGATGAAGAGAATTTATAAGTGAAAACTAAATCATGAACCATAATATGAATAAATATTTACATCACTGTAAACATTACACCTTTAATTACATTACTTGTACCATTGAAATTATACATTAATTATACTTATGAGGGGACATAAAGATGTAAAATAACCAAAATGAAACAAAAAAGTGTACTTGTAAAGTATTTACTCTTGCATATTAGAATAAAACCATGGAAATATCTCTATTGCTCCTCAATTATGACTGGATCCCTCTATTTGTTGGATTTAAAATGATGACAGTCATCTATATAATCATTAATTCTCCCTCTTCAAGTCATAATATCCATGCCAAAACTATGCATACCCTTTAATAATTCATTGCATGAAATTCCTAGGTAATAAGTTCAGTATCCTTATGGGTGTTCACAAGAATTTACATATATAAATATTATCCATATGCTGACTCATTTGTATCCATAATTAATTCAAAAAAATCCTGAATTTTGTTCTCTTGGAAAAAAATATATTTTAAATTGTAAAATCCATCTTTAAAATTTAAAAAAAAATAATTCATTTTTCCTATTTTTCTAAAATTTATTTAAATATTAAATTTAGTCATAATTATGAAATCTTTATAATGTTAGGGAGAAATTAGAAATAAAATTCATAATTTATTTAATTTAATCAATAAAATATATGAATGAATTGTAGACATCTATTTCCAATATTGATTTTTTATATCTATAAAATGAATAAAATGACATTTTTCAGAAAAATTAATATACTTGTTGATTTAAATACATGGAATGTATATATTTTTAATTTAACAAATTAAAACTACATTTTGTGTCTTATTTACATACGATTTTAAATACATGGGGTGTTTACATGATAACATGTTATAAATGTTGATATTTTTAGATATATTAAATTTTTCATGAAATTCAATGGATAAATTGACTAACATGATAAAAAAGTTATATCACGTTGTCTTTTTTTTCCTAATTTTCATGGAATAGATTTGGAACAACTTGTAAATTAGAAAGAAATATATAGCTGTTAACATTATAATGTTTTAATAACAACCTATATTGTAATTTATATTCTTCCATTGATTGTAAATATTTATGGTGGATTAAAATTCATTTCATATGCAATGATATTACGAAAATTATTGGTATTTTTTTGTATAAAGTATATACCATGTTAAAGGATTTATTAGTATGTCATTTTTTTGGAGTATAAGAAAGATAACGAACTTGAATTATTGGAGGGGGGGGGACACGGTACAATTTACTCATGGAAAGTAATAAGAGGGAGAGTTTATTTTTTTAATGGATGGAAGGAATTCTTCATAAGTAGCTAAAATATGTTGGTTTAATTGTATAAAAAGATGAAATTAGTATTATGTAATCATCATATAAATGTAATTGGATGTTTTTATAGTGGTATAAATAGTTAAAAGAGGATTTGATGAAATATTTCAAGGAAACCGTGTTGTTGGGAATAATTTATAGAAGTGTTAATGGGTATATAATTTCATAGAACAATGGGTGATTGTCCTGGTATTTGTGTAATATTTTTTTGCATGTTTATAACATTAAATATTAAAAATTATTATTGTAATTAAGATCTATGGTGAGGATATGTCCATGAGGTTCGACATATGGATGAATCCTTAACACTTCAAGGATTTGCATTTGGAAAAAATAAATTGTTAGTTGATATAACCAATAAAAATTGGTTTGTAGTGTAAAATACAAATTTTACTGTAAAAATTTCAAGTTTATTATATAATGTTATATAAGAGTTAAATTCAATTACTTAGGAGAGGGGTGGTTTGATGGGTACAGTTTGAGTGGGATAATAATTTATTATATATGTCTATATCATTTATTATTTTTAATCCTATTTTATAGTTTAAAATTATTGTACTCATATGAATATATGTATAGAAATAAACATAAAAATATGATGGATATAATACTTTTAATTAAAATGGATAGAATTGTTTTGGATGGATTGGTAAGGACTCGATCTAATGTATGGTTAGTTAGGATATTTTGATTTATACAACATATCAAAAGTATATAATAGATATTATTGTTATATAATTTTCTAAAATAATAAAATACATAGTATATAATCTATTTTTATTATATCTATCATAAGAAAAATGATTAATTTTACATTAGTGGATGAGAAGAGTCTTATCCTCATGATGGTTATGTTTTCTTAGGAAATACCAACCATAAATGTAAAACAAGTTTAGTTATTTTTATAAAAATTATGATTTCAATTGCTATTTATGAAATTATTATCATGTAAAATGTTTATGAAAAAATAGAATCCATATGATATAAATTATGGGTGATGAATCAAACCCATGGGTAGTTATTTTTAAATAATAACTCAGTTAATAATATACATTTATTGTTTGGATTTTTTTATAATAAAAATTAAATATAAAATTTCTAAATTTTGTGATGTATTATTAAAATAAAAATAAATATAATGAACCATATATCTTAGAGTGATTGATGGTATTTCATCTAATGATCTTTTGATTTCCTAAAGCATTCCCGCATATTATCATGTATTTCATTCATAGAAAAAAAATTAAAAAATTTATTTTATTACATATATATATAAACACAAATTACTTCATAATAAAATACATATATATATAAATATGTATATTATATTATTAGGGA
The DNA here is from genome assembly GCA_963277665.1 of Viscum album. Taxonomy (NCBI): domain Eukaryota; kingdom Viridiplantae; phylum Streptophyta; class Magnoliopsida; order Santalales; family Viscaceae; genus Viscum; species Viscum album. The sequence goes on from OY728156.1 coordinate 897,030,823, forward strand.
ATCCTGTTATTGATCGAATATAAATTAATTCAAAAAATTATTAGTATAAGAACATTAAATAAATATGTATAACAATCACAAAAATAACTTGATTTAAGAAGATATATCTTATGTGGGTCTAAATCATATGTCGGGCATTGGGGACATCATAGGAACCTTTTTTCAATTTTTTTCTTTTTCATATTCTTCATTTTAATTTTCCATTTTTATTTTCATCTTTATCCATTCATATTCTCAAAAATGCCTCCACCTATGGGGTTCCATCATCAATAAACCATGAAATTAAATGGATATTGATATATAAAGAGATATATGGAATAATGAAGGTACCTTGTTTAAGGTCTAGTGGATCTGGACAGTCATGTGATAGCCATGGACTGTGGAAACTACAAAATATTGGGTGGATTTAACCCAAAGGGAGTTTGTTTTAATTTTTTCCTAAAAACTCTAACATATTTTTATTTTTTAATGTATTATTTTTTATCACTTATTAGGACCCCTTTTGTGTTAATATATACAATTTGGGGAAAAATAGTGGTTCATGTTATTATATTGGTTTCGTGTTTTGAAATCCCAATCACATAACTTTTGGTTCAGGAATAGACACCATGCCTTTTTCTTATTCATGAAATATCAAATTTCAAAATTACATGATGTCTATACGGAATACAATTCATTTAAAAGGGATCGACTATAAATACCAAATATATTTTGGTATGACTCATTTTAAATATGTCTAATCTCTTGGATATTATACGTTACACATAAAGATCTTAGGCGAATTTCAAAATATTATTATCATAACCCAACCATTAAAACATTATCTATAAACTGGAAGGAATAAATATTATTAAATAAATTATTAAATCTCTAATTTGAAAATAATTATTTATTTATTTATTTATTTTTTAATATTCAATTCATTTTTATTAAATTCATTTTATTTTTCAAATAAATGGTTTCTTTAAAAAGTAAATTTTTTGCATTCTCTTAGGAAAAAAATATAATTATTTTTTAAAATTTTAGGAAGTATATAGATTTAATAAAAATGAAAATATTCTATTATTCCTAATTTTAAATTTATCCTAGTATTAATTTTTTATAATTTTCAAAGAAGATTAATTCTTCAATGAATAGTTAAAATATACCACTTTTTATAAAATATTCATTTTGTTTAAATTTTTAAGTGATTTTATTATGATAAATTCATTTCAAAGTAACATAAATATTAATATATATTTATTAAATTTAATTACATTTAAAAAAAATATAATTTTTTTTATATGTATCTTTTTTGGATTACAAAACATTTTTTAAAAAGAAGTTTTTTATTGTGTTTTTCCTATTTAATTTTATATGTAACTTTAAAACTTCTATTTTTAGAAATTTAAAAGTAGCTTAAATATTTAGAATTAGGATTTCATAATAATTTTATAGTGTCAATTTCTTATTTGGTAATAAAAAATTTATCATGGTAAAAAAAAATTTAACTTAGTATTCGTAAAATAACATAACATGTTCAAGTTAAATGGTAAAAGTATAAAACACATATAAAGTACAAAATTAAATTATTGGTTTATTTTTTTATATAAAATAAAAATCTTTTAAATGTTTTAATATCAAACACTATTTTTTAAATTATTAAAACCCTATTGTGGTTGGTTATAAATATAAAATTATCATATTTACTCACATTAAACCACCCAACACAATTATAAAAGCCACTCCTCGACACATTATTTCTCCTCAAAAGATATAAATATTTTATGATCTAGGGAAAAATATATCCTCCCCAATTTACCCATGTTTATGTGATAGTAGTCTCAATCAATGACTAATTCCATGATCCTTAAGGGTTCTTTTAAGTAAGTGGTTTTTAAGAGGAGGTTAAAGTATGAAAAACTAAAGGGAAGCATGATGTAAGGGTTTCTTGTCTCATTCTTACTTATATGAGATATATTAATTATTCACCACCTATTTAAATTTTATTTATATAATTACCTTTCATATATCATATTATCACTCTCATTATCTTTATGGTATTCAATATATCATTTTAAAATTATTAGTCTTATAGGTTAAACGAATCGACTGATTAAAAAGTGGTAAGGGATTTTTAACTCAGTTTCCATTAATTGGGATAAATATCTACTTAATGTATTATTTAAGGTAAATATTATGTGTGAAATGAACTTTTATTATATTATAAAATATTTTCAAATGTTTTATATGTATTTACAACTGACATACATAATGAATTTATTTTATTAATGCCCAGTTCAATGAAATAATATTTGTTAAGGAATTTCATTTAAAAACTATCTTTCGTCACTTTTAATTAAAACTCCATATTTCTAAAATGTCCATGTTTTTAATAAATGTTTTCGAAAATGGTTATAATAATATTATATAATATTTTAAATTAAATTTTACTCATGATTAAAATTGTACATAATAGTTTCAAACGATTATTTTTATCATTTTTAAGTAAGGTTCTTTGTGATTTATCTATCAAAATATTGTTGGAATGATATTTTTATGTGAGACTAGATGAGATTCTTTTTCCTACCATTATGATGCTATAATGATTTTTAGATTCATTTATTATGTTACATTGTTATTTTTATAGAAATGGTTATCTTTTATAATTGTGCGTCTCTTTCAAAATAGATGATTTGTAATTGGAAATGTTAATTTTCTTCAAGAATTATATAAAGTGAAATAAAAAGAAAAATTCAACCTATGATACCATTATTTTATATAAATTTTCATTAATTTGGCATATTATTAAATCAAAATATAATTTTTATTTTAGTTGTTAGTTTATGTTTAAGATAAAATGTTTTCAGGAAAAAATTAATAATTTCCATGGTTAAAGATTTAACAAAATATTTATGGAACCGAATTTCTTTCTATGGGTTCTGATATGATTTATGTTGTTCTGAAAAATATAGATATGGTTTTTATTATGTGATAGTGGTTAGGTTATTACCATGTATGATGGATATGTTATAATAAGTGACTTGTCTGAACTATATCTCACTATAATTAATTAGGTAAATCATTATATCTCATGATATAAAAATGGGAAACAAACTGATGAAATTGATCCACTATAGGAAAATAGTGAATCCAAATCCACTATAGGAAATGGGGGTGTCCTTATCCAACATGGGAAACAATTTCATGCTGATCCACTATGGGAAATAGGTTTTTCCTAATACACTATGTTGATGTACATTGTATTTATCCATGACATATGAAATTGTTTCCTATATTTATGATGGTTCGAACATTTTTTGACATTATATTATAGATCATTATTGATTGATGATGATTTACCACTCTTATGGTCCATGTTTACGTAAATGATATTTCTTATGTGATGAATCATTCTTTTGATCTATGACATGTTGGTTGAGAAGTTTATAATTTAAGATCGTGATAACATAACATTATTCTTATATTATGATTTCATAAAATCATGTATTGATACATCCTATGTTTATTCTTACTATTCATTAGAGCTCACCCACTTATTTTTCTCCTTCACCTAGAGATGAATAAAAGTTTTGATTGGGAATGTCTAAGAGTCGTACAATGTGATAAGATATTTTTAAGATATGATAAAGAACTTTAATAAAATAAGATGATTGTGTATCTAATATATAAAGACTATAAACCATTATAGTTATGGTTTGGAATGTATTTTTACGCATCAAATAATAATTAAAATAGATTTATTTTTTTATGAAAAATATGGGTTGTTATTTTTAGATCTGGAGAAGTGTTTAAAACATATTTGGAGATTAGGGATAGAAAAGTTTTATTAAACCCATGGTCTTAGTAATAAGTATATGATAAAATCATAATGTTTTGATAATGATCGTCAATGAATTAGGTTAATCCAAAGGGACAAAAAAATATGGATCCAAATTTTTAAATTTTGTTTACGATTTAATAGAATAATTTGGTTTTCAATTGTGATTATTTTTTTCACTTGATTATTTCTGATTTTTTTAAAATGGATTATACCAGGATGATTCTTATTAATGGTGAATATAATAGAAATTCATATCATCTTCCTCTTAAGAAAAAAATGTAACTTTAGTTGGATGGTCAAACCATGTTATTATTCATATTTACCAATCTCACAATATGATAAATAATCTCTTATTTTTTGAGTTTCATAACCATAAAATAATAGAAATATGTAGTTTTGAGGTTTTTGAGGAAACAATGTTATATATTATTTATGTAAATAATGTGATAATATGTATTAAAGATATTGTTGCAAAGTAATTGGATGATTATTTGGTTGTACAAAGGAAGGAAATAATGCAACTAATTATAATAGAAAAGTTAATGGTTTAGATAACTGAATAGGTGAGAACAATACTATTCTTATGGAATATGAAATAAATAATTTTTTAGAAAGTGGAATGTATGGGAATTTTTCAAATTGACACCTAAGTGGTAAATATTGTAATGAAAAAAAAATTATGATTAATGGTTATATTTCTCATGATAAAGAGACTACAAATGAAATATGAGATGGAAGAATTGTTAAGGAATAAAACTATATATCAAAGTTAATTTTTTAAGAAGGAAATTTAATGATTGACTATTAGTATATTAGAATACAGAAATAGTTTTTTATAAGTAATTTTATGGATTCTTGGAATAATGAATCGTCTATGGATTGTTCCACTGTAGTTTTTCAGTAATTACTTTAATGTATATGGTGAATTGTATAGTTAACCATGAAATGTGATAGAGGTTGTATGTTGATATTTTTAGAGAACATGTGATTAAGTGAAAGATAGCCCTACATATATAAATGATCATATGATAATAATTGGATAATGATATGTCTCATTGTGACAAAATAAAAAGTGATAGAATTTATTACCATAGAAAGGATTAGTAATATGATGAAAATAGTGGTTTATGGAATGAGTTTATTAATTTTTTGGAAATATTTTATTACAGAAGAGTTTTTTTGAATGCATGCTTGTTTTCCTTTATGTTTTTTGGTTATTCAGATTATTTCAATGCTTGTATAGAATACACGATAATGATATTAATATGTTTGGTCTATGAAAATTAATTTTTACATTTATTTTATTTGGGATTAATTAAATTTTAAGTTTCAAAATTCTATGAAATTATTGAATGTTTTAGATTAAAATATTGGAAAATGTTCACAAGGGTAACCATTTCTGAATTCTATATTAGATAACTATGCATGTGGTTTTATAGATTAATTTATTACATAAATATATAAATATGTAGGTTTATTTGGTAATATATGCTACATTTTATAATAACTCGAGGTAGAACAAATTTCTTTTCATTCCATTATATATCTTATCATCCCCCCGTTATTCGGGTGTTACAATTTAAATATCTTTTCATAGCATAAGAAATGAAGTGGCTATTTATTAAAGTAAAACCAAAGAGTGAGACAATAACTATGAGATAAAAGAAACTAAGTATATAATCTCAATAGATTTTGAAATAAAATGTTATTCTACTATCATTATTTTTGATAATATCAATGTCCTTTTTAGGCATATCCGTTATAATGGTCTCTATTCATTATGATTATCTTGACCATGTTCTATATCACTCTCAATTAGTAATTTGATATTATTATTTATGCATAAATCAATCATATAATTTCTAGAAATATTTTTCCTATGATAAAAACAATTAATAAGTCTCTTAATATAGAATTTATTGTTCCAACTTTCCATTTTTAAGAGATGTTTTATTATTAAATTTTATGATGAGGTTTTATATGAAGGAATTATCAAATATTATTCATTTTATGATCGATTCATTATATTCAATGGTGAAATTCATTTTAAGGTGGCTAAAATGTAACACCCAAAGAATTTTTAGTATTCCTGTTTTCTAATAAGTTTAATCTCGTGGATACCTTATGTTTTATTGAAAAACAATCTTAATAAAACTCCAAAATAATAGTATTTTTAAACAAAAATTAATACCTAGATGTTATATATATGAGAATGAATTGTATTAATCACATTATGAAATATATAATTTTCAAAATTATTTTTATTTAATAATTAAAGCTATGGTAATATTCATATAATTTTTACTAATGTATGTTTATTAATCAAATATATTATTTCTTCAAAAACCAATTTCTTTTATTTTCATTGAGAAAATAAATATAATTAATTTTTGAAGAATTTAGGATATTTATTTTAAAAAATGGAATTCAATTTTGGATTAAAATTTTTAAAATTAACTTAGGATGAATTATATTTTTTTCTCAAAAGATTAATTTTTCATGGATAAGTACAAAAAAAATATTTGCATAAAACTCTTGTTTTCATTATATGTAAATTTTATTTTTATATTTTTTAACTATTCTATGAGAATCGTTATTAATTATTAGTTTGATATAATTTCATTAATTTCATATAAATAATGTTTACACTTTTATTAGTATAAGTACATTTTTTGTCCTAAACACCCATTTTTACAATAAAAACGTTTTTATTTACATTTTTAATGTTCAATGTTAAATATAATAATTCATATATAGTGTTTTTAAATTTTTAAAAATGGATTCCATATTTGGAATAAGGAGGTCCAAATTATTCTAAAAGGTCATTTAAAAAAATATTAAATAAATTATCATGGTAAAAATATATTAGTTGCAATATAAGTACAATAATGTAGAGGGTTCATATTAAAAAGTAAAATATTAAAATACCTAAAAACTAAAACATTAAATGGGTGGACCATAACCATCATTTAAAATAACAATTATTATCCTATTTTGTCATAATTAATTCCAATAAAATGTGATTGGATTTAAATATTAGATAATCCATATTTAATCACATAAAATCAACCCTCCTCAAGATTTATGTTCACTACTCACTATCTTATTTATCATAATAATCCTTGATGATTTCAAAAAACTTTCCAATCCCTCAACTCCCCACTTTTCCCACACAAATGTGCAACTGCTATCACCCAATTTCCCATTCCATGATCCTTCATGGGTAATTAAAGGAGGTTATATCCATGAGGAGGTTAATGTACACCAAAATAAAGGGAAGAATGAAGTAAGGATTTACTTTTAATTTTTTACATCTATGAGATAAATTATCTTTTAACCACTTATTTTTTTGTTCTATATATAATGTCCTATCATATATCTTATCATGAATCTGATTACATTCATGGTATTAAATATTTCATTTGGTAATTAATAAATTTATGTGTTATATGATTTGATTTATTACAATGTGTCAAGTGATTTATTCTCTCATCCAACTAAATTTTTTAGTTATTTTTATAAAATCCTCTTTATTTTTAATTGGAAACCTCATATTAACCTGTTTCAACCCAAAACACCCACATATCACAAATTTGAGACTAAAAAGTGAATAAAAACAAAGCCACATACCCCAAATTTGAAATTACAAATATATATCACTTGGTTCAATCCCTTCCGAACCCCCTCGGGCCAGATCAACTCAAAAATCAAGCTAACTTAAACCATTCCCCCTAATAGTCAATGACAATATCAACATCAAAACTACTATTACGATCTAAATTGATCGTCCCACTATAGCTTGGAACCAATATCAAAGAAGACACCTTCAACCTCACTACTATCATTAATCATTTGTTGAAAACCAAAACCAAAACCATATCCATTCCTTAGAATCAACACCATACAATAAAATCCCATTAAAACTAACTAATAAAAACTAGGGTAATATTAAATTTTATATTCATTAATCACAATAAGTCGCATAATATTCATCATTGATATAATGATTTAATTGAATGTTTTGTCACCATTATAATCCAAAACCAAACAACATAACACAAAAAAAATAATGTAATTCTAGAAACAAATTCATATAAAAAACTCCAAAAACAAATATAACCAATTGATAATTTAAATACATCTATAAAACAAAACTCTTATGTATCTGAAGAATAAAATGAACCAAATAGAAGAGATATAAACCAAAATTGGAGAATAATATAACTAAGACCAATGTTGTACCCCCCCCAACACTATCACATGTTTTCGAGACACCCCGATAGACCCTGGGTATTTCTTAACTCAGTTTTCATAAATTAGGTTAAAATCATAGTTAATATATTATATCTTATTAAAATTATGTTTGAAATGAATTTTTATTATCTTATATTGTATTTTCACTAGTTTTATGTGTACTTACAGCAGATACACATAATAATTTCATTTGAGAATAATTCATTCAATGATATGATATTTATAAGGGACATTCCATTAAAATTATATTCTTAAAATTACCATTAAACCCAAATTTTCCATCACAATCCATTTTTTCTAAAAAAATAAATGTTATTCATTTTATTTTATGATTTTTAAATACATTTGTTCAAATGTTAATATTTTTACATAACAATTTGAAAGGATTATTATTATATTTTTATCAATGAGGGTTTTTGGGACTATTCTATATAAATAAATGAATGAATTTTAACTTCTACAACTTGACCTGTGTTTCCCATTATCATTACACATTAATATATTCTTTTTTCCTTCAATATATTAATAAATTATTTTCAATGAAAATATTCTTCCATTTAATGTCATGTCTCTAAAAAATGATTTGAAAATGGAAATTCAAATTTTCTTTAGGAATTATTTCATGTGAACTTTCAAAACTATTTTCCATCTATGATAATATTATTTGATGCCACATATGACTTACTGGGTATATTATTCAGAGATAATTTTCATATTATTGTTATTATTGGTTTATTTTTATGAAAGAATGATATATATGAAACCTATAGCATTTCTGTTGGTAATGTGATGATAAATTTTTTATGAAACCCATTTTAATTTCATGTATTTTGATAAGGCTTATCTTATTTTGAAACACATATGTATGGATTTTATTTTGCGATGGTTGTAACATCGTAAATGAGTATGGTGGTTACATTATAACCAAGGGCATGTGTGACCTTAATAACTCTAATATTCATTGGGTAAATATTTATATATCACGAGATAACAAAGGGAAACAATATGATGGTTATGATCCACTATGGAAAACATGTACATCCTGATCAACTATGGGAAAGAGGTGCATCCGAATCCAATATGGGAAAAAGACAATCCATATCCACTTTGATAATGTATGTGGAGTTTAACCTTGAAATATGAGATGGATTTCAATATTTATGATGATACTATATATTTATCAAACAATCATGAGGATCATGATTATGTCAGGATGATTTATCACTCTTATAGTCCATGATTTCTAAAATAATAGTGTTTATGCAATGAATTATGTTTATGATGTCTGTCATGTGGTTTATTAACATCATATGTTTTTATCATTATTAGATAAAATTATTCTAATATTATTGTTTCATATGATCTTGGATTTATATCTTTCATGATTGTCCTTAC